>CM064060.1:46753610-48177538 GCA_032594955.1 Panicum miliaceum | reverse complement strand
ATGAATTTGGCGTCCTTTCTCTATAACAGGCTAAATCTGAAGAGGAGAATTGGATCAACCACACTTGCATCCATCAGTATCGGGTTACATATATAGGAGTACATCAGCCTCTGCTGCTAACAGACTAGCGAGCATGCAGGCGAGTGCGCGGCATGCAGCTGGCGTGCGGATAACGCTGGCGAGCGAGTCGGGCGCGTGGACGCGGGCGCTAGCGAGCGAGTCTTCTGCGTCGTGCACGTGGAGGCCGTTGTCATCCGAGCGATTCCAGGCGCCAGCCGTTGCATGGCTTAACAAAATCCACCAAGTTTCGTAGCGATGGGGAGTAAATTAAAAATCCAAGGAGCGAGCTAGCCAAGACACGTCGTCGATCCGGTTGCTTACTGGTACTACGCACGTCTACAAGCATCTCGATCGTAATCCGGAAGAGAAATGTATGTATGTGCCAGCGCGCAGTTTCATTCCCAAGAAAGTTATTATTGTCTCAAGTAATGCCGCAAGTACGAAGTGGTTTGCTAATCATACACAAGTTGACAACGAGCGTACTCAGCAGACAGTTTGCTTGCTGATGCTTTCTGCTTTCGAATAACCTGCTAGTGCATGGAGCCTGCGACACGGAGTATCTTTGTTACTTGTGAAACTTAACAATGGATCATTCATTTTAGCAAGTTTAGGGCCATTTGAGCGTCTAGGGCTGGGCGTTTCTTGGCTGAAAATGTCACCCATTAATTTGTAGCATGTATCGTGCGTTGGATCCTTGTCACCCAAACCGGCTTAACTGGGCCTTGCTGGGCGACCTTAAATTCGGCCTCCAAGTGGGCTCGACCCACACACGAGTTACTGTCAAACAGAAGCTCTCGATCCCCCCAGAGCAGAGAGAGACGCCATGCTACCCTTCTTCCCCTCTGCCGCCGGTCCCCGGCAGTGGCAGAACTGAACCCCCCCCCCCCCCCCCCCCCCCCCCCCCCCTCCTCTCAATAATTAAAAAACCAATGCATAGCATATGTTTTGTTGATAAAAATTTTTATAGAAAATTAATGCACTTCCGGCACCAAATGAAGGATTTCAGGCAACTGCCCCGCTGCCCCGGCGAGTCATTCCTACCGTCACCGCGACTGCCTGGAGCGGCGGTCCCTCCGGCACCGCGTTGCCCCGGCGCGTGGTTCGGTCCGTCAGCGCGCCTGCCCGGAGCGGCGGTCCCTCCACCGGCACTGCGTCGCCCCGCCGCGAAGGTGACGAGGAGAAACATTACGTCGTGTTCCCAGCCTACGTCGATTCGGTCGTGGAGGGTGAGCCTGCGGGGAGGAGCCCTGCAGCCGTGAACTCCCTGCCCGCGGCCACGACACGATCGACGGTCACCATGCCCACGACAATCACGACGGCGCCCGAGCACATCGAGTTCGCGACGCCACCGAGCAACCTCCACGACGCACTGGACGCCGACCACGACGACAACGTCCCCGCTCGCTTTCCAGGCTCGACAACGTGCTGGGGGCAGGCACTCCACCTGGGCTGGCGCCACGGGTGTTCGACGGTGGGGAGCTGCTGTTTACCACAACGGAGGAGCCGGCGTCCTTCAAGGATGCAGAGAATGCACGAGTGCTGTGCTGGAGGCGGGCGATGGAAGATGAGATGGGGTCCATTGAGGAGAACATGACCTGAAATGGATCTTCAAGGTCAAAAGGGATGAACACGGTGCGATTGTCAAGCACAAAGCACGTCTGGTGGCAAAGGGGTACACCCAGCGCCCCTCGGGATCGACTTTGAATAGGTTTTTGCTCCAGTGGCACGTCTGGAGTCCGTCTGTCTGCTCCTGGCGGTGGCTGCACATGAAGGATGGCAAGTCCATCACATGGACGTGAAGAGCGCATTTCTTAACGGCGATCTGCAGGAGGAGGTGTACGTGGCTCAGCCAACCGGGTTCGAGCTGAGCGAATCTGTAGGAGCTCATCGAATAGATGCATGCAGAGCGCATTCCTCAACGGCGACTATAGATACTATTCTATAATATTTTTTTAATATATGATTTAATTATCATGCACAGAAGATTTCCTCAGGCGACTATAGATACTATTCCAAATAAACAATTGTATTCGCAAGGATTATTGGAGTATCCAATGTATCCACAGTGTATTTCCCACCAATAAGATTTGATGGTGGGTTTCAATATCTCTCAAATTTGCACCCAAAAGATATAATATAAATTATTGGTATCCATTCACACCCAAAAAACATATGTTCTTGGCATTAGGTAACCGAGATTCTCAACATTCTTTTTTTTGTGTGAATTATTGATGCCAATATATTATTTACATGTTTTGGATGAGAATCAATGTGAGTATTAAACTGATGACAACTACATGGAATATCAAACTTGAAGAATGGATACAAGTAATACTAGCCCTAGGATTGGCCTAAACAAGAGGGCGACTGCCTAGGGCCCATGCCGGAAGGGATCAGGAGGATTTCAGGTGTCCACCGGCATATGTTGACCTAGCCCACAGGCTCGTCCAGGCATTGAGCAGTGAGGCGGATCAGGCAATCAAGCGAAATGTCAGGTCATGGGTCATGACTCAAGTCCGCCGAGCCTCGTATGGCAGAAACAAATCATCGCGTTCTCATTAGGAAGCCAGAAAGGAATCACGATCGCTCGGCTCATTCGGGCGGTCTCAGGCCGATCGCCAACCGACCGGCAAGGGCGCAAGGCAACCACGGCAGATAGGCAGGCAAGCACCTAGTAGGATGACCGTCGACGCTGCCCGTGTGGAAGGAGCACTTGATCAGCTCTAGCCCTTCTTTCTCCTATTCTGAGTTAATGGGGCCATTACTAATTTTATTATTTATTTACCGTATTAGATAATTAGACCAATTTTAATACGAGTGTCATAGCACAGTATTATAAATATTAAATTTGCTGATATAACAGGAAAGAGAAGAGAGGAAGAGTTATGGGATGAGAAAGAAGTATCATAGTATTTTTAAAACTAGTTTTACTAGATTGCCGAGTTGGGATTGGACCGATCGACTTATAGGAAGCTAATATCCTTTCCGTTGACTCAGAGACGCGTCTGCCTGCGACCTGCGGGATCGGCCGGCGGTTAAGGCTGCTCGCAGCGGCGTCCGCTACCGCGTCCTGCAGGAAGCGGATAGCGAAAAAACGCCTGCACCGGCGTCCGCTATCCTTTCCGCTACGGTAGCGGACGCTCGCTAATCCTCCAAATCAAGCGGATGTAGCGGCTCCCGCTATCCGGCACGCGTGGCGCGGAGCTCGCACGTCCCAACCACCTGCCGCCGCGCCCCTCCTCCACGAGACCCCGCACGCCCGTGTGCGCCGCCGCGTGCCGCTGCCCGTGCCGCGCCACTGCTTCCGCCTTTCTCCAATTCCGCTGCGGATTCCCTCTTCTCGCCGGCTTCGATTTCCCGATTGGCCGCCGGGCACTAGCGAGGAGGGGGAAGGTTAATCGGAACCGCCTCGCGCAGGGCTTCACAGGCCTGCTTCAGGCGCCGCCGCAGTTCCCGTGGCCGTCGGCCACCTCGCCGCACAAGCTGCCGCCCGCGAGCATCCTGCACCGGCGCGCGAGGAGGACGCCATGGAAGCAGCGCCGGCCCTCACTCTCCCTCTCTCCCATTCCCTTTCTTCTTCCTCTGGCCAAAACAAACAAAACCGAGCAGAGCCCGCACGCCGACCAAATTCGCCGGGCACACAGCATCTCCGGCCGATTCCTCTCGCTCACGGAACCCCAACCTCCCCCAATACATCCACGACCAAGTCATTGTCACAGCCGAGCCTCCCCACGGTGGGAATCGCGAATCTCGCGGCCACCATCCGCCCGAGCTCCGCCTCCACGTCGCCGGCTCACCTCGGCCTCCCTCCGCTCGAGCTAGGTACAAAAACTGAAGCCCCATGGCTCCCCAATGCTCATGCTCGCTTTACATCCGTGCGTTCGACGGTGCACTCGCCGGAACGCCGCCATGCCGCCGCTCCGACCCGCCTGTGCCGCCGCGGGAGCGCCGTGCGCCGCCCTGCGCAGGTCCTCCTCCGGGGCCGTTGGCCGCTGGCCCGCCCCGCCAAGCCGCCAGCCGGCCAAGCGCCGGCGGGAACGGCAGCGCCGCCACAGCGCCGGCCATGGCTATGGCGTGCGTGCTTGGCCTCGGAACAGGCAGCCCCCTCCCACTGGCCAGTGGGGCCCGTTGGGTCAGGGAGAAAAAAAGAAAAGAAAAAAAGAAAAAGTAAGGAGAGAGGATACAGTAGTTGGAAATGGTTGAATAAAATAGAAGTAGTTGTATAGAATATGGGATATAGAGTATGATGGGTGCGATAGAAATATATACAAAAGAAGAGAATCTTAATAACGAGAATGAAATATTTTCTTTTTAAAAATAAATGTAGAACAAGACAAGTGGGGATAACCTAAGCGGTGCCTCCTTCCCCCACATTGCTTGACCCAAAAGCCCACCAACGTCTGGTCGCCGCCGATCCGAGAAACGCGCCACCTTTTCTCCTGTCCACCGCGACGTCTCTATCTCTCTGAAAGTTTCCAAATCCTGCTCCATCCCCAAGGCCCAGCACTAGCTTTTCGCCGCCCACGCCGCCCGCCGAGACCCGCACGCATCCTCGTCTGCCCATATGGCCGCCGGCCGCCGCCAAAGCGTCATCTTTTTAATCAGGCGGCCGCCGGGGAGATGACGAAGATGCCCGGCCGCCCCGGGACGTCGGGCGGCCTGGTGCTGCGGGCGGGCCAGTTTGTCTTCGCCGCCGCGTGCATCTGCGCCATGGCCTCCGCGCCCGGATTCACCAGCTACACCGCCTTCTGGTACTGCCCCAGCCTGCCTTGCACCCTCATATGAATCCCTGATTTGCTTAGCGCAGTGCCTAGATGATGGTGAACATTAGGAGCTAGTGCGATTAATGGTACTGTGGTGACGAGATCTGCTCGTAGCAGCATGATTATTCTGCCTGATTACTTGCTTTTAGTTGTTTGTGTTGAGCCGTCTGCCGCGTGATTAGTCTTGGAGACGTTTGGCAGTCGGATTGCCTGAGTGCATCTTATTCTGTATTGTTACTGGAGTATTCATTTGCAAGATGACTCATTTATTGATGCGATCTGTGCATTTGGGAAAACTGAATGAAAATGTGTATGCACCTTAAAGTTCAGGATCTGGTCAGTGAACCGATTAGTTGATTGACCAGCAATTGGAGGGGGTGTCAGATTGCCAACTATTCTTCTAGGAAAGAGTTGAAATTGTGTCCCTGTTTGTAAGTGTTAACGAGACATTCCTATCAAAAAGAGGTATAACAAGGTATTTGTGTAGTTCATTGCAACTGGTATGTTATTTTATATACCTAGTTTATTTATTCAGCTTCTAGCATGTGCTTTCATTTCTACTAAATTTAGATATTGGCTATAAACTCCATGTGTTCATTTGTGGTAACCTATCTGACAGGTTTGGATTAAAGCATCTGGTTATGCAACCATTTGTGCCCCTGCAGTGGCAGATTTGTTCACATCAGAGCATTATCTTTCGGACTTCTTTTTTTTTTTGCTTTAACATGGTTTCCAATTGTGTAACTGATCGTTGCCACCGCTATCAAATTTCAGCTACTTGATTGCATCTATGGGGTTACAAGCACTGTGGAGTTTGGGGCTTGCATGTCTTGATTGCTATGCCTTGATACTGAAAAGGGATCTCCAGCAGGCTTTTTTCATGAGCTTATTTGTTGTTGGCGACTGGGTAATCGTTTATGCCATTTTTTTATCCATGTTATATATTATTGAACGTATTTTGTTCCTGCTACCATCCAAAGTGATCAATTACCGTATTCTATAATTACATTGAGCATCCAATTTTTTGTGGCAGCGATTTCAATGCATAAATTGTATAACCTGTACGTGGAGACTTGTTAAGCATTCCACAATTCAAACTCCGTTTTGTTTCTGTCCGCATTTTTTAGGAAGGTTTCTGTCCATGTTTCATATTACATATTAAGAAACAAAATTATCCCACTTTTTGTTTGTTTTTTTGCAGATTTTTGAAAATCTCATGCACCCTGTATAATACATAGATCTGGCTTGCTTTTATGTTCGCAAAGTTGAAACTTCTTTTTCCTAGTTTCATTTTGGAGTCATCCAAATCATCATCAGTACCAATTTGAACCCTAACTGAAACCTCTGTGAATTTGTGATCTACAAGTAATTTATATTGTTTTATACACATGTTTTTTGTGAAGAATAGGATGGTATCCATGGTGATAATGGACTCATTTTATGAAACCTGTTATACCCCTGATATTGAACATTCAGAATGTTGATTCCAGAGTTCTGAAAGAATGCTCTGTTCAATGCAGGTAGCAGCAATTCTTTCATTTGCTGCAGCGTGCTCAGCAGGAGGTGTAGTCGTACTTTTCAAAAGGGATGTATACTTCTGCAGGAGGGATCCCCAACTCCCTTGTGGAAATTTTGAAGTCGCAACTGCATTTGCATTTCTTTCCTGTGCATGTAGTGCTGCATCTGCTCTTGTAATGTTTTGGATCCTTGCTTCCCTGTGAATAACTTTGTATAAGCTCTGTCTGTAATGCCTCTTTGTATATGAGTTCATTTTTTAGGCAGATCACACAATGAATTTTTTAAAAAAATTTCTGGGAATTGAGTTCCGTGCGCTCTTCTGTGCAAGAATATTTGTCCCATTGGCACAAATTCAAACATTTTCCAAATGCTTTACAAAAGCAAGTTATTTTCTAATACATCTCCTTTTTGGTATTTTGGAAGTAGTTTGGCTCCCAGATTGATTGCTGCCAGTTAGCTTCATGTTGTCCTGGATGCATTTCTCCAGGCCACATTATGTATGTCTGTTGCCAATTCTGGAGTCTATCTAGAAAATAATTCAATTCCAATACACAAAATTTCTCGAAGGATCATGGCAAGACAAGTAGCATGATAGTTTGTTCCTCACAAACAAAGTTGTGGTCATTTACTTGTAAGCAACATCTCATGCATAATGCCATTGTTCCAGCATATTGTTGAAACTGAGAACTTAGCTTTAAAGATAACATAACATAGAGCGTAGCCCTCAGCTGCCGGATTAAAACAATACCTACCTCTAAGAGTCTATGCTCGCCACTACCACTAGTCTGCTCCTGCTAAAATTATTTTTTTAAAAAAAGAAAGAGAGAGGAAAAAATTAACCAAGAGCTCTGAGCCATAGACAAGGTAGCAGACCGACAGTATATTCATTGGTATAAAATGATATGCACAATATTCGGTTACATCACACAAATAGGCTTCTGTGTACATTTCTACTAAATAGCATTTAGCAATTAGCACACAAACTTAATCTCATTCGAAGCTACTTTGGACCACAATCTTTTTCCTCAACTTATTCTTGCTATGTTATTGAACTTCTGCAGACACCAAAGAGTCCAAAACCTCATAACTCAAGAGAGCACAATCACTTGTGATTTGTCACTCATGATTACACACTAAATTTTTTCAACATAGAACAAGGATACATTGTCGATAATTTAACAAGAGAACATGTATCATGCTGTTTGCACTAGAACGAAGACACCAAGAGAGAGAGAGATTGTAAAAGGGGAATTTGGGATCCTCCCTTGTAAGAATATACTGTAGCTAAAGCAGGATAGCTCACATGACGATCTCAGGCTTCAATATGCTCGACTTGATCTCTTTGTGTGGGAGAACAACACCTCCATTGCTGTATACTTCATCGCATACATGAACATCCTCCCCCAGGATAGTCATATTCTCTATCCGTGCCCACTGTCCAACAGTTGAGTGCCACCCGATAATGCTGTTTGAGATGCAAGCGTGCTTCTTGATACGCACACCACGCATGACAGTGCAACGGGAAAGCCTCACACCATCCTCCACGATGCATCCAGGTCCAATAGCGACATCAGGACCAATCAGACAACCCTCTCCGATCTTGGCACTCTCATGCACCAACACATTGCCAACGACATGTGCTCCAGTAGCAAGCCTGGCAGCCGATTTCTTCCTAAGTGAGTCTAGATAAAGACGCAATCCAGTAATGTAGTCCCTCGGCTGACCAACATCCATCCAAAATCCTGGAAGGACCATTGCATAGAGCTTTTGATCTGCTGCAATTTGAGGGAAGACCTCTTTCTCAATTGATGTTGGCCTAAGTTCAATGCGGTCAAGGACAGATGGGTTCAGCAAGTAAATCCCAGCATTGATCTTGTTGCCCACAAATATTTTTGGCTTCTCTACAAATCTATCCACCCTTCCAGTTGCCTCCTCCATAACCACAACCCCATATTTTGATGGTTCATCCACCTATATTAAAAAGAAAAGTCAGTTCATGCATACAAAAAAAAATTCCACAGGACAGTGGCCAACAAGAATTTACCTTAGTGACCATAATTGTTGCCTCACCACCATGGCTCTTATGAAATTCGATGAGTTCAGCAAATGGGTATTCACTTATGACATCACTGTTGAGCACAAAAAATGGCTCGCCAGATCCGTCTGCAAGCTTGTCCCTTGCTAGAGCAAGTGGGCCAGCAGTTCCTAAGGGCTCGGTCTCTTGAGAGCATGTAATTGTGATGCCAAGCTTATCCTCAAAGTCTTTCAAGAAGTTAATCATCACCTGGAAGATACAGGTCGTACCAATCAGATCATAGAAGTTAGACTAAGTATGACATTGGAAAAGATGGATTATCTGTTTCTACCTCTGGGCGGTAGTTGATGGCTAAAACCACCTCTGTGACCCCAACTTCTTTCAAAGCTTCAATCTGCACAGGATGAGCAAGTTTTAATTCTTCCAACCATGTTTCTTCTTGCCGCACATAAAAAGAGCTCTTTGTTGATCCTTACATATGTACATGGACAAAAAGCAAAATTCCTAACTATCTCTGTTTTGAGAGGCATGATGTGATACACAATTATTTTCCCAAGTTGATGCATAAATCTTATGAAAAAAAATGACAGAAGACTACTAAGGAGAGCAACAGTTGCATGGCTAAGTTGTTTCTATGCTAACTTCAGGGACAGGCACAATCAAAAGCTACTGATGATAGATGATTAAATGATGTGGACTTGGGTTCAAAAATACCAAAGCAACTAACTATAAATCTAAACCAATATCCTCATATTAAGCCCAGTATTAATTTCGAAGTGATTGATAACAGACTACCAAAAAAACAATGGCGCAGTACAGAATACTGATATTATATCACAACGTTCATATGCCCTCAAGAAAAAAGCAGAAGAATATACTATAATGCTCATATCATATCAGCTTAAGGAGTAATTACCTGATGCAGAATCATAGGCTTGTTTGCAAAATCAACAAGGGGCTTCGGGAAGCTGAGAGTCAAAGGGCGAAGGCGGGTTCCAAAACCCCCGACAAGAATGAGGGCCTTCATGGTGAACCACTTGCTTCCTTTCCTCCCTAAATCCCTGTTGGCCGCATCACAAATCAAATCAAGAAAAAGAACCAAACTTTAGATATATACCATCAAAAGATCCCATTATAGATATATACCATTAAAAGAAGACACTTTTTGGTGGTCTACCATTTCTATTAACTCCAAGTTAACTGTGACCATTGTACCCTTACTAAGAAAAGGACTGTACAGCTACAATTAATCTCTGATTCCAGCAGTAATACAATGGCCCTTCAACCGCCATTTTAGCAACATGAAGACAGGATGTAAGAGAACCAATCGATGACAATTCCAGGTTTAGTCCACTCATTTATTCCCTTCACAAGGCCATGTTCGATCCCCTCCTCACAAAACAGCAAACTAGGTATAAATTGCAAATAAAATTGCGAAGATTCAGAACAGAGGAAAAGTTTATTACACCTTACGAACTTCATCAGGATCCATTCGGCTCAATTTTGGATCGATTGCTCAGCATTGTGAGAGATAGAGAGGAAAATTCTAGGGTTGAGAACCAAGAAAGAAAGGGAGAAACAAGAGAAACATAGGGGATACGCACTGTGGATGGGAGGACGGAGGAGGCGACCACCGCCGGGGGAGCACGCCTCTGGGGAGAGGCACCGCCGGAGGAGCACGCCGTTGGGGAGAGGCGCCGCCGGGGAGGTCGCCAGTCGCCTGCCCCTTCGTACGTTCGTGCGGAGGCTAGTCAGACGAGAGGCCGGTTGGTTTTGGGGTGGGCTGCTGTGCGTTGCTTTGTTTTGGATAGAAGAGCAAAATTGTAACTTCATAATACTACTGTATTGGTGGGGAAAAAAAGAAAAGTAACGGTGAAGGTAACATAAGCAAACGGAACGCTAAATAGCTGTAACGCTCAATCTTTTGATGCTATATATTTATTATTGAAATTTTTGATGGTATATATCTAAAGTTTGGTTATTTAAATGGTATAGATCCAAATTTTGCTCTAACTGAACGGAGAGAGAGAGAATCCATCTGAGCAAGCTCGGGCTGCTTGCGAGCAGAAGAAGAACATTACCGCGGGGGACGGCAGGACGAGATTTGGGGAGCGCTCGCGCGGCACTCTCCCTCCCCTGCGTCGGCCAGTCGCCTCGCCTTGTGTCCTCCCCCTCCCCTTCCTTCCGGCCTTCACCACCGAAGAGGGCACCAGACCAGACCCGCTGCAAGGGAGAGGCTGCCGGCCTGCCGCTTCTGGGCGATTGGTGGTTGGTTGGGCGGTGTCCTCAACGGATGAGCTCAGAGGCCCAGCGCCAGCGTCAGGGTCCGATTTATAGGGCCCACGGCCTCCGCCCCACGCCCTTTTGACCCACGTCAGCACGTGCGGCGCTGGCGCTACCCTCTCCGCTCGTCACACGTCGGACCGATGCTACCGCCGTCTGCAACGCTGTCACTTTCCCGATCTTCCGTGGCTGGCATTCGCGAGGGCCTTTGCGCCGTCGACAAGACATCGCCGGCGTTGTGCCGAAGCAACGGCGTCGGGTTCTTGCCCATCACAAACAGCGGTGTTTCTTCTCCGACCGGAGGCGCCACCACACATTCCTTCATCGACGGAGAGCAGGCAGGCGCTTTGCTTGCTTCTTCCGGTCCGGGTCGCCATGGCCACTTTCCCGGCACCAAGGCACCGGGCATCCTGTCTTCTCTGCGCATGTGTAGGCTAGAGTGAAGCCGAGCTCAAGTGCTGAGCACGGGAGTCCACTGATGGTTTCGGCATATTCTGCTAGCTGATTCCTCGACGCCTCACGCCACGGGCCACCTGTGATGGGTCTGCGATTATCTTATCCGATGCGACTGGCAATAACGCCGCGCACGCACCTCCTGGTGCGTCGCGAAACCCGGCAGATCTCGGGCTTTCTGAGGTCAAACCTGCTGCGGTGTCGGTGAATCCAAGGAACCGGTCGGGTTGCTTGCTGGTCGCGATCTGCGACCGACGGGCTGCGAGTGGATCCGCAACGTGATGCGCGTGGCGAGAAATTAGTGGCGCTTGGGCGCTGGTTTCCTGTGTATGTTTCGGTTGATTCTGAAACGGTACTTAATCTTGTGTGGCGCCATAGTCTGAACTCTGAACCAGCTGAATACTACTGTATTTTCAGTTATCCTTCTTTTAGCTTTTGTTAGACCCCGCCTGATTGTGCTTTGAGCTGGGACCAGGAGTGAATGTGCTGAAATATGGCATGTCTTGTCCCACCGGCTAGGTCTCATGTGATGAATTTTTTAGGGTTTCACAAGATGGATTTGGAAATCATATTAAGGTGAATTATTTTTCCTTTTCAGATGTTCCGAAACAAGGAAGCAACTGTGTCAGGACTCATAGCCCATTGGGCTTAATTTCATTAGGCCCAGTATTCGTCGAACATACTCAATTGGGCTAGCAAATATCCGTCGTGTGTGCGAGCGATCGAGCGAGCGAGCGAGCGAGAGAAGTCATGACTCACGGCAGACAAATGACAGAATGTTCCCAAAAAAAACACAAAATGACATCATTAACCATCCTGTACAATATGCACCTTTTTTTGCGAGGGGACTGTACAATATGCACCTCTTTCAGTGACGAGACAATCATGGCGGCACCACCGGCGTTTTCACAACCATGACTTAGTGTTTTTTTAGAAACACAGTACAGAACACTTGATGTAACTTGCAAAGCCTCCTTTGACACTTACTTCGCCTCATTAGCAAGCTCCAGCAACAGAGGAAAAAGGCATAAAAGCTACAAAAAAACTTACAGAACCTGAAAACCAGTATGTTCGTTTCCGGTTCATGCTATTCAGGGGCGAAGCCAGTATAGAATGGACCCTGGTGCCCATTCCATTGCATAGAAGAAAGCTAGTGCAGTTTACATGGTAAAATTCAGTTTACCAATGGGAAAAACAATTTCCACCATGGTGCATGTGCACCAGGGAAGGGTAACGTAGCGTCGCCCCTGATGCTATTGCTCGCTGTTTGCACATGATCATATTCATACCATGCATGCTTGTTCATCTTGCAAGGAACCTTAGGTTCAGTGTCACCAAACCTGCCACTTTGGCCTCCAAATTTCACGATCCTAGGCTCGCCGCCGCAGCGTCGGGCATCGGATTGGAGACGCCCGCGCGGTGCAGGTGGTGACGGCGTCAGCGTGGACGGACGTCGGACAGAGCTGCTGATCCCTGATCTCGTCGCGGTGGCAGCCGTCAGAATCACCAGGCAGGAGCACGTACGACGACACCGGCGAGGGCTCGTCGGAATCAGATAGCAAGCCGCCGAAGGAGGCCTGCCCTTCTTCCCTGTACTGCGCGATGACCTTGAAGATGAACGGGATGACGCCCTCCATGGGTTGAAGTTTCAGAAGCACGAGTGCTGGAGTGGGTTCAGAAATCTCAGAAGCTACTTGGGCTAGTTGCCAGTGACTTGTAAAATCGGGAGCTGCTGATGTGTTCAAGGACGCTCGAGAGGCGATGGGGTATAAAAAGGGCAGGCAAAGTCGCCATGGAAAGGGACATGAACAACCAATCCAATTAGCCCAGGAAGAAAGGCTTTGGAAAGCACTGTTCGGACTGAGACCGACAGGAACCCAAACAATGGATCCAATACCGCTGTACTATCTGAATGCTAACGTTGCTGCTGTTCTCTGACTGACGATAGTACGAGAGGCACCTTGAGCTTGATGTGCATGTCTGATGGATCGACAGCTCGACGGTTTGACACTTTCGTCGCCGCGGAATGCACAGCGCCACCGGGTTACCGGGCAGCTCAATCCAGGTATGTTTCGAAGAGATTGGGCGCGTGGTCTCGCACGACGAGTCTTCCGATTGGACGGTGATCATATCGGCGGTGCGCTTTTTTCAGAGCTCGGAAGGTTACAGCGTACCTGCTCCGCTAGAAAAAAAAAGGAAAAAGAAGACCCTTTCATGATCATTACTGCTTCGACGTCGATCGACACGTACGCACATCCGGCCGCAGTGGAAAGCTTCAACTGCCCGGGTGGCGTGATCCACTGGAAACTGAATCCAGTGGATCAACATTAACCCGAGACGTCCGGGGTCCAAATCTTTTTTTCGTTTTTTCTGCCTTGAACAGAGGAGAGTGCTGAGATTATCAAGTCGGTGTCGCGGTCGCAGGTTACCAAGTACTAGCTGCCAGCGGAGGATTGACGAGCGTGGCCAGGTGCTGGACCGTTTCCAGGTGGGCCGGGGGTGGGCGCGTAGGAGGCGGCTGCCCGCCGGAAGCAGAGATCCCGGGCGCGGCCGTGGGTATCTGTTGGCGCAGGCAGGCAGATGTCCGCGCGCGCGCGCAGATGAATTCGACTGCCGACGCGGAACGGGGTTGGAAAAGAGGCAGCGGCCAGCTTTACCTGGCCGAAGTCCGGACTGGACGGGACCAGCACCGAGGCCCTGGCTTCCCGGTGGCGGTCTGGCGCCGCCCGTCAAGCACCAGCCGGCACGGCAGCGTCCCGCCCCAGGTGCGCTGGCCGCCGAGAGCGCGTCGACTTTCTGCGGTCGTCTTGGAGTGCCAGCAGCTTACGAGTTACGCTGCGGGGCTAGCGCGTGACCGCCGGGCGACGGTCTCCGGCCGGGCGCCAGACGTGGATGGCGGTGAGATGGATCTGATGCGTGCGACGTGCCGCGCTTCGCTCGTCGGCGGCGATGGAGAGGCAGAAGCAGAGGAGGTCAGCAGAGCAGAAGTGTGGGACCAATCGAGCAGATGAATGTTGCTGCTCACCGGTGTCCTATGATCACACGATCTCGTGAGCTTCTTTTGGCGTAAGAAATCCATTTAAGCGTGTCTAATTAGGATTTCCGTGCCTCGATCTGTAATCACACCTGACGATAATTTATTATGTTGGGTGTGTCACCGCATCAATTGATTAAGATATTAATTATCTTTCAATCACTCTTTCTATCCACCTTATCTCCTCCTTTCTCCTCCACTTTTCTTCTTTCTTACGTCCAGCCCCTCCCCCACCCCCCACAGGCGCACCGCACCTGCCGTCCGCCGCTCGCCGCCTAGCCCCTACACCACCCCACTGGCGCATGCGGGCTAGGGTACTACCGGAGCTCGAGCCGACGCCGGTGCGGAGCTCCAGCGGGATCCTAGCCCGCCCGCACCGGCCGCCTCCCTCTGCCGCCATCGTCACCGTCTATTCCCCAGTCCCGGTGCCAGCGTCGGCCCACCGTCATCTCCTACCGCCGCGCCTCGCCGACCCGCACCCGCCTCCTCCCCCGGGCCGGCCTGCCGCTACCAGCCCTCCCTCTATAGCCGACGGTGAGCAGCCCTCCTCCCCCCTAGCAACCCCGAACCATAACCTCGCCGGAATCTCGTCGGAGATGGGGAAAGAGGGATGGAGGTGAAGAAAAATTTGGGTGATTAACAGAAAATCTAAAACTCAATCAGTTGACAAGGAGCAAATCTGTAATTTATATGGTCCCCACCCTACCTCGCATCGCTTATATAATGCGAGTACGACGATGTAAAACCTACTGTGAAAAAAATTAATACATCTAACCGGCATCTAAACCCTCATCGCTAGAGGGAGCAAGAGCTCAAGGTATCAGCTTCACTGGTCAAGAACCCCTATTCTTGACACGGTGGATTGCAGCTACATCAAGCTCTTCACTAATCAAGAACAGTAAGCTCATAACCTGGTGAGGATTAAGTCTACATCTACATCATGAATGCTACGTGTAAACCAATATCTACATCAACCCAGGAGGTATCTATAAGGACTACTAAGTTGGTATAATGATATACCCACCTAATTTCGCATCAATATGATCACGCTCTTAGATTATGTGATCTACTCCCTCCATTTCAAATTATAGGTCATTTTAGCAAAATTAGATGCATAGTTTTTAATATACATCTGCACATGATATTTATTTAGATGTATAGTAAAAACTATGTATCTTGCTTTCTCAAAATGACCAATAATTTGGAACCGAGAGATCACATGCTATTTGCTATTTATGTTAATTAGCATAATACTAGCACAGTGCCCGTGCATTGCTACGGGTAATATAAATTTTATATGGATCTACATAAGATCACCAACGTCTTGTTCTTTCATTTCGTGTACAAGTTGTGCCACGACCGCGTGAGGCATTGATTGTTCGGTTCCGATTGAGATTCCGATTAATTTGTGCGTGTTGCGGTTAGGATTCCGACTGATTGTCCGATTTCGATTAGGATTCCAATTGACGGGCGAGGAATCATTATTTGCTTTAGAAATAAGTAGAGATAGAGATAGAGAAGAGATAAAGGAAAAATTAACGTGCACTTTGAAACTCATACTTTGCCACGCCTGGTAGGCTGTTACGATAGTGTGTGCGGATTGGGGGGTGCCGGTTCTTTCATCAGCTGAACGCCTGAACCCACAACCTTTGCACGAATGCTGTTTTTCGATGCCAGGGTGACCGCAGGATCGTGCAGAGGCACCTGAAGCAGAACCATCTTTTCCGACGAGGCGTGTGCTGCTGACATGCTTTGCTACAATGCTCGGAAGTCGGTAGCACTCGGGAGTCGGGTGCATCCAGGGCCGAAGCTAGGCTAGATTTAACCCTGGTGCACTCTCTATTGGATAGAAGGAAGCTAATACAATTTACATGCTAAATTTTAGCTAATTAGTAGAATTTTTTTTTTCACCATGATGCTCGTGCACCAGGCAACGGCAACATGGCGTCGCCCCTGGGTGCATCAGCATGAACCGAAAAGTTTGTCCATCGGAACATGCTGAACAGAGCCCCTTATCCGATAAATGATCCCGTGGGGCCCGTCCGCCAGCGACCCGAACACCATCTAACCCTCCTTCTGACTCAACCGCCGAAAAGACTACGCGCACACGTCAAACTGTCCCACACGAACCCGTACCTGCCCCGTCCCGGCCCCCGACGCAACCGCGTCATCTCGTCCCCGTCCGACCACCGCCGCCGAAACCCTACAGCCCCCGCCATGGCGGATCCGCCGCCCGTGGCCGCCTCGGCGTCGCCGGCGCAGCCCGAACAGCTCGCCGCCGGGGCCTCCGTCTCCACCCCGCAGAACCCCAACCCTAACCCCCTCCTCTCCCCGCAAATACCCCCGTCCCCGACCGTCTCCGACCTCTCCGCGCACATCTCCTCCCCGCAGCAGCTCGACCCGGCGGCCGCGGGCGCCGCCGCCTCGGGCGGCGGGGGATCCATGGACTACCCGCCGCGGCCGCCGCAGCTGCAGGCGCCCTCGCCCACGCAGGCGGGGGCCGGAGCCGGGGGGTTCGGCCAGATCCACCGCTCGGGGTCGGCATCCCGCATCTCCACCGCCAGCCAGCTCCCGCAGTACGCCGCCATGGCGGCTAGGATGTACGGCGCTCAGATGAGCTTCTCGGGCGGCGGCGGGCTGGTTGGCCAGCAGCAACAGCAGCAGCTGGCGGGGCGTTCGCCCATGATTGGGCAGGGCCAGCTTGGGATGCTGCAAGGCCAGGGAAACGCGGCATCTGCGGCACATTTTGGGATTCAGTCGCAGATGATGGCGCAGGTGAATTCCTCAATTTGGAGTCTCGGGGCCTCCACAAGTAAACTGAATTTTGCATCTCCTCGTGCATAGAGTCCAACATAACAGGGAGAATAAAATGTTAGGGGAAGACTTCTAAATGCGAATGACTCATCCTAGAAGCAATCACAATAATTTTGTACTGCAATTTGGTGTTAGGACTCCTTGTTTTCTTCTCTGTTCAATCAGATTGGTTTTGATGGGTAGAAACAGCTTTGTAAAATGCATGTACTAATAAATCACACAAGAATAGACATAGGTAGTGAAAGCTTATTAAGCGTGGTCAAACAGGTTTCCTTTACCCATCTCTGCTAGTGAATCCAGAATATTTAATTCTTTCAAAGTTATTTACTGCATCTGTGAAATCATGACGTGGCCAAAGGAAAGGGCCAAAGGTTCTAAACTCTTCATCGTGAAGGTAGACTATAAAGAAAATAAATTATCTAAACTTGATTATGAAATCTCTTAGCAATAATACTTATTAGTAGATAGTTCTATTTGCGGCTGTAAATACTTCATTTTATTGATAAAAATTACACAATGAATCAATGACCTGTTGAAAGGAATGATGCTGTCCGAGTTTGCCTTCTGAAATTTGGGAGAGGAAATTGTTTCATTTTAAGGTAGCTACAACCAGCAGGTTTTAAAGGGGTTATTTTCTTTATTTCTTAGAGGCTACTAATAGAGTGATTGACTTTACTTCCCCCTGTAGGCAAGGCAAAAGGGCATGGTACAAGGTACTCAATTGAATAATGCTAATACAGCTCAAGCGCTGCAAGGGATGCAGCCCATGGGAGTCATGGGTACTATGGGGATGAATCAGATGAGACCGAATGGAACTATCCCCTATGGTGCTCAACAACGGTTTGCCCATGCACAAATGAGACCTCAAGGATCTCAACAAGCCGCACTATCTCCGCAGGTACCCTAACAGTTTATAAGGACTATATAAGAAAAAATAGTCTCCAGCAATTTTTATAATAGTCTTTTGGCCACTCTACGTTAAGGAATGCTGCAGTGTGTCAAGATTCTTGTTTTTTTAAGAACATATATTTCTATGCCAATGCTAAAATAAGTAATAAACAGTCTGTTGACAACAGTGTTTGATCTTTCTTTAATCCACTGTGTGTAAAACTGGTTGAGAGTTGCGACTTGTGTGCCCTTTATCCCTATTTCCCACTAATTGGTAACAAACCAGAATTGCACATGGTACATGCTGAAGTTGCTACATATTACCTGCTCTTGCATATTTTTTTAAGAAACATTTATCATGTATATGATGTTTATGTAATATTGTTATTTTTGAAGGACTAAACGTAATTTTTGTATGCGATTGGTTTACAGAAAGTAGCCGGTCAAGGCTTGTCGAGAACAGCATCAATTACAGCATTAAATTCACAACTGCCTGGATCATCGCAAAATGGACAGATGGTGGCAATGTCTATGCCTCAGCAACAACAACAGCAGCAGCAGTGGTTGAAGCAAATGCAGTCATCCATGGGCTCACCAGTTTCTCCACAATTTCAGCACCAACAGAGACTCATGTTAATGCAGCAACTTCAGCAGAAAACGGGATTGACCCAACAGCAACTTGCACAAGTCCAACAACAGCATCCGCATCTCAGTGCCCAACAACTGATTCAGCAGCAACATTTTCTCCAGCAGTTTCAGCAGCAGCAGCCGCTACAATCTCCAAGGGTTTCAGCATCTGGTTCGCAGAAGTCTGCGAACCTTACAGGATCACAGCCGGGTACACCTTTGTCCGGTGGAACTATGACTGGTGGAAGTGCAAGTCAGGGAGCTGAAGGAACTAGCCAACTTCTTGGGAAGAGGAAGATACAAGATCTGGTTGCACAGGTGATGATTGGATCTTTTCTGTCGATGTTGTAATTCATGTTACTACTGGTCATGGTTTCAGCAATGTTAATACACACTATTTTTTGGGGGGAAATTTATTTGAATATAATACTTTGGTCTGTTCTTAAACCATAATGTCTTATTACAGGTAGATCCCCAAGGCAAGGTTGACCCTGAGGTGGAAGATTTACTTTTAGAAATTGCTGATGACTTCATTGACTCGGTAATTGTTTCTGCCTCACTATCTGTTTAGAGAGTATGATTTCCTATCAAGTTCAGAATCAGAGTACTTTCATCTTGTAAATTTGATCATATGTTATCTGCCGGAGATATCTTGTGATTCAGCTGACATGGGTTTGCCTTTAGGTGACTGCATTTGCGTGCTCCTTGGCAAAGCATAGGCAATCATCCGTTGTGGAAGCGAAGGATGTGTTGTTGCACTTGGGTCAGTTGCTTCACCTCGCTCTCATGCACACATGTTCATGGAAATGTGCTACTACATCTCATTTGTTTGTTAATTTTCAATATATCTTGCAGAACAAAATTGGCATTTGTCTGTTCCTGGATTCTCAAGGGAGGATAAGAATCCTCAAAGAAATTCTGTAAGACCACATTACTTTGTTAATATATTAACCTATCTTTGGTTGGAGCCGCAATCCTTTTTATATCATTCCTTTACCTTAAGTATGTTTGCTTTGATGCTATACAATGAACCCCTGGACCATGCAAACGGGTACCCAATGGTGTTTTATGGGTCAACTAAATAATTACGATGGCATGCCATCCTAGTTCATTTCTCCTCCTAAATTAATTACGCACAATGACATCCTAGTTCATTTTATCAAGTTTTTGGGTCGACCCAATGACCCCAAATAAATATAACTTGCATCCCTAATCCTGACTACCATAGTGAATTTGCTGAGCGTATTTTGTAGGATTTTCAAGTTGTTTTTACATTGAAATTTGTATCCTGGAACACTCGTGCTCGAACAAAAGGTTAATTGAATTACAATGTTGCAACAGGTAAAGCCATCAGTAGATCCTCAACAACCAGAAAGTGAGGCTACCGGTATTAGAGGCCCAGGCAATAAACTTATGGCTAATAACTCGGTTGTCAACCATCAAATAAGACCTCAAATTGCAGAGCCTTCAGCAATGCCAACAGTGGGACCCCTGTCGAAAGCACCCCGCTTCTAAGTGTTATGCTGCTCTCCCATTGAAGGACAATTTCCTGTAAGTTCATTGAGTGAATAAATGCTGTGCTTTATACTAGTCAATGCTAATCCTTGGTCGTGCAATGATTTTTTGACTGCTCAAGCTGGAATGTTCTATAAGATCAATGCTCCCGCAAAAGATCACGTATGTGCATGTTTTGCCCTAGTTTACTAGTGTCGCTATCTCAGTAGCTGTCAAGTTTCTAGTCATGTTTTTCTCCTATATGCATTATTATCTGTCCCTATCCGTAACAAAAAGCGAAAAACAAGCTTTCTTGTGGTCTTTGATTGAAGCAGCTTGTGCAGTCAAACTATCTAGTGTACAATCTGTACTAGTAATCCCAGGACTCAACAAACTAAATCAATAAATTTCTATTTTGACATATCTGTCTATCGGATATCTGTATGAGTGTGGCACATTATGTTCTCAACTTTTGAGTGTTCTCACAACAAGCCTTTTGAAGTTTTCAGGACAATCAAAATGGAAACAGCCAGTAGGCTCTAACACGAGGATTTCTAGCAAGTGGAAGCACAATAAATCCATGAGCATCTATGGCAAACCGCAGATGCTTGTGTACTTACAGGAAAGCAGTTGCTGACTGACCGATCGCCTCCGACACACCCTCCTGGGTCGTCTGTAACTTTGTTCCTTTTTTTTTTCCTTTTTGTGCATGTAAATGCCCCGTCCGTTGTATATAAATGTTTTTTGCAACGGGGCATTATCGTCTCCAGTTTTTTTTTTTGCAACGGGGCCCTAAGGTTAACCACTGGTGCGCCCTAGGGTTTAGGTCTCCTCTGGCGGCGACGCCGGAGTCCACCATATTCCACATCGAGATCGGCGTGTTCTACAGATCGCAAGACCGCGCTTGCGCCGTACCCACGTGCGGGCCGACGACGCGTCTTCATGGCGAAACCAATGGAGAAGGAGAAGGGGAAGGGAACAGCAACACACGAGGAGGGCAGTGTGCCCAGTTTGGAGGAACGGCTGGAGGGTTTGACGCTGCAAGGAGAAGAGAAGAGGACCTTGATTTCTTTGGGGAATTAGATGAACTTGTGAAGGATGTGCGGTGGCTAGCCCTGAGGGTTCACACAACAAAGCCCTTTAGCCATGCGGCTCTATTTAGGGCGTTGAGGAACGCATGGGCAGCAGCGAAGGAGGTGACTTTCAAGGCATTGGATGCAAATCTGTTCTTGTTCTTGGTCCAGATGCATTGCCTTGGGGATTGGACTCGTGTGATGGAAGGAAGGCCATGGATCTTCAAAGGAGCGGCCATTCTCATGAGTATGATGGATTTTCAAATGTGAGGGCTTATAAACTGGATAAGATTCCAGTATGGGCAAGAATTCAAGGAGTCCCAGAGGGACTTGTGAAGAAGAGAGCTAGCGGAGAAGGTTGCAAAGAAAGTTGGAGAACTCATCATGGTGGTGGTGAATGAAGGAAAGATCAACTCTACATTTTATTTACGTGCTAGGGTTTTGTTGGATCTTAAGAAGCCTCTTGTGCGTTTTGTCCCAATAACACTCAAAAGTAAGGATGAAATGTTTGGTGCAGTATGAGAAGATTCCAAATTTTTGTTTCTTCTGTGGATGCATGGGACATGAAGCAACTGAATGCGGAGATGGCGTTCATACAGAGGAAAGCTGCGAGTGGGGTGATTGGCTGCGAGTCCCCTTCTTGCTGCTACTCTCGGGCAGGGACGATCGTGGAGGGGGCAGAGGGAGAGGCAGAGGGCGTGGAGGAGGTATGAGGCATGAAGATGGGAATAATGATGAGTATATGGAGGTGGAGAACTCGGGCGGAGATGATGATGATCCAGCGATTAACTTGGCTAGGAAGAGGGAGGGAGTGGTTGCAGATGGTACAGGGCGGGTGGTGCAACAAGTAAACCTGCTTGAGCAACCAGCTCAGAAGGGGGATCATGTTAGTCCCCTGACAGAACAGGAGAAGAAAAGGCCAAGGCGAAACGGTGTCGGTGAGGAAGAAAAGTTGACAATCCCTATTGCAAGATCGGCGCTCTCCTTTGAGGAGAGTGGTCGGGCACAATGAAACTCCTAGTGTGGAACTGCCGCGGGCTTGCAAGTGCTCGGGCAGTGCGAGCGCTTCTGGCGATCCAGAAGCGTGAAAGACCCGATGTGTTTTTTCTGTTTGAAACACATTTGGGGAAAGCGAAGGCAGAAGAACTAAGGAGGAAATTGCAATGCGACCATTACATCATTTCTGAAAGTGATGGGCGGAGTGGTGGATTGATGTTGTTTTGGAGAAACGACATCGTGATTCAGAGTCTAGATGTCTCGGAGTATTATATAGATGTTATAATCAAGGGTGAATTAGACTGGAGATTTATTGGGATATATGGTGAACCAAGGTGGGAGCAGAAGGAGAAGACTTGGGAGGCGCTGTGGTTACTCCATGGGAGGATGGACGTTCCTTGGTTGGCAATGGGAGATTTCAATGAAATTTTATTCCATCATGAGAAGGAGGGGGGGCGACCAAGGACGCAACGTCAACTGCAGGCTTTTAGCGATGCGTTGAATGACTGCAACTTGACAGATATTGGCTTCGAAGGGGATATATTTACTTGGCATAAGGGGAAAATAAGAGAAAGGCTAGATCGTGGTGTTGCAAAAGCGCAGTGGCGTGGCTTGTTTCCCATTGCCAGACTGGTTAATGGAGAGATGACAAAGTCAGATCACCGACCGCTGATTGTTGAAACTAAGATACAGACCGAACAATTCAATAGTTCGAACAGTGGAGTAAAAAGATTTGAAGCTCGGTGGCTCAAGGAAGAAACAGTGGAGGAGATGGTGAAGGCAGCATGGGCGCGAGCAGCGTTGAGGGGAGAGATTCCAACGCTCCAACAGAAAACAAAACAGGTGCATGAGGAGCTGCACATTTGGGATCGAACAGTTCTTAAGGGGCCTACAAATCACATTAAAAAGATGCAGAAACAACTAGAGAAGTTGAGGAGGGCTCCTTTAACGGATGACTCTATAGCGGCGCAAAAGGAACTCCTAGTCCGATTAGAGATTTTGATGGAGCAAGAAGAAATGATTTGGGTTCAGAGGGCAAGGGCAAATTGGCTGAAACACGGAGATCGCAACACCATTTTTTTCCAGCACTTTGCATCAAGTAGGAAGAAGAGAAATACTGTGACTGGACTGGTGGATGAGGAGGGTGTCCAACATGAAGATGGTGACACAATGCGCTTGATGGTGCAAAATTATTTCTCTCATTTATTCCAATCGGAGCTGAATGGTGTAAATGCATCGGTGCTGAATGTAATGAGGAGGAAGGTGACCCCCGATATGAATTGAAGTGTGTTAGCAGATTTCTCGGCAAAGGAAGTGAAGAGAGCTCTCTTTGCAATAGGAGACTTGAAGGCGCTAGGGCCAGATGGCCTTCACGCTATTTTCTATAAGCGTTTTTGGGAAATGCTTGGGGACGACCAGGTAAGAGAAGTGCTGAACGCGGTGAATACGGCCACCATACCAGAAGGCTGGAATGACACCACAATCGTGATGATACCCAAGGTAGGCAGGCCGGATAAGGTTACTCAATTCCGGCCAATTAGTCTTTGCAACGTGATGTATAAGGTAATTTCTAAAATGCTTGCCAATCGCTTGAAGGGTATTCTCCCGGAGATTATCAGTGGGTATCAAAGCGCATTTGTGCCAGGCTGGCTGATTACTGACAACATATTAATTGCCTATGAATGTGTCCATGCCATAAAGAGAAAGAAGGGTAAGCGGGGCTCTGTGCCATTAAGCTTGACATGCACAAAGCATATGATAGAGTTGAATGGGAGTTCTTGGAAAAAATTATGCTCAAGCTGGGGTTTGACGAGAGATGGGTGCGGCTTATCATGGTGTGTGTTTCATCGGTAAGATATACAATTCGTTTCAATTCGATGGAAACATATATGTTTACTCCGACGAGGGGCATTCGCCAATGGGACCCTCTGTCCCCTTATTTATTTCTGATGGTGGCTGAAGGTCTATCAAGCATGATCCAAAATGCCAAAACAAATGGTGAGCTAGAGGGGATAAAAGTATGTAGAGAAGCGCCAACAGTTTCACACTTATTATTTGCAGATGATTCCCTAGTTCTTATGCATGCTGATAAGCGAAATGCGGACTGCTTGAAAGACATTTTGGATAGATATTGCCAAAGCTCTGGTCAGATATTGAGTGCACACAAGTCAAGTATATTTTTTCCAAAGAATACTTGCTCCGAAGCAAAGGAGGAAGTGAAAACTTCCCTTAACATTGAGCAGAAATCCCTCAATGACAAATACTTGGGGCTGCCGGCTTTGGTGGGAGCCGATAGAAGTGATTGTTTCCGATATCTCATTGATAGAATTCGTGAGAGAACTCATGGCTGGAAGGAAAAACAGCTTAGCACAGGAGGGAAGGAGGTCCTGATCAAATCGATCGCTCAAGCCATACCAACATCTGCGATGATGGTTTTCCAAATTCCAAAAAATATCTGTAAAGGAATGACAGATGCTATCTCGCAATTTTGGTGGGGAGACGATGATGAGAAGAAAAGAATCCACTGGCAAGCGTGGTGGAAATTGTGTATACCGAAGAATAAAGGGGGAATAGGATTCAGAGATTTTCACAGCTTCAATCTAGCAATGTTGGCAAAACAGGTATGGCGGTTATTATGTGAACCAGAATTCATTATCCTGATGGAAAACTACTACAGGCATATTTGAAGAGTGGTAGTTCTTTCACATGGCAGAGCATACTAGCAGGTTTAGAATGCTTCAAACATGGCTACATATGGAGAGTTGGTAATGGCTCACAGATTAATATCTGAAAGGATAATTGGGTCCCTGGCAGTCAGAATATGAAGGTACTAACTCCCCGTGGTAACGTCCTTGTATCCATGGTAGATGAGCTAATCAATCCTATAAATGGAAGATGGGATGTTGAGCTGATTCAGTCAATTTTCTAGCCAGTGGATGTTCAGAGGATTCTCTAGATCCCCATCAGTCAGGGCTGGGAGGACGTTGTGGCCTTGCACCATAACCGGAATGGCTTATTCTCGGTGAGATGAGCTTATCACACTCAATGGAATTATCAGTTCGGAAATCAGTCTTATCCCATAGTAGCAGGTGGTACAGGGTCTTGCTCAGTCTGGCGCCAACTATGGAAACTTTCCTGTCCAAGCAAGATAAAAATTTTCACATGGAAAGCTCTCCATGGGTGCCTACCATGCTTTGTTATATTAGCAAACAAGCATATACCGATTGATGGTGTCCGAGATGCTTGACAGAAGCAGAGGATATCAAACATGTCCTATTTACATGTAACCGAGCAAAGGATGTTTGGCTCGCTTTGGGCGTGTGGGAAGAAATTGAAAGGATGCTGATGGTGGACAGATCAGGATCAATAGTGATTGAAGAAATTATCCGAACAGGAGGCTTGTCAACGGAGTTTAACAATATAGGCTGTTCTGAACTGATAATTACAGGTTGCTGGTATATTTGGTGGCAACGACGACGAGTAGTACATGGGGAGGATGTTCAGATCCAACGAGAGCTGCTATGTCGATAGCGGCGATAGCAACAAATATTGCTCTAGCTCCTAAAGCCTCAGCGGTGATAAACAAAAAATGGCAGAAGCCGGTGGAAGGTTTCCTAATGATAAATGTCGATGGATCTTTTGATGAGACAAGGGGGATTGGTAGCACGGGTGCAGTCATAAGAGATGCCTCAGGGAGCTTCATCGCAGCCTCGGACAGCTATATCTCCCATGTTCTGGATGCAACAATGGCGGAGGTCTCGGCATTGAGAGATGGTCTGCTACTGGCCCAGCAAATCGGCTGTGTGCAAATCCAAGCTGATTGTTCAGAGGTGGTGGATACAATGCTTGACGGTGATTTTTCAGCCACGGCGTCAGCTGCTATTTTTGAGGAGTGTAATCATCTTTGGGAGGAGTTTGCTGCAATCTCCATCACTCATTGTCATAGGGAGAGTAATCAAGTAGCTCATGAGCTGGCTAAGCAAGCAAGATTAGAGAGAAATTCTTGTGTTTGGATAGATGACCCCCTAGCATCCGTCCGACAGTTGCTCGTAAACGATGTAACTATCCTATCAGATCAGATCAATAAAGCTTGCTGGAAGGCTTAATTCAAAAAAAATGTAGGTGAATATATACTTAAGTGAGCGCAACTTATAATTAATGACGTGTTCTCGATGCCATTTTTTCGTTACTGGGCCTGTGCACTGCAAACACATTGGTCTCAATTAAGCAGTTTTGGCAGAGGCATGCCGTTTCAGGCTTCAAAGCTGAATGCCTTTACGGGCCTTCTACCAGTAGGTGAACAAGTAGTACTCAAACCTTAACCACAAGGATTACACAAACAGGATTGTAAACAATCATACAGGTACATCGTATGCCTTATTTTGCATGTCCATCCTCCAGTAGAGAAGGGCACGTCTCCACTCTCCAGTAAGCAGTCTGATAATCCGATTACCCTGTCTCATGACGACCCGCGGAAATTTTCCACTAGCAACGAGGGAGCAGCATAACCACTTGAGAAGCGTCAGCGAACCCAGTTTCAAGCGTTTGTACAGGCAATCCTACTCAACTGTATACGCAGGGTGACACAGGCTTTGTCTACGTTGCACACATTGATGAGCGCACCGGAAAGAATGAATACACATATCTGTAAGCACTGCCATGTATGTACACGATGAAATGCAGCATCACCGCACCTGCACGAGCCTACATGTTCCTAACAAAATTGTCAATCTACGGTAGTTCTTCTGTCAGGTTTCAAGTAGGGGACTCCGCAAGCACCAAGGTGTGCCACCAGCCGCACGACACGTTCAGCGGGTGGTACGTGTCCACGGGAACATTGCAAGGCACGTTCCTGTCCATCGAGTCGCCGAGGCCGAGCTGCAAAAGCAAACTCAATTCAGAAACTGCAGCTAACCTTATATTTCAATTTCAGTGGTGTAAAAGGAGAGTCAATGGATAGCCACCTGGCCATATTTATTCCATCCCCAGCAGAATACCTCGCCTTCATCTGCAAAAAAAAATTGTAACCCTTGTCAGATGCCACAAGCTAGTAGATAATCAGCAAGAACCACTTAATGAAAGAATCAAAAGAAATACTCTACCCCTGGGCTGCCCGATAATCAGCACAGAGCATGATTAAGCACAGTAATTTATTGTTCTTGATTAAAACGAGAGCTAATGGTAAGATGACATTTAGGTTCATTTGTGAAAGGCAGTCATATTAAAACTTTAATTGCATGATACAAATGAAAAGAAGGTTCAAATAATATATGATACTCCCTACGTTCCAAATTGTAGGTTTTTTTGGCAAATCTAAATATATAGGTTTTGTTGTGCACCTAGATAAACGTTATGTCTAGATACATAGCAAAAACCACGTGTCTAGATCTGTCAAAATGACCTACAATTTTTGGAATGGAGGAGGTATATGATATGAGAGCAGTATACTCATTAAACATACGCAGATCACTATAACCGAAGATAGAAGAACTAAAGAGTACCTGTTATAATAGCACTGTGGCGAGCTCCACAGGAAACAGATCTGGCATTCTTATTTTCCAGGCTTGTAGCATCTACCAATTTTGGAACAGTCTGCATTGAAATAAAGTGATTGTCAAAGGCCACCATGTAGGTAACTTCATGGACAACTATGGGCATGAACCAAAACTGCATGGAATGCAGTGGCATCTATTAACATGGGTTCATACCTCAGCTTGATCAGAACCAGTGCCAAGCTGCCCAAACTGGTTTCCTCCAAAGGAATAGACATCGCCATCTACAGATGTACATACAGTGTGCCACAAACCTGCGGCAACATCTTGCATCTTGATTCCCAGGATAGATGATACACATGTTGGACTTAAAACATCTTCTGTGTTCCCTTGTCCACACTGAAGAAAAGGCACAGTTGTGACAATGAAGTACATTGATACAGAATCATTCTACAGAACGTAGAAAGCTAATGAAATTAATGCACAGAGCATAACATGCCATTAAACATGGAGTATGCTAGTATGGAAAATGGTGAAAATACGGTAGCCCAATAATACAGGTTCCAACAAGTGCAAATTACAAACAAAATGAAATCAAGTAATTAGACATGGGTTTGGATTCAGTATGTGTCAATTTGACCGAAGATACAAGACTACTATGTTTTCCATATTGAAATGAAGGTGGTAGGTTTTAAATAATCAATTCTCCATACTGTTGAACTAGTTGAATCACGGACCCAATACTAAGACATAGAATGCCACTCACCGAGCATATATTTTTTTCTAAGCTACTCTAATGTGTCTGTTTGGTTTTATAATTCACAAATTTGGTTGATCAAATAAAATTGGCCAGATAAAAAGGCTAACCTGTCCATGCAGTCCCCATCCAAATGTAAGAAGAGCTCCTGAATCTGCAAGCAGGAGTTGGGCATTAAAAATACAGCAGGAGTCTTGACTACATTTGCAGATATCTATTGGGAAAACTTCAACTTCAAATGAAACTAAATCTTGGCTGCAATCTGGCAACTAAAAAGTTGAAGGAAGTTTGAGGTATAGCACTGTGGTTTGAGCTGAGAAAGCCCTCTTATTAGCAAAACAGAACCTCAGACTAATCTTAATAGTTATATTTTCTTTTGCTTAGAAAGCAAACAAATATAAGTTCTCTTAGAAAGGAGGAGCAGTACTGCATGGGATTACAATAATATGTCTGTGGTCTGAGCTCCTGCATTTTTTACAATCTTGCAAAGCAAGTTGGTAAAAATATGTTTACTATAGTGAAAAGTCAAAGTGCATGACTAAAGAGTAAAGACTATGCTATACTGTTTCAGAGAAAACACAAAATGCTGATTTGGGTGTTTATTTTCTACAGACTAGACCCAATTTTATTTCAAACTACTTTAAGATCCAGAATGGCTGATATGTCTTTACATGAATATGGTAAAGAAGTTTCAGGAATGAACTAAAAAACATAACTGACCTGTTACTACAGCACTATGACGGCCTCCGCAAGCAATGGCCCGCACGCAATTTCCCATAACTTTACTGATATGCCCTTCAGCAGTCTTGTTACCTTTCATAGCTGATGAGCGATCCTTGCTGTATAATGCCGATTCAATGCACGGTATAGGATGAGGAGAAGAAACCGTTCGGATTCTAGAACCCAGACCTAATTGCCCTTCACCTCCATATCCCCAACCCCACACCTGACCTAAATCTGATGCTTCGGAGAAAATATTATTTTAGTCAGCAAACTTCCTTGAAAGGAAAATATCAGTGCCATAGTGACAAATGCAGGTTACCTGATAGTGCTAATGTATGACGACCACCAGCAGCTACAGCCACTATTTTCACTCCTGTATTAAATGTCACAACACAAGGGGGTGCTGAAAGACTTTCATCACTAGATGTTGAGCTCTCAGGTCCATGTTTTGCTGAAGACAACCTTCGTCGCTTTGAGCTATCATCGGTACCTCTGCTTTCAGAGGGACTAGATGCTGCTCCACTGCTTGTCCTAGACACCTGTGACCTGGGGCTCACTGTAATGGAGTTTCCTTTGTTATATCTGTAAACAATTGATGTAGAGAAGCTTATATTTTTTTAAGAAGGGATGAGATGATGTATGAAGTAAGCATCACCACCTTGGTCAGTGGCCATTGCGATCTGTCTCTCATCCTTCTCCATAGTTCCAACTGAAGATTGGTCTCCAACAACCCTTCCAGTTGGAACACATTCTTTCCAACCCCACGTGTAGACATCCCCATCATCTGCTCCAACAAAACAATTATAAGGATGATTCCACAATAATGAGCGATGTGTAGACCAAAACTACAAACCTGGATCGCTAATACCTGTTATTGCAACACAATGAGCCCATCCAGCATCTGCCCTCACTATTGCAACACCGCTAGGAAGAGGAAAAGCCTCTGGAGTCTCCTGAGAGGTATAATATTTTATCTTTAGTGACAGGTCCTGAGCTTTCTCTCATGGCGAAGGAAAGCATAAAGCATCAATACTGTTTCTTTACCTCGTGCTTCCCAGCAGTCACATAACTTTGGCCCATGTCGTCAGCAGAACCCCAAGTGAGGAGTTTTCCAGACTCTGAGAAAATGGAAAACCAAAAAGAAGGGTTCAGAGATGGGTCAAACTTGATGACAGCAACTATAACTCAGGAATTAGCATATGAGACAACATATGTAGCCTTGTAGCCTTCTGATTGTAGCTAGAAGTCTAGAACTAACAATTTCGACCTCAAACTTGGACATTGAATGAATTTTGTGGAAGATGATAAGCCAGCAAGGCACATACTAACAACAAACAAGGAGGATTGTCATCATGTTTAGAGGCAATGGCATTCCAAGACCTTGTTTATTCTACTCTCTAGTCAATGCCGCTACTGTTTTTTCGACACAAGGCTCCACCCCATTTCCATTCATGATAACGGAGTGCCGCTACTGTTTGATCCTTATGGAATAACAGGAATCAGGTTCCACAAAAATCTAAGGAAGGAACTTTACTCAACAATGTTGCTTTGGCTCCTATTGGCTCATCTTCAGCATTGAAACTACTTTCTACTCAGAAGCAAATCCCTACTTCAGATTGAAACTCACCCCCTAAGAGATTCTTATTCCAAAATAATCAGACTATCGAAACCACTCTGAGCTATGCACCAATTCAATTCAGCAGAACCCTCCTGAACACGAATCACCAAGGTCTTAAGAAACCCGAATCAATGCAAGTTCCCAAACCATATTCGCAATCAGCTGTTTCAAACCCTCTCGGAACTGCCCATCTGCCAATTTACTCGGAAATCCTCAAAAAGCTACTTTAGGCCAGTAACTTAGCACCATTAATTACTCATATCAGTTCGAAAAAATTCGCCAAACTCGCACATCCAAAACCCGACCCCCAAACGGTTCCTACGCAATCCGCCACGAAAGCCGCGTAGGCCGACACCCGCAGTAGATCTAAAACAGCCCACGCAGAACCAACGAACTGAAACCAACAGGACACAAGCCCACGAACAATGAGGAAGAGAGCAGGTGACGTCACCGGAGATGGCCATGGCGAATCCGCACCCTCCGCCGCACACGTCCCTCCACCCATCGCCGCCGGCCGCCGCCGCCACCGGGGGAAGCCTCACGGGGACCGGCCCAAGCAGCGGCGAGCGCTGCGGCGACACGCCGGGTAGGTAGCCCCACATCAGCACCACCCGCTCCTTGTTCCCCGCCCCCGCCCCCGCCCCCTGCCCGCAGCCGCCGCCGCCGTCCTCCTCCATCTCCTCCTCCCCTCCCCCTCCTCCGCCGCTGCCGTTCATCTCCTCGAGGAACCCCGGCCTCTCCGACTCCACCGCCGATTCTTCCGCTATCTCCGATGGCTGGCTGGCTGGCTGCCCGTGCCGCGGATGGGAGCCGTGCGTGCGTGCGAGCGAGCGAGCAAGGGCGCTGGTGTTGTTGGTTATGGCGGAATGGGAAGCGGCGGCCACTTGCTTTCCCAAGCGTGAGGCTGAGAGCCGCGAGGTTTGGGCCGTATCAGTTTCTCCGGGGGCGGGGGCGCCACATCGGACGCCAACGTGGCCAGGCCCCGACACGTGGCGTGCGGCGGGCCGCTGGATCGAGACGGGCATTCGTGGCCAGGAAGCGGCAGGAAGGTCCTGGAAGTCAGAGGCCGGGGGCCCTCGCCCGGCGGACGTGTCGGCCCCGAGGGGCGGCCACGTCGCGGGGATCGGAGCCAGGAGACGCAGGGTGGGAGGGCCGGTGCCAGGGAGACGTGGCCGGCGGCGAGTTGACCAACGGCGCGCGCCGCATCCACGAATTAAAGAATGCTGGAGAATGGTGGTGAGGTACTGACGGCTAGCTTTCGCGCTAGAATTAGAACCCCAGGCTACCTAAAATACTACACGCTGAGATGATAAGGTTACTTTGACGAGTACTTTCAGCATCGCGAGTTCTATATTCTGGCTTACTTCACATGCAGAACTGCAAATGTGGATAAAAAAAATACATAACAACATCTGGGTACGGTTTAAAGTTTAAACTACTGTGCTCAGTAACTTTTTATACACGCGTAAATACTTCTGCTGAACCGGGTATGTCTTTTTTTCTTTTTTGATCTCTAAACCGGGTATGTCTACTCTACTTAACAATGTATGTAAAATGTGTAATAAGGCGCGCGCTTGCTTTTATATATTTTCTCCATTTCAAATTATTAGTCGTTTTAGTTTTTCTACATTTATAAGCTTTGCTACGCATCTAGACATAATAAATAGCTAATAATTTGAGATAAAGAAAGTAGCTTATGGTGTGTCTATGTGTGTATTTTTATTGTTGCAGTAGACGACACATGCGCAGCATGAAACTAGAAGGAATATGCCTACTTTAAAAGATTGTACTTTGCCCATTATTTTTTTCCAACTGTGAAGTATCTTTTTTTGCGAGGAACTATGAAATAATTTGGATCAACGTACTAAAGTATACTCCATCGGTTCTAAATTATAGGTCATTTTAATATTTCTAGATGCATAGTTCTTACCATGCACCTACATATACACTATATCTAAATATGTAGCGAAAATTATACACCTAAATATGCCAAAACGATCTATAATTTAAAACGGATAGAGTACTTCTCAGGAAAAAAAGTCTCTTCACGTTGTTTTGCTGTAAAAAGTAAAGTTTTCATGCATTTTGTCCAGACTATATTTCGCACGTTGTTTTTCTGTGTCTATAATAAGCATCTTCAACTCTACATTTTTTTCCCGCTCCTCAAATCCTGGTTCAAAGAAGTCCGAAACATTAAACCAAATTTTCTCCTGTACAGTTGTGCTCATGACGGCCAAACAGCAAAGGACCGTTAACCAGTAAGTGCACGACGAAGCAAGCAGCCCAATTAAGCTTCACGTGCACGCCCCACTCCCCCGTGTGCTAGTCCAATTCTCTTTGTTTGCCTCAAACAATTGGCCGTACATTCGTGCTGAGCCAGATGAACCTAGTGGCTAGTGCGCATCCTCCCTCTCCCACACGCACGGCGCTGCTGATGGCTTGTCACCGGGAGCTCCCAGGACCTCCTCGGAGCATCAGGATGCAGGAAGAAGTTTGAGGCACTTTCGGATTCTTTACATCCGTCGCGGGAAGACTCACCAACCCCACGTTCAGTTGTGGTGTGGCGGGCCCAGCCGCGGCGGTAGTTGCGTGCCCACCGATTGGCCAAACTCTAGAAGCTTCGCGCGTGCACAACAAGCCAACAGGTCCTTCTGTCTCAGTGTCTCCAAACCGCGGCCTAGCCCATGCCCCGGCACGGAGCCGCGCGTCGCGGAAAACGTCGCGCGCCGACCCACCTGCTTCTGACTGCCCGTAACCAAGCCTGATTTCGCGCGGCCGACGGCGACGGCCCCCCCCCCCCCCCCCCCCCCCCCCGGGCGAGAGCGACGGCGACGGCGACGCGCGTAGTACGATGTTGTTGCCGCTGCCAAGTGCCCGCGCACGAGCACGCGCTTCGTCGTCGTCGTCACTTCACGCAACGGCAAAGCCGAGCCGGGGGGGCAAAACACATGGTGGGCTTTCCGCAGCGCGGAGCTCCGTAGTTGATTTGGCTAGCTACCCCCCCCCCCCCCCCCCCCCCCCCACCCCCACCCCCGGCTCATTGGCTGGCGCTCCCTTCCCCACCCGGCTCTCTTCGTGGCCGCGGCGCGCGGCGTGGGCGGCTCGTGCCTCTCGTGGGCGCTCTTGCTGGCCAGTGGGGCAGCCACTTGTGCGAGGCTGCGGTGGCCCGGTCTCTGGTCCCTCGCCTCCGCGTGTGATGGCGAAACGCGAGACGCAGGGGAGGAGCGCAGCGGGACGTGTGTACGATTGTGGGCGGGCGGGCAAGCTGATCACGAGGCGGTTGGGAGAAACGGGTGCGAGAATTTGTCGTTAGTGGTTTATTCTTCCTTCGTTTGTTCTACGGAGTACTAGTTACATATCGTTTTGATTTTTTAATACTTAATTTTTCTAAATCAAAATAAAATTTATAAATTTGCTCGTGGAAGTTGGAGTGGCAGGAACGCAACACGAAAGGTGTGTTGTCCTATATTTTGTAGCAGGCTAAATGCATATGAGAAAACTAGTGCTGTTGGAATGTAAACTTCACTGGAAGGTAAGAACCGCGGAGCCTGCTACTGAGCGGCAAAAGAAGTATGATAGAACCGACTTGTCGCAGCTTGATGTTGTTTAGTTCCCGTGTAAAATTTTTAAAATATTTTTTTCACATTTGAAGTATTAAACATAGATTAATTAAAAAATTAATTGCAGATTCCGTCCGTAAATCGCGAGACGAATCTAATAAGTCTAATTAGTCCGTCATTAGCATATATTTACTGTAGTAATTATGACCTTAATTAGATTCATTAGATTCGTCTTGCGATTTACCGTCCATTCATGTAATGCTATTTCTTTTTCGACTATATTTAATACACCATGCATGTGTACAAATATTGATGTGATTAATGTGTAAAAATTTTGACGGAAAACTAAACAATACCTGAATCTCTCATCCAACATGCAAGCTCGCATTTATTCTCTCTCTATTTTAGACAGGGTTTCGTTAATGATTTTGTATGGGACTCAGCGAGATGCTGAGATGTCCATGCTGTCATGCAGAATACAAATAACAGTCAGAACTCAGAAGCGCAGCTTAAGGCCGGACCAAGCTAGAAAAAAAAACTGCTGCAGATATGATGATCCCACTACGCTCAGTAATAAAAAGGCCTGAATGCAGCAAAGTCCAAATAGACGCTGGCCCATAGATCCAGGCCTAATAACAAATCAGATGGGCCTAGTGATACACATTGCTGGGCCGGTTCATGATCACGACATTCACAAGCCCAGATTCAAGTGTCGGCGAGTCGGCCCATTGTCGTTTGCCTTCGTCTTCCAAATCCACATGCTGGTGTGGCGTCCGGCGACCCAATTCACCACGGAGAGCCGCCGGCGCTACGCCGCGGAGGAGACCATCGCCGGCTCTAGCAGCACCAGCGCCGGTCGTGCGCCGCCGAGATCTACAAGCATTCCATACACGTACGGCCCGTATAAACACGGCTGCCAGATACTATCCGCATCGCTACTGACAGCGGGTCTTGATAGGAAAAAAAACTAGAAATTAATTTAAGATTGCAGTGGCCCAGTTCACTCTTCACTGCCCTTCGGCGATCCCATCCCCTCCGTCCGGCATCGTCCCGGGACGAACGCAGACGGGGGACGCAAGGCACCGCGCCGCGCCGACCACTCCCCGAGGCCCGAGGGCCCAGCCATGAAGGCCCTGGCCGCGCACGGCGCCGACATGCTCCGCGGCCCGCAGCTCGTCCGCGCCGCTGTCCTCGCTTTCGCCGTCGCGCTCGCCTTCCTCGTCGGCTACCACTGGCACGACGCCACCCCGCGCCTCGTCTTCTTCTCCTCCGCCTCCTCCTCCCGCTCCCCTGCCGTTGTGCTCTCCCCCAACTCCAACATCTCCTTCGACCCGTCCCTGATCCCCGCCACCGCCACCGCCCCGCCTGCTTCTCCTACTCCCAATGCCTGGCCCCCGCCCTCGCTACCACCGCCGACGCCAGCGCCGCCGCCTCCCCTCCTTCCCCCACCCCCGCCCGCGCGCCTCGGCATCGTCGGAGATGACGGCGCCATGCGGGACGACTTCGACGTGGGCAGCGTCGGCGCTAACGACACCGATCTGGCCACCGACGAGGCCGCGCCGCAGGAGCCTGGCGACGCTGGCGACAGCAGCGGCGGGCCCAGGGTGCGGATTGGGAGGTTCCCTCTCTGCCCAGAGAGCATGAGGGAGTACATACCCTGCCTCGACAACGAGGAGGAGATCAAGCGGCTGCCCTCGACGGAGCGCGGCGAGCGATTCGAGCGGCACTGCCCTGCCAAGGACAAGGCTCTCAGCTGCCTCGTGCCGGCGCCCAAGGAGTACAAGGCGCCCATTCCCTGGCCTCGGAGCAGAGACGAGGTGAGCATGCATGCATTGGTGTTCACTCTTGAATTTTCAATAGTAGATATATTAGGAGTAACATTTTTGAACTCGTGCTTAAGTTATAATGTTACTAGTAGATACTGATACAGTAAGGCTGACCTCCATCTTCAATCTAGGCGAGAATTGAGGATGAACCTTTGTTTTTTATGGTCACGGAAGATATGTTTGTATCAAATCTCATAGTTGTGTGACAGTAACATGATTTCACACTGGTTTTGTTTTGTTTTACTTATTATATGGCCGGCTCGCCTGATTCTGTTAGCAACCTAAGAAAAACTGGGACATGTTTGACGGTGCATTTGATGTGTCAAATGTGTGCACAACTGATCAAATTGAACTGACTTAGCTTATTTGCTGAATAAACTTTTTTTTCTAAGCTGAAGGACTTAATAAAAATATAATTTGATTGACTTCAGGTGTGGTTTAGCAACGTTCCTCACACACGATTGGTTGATGACAAAGGAGGGCAGAATTGGATTACCAAGGCTAAAGATAAATTCAGATTTCCTGGAGGAGGAACTCAATTTATTCATGGCGCAAATCAATACCTAGACCAGATTTCCCAGGTTCGGTTTCGAAAACTCTTAAAGTTGGTTGAAATTTAATCCTGACTCTGACTCTAAGTAGAGCAACTGTTTCTCTCTGTCCATCCAGATGGTACCAGATGTTGCATTTGGATCTCATACTAGAGTTGTCCTGGATGTTGGCTGCGGCGTAGCAAGTTTTGGTGCATATTTACTTTCTCGTGACGTCTTGACATTGTCCGTAGCTCCAAAAGATGTTCATGAAAATCAGATACAGTTTGCTCTTGAACGTGGTGTGCCTGCAATGGTAGCAGCATTTGCAACACACAGATTATTATATCCCAGCCAAGCTTTTGATATTATTCATTGTTCGCGCTGTCGAATCAATTGGACTCGTGATGGTGAGCTCTGGTTGTGACACAATATCATTTTTCTATGAATATTGCCATCTTTCTTTCTTTCATTCATTTTTTGTTGCGTCACGTTTCATGCTGTATTTTCGAAGTCATGCTTACTTATCTATCCTCTGACCCATTTTCCCCAAGTTTTTCCCCTTAGTCTATGAGGATGATATTTATGGTATTCAAGAAAGTTCATCATTGTTAAACATTGGATCTAGTCGTTATTGTTCAAGGACATTATACTTTTATTAAAGGAATACAAGAGAAGTGTTATTGTTAAGCACAAATTGGCCAATACTGTGCAGTTAAACTTGATTTCTTACATAAATGTGCCTCTTGTTTATACAGTTTCTGATTTTGCCTAAGCCTTGTTATCATATTTGTTTGTTAAAGATGGAATCCTGCTCCTGGAGGTTAATAGACTGCTTAGAGCTGGTGGTTACTTTGCTTGGGCAGCCCAACCTGTTTATAAGCATGAAGAGGCCCAGCAAGAGGCATGGAAAGGTATTTTCTACTTTGTGTGGTAGTTCCTCATTGTTAGGGTGATAAAATAGTACTCATGTTTTGAGTTCAATTGTTCTTTTAGTGTGAACTATGGAGTTCAAGATTTTCCATAAACAAACTCCTTCTATTGCATAGCCTTGGTGAAAAACAAATGATTTGAGTTTGAAGATGTGAAGTGGTTATTTTTGCACTGTATATGTTTTGACCTGAATTCGTCCTTTCCACTAATAGAGTGTTTGGTTTTAGAGATCACCTCATCTAGAATGGAGTTGTCCATCATGGGGTCATGCAATGAATTCTGGTGGGATGACTCCGTTCCTCATAATTCAATTAACCATATGCTTGTGAGGGATGGGATGGTGATGGATCGACACATTCCTTCCTCAAACCAAACAAAAATGTGAGGATTGAGAAGGTGATGGATCACCCCATTCCTCAAACTAAATACCCTGTAACTATTAGGTGGCTTCTCATAATAATATATGCATGCAGAATTATATGAGATGAAGAAGCTACCTGATTAAGTTGACATTATGACTGACAAATCTTTTCATGTAAAGTGTTTGGAAGAGTTGGATGCATAAAACGATGAAACTGCAAATCCTCTTAGATGTTATCTAATATCTTCAAACATTTATGGAATACACACAATTGTGAGCCTTTTCCTGGATTTCATGCTCCACCAGTTTGATAGGCTTACTTTAGTGGTATGTGATTTTTCGTTGGTATGTCCTGAAACTGTTGCTGATTTATGTGTAGAGATGGAGGACCTCACTGCCCGGCTTTGTTGGGAGCTTGTGAAGAAAGAGGGCTATATTGCTATGTGGAGGAAACCTTTAAACAACTCATGCTACATGAACCGTGATCCGGCAGTCAAACCTCCACTTTGTGATACCGATGATAACCCAGATGACGTCTGGTATATGTCTAGCTTATTTTAATCTTTTATTATTGTTTAGCTAGTGAAATCTCAATTTAATGTCCTCTTTGCTGCTGAGTTCTATTCTTTATATCAGCTCTAGTAGCATGGTAGCAACAGTGATGCAATCTTGAAGTTTAAATGGACATATTTTGTCATTTTTGGTTCATTTGTCACAAGGGCAGCCATCCTTAGTCATGTACTCCTATTTGCTTGAGAACACTTGCTTTACTATTCTTTACATTCTATTTTGCCTCAGGTATGTTAATCTGAAAGCATGTATCAGTCGACTTCCTGAAATTGGTGAAGGACCAACTCCTCAGTGGCCTGCACGTCTAATGGATCCTCCAAAGAGGCTTCAAGGCGTCAAAATGGATGCCTACTTATCAAAGAATGAGCTTTTCAAAGCAGAAACAAAATTTTGGGATGACATACTTGAAGGTTATATTCGCATTTTTAAATGGAGAAAGTTTAAACTTCGGAATGTAATGGACATGAGGGCTGGATTTGGAGGGTAATTTTCTGCTCAAAGCTCTTCCTTTTAATTGCTCTGGCACAGTTGTGAGGGTTAATTAAAGAATAACAGCTAAAATATGCAACTAACTGCATCTTTATTGGTTATTTTTCCTCAAAAGCCACTGGCATTTAAAAAAATCTGGAGCTGGTAAAGAAGATCATCTGAACAAGGATGTTTCTGAATGGGAAATTCAATATTAAGTTTTTCTCAAGGAAATGTTTCAAGGCGTTGTTCTATATTTATGTTCAAATGTCCATATTCTTGAGTTACTAATGACCTGCATAATTCAACTTGATCTCTTGAGGTCAAATGGTTGAATGTTTATAGTTGGAAAATTCAAAAGTACAATGCTTTCTTGGATATTTGTTTTGTATTTTGTATTTCACTTGGATGTCTGCTAGCTGCAGTTTTCAGACATAACAATAATGAATATGGACTCGTTTATGTACTGTGATCTTGTTTATTCCTTCCATTCTTACTTTTCTTGCCACTTCATTATATAGGTTTGCAGCTGCACTGATCAACCGGAAATTTGATTGTTGGGTGATGAATGTTGTTCCTGTTACTGAGCCTAATACACTGCCTGTAATTTATGATCGGGGGCTTCTTGGAGTGGCCCATGACTGGTATGCATATTTATATCCTGGGCTGATTAAATAGCATTCCTGTTTTCTCTAGATTTAAAATCATATACTGCAATAGATCAAATTCAGTGTCCGATTAGAATGATCATTAAGCTTCTTGCTTGTTTTTGATATAACTATCTCTAGGTGGCAATATCTGCATTATTTTATGTTGCTACAAGTTAATAGCGTTGAAAGTTGTCATGAGTTGAATCTCATGCTGCCATTTTTTACCATCTGCATGAGCAGGTGCGAACCATTTGACACATACCCGAGGACATATGATCTACTGCATGCATTCGGTCTTTTCTCAAAGGAGCAGAAAAGGTAGGAGTCCTTTATTTAATTATTTCATTTCATAATGAATTTCTTTGTGTATGTTCTGTTTGCTTCATCCGACTCAGCGACGAAACAGAAAAAACAAATGTTTGTGCTTTAACAGCACATTGGTAAAGTGTATTTCTGTTAAGACATCTAGTTAAACTAAGTTTGGAAATATGCGCTTTTCCTGCCAGTTTGCTTGTACATAGGATACCCGATCAGCATCTGATGATATTGTCTTTGATTTATAGGTGTAACATCTCAAGCATCTTGCTGGAGATGGATCGCATACTCAGACCAGGTGGTAGGGCTTACATTCGTGACCGGAGAGAAGTTATACAGGATATCAAAGAAATAACAAACGCCATGGGGTGGCGTGGTACGATACGTGACACTGCAGAAGGCCCATATGCGAGTCGGAAGGTTTTGATGTGTGACAAGCCTATGGTGCATTAGCCGATGAAGAGGTCTGACACCTTTGGAGTTTCGTACTGCTGAGCAGGGCAAAACTTTTCCGGCACCATTGGAACTGATCAACTGACCACAAGAGCTGCTGTCAAGACTGACATTTGTTCCGTCCGTAGATAGGATCGGTGAAGGTCTAAAATTGTAACATATAATTTGATTGATCATATTCGTTTGTACAATGATGGCCAGTGTAATTCCTGATACGTGGCATTTTCTTTTTGTTGTATTAGCATAGTAAAACGTTGGAATAGAGTGAGAATTATTTTTCCAGGGGCAAGAACGACGACCTTTTCCCCTCTACATGTGACAATGGCCTTATTTTCACATATCTTTTTCCTTGTCAGTCTATTTTTTAGATTTGTATATGCACCAGACGTTTACTTTGTATCAACTGACAAAGTATCAGCGGTAGAGTGCCTATCCCATCCATGTCCAGGAAAAAAATAGATGATGCGTCAACTTTAACAGAAGTACCACGCAAGCTTGTTAAGACCCCGTTTGGGAGGGCTCCCGCCGGCTCCAGCTCCGGCACTATAGCGGAGCTGGGGCAGCCAGCAAAATGTAGCTCCAGGGGCTTCAATGAATAGTGTGCGGTGTCAGTGAAAGAGTATGGGAGGAGAGAGCGGAGTCGCTTCGATGAATAATGGTGCTACGGTATTTTGTGCGATGGAGCTGGAGCCGTGGGGAATCCTCCCAAACGGTGCCTAAAAGCAACTCCAACAATAACCTTTAAATTAGACCCTTCTAAATACTAAATGGGGTTACCTCTATTTTTAAGACCTCAAAATTTGTTGTAACTTCAACAATAGTTCTCAGTTCCAACTTACAATAGAGGTCTCACTAGAGATCCGCAAGAATGCAAGGTGGAGGAGGGAAATTGTAGATCTCACCAAAATAGAGGGTCACGTAGAGGGTCTGCTGGAGTGCATTTTTTTGGCTTAAATCTCTAAATTTAAGATAGGGCGCTGAGCGTCTGCTGGAGTTGCTTTCCTCCGTACGCATGAGCATCAGGTGATTAAGAGTGTATCATGCTTCACAGAGTCCAACAAATATCCTAAGATCTCATCAACAATTATTACATTTAGCTAGTAGGAACAAGGGGGAAAGGCTGCAGCAGCCAAGAACAGGTGATGTTATATGAAAGGATGGATTCGTCTAGATATTATACCATTCAAACTAATGAGAAGGCATGTCCTTGCTGCAACGACCTTCTTTCTCCGCACCAGAAAGCCGCCTTGCAGCAAACGCGTCGACCATTTGGCGTGCAGCCGTCGCCGCCATCAACCAGCTTGCAATGCAGCCATGCGCTTACTTGCCCTCGTGCTCAGCCCGTGCGGCGAGGAACCACGGCTTTTGGTCGGCTGCACGGACGTGGCCGAGCGTGTTTCGTCTTCGTCTCCGACCGAAGTGCGGCAGACAACGATGGTCGTGGTTGCAGGCGGGGGACACCACGAAGCAGAGAATATGGTAGCCACGCCAATTCCATTCTGTAGCCGTTCCCACGCCGCCACGCCAAGCCACAGGCTGTATCTGCGTCGAACAAGCTCGCTCCATTGTCTCTAGGCACCGACCTCTCTTGACGGCGCCGTCGCCGGCGGTGGGAACTCTGCCGCAGCAGCTAGGGGCGTGGAGGTGGAGCGGAAATGCGCGGAGGGGGCCGTTGGCTGCACAGCTGTTCATGTGGGTGGATGGAGGCTCTACTAGGATGCCTGGATAGTGATGTTCGAAGGCATGCCGGGGCTAAGCAAAGGTCGGCGGCGGCGCCGCGGCGGGGGGCGACAGTGCCGGCAACCGTGCGGCCAGGCTAGTAATTTACAAAGTACCCCCTAGATTGGATCGCGGATAATAATCGCGGTCCGTAATTTTCCATAAACACCCCCAGTTTGGATCGCGATTATTGATCGGGATTCGATTATTTTCATATTACCCCCTAACATTTACAAATACACCCCTAATTTGGATCGCGATCCATAATTGTGATCCGATTATTTGCAAATAACCCCTTAACGTTTTCAAAAAACACCCTGGATTTGGTCGGATCTTGTTGCTCACCCGTCCGCCGCCGGCGTCCGCCCCTGCTGGAAGCGGAAAGCTCCGCCCCACCTCCCCGACGTCCCCTCTGAAGCTGCCCTAGCGCCACCACCCTCTACGAGCCACAGCTACGAGCGTTACGCCGGAGTCGCGCTACGGAGCTGGGGCTGCCACTGGCAGCGGCCGGGGGTGACGGCCTGGCCCGCACCTCGCCTTCGTCTCCTCTCGTCGGAGTGGTGCTGGTGGATCCTCCGCCCGTTGTGACGTCGCTGGCCATGGTCCTTCCTCCTGCCTGCGCTTCTATTTCAGATTCTATCGACAGTTTCCGTCCATCGAAATCCCCCGGCGTTCATCACTCGATTCGTGGCTTCTGAATTCTGATCTGCTTGTCAAACTTTTCTCTCTTTTTTTTTAAGAATACAAACTTTTCCTAAAAGGTACTAGAAGAGCACGCATAAGTGTCGTTAGTCGTTACAGGACTGCATGAAAGTTGAACCACTATGATTCCAAGCATTGCAGAGCTATCCAACGACAACCTCAGCTGATGCACGACAACCTCAATTGGCCATACACAATGTTGATTCTTTCCTTATTTCTTTTTCTGATGAGATTTGCAGGGCTATTTGTTGCTTCATATACTTCCTCTGTGACTATTTTGCACTCCTGGCTGACAGATTCAAGTGAAACATTCTGAATCACTACACACCCCACATTACACATGGGAAGAGTTTAGAGACCTGTTGATGACAATGCCTGCGATATGGGTTCTATGGACACTTTGAGGCTGTGAGCACTGTAGGTAGCGGGGATCGGAAGGAAGGCACAAGAATCAGAGGAAGCAGGAAGAACAGAGGATGGCGGCAGAGGACAGATTAGTTTAGAGAGTTGTTTACAGCATTGTAATCGTTAGGTCTCACTGTTTCTCTCATCGGCATATATCTACTTCGTTACATGGGCCACGCCCGTTCCATCGCATGCAAGCGAGTGAACCCAGTTGGGTCCATGGACTCTGGAGTTCGGGAGTCTGGGCCGAGTGCTCTTCCTTGGCCCAACAGGAGAAGTGGCAGTAGAGGCAGTAGTAACATTCCCCCGGTCTTGAGATGCCGCTTGCCCCCAAGCGGCTGCTTCAGGAAATCTCTGCTTGATGGCGATGGAATCCTCCCAGGTAGCCAAAGAGCGAGGCCAACCTGACCACTTGACCAGAACTTGCTTCACCATACGGGAACCAACAGACACAGTACGAGTCTGGAGTACAGCTTCAGGAACACGAGGTTGGTCAATGTCGAGAGGAACAGGGGCAATTACCTCAGATGATGGAAGTACTGCTGGCTTCAATTGCGAAACATGGAACACCGGATGGATCGAAGAGTGGGCTGGAAGATCATGTTTATACGCCACTGACCCAACACGAGCCAACTTCATATTAGAGCGAGGAGCCAATGACGATTGGACATACGGTTGGAGTTTGAGGAATACCATATCACCAACAACGAATTGTCTTTCTGATCTCCCTTTGTCAGCTTGCTTTTTCATGCGTTGCTTAGCTCAGAGTAAATGCTGACGAATCAGGTTGGTCATGACTTGGCGATCCTGAAGCCACGAACCCAATTCTGTGGACTGAATACCGACAGAAGGATCCACTCCGAAGTGACGAGGGGGATAGCCATAGAGAGCTTCAAATGGTGAGCGACCGATAGCAGAATGAGAAGATGTATTGTACCAATATTCAACGAGGGACAACCAGCTGAACCACTTGGTTGGGTAGGCATTGACAAAGCAGCGCAAGAATGTCTCCATTGTTTGGTTGAGGCGCTCAGTCTGACCATCCGACTGGGGATGGTAACTAGAGCTCATGCGCAACTCGACATCAGCTAGCTTGAACAGCTCACTCCAAAAAATACTAGTGAAAATACAGTCACGATCAGACACAATAGCTGATGGAAGGCCATGCAGTCTGTACACTTGTTGCATAAAGAGCCAAGCGACCCCAGCAGCAGTGGAAGGGTGACGAAGAGGCACAAAATGCGCGTATTTAGTGAAGGAGTCCACAACCACCAAAATACAGTTGACATTACTAGACAGTGGCAAGCCCTCCACAAAATCCATAGATATAGTGTGCCAAGCGCCAGGAGGTACCTCTAGAGGCTGCAACAGTCCAGGTAACTTACTGCAGTTAGGTTTGGCCCTCTGACAGGTAATGCAATGCTTAACGAACAAGGCAACATCTTTCTTCATCCCTTTCCAAGCAAACATTTGTTTCATCCTCATGTATGTTACTGGAAACCCAGAATGCCCCCCCCCCCCCCCCCCCCCCCCCCCACAGCACTGGCATGACAAGCATGCATCGATTTATTCTGAAGAGCATCATTATCACCTACCCAGATTCTGCTTTTGTACCGTAAAATTCCAGCAGAAGGAGTAAAATTAGGCACTGCAGATTCATGAACAGCCAACTTGGACATCATATCTTGAGCTTGTGAGTCCAACTGGTACCCAGCTTGAATCTCAGAAATCCACTGGGGGTGCAGATAGAAATAGCAGCACAAGATGAGTCATGAGCTGGTTTCCTGGATAAGGCATCAGCCGCTCTATTTTCCACACCTTTCTTATAGACAATCTTATATTGGAGACCTAGCAGCTTGGTAAAAACTTTCTGCTGCCAGTGAGTATGAAGCCTTTGTTCAGTCTGTTGAGCTAAACTTCTCTGATCAATATAAATAACAAACTCATTATGCTGAAGATATTGCCTCCATTGCTGCACAGCCAATAGAATTGCCATGTACTCCTTCTCATAAGTGGATAGGCCTTGGGATTTTGGTCCTAAAGCTTTGCTCTGAAAAGCCAAAGGGTGACCATCTTGAAGCAATACTGCACCAATACCAGTCCCACTAGCATCTGTCTCTATGCAGAATGGTTTTGAAAAATTAGGTAATGACAGCACTGGAGAAGAACTCAGGGCATTTTGAAGTGCTAAGAAGGACTACTGATGTGTGTGATTCCAAACAACCATTGTGTGTTTCTTCAGGAGTTCTGCGAGTGGTTTGCTGATGATACTGAAGTGCCTGACAAACTTCCTGTAATAACCAGCTAGGGCCAAGAAGCTCCTTAATTCTTTGGCATTGACAGGTGTAGGCCAACTAGTAATGGCTGCTATTTTGCTGGGATCAGTACCTACTCCTTGCTCACTGATCACATGCCCTAAGTAAGAAATTTTTCTTTGGGCAAAAGCACACTTACTGAGTTTGATTTTCCAGTTGTCTTTAGACAAAAGTTCAAAGACCAGTTTGAGGTGAATAATGTGCTCCTCCAGTGTTTTACTGTATACCAAGATATCATCAAAGAATACCAATACAAATTTCCTAAGATAAGGTGCCAGAGTTGTGTTCATAGCATCCTGAAAAGTGCCAGGTGCCCCTGTCAAGCCAAATGGCATCACCCTGAACTCAAATTGACCACAATGAGTTTGGAATGCTGTTTTAAATTCTTCCCCAGGTTTCATCCTGATTTGGTGGAATCCAGATCTGAGATCCAAGCAAGAGAACCAACTAGACTGAGATAATTCATCTAGGAATTCATCAATGATTGGGACAGGGTATTTACCCTTCATTGTAATTGCATTAAGTTGTCTATAATCAACACAGAAGCGCCATGTCTTGTCCTTTTTCTTGACCAACAGGACAGCTGAGGAAAAGGGGCGGTTACTCTTCTGAATTAAGCCAGTATGCAACATCTCATTAACTTGTTTCTCAATTTCATCCTTCAGATGGGGTGCAAATCTGTAAGGTCGAACACTGAAAGGTGCAGCTCCAGGGACCAAGGGTATGGAGAGGTCACAATCTCTGCTAGGAGGTAATGTACTTGGAACTTCAAATAAGGCAGCAAAACTCTCAATTAGTTGCTGAATGGCTTCAGGAATAACTGTCTCAGCAGTGCCAATCACCTCAGTTTTTACAGCACAGACATGTAAAACAGAATGCACTGGAAGATCAGGCAACATACCATATAATGTGATGGTAGAGTTGGCATAAGGGATAGTCATCCATTTGTGGCTCCAATGTACTTGCATTGGGCTGAATTGCTCCAACCAATCAAGACCCACAATCATGTCATAAGATGAAAGAGGCAGCACTTTGAGATCTGACTGAAAGTCATAGCCCTGAACAGACCAAACAGCTGCTGGAAGGTGAGAAGCACAAGTCAGCACTGATCCATTGGCGACTCTGACATTGGAAGGTGTAGACAGTTCTTGGAGACCAGACAACTTAGCAGCCACAGAAGAACTGACAAAGTATGTGAACTTCCTGAATCTATAAGAATAAGGACCTGCTGATCCTGGATATGTCCCTTCATACACATTGTCTTAGGTGTAGGAGTACCAGTGATAGCAGCAGCTGACAGTGTGAGAAATAACTGATGTTCACTTACTGACAACTCATCAGAAGAAGAGGGATGGTCTTCTTGCAATTGAAAGAGCTCTATCATTTTTTCCAATACATGAAGCTGTATTGATGGAGCACACTTATGATCATGGATCCATTTCTCAGCACATCTCTGACAGAGACCTTGAGCATGGCAATAAGCTTTCAGAGCAGCCCAACTGTCAGCTGGAGAGCAAACTGTAGCAGGATCAGGAGCCTTCTTCTCGTCTGGGGTATGTACAGAACGATCCACCTTCGCTGGAGGTAGAGGAAGAGGCATGGCATGTCTGAAGTTAGACTTCTGAAAATATGCATCAGCCTTCTTGTACTCTCGGCGCTTGCTTGGCTCCGTGATCTCCTCCTGCAAACGAGCAAGTACAGAAGCAGTATCCCAGCTAGAAGGACGTTGAATCGTGACAGCAGATTTAATTTCATCCTTTAGCCCATCTATGAACCGTAAGGTAAAATGCACAGGATCTGTGTTCGTGCCATAAGCAGTGAGTTGGTCGACTAATTCAGCAAACTGTTCAGTATATTCAGCAACAGTGGATGTTTGTTTGATGTGAAAGAGTTGTCGGACAATGAGCTCATGTTGGTCTCTACCAAACCTTTCAGTGACCATAGTGCAAAATTCAGACCAGGAACAGAATTTGAGTTTGGGTTCTACTGACTGAAGCCAAAGACCAGCAGAAGAATTAAAGTGCATTGCAGCCACTTTAATCCAAGTAGAAGGAGGAACATCATACAAGTCGAAATAATCTACAGCACGACTAATCCAGAGCTTAGGGTTTTCTCCTTCGAACACAGGAAATTTCAGCTTAGGAAGTTTGCCTATGGCAGAGCCCCCAGACCCAGATCCGGTGCTGCGGGATGCAAAACTCGCATGTGGAATCATAGCCGAACTACTAGGAGGTGGAATTGGTTGGTTGGACTGGAACATACCCGTGACCGGGGGATGAACGTGAGTCGTAACGACTCCGTATCCATCCTCCCGGTGATACTTGTCGACGCGGTGCCCGTAGGGCCTGTCGGCTGGATGCCCGGCAGCAGGATGCGCGACAGCCGAAGGAGCAGACGAGATGACGCCTGGAGCTGTGGTAGACTGGTCGAACGCCGCGCGCTCGTAGTGGAGGTTGAGCTTCTTCACGGCCAACTTCAGATCATCAACGACGCCATCGATTTCCGGACGCCACTCCTGGAAATCAGCCGCCGCCTTCTCGAGAGTCGTCACACGCGCGTCGTTGGTGGTGCAGAGGTCGTCGAACTTGCTTTCCCAAGTGGTGTCCCGATCCCGGAGACGGCGATCCCACTTGAGATCTTGCTCCTCGAAGCGCTTGGAGAGCTCATCGGAGAAACGCTTGGAAAGCTCATCGAGCAGAGTCTTCTGTTCGGGATTCATGGCGCCCTGGCGACGCTGGAGGCGGGTGTAGTGGTCGTGAGGTGGGGGATTCTCCAGGATCACGGATTGCGTTCCAGATCGAGCCGCGTGAACGGGAATTAACGGAATCGATAGCAACGAGTCGAGATCGAAAGAGCCAGACCCAATTCGCTTGCAGCTCAATCGATGGAATGCTAGAAACCAGAATCGGTGTCTCTGATACCAATTGTGAGCACTGTAGGTAGCGGGGATCGGAAGGAAGGCACAAGAATCAGAGGAAGCAGGAAGAACAGAGGATGGCGGGCGGAGGACAGATTAGTTTAGAGAGTTGTTTACAACATTGTAATCGTTAGGTCTCACTGTTTCTCTCATCGGCATATATCTACTTCGTTACATGGGCCACGCCCGTTCCATCGCATGCAAGCGAGTGAACCCAGTTGGGTCCATGGACTCTGGAGTTCGGGAGTCTGGGCCGAGTGCTCTTCCTTGGCCCAACAGGAGAAGTGGCAGTAGAGGCAGTAGTAACAGAGGCCTCTGTATTTTCAATACAAAACACACAGGGTGATGAAAAAGGCCTAACTGCAGAACTTCCCTCCTGGTGATCTTGTTTTGGGTTGAGGCCTTGAGGGTTTAATACCGCACTTCGTATGTCCGTAGAAGTGTCAGCAATAGCTCTAAATACTTGCCTTCACCAATTCTCCTGATGAAATTGACCACAGCTGTATAATGTGGTTGTGAGAGGTTTCTGGGCACTAGCAGCTGCATCGTCAGAAACTGCAGTGTTGTGGTGTTATTGACTACATTTCCTGCAGAGGTACAATAAGGCTCTCAGCAATTAGCATAGACCTTATCATAGCACTCTATGTTGGCATGCTGTTTTCTCTGTCTGTTTGCACAGTGCAAAAACCTTATCATAGCACTGTTCCATCCCATCCATGTTGTTAGGCTCGTGGCCGCGTCAACACTTAACCAACTGCAATGGGCTAGCACCGTATTATCTTTTGGGCCACGCCACGGACTTAACCAACTGCCATGGGCTTTGGGAGCCGAACAGAAACAGGCCGAATAACGAAAGAGCTAAACTGAATCATGTTATCGAGGATCTCCGCTATGTGGCGTGCGGTAAACAACTTGCGGGAAGGACGGGGTTAGCATCCGTTTAGTCCCGTATCGGTTCCCTAATCTTGGTGGTAATACGAAGGGGCTACAAAACAGAGCTGGGTGCAACATTGAGCCATACTTACCATCTATGGGCGATCAAGAAGGCTCATGGCCTAGGTTAGCAGCCTCCATTTCACTTGGGAGGAGCGCTGGCCTACCATCTCCTCAAGTAGGAGAGTGGATGTCATAATTTGTGGCAGAGGGGGTATGCGTTCGTGCGGCCCTTACCAATTTGTATTTGAAAATTTTAACTAATGTTGATGTTGAATATCAATGAATATCAAATAAACTGGGAAACCACCTTTGAGTTTCAAACAAACTTGTTTGAGGTGGAAAACTATTTCGTTTGTTCGTGGTAGATGAGTCAAAGAAATAGCGACCGAACTGAACCAGGGGCACGATTCGCAGCTCAGCTCGTGCGCTGACCGCACCCTCAGCAGTACTGATCATTAACACGTGGTTGACGAAATGTCTGCAAGATTTCTGAGACAGTTCCGTAAAACAGCCACATACTCGAGTAATGAAACTGCAACTTGTCGGTTAACTACAGTCATATTCAGTACCACAGCGTATATTACACTGACTGAAGATATCAAGTTCCAGGCTTACTGCGATAAGGGCTAGGTCCAAAATTAACATATCAACATCATTACGACATGAGCTAAGCTCCCCATAAGTTGATGCATAGTCAGGCAAAAGCTATGCTAATATCATAAATACATCCATATCATCACGCAAAAGCTGAAGATGAACTGCTGCTACCCTGAGATGCTCTATTGGTCAGTAGATGCAGCTGCTGCCTTGACAGAATGGCCGCTACCATGGCCAAGCTGTATTGCTCGAGGAGGCTTGATACCCAGAGTCCCGTGCTGGTGCATCGTGGAACCAGCGTCCACCTGCAGGTTCATGCCTTGTAGTGCCAGCATGCTGGTATGGCGAGTACTCCCTTCTCTGCTGCTGGTTCTGGTATCGGCCTACTGTTCGGCTCCCTGATGACCGTGCAGAATCATTGTACTTGAGCGGTACTGCTGTTTGAAGCCCTGCAGTATAAGCCTCCGGACGATAGACATTCTGAAATTGTCCTGCTGTCATGCCCTCTGCATTACAGGCTTGCGATTGTTTATGATACTGGTCAGGTCGTGCCATCCGGTGTCCTGTGGCGTACCCCTGTGACTGTGAGCTTGATCTGCTTCCCGTAGAACTTCTGGCTTGCTGGTGATGTTGATCGTTATATAGGTTAGCTGCCGCAGGTGAATACAGCTGATAACTTGGCAGAGTATTTGTGCAGCGGTTGGCCCTGACTCCCCCAAGAATAGATCCTACAGCAGGTGTACACAGCAGTGACACCAATTCATCCCGGTCATTGAGTGCACCACCAACAAACCTATCGCTCATATGATTGAAGGCGTGCTCAATACGTTCCATCTCCTCTGCATCAACTGCTCTAGCGGCATTATCAGGTCTCTCAAACGGATCTTCAACCTAGGCAATAATAGTGAAAAGGTGATATTTGAATATGTGAAATTTTCAACAAAATCAACCACGACAGACACACACTGCACCATGAAGGAAATACTTACAGACAAGCTGTATGATTTGGCCATCCAACTTGGGCTGTCCTGGATGCGCTCAAACCGACCCGTATAAGTGGATATAACCGTACTTGAAAGGCTCCTGATGCCTAAAAACTATAAGATCACTTAACGTTGCTTCTCTCAGGTGAAGGAATAAGACAAATATGCACTACAGTGTGTTCTTAAATTAGCTATGTTGAACCTTTTTGGTAATCTTAAACACATATTTACTGAAAAGATATTGAGCTACAATAAAAGAGAATTGGTTCTGTGAAGTTGAGAAATTAGCTCATTTGCCAACAACATAATAGTGCAGTCCTGCAGACCTGCATGACTTGGTTTAGGCTTTAATACAAGTTGGCTTCATTTTATTCCCACTGAAGTAGATTGAGGAAGTTTTATGAGCAACACTAAGCCTGCACTCCCCAGTCCCAAAGTTTGATAAGCAACACTAAGCCTGCACTCCCCACTCCCCAGTTTCTAGACTTGTGCATCCCTGACAGGAATCCTAAACCGATCAGACATAAGCCAGTCATTTATCCCAGTTATAGCAAAGAGCTCACATGATAGCCAAAACAGTCAACTTCTGTTACAGATAAAAGGAAACGCAGTAAAAGTACAAACAGTGTAGTTTTGCCCCGTATCCGAATGACAGAAGGAAATACTTGGAATTTAGTAGAAATGGATAATGTTGACTTGTAAAAATTGTAGAGCAGATATTCAGATACCTGATGGAAAAAGGATGTAAACAGATGTGAAAGAGAGGTCTGATTTCTTTGTCCCATGTTCTGGCGTAGAAACCTTGCTATATTTGCCGCACAAACCTCATCAACGTATTTCTCATCATAAAACACCGTTTCTGCATGTGAATGCTATCAGTAAATTACCAGGCGCAGACACGCCAGACAACCATCACCATCAAGCCAAATCAGACTTACCTTTTGCAACATCCCCATCATAAATCTCCTTTAGAGGTGGCAAAATTGCAGGCTCACATCTCTGGTAGATGTAAAAGTAAAGAGATAAGAGGTAGGCTTTAACCTATAAATTTGATGGAACTATAAGTAAAGAAAAGCTAGAGATAACATCTTGAGTAAGAAATAACACCTGAAAATAAAAAATGACAAGTAGGCACAGAGAATATGAGTTCAGGGTTCCATTTTTTGGATCATTAATATTTTGAGTTTTTGCCCATTCCTTGACCTGCAACGAAACAGTTTGAACGATCCAGAACTTAACAAAGTAGCAGCAAAAGAAACATCACTTGATAACATAAAGCTCACCAATAAAACCATATCACCAAAGCGCTCATCTATGGTATTGATCCAGTAGAAGATTCTGGATTTAATCCGACCAGGGTAGTTGTTAATTGATATATCACAGGAAATGTCAAATTGGTTACTCATGTACTGAATTATTGGAACCCTCGCGTTAGGAATGAACTCCATATATCTAGCAACACCTGAATAAGTAATGGAAATTTCATTTAAAAAGAGCTGGTAAAAAATAAGGGGGCAGAGAACAAAGCTCTTACTGATGTTCTGTTTGCTACATGCTGTTGCTTTTAGAAACCACTTAATAGTTTTGGTAAGCTAAGGATAAGCAAAAATTCCCATAACAAAATTTCACAGCGCAAAAAGCAGAACACAGCAACTGGCCATGAAGTAACCATAAAAATAAGATTAAGTTCTTGAATAGCTCAATAAAAACATATTAATGTATAATATTTATTTTTAGACAAGCCATGATTCTTTCCCACAAAAGCTATAACGGTAACAATAAGTGATTAAGGCCTATTTCGTTGATATATAAAGAACATTTTTTCGTCGAATGCACAGGATGATAGGAGAGCTGTGTATCCTTATATTGCAAGAGACAAGAAAATGGACCAAGTACAGACGTACTTCCCTAAGGGTGGGAGACCAAAAACAACACTCACACCTACATTACAGAGAAGTGAAAAAAACACAACCAGCTAACTGAGAACACTACCACCCAACAAGGATGAATCTGGCGACAGAGTTCTAAGTTCTTTTGCTCCTAAGAAGCACCATAGACGAGTCTCATCATGAGTTATGTATTGAACGTGCAACGGATTTCAAAAGAGATCTACAGAAAGTTTACCTCTAATTTGTAAAGCTCTCATCAGTTCTCTCAAGGCATTTTGCTTCTTTTGCTTGCTAATAGGGATTCTTGAGCTGCTCCAGAGATCAATTGAAACATCCAAATCACCTGACTTTGCATAAAGGTTTGATATAAAGGATCCAAAAGGTTTGACAACAGCACCTGTTAATTCAGTAAAAAATCAAGTAAGGTATTACTCAAATTGCACTGTCCTAGTTCCTCTAACTTCTACTTAGGGCACCAGCAGTGTGTGCAGAAGGAGGGTCTTAAGAAAGCTTGAGGTCGACCTCACACATTACAGAGCCGGTCTCAAGCAGGTCTTAAGCCAAAAAAGCTTGAGGACCGCCCTCAAGCTAAAGGCTCGGTCCTAAGCAATAAGATACTATTGTTTCCTTTGATTCTCTCAACCACTGCCCCCAGCGGCCAACTGCCAAGAACTGCAGGTAGCTTGTCGGACCCACCACCAAAGGCCTGGCCTTGACCTCAAACATAACACGGCGTGACCTTATCCGTGATAGGAGCCAGCATAAGGGCAATGGGGTATTATACACTGTTGATGCCCTTACCATAACAGAAATTTCTTAAATTGGTAATAGCACAGCAATTGTTAAGCACAATATAACATGAGTTACGAGTATCAAAAGTCCTGTTGTACACTAATAGTTTCCCATTCTGAGCAGCTTCTATGCTAGCCGCATGAATGAGTATTCCAGTACAACTTTGTGCTCGTATATTGTGATAAAGTAAACTTAGTTCTGAGTACTGCTGTAGGTGACAGCTTCATGGATCTGTCATTGAATCGCCAGTCCGAAGTAGCCTTTGCTTATCAAAGTATGTGAAAAGGGCCTTCCATCTACAGCACTCGCACTATGACAACAATCGCTTTTGAACAGTTATAAACTAAACTTATCCCTTGTAAGATCATTATTTTTATAAGCTTGTGACTTCTCATGTCTTCATAAAATTACCACCCAGGAGAATCACAAACAAAACTTGAAAAATGCTTAATCACAAATACCTCTCAAGGCCCCAACTGAGTAAATGGAATCTGTCAGCTCCTGAATTGCACATAATCGTTTCTTTTGATCATCTTCCCCTGGTTTTATTGTAGAGAGTATGTCTTCAATACATGCCTTCAGTACCTCAAAGCTATAAACACGAGAAATCATGCTGAAAACCTGCATAAAAAATGATATATATGAATAATTCAACAAAAGTTGAAAAAGATCAAGTTGTGTCGTCTCTTACAAAATGGAACTACAAGGGATTTGAAACAAACATGAAAACATTTTGATATAACATATTACAAAGATAATGTCTGCCCTATTTTTTAGTGATGGGCTTTTTCTTTATGAAACGAACATCATGCAGCTAGAAAATAAAGTTTTACCATGTCGACTAGATGTTTTCTGAAATAGATAAAGGTTTGGGCAATAAAACCAAATGCTTCCTTTCTCTTCCTAAAACAAGGAAATGCTAAGACACTACGAACCCCCAAAAAATGTAATTTGCACAGACATTTTAACATAACAGGATCACTACTATGTGCAAGCAACATCCTTGGCACTCTACTGCAATGTATTATCTAGTTGGCATTCAACAACAACATGACAGAACACTGCGCACTGTGCATATGCCACCGAAATACTGACAGCACAACCAGTCCGTACATGAACCAAGCAACTAACAGCTGTTTCTTGTGCTGCATGTTTCCCTGATGATAGCCTAAGAAATATTTCCCATCAATTTCATAAAAATCATGCAGATGCACAACAAAGCAAAGGCACCTCTTGCACAGTTTCACCTATACACCACATATGGACTAATGGACCATCACCGTATAAAATCATGCAGATGCCCAACAACGCAAAGTCACCTTTTGTTCAGTCATATGGACTAATGGACCATCACCGTATAAAAAACATGCAGATGCCCAACAACGCAAAGTCACCTTTTGTTCAGTCATATGGACTAATGGACCATTAGCCTATAAAAATCATGCAGATGCACAACAACGCAAAGGCACCTTTTGTACAGTTTCCCCGATACACCACATATGGAACCATTACCGTATCAAAATTCGAAATAATAAGAATGGCACGGCTCTAAAATGGCGCGCGGGGGTCGTCAAACGAAGCCTCACAGTATCACCGAACCCTCCAAGCATGACGCATTGCTTCATCAGGGGGTAAACCAACAGCGACGCCGTGGTGGGTAAACCCTAACGCGAGGATCGACGAAGCATGACGCATTACAGTATCGCTGCTAGATTTCCGAAGCCGAAGCGTCGAGCCCCGAGACCTCGTGGGAAATGATCTGTGGGCACTGTTTCCTTTGGGCCAGGTTTACGTAACTATGGGCTTTGGTAGGCCCAACAGGCCGAACAACAACGGTCTCAACCGAATCGTAGTCGTTCTCAGTCAGAACTCGGCAACACATGGGAAGACGATTAACACCAGTTTAGTCCCAAATCGGTACCCCTAATCCCGCTTGCACCGGGGAGCAGCTATAAGATACACCCTAAGTGCAACCTTGATCCATACTTACCTAGACGGGGTCTATGGCCGATCAAGAAGGGTAATGGCCTAGGTTAATGGCTTCCATTGCACTTGGAAGGAGCGCTTGCCTACCATCTCAAGTAGGAGAGTGGACGTCATAATTTATGGTTGAGGGGGTACGCGTTCGCGCGGCCCCTACCAATTATTAAGCTAAACATTTTTAGAAATTCATAATCATAACTCATGAGTTTGTTGCCGTGGATTTTGAGTAACGGAAGTTCTGACGCAGCTTCCCCTGGGTTGGCATCATCCCCTACCAAGTGCAGAATATCCTGGTCTAGCAACGGTGGCGCTAAGCCAATTCAACCGGACGACAGAGATGTGATAGTCCACGGATTCCAAGATTGATGGCCCAGATGCAAAACTGCAAATTATACTTGTCTGTCTGACTGTCTGTCGTCTCGTCCAGTTGCTTCCGGGAGCTTCCAGTTGAAAACCAGCCCTGAAAGACAGAGAGATTCTCGCCTCCGGCGACAACACTCCTTGCTGCTGCCTCCTTGAGCTATCCTTGGAGCTCTTCCTGCCCCGGGTACACACAGATCATCGTTTCACAGCTCTCCAGGAGTTCAGGTACACACTCCCTCCCGTCCCGATAACCAGACATGAGACATGCCAGTACGCCGATCGACGCGGATTTCCTGACCTGCCGGAGGTGGAGCCGCCGTTCCGGCCGAGGGAGAAGCTGCTGGAGCTGCAGAGGTACTTCCAGAACGTCCACAAGCACACCTACCTCAAGGGCCGGTACGACGCCGTCACGTCCGTCGGCATCCCCCTCGCCCTGGCCGCCTCCAGCTTATTCCTCATCGTAAGCAGATCTGTTACTAGTACCACTAGCTAGTAGCTAGGTTGGCACATCATTTTTCTCCTCGTGTTTGAGGCATCCGGTGTGCTCGATGCGCAGGGAAGAGGCGCCTACAACATGTCCCATGGCATCGGAAAGAAGGAATGAAGGTCTAGTACCGTCTCGTGCCATCTTCGACGGTCAGACATGTATATGCTGTTCGTCGTCTACGCGTGCCTGGTATCTCTGTCTGGTGTGACTTTGTTGTAAAACAGTGGTGTGTAACATACCTGTTTTTCTTTATGTCGAGCATCCTATCGCTGCGGTGTAGTTTGCTCTCTCGACCTGCCCCCCATTATAGTTTACATGATGATGCAAAGTTTCTGAACGACTTGGACAAACAGTAATAAATGAGCATGTGTTCTACCTAGTACTGTATGACATGCGGTAGATGAATTTTCTGAAAGGCACTGTACGTAGACCCAAAGTCATGAGATTTCACCTTACTACAGTCTACAAACTTGCATCTGCCAATTGTAAACTGGCTGCAAGTAAACGGCAATTTACAGCAAGATTACACGCAAAGAGAGTCATGCAGGAATACAAGTTTGTGATGCCTCAATCCACGTAACACAAGCCTTATATCAGAGATTGCTGGCAAAAGCCATGTTTCATATCATAAAGCTGACACCCGTTGTCGGGCAAAAGCTAAAGATGGCATTCATTGATGAATATTGCCATGCAAAAGTCAGAAGGTTATACTCCTGTCTCACAATATAAGCATTATTTCTAGATGTCCAGGTTCATAGCATCTCTAATGTATCTGGACAAGTACTGTCCAGATACATTAGAGATGCTATGAACCTACATAGCTTGAAATGCTTATATTTTGGGACGGAGGGAGTACGTTACTGTCCTCCTGAGTCTACCTATACTGGTGAGCTATCGGCATTTACGGCTATCTTTGAGAAGCTGCACTGTTTGATGCTTGATACCGCGAGTCTCGTATTGATCCGTTGTTGAACTGTCCACGAACTGGCTCATACCTCGCTGTCGTCACAGCATGCCTATTAGCCTGATGGTTCGATGTGTATCCCTTTCGCCGCTGCTGATTTTGGTTCGGACCTGAGGTTTGGAGCCCTGGAGTAAGCCCCTGTTGGCTCTGGTTCTGATATGTTCCTGCTGGTTGGAACCCTGCTTGGTAGACCTGATTATGACTCTGGTATGGTCTTGTTGTATGGAATCCTGTACCATAAACCTGATTATGACTCGGGTATGGTCCTTCAGTTTGGAATTCTGCAGCATAAACCTGCTGATAGTGATTCTGGTATGGTCCAGCCATTTGGGGCCGAGCAGAATACACCTGTGGGAGATTATGATTCTGGTATGGTGCCGTCTGATGTACTGTGGTATAATTCTGCTGACTGTGATTCAGGTGTGCAGCCGCTGTTTGCCGTACTGAAGTAACCTGTCCATGGTTACGATATTGTACTGCTGCTTGGTGCGTTGTACTATCCGCCTGTGGGTTTTTGTGAACTGTTCTGGTTCCAGTAAACCTGGATACCTGGAGACGTTGATCACGCTCTGTGCGTCCTCCAGTCCTGGTATGCTGATTATTCCTTTGTGGAATTTTTGCGGAGGAGTTAGCTAGGACTCTCCCACCAAGCTTCGAGCCAACACCAGGGGTACATAACAGCGCCAATAATTCATTCCGGTCGATATGCTCAAGGGAGTTAAACTTGCTGCAAGCATCATTGAATGCACTAGCAATTCGGTCAAGACCTTTCATGCTAACCGCTCTAGCTGCATTATCCGGTCTCTCAACTGGATCTTCAACCTAAACAAAACATGGCAAACAGATGGGATGTAAGTACACAGGTTAAGATTAAGATCAGCAACAACCACCAACAGCATAAGCAGGCTTACAAATAAATGGTAAGATTTGGTCATCCAACTTGGGTTGTCCTGGATTCGTTCAATCTGGCCCGAGTAAGTAGATATGACATTGTCCGGAAGGGCACTGATATGAGCAAACTACAAGGAATGAAAGCAATAGTCAGAATATGATAACCAGCTAAACTTGTTTCTCTTGGGTTAATAAATAAATGTTGTAATTCACTCTGAATGAAGAGCTGTACACTTTTGATACGGGAAATACGTAATACTCAATTATGTTGAAGGAGATATCATAATTCCTTTACATATTTTATGCCAACAATATCTTAACATATCAAAATAAACTAATCGCATGAGATGGGATTAGCTCATTTGGCAAAAAACAAAATGCTATTCCACAATAAAAATTTAAACTAATCGCATGAGGTGGAATCCTTGGCTTAGTAGACCCTAAACAAAATGCTATTCCACAATATCTTAACATATCAAAATAAACTAATCGCATGAGGTGGAATCCTTGGCTTAGTAGACCCTAAATTTAAACAAATAACCTCAGGGGGCAAATCTAGGGCAGCCCTGCAACAGGCTGTTGCGCTATGCTATGCTGCAGAATCTTCCTGGTCAAGGGGAATCTAACCAATTCTAGTAAAATGTTTGCACTATAACTATAAAAGATATGTGATGAATTACTTCAATTTTATTTAGAACCAGGGTATTTCGTTAATCCTGACTTTTAAAGTAACCAGGTCCACAAATGTACACAGATCAACACAAGGATAAAGAAATGCAATGTGAGGCAGAATGGATTATAACCACCACAATGCCAAACAAGACCCAATTTGAATAAAAAAAATGTTCCAAGAACAACAAATCATCCTACATAAGCTTCTTTACCCTCCCAAGCTCACCCCAGAAGAGAAGACAGATATTCAACTCCTGTATCAAGGTAATGATGATGAAGAGCATAAAACGGACCCAAGATGGGCTAGCAGATGAGTCAATGGGTCTAATAGAGATAAAAGGAATAACACCAAGAAACATGAACATCATGGTTTGCCAAGATGCGAACAGCAAAAGGTAGTACCTACAATGATCATAAAATGCCGACTTAATCAGCATAGTGGGGTCTCAATGTTCAGTACCTTTTGAAAAAACGTCCCAAGTAGATGACAAAGAGAACTTTCATTTCTTTGGCGCTTGTTCTGGAGTCTAAATCTTGCTACGTTTGTGACACAAAGCTCATCAAGATGCTGCTCATTATAGAATGCCCCTTCTGCATGTGAATGGACCGAGTAAAAAACTAGTGCCGACATGCTATTATGCTAGACAATAATCAAATGCAAAGCAAAATTCATTTAACCTGTAATATCTTCTGCAATGTTCCCTTCATAAATCTCCTTCAGAGGTGGTAGAATTGGTGGCTCCAATGTCTAAAAAATTCAATGTAAAAAGTGCAAGTATAAGCAAGACATTTAGTGAAACCATAAATAAGTCAAGAAAAATGAGAGATATTGACATAAGATAATACCTGAAAATGAAAGAGGACAAGTAGGCAAAGGGAATAGGAGTTGAGGGACCCACTCTTTGGATCATTAATGTTTTGAGCTTTTGCCCATTCCTTGATCTGGAAGGAAAGGTGATGCTGAGCATTCAGCTTACCAACAAAAAATGTGGCAGCAAATAACTTAGCTAACTAGATTCATACCAGCAAAACCATACCACCAAACCGCTCATCTAAAGTATTCACCCAGTAGAAGATTTTGGATTTAATTCGACCAGCAAAGTTGTTGACTGATATATCACAGGAGATGCCATAGCGGTTGCTCACATATTGAAGGACCGGAACTCTTGCATGAGGAATGAACTGAATATATCCAGCAAAACCTGAACACAGTAAAAGCAATAAAACCAAGTTTGAATTAGCGCTTATAATAGCAAATCAAGCAAACAAGGAATACAAATGTCACACTTTTACCAGAAAATCTGGGATAACACAAGTATATCATTATGCTTAAAGCTATTTCATGGATGCTTAATGTGCAATATAGCATACACATTTATCTATCTTCGGAGCAATATAACAAAGATTACCTCGTAAAGCTCTCCTAACTTCTCTCAAGACATTCTGCTTCTTTTTCTTGTTTATAGGGAGGTTTGAACCATTTCCAAACTGAACGGATAAATCTAAGTCGCCCGATTTTGAGTAAAGATCTGATACAAAGGACCCAAAAGGTTTGACGGCAGCACCTGTAACAGAAAAAAATCATTAAAGCGAGACATAAAAAATTTATCATCATCAATGTACAAAACTTTTCCTTTGTCACCAAGATATTCCAAAAACTGATGTGTTGGTTAAGAATAGTAAAAGAATTTTTCAGCTTATTAAGTCCATCGTTTGCTGTTTGTGCAGCTCCATTCTAATTAACACAAACACCTACTACTGTTTAGCCCAATACTAGGCAAGTACTTTGTAACGCTGTAGAGTGACAAAACAGACCGCTGCCTATTGGCTATTGCCATAGGCTACTCGTTGCATAATGGCATTGCATGCCGAGGCTACAGTACTTATCACAATTATCATTGCTCGCCACATTTTCATGCAAATAAACCTTTCCTTTTTAGGATTATGAATTTCAGAAATTTACCACTCCTCATTTAGTCATGTTTTCAAACTATTAAGATGCAACATGGTCTGAACTTCACTTGACCAATGCTTAGCACATACAGATTTTCGGCGTAATAGCCAGTTTTATCCCTCAACTTTCCTCCGAGGCTCACATTTATCCTTAAACTATCAGGCAGTCCACTATAGTCCTTTTTGACTTTTTTATTTGGGCTCAATTTTATCCCTCATCCCGTGTGGCATGCCATGTTGGCATCGTAGTCAGTTATGGGTGTCATTAGGCACAAATTGTCTCTTTTGCACTGGTTTATTCGCATGATCTTAATCTGTCATCAAACACATGGTCTGATGGTCCAGGCAGGTGAATGCAGAAATTACTACATCAGACTCTTACTCGTAGATGCCAAATCCTCTCAAGGCTACGGACAACTTGAATTTGCAAGGGTACTTGACTTGGTTGCATGCCAAGAACATTATGCGTACATCAAAACCGGACTAGCTGCAACCCAGAACCAGTCAAAACCTACTTGGTTATAGCGGAGGAGATCATGCATAATTGGAATTGTACTAAACTGTTGACACATGTTACAAATATATAGTCACCGGTGCAATCCTATCCACCTTGACTTATGGAAACAGAATCAGGGGAGGATAACCGGTTGTGATCACGCTTGTTATGGCAGGCATGTGCAGGCATGCAGGGCAGGTGGCGCATGCAGGGCCAGGGTGTGCCAGACAGGCAACCGTAGGCCATGCTGTACATGAAAAGGAGTGAGTTCGGTAACATTTGGTACACCACGATATGCCACGTGAGACTAGGGTGGAGTTGAGACAATGGGAAATTTAAGATGTATAGTGGCAAGTCCAATAGTTAAGTATGAATTAGAACATCAGGGGAAACTTGAGGGATGAAAATGGCTACTCTTTACTGTGTCAATACATAACCTGGAAGCTCTTTATGAACATGACAGAAGATGTTATTAGCTTCCAGAGAAATTTTCTACTATGAGTATCTTTCAGTACTCTACCTCCAAATTCCACGATAAAACATGCACATACAGTGAAAAGAATTATCTTCAGCATTATAAGTGCACCTAAACTAATATTAGGATTATGAGTGCCAGTTGAAACACAATCTAGAAAGTTTCGCTTGTAACCACAAAAAAATTGTAAGTTACCTGTCAAGGATGCAAGAGAATGGATGCAATTTTCCAGCTCCTGAATTGTGGATAGTCTTTTGCTTCTATCGTCCTCTACTGGTTTGATTTGCGCAAGGATGTCCTTGACACATTTGTCCAGCACAATATTGTCATGAACAGAATCAATCATGCTGAAATCCTGCAGCCATCAAGTAACATGTATGTAACCAAACAAGGTGTAAAAAGTGATGTTGCCTTTTTTTTTTTTGAAAGATTGCCTGGACACTGTTGAAGAGAAGGTTATTGAAAGATAAAACCGAAAAATTGCAGTGTGTGGAAATTGAAAGCCTAAAGAAGCACCCCAGCATTGAACACAACAATAATGATTAAGCAACCCACTATACGTCCACGCCAAAGCACACTATGTGCAATTGTGCCGATGTGTAACATCAACAAGGAGTACAATTGTGCTAAAGTACCAATCGAGAAACCTTAAATGCATAGCGCATTGCATAATCACTAGAAACCTAACACGGGCATTTGCTGGCATCCGGCAACCAGCCAACCACGTCCTCCAACAATATAACCGAACTCCAATAGCATGCTACTAGTACTTTGCTCAACCAGAAGATCCGTCAGCTATAACCGAACACAAAACCTGATGCCGGAACTCTCAAGCTAGCGATTTGCGGAGAGGGAGACGCGAATCACCGGGGGGATTTCCTTACCTAGCGGAAATAGCTGACGGATCTGGGTGATTGAGAGGGGGCAGGTCGGCGCCCGCTACGTGGCAATGGCGGCGTTGGCCTCCGCGTGCGGCGAGCTCGCGTCGTCGAGATCGGATGCGGGGAGGAAGTCTGGGATGGGGGCCGACGACGACGAGGGGAAGGTCATGACAGATTAGGTAGCGGCTGCGCCGGGGCGTTGGGGTCCGTCTCGGAAAGCCGAAGCGGGGCGCGCCAGACCGCGAGGAGTTTTTATTGGATTCGGCATCGGTGGAGTGGGTCCTGCTGACTCACCCCAACAAATCCAGTAGGACTGCACAAGGTACTAGCGAACCTAGGATAAGATCTTACCTATGCTCCAACAATAAAACTCCAACAATAAAAGTAAACAATGAACAAATTGTATTTGTATATGAAATTGTGAATAACATGAGGGGTTTTTTTTGCGAGTTACAGAATAACATAAAGGTTTTGCAATACTTAGGGTGACCTTTAACCATCACAGCTTGTATGACAAGGCACAAAGGTGCAAACTTCTCCCAACAAGGCACGGGTTCATTATAGTAGTGATAGAATTCGAATGACAAGTCCCAAAGTATTTTACAACTCTCCCAAATGTGTATGCATATTTGTCCTTTGTTTTTTTACAAAAAATTTATCAATGTGTAGCCATGTGCGACTAAATCCATAGATTAAGGCATGAGCACATGTGACCCACTATGACCCACTCTTAGTGGTGTTCCTAACCTTTTAAGACATATAAATGTTTTTCTCGTCACCCAAAGGAAAATGAAAAGATGATAATAACATGTTAATTAGGCAGTGTGTTGGCTCTATCATCTTTTTTTCTCGAATGAATTGTCATCCGCATATTATGTGGAAAAAGGCTTAAGTGGCTCTGTTAGTGAGGTCGTCCCTTTCATGAAGTGTGTAGCTGGAAGAGACTGAATTGACTTGGCCTGACTTGCTGCCTATCAAAGAGCCCAATAAAATTAGGCCTCTTTCCTCTAAAGCCCACTTATACAAAGACCATGGGACTCTGTAGTGGAGGCCCAACAACTGCATTAGAGCAGAGAAAAAGGAAGTGTGCATCTACCAGGTTCTGTACGACGAGAAAGGACGGGAATGATGAGACCCACTACAATAGGAAATAAAAAGAGCTGAATAATTGAATCAACTCCAGCATCTCCTGGTCATAGTTTTCTGAATACTACATTCACCAGCTAAGAATTATCAAAGAGTACTTCTAGCGAGCCCCAACCCTTTCTCCAACGAAAGATGAATGGAAGCTAGAGATTATTCGGGAGGACACAGCCACACAGGGCAATACGGTTTGAGAAGGGTTCTCAAAAAGGTACTAGCAGCACAGGATAGTGGCTCACTGAGTCACTGGCTCCCATTGTTGTTTCGCACCGGTCACACCAGCAGCATCAGTCACAGGAGAGCAGCATCGGAGTCTATGCCCTCCCTGGTGGCTTTGCGCCCAACGGCACATATGCCGCCGCCCGATGGTGGACACCAAAAGCATGGATGATTGTAGGCTGGAGCCGACCCGGCGAGCGGCGATGCCACTGCCGAAGGGGAAGAACATCAACGCGGGAGCCGGGAGCGTCCCAAATCCGCTTTTCGGCAGTACGATGGCCTTCCTTTCTTTCCCATACCATCGAGCCTTTGGGATCGGCAGATGGCCGGACATATCTATGCGATATCTTCCTTTCCTAGATCTCCGACGGCGATGCGCTCGATTTTGTGTCAATTCTACGTCCGGCTCGCCACCACCAGCCCCGTCGTGCCCGGCACTTCGGGAGGGGAAGCAAGAAGAAATGGCAATCGCGTCCCCAGCACTCCCTCGGCCGGCGGCTCCCCCGCGCCAGCGCCGATTTCTCTGCGAGCTGGACGCGCGGCCCGCCGGCATGGCGCCGGAGGATGCGTACGGGAACCAATAATTCAACGCGAACCGACTCAGCACGCAGTCACCCACCCCACCGTGCCATGCCACGCCACCATGGTCGTCTCTCCAGCACCCCGGAACACTCAGCCAGCCGCGCCATGTGCCAGGCGGCGCGGGACGCCCGGCCCGGCACGCCGCCGCCGCCGCGACGCTCCAGGAGCGCGCGCGCGCGGCCGTCGCGGTCGCGGGCGGGCCAAAAGCCGCGTGTGGCGCTGCTGCTGGCGCGGCGCGGCGCGGCGCGGGGCTCCAATAATGGCCTCGCGGCGCCTAACGCGACCACCGGTCGATCGCCCCAAACCCCAACAGACACAGGCAAGTGCTCCGTCGTCGCCAAGCGCCAGCGCACGCCGAGGGCGAAAGGGAAAGGCTGGACACGTCGGCCCCAACCATTGTTCGTGGGTCGCATCATTCAGGGGCCCGGCCTCCGGAAAGATGCCCGTTTTTTAATTTCCGTAATAAACGAGAATTTCGGAGCATTCCCGTTCACTCATCCAGCCGGCTAGGCCCTGTCACCGCCGGGCCCCACCGATAGATCAGCATCTGTCCCCGAATCCAGCCGGGGCCAACCAATCGCGATCGGCTCCCGCTTAACGTGCTCGAACCACCACTAGTCATGCCGTCACGGTCACTACTCCAGAAGTAAACCCTTTTTCAAGCTCCCGGCGTGGTGATGCACCCAACTTTGTAGCCATCGCCCCCGTTGAGCAATCTTAGTTTTATCGGAGGATCGAATCAACACTTTTCGGCATGTTAATCTACGACCAAAAGGTTGTGCTTATCGATTGGTAGCACATGGTTGCTGCAATGCTGCTAGGCCAAGTTCAGCATTTCGCTGTTCCTGCTTCTTGTTTCCAGCTAGCTTTAATTCCTCGTTTGAGAGAAGAAAAGCGTCTATTATATTCATCTTCATCTGGTCAGGAACAACTATCAAGACTAAATCAAAATGGAAGGACGGTTAAAATGGGGAAGAATTAGCTTGTGGATTTTAAAAAAAAAGGCTGAAGCAAACAATCATGGAGCGTATGATTTCTGCTCTGCTCCAAGAATCATATCCCCCGGCGGAGATCCACGACGACCACGCTGACATTGTCGGCGCTCCGCCGGGCCAGCGCCAGCTTCGCCAGCAGCATGGCCGCGTCGGAGCACGCCTTGTCGGAATCCGCCTTGCTCACGCCCTTGACCACCGCGGATCCGTTCTCGGCGTCCGCATCGGCCGCGGGCGGCGCCACGCCGTCCGCCCGGGCGGCCGGCGCCGGCGGACCGTTGCTACGGAAGCACGCGCGGACGACCTCGCACGCCATCTCGTTGGTCACGACGTCCCACAGGCCGTCGCTGGCCAGGATCAGGCACTCGTCGTCGTCGGTGCGCTCTGTCATCGTCACCTCCGGCTCCGACGACACGAACGGCTTAAGGTAACCATCGCCTGCGCGCCCGTAAGCCGGTCAGTTCAAATCCAGCGAGTGGCACAAACGACTTCGTGACAGGGGCGACTCAAACTAGAGCTTACCTATAGCTCGAGACATGGCGAGGACGCCGAGAACACGGGCGCCATCCCAGTAGATGACGCGACCGCCCGCCGCCTCGATGCGCGCCAGCTCGTCAGGCCGGTCAGGCTGAACGAATCAGGAAATCGATCAGCACGCCAAGCTCGGATGCGGGTGGGGAAGAGGCGCAACGCCCCGTGATGCGCGGGAACACCGTACCTTGTGGTCGACGGAAAGCGCGACAGGGACGCCAGCGCGTGAGAGGACGGCACGGGAGTCGCCGGCGTTGCCGACGACGACGTGTGTGGGGCTGACTACGGCGACCACGGCGGTGGACCCAACGTGATCGCACCGCGAAGGCATCTGCTGCTCGCATCTGCAGGCCGGCTCGTCGCCGCTGCGACTACTAGCCCAGCTCGTGGCCTGCTCGTCCAATCGCGCGAAGCTCCTCTCCATCACACCCTTCCACGCCGTCTCTTCGCCAGAGCCGGCTTTGTTGTGCTCGTCGGCGACGACCTCATGCATCCTGTCCTGGCACAACGTGGCCACCTACAGTAATAGCGCGAAACTGCCATCAGCATACTGAACTCCGCACAGAAATAGAAATCGCTACAGGCCGGCCCATATATATGTCTGCCGTACGTGGGAGCAGCCGTGGCCGTCGAAGACGCCGAAGAAGTGGTGCTTGCTGGCGCCGGGCAGGAAGTCCGGCCTAATGGAGACGGCGTCTTCCATCTCGCGGCGCCGGCCGCAGACGGAGCTGACCCCGTACCTCGGCAACCGCACCGGCAGGGCCGGCCTCTCGCAATCCGGGACGGCGCCGGCGCACGAGCCGGACGCCGTGCGCGCCAGCCGCAGCCGCTTGCCAGCGCGGACGTCCTCCTCGGCCGGCGCCTCGAGATCGGTCGCGATGCGGAACCGCCTCATCTCCAACCTGCGTCGCCTCCTCTCTAGCGCCGAGGAGGCGACGGCCACGGCGGCCGCTGCAGCCGCGGCCACGGCCGTTGCCGGCGTGGACTTGGCTTCCTCGCAGCAGATCTCGGCCATTGGCAGCGAGAGCAAGTGGCTGTCTCCCACGAAGGTACGTACGCCACGTACAGACGCGTCTCGCGAGCCCAAGCCTCCCTAGATTTTCTCTGCCCGGTCGACGAGCACGTCGCCGTCGCCGTCGGAAATTCGCGAGGCCTAAACGAAGCACGCTTCCCAAGTGAAGCAGCGCGCCCTCTCCTCCTCCCCCGGAACGGAATGGAATGGAATGGCACTAGAAGCAGCAGCGGCAGCGCAAGCGCGAGGAAAGACGGGCAGGAAGGCTTAGGGGGTGCAGTAGAAGAGCGGGGAGGAAGATGAGGAGGCGAGGCGAGGCGGGCAGGGGCAGGTGCCCGTCACCGTCACGTGCAGCGCCTCGACAGGTACAGTTGTTGCGGCGTGGTCCGGGCCCGGCGCATCGGGGCCGTCCGTCCCTGCCCGATCTGGACGCGTGGGGGTATCCCGGTCAGCGCGGGCGACACGTGGTGGCCATCGGCTTCCAAGGCGGGCAGGGGCGGGCCCACGGGAAGGTTGATGTTAACGGCGACCACGACGCCGGTGTTATCGCCTAATCCCCGCGCTGCACACACGTGGCGCTCTCCGGTGGGGCAGTCCGGCTCGGCAGCTAATTTATTGATACCTGGGGCGGTCCCCACCACATGGGCTCTGTCTCTCGGGCTGCTCACAAAAATATCTGGGCTCCACTTCCTCTGCCCTACCACCCTTCGTTGGAGCCCACCGGATTCTCTTCCAGTGACATGTGGGGTATATCAAAACAGAGCCCACCTGCAAGGGAGAGAGAGTCAGGTCCGGAGCGTGAGGGGACGGTGCAGTGAAGGAGAAGGGACACGTGGTTGGGGCGGTCGCAATCAGTGGGAGGGTGGTCGGTCGCGGCACGGGTGGACACGTGTAGAGTGCTTGCGTGGGGGGAAGGCGCGGGGGCGGGCGGGGCGGTGGTTGGGCGCTGGCGTGGCCACGTTGGTGAGAGGGCGCGGGGTCGAGGGGAGGTGAACCTGGGGGAAAAGCGAGCGCACGGAGGGAGAGGGAGAAGCCACGCCGTGGCGAGATCTGCCTGCAGCTGCGGGGCTCCGGTGACCGGTGTGGTGTGGTGTGGTGTGGCGCACGCGGCGTGCGCCTGCTGGGGGGCGCCGGTGCATGCATGCGGCCACGCGCCGAAAGCGGCGGCCGGCGCTGAGTCACCGCCCGTCGGCCCGACCCCGGCGTGGGGACTGGGGAGGACTCGCTCGAAGCGGGCGGGGCGCGCACTCCCACGGCGCCGCTGCCACGCGTCCAGATGAGACGAGCCACGTTGCCCGAACGTAGGGCGTATCTCGGGGCATGTACTCGCGCCTGTTTGATTTTAACCGTCTAAAATTTAACCCTATCACAAATATTTGGATGCTTATTAAAAATATTAAATATAAATTAATAATAAAACTCATTCCATAATTTCTAAACTATTTCGTGAGACGAATCTATTAATCTTATTTTTTTTACAATTAGCCTATGTAATACTACAATAAATATATACGAATTATAGATTAATTAAGTTTAATAGATTCATCGCTTGAAATGAGAGTTCTAGACTTAATTTTATAAATAATTTATATTTAATTATTTTAAATAATCTAAAAATATTTGATTAGATAGGCTAAACCCAAACGAGCTCGATGTGTTGCGGTGGATGGAGCGACAGCCAGAGCTTGGACTGTCAGTGCCTCATGCTAGCCTGCTACTAGGACTAGAAGCCACAGGGACAGGCGTTTTCTCCTTGATCGCTCCGGATTGGTTAGCGGTGCTGCTGGCACTCGGCGTAGTCTGCCAAGCATGATCTCCATCCGGTCAAGAAGAGCGGCGCAGGTCAGAGCATGACGACCGTTTTTACCGTGGCCGTAACTACGATCAATGATTGCCTCGGTGCCGTGCTAGTCGTGCTCGTGCACGTCCAAGCGTGGCCTCTCTGCCTAACTCTTCGGATCGACGACGTCAGTTTTCTTGATGGCGCGGCAAACGTTTCGTGACTCTCTTTCAAGCATGCATACACGGAGCGAACGCACCCTATGTATGCTTCACGATCGCTGTCACGCACGGCTTGGAAGAAACAACGTACGGCATTCTCGGCCGCAACGTGACGTATGGAGAAGGAGGTGAGCACCGACGAAGGATTATATTTAGCCCTAGGATCATGGGTGACGCCTAGGAAATCACTGTCAATGACGACGCTGTGACGCGCGCCCTGCCTACCTTTTGCTTTCTCCACTCCAAATTCAGAAATTCTGTTTTAGTTTCGACCCGTGGAGGCAAACACCTTTATATATATATATATATATATATATATATATAAACAAGATCTTGCTTTCAGGGGAAAAGAGACTAGCTACATTTAGGTGGAAAACTGGAACCAAACACAAACAGCTGGTTGAGAGTGATGTGCTAGACAGCTAGCTTATGAGCAGCTCCCATATCGGTCAGGGTGGTCAAATTTAACTGAAAATCGAGAATCGAACCGAATAACCGAGAACCGGAACTGAAAGAACCGACCGAGAAATTCGGTTCCGGTTCGGTTCCTGTTTCTCAGCAACCGAAATTCCTCGGTTAATTCGGTTTGGTTCCCGGTTGACCGCGAGAACTGAATTTTCAGCCCATTAAGCCCAATAAAGCGCGGCCCAGCCCAACTAGCGACATGAACCTAGGGTTGAACCCACCCCCGCACCGCACGACTAGTCGGCCCTACCTCCCACCACCTCATGCTCCCGGGCGCCGCCGCCCACCCCGCTCCCCCCCCCCCAATCCACCCTGCCGGCCGCCGCTCACCCCGCCCCCACCGCCGAGCGCCGGCCGCCGCTGACCAGCGTGGCTCTTCCTCCCTCCGGCGCGCGGTCTTCCTCCCTCCCGAGCTCCCGGCGCACGGGGCTGGCGCATGTTTTTTTTTAAAGGGCACACCGACGGATGAGGAGCCCGGTTAGATCCGCTAGAACCGGAACCGAACCGAAAAGAAACCGAATTTGCTAAAGAACCGATCGGTTCCTATTCCGAATTTCTATGGGAACCGGGCAACCGATCCGATCGGTTCGGTACTAACCGAATGTCCAGGGCGACATATCGGTGTGTCTCTCTCGATCACCAGCTTCACTACTATTCTAAACATTGCACAGCTTCAACTTTCTTAAGCACCTTAAGCGCTAGGGGGTTTAGATTTTTTATGTTATATCCCTATGAAATACTATCCCCCCCCCCCCCCCCCCCCCCACTCCAATAAGTCTACGGAATACGTGTGCTTGGTGTAGGTATAAAATTCATCAATTGATGATTTGAATATGCTTTTGTCCACAAACACCCTTAGACCATCATTTTCTACCTTTTTTTCTATGACCAGAATATGAAGCACAAAGCGTCAAAGCTTATAAAATGAGAACCTAACATAACATGAAACTAAAAGACATGAAGAAATCCTACGTGCTTTTCTTCCTAAAAAAACTGACAGTCATAACTTACTGACAAAGACAACCATAGGAAAAAAAAGACAATTATTAAGAGAGACAACTATATTTGCACAAGCATCAAGCCCGTAGCTCGGTGCTACAGGAACCGCATTTTAAGCCTGTCGCGAACACCATCAAAAGATCACCGCTCCATGGTTGTTCCAAAATGATGAACCTCCAATTGGCATTGCGAACGAAAGAAGGCAAGCCATGTACTAGCGCTAGTATCTGAGATCAAATTTGAAGCGATTCCTTGCTCTGCTTTTTTAAAGAAAGGGAAGACCATGCAGTGAAAGACGGAAATATGATGGGTCATATCGTATTTCGGGCATTTTGGGACGTACACTACTAGTTTTGGTACAAGCCCCAGCTTACGGCCCATAACGATCCATGGACTCTGGGCAAAAGCCCATGAGTGGTAAATTGGGCTGCAAGCTGACCTGTTTGGCTTGGGCCAGCATATATCATGTAGCAGACGCGGCTCCCCTAATAAACTAATAAAAAATGCATGCGCGCTGTCTCTCTCAGTCTCTCGCACGTACACACACTCACTCACTAAAAATTAACACATTCCTCTTGATTTGGCGAAACCAATCACTTGTGAGTTACCCAGAACGTGCTTCTCATACGATGGCAAGGCAAGTCAAGTGCCAACCCATACCTTTCCGTCTCCGGTACGGAGGGTTCCGAGAATCGGTCGTCGACGTACTATGCAAAGCCAAAGCCTCGACAGTGTCAGAGTAGGGTCAAGTGCGAACCGTCGAAGACCACCCTGTTTACCTCCAGCAAGTTCCCAACCGGCAGCCGAAGCGAAGTTGCACGCATGAGATCATCTTGAAGTAACGACAAGCTTACTCCGCGTCAAGCTGAACTGGTTCCGTGCAAGAGTCCCTCACTTTCAAAAAAAGGTCTGAAGACGCCTGACCCTGGACCTCACTTTCGCCACAGCAGCTATGGACGACGACGAATTGTTTTACCTTTTTTACTAACCCAGTGTCCCAGTCCAATGCAACGAGCCACTTTAGATTCTCAGGTCGTAGCCGTAACGCAGCGAACCGGCCAGAATCCCCGCTCTCCTCTGACCGTCCGCCGCGCAACTTGGTTTCGTTGCCTTCCGAGCGGGTCGCCGTCGACACCGGCGTCCTCCTCCACCCACTTGCTGATCCGGAGCTCGATCAGCTCCCCGGCGACGCGCCTCGACGTGCTCTCCCCGTCTGAAACGCCCGCTCCCTTTGACCTGCAATGCCACGGAAGGCTCCGCCACCCGCCACTGCGGCGGCACGCGCATGCCACCCCGTCGGCCACCACCTCGCCGCTGCCGCTCCCCACTCGTTTTCCAGCGACTCCGTGTGTGTGTCCCCCCGACAGCGACGCCGTTTACTAGTACTGAAGCAACGGTTCAACCGCTCCCGCTTTCAGATGAGATGCCAAGAGGGCGTCGGAATTATTACGGGGTACCGGGGACGCGCAAACGCTGACGTGCACGGATCGTACGTGCGAGGTACGCTCGTGCCGTCATCGCGCGCCTGGAGCGCGGCGCGGCGACCTGACCTGACCTGACCGACGTGAAACCGGAGGCTGTAAATCTGTTGGGATTGTCGGACCTGCTCGTCCTCTGGCACTCAGCGCTTCACTTGTGCGCGTACTTTCGCATCTAATGCGCTTCAGCTTTCGGCTTTTAAGTTTTAACCGGCCCTGTAAGCTTTCAATTACGACCCAAATCCAAGGTGCAGAGACAGTACTGGCACCAGTAAAAATATGATGGGTCAGGGCCATGGTGCCTGATTAAATGCCACTGCCACCAGTTTAGCTGCGGTAAGTACAAGCCACAAGGAGTCCAGTCGTCACTGTCAGTTCCCGGAGTGCCACTCTATCTACCAGAAAAAACTGCATCATGGCAGCCGCGCTTTTCAATTTCGTCTTGAAACTCTGTCCCCGCGTATGAATTCCTCTTGTCCCGTTTCCAATCGCGTCAGCGACCCGGCAGGCCGGGGGAGCCCACACGGAGTTGGGCTATGAGACTTTGGGTGACAGGGACCAATGGTCGGACCCCGGAGGCGCGGGAGCCGGAGACATCAGCCTGTTCTCGCCTTCTCGGCCATGCTTGTCAAGCTCAGTACGAGTACGAGCAGCAGCTTCTCCTGAGGGCCTGTTTAGTTGCTAAAAATTTTTGGTAGCAACTTTTTTAATACTAATTACGAGTATTAAATATAAATTAATTATAAAACTAATTACACGGATGGACGAAAAATCGTGAGACGAATCTATTAAGCCTAATTAATCCGTTATTAGAGCTTATTTACTGTAGCACGATATTGTCCAATCATGATCCAAATAGACTTAAAAGATTCATCTCGTAATTTCACCTAGGATTATGAAATAAGTTTTATCAATTATCCATATCTAATACTATTAATTAATGGTCAAACGTTTAAAATTACTGTAGCCTTAGAAAATTTTTAGTAACTAGACAGCCGGAGTTCTCCCCCGCGTCCTCATCCCACCCTCTACCTCCACGCAGACGCAGTGCCCAAAAAAGTCTGGTCAAATCGAGGAAACTGGACGGAGTGGGGATCGGAGAAATCTTTGCGGCACGATGTGACGCTTGCCATGAACGACGAGTGTTCCGATTTCCTTCCTTTCATTTTCATGCTCCAACGTCCAGAGTCCAGACTCTCTCTGTCTTGTTCATAGCGTCACCTGAGCTGGTGAACTGATCGGGGTTGCATGCCAGCCTCTTCAAATTTTACAGATGATTGATGATCAGACGAATCGCGTCAAAAGTTAGCATAGACAGAGGCGTTAGCACCTGAGGCACGTCCCTCGTCACCACACGACGTGACGACAATCCTACGCAACCACGGCGATAAAACTCAGCCTCGCCGGTTCAGTTGGTAGGGCGCTGTCATAAGCAGCAGCATGAAACCGTGATGAGGTTCAGATGACACACTGTGTATCCTGACCGTGCTGATTTCAGGTCACCAACTAATTAACTATCAAGATGTCCCTGTTGGAAGGGGGAGAATGAGCTCACTGCGAGGATGCATGGCATGTTTCGTTCACACTTCCCATTTTAAAATGAAGTTTGTGATGGGAATCTTGGAGAAAACATACTAGTCGAGTAGTAGTGGGGCCAGCAAATATGTATCTCACTCAATTGGTTTCATCATAGATGGTTAGAGGAAAGGTTATTACTTAAAAACAAAATTCATAGCTTACATGCGGCGAGAATAGTAGGGTTATAAAAGGTTTGATGTTTTTGCGAGAGAGCAGGAATCTCTAGCAACCTTTGTGGTTGTAATTTCAGTCTACTTCGCCAAACCCTTTTTGGTTTATCATGGTTGCTTAATCGTTGCTATCGTGTTTCTTAAATATATTTACATATATAAAAACAAAATAAATTGCACAAAACTTGCAGTTTACTTTCACAGTCCTTAAACTTGCATGTGACTCACCTACCGCGCGCCCTCGAACTTACACAACTGTCTCACCGAGCCCCTAGAACGGAAGCAAAGTTTAGAGGGTTAGGTCAGATAAAGAACGCAAGTTTGGGGGTTATCTTGGACAACTGTACACGTTCAAGGAGGTGAGAAAGTAATTTGCAAGTTTCAGGTCTAGGTGAGACAACTGCGCAAGTTCAGGAACACATAGTATAGTTTTTGCTTTTGATATTTTTCACACTCGTTTCATTTCAAAATGCATATCGAAACCATGGGCTGATACCAAAAGGCGAATTAGATTATAGAAATGTTTTCTTGATATTCTGTGCAATACCTAAACATTTGACAAGTTTTCAAATCTGAAAAGACAAGTTCTCTCTCCCCTAAAAAAATGATCCCCTCAAAAAAAGTTTTCAACTCTGAGGGTGCTAGCCCATGACGGAAAATAGTTCTCAGGGACACGTGATCCGAAGACAAAGGCAGGCCACTAGTTGGTCTGACTAAACAAGTGGAAAGTTTCTGCGTTTACAAAATAAAAGGACAAAGGGAACCCTGGACTTGGAAGAGAAATGAACCGATTTACATGGTTAATGAATAAATCATTCTGTTCGGCTGATCTAAAATCCGACTGGTTTCGGCCGGTTCAATAGTATTCTGTGAGAGAAAATAAGACGAAAGAATACGGCTGGTGCTGGTGATGCTGACCAGCAGAACAGAGTGATTAATGCCATTTTCGGAAATAAAACATGCCGGAGTTGAAATTTAGTCGTGGAAGAGCGTAACAAACGTTGGTACAGTAGACTTTGGTGTTCACTCCTACCCAATGCTATCACTCCACGTGGGTTGTTGTGAAGCTACTAGATTAACATTGACCTTTTTTATGAATTAACATTATCCCTACAAACACGCACGCACAACCTACTGTTATGAAAACTTCAATAGATTGTACTGATAGATCTTAAAATTAACGAAGTCATCTTAATTGTGTTAATGTTGACGGCCACATCGCTTACCAGCTACCGAAAGAATAGTTAGCCGTAGATACAAGCTTTTATGTTGAATAGAGATCTGAATTTGAGTGGACAAATTCCATCATAAGTTGACTTCGCTATGGTAAAGCAAATTGACTTGTAAGGATAAACAACTCCCATCACCTAACTGATGAAAAGTTCACGAAAAAACATTGTGAAGAGTATTTTTGTTATTTGAAAAGAATAATATAGCAGATATGCAGGAGGGCCTTGCTTTTTCTTCTTTGCAAAATCTCCGGTTGGAAAAAGATCTCGTATGCAAAGTATGAAGAAAGAAATGCTTAGTAAAACATTTCATTGCTGTTATTAGCTGACCATATTCTGTTTTCATCTATCACAATCGGGTTCGACATTGAACTTTCTCAGGGAGCCATGGCTAGCTGTAGCGCCTGCCTCCCGGGTGAGAGTGCGTGGAAAAGCGAGAGACCGCACTCCTTGAGATCACTGTTCTATTGTAGATAGTCTACACAATTCTAGGCTTTAGCTTTTATTCGCAACGGAAATGGAAAAGCAGCATTAGTGCAGCAACGGATTTATGGCTTTATATTAAACTCGTCACGGCAATTTTCTTCCATGCAGCCGTACTAACTGTCCAGCTTAATTATACTAGAACTTAATTCTTAAGTAAGCAAGCACCACCCTAGGTGCCTCGCGCATATGCAAAGATTCAGCTGAACGCTGATCCCGGCCATGTGCCCCTCCGCCGTCTTCCAGAAATTTAAGAAGAGACCGGGAAGGATGGGCGATAACAGTACAGTATGTGAACGCAGCCGTGGCCTAGGCTCCGTAGCCATAGCTTCATTCGCGAAGCAAGCCGATGTTCAACGCGCATTCCGGTTTGAACGAACGCATAGTAAAACCCTCCGAATTCCCGCCGTTGTCCCAGGTGATGGTCAAGCACAGCTGAGCCCCAAAAATTCTCCGGAATCCAAATAAACTAGCGTCGCAAAGCCCGTCTGAATTTGCAAAATTCCGACGAACGAATGGCTCCTTTCTGAACAATTCCGGTCGTGCCGATCAGAATCCTTTCGCTCCCAGAGACCGATTGATTGGTTAGTGGCGGAAACGCTCAAATCCAGTGGGTTAAGCAACTTACTTGGTTCGTAACCTCGGACCGGGCCAGGCCAAACTCATCCCCGTCCGTCCGGCTCTGCGATGAATCAAATAAAATTAAATAAAATAACACGAGCTCGCTCGCTCGCGGAGCCCCCACTCGACCGATCCAAGGAATAAACAAAGCCGGCGCTCCCCCAATCAAGACGATCCAACCAACGCTGCGTCGTCTGGTAAGCGCGCGCCTACCACTCGGGCCAGGCATTCCCACGGGCGACCGTGTCCTCCTCCTCGTGCTCGGCTACTTATCAGAACTCGCGACGCCGTCGCCGTCGCCATCGCCACCCCCGTCTCCAGCTCTAGGGGCAGCAGCAATAAGTTCGATGCTGCTCTCCGGCCCAGCGCGAAAGAGCTAGCAGCTAGACCACCACCAGTGCCGGTATAAAAGAGACTCTGTCACCCATACCGACCCAGCCAAATCCGTACCCGCGCAAAACCGCGTGGAGTACCAGCGAACAGCAGCACCAGTGAGGCCTCTGCCGACAGCGTTGAAGCTCTGCCTAGCGGAATCTCTTCCTCATGTCCGGTGACATAGCGAGTCATTGAGGAGAGGGGAGCTTCGATCAGGGTGGTTGCAGGAGGAAGAGATTGAGCTGAGAGAGAGTGGGGATTCGTCTCATTCATTCATCCATGGTTGTGCAGAAGCCGTGGCTGCCCGTCGATCTGCGGCTGCCGGCGGGGCCGCAGGCGTCGCTGGGGATCCTGGCGTTCGAGGCGGCGGCGGCCATGTCCAGGCTGCTGTCGCTGCACCGGTCGCTGTCGGACCAGGAGCTCTCCCGCCTGCGCTCGGACGCCATGCGCTCGCCGGGCGTCGCCTACCTCAACTCCACCGACCAGGCGTTCCTCCTCCGGCTGGCCTGCGCCGAGCTCGTCGTGTCGCTGGACGCCGCGGCGGCCGCCGTCTCGCGGCTCTGCCTGCGGTGCGGCCTCGACTTCGGCGGCGTGTACGCGTGCCTCAAGTCCGGCGCGCACGACGCGCGGCTGGACCAGCTCGTGGCCAAGGGGCTCAGGGTGAAGGCCAAGAAGATGGAGCGCCTCGTCGCGGCCACGGCCAAGCTCTGCTCCGAAATGGAGGCGCTCGACGAGCTGGAGTCCGACGAGCGGAAGATGAACGTCCGGGGATGGAGCCGCCTCAGCGGGCCGATCCCGCAGCAGCCGCAGGCGGCGGCTGCGGTAGCGGCGCATCAGCAGCAGGCCGGCGACTCGCCCGGCTCGGAGTCGCTCCGGCAGGAGCTCAAGACGCAGCGGCTCAAGGTGAAGCGCCTAAAGGAGGAATCCCTGTGGAACCAGAGCTACGAGAAGGCTGTCGGCCTCATGGGGCGCGCCGCCTGCGCGGTGTTCGCCCGCATCTGCACCATCTTCGGCCCGTTCGTGCCCGGCCTCCCGCCGCCGCCGCCGGCGGCCACAACGGACAGCGTCCAGACCCGGCTGTCGAAGCTGCTGCACCCGCGGTCGGGGAAGGCGAGGGCGTCGTCGGGGCCGATCACGCGTCGCGACGGGCCATCCCGCGTCCACCCGCCGATGAGCAACTCGTGCCCGATCATCGGCCTCCGCCCCTCCGGCCAGAAATCCCCCACCGACTGGCGCAAGCTCCTGGACGCGCCGCCCAGCACCGTCGGCGGCGCGGGGCTGGACCAGCAGTACGCGAACGTGATCGTGTCCGCGGAGGAGCTGCTGCGGATGGAGGCCGAGGGGCGGCAGGAGGAGGCCGCCGCGGAGCGCGCGGAGATGTACGAGATGCTCCCGGCGAAGCTCCGGGCGGCGGTGCGGTCGAAGCTGCGGGAGTGGTGGCGCGACCCGGGCCCCCTGGACGAGGGCCTGGCGCAGGGGTGGAAGGACGCGGTGGAGCGCATCATGGCGTGGCTGGGCCCGATGGCGCGCGACACGGCGCAGTGGCAGGCGGAGCGGAACATGGACCGGACGCGCCGGTTCGACGGCGCGCCGCGGGTGTACGCGCTGCAGACGCTGCGGTGGGCGGACAAGGAGAAGGCGGACGCGGCCATCGTGGAGGTGCTCGTGGCGCTGAGCTGCATCTGCTGGTACGAGGAGCGCCGGCGAGGCTCCGTCCGCCTCGGCTAGCTGAACCGTTCAACGCCGCGATCGGACGTGGCGGTTGGGCGTTTCGTTCTTCTCTTCCTCTTCTTCTCGTGCGTTTTGTCAAAGCTTTGATTTGAAGAGTTGATTTTTTTTGGGATGGTAGAAGTTAGAACAGGGGTTGGTGGTGCGTTCAACGGGGTAGGAGCCAAGGAGACGACACGACCGTAGCAGCAGCAGCAATAGTTGAAACGAATTTAATCGTTTGATTGGTTTGCGCGTATGGTGGCTGTCAGCGGCCTGACGCCGACATGTGGGGCTCCCACTCTCCCGTCGGTCTCACGCCGGTGACAGAGTCCGGTGTACAATACATAATGTCACGCGAAAGGAAGGATTGTGTAATATAATATATACTACGATTGATTCTTTGAAATTCATCATCCAGCATCAGTACCAAATTTGTTTGTACCCTGCCGTCAAAATTCGATCGTGTGATAGGCTGAAAGGTGTTGGTTGTACATCTTTTGGATGAAGTCTTCGGATTGGCAGTGCAAGTTAAAATCGGTGTTGGGTTTGAGAGTGCAACTTAAAATTGGCGTTGAGTTTAAAAAAAAATCTTTCAAGGTACACTTTGGCCGTTAATAATTTTTACAACACATTCATTGTCAATTTCTACAACATTAATCTCATGTTAAAAGATCTTGTAGATACGAATATATTAATACAGCTTTTATAAACTAATCCGCATACAATTTGTCTGATTGTTGGTACAGATTTATGAACTTTGCCTTTTTAGAATCATAATACACCTAAGAAAACAGAGGACTTAAAACTCAACAGCAGACGTATTAAGACGATACGAACATACAACACACCGCGTTGAAGTTAAAAGGACCTACGATGAGCAAATCACATAAAATCATGTCCTGAACAGACGTCAACTATGAGAAAATACCACAACTCCATCCTCTGCGTTAAGCGACAGTACACCGCGAGATTCTGAATGACCCTAGCAACTGACCGAATGCGTTTACAGCCGTTCTCCCCCCTGCTGGTAATGGCGCAGCGTGCGCCGAACACCGCATGTTCACACGCTAAGCTTATACAAATCACCGCAGGTTGGGTAGTTCTGCACAGTGCCATAAACAAATGGGCAGCAGCTGAGCGATTAGGCGAGCCTAAACAAGCATTATTCCTGAAGGCATCTCGAAAGAACCTAATAGTAGCAAAGGAAAAAATAAAATAAAAGAAAGAAATGCCCCCCTACCGTCCTACTCCAGTTCCTCTAATGCGTAATTCACATGGCTCGAAACCAATTTATATTACTCCAGTTCCTCCAATGCGCAGGCCACGCCTCAGAGAAAGTTAATCCCGGTCAAAGCAGCATCGTGCTGAAGCTGAGCTGGGGTCCGGTCAACTCGCCCTATCTCTTCGCCTTATTATTTGAAAACATAATGATCCCTGGGCTCGTCAAATCGCACTCGGCGCCGGCCGCATTCGGTGGCCAGGCCATCGATCGGACGGAGGCGCGGTGTTCTTGGTCAGGCTGCATGCAGTTGACGGGCAGAAAGAAATCCAAAGAAATGGATGGGCACGCACGGCAGGCAGGAGATGACGAGCAGGAGGAAGACGTGCGGCTCGAGGGAAACGCGCAGATGCAAATATGCGCATACAACTCATGCACGCGTCCCCGCCAATCATCCGGCTCCCTCCCTGCATGATCTGTTAGCTGCTGCCGACCTTTCTTTCTTTTCTTCTTCTTTCTTCCTGTGTGCCCTGGAAAGCAGTACTGATACTACTGAATTTTGGTTGGTTTCGGTTGGAGGATCTATGCGTAACAGAGGACCTAGTCGGCACCGAATTTCGGTGGAGTATTAAAAATACATGTGTACAGCAGAGATTGATACTATATATGGGGATAGAGAGATGAATGGACTTATGTTTGCAACTTGTGCTTTTTACTGTGACCGATTTGCTAGTGGCGTTGCTGCAAGAAAAACCAAGGTAAATTGTATTCCTGCTATACGTACTTAATTTCAGGATGTACTACGAGCAAAGGCTGATGAGGAATGGGGAACGATACAGCAGGCGAGAGGCTAAATCAGGATAGGATCAAGGGGCTACTCTAGATCCGATCATTTCGTTTGTTTACAACACCAGGTCAACTCATCATCAACCATCGGCCTCAGGGGGGTGACAGTGACACCTCTCACTCTCAGCTCACGATCCAGGTGTTTGAATATTAGAGCTCTAAGAAATCCGCCTTGAATGAAAAATCCATGTCCAGCTAGCAGTGCTTGGCCAGCCTTTGTAATTGCCCGTTTTTCTCTAGTCAAAGAGTGGTTAAGCCGTTGCAATCTTTGAGCAATGATTGGACACATAAGATAAAGGTTACTGACCTCTTGATCTTCCAACATGGCAACATTACATTCTTTTCTTTTCCATTTCCTTCGTTACGCAGTTGGTTGCATCTCATCCCTCGCACGCAATTCAACGGAACACCAGCCAGATCCGGATAATTTGCGCCTGCTACGTGAACCGAACCACACAAGTCATGATACCAAGCTGCACATGCCTGTGGCCTCAGATTCAATCGCTTCACACTCGCACGCTCATTTTAGGGCTTCAGGCCAGAGAGCTAGCTAGATCCGACGAACTCAAAGTCCAGGCTCGTGTTTGCTTGTAACTTCAGGCTAGAGTGACAGCTGGTTTCTGACATTCATCTACTCAGAAGTTCAGCGTGTCGCTGATGAGATGGATGTAAGCTTTTCAGAGACGCCGGCCGGAAGATGACCAGGGAAGTTCGCCGCTGCGGCGGCAGGATTCGGCCAAGGTGGACTAGAGCCCGCTCGCCATCAGCGGACGGTGGCTCCTCGCTCCGATTTAGTAGGACCCTCGAGCAGGGATCACGGGGAGGGCGAGGGGGAGGCTACTGATTCCCCGCCAGCCTCGCGCATCTCCAGCCCGGCCCGGGTCATGCGGCGCACGGCGCCGGCCGCGCATCTGCCGGGAACGCGAGGCGTTGGGATGAGCCGTCCCGGGCCGCGCTCAAAGTTAAACTGATTCTGCCGTGTTCCAACTGTCGTCTGGCCACCACGGCCGCGTCCGACAGCGGAGACGAGGCGATCCTCGGATGGCAATCTGCAGTCCTGACGGCATGGATCCGTGTGTCTCGATTGTGGTCAGCTCCCTGGAATGGTGTTCAAGCGTGTACGGGATCACCATGTTGGAGTCTTGTAGACGCTATACAACTTCTGTAGCCTGCAGAATCCATCTATCTAGATTGGCAAAATGGCAGAGTTGCCAGCAGCTTAACAAGAAAATAGCATCATGGTGTTGCATCAGGATACATGTACTACTCCAACACTAGTCTCACACTGTAAGACCTGAAGAAGAATTTACAAACCCCGTGGCACACAATTTCACTTTTTACATGTTGAGAACAAACACTAGAAACTCACACAAAACTGAGGTCTTCCGGCAGGTGCTCCAATAGTGATGTTGGCGCCATTGTCATTTATTTGCTGCACTTCATTCGCTCCACTGTGGCAATACTATGAGCTAACTGAACAACATGGCGTACTCATCTCCACGAGCTCTTTGTCACTACACATCTTTGGCGCGTTTCCATCCCATAGCCTGGAGCTAAGCAATTGGCACAAAATCAAGGCAAAGAAAACCAGTCACTGAATATGCTGGTTTCAAAAAAAAAAGAAGGAAAAGTATAAGATTAGCCACTTTGCCTTGATGTGTGTCACCTCAATGATGTGTGTCGGATTTCAAAAGAAAGGGGGCATTGCAGAAGTAAAAGGGGTTCATGTGGGGTCATTGCCAGCAGCGCAAACAACAATATCAGCAAAGCACTGCCTTCTAAGCATTTTAATCCTATAAAAGTACACGCTATGTAAAAAGCAAACGATTGTGAATCAAAACAAAACATCAGTGGTAGATTGCTGCACAGCGAAACACCAGTAAAGATGGAAACCTTTGCAGAAGAATCCCGAAACGAAATGACAAATTTATTTGAACATCATATTGATCAACCAGGAAACCCGAAATGAAACGACCCAAAACTTTTTCTACACAGGAATGCTTCTAGTTTATAACCCAAACTCAAATCTTCAGATAAGAAATCCAAAATTCTTAAAATTACGGATGTCGGGAAACTGATTCCCTTTTTGAGAGAAACCAGAACATGCCCCGTTCATGTTATGGGACCAGTTTTCTAGTCAATTGAATCCATGACACCAAGCCAGACACCCATCAGATCAACATCAGCTAACAAAATACGGATTATCATCATATAAAGGTGACACAAATTCCCTGAATGAACTCGAATAACTAATAATCTAATATGCACTTTGAGACGAGTTTGTAGTGGGCATAAAGTTGGTTCACTATCTGCCCACCGCGCGATTTTCTGAAAATCGGTACCACTAAACTTTGCTATCTAACTGATACACTTTTGATTTGGCAACGATGGGACATCTACGCCAAACATAAAAGATAAGCTTCCTAATAACCCAAAATAGAAGGTTGCCAGAAGTATTAGATTAGAGTATCTGGTACCAATAAATTGGCAAACAGGTTTGCTACTTCACTATAACTGTGTTAAGCAACGAAAGCAAGTTTAATGCAGAGGAAGAGGATACTATTTCCGTACAGTCAAAGCAAATCAAACGAGACCCAAATGTAAGTTTCTAATGGAACTTGGAACAAGCATCCACTGGTCATGGCTTGATAAATTTTGAGACAAGTGCAGTGTAACAAGTGTGGTTTATATCTTGTTTCAGATGTACCTGTAGTAATTGAATGGCTTACCACAGGGTATATTTGACTTTGGACAGACGAGAATATCATTTTTCACATGAAGAAATGAATCGAGATACTGGATCTCCATCGAGTGGTCGAAATTTGAAATCTGAAATTTGAAAGCATTTTCGAAATTTGAACACCATAGGGCTTACTGCTTGGTCGCGTTCGAGCTTCTCGCAGTCGCGGGAGGGGAACGCGCAGTAACCTCTTTGGTTGGAGGCGTCAGAAGGCGGGTGGGGATTGAAGGGGGAACTGTACGCCGTCGGGAAGGACGGAGGCGGCTGCTGCCGCATGGGGGGGCTGCGCGTGCGCTTGAGGTAGATGCGGTACTTCTGGAGGTGGCTGGCGACGTTCTCGCGGGTGAGGCCCTCGACGTTCATGAGGCGCACGATGGCCTTGGGCACGGCGCCCTTGTCGCCGAGGTGCGCCACCGCCTCGACGAACCGGTGGTGCAGCTCCGGCGTCCACACCATCCGCGCCTTCTTCCCGGCCCTCCCGCCCCGGCACGCGCCGCTCCCGGAGGCGGCGTCCTCAGCCTCCCACTCCCCCTCCTCGTCATCCTCCACGTCCTCCTCCTCGGCGCAGTGGAAGGACAGGTGGGAGGTGGGGGAGTCGCGCGCGAGGGCGCAGTCGTCGAAGGGGGAGGCGGCGGCGGCGGCGGGGAAGGCGGCGGCGGCGGCGGGGAAGGCGCCGCCCGCGATGTTGATCCGGAACGCGGCGGCGAGCGCCGGGGTGATGAGCGGGTGCGATACCGGCGTCAGCTCGGAGGCGTCGGGGAGGCCGGCCTCCCACTCGAGCACGCGGCCGGAGTCGCCGGCGCCGGCGCCCATGCCGTCAGCGTGGCGCGGCGACGAGGAGGAAGTCGAGGGGGCGGGCGCGGGCGCGGGCGCCGTGGCGTCGTGGGGCCGGCCGCCGCGTGGGGATAACATAACATATTCCGCCGTGGCGGGGCGGGCGCGGCCGAGGAGGCTCGGGTTTCTGACGGTGTCGCGGTGATCCGTGGGCGCGGCGCCGCTGCGTCCTCGGCTGCGGAGCGGGTCGCTCGGGGCGCGCATGTCCGTGACGGACAGGCCGAGACCAGAACGCGTGTGCCGCGCGGGTTTTCTGCTCGAAACGGCTGGGATCCGATCTGATCGCGACCACGCTTGGGGTTCCGGGTTTGGGCTCGGTCGAACGGCGCGCCAACGTGTAGTTGTAGCTTGCGGGAGAGAGATCAGAGATGGCGAGGAGATGGCGGCGGAGCCAGTGCTTTGAATCCTGACGAGTTTATTGGGTACGATCTGGTTTGTTGTGGTGCGTCAGCAGAGAAGGGATGGTTCAGAATTGCCCGAAACGGGCGCCGTCGCCAAACTTCACATGGTGCGCACTGGTGTCGCAGACGCAACTCAAGTCCGTGCCGCGGAAGGTTTGAGTTGAAATTTCTGGACACGAAAACGGTTTGGCATTTAGCCATGCTAGCCGGTGCCTTCCAAAATAGGGAAGGGGAAAAGGAAACATTTGCTGTTGCTTCAACTGGTATGCCACGTTTAGTGGTGCAAGTTCTATCTTATCGTTTGCTTCCATATGTGGCTGTGCAACCAAATGCTACGGGCGGCTCCAAAGAATCATGCCACGGTGAGCCGAGATTGGTAGCATCATATAGCAAGATAAAAACAAATACTCCAGCGTCACAAACAACCATGTCAAAAGTTTTACACCTACTACTTCCAATCTATATTCAATAGGGCCTCTTCCAAAAAAAAATAATTCAATAGGGCCAATAGGGTGTGAAGAATTGACGGGCTCAACACTTCAGCAAGAAAATGACGCCTCATGAAACTAACGAAACAAGAAACTTGCATGCCGCTGACCCAGCACGAGCTCATGCCAAGAGGAATTCCATACAAAAACACGCATCTGGCTTTTGGAAGCTGGAATTGTTACATCAGTTAATCAGTATTACAAACCCATTAGTGATAAACACGGAGGACAATGAAACCTTATCCTAAGCAGACGCTAACTCTTGCAGGGTCGCAGATTTGTACAGTCTCGTCGCAAAATATAGACTTTCCTCCTCTCTTTACACCTACAACTTATACAGAACGCCTATTCTCCGCAGCAGCAGCATCAGGTAAGATTAAGCTGTCTGAGCCTCATCTTGGCATTAACTATAAGCTCAAACTACAAAATGTACAGACTTCTTAGTACAACATGTTTATTTTTAAGCTCGGCTTGTAGCAGCCCAAAGCAGAAGGCAGAAGGTACATCTGTCTGGCCATGGTTAGCTGTACATGGTCATTTTTACGCCATCAAGAAGGATTTTGTGATTGAAGTCCAATCCTCCTCTCTGGATTTAAATTGCAAGAACTATGTTAAAAAAAGTTCAAATATTACAAAAGCAAAGAGATCAATAGAAAGAAATAGTTATTTCAATGATGAATGCAGTTGGGTAGGGAAGCTTACCACCAGCAGCAACAAGTTTTTCTACACGAGCAACTATATGCTTCCCATATGTATATTTCTTCAGAGCATTTAAGTGGACCTTTACACGTGACAGGATCAACTCACGTTGCTGGTCATCACATGTCTCGAGTACTTTCTGTACAACATAGTTACCAAACTGATCCTTCATCATGGCCTGTAATAGGTTAAAGAAGAAGGATTAGACAGTTTTGAGTTATCCTTTCTCAGAAGCAAAGAAGCTGCCATATCTAACAAATAGGCGACCTAACTCAAAAAAAAAGGAGAAGGCTAGTTTGCAATAATCTAGCTATCCAATTTGTTTAAGTAGCATTGCTAATTATTAGCATAGAAAAATGAGGAGCTCGAATCCTAAATGTTAGATTTTGTACTACAATTCTTGAGATCGCTGCTTTCAAAAGCTTTAAATATTCAAAGGCTATGGGTTTAATATGCCTACAAAAGGAGATTAAAAACAATTTCCTTGTGACCATGGGTTTAATATGCTTTAAAATCTCCTACTGACCATTTGAATTTTTTCACACATTTATGATGTGAACTAAATTCTTTTATGTCTGGGACCAGGCGGCAATCATATGCTAATCACATCAGAACAACAAAAAATAACAAAAACAATTCCTCTAAAACCTAGGCTACATTAATTTCCCATTTTGTTCCATTGAAAGAAGGTGCCATATAGAATAATTAAATTTCAAGTTATAATCATGTTGAGCGTTAAGAGAAAAATTCAAACCTGTAGAGGCTCATTCTCATCAGTGGTTCCAAGCATTTCATTTATGAGAATTTCTCGCTGTGCAGGTCCGCCGAATGTTAGACACTTTTCAACAACGTTGGAGGCAAATTTCTGTTGGCTCATCTGAATGATCTGTCCAGCTAATTTTTCTATAATTATTGATCTCTCATGAGGCTTCCCATGCTCCAAAACATGCTGCATAAGAATGGTATCTCAGTATATTATAAGTTGAAAGAGATTGCTGGTGATAAGCAGGTGAGGTTTTCAAATAGATTTATTCATATACAAGAACCAGAGTATGTAAAATTATATATAGTTATTCAGGATTGGAAATAAAACTGCCAGTTCAAAAAAATCAGAAAGCAGTACCAACCTGGACAACATAGTTTCCATATTGATCCTGTGCCAACATGCATACAGCTTGCAATATCTCATCCATGACTATTTGCTGTGTTTTTGAATCAGTACAGTGTTCAAGTACTCTCTGTATGGAGACAAGAAAACTGTGAATCTCATAAACACGAGAAGAGAAGAAAACTTACACTTAGGCGCAGAACTTCAAGGTATACCTGTATGACTCTGCAGCCGTAAGGGTGGGTGGATAATGGAACAACGTGCCCACAGAATGTTGATATTATAAACTGAATAGAATCTTCTGGGACACATTCAATACATTTCTGGATCACATGGTTTCCATTTTGATCACGTACACATTTCATGATATGACCATCAAGCTCAGTAACCATCTTAGTTTTCTGGTCTAGATCAACCACCTCTATTGCCTTCAGTGATGTGCATATAGATTGGGTCAGGTAATTATAACCAAGGTGTGTTTCTTTAAAAGGAAAAAAATCAGAGAGAGAAGCCCCACAAGAAAGAGAACTCTTTGCAGCACTGATTGTATCGAGTGGCTAAGTAGCAAGATAAGAATCATTTAGTACCTTTTGGATAACTCGGCATCCATACATCTGAAGACTGAGAGCTAATACATGTCCAAATAGTTTATCAGCCAACTCCCTCCGCTGTTCTGCACTCCCATGCTCAAAAAACTAGGAAAATAACACATGTAAGTCATTGCATCCTCGATCAACCTTGGAACATGTTTGGAGAAAATGGTGAAACAATAAGAATTCTCATCCTAACAGAATATTCAGTGTATGAAAAGAATACCTTCTGTACAACATAATTTCCAAATACATCAGTCATCAATGATAGTGCGTGAGGCATGATCTCCTCAAAGACCATGTTCTTTTCCTCGACTGTTGCAGTTTCAAGTTTTTGCTGTATGAAACGGCTTCCATATTGGTCAGCACTGCAAAATCAACACAGAGCAGCAAATATCACATACAAGAATTCCAGAACTACCTTTAGTAAAATAAGTTCAGCTAGTAAAGAATAGTAGTCACAAACTCTACATCAGATCCATTCCTTTTTAAAGAAAACTCATGGTGCATTTGCACCATTTACCTTTCCTGAACATGTCAACTTGTGAAGGCAATAAATACAAGACAATGCTCATCAAGATACTAGCGAGGCATTTATTAGATTTAAGATATATACGGAATACATCCGTAATAAAAAAAAGATAGTATGTAACAAAGCATACCTAAACTCAACCACATGCCCCGCGATCTCAGCAAGCTCAAAACTTCTGGTCTTGTTACTTTTAAACTCATCCAAAAGTGAGGATGGAAAGTTCTCGTTCATATAGCCACTTGAATCAGAATTCCAGCCACCCAAGTTTCTTAAGTTAGACGGAAACCTCATATTCCGCTCACCAAGCCTAAGTGGACTGACAGGACCAGATGGAGAAGCGACAGGACTACCCAATGGGCTTCCTGGGTATGCCATGCCCATGCCAAAAGGTAAATTGCCACAGTACCCATGATTTGAAACAGCTGATTTGCCCAGAAGTGGCATTTCATATTGTTTCTGCTGCTGAAGCAAAGCTTCAATATAAGCCTTTTGAACTGCATTTAAATTAGAATATGAGCTACCCATGTAACCTCTTTCCAAGGAAGGATCACCATAGCTACCAGCTCCCTGTGCTGCATACTGAGTTGCCTTCAAGTACTGCGCATAAAACGGGTCAGAAAGAGGAGACTGAAGACCTGTGGAAGCTTGATTACCACCTCGGCCGAGGTTCTGCATATCAGTTAGGCTCAATGTAGGTGAAGATAAAATACTGTTTCCAAGGTTTCTTGAATCTGCACCAAGTGAAGCTATAGCAGATGCAGCAGCAGCACTTTCAAACAAAGGCGGCATCATAGAAGGCAAACCTGGGCTGAGTGGATATCCAGCGAGCCCATAGTTCAAAAAGGCTGAATTTATAGTGTCAAAATTCTGATGTTGAGCAGGAGAACCACCAGGGCTTTCATTAGAAGATGATGGGGACTTCTGATATGAACGAGAAGATAAATTAGATCTTTGCATTTCCAAATGCCCATCTAACCTTGTGTTGGTACTATTTCTTAACTCTGCTAGACCAGCCACACCATTATTAACATCAGCAAATGAAGAATAGGATGGTTGCGACATCGATGGCATACCCAAATATTCATCGTCAGTTTCTAACATCACAGGGTGCTGCTTATTATTGACTCGAGCAGTTTGTGAGTCAAGAGAAAATTTCTGCTGGTCACTTGTCTCTCTCTGAAAGTTTGATCGACTGATATTGTTATTGCCTTTTAAAGTACCACTTTTTGATAAGTTCATACTTGACAATGCAGATAAAATATCATCAGCCCCAACTGCTTTTGAAGATACAGTGTTGAATGGTGATGAGGAGCAATTCAGTTTCTTTTCATTGGAAGTAATCCTAACACCAACAGGTGGAAGGCCAGGGCTAGGAATCCTTGCAACATAATGAGGATCTGGAGTAGCATTTCTGGAAACAGATGAACCCAGAATAGATGCAAAAGTTTCAGATGTGGATGCATTAAGGCTGTGAAGACCACTGACATTTTGCAAATTCCCAACAGGATGATGCACGTCCAAAATATCAGTATGCATAGAATATTGGTTTTGGTTCTCAGCAGAGTTCACTGGTTCCTGATTGTCAATAAAAGAATTGCGACTGGCTGCACGGGAGGGATGCTCTGAAATTGGTGTTCTGCGGCCAATATTATCCTGAAACAACCCATATGAAACTAAATATGATGTGTATCCAATAAAAGGTGCAGAAAGGCACAGGTAGACGGAAGCATAAATTTATAAACTAGACATGGTAGGAATGTACATCGTTTGCACTAGCATTATAGAAACTCAAGCTTGCACACTACAAACATTTAACATGAAAAATTTAAAAATAGTTGTCTAATAGCAAACACTATCAGGACGCAGGCACGCGGGTTCAAGTACCAATAATATGTTTCATTCAATCTCTTAACTATATGAGAAAATTGATAGCAAGCTCTAAAAAAATACAAACAAAATCTCAGGACGGTGTTAAATCATGGCACTTTGACACAAGACCTTCAGGCGTGCCATTATAAGAGTTGTACCACCTGACTTTCAGTGAATCTGATTCACTGTCATCCCCAATGCATGAGCTTGATGAGTTCTTCGAAACTTAAGGATGGAATTTTGTAAATCACATAATTACCACTCTTGCCCAGATTAAACTGAATGGCTCAAGTGTTTGGATTTGGCAGAACTGTGCAGACTTACCAACAAAAATACTAAAAATCCTCATGGCCCATGTTACGCCACAATAAGAATAACGTGTACCAGAAGTTTACTAATATCAGCCCAAACCATCTAGAAATAATTCAAAACTACACATCCAAATTGAAGTTCACATGGACAATACTACTAAACTAACTACTAGTTCGGTGTAGCTACCAGAATAATGCACCAGGTATAACCCTTCTTTATAATTAAACTCAATGTCACTCGAGATATAATTCAACAGAAACGAAATGAAGCAGGTTTTTGCAACCCAAATAAGATCAGACCTGCAGCATATCTGCAAAGCTACGCTGGCGCCCGAGCGATAAACCAATGAGCCCATCTCCTCCACCATCCACCCACTCTGCAGCGCCACCTCCGTCGCTCCTGGCTTCATCCTCCTGCTCAGAACCAGGATGCTGTGAGAACAGAGACCTCCCCCCTGCAATCCCGGTCCCATGTCCCGCGTCCTCTTGCCCCGCCTTCCTCCTGTCCCCAATCCCCCCAACCACCCCAGCTTTCAGGCGCTGGGTTGACCGCCAATCTTCCTTGGACAGGACCGGCGGTGGCAGCCGCGGGTTCAGATTTCCGTGAGAGTAGTAGTACGACAGGTAGGCTGGGTCGGCTCGCAGCTCCTCCTCCGAGAGGAGGCCACCATGCCCGTTCAACGCCTCAGCATCAGGAATCGGGGCAGCCGTCACCGCCACCTCCCCATCGCCGCGGAGTAGGCCGCTGATGGCGTTCAGGGAACCCTCTATGGTCGGCGGCGCCGACCCGCTCCTGAACATGCTGAGTTCCCGCTCCCGCTCCCTCTCCCACTCGCCCGCGTCCACCGGCCGCCGCCTCTGACCACCGGCGCCGGAACTAAGCAGCGCGTCAAGCTCGTCCTCCAGCTCTTCCTCCCCACCGCCGCCGCCCATCTCCGCACGCATCGCCACGGCGCTGGCGCTCATTATCCGACCAACCCTAGGAGCACAAATCGCACAGAATGAGATGATGAACAAACTGGAACCCCAAATGGAAAGCGCGTACAGACGCCGCAGCCCAGTTACCTCCTCGCGGCGTAAAGGCGGCGCTCTGCACGATCCAAACCCCGCACAAACTAGCACGAGAAGAAGGGCGCAGTCACAGGAGATGAAGCTCCCCCGAACCCCCGGGCCAAAGCACCATCGAATCGAGCGGCACCAGCCCGATCGGTACGCCGGCCGCCATTCCACCACCGATTTCTTCGGGATTCTGGAAGATCGGGACGGGAAGCCACGATTCGGGAGCGCTCAGGTTCAGATTGGACTCCGATCGGCTGGCGATTCCGCCATTACGGGCGCCGGAAGCTTCGTGCCGCTCGAGAAGGGGATGGGGGAGAGGAGAGAGACTAGAGAGAGCACACAGTAAGCAGCAGTGCGGAAGCGAGTCCGAGGAAGGAGACGGCGGAGTGATAAGCACGAGCCTCCGCGGCGCAGCCACCGTCAGATCTAGACGCCAACGGCAGATATCTCCCCTGACGCAAGAACCCCTAGGGTTTATAACTTTTATTGCGGGCGATGGCGCCGCAGTTATTACTCCTGCCTGACCCCCGGGCCCCGCCGCCTGCTCAGAATTTACTCTCTTTTTTTACTATTTTTAGCAAACGGGGTCGAGATTAACGATTATCCCCGTAAATTCATTTAAAAAACAGTTGGTGGGTAAAAATGTTAATTATTCCGTGGGAGACTGCGAGGTTAGTAGGTGGGGTAGTCCTTAGTCTTCTCTTTAATTGGACATGGGCCTTGTTTGGTTTCCTAGCACAGAATACTGATCACAACTTTGACCAATAATTAGGGATATTAAATAAGAATAGTTTACAAAATCACCTCCGAAAACCTGTGCTAATTCACGAGACGAATCTAATAATTTTGAACGTATGATTAGAGGATGATTATTGTAACATCACTGTAGCTAATTATAAATTAATTAGGTTCATTAGATTCGTCATGCAAAATTACTCTCATCCATAAAATATTTTACAAATAGAATTTATTTATTACTTCATGCACGTGAAATTGTCTGCAACCAACCGGTTGTTGTAGGAGAAACCAAACGGGGCGTAGGGTCAAAGGTGGAGCCGGCGGTAAAAGAGAGCCCAGGTGGGTCCCGGGCACGTGAATGCGCGCGCCACGTGTCAGGCCCTAGATTCGCTCGTGCGAGCGCGGGGGCTGGGGCGGATTGGGGCGACGTGGATTCAAGGCACAATGTACCTTTGCTTCACCAATCTCTTCTCTCCCGCTCATTCTTATCTCGTCCTCTTGCCTGGACGGCTTCCAAAGGCAGATGGAGCATGTCTTAATATTTTTTAGTCATATAATATTTATTTAACATACAAATGGAAAACTAACCACCCAAAATTAACAAACACACAACATGAAACAAAGCTTCATTTTAATTCATTATAAGTGACATTCATAATTCAGCACCGATACATGGCACTTGAGTCACTCAAATTGATATTGTAGTACTTGGCCATTCACATGTACAATTTGGCCACAAAATACTATAATTAGCCCACGAAATACTATGGTTAGCAAAATACCACCTAACCACCTTGCACATACTAGAACAAATCCCCAACATGAAGAATATCATCATCACAAATTGAAGCCGTTACAAGTTGGGTAAAATTGCCAATAACATTGTACTCTTCAACTTGTATAATTGCTCCTTTGTTGTTGTCATCATTCTTCACTTCCTTTGGGGGTTGTACACCATCATCTTGCTTTCGTTTCAGCCAATTAAAGTATCACTAATTAGCTATGAATGGAAATAATATGTAGAAAGTTCTAGATCTAAAGTCGAGAATATACCTTTGGTTCTTTCTTTTTTGGTTCAGCAGCTTTAGTTGGCATACTACTATTACCCTTGGGTAATTTATCAAGCCAAGTTTTCTTCCTTCTTGAATTTTTTTACTTCGCCTCCTTTTTCTTCAGTTGTGCAGCGAGGAACTCATCTTTTTGTTGTGCATTTGGCTCAACATTTGCTTGTTCATTGCAAGATTTATTCAAGGCATTAGCAGACAAATTGAGTTTATCCTCCAGTTGCGTACTCAAGCAATCAAGTCCATCTTCTAGCAACAAACAACAATCTGGATAATCGACTGCTTTATATGCCAAATTGACAAATTTATGAACCAGGCTTGGGGTCCGAAGTTGAGCCTCTAACTTTGGATTTGCTATCACATTCCTTCCTTACTTATCTTGTATATGTCCATTGCAAGCTTCCCTAGTCCATCTCTTTAAGATATAATGTGCTGACAATATTTTTATATTCATCAAATCAAGAACTTTCAAACCATGCGCACATAATATTCTTGTCCTATTGAACATTTGATAACTACAGGTTGTTGTTTGGCTCAAAGGATCACCTATCACTATGCGCTCCTGCTCAAAACGTACAGCACCATGAAAACTTCCAATAGCAATAGCACACATTTATCTTCTTGGGATGTTCTTCCTTGCCTCAAATTCAGATTGCAATTCCTTTGCTCTTTTTTCTTGAACTGCTCTCTCAAAATGCTTCAGAAATCGAACAATATCAAAACCTGATTTTAAAAAGTTCTTCAATGCATTGTTGAAGCTCTCACTTAGCTGTGTACTTCTCACTTCCAAACTGAAAACATCTCTCATATAACATTCAACCCATTTTTCTATAACCTTGTAGATACTATCTAACCAAATTTACTTATGCACTTTAGATCTTATAATGTCAAATGCTTCTTGAAATAGTGCCTTGTCCTTATAGCCATACATGCAGGCACTAAAATCTTTGAGAATATGAGATTCTTCATCTTCCTTTTCAGATTCAGCTTCATCTTATTGTGTACCTTCTTCATTCTCTTCCCTCTTCATTGGAGATAAATGCTTGATAGCATTCTGTATTATGTGAAAGGTGCACAACCTATGATATGATTCCGTGAAACCTTTAGGTACAACATCTTGGTTTGTATAAATAGTTGTAGGTTGCTTCCCATTATGTGCAGCTGGACAAGTCTCAAAGAGCCATAGAAATGAGTCCTCTGTTTCATCAAACAAGATGGCGGCACCAAAAATAGTGGTCTCTCTAAATTGATTGAGCCCAAGAAATACACCAAAAGACCTATATTCTTTGTTTGTGCCAAAAGTAGTATCAAATGTGACCACATCACCAAAGTATGCATAGTCAAGCATCATTTTAGCATCAACCAAGAAAATGTTGGCTATATGTTCCTCAACATCGAGTTGCAAAGCATACTGAAATGATGGGTTTTCAGCCATTTTGTCATCAAAATACTTCAACATACTTCCAGCTTGTCCAAAAGCCAACTCCCTTTGTCTTTTGGTACGTAAATAATTTTTGCAATCACGACAAGTGTAGCTAAGGTTAAATAGTCCACCAACTTGACGGGCAGCCATCTCATGAGCATCTTTTGGTCTAATTCCAGAATCATCAGCAGCCTCAATTTCAAAAGCTTGTATTTCTGAAATTTTTCTTTGTGTTGCCATCAAATGACGAGTCTCTGGTAAGTGAAGTAGGTGATCGTGTCAACATCACTGACTTCATAATTATCTGAACCTCGATCCAACATAAGAGACATCCGAACTTTACAATAAGTTCTTGTTTCAGCTCTGAAACACTTGGTCACATTATTTGTTTGTCCTTTTTTTCGATGATCCTCATTGGAACAAACAAATCCGGCTGAAGTCACCTTGCCATCATAGCGGCTTACATTTGCATATCTTTTCCTCACATCAAAGCCTGTGCAACCCCCATATGCAACCCAAAACTTCCAAACCTCATCTGGATTTCTGAATCTTAAACCAACTCGAGGTGTCCCCTTCTCAAATTCTGCCATTGCCTTTCATAGAACTCACAATTGCACAAATATGATCCAAAATTAACTAGAGCAGCATATGATTTTCCTACCCTAGAATTGAGAAATTAACCTTCTATAGCAAATTAGTTGTCTTACGCATATACTTAGGTCACGAAAAGGAAAATAGCTTGCTAGTATACCTGGCAATGGCGTCTTGTCGGCAGTCGCGTCCCTCTCCTCCTCTTCTCCTTGGCGTCCTGTCGGCGCGCGCGGCGCAGAGGGCAGCCCTTCCTCGGAGAAGCGCACGGAGCAAAGGGCGGTCGTGGCGCAGCTTGCGGGGGACGTCACAGAGGGTGGCCGCGGAACAGCGTGCGGGGGGATGCCGAGGAGGACGGCCGTGGCGCAGCGCGCGGGGGACGCCGAGGAAGGCGGCTGCGCAGCGCCCGGGCGCGCGGGAGACCGGCGTAGCGCGCGGGAACAAAGCGCGCGTACCCCCTACCTCGCACCATCGGTGGATGGTTAAGGTTTTGGGCTGTATGTTAGTCTGGCCGTTGGATGTCTAACTCACGGTAGATTGCCTTCAAGGAGCCACGACACTGAATCCGCGTCCGGATTGGGGATGCGGCACCCGACGTGGACTCCACGAAAAGAAAATCACGGCAAACTTCCATTCCTAGGGGTAAATTCTGGATAAGCCCCGGAAGGGACGTCTTGTGATATTCCCTCGAATGGAAGGTGGTGGTCCGTGATCCATGTGCCGTTTCACCTTTAGAAAGCGACTGGATAATCGTAGCGGTAGCTCGTCCTCTCTCTCTCTCTCTTTGAAGGAAAGACCCTGGTAACTTTGGCCTGGTCGTGTATACTGATCGCGGCAATGGCATGTTTCTTGAATTCTTGGTCATTGCCCATTGGATATGGGTGCAAACGTAAAATAACACGAGCCAGCGGCTGCATTCAAGAGACCCTTTGACCTATCCCTCGTCAGGTTTTCAAGATTTGTCTAGGAAATGGTCGAGTTTTCTAGTCCAGGATTGCATTAGCTTCCACTATGGAGCGGCACGCTTTGCGTATGCGACCCGCCCGTCCTTTGCGAATGCGTCAGCATCTCTCCGATCAACCCGGCGGGGAATCTTTAGTATTGTATATTGTGATGCTCGCTTTTATTCGGCGAATTAGCGACCGTGGACATGAATTAGAGTCTGATTTCAAACTGATTACCTGTTGAACTTGCTTTCGTTATGTTCTGCGAACTTTAGTCGTCTACGCGATTGACCATTTCGTGATACTAGCTACACAAGTGCATCATCTCGTATGGATACAAGTGTATATACTCTGTAGATTAGAACTATAATGTTACTCCGATTAACGTGTGTTATTTTTATTTCTCTTCTCTTCCTTTAGACTAAGATGACAGTGTAACGCTCTAGCTCTACTGCACAGAAGTTTCCTTCATGTTATTCAATCTTGTGGACTTGGATCGCCTTATTAGACATGTTCTCCAGCTTTAGGATGCTGTAAAAAGCATTATTCCACTACGATTTGATTTGATACATGGATATGATATTTGCTAGGATAGGTAATGTACGTGATAGAAGTATCCTGGGGGTTATTACAAGAGGTATATGGAATTGGAATCTCGGGTGAATTTTAGTTCGCTTCAGCGCCAATATAATGAGTTTATTTAAAAACAAATCTAAAAATTAATATTTGTGGGCCACATCGCTTACAGCCTCCGATATTTGTGGGCTGAAATCACGAAACTGTCCGTTCCCTCCGAGTCAGGCCCAGAATCGGATTCGACGTGATTGCGTTTCTCCGAGCCGGAGTCCAATTGCAACCCATATAAGATGTTGGGCTCGGCCGCTTGGATACAACGTCAATTCCTTCGCTGCTCAGAATTCAGATCGCGTGGCGTTGACGATGCCTGGCACCACCAGCGGCATGGAGGCGTCTTTCTGGTGCAACGCATGCAGCCGCCTCCGTCGACCCCGCGCCCAGGGCGGCGAGCCCGTCGCCGGCTGCACCCGCTGCGGCACCCCCGCCGCCGCGCTCGAGGGCATCGTCGGCGTCGTGGACGCCGGCGGGTTCCTGCACGCCTGCCACCCGGAGGCCCGTCCCCGGCCCCCCGCGCCCCTGCCCACCGTCACGGTCCGCGGCGCGGGGCGCGACTGCGCCGTGTGTATGGAGGAGCTGGAGCCCGGCGCGAGCGCGGCCGTCACGCCGTGCGAGCACGCGTACCACCCGCACTGCGTTGCGCCGTGGCTCGAGGCCAGGGACACCTGCCCGCTCTGCCGGGCGCCCGTCGGCGGCGCCGGCGAACGCGACGGCCTCGTCGCGTGCCATCTCCCCGGCGGCCGGATCGGCCTCGGCCGGCGTGTCGCCGGCCGCATCGACGGGGTCAGGATCCTCGACGAGGACGGGAAGCTCGAGCGGGCCCGCGCGTTGCGGCGCGGGTACAAGGGGGTGGGCCTCCGCGCCAGGATCGCCGCGACCGCGTGCAGTGATATCCAGTTACTAAAGTTTTTAATTTTTTCAACTCTACGGTAACTTCGAACGTTTAATCATCAATTAGGAGTATTAAATATGGATAACTGACAAAACTTATTTCATAACTTTAGATAAAATTGCGAGATGAATCTTTTAAACCTAATTAGACCATGATTAGATAATATTGTGCTACAGTAAATAATCTCTAATGACGGCTTAATTAGACTTAATAAATTCATCTCGCGATTTTCCGTCGATCCATGTAATTAGTTTTATGTTTAGTCCTTCTAATCTTCAGTTGAAAATTGCTACAGTGAATTTCATCTAAAATTTTTCAGCAACTAAACACACCGTGAGTACAGCAGCGCGTTGGTGTGCCGAGCTCCGCTGGTGCTCCTCTGCTTGAAATATTTCAGCAAGTGTTGACATGTATTTGATCACGCATTCATGCAGCACTGCAGACTGTAAATAGACCATATAAACTCCTACCGGAAAAGAATTGAACTGGCCTGGTTGCAAACTTTGTTATTGTTAATTTGCATCATGCAATGTCTATTGCTTATGACCTTATGGCGTCGACATCCAACAGTTTATCGTGTGGAAGGAGTAGTATTGTACCGAGGGAAACAATTCAATGGCTCTTTGACAAAGCTCTAGATCAGCTCAACGAGGACAAGAAGCTAATAAGACAGAAAAACCTTGGTGTTTTTGTTTTTGCAGCAGCGTACCGAGATAGGCGACAGTTTTTTGACATGAGGAACTACGGGGGCAGTACTGCAGCCTGCAGACTGTTGCTTGCACTAATCTGCTCAGCCCAAGCGCAAGTGCCGTGCTCGAAAAGAACTGGAGCGGCTGCAAACTTTGCCATAGCCAAGTTTCATCATTCTGACATGTTATGTGTACGAACTTCATAGCCTTCTTTAGCGAGTATATTATTCTAGTGAACGAAACAATTTAATCCTACGACGAAGCTCCAGGTGGGTTCAAGGTAGGAGGTCAGAGCACACGACAAAGAAAACTCAACTCCGGAAGACTTCTTCTCAGTTTAGCCTTCTTTCTAAGTTGAAACATGTCTTCCCTCGTAATTGTTTTCCTAAGTTGAAGCATGTATTCTCTCTCGAGAAAAAAAAAGTTAAAGCAGTGTATAACCAGTCATGTGTAGAAAAGAAAAAACAACAACACATAAAGCTTATCTGTGGCTGTAGGGAAAAAATGGCATGTCTTCACCCGTAATTATTTTCCTAAGTTGAAGCATGTATTCTCTCTCGAGAAAAAAAAGTTCAAGCAGTGTATAACTAGCCATGTGTAGAAAAAATACATAAAGCTTAAGGAAAAAATGAGCTAAAAACGTAGTGTCAACCACGAGAGCGTCAGGTGACAAAGAAAACTCAACTCCGGAAGACTTCTTCTCAGTTTAGCCTTCTTTCTAAGTTGAAGCATGTTTTTACTTGTAATTGTTTTCCTAAGTTGAAGTATGTATTCTCTCGAGAAAAAGAAAGTTAAAGCAGTGTATAACCAGTCATGTGTAGAAAAGAAAAAAACAACAACACATAAAGCTTATCTGTGGCTGTAAGGAAAAAATGGCATGTCTTCACTCATAATTGTTTTCCTAAGTTGAAGCATGTATTCTCTCTCGAGAAAAAAAAAGTTCAAGCAGTGTATAACTAGCCATGTGTAGAAAAAACACATAAAGCTTAAGGAAAAAATAAGCTAAAAACGTAGTGTCAAGCACGACAACGTCAGGTGACAAAGAAAACTCAACTCCGGAAGACTTCTTCTCAGTTTAGCCTTCTTTCTAAGTTGAAGCATGTCTTCACTCGTAATTGTTTTCCTAAGTTGAAGCATGTATTCTCTCTCGAGAAAAAAAAGTTAAAGCAGTGTATAACCAATCATGTGTAGAAAAGAAAAAACAGCAACACATAAAGCTTATCTGTGGCTGTAAGGAAAAAATGGCATGTCTTCACTCGTAATTGTTTTCCTAAGTTGAAGCATGTATTCTCTCTCGAGAGAAAAAAAGTTAAAGCAGTGTATAACTAGTCATGTGTAGAAAAGAAAAAACAACAACACATAAAGCTTATCTGTGGCTGTAAGGAAAAAATGGCATGTCTTCACTCGTAATTGTTTTCCTAAGTTGAAGCATGTATTCTCTCGAGAGAGAAAAAAAAGTTAAAGCAGTGTATAACTAGTCATGTGTAGAAAAGAAAAAACAACAACACATAAAGCTTATCTGTGGCTGTAAGGAAAAAATGGCATGTCTTCACTCGTAATTGTTTTCCTAAGTTGAAGCATGTATTCTCTCTCGAGAAAAAAAAAGTTCAAGCAGTGTATAACAGCCATGTGTAGAAAATGTGTAGAAAAAAAAGTTCAAGCAGTGTATAACTAGCCATGTGTAGAAAAAAACATAAAGATGACGTAGTTGTCAAGAATGGGATTCGAACCCATGCCCTTTCGGACCAGTACCTGAAACTGGCGCCTTAGACCAACTCGGCCATCTTGACATCATGCTTTCCGTTTGATAGAACTTTTACTTCAGATAAGTATCATCAAATTAACGGACAAGAAAGCTAGTCATGTTGTCGGTGGCACGCCCAAATCACGTACTGATGCCGATCGATCAGGATCAAATCAACTGGTTCATGCACCGGCAGCCGAAAGCAATTGGCCTGATGGGGATCAGGAACCGCTGGGGCAGTACGAGTGTACAGCCAACAGGCCGTGAGATCTTTTTCAAGGGGCCATGGCCAGAGTACTCTCCGGTGTCCGATCCCCCGTTGCCAGACCATAATGATCGCTGCCGTTCCGGCCGCGGCGCACCATCATAACGGCGAAAGGCCCCACGGCCGGCACCAAATTAAGCCCCCCTCGCCCCGTGCAGTGCGGTACAGAGATGCCATGCTCGGCCCGCGCACGCAGGCCGGCAAGCAGGCAGACAGGCAGCTGAGCGCCCGGACCCCGGGGCGCGGCAGCTCAGCTGCTCCGTGCGTCCACAACTACACGCAACTGCGCTAACGCGATTGCTCCATGATTGATCGCCGGAAGCCTTTGGGCCTGGGCAGCTCGGCTGCTGGAGCAAGGAGAGCATCTCCACGCACTGTGCCGCAGCAGCAGCAGCAGCGAGAGCGAGACCCAGCTGTGCAAGTGCAACTAGATCGGGCCGATCCAGCGCTGCACCTGCACGGCTGCACCGTCCTTGGCCCTTCCGCCATCCACATCCTTCGGCATGGACCATGGCATGGCGTGGCGTGGCACGGGCGGATGGATGGTCCATCCATGGCTGCACGCATTGCCGGCTGTGCAGCACTACGACTCCACCTACCCAGCCATCCAACCACAGCCAGGTCCGTCCGACCGAGAAAGCTAGAATAATCCTGAGAGGAACAGCGCGCCGCCTGTCAGTGCCCCAGCGGTCTCTTGTTCGCCAGTACCGCGCCGATGGGCCTATCTCCGCCGAATGATTGAAGCCATGGCTCATCCTCCATGCGTAGTAGCGCGTCAGCGCAGCGAGTCCGCTCGGCGCGCGCCATCATGCCGGAGCGTTTAGTTCGTTATGATGATTGCTGATGGCGCCCTGTCAACCCCTCCGATTAGTCTGCGAGCGTTGCTGTCGTCCTCTCCGGATAGCCGGCCGCCGTGGAGCCGGCGCGGGGCACGGGCACGGGCGGTGGTCGGCGGCGGCGCGAAGTCAAGGGCGGTTCCGGCAGCTCGGAGCTGGACGGCTGGACTGTACTACCAGACCACCCCGTGCTTGTGAAAATATCTTCTGGATCGCTATCCTCTCAAAACTCTCAATCATAGATAGAAAGATGATGGCTGGACTAGAAGAGCGGCATGTTGCACGGACTGGACGCGCAGAGTAGCTAGCAGCGTTCCGTTTCGTGACGATTTTTTTCTGTCCCACGAAAGCCGCAGCCTACACCGATGCAGCCTCGGTTGCTGTTTCCAGCCATACTGTCTACCTTGGACTAGTAGCTCGCAGGCGCTAGAAGTAGTCTACAGTAGCCGTGGATGGTAAGATCGGATGGGCGTTCCGAGCAGATCGCCCCCTGAAACAGGGTGCTGGGCGAGTGGGCTCGTCTTCCCTCGTAACCCTTCCGCGCCATTCCCCACCAAATTGGCGATTCAGCCACGAGAAGTAATGTAGGGGGATTACGTTGTCCCCGAGGCCATTTGTGCTTGCAAACCCCGCTGACAGCGGTGGACTATGCGCCTTTTGTTTAGGTCTTCTCCAAAGGGAGGCGACCTCGCTAGCGGTGTCTCAGGTGGCGGAGAGAGAAACATCGGAAATCTCTCCGCTAGCGAGTAATTCCTCGCTAGCTGCTGGCGCGTTTCCCGGAGTGGTGAGAGGGGTAGCCGGCAAATCGAGGAGGTCATGAATTAGTTTTTCACTTCTTTATTATTTCTCTCTTCCACGGGTGGTGGCGACGTCGCCATCATCGTTGGACAAGACCTTACTGGGGATAATCAGGGTCCTGCCACTGCCAGGACAGACAGCGGAGCAAATCTTCTTCAGAGCAAGGCTAATGATCTCAGCCGGCAGCCGACGGCTGGGAGATTGCCATGATGGTGGCGGGGGCCGTTTCTATTTATTGCAGGGGTAGCTGCTCAGCCAATTGCAAATTGCAACGTCGTGCTCCGCCGGCTGAGAGCGGGCGCGTCGCGAGACGCCGCATACTTCTTTCTTTTCATTTATCTCCACTCTACGCATGATTCAGCCAGCACACAAACTTCTATAATACTTGCTCTCAGTGCTCTGCTCTCTGTGCCATGCAGACTGCGGTCGCTATGCCCACTGTAATTTTTTAAAATAAAATCATGCCCGCGCTAACCAAGACACGTACACTGGATGTCAATGGTCTCATGGTACTGTAGAACACTTAGCTAGGGGTTTTTAATCGTGCCAGGCCATGGACGAGACCTTACTACCAAAAGTAGCTAGGGTTCGGAGTTCGGACGGCCCGCGCGTGGTGAGTGTGGCGGCTGCGCCGGCACGCGGCGCACGCAGGCGGCTGACTGACCACAGCAACCAGCCGCAGCCCGCAGCTCCCGCCCGCGCGCGCGCGCGCCATGATTGCCCGGAATCCCCCTGGGGCATCATCGGCCAGAGGCAGAGCCATGCCCATGGCGCCCTCGCGAGAGCGACCCCCAACCGTGCGACTAAATCGAGCTGATCCAGCGCCGCGCACCTGTACCGTCGCCCCCTAGTCCTCCCGCCCATCCGCGACCTGTTGACGTGGGTTCGAGCCGAGCAACGGGGCAAGGACCATGGCGGCGATGGATGGTCCATGGCTCCACGCATCGTCGACTAGCAGCAGCGCCTGCCGGCCCGTGCTGCGCCGCGCCACTGCTCCACCTATCCAGCAGGTCCCCTCCCCCTGCAGGGCCCGATTCAGAAGGAAGCTGGAATGATCCTGGGAGAAACAGCGCACGCATCACGTGTCCCTGACGCTGCTCGCCCCGGTCCCGTGCCGGAAAGAGATGGGCCTAGCTGATGATGATGCTCAGCGCATCATCAGACCAAGCTCGCTATTACAATAGTAGTAATCATTCTGCATTGGTCGGTTGCTGATCTGCTGCCGTTTAGGGACCGACTTTGGATCAATCCCCGCCCGGCGTGATCCCAATCGGTCCGTGGGAGCTGCCGCTGTCTTCCTCCCCGAACCCGCCGCCGTGGAGCCGGGGCATGGGGCCACGGGCGACAGGTCAAGGCGCGCTAGCGAGCGCTGGGCCTGGGCGGCCGGCCGGCAATTGGACGGCTGGATCCTACTACCAAACCAGGAAACCATGATCGATACTCGTCATATCGGCCTGAATAACCGATATCGTCTAGGAACACCAGGGGCGAGACCCGGTGTAGCCTTTCAGAGTCAGAGTTCCAGGCACTGGCATTCGGAAGCATGGCGCCACGCGCCCACGCCGCCATTTGCATTTGCAATCGTGCGTCCGCGTCGCCGGATGGGGATCGATGCGACGCTGCAGCTGCGCCTGCGGCCTGCGCGCTGTTTCCAGCTGCAGCTACTCCTCTAGTGCTACTATAGAGTGACCATGGCTGGTAAAACTAGTAGCGCGCGCAGGTCGCCCCCGGAAAATGGGGTCTGGGTGACGATGACGCCGCCCGACCACGAGTGTGTTCGGTCCTTGCAACCTTGCGTCTTGTTCCCCCGCTTCCTTTGCTTTTTTTCTTCTTACCACCGTATTGTTCCCCATGGCATTCGGCATTTCTCTACGTACTAGGAACAGGTGATACGCCGTCTCCTGTTGGTTGTAAGCCGAGCACCGTAGTTAGTTTTTCCGTTCAGTTAACATGCGCGCGAGCTCCGGCCTGTGGACGCCGCACGCGTAGGAGGTCATGGCGTGAGACTCGCTCAGCCATGAACCCGAGCATGGAGATGTGGGCGGCCGTTGCGGAGCGCGGGGATGGACGCGCTCTGTACTCGCGACGTGCGCGCCTAAATCGGAAGTGCTCGGTTGCCTTTCATCAATAAAAGGATCAGAACAAAGGGAAAACGCTGCTTCAGTTCTGCAGCACCAAGTTCATTGTGTTCATGGTATCCTTGTGTTCTGGTGTGTGTTCCAGCTCGCCGGCGATCATCTGCCCCTCACCGGCGCTCAAGTAGCGCTGTTTGCTGTCTAACATTTGGTACCAGAGCCAGGTTCGATGGCAGGCTCCACGGGTCGTGGCCGCTCTCCGTCCAAGAGGTTCGCTGGCTTGACGCCGCCACCAGAGACGAAGACGAAGTTCGACAAGGACGGCGCCTCCGGCAAAGATGATGTGAAGAAGCCTTGTACGTCGTCACCAAGCCGTTCCCCGCCACCAAGCCGTTCACCGTCACGACGCCCAAGAGGCCATGGTCGCGGCAGGCGCCCGGAAACGCGTAGGCCCCGCGAGGTCGTTGTCGAGCGCGTGATCCGCGAGCTCGGCGGCGGGAATTGGCCCCAATTGACGCGTAAAAACTACGACACATGGTCCGCCATGATGAAGCTCAAGCTGGAGGCCCGTTGCCTCTAGGACATCGTCGAGAACGGTGTGAACGAGTGGCACGAAGACCGCACGGCATTAGAGGCGATCTGCTCGGGTGTGCCGCCGGAGATGCACACCACGCTGGCGAACAAACCGTCCGCAAAGGAGGCATGGGAGGCCATCCGCTTGATGCGCATCGGCGATGAGCGCGTGCGGAAATCAACGGCGCAGTCCCTGCGACTCGAATTCGAGCAAATCAGCTTCCGTGAAGGTGAGTCCGTGGAGGATTTCGCCCTCCGCCTCACCAGTCTCGTTCAACGCCTTGCCAGCCTCGACGACCCGGAGCCAGAGTCGAAGGTGGTGGCCAAGTATCTGCGAGTGGCGCGCTCGCGGTACAAGCAGGCCGTCATCTCCATCGAGACCCTCCTCGACATCAGCAAGCTTACCGTCGAGGAGTTCACCGGTCGGTTGAAGGTGGCGAGCGACGACGAGCCTCCTTCATCGACGACCAACGCCGCCGGCAAGCTACTCCTCACCCAGGAACAGTGGCTGGAGCGGTACAAGGCGGGGAACGGCGGCGGCCGTAGCGGTTCGAGCACCGGCGGGCGCTGGAAGAAGAACAGTGCTCGCGGCAGAGGCCGTGGCTCTGGCGGAGGAGGAGAGAAACAGGCCGACTCTGGTGCAGCCCAGTCCAACGACGATGAAGACCGGTGCAGGTACTGCGGTAAGAAAGGCCATTGGGCCAGGGAGTGTCGCAAGAAGAAAAGGGACGAGGCAGCCCAAGTCCATGTGGCCCAAGACAACGAACCGACCCTCATGTACGGGGTGAGTGACGCGCGGGAGTCTGATTTCGAAATCTTTTCCCCATTCCCTGCCTCGCCGGCGCCCGCTTCAGAAATTCTCCACGGCGACGAGCTGTTCATCGCCGAGAACAAGTTGCTTGCAGCATTCGATACGCCTGGAGATCGGGACCTGAAGCGATGGGTCCTAGATACCGGCGCGTTGAATCACATGACCGGCGCGCGCACGACGTTCAGCTACATTGACGGCGGCGTCACCGGCTCTGTCCGCTTCGGCGATGGCTCGGTGGCCCGCATCGAAGGCCAGGGGACCGTACTTCTCTCCTGCAAGAATGGGGAGCACCGCAGCCTCTCCAACGTCTACTACTTGCCCCGCCTCACCGCCAACATCATCTCAGTCGGGCAGCTCGACGAGACCGGCTTTCAAGTACTGATCGAAGATGGTGTGATGCGCGTCCGCGACGAGGAGCGTCGTGTACTCACCAAGATTCATCGCAACCCAGGCCGGCTGTACGTGCTCAGCGTCGACATTGCACGGCCAGTCTGCCTCGCGGCACACGGCGATGAGGAGGCGTGGGTCTGGGATGCCAGATTCGGCCATCTTCACTTCGCCGCACTGCGCAAGATGGCGCGTGAGGGCCTGGTGCGCGGGATGCCGCCACTCGAACAGGTGGACCAGGTGTGCGACGCCTGCCTCGCCGGCAAGCACCGATGATCGCCGTTCCCGCACCACGCTCTTGGCAGAGCGACTGAAGTACTGCAGCTGCTCCACGGAGACCTCTGCGGCCCAATCTCTCCACCAACACCCAACGGCAATCGGTACTTTCTCCTACTGGTGGATGATTATTCTCGGTACATGTGGTTATCCCTGCTGCCCACCAAGGATGCAGCGTCGACAGCAATCAAGTGCATCCAGGCGGCGGTGGAACGCAAAACGGGCAAGCTGGTCTGTGCCCTCCGCACGGATCGAGGGGGCGAGTTCACGGCGGATGAATTCGAGGAGTACTGCGCCGAGCTGGGGCTGCGACGGGAGCTCACGGCGCCCTACTCCCCTCAGCAGAACGGAGTTGTGGAGCGCCGGAATCAATCCGTCGTAGGCACAGCACGCTGCATGCTCAAGGCAAAGAACCTCCCAGGTGAATTCTGGGGGGAGGTGGTCACGACGGCCGCCTATCTGCTGAACAGATCCTCGTCGAAAAGCATTGGGGGCAAGACTCCCTATGAGCTGTGGACCGGGAACGCGCCAGGAGTACAACATCTGCGCACGTTTGGGTGTGTGGCGAACATGAAGATCACGACGCCGCACCCGCAGAAGCTCGATGACCGGAGCAGACGCACCATCTTCGTGGGCTACGAACCTGGGTCCAAGGCGTATCGCCTGTACGACCCAGAGACACGGCGCGTCCACATCAGCCGCGACGTCGTGTTCCGGGAGCAGGAGGAGTGGAGCTGGACAGAAGGGCAGCGCAGCGGTGAGGACGACTTCACGGTCGAACACCTTGCGCCGGCTGTGGATGGCACCACCCCCACGACGACGACGACCACGACCGAGACGTCCACCACACTTCTCCAGCACCCTCAATCCACTCCTCGCCAACGACGCCTGTCTACAACACCCCAGTGCACGACGCGGGGGGTGCGACGCCAGCGACACCACGGACACACCAGAGCCCGAATGCTCCCGTGTTCGTGTCGCCACCAGGCGCTAGCGCTTTAGAACTGCTTGACGCCGACCACGACGACGATGCTCCGCTCCGTTACCGCACCATCGACAGCGTGCTCGGGCCTGTCTCGCCGCCTAGGCCCGTCACACGGGAGCTGGAGGAGCATCTCATGCTCGCCAGCGAGGCAGAGCCCGCGACGTTCCAGGAAGCCCTGCAGCACGAGAACTGGCGGCTAGCGATGCTCGACGAGTACACCTCCATAGAGGACAACCAGACCTGGAACCTCGTCGATCCACCGGCCGGAGTCAAGCCAATTGGGGTGAAGTGGGTCTACAAGACCAAGCGCGACGCGGCGGGGGTCATTAGCAAGTACAAGGCCCGCCTCGTCGCAAAGGGCTACGTGCAGCGGCAAGGCATCGACTTTGATGAAGTCTTTGCACCGGTGGCACGACTGGAATCTGTTCGTCTGCTGCTCGCGCACGCCGTGAACGAGGGGTGGACTGTCCATCACATGGATGTAAAGTCTGCTTTCCTCAACGGCGAGCTCCTGGAGGAAGTCTATGTCGAGCAGCTGCCCGGGTTCGTTCTCAAGGGACACGAGAACAAAGTTCTGCATCTCGTCAAAGCACTCTACGGGCTTCGACAAGCACCCCGCGCCTGGTACGCAAAATTGGATAGCTCTCTGCTCGGGCTCGGTTTCAGGCGCAGCTGCTCCGAACACGCGGTGTATCTCCGTGGCGAGGGCGCGCACCGCCTGGTCGTTGGCGTGTACATCGACGATCTGGTGATCACTGGAGGCCACGAACGGGACATCGACGAGTTCAAGTCCCAGATGAAGCGGACGTTCCAGATGAGCGACCTCGGGCTGCTGCGTTACTACCTTGGGTTGGAGGTGAGCCAGAACGGCGACGGCATCACAGTGGCGCAGAGCGCGTACGCGGCAAAGATTCTACAGAGTGCAGGCCTCGCTGAATGCAATCCCAGCTGCATCCCGATGGAGCCGCGGATCAAGCTGAGCAAGATGAGCACCGCGCCAGCCGTCGATCCCACGGCGTACCAGAGCATCGTCGGCGCACTCCGGTATCTGGTAAACACAAGACTGGATTTGGCTTTCTCGGTGGGGTATGTGAGCAGATTCATGGAGCATCCCACCACCGAGCACTTGGCGGCCGTAAGAAGGATATTGCGCTACATCGCTGGCACGCTGGACTACGGCTGCCACTGCACAAGAAAGGGAGGAGTCGCTGAGCTCGTCGGATTCAGTGACAGTGATCATGCCGGCGACGTCGACACGCGCAAGAGCACCACCGGCGTCCTCTACTTTCTGGGCAACAACGCCATCACCTGGCAGAGTCAGAAGCAGAAGGTCGTCGCACTGTCATCGTGCGAAGCTGAATACATCGCCGGGACCACGGCGGCATGTCAGGGAGTGTGGCTATCGCGTCTTCTGTCCGAACTGAAGGGGAAGAAGGAGAGCGCAGTGAAGATCAAAATTGACAGCCAGTCCGCTATTGCGCTGAGCAAAAACCCGGTGTTCCATGATCGCAGTAAGCACATAGACACTCGCTACCATTTCATTCGTGAATGTGTTGAGGAGGGGAGAGTGCAGATTGCATCCGTCGGAACCAAGGATCAACTGGCGGACATCATGACCAAGCCCTTGGCGAAGGAACGCTTCTGTGAACTGCGCGCCAAGCTTGGGCTGGTGAAGCTTAATCACTAGTGCACGGCTTAGGAGGAGCATTTGTTGGTTGTAAGCCGAGCACCGTAGTTAGTTTTTCCGTTCAGTTAGCATGCGCGCGAGCTCCGGCCTGTGGACGCCGCGCGCGTAGAAGGTCATGGCGTGAGACTCGCTCAGCCATGAACCCGAGCATGGAGATGTGGGCGGCCGTTGCGGAGCGCGGGGATGGACGCGCTCTGTACTCGCGACGTGCGCGCCTAAATCGGAAGTGCTCGGTTGCCTTTCATCAATAAAAGGATCAGAACAAAGGGAAAACGCTGCTTCAGTTCTGCAGCACCAAGTTCATCGTGTTCATCATATCCTTATGTTCTGGTGTGTGTTCCAGCTCGCCGGCGATCATTTGCCCCTCACCGGCGCTCAAGTAACGCTGTTTGCTGTCTAACATCTCCGAGGCCATTCGTGTCGTGCTTGCAACCCCGGTGCCCGCCGTGCACGCTCTCCGTGCGGCTTCATTTGTTTACAGCGACCAAAGCGTGCCGGCCGCGGCCGGCCAGGACAGACAGCGGAGCAAATCTTCTCGACCGCTCTGCAAGCCGCGGTCTCCTACGCGCGCTCGCCGCACTGCTGCAGTACCGGTGGTTCTTCGAATTCGTGCCCCGCGCTAACCAAGAGTCCAAGACAAATTAGTGTGCGGCCTAATATAATGGAGTAATGGTAGAGCACCCGGGCTCAACAAAGTTGCGAGTTGCTCGCCGTCAAAGCGGAGAGCCTCATGATTACTGTAGCTAGGGCAACATAACAAAGCGCCCGGCCTACACCGGCTAGGACGGCGGCGCCGCGTGAGGGTACGGCGGGGCAGCATAAAGGGCTCGGGTCCGCGCGGCGGCGAGCCGGAACCGGCAAACCGCGTCGCGCTGACGGGTGGCGAGAATGAATGCCTTGCGCACGGCGAGGAAAAAGGCTCGCTCGCTCGCTCGCGTTTACGCCGCGGCTTCGGTACTGCTTGCTTCGGTTACGTAGCTTGAATGCCCTGCCTCCCCTGCTTGGAACGGAAGGCAGGCATCGCATTCACCGCACCCCGTTTGATTGATGCACTGCAGGTAACTTCCATGGTGGATGGATGGTCCGTCCCTGCGGAGTCCTGGCGGTAGATGAGGGCATAACTCCGATGTACTCATGATTGGACGCTTCCCTGGGTAGGATTCTACGCCCTTTTTCACCCACTCCCCCACGGTGAAAACTGCAGCTGAAGCTAATGGCACACCAAGCACACCGGCCATGTCATATCTTTCGAGTTCTTTTTGTTCTTGACGACAAGTAGCTATGGCGAATCAATCATGTGATGTACATGTACACTAGTCGTAGTGCTTTTGCAAAAGGTGCCTGTTTTCGGCGCAAAACATACAGCCGCCCAAAGTTCCGGCCGTGCGGAAAGATCCCACACACACGCTAGTGAGTGTGCGAGTGCGGGTCGAACCTGCTGTCGGGTTTAAACGGAGTAGGCTCTTGTGAAGCTCAGCCATTGTGCGATTGAGCGAGTTCAGCTCACCCAATGGTACGCACATCAATTGCCTGTCAAGCTCGCCGCGGCATCAGGACGCACCGCGCTGCGTCCGCACACGCACGAACACGCCCAATGAATTGCCACCAATGCTCGGGAAGTCGGGAGTCGGGACCGACGGCACCGAAGAACAGTAAACCAAAGCTGGACCTAAAACGACAATGTACGTACGAATGCCAACACAATTTGTTTGGGGCACGTGTGCACCTTTCCTGAGACGTTGGCACGTCCACGAGGTGACGTGTGTAACATGGCACGGAGCGGTAGAAACTGGTGAGCAGCAGCAGGGAGAAACGCAGCAGGAGCGTGCAGATTACCGCATGCAGCTGTGAAAATGCACTAGCGCTAGCGGTAGAGCCGTAGAGGGGTAGACCCAGCTGGCGCTCTCCGGTAGCGATGCCCGCAAGACGACAGGCGAAAGAACGCGGCTTCCTCTTCCAGGCGACAGCGGCGCGTCAGGCGTCTCTCCTCGGCTGCTCCCCGCTACCATCCCCCGTCCCCATCCCGTCTCTCTGCGGACTGCGGCACCGGTCGCCACCACTCCAGTGCACTGCGCCGTGCACACTCTCCTCGCCCCCGCCTCGCGCGCGGCGCGCCACCCAACCATAAAATCCACCGGGAGGCCGGCCGCGAAACCCCACTCGCGAATCCAACACGAGAACGCATCGCATCGCACCCCTCGCATCCACATGCGCGCATAGGACCCGGCCGCAGGTCGCACTCACCGCCATGCCGCCCCCGCTGCTCGCCTGTCTCCTCCTCCTCCTCCTCCTCTCGCCGGCCGCGGCGCGGCCGCGGTCCGTGGCGGCAGAGGCGCCGGGGCCCACGGCGAGGCCGCGCGTGTTCCCGCTGCGGGCGCGGCAGGTGCCGGCGGGGGCGCTGCCGCGGCCGCCGAGCAAGCTGCGGTTCCACCACAACGTCAGCCTCACCGTGTCGCTCGCCGTCGGCACGCCGCCGCAGAACGTCACCATGGTGCTCGACACCGGCAGCGAGCTCTCCTGGCTGCTCTGCGCGCCGGGCCGCCGGGCGAACGCGAGCGCCCCCAGGGGCGCGTCGTTCCGCCCGGGGGCCTCGCGCACCTTCGCCGCCGTGCCCTGCGGCTCCGCGCAGTGCAGCTCCCGGGACCTGCCGGCCCCGCCGTCCTGCGACGGGGCCTCGCGCCAGTGCCGCGTGTCGCTGTCCTACGCGGACGGGTCCACCTCCGACGGCGCGCTCGCCACCGACGTCTTCGCCGTCGGCGACGCGCCGCCGCTGCGGTCCGCGTTCGGCTGCATGTCCTCCGCGTACGACTCGTCCCCGGACGGCGTCGCGACTGCCGGGCTGCTGGGCATGAACCGGGGCACGCTCTCCTTCGTGTCGCAGGCCAGCACGCGGCGCTTCTCGTACTGCATCTCCGACCGCGACGACGCCGGCGTGCTGCTGCTCGGCCACAGCGACCTTCCGTTCCTGCCGCTCAACTACACGCCCATGTACCAGCCCGCTCTGCCGCTCCCCTACTTCGACCGCGTGGCCTACTCGGTCCAGCTCCTCGGCATCCGCGTCGGCGGCAAGCCGCTGCCCATCCCGGCGTCGGTGCTCGCGCCAGACCACACCGGCGCCGGGCAGACGATGGTGGATTCCGGCACGCAGTTCACCTTCCTGCTGGGGGACGCCTACTCCGCCCTGAAAGCCGAGTTCTTGAAACAAACCGGGCCCCTCCTCCCGGCGCTCGACGACCCCAACTTCGCGTTCGAAGAGGCGTTCGACACCTGCTTCCGCGTGCCCGCGGGGCGCCCGCCGCCGTCGGCGGCGCTCCCGGCCGTGTCCCTGCTGTTCAAGGGCGCGGAGATGTCGGTGGCGGGGGACAGGCTGCTGTACAAGGTCCCCGGCGAGCGGCGCGGGGGCGACGGCGTGTGGTGCCTCACGTTCGGGGACGCGGACACGGTGCCCCTGACGGCGTACGTGATCGGGCACCACCACCAGATGAACCTGTGGGTGGAGTACGACCTGGAGCGCGGCCGCGTCGGGCTCGCGCCCGTCAAGTGCGACGTCGCCAGTGAGCGGCTCGGCCTGATGCTGTGACGCGGCTTGCATTGGCGAGCCGTCACCGCTCTCGGCCTGGAGGAACCGCCGCTGCCTTGTAGTATAACCTTAGGCTACCAAACGTTTCAGTTTGGAAGTTGCTTGTCTTGATCGTGCGTGTGGCCTGTACAGTTTGTAGTGTAAAATGGAAATTAAGTGTGCCGTGATTGATGTGTTCACTCTTTGACTGAGCATGTAGGGTAGTGTACAATGTGAAACTTGACTTCAGGTGCTGCATCTCAGATGATTCTGCAGAATTTGCAGACTGCTGATGCGAACATGAAAAGCTTGGAGTTTGGGTTCATGTGTCGCAAGATTGTTTTTGCTGCAGCCGAGAGATGTCAAAGACAATCTGAACATGTGACTGACGATGCCACCTCGCCTTGTGTTGTTTGTGCACGAGAGTTTTTGGAACTCTGTTTTGGTCCGTGGAAGCAGAACAATGACATGGCAGAAAAGAATGTTCAGTAGGGCGCGTGCGTGTCATCTCACGTTGCCGTTGCCCCACAATGTGATAAAACAAGCGACCGACACGGCTTGTCGTGCTGAGTATAATACAGGAAGGTTCTACAGTACACTACTATGCAGTTTTGTATATGATTTATAATTTCGCCTCTTTGCCTTGTGTTATCAATTAAATACATTAGAGAATATTTGATCAAATCTTTATTCTCTACCTATATTTCTAAAGGGAAGACTGATTCCTTCGTCCGTCCTCTTCCCTGGCCGCCGACATGTGGGCCCAAGCATACAACACGTTGACCTGCTCCTCGCATGTTCATAGCTAGCCCACCATATCATCCCTAATTCTACTCCTACTACAACACGCGCAGAATCACCAAATCAAAGGTCGATTGAAACTCAAGCAAAATGTAAAAAGAACAAGATCTCGATTGGAACAAGGTCAAATAGAATAGAAAAGGAAGAGGAAGAACATCCATGGACACAAATCTAACGGGGCTGCCAGGGATGTTGTATAGGTATAGCTCGCCGTCGCATTGCTTGCCCTTCTGATTCCTCTCGCGTGTTGCTAGCTCCCGCTTTGTCCGGCCCCTTTCTCGAGCTCGATACTGCCGGCAACTGGATCTACAGCGGCGCTCGGTCTCGTGCTTGGTCGCTGGCCTTCATCCCGCTTAGCAAGCGAGGCCCTGCACAACAAGCCACCAAATCGATCTCGCCAGCAAGCAAGATACAGAGGAGGAGGCGCGGCTACAGTTTGCCCACGCCGTAGCTGACAGGGTTCGTTGCCGGCATTGACCCTTGCTGCAATTGACGAGGCAGACTCACAAATCATGGGAATTCAAAAAAAAATTATGAAAATAAAGGGAAGGTTAGGGAACAAAGCTTCCAGAAGAAACCAGAGAGCAACCCCATAAATTTTAGGAATGAAGAAAAAGGGCAACAAGATGCACCCGCATCTGAAGCTCGGGCGAGCTATGACTGCCCTTGAGCGATAGCGGACTGGGCGTCACCATCCTGGAGGGTCAGGCGGCTCCCTCGTGCGCCGCCATGGGCGGGGTCGTGATCTGCTACATTCTTGCTCGAAGCCGCTCATGCGTTCGCGGCAGCGCATCCCCGCATGGATGGCTCGAGTGAGAGGACAGGGAGAGAAAGATGGAGAAAGAACAGAGAAGTGGTGAGAGGATAAGGCTGACTGGTTGAGCGGAGACGAGAGGTGATTCCTGCACCCATGTGCTGTGCGTCGAGGCCCGCGTACGACAGCAGCGCTCTATGTGTTCCTTCCGCTCCTGCCGGTGTGCCCGCCTCCACAGCTCCACCTCCACTGTTGAGACGTGCGTACGTGGTGGGACCGTGGACGGCAACAACAAACCAGCAATCCTCCACGTGTCTCATTTAGCTCCGTTTTTGTGTTCGTATTTGTACCAAAATTATATTTGTCAGCACATTTTACAATAAATCCAACATCCAACAACATATACATATAGTAAGAGGGATCAGATGAAATTGACAAACCCCTATACAGTCATATTTTTTACAAATCACTCCACATACAAAACTTTAGATCAGAGCCCACGTCACTTCGTATGCTTTTCCTTTGGATGTCATCGTCCTTTGATTCTCTCACACGCGTCGCCATTATGATTATTTCCATAGTCCTGCCCACCGCGTGACGCCATCACACATTAAGAAGCATAATTTGAAGTCTACTTTAGGAATAATGAATGTGGATCATAAATTAAGTTATCACACATATATTTTGTACCATATGTATTGAGTTAGGGTGTTTATAATTCATTCTCTTCCGTTACAACGCATTGACATATCTGCTAGTGTATTTTAAAACAAGCAACGAATTTTCATGTGTTCTGCCCTATCAAGTTTTTTCGTCCGTCTCCACGACCGATCTCGAGCCGGATTCGAACGTCCCCTGCGACCGAGCTCTTGGCGTGCATGCATAGGAGCTTCGCCCCTGCAGCTATAAACCTGAGACCCAGGCCCCCGCAAGCTACCGCCAGTAATCATCGCGTCGCTCATCGATGGAGCCGCCGTCACCCATCGATCAACGCCATCGTCGCCTCTCCGGCCTCCAGCCGCATCGCCATCGCGTTCCTGCGTGTCGTCCCTCTCCTGCCCTATCGCGCGCCGTCGCCCAGCTGCCTGCACCCCGCCCTCCCGCGCACCGGCGCGGCAGCGGCGAGAGTCCCTTACAGCCACGCGCTGCTGTCTAGTGTGTTGTCCAAAGGGCAGGTGTGCGCCTGCCATCTTCCGCCTCAGGCCTTGCTGCCCCGTCGCCACACAACCTCCCTGGTCGATTGGTCGTGGCCTCCCTAGAAGGTCTGACGCTTGCTCTATGCTCCTTCGTGCTATTGTGCTCTCATTGTAAAATTAGATGAGAACGTGGCTACCTATTTTGGCTCACCGTGGTTACTTGTTATATATATAGAGAAACACACGTACAATGATAGATTTGGATTCAGTTACAAACTCCCTATTTCTAGAACATATCTTTAACTAGGTCTATTTCCAGTCTTTATCCAACCGTGACTTCTATACGAGTCCAATTCATTTACAATAGATAACCGACATCTATTCTAACAGCCGCCCTCAATCGAAACTTCCTTTATACTTTAAGTTGAGATTGCCTTTGAACTGATTAAATTTTGCACTTGGTAAGGCCTTCGTGAAGCCGTCGGCGACTTGATCCTTTGTTGAGATGAATCTTACTTGCAGCTGTTTTCTTGTCACTCGTTCTCTTACGAAATGAAAATCAATCTCAATATGTTTTGCCCTTGCATGAAACACCGGATTTGCAGATAGATATGTCGCTCCCAAATTATCACACCACAAAATAGAGGTCTGCTGTAATCTGACACCCAGTTCTTTTAACAACGACTCTAACCAAATAAGCTCAGCCGTAGCATTTGCCATAGATTTATACTCTGCTTCAGTACTCGATCTTGAGACAGTTGCTTGCTTCCTAGCACTCCAGGAGATAAGATTTGATCCAATAAAGATTGCAAATCCACCGGTCGATCTTCTATCATCCATAATGCTTGCCCAATTTGCATCGGAAAAGGCACTTAACACCATATGTCTTGATCGCTCGAACTGAAGTCCTGTACCAATAGTATGCTTAACATATCTAAGTATCCTCTTTACAGCAGTCCAATGAACACTGGTTGGAGCATGCAGAAATTGACACACTTTATTAACTGCAAATGCCAAATCCGGTCTAGTGAGAGTTAGATATTGTAATGCCCCCACAATACTTCTATATCAGGTAGCATCTCCAGCGCCTAGCAACTTTCCATCATAACACGAGAGCTTCTCACAAGCTGACAGTGGCGTGGGAGAAGGCTTGCATGTTGTCATTCCACAACGAGCCAAAATCTCCTTTGCATATTTTTCTTGAGTCAGCTGTAAACCGTAAGAGTCATGCTTAACTTCTATACCCAGGAAGTAGTGTAAATCACCAAGATCCTTGAGAGCAAAAGCTTCTCTTAAATCTGAAAGAAGTGTTGTAACCGCCTGTTCTGAAGAACTAGTAACAATGATATCATCCACATAAATCAACATATAAATAGTTACTCCCAATTTCTGATAAATAAATAAGGAAGTGTCTGATTTTGAAGCTTGAAAACCGATACTAATAAGCTTAACACTTAACCTCGCATACCGGGCTCTCGGAGCTTGCTTCAAGCCATATATAGCCTTGTCAATACGACGTACCAGATGTGGGTCTTTTGAATCCTCAAAACCAGGCGGTTGTTTCATATATACCTCCTCTTCCAGAACACCATGCAAAAACGCGTTCTAAACATCCAATTGCCGCAAGCACCAATTTTTGGAGACAACAATAGATAGTACCAATCGAACTGTTGCAATCTTCACAACCGGACTAAAAGTGTCTTCATAATCAATACCATAGCGCTGTCTGAACCCTTTAGCTACCAACCGAGCTTTGTATCTATCAACTGTGCCATCTGCCTTCCTTTTAACTTTATAAACCCATTTGCAATCAATCACATTGGTTCCTTTCCTTGCTTCAACTAAGTGCCATGTTTTGTTCCTCATTAGTGCCAAGTACTCTTCTTGCATGGCCTTTTTCCATTTAGGATCAGTAAGAGCATCTTGTAAATCCTCTGGTTCACCAGTTGAACAAAAATTCATCCACTAAACTGTTCCATCATTAAACTTTTTGCTCTTCACAATCCCATGTTGTAATCTGGTGCGACGTGGTGAAACCGGTGAAGCAGAAACAACTTGATCCGTCGGAGCAGCTGTCACAATTTGGTCCCCCCCACGCGTCACGCGCGTCGGCGCGGACTCCTGGGTTGACTCGTCGGGACCAGATGCAGGGGAATCCATCGCGGGATCAGCACTAGCTGTGTCCGGTGAGTGAGAGACGTCGAACACGGTGCCATCGGCGCGATGTCTCCCATCGGCGAGACTACCATCGGCGGGACTCCCATCGGCGTCATCGGCGGGACTCCCATCGGCGTCATCGGCGCGCCGTCTCCCATCAGCTAGACTCCCATCGGCACTGCGACATCTCCCATCGGCGGGACTCCCATCGACACGGCGTCCCCTATCGGCGCCATTTTCTTCATTGTTTTGAGCCGAATCGTCTGGATATTCCTGAAAATCATTAGATAACTCGCCAGGGACATCATTAGCAGCATTAGTAACACAACTTATATCCCCAGGGTTGAGCAAGTGAGGCGGCAAAAGAAGAATTTCCTGTGTAAGCTGAGCACCGGCATTGGAATGTAGATGGGCAAAAGGAAAAACTTCTTCATCAAAAATGACATCTCGAGTTATGTAAATGCGACCTGTGGAGATATCCAGGCATTTAAAACCCTTGTGCATTGCACTATAGCCTAGGAAGGCACAACGAACAAATCGGAAGGCTAATTTTCTTGCATTGTACGGGCGCAGATTAGGCCAAACGGCACAACCAAAAACTCTTAGAGAGGAGTAATCGGGTTTTTCTTGAAGAAGACGAGCTACTGGTGTCTCATAATTTATGACTTTGCTAGGGAGAAGATTAATAAGATATGTGGCAGTAAGAAAGGCATGATCCCAATATTTAAGAGGCATGGATCCATGCGCTAGAAGAGCCAAGCCTACTTCAACAATGTGACGATGTTTTCTTTCAGCAGCTCCATTCTGCTGATGAGCATGAGGACAAGAGACACGATGGCTAATACCAACTCGCTGGAAGAAGGAACTTAACTTCTCATACTCACCACCCCAATCCGATTGGATGGCCTTGATCTCCTTATTGTGTTTGCGCTCGACAAGTTGTTGGAAATTTTGGAAGGCACTAAAAACATCGGATTTATGTTTCAAAAGGTAGATCCATGTATATCTACTGAAATCATCAATAAAGCTCACATAATAATTATATCTCCCAGCAGAAGTTGGTGCAGGCCCCCAAACATCAGAATAGATCAAATCAAGCGGTGACTCAGAAATAGAATGTGACATGGAATAAGGTAACTGATGGCTCTTGGCCATCTGACATGAATTGCAAATAGACTCCGAGTTATCACTAATGCTAGGAAGCTTATTCAAACTAAGAATTTTCTGGACAATGGGGTGTGAAGGATGACCGAATCTACTATGCCATCGGGAGACTGTGGGTTTGTGAGCTGCCCATGCTTACTTTGTGATGCCACCTGAAGAAGTAGAGAGATCTAACGGATAGAGGCCTCCTCGAGATGTACTTTGATGGATAATTTTCCTCGTTGCCTGATCCTTGATGCAAAAGAAATCGGGATGAAATTCAACGAAAGCATTATTATCTCGAGCTAACGTATGGACAAAAACAAGGTTTTTGCTGGCATTAGGAACATGAAGGATATTTCGCAGATGAATATTACCACTGGGGTTATATAAAGTTGTATGACCAATGTTGCTAATTTTCATACCTGTCCCATTTGCGGTGTGGACTTGATCTTTTCCAGAGTACTTGTCATGAATGTGTATCTTCTCTAGTTCACTTGTGACGTGATCAGAGGCGCCGCTATCAACGTACCAGTTGGTGTCAACACCATAGCCCCCATAAGCTGCGCTAGCTTCCTTCTGATACTCTTCATCTTCGTCATATCTATACCAACACCGATTGGCCATGTGCCCTTCCTTCTTACAGATTTGGCACACAAACTTTTCAGTGCACCCACTTTGATTAGTCTTGTTGGAACGATTGGGGTTGAAGTTGGTACGACCTCCCTGTTCATTGTTGCCACGACCACGTCCACGTCCGCGGTTGCCACCACGCCCGTGTCCATAATTGTTGCGGCCACGTCCTCTACTTGCCATATTAGCAGAAGACTGAATTTGGCCGCCCTCTCGATACATCGCCATCCTTTGATCAAAAGCCAGGAGCTGAGAGTAGAGGTCCCTCAAGGATAGAGATCCCACATGACCCATCATGGAGGTAACCAGGCAATTGTACTCGTAGTCGAGGCCGTTGAGAACGAAGTGAACCATCTCATCTTCATCAACGATTTTTCCAACAACAGCAAGTTCATCTCTGAACGAGCACATCTTGGTAAAATATGTGGATGTAGACGTGTTCCCCTTTTTTGTTGTAGATAAAAGAACGCGCAGATTCGCGATCCGCGCCTTGGAGTGTGCAGCGAACATCCTCTCCAGTGTTCCCCATGCTTCTGCCGCCGTGGTCGCCGTAGCCACTGGCGCGAGCGCTTCTTTGGAGAGGGAATTCAGCAGGTAGCTCAGAACCTGCTGATCTTTCGCCATCCAGGAGCTATACTCCGAGTTGTGGATCACCTCCTTCTTGCCGCCTTCTTTTTCGACCTCCAGGGTCTTGGACGGCTTGGTGGTGGTTCCATCTAGGAACCCCATGAGCTCTGCTCCTCTAACGCTGGGAAGAAACTGCGCCTTCCAGAGGAGATAGTTATCCCTCGTCAGCTTCTCGGAGACAGTACCGAGAGACGAGGACGTCGTCATGCTTGACGAAGCCATGAGCGTTGTTGCGTCACGGCCCTGGTCGAAACAGGTTTAGGATGCGTGCTTCTGTCCCTGGTCGCGACAGGGCTCTCGTTGACCTTCTAGGAAGTCGGCGATTGGATGTTTCGTGGAAGAGAGGCTCTGATACCATGTAAAATTAGATGAGAACGTGGCTACCTATCTTGGCTCACAATGATAGACTTGGATTCAGTTACAAACTCCCTATTTCTAGAACATATCTTTAACTAGGTCTATTTCCAGTCTTTATCCAACCGTGACTTCTATACGAGTCCAACTCGTTTACAATAGATAACCGACATCTATTCTAACACTCATCTGATGTGATTTGCTTCAGTTGTTTGATCGGTGATGTTAGCTCTGCTTGCTGCTGATCAGAGGTCAGTGCTGATACTGCATGTACTTCAATTGTTCGATGAAATGCTGGTTCAAGCTGTCTGCTAATTTTGCAACTGGGTTGGGACGTGCCAGCTGCGTGGTGGTGTGATTGTACTGCAGCAAACAAATTTAGTGAATTATTTGTTGTATGAACCATCTAAGTCATATGATTTATAACCGTTCAAATAACAAACCTTTCAAATATATAGACTATAGAAATATAACGACCTTAGATGAATTTTCTTGACAATTCTAATATTTAATTTAACATACCATTTTTGCACTATTCTTACATATGTCTTCTTCGAAACAATCTGATGATGACCACACTGGGACGAAAGACCTAAGCAGCAGCATTGACACAAGTAATATTGATCAACTATTTTCTATAAGTGTTCATCCATGTGAATGCCGCATAACTAAATGCATATTGTATTTCTTTAGATGGCAAGACCACTATAAATGGTAGTGAGTCTGCGATATCCAGGGATTAGTCACTACTCACGAATCCTAAAGAACGTAAGAGGCAACGAGAAAGGGATCGATATGCGCAATTATCTCACCAGCAAAAGAATGAATTACTAAAAAAAACTTCGTGAAGCTCGTCAGCAAAAGAAACTTATAGCTGACATTGTTGACGTAGAACACCATGGTCAGATGGGATATGTAAGCAAACTGCAGCAAGGCGTGCGAATGCTAGGACACGCTATGCAAATTTAAAACCCAAGAAGAGGCAAGCAATACTTGATCGTCAGAGGTTGCTTTATGCAAACATGACATCTGAGCAAAAACATGTCAAGAGAAATTGTGAAAAAGCACGTCGTGTAATTCGACGTAATACTTTGAGTAAGAATTCCATATGTTGGGTTCCTAGAATCAGGGGTACCAGCGGACCCGCCTTGTTAAACCAAGGCCAGAACCATCCCCGCATTCGCGGCCTTTAGCTGCGAAGCGTTCGTTGGCCGCCTAGGCCCACGAGCCCCGCTTAGGAGGCTTCCCTGAACCAGACTCCACAGCCCATGGCGCCGAGTTCGAGTGCCCTCATTCAGACTCGGCTAAAGGACCGTGGGCACCGCTTCTCACCCTCCATTAGGGGTCCCGAGTGACTCGGGTCACCACTAGAAGGGAAATCCCACTTGGTCACGGACGTCCAAACTTGATCCGCATGGGTCAAACCCAGCCGTACCAAGTGGATGCAGTCTTCCCGGGGTCGTACTCACAACAGTAGGTCACTGTGGCAGAGGCTCGCCACTGTGGCAACCACTTGGCCCTTTTGATGATCAAGTCGGGCGTCATCACAACTTGACTGCCAAGAAACCATCAACCAAGATGGGACTTGACATATAAACAGTCCTCCCCGATGGGACGGCTGCATCGCCCCATCAGGACTCCCGTACCCATCAATTGACCAAACCCAACGAACAAGTTCAAGACCAGAAGACCCCCAGGATTTCGGGATCACGCAATCCACCAAGGATATCGCCGACTGACCACCTGTACGGGCCCATTGACGATTTGAGCCGTCCGACTACCGGAGTCAAAGATATTTCTTCCCGAAGCCTTCTTCTCCTAAGAATTTACTGTAATATGCCCCCCCCCCTTTGAACTATAAAAGAGAAGTCCCTTAGATTCAGACACAAGTCAAGTGAGACAGAACACCTAGCTCTCTAGCACTCAAAAAGCTTGTACTCCCTAACTCTCACGAGCACCTGGGCTCGAGCAATACATCCGACTGACCCCCGACCGGACGTAGGGTATTCTCGCCTGAACCAGTATAATCCCTCGAGTCATTGTGTGCTCTCCGATCACGATGCACGACACATGCTGTCGAGTAGTTTACCTGTCGCCCATTTCTGGAACCAACACCATAGCGATGAAGAATCGTTTATGTAACTCATCAGATTCAGAATGAGAGGTATTTCTAGAGAATATGTTCATTTTCAACATTCTAAAGCATGATGTTAGTTTAAGAATATGCTAAGTTTCATGCTTTGTTTTATGTATGTATGTCTACACAAGTTGCGAACTTATTATTCTATGGTACAATTGTACAATCCAATATTTCTCAAAGAAAAATGGCACTATCCAGGATCCTGATGGTGATAACCTTGGCTTCCATTTTTTTTAGAAAAAACTTTGCTCTTGTCTAGTTTAAATTAAAAAAATCTGATTTGTACATGAATTTGAGGTCTACTTTGGAAATAATTGAGATGGATCATAAATAAAGTTACTTTCTAAATTTTTAGCCATGTTTTTGGACAAGAGGTATGAGAAAATTTTATTTCTCCCGTTGCAACGTACGGGCATATTTGCCAGTTTATTACAAAATCAATGATTGTCGTAGTACGCCATGAGTCGGACTTGGACCGGACCGTGAAGCTTACAATTGTTGTGGCAGTCCTATACAATACGTTTGACTTAATATATTATAAAATTAAAGTATAAAATTGCAATTGATTTATGGTTCTCATATTTATTTAGAATTAAAAATTTATGATGATAAAAATATATCTGAAGGAATCTAGCCGCGCTATTATCGCGGCCCATCATGCTAGTTGTGTATTATAAGACAGAACAATACCTTTTCTTTCATGATGATGTAGCGTGGCACGTAATATTTATGGAAAAGAAAAACCAAAATCACCCCAGCCCTCCTTTTCATCCGAAAATCCTCATCTTCAGAACATCTCCGACGACCAATCAGTCCCCGGATTTCAAATTTTTCTTTCTTTGGGTTATACAACCCCGGGACAATGTTCTTATCGATAGCATGCAATATGTGATCTCCGCTCATATGGCATATCCCGTAGGCACCATATACTCCTCAAGAGTGTATTTTCTTGTCCAAAAGCCTAGGAACGCACCTGCGTTCACCTAGATACAGCAATCCCATAGCAAACTGTTGAAAAGAATGCAATACAACCTTCTAAAGTGTTCTCCACCATACAAGAAGGAGATATTTTCTATAGAGCACTCTAGAATTAGTAAAAAATAAAATTGAAAAATATTCGAATACTTAGGAATTCTCTAGAAATGGGACACTTGTTTTAATACCATGATCCCCCTTGGCCTATAATAGAGAGCCCCTTCCTTGCCATGGCATCCATCCATAAGCATGGTAGATGAGAGGTGGTAATCTTAGGTAGAAGAGAAGGGTGAGTGCTAGGCTGGCCATTAAAGAAGACAGTGTTGCATGCTCTTGTATAATATTGATGTGTTGCAATAAAGTCTTATTCTTGTAAGTGTTAGTCTCCCGGTTAAGTCTAAGTACTTAGTGTATAAGTTGTGATCCATCGAAGGTTGGCTCTGTCACTCAGGACCACAAAGGATCTGGGCTTCATTGCAGGTTGGCTCTGTCAAGCCAGCTTCATCTGTTGGTAGGCTCTGCCACCCAGAAGTAAAAAGATGCCTCTGCCATCAAAAGGATCCGATACACTAAGCAACTAGAAATTAAAAGGCCGAACGACTCTAGAGTGAGTTGGTGTGTCATAAGTGTATATCCTCTAGTGGGTATTAGGGCCACCTCGATTTCCAACACAAACCATTGCACATCACCAAGGCGCATTATTTCACTGAACATAACAAATGTGCAAGACAATACTCTCGCGCGCTCATTGGTTTTTACTGTAACATTTGAAGAATTATACCTTGATAGAACAACAATTATTTCAGTAACACAATAATATCCAATCTCCAGTTTTGTGCTGCAATAATAAAAAATGACTTTATTGATGAAATAGACATGTTAATCCATTGTAGTGAAAGATATGAACCAACAACATACAGCTAAAGAACATTATATTCTTTTACAAGATCATTATCCTAACTCCAAAAGTGCACTGAATCATAATGTGGCTATTCTAACTCAATGTGATCAGTTCAATCTGTCCTTCCCTTAAGTCAAGACATTGCTTGATTAACTGCAATGTTTACCTATCAGTAGTACCCATGTCACTATTAACATTTGAAAGATATCTTCAATTGCCATACGATCAATTAAAAATTCTTACTCGGTCAATATCTTGGAATTTTTTCCAACCCACCATGATCTGCCAAATCATTCTATCGTATGAAATTAATGTTCACTTGATCATGGTTTCAAATACCTATTCTATAGATTCCAGTATCATTATCTGCATAAGAATTGTACCAAATCCAACATCAAATGTCCATTCCAATCAAGGGATCGGTTATGACTGAAACCAGGACCCAATATATCTAGATTTCACCAATACAGATTTGCAGTTATCTGTAAAAAATCTATGGTTTGTATGAAGCCAAATATCTTACGGATCATCATATCTGCCATCATAGGGTAAGGCGACTTGATTGAGAAAAGACGAAATAGGTGCTTCATCGAATGTGAACCAAGTCGAAGTAGGATCGTCACTTGGGTTGAACGCCACAAAGTACATGTCAGTTTCTCTGAAGAGGAGCAAGACAGTGCGGATACGACCAACCAGCTTCACACGCAATGGATTCTGTTGAGCAGCCGCCTTGGCCAATTCATCTGCGTCCTTGTTCAGGGATCTTGGGAAACTCCTGACACCGAAGCCCAAAAATATTTTTCCATTCCTCTAACTGCTGCTAAGTATTTTACCAGCTTCGAGTGTTGTGCTTTGTAGGATTTGTCTACATGTCCTGTGATCAACTCTGAGTCGGATTTTACAAATAGCCTCTGAAGCCCTAGTGCTCTTGCTTTTTGAAGACCCAGAAGTAGGCCTTCGTATATTCTGCCACATTGTTTGTGCATCCGTCAAAATCCAACCTGACTGTGTATTTTAGCTTGATGCCTGAAGGGGCTATCAGAACAGCCGAAGCCCCCCAGTCTTGACGGAGTCGCCCGAGAACCGGCTCACCCTTTGTTTGCCGTCCCTCCGCTGATCCGAAGGTGGTGCCCCAACAAAACTATTATTAACATTTTGGATTCAGAAAATATATGAATTGAAAGTGTACATAGCACCTGTTATTTTCCCAAACATATGCAGAGTGGAGACCTTGCAGATCCAATAATAGAACTTGAGTTCAATAATGAAGTTGTGTATGACACTGCAAATTTTAAAACTATCCCCATTTTTGTTCTTGGTGTTTTTGGTGAGACAGAGGGAGGGAGGGAGGGAGGGAGGAAGGTAGGAAGGACTGTCTACTTTAGGAGTTGTGCAGTTTGGGTAGTTGCTGGTTTAAGGGGAACCCATACTTTACAGGGTTTCTTCCAATGTGACTAAATGAGGAACTTTGCATCGGTGCAGGAACTCTACTAACTTGGCATGGTCGTGGAACACGTTCTGAACGCCGTCCTCTGTCCTCTCCAAATTGCTTACCACGGATGCTTGGATGTAGCTTTTTGAGAAGATATCGTGAGTCCTGGTTTGTGGATTCACAAATTAAGATTGTTTGAGAAGAGGAAGTGCTTCTAGATCGTATCGTAGAACATATCGAATATGAACTACATGGAATTTTGCTTAACCCATCAATACCATATGACATGTATTTCCTAGAAGAATATTGGAGTTGTGTTCCATATGACCTAAGCTATCAGGTCTGCTGTTTCGATCTTTGTTCCAGGAGAGGAATTAGAGGCTTTTCTACAAGCTCCTCATTGGCAACGTCGAGGAATTACTTCATGTATTGTACAAACCAATTGTTGGTGAGGCTAGCCAAAAGTATGGTTCCATATTTAGTCGCGTCAGGGTCTTTATATTATCAGCTTGAAGGAGAAGTAAGTTTGCAAGGTATCCATATTCACAAGTGTTTTAGTTGGCTGTGCAGGGGAATGATTCTTGAGGTGCTTGAAATCTAGCAGAGAGGAGCATTCTAAATTATTGTTGTTACTAACGTTGGACGGTGAATGGATCTTGGAGCTCCAAGGTCTTGGATATCAGGTAGCTTTTTCTATATATTGTTCATTGCTGATAAGCATTCTCCAATGCTTCTGCTTATTGTGATAATATGTATTTAGGGGTTGAACATCCCTGTTGGCAAGCTTGCCCTTTACACTGTCCTAGGAGGAGTTCATCCATCTGATGTATGCTTATCATATCCATATTTACATTATCAGATTATCTCATAGTGCATGTCAATCACACTGGATGCCGACACAAATAACAAGGAGCTACTTGCTGATGCATTTTACATGGGCTTGAGGCAAAGAAAGGTCATGGCCCAGGTTGGACATCGACATCTATTTCTGCATGTTTTCATATCTTGTTCTAGCTGCAAATTGCGATGGGAGTTTTACATTGCGGTGTTGAAATCTGAGCGGCGTTTGAATGGGAATGAATTTGTTGTGCTGTTTATTTTGATTTCTTTGTGTTCTTTTTTTCCTCTACTATCTGTTTATTATTTACACATTGGAGTCTGCAATTGATAAAGCTGGTGATCAACTTAAATTACAAGCTTTGCAATGAGGGGAACAAGAGTGGATGAGCCTTATGAACCACATCTAGGAGGTATAAGCTATCATGCAGTAAGAGGAGTTCATATTAGAGTTTGGGAAGCTACCTATAGTGGGTGCCAGTGCTACAACATGGAAGACATTGGTTGTTTCAAGAGCAGTAAAGAAACTCTGAGTCATGTCGACACCCTCTTAAGATTGTTATTCTGAAGATTTTGAATAGCTAGGCATATGTAGGTGCTGAATTCCCGACAATGTCTTTGCATTGATCACCCTCTAAATTCTGGTTGGTTTCCTTTATTCAAATGATGGTTTTGTTAAACCCTCCACAATTTCATGCCAACATCTGCAATTGACTATAGTAGTTTCGACTCGTGAACTTAACAGCTGCCTCTTAGACCAATATGTGCTATTATGTACCATGTGCCCTTTTACTCTGATCCTGCTCTAGCAACCCACTGTAATTGCTTGAATTAATAAATTTGGGAAAAAGAACAGATAGTTAACTAACCAGAAACTAACAAGCAACCAGTGTTAAATGGTCGATAACTCCATCTATACCATCAAGAAAACCAAACAACCAAAGTGTAAGGTACAGTGCTAGCTTTATTTCACACCATTACAAAACTGATTTGTCATGTTTTCTATTGATCAGATCCTTGTTATGTCACTTGTTACCAATGAGGAATGGGGGGTTCCTCAACACAATGATAGAAATGCAAACTGCAAGTTTCTATATCCATTTTTGCTATTTATCTTCTGTTACAACATTCAGATGATATTTGATCATGATCATTTTACATGAGATTGCTTCATGGCTGTATTAGCTTGTGCATTTAGAAATACATTCTTGTTGCGTGTACATCTTTACTACATATATGTAATTATTGTTTATTAGATTTTCTATTCACATAAAATTCTTATTTATTATATTTTGAACACACGCCGCACGTGCACTCCACTGGTGTGTTTTAAGAATTGATCATCTCGTAGGTTGGTGGCATTCCATAAATGAAATTGCATGAAGGAACTATTCTTGAAGACCCCATTTTAAAAATTAGATATGATGCCTATCTTCTCGCGGATTTTCAAGTCAAATGCTTAAGTACTAGAACACGAGAAAAAAAATAAAGGAACTCATTAGGAGTAAAGAAAATAGATTATTTGAGGGTTATTATGCGGCCGGCAGCTGCAACTGTTGGGAGAAGTACTAGTATAATATACATTCCTATTTTCTTTTGCTCGTGTGCTCGGGTAGGATGGCCAGGATAAGTGACCACACCAGGGTGTTCCTACCTTCCTAGTGATCCCAGTGTAGCTGGAACTCACCGACATGTTCAGAAAGATGAACCCATGTGTGTTCATCAACATCCACGGGACCATCAATGGATCCTACAATGCACTAATCTCCATGCCACATTTCCGGGACGCACTATTCCACGACTTTTTCTTTATTCACTTGTTCCATCCGTTTGGTTCTTAGAACTAAAGTTTAGCCCCGTCACATCAAATAAGAATTTTGCTATTTAGAAGTATTAAATAAAATAAATTTATAAATTCTTTTCATAGATGGGTGCTAATTCGCGAGATGAATTTAATAAACCTAATTAATTTATAATTTGCTACAGTAGCACTACAGTTACCATCCACTAATCATGGAGTAATAAACCTTATTAGATTCCTATCGCGAATTAGCCTAGGGGTTCTGCAATTAGTTTTGTAATCAGATTTTATTTAATACTCCTAAATGATTTTAGGATAAGATTCTTTTTGATGTAATTGGGCAAAGTTTAGCCCTCCATAATTAAACACCCCCTCGGTAACATTCCTTCGGCAAATCACAACATGACGTCTACATCTCATCCAACAGTTGCAAGTGAATTTCTCTCTTTTTCATCCAACGTGTTCTTGGAGCAGTTTCCAGCTGAATACAAGAGTAGCTCTGCCGAACAGTCTTTCAAAGATAAAAATTCTATGTTAATTCTATAAAACAATTCTTTAAAATAAACTAAGAACATGTTTGGTTCTTGTTGACAGTCGAGCCAGGCTCATATCCACAGCCAGGCCACGGCGGGCCTGGCTTAACGCATGCGGAACGGTGTTGATTGGTTGTCTGGCTTCATTGAGCTTCATTGAACTAAGCTCATGTTCTGTGCATGCGTCCAGACCTTTTCCTCTCATGCCATATGCTCGCCTCGCACCGCTCGGGCCAGGCCCATGGGAAACTTCAAATTTTACTACATCTGCGCAGCCAGGCTGAGACATACTATGAGTCATACTGCGAAACAACTTGTCAGCAGACTTGGTCCTTTGCACTAGTAGAGCCATTTCATTTTTTTTAAAAAAAATAGAGCCATTTAATCTCTGATATGGACGATGGACACAGCAGAGAAAGACCCACAGGGATTAGGGACATTGCAGCCCATCCGCCCAGGCGCCAGGCCCAGCCCAAAATCCAAACGCACACCGTGAATCCAACCAGACTCTTTCGTATAGAAAAACACATGACCCATTTGCTCGCTCGGTCACTCAGGTCTCCGCAGCCTCGGCTCTCCACTCTCCCCAACTCTAGTGCCGGAGAACCTAGGGTTTCGAAAATCCCCCAATCCTTTGCTCGATTTTGCCTTGCTGGCCGGCGCCGTCGATCCCAGCCATCTCCGGTGGCTGGTAAGCTCCATTCGCCTTCACGTCGCCGCAAATTTCTCTCCATTGCGTGCACCCCCCCCCCCCCCCCCCCCCCCCCCATCTCATGTCCCCATCTTGATCCCCCGCTTTCGTTTCGCAGGTTGCTTTCCATTGCTATGGACTGCCCCCAAGAGGAGCGCGGGCGCGAGCGCGGTGGGCGCCCTCCCCGATGGCCTCCTAGTGGAGATCCTCTACCGCATCCCTGCCAAGTCCGTCTGCCGGTTCAAGTGTGTGTCCAAGGCCTGGCTCGGCCTCATCGCCGACCCCCACAACCGGAAGAGGCTCCCCCAAGCCATGCAAGGACTGTTCTACATGCAAGATGGAAATGTGTTCGGCTTCAGTTTCGTCGACCTGGCAGCGAGATCCATGCCTCTGGACATCGACTCTTGCTTCTCCTTCCTGACGGAGCTTCCTGGGATCCAGAACCTCCTCTTGCAGAACTCCTGCAACGGGCTTGTCCTATTCGAGAACCGCCAAAAGCCATACTCTCGCACATTGGGTTATACTGTGTGCAACCCGACCACAAAACAATGGGTAGCTGTGCCCACTTGCGGCTCTCCTGAAATGTTGACCTACACATATCTGGCTTTTGATCCGGCCTTATCCTCTCACTTCCACTTGGTCCAGTTGCAGGTGGAGGATGGTACTATGCAGTTTATTTCTCTACATGCTTACTCTGAAACTGGGACCTGGAGTCACAACCAGACTGACGACCAAAAAGAACAAGGACAATTGGAAGGATGGCATCATCAAGGCACATTTAATTTTGTGATCCTTCCTCCGTGCCCCTATGTTAATGGCTTCCTGCATTTGATATTTTGGGACCCAGATCAACTTAAGATAGTTGCTTTAGATGTACAAGGCAAGGCAAGAAGGATGATCACAGTGCCACATGTGGCTGATGAGAGGGACTGGATTTTTTTTTAAATTTTGGTCAATCCCAAGGCCACCTGCACTACATGACTCAAGAAATATTAGATACTAATGAAGGGAAGTACAGACTGTCCATATGGGTTGTTTAGGATTATGATACACAAGAATGGGTGTTGAAGGACACTGTGAACACTCATGAGGTCTTTGGTGAACAGAGTTGCGCAGGCATGTCAGAGTTTGAGGTGGTTGACATTCATCAAGATTGCAATGTGGTTTTCTTTAATCACCCCTTGGATCACAAGTTGGTAGCATACGACATGGACCGTAATAAAAGGAGCGTTTTTGCGGGCAAGGCTTGCCGGCTGCGGATGTGGTGCTCGTGCTCGTCGCACTTCAGGCGCAGGCTCGCCGAGGCCGAGGAGGCCGGCCCGCCTGCGGGATGAGGCCATGGCGCGCGAGCGTGCCACTTGCGTGTCGTCCGCGCATGTCGGGTCAGGCTGCCGCTCGCGTCTCGCCTCCACTGCCCCAGTGCTCGGCGAGTGCGAGCTCGCTGAGTCGGCCGCGCTTCAGGCCCGGCCGCATGCCGTCGAGGCAAGCCTAGCACCGCTCCAGCGGCATGTCCAAGGTTGTGCCCACGTCCCCGGCCCCAACCCCCGCCGCGCCGGAGCACCCGCGCCCGCACCCTCACCCCGCCGCCCCGGCCGTGACGGAGGAGCAGCGGCACGCCATCGCGCTGGCGGTGGCGACCGCCGCCACGGCCGCGGCCGCCGTGGCCATGGCGCAGGCGGCGTGGAGGTGGTCTGCCTCACCAGCCCCAGCCTCGCCGTCAGCGAGCACTACGCTACCGTCATCTTCCAGACCGCGTTCCGGGGCTACCTGGCGCGCCACCGACGACTGGGATGATCGGCCGCGGACGATTGAGGAGATCCAGACCATGTTGCAGACGAGGAAGGACGCCCAGGATGGAGGCCGGAGCATGGCGTGCGAGGCTCTCGGGCCTGCGCGGCGGCCCCGAGGGCGAAGCGTTGCACGAGGCTCGGCGGCATCGCTCTGACCTGCAGGTCCACAGGCGAAGCGCGGCGGCCTGCACGACAGTGGCCCAGGTCGAGCTCGGCTAGCGGAGGGAGAGGGAGAGAAAGAGGGAGAGGGAGGGGAACGACGATGGAGAGGTCGAGCTCGGCCAGCGCTGAGGCCACTTTTGTTAAGGGGGAGAGAGAGATTGGAGAGGTAGGGGATGTGCCCAGCGGTGGAGGGAGCTCGGCTCGGCCCGAGGTAGGAGAGGGGATGGGGACCGAATGGGAGAAGATGCAGACAACATGAGGGTTTCTTTGCATATCTTCGTCATCGTGGCGTCACGTGGCATGCCACGTCAGCTTTGGATACTCTCGTGGCACGTTTAGGATCTCGATGAACCACTTAACACGATTTGAGGATTTAGATGGATATTTCAAGAGTTTAGGGATTTAGATATTTCAAGAGTTTAGGAATTTAGATGAAATCTTGGTACAAGTTTAGATTCTGGGGTGTAATTTACTCAGAAAATCTCTCCATATCTCTACAGCTAAAAAATCAAAAGGGGAAGACTAAAAGTGGACAAAAATTTCGTGTAACAACTGAATCCCAGCGGGAGTCTGCTCCCGTGCGTCCGCCTCCCCCGATCCCACCCTCCCGCGAGTCCGCCCCTACCCCCTCGATCTCGCACGCGCCGCCGCCGTCGCCCCCGTCATTCAACTCGCGGCGCCGACGCCAGGACGCCTCCGTCGCGCTCGTCCTCCAGGAACAAAGTACCGCCGCCGACTCTAGGAACAAAGCACCGCCGCACCCCTAACCGTCGTCCCGCCGCAAGCGACGCCCTCCCCCTCATCTCCCACAACTACGCCGCGAGATCCGCGCCGGGTGCGTCTCCCCCTCGCACTCGCCGACGCTGCGGCGTCCCCCTCGCGCTGTCTCCCCATCTCGCCCGGTAATTTCCTCAGCTTCCTCTTCCCCTTCCCCGCGCACGAATGCACGATTCGCGTCTCACGTTCGAGCAAGACCCGATCCGCACGGCTTCCTCCTCTCCGTGCAGCCGCCGAGGAGCTTAAGTTCTTCGCCGTGGAGGACCGCCCCGGGGGAGCAGTGGGTGCGCCTCCGCTCCCGTGCCGGAGCCCGGAGCCGATGAGGAGGTCAAGGTCAAGGCCACCATGTTCGACGACGTCGCGGAGCCGCTCCCCGAGGACGCGCCACTCTTCCGCCGCGTCGAGTCGCTCGAGCGCGGCCCTCGCCTCCATCTCAGCCTCATCGTCGAGGTCACCCGAGGCGACCGCGTCCTCAGCTTCATCTGCTCTGCCTGGCCCGACGAGCTCGCCGCCCACCATGTGCTCGCCCTCAGGGCTGGCAGCGGCGGCGCCAGCAGCGATGGCGCTCGTGGTGAACGCAATTTCGAGTATTGGATTTGCAATTTAGGATTACTGTGCACGGCAGTTTAATTTCGAGTTCTCTATTTCCTGAGGTTTGTGTGGTTTGATTCGTAGGAAGCTGGGTGCCGCGGAGAGGGAAGCGGTGAGCCGGTGACGATCCTGCCCTGCCGGTCCTCGTCGCCCGTCCCTCGCCCCGGAGCGCCTCCGTCAGACAAAGTCCCAAGCCGCCCCTATCGGAGCTCGTCGCCGGCCGCCGACCAAATCACAGCTGGAGTTCTTCATCCCCGTGCCTGGTGAGGACACAAACGAGATCCCCTGGCTCTCCTCTTCCTGTCCCCCTCCTCACCCCGTGGATGGTGCTGGCTAGATCTCCCACCCACCATGAACATAAAACATCAAGCCTTGTCTTTGTGCATTTTGCTTCACGTAAAGCTCGAAGCTAATATATATGATGGTGAACTTTTGGTTTTTGTGTGTTGGGGATTGTATTGCACAGTTCCTGGAACAAATCCAGGAGAAGTGAAGGCAGGGGCAGTCGTACTTGCAGTCGCTCTCACTCTCCAAGTAAGCTAATTACGGTTTTGGTCTAGCAATATATCCAAACTGATTGGTCTTTTGCATTTCAAAACTGATAGATTCACACAATTGTGCATTCAATATGTGATGGTCGTGGGTGTGGCATGTGTTCTCAAACTGCCAGCCCTCACTCTTCTTTCATATTGTCATAAAGTTTATAATTATGTTGATTCTATTGTGAAAACTTCATATCGACATCAGTCTTCTAAAACATAATTTGAATGTGTCAAATTGGGCATTATTAGTCACTTTGTCCTGATAACATTTGAAAGATAGCAAATAAAGGAAGACATTTTGGGATTCACTTGTGTTGGAAAATAAAGGAAGATATTTTTTTTATTAAAGTTACAGTCATGTTAATTTTCTTGATTGTCTTAAATTATATTGTTGGAAATAGCAGCAACTAGAGGAGAGCAGAAAGTGAATCCTTGGTGCTGACAAATTCAGTAGAGATGCCCCCGTTCTCCAAGCAATCGCGGATGAAGTGGTACCGTACGTCGATATGCTTGCTCCGCTCATGGAAGACCGGATTCTTGCTGAGTGCCAGCGTGGACATGCTGTCCATCTTCAGCTTCACGGTGGCAGCTTCCTTCCCTTTGAGGTCACCGAGCAACCGTGCTAGCCAGATGGCTTGGCTTACCGCCATGGTTGCGGCAACGTACTCTGCTTCACAGGAAGATAGAGCAACGATCCGCTGCTTCGTCGATTGCCAGCTGATCAAGCTAGCACCGAGGAAGAAGAGAGCACCGGAGGTGCTCTTGCATGTGTTGATGTCGCCGGCAAGGTTGCTATCTGAGTAACCAACCAATTTGGCCTCCCCTGAACCGCGTGGGTAGATGAGGCCATAGTCAATCGTGCCGGCGATGTAGCGTAGCAGACGCTTCACGGCACCCATGTGCTCCACGGTGGGGCGCTCCATGAAGCGACTAACATATCCCACCGAGAAGGCGAGATCCGGCCGCGTGTTGACATGGTACCGCAGACTCCCGATGATCCGCCGGTACGCTGTGGCGTTGACCTCCTTCGCTGTGCTTTCACGGCTCAATCTAAGCCGTTCCTCCATGGGTGTGGTTGTGGGATTGCAGCCCTTCATTCCGGCGGTGTCGAGGATGCGCGCCGCGTAGCTCCTCTGGTTCAACGCGATTCCTCTAGCATTATGGCGCACCTCAATCCCCAAGTAGAAGGAGAGGAGCCCGAGATCGCTCATGAGGAACTGTGCCTTCATCTCATCCTTGAAGCGGTTGATCTTGGCGGGATTGGATCCAGTGATCACTAGATCGTCGACGTAGACGCCTATGAGCAAACGCGCTCCACCATGGCCACGTCCGTAGACAGCGTGCTCATGGGCGCTCTGCTCGAACCCAAGGTTCTTCAGCGTGGTGCCGAGGCGCGTGTTCCATGCGCGCGGGGCTTGGCGCAGCCCGTAGGGCGCCTTCTTCAGGCGCAACACTTTGCCTTCCTGCCCGGGGACGATGAACCTAGGTGGCTGCGTCACATAGACCTCCTCTAGTACTCCGCTAAGGAACGCCGACTTCACGTCCATGTGATGGACGGGCCAACCTTCATGGGCGGCGAGTGCGAGAAGGAGCCTCACGGATTCCATGCGCGCGACAGGGGCGAAGACTTCATCGAAGTCAATGCCGGGCTTCTGCACGTACCCCTTGGCGACGAGTCGCGCCTTGTGCTTGATCACGGTGCCGGCTTCGTTCTTCTTAAGCTTGAAGACCCAACGCAGACCAATCGGACGATGGCCACGTGGTAGGTCCACCAACTCCCATGTGTCGTTTCGCTCGACGGCTTCCATCTCCTCCTTCATGGCTGCACGCCATGCTGCGTCATGCTCCGTCTCGGCGAAGGAGCTTGGCTCTCCTTCACACACGAGGCAGAGTGCCTCATCGTCGAGGTCACGTGCCGCCTGACCAGGGACTGGAGCGTCGCCGATCACGTTGTCGATGACACGGTACCGCAGGGGTGTGTCCTCATGGGACGCATCTACCCGTTCGTCATCATTGGCCAGTGGTGACACGAACTCCGGTGCAGCCGGTGGCGTGGTCGGAGCTGGTGTCAATGGCGGAGGCGATGGAGACGTTGATGGAGTAGGAGATGCAGAAGTCGCATGCGTGACCACTGGTGGCGCCGAAGCAGGGGATCCTGGTCCCCCTACAGCTGCAACTGGTGTAGGCGAGATTGCCTGCTCGACCTCCGTGATGAAGTCGCTGCAAGGTAGAGCAGCGCCGCCGGCCTCCCAATCCCAGCTCGCCTCTTCGTCGAAGATGGCGTCGCGTGTCACGTGCACGCGCATGTTCACCGGATCGTAGGCGCAGTAGCCCTTGACGCGCTCGTCGTAGCCGATGAAGATCATGGCTGAGCTGCGGTCATCAAGCTTGCGGAGTTGTGGGCGAACGTCCTTGACGTAGACCACACACCCAAATGTCCGCAAGTGCTGCACGGCCGACTTCCGGCCATGCGATGCCTCATACGGCGTCATGCCATTCAGGCTCTTGGTGGGAGCACGATTAAGCAGGTACACTGCCGTCGTGACCGCCTCCCCCCCAAAACTCCGCTGGTAGCTTTCGCTGCTTCAGCAGTGCACGCGCTGTAGCCACCACGGTCTGGTTCCGCCTCTCGACAACACAATTCTGTTGCGGGCTGTATGGCGCAGTGAACTGGCGCTGCACACCGTGCTCCTCACAGTGGCGTGCGAACTCATCGGAGGTGAATTCGCGACCATTGTCGGTGTGGATAACGCGCAGCCGTCTGCCACACTCTGCTTCTGCCGCCGCCTGAATGCGACGAATTGAAGCCGCTGCGTCGCCTTTCCCGGCTAGGAGAACCACCCACATGTAGCGGGTGAAGTCATCGACCAGCAACAGGAAGTAGCGGCGTCCACCGGGTGTTGCGGGTGTGATCGGGCCACAGACATCGCCATGGACGAGGTCGAGGCATCCTTCCGCCCGGAAGTTTGCCTGCTTGGGGAAGGGCGTGCGACGATGTTTCGTGGTGATGCAGACGTCGCAGAGCTGGTCCACGTGCTTGAGTTCCGGCAACCCACGCACCATCTTATGGCGTGACATGCGCCAAAGTGCGTTGAAGGAGACGTGGCCGAAGCGGTCATGCCACCGCCATGCGTCGTCATCATGTCGAGCGGCGAGGCAGATGGGGCGCGCAACGTCCAGGTGCAGCACGTACAGACGATTGGCGTCGCACCGCACTTTGGTGAGTAGTCGCTGCTGCCGATCCCAAATGCGAAGCACGCCGTCATCGATGTGGATCGTGGCACCGTTCACATCCAGCTGGCCAAGGCTCACGATGCTGTTACGGAGCCGCGGGATGTAGTAGACACTGGTGAGGACCTTGTGCGCGCCACGCTTGCCGGTCAAGATGATGGAGCCACGGCCCTGAATGCTCACTACCGAGCCATCGCTGAACTTGACGGAGCCGACCACGAACCGATCGAGGTCGGAGAAGACCTCCACACGTCCCGTCATGTGATTGGTGGCCCCTGTGTCAAGGTACCACCCATCAAGGTGCTCAACGTCGTTGTCCGCGGCACCGAGGAACGCCTGCGCTCGCGGCTCTTCGAGGTGCACACCTTCCGGCGCCACCGAGAGCGCGCAAACACGCGCCATAAGGAGTGTGGGCTCCTCGTCGTCTCCATCAGCTTGGGTGAGGTGTGCCTGCGCCTTCTTGGGCTTGTGGCAATCCTTTGCCCAATGCCCAAAGCGACCGCAGTTGAGGCACCTGTCCTTGTCGTCATCACCTCCATCCTTGGTGTCGGGCGCGCGAGTCCGCTTGCGCGCACCACGGGAGCGACTTCTTCCGCCGCCACTGGACTTGGGCGGCTTGGAGCTCCCCTTGCCGTCGCGCCTCTGCTTCATCCAAGCGAGCCACTGCTCCTCAGTGAAGTAGAGCTTGCCGCCGGACAACAATGGCTGATCTAGGGCTGATTGTGGTGGCGTGTCGTCACGATCATCGACAGCCTTCAGCCGCCCAGTCACCTCCTCGATCGTGAGGTCTGCTGTGTCAAGCAGAGTCTCGATCGACATCGCGATCTGCGAGTACTTCTTGGGGACAACACGCAGAAGCTTCTCAACAGCCCTTTGCTCGTCGATGGTGCCGCCGTAGATGTTCAACGAACTCATCAGGACGGAGAGGCGAAGCGCGAAGTCATCCACATGCTCGCCGTCGCGGAAGGAGAGCAGCTCCCACTCCCTACGCAGCCGCTGTAGGGTTGTCTTGCGGGTGCGATCAGAGCCAACGTGAATCGACTTGATCGCTTCCCACGCCTCCTTAGACGTCTTCTTGACCGCGTCCCAGAGACCTCGGGCCTCCAGCTTCACCTTCATGAGGAGGCTCCAATCCTCATAGTTGTCGCGGGTCAGCTACAGGAACGGCGTGCCAGCCACCTCCTTCACCACGCGCTGGACGACCACCTCTGGTCCATCCCGACGCCTCCTGCGCCGTGTCGTGGAAGGGGAACGGCGACGATACGTCTGCCGTATAGGGCTGCGACTTGGCCTATTCCCGGACGGAGCTGACGCCATGGATCAACAACCTAGGCTCTGGTACCAAATGTTGGAAATAGCAGCAACTAGAGGAGAGCAGAAAGTGAAGGAAGCTATCAAATATATTATGACATACAATCTTATATTACATAGGAGGGGTACATGTCCTTTTATAGGACTTGGAGGTCGGTTTGCTACAGTAATGCTACAGTAACTGGCCTACTTTTACAGCTGTTCAGCTCAAATCAAAATTGGACTTGAAGTCTTAATACAATATCATGTGCTGGACCTTTCTAGGTTCAGCCATTATCTAGCTAAACACTAACACAAGTATTACTACTAACAATTATGATAAGTCTTTGTGTTCTATCATGTAGATTTGCCTTATTGGCCCACTCTCTGACCTTGAAATGGAAAGTTTTGAGGGTCTATTATTATTTGTAAATGGGAAAAATTTGGCATAAGTAGTTGGTCTAAAAAAATGCACCTGTCGTAGTGCTTCCAAATCTACTAGCAGAGGATGCCCTTGCAGTTTTCTCCTAGCAATCCATGCAACACTCTTGATTTTATATTTTTTTACTCTCTTTTTTTTGAACATAACTGAAAGCAGTGGTAATGATGTGATCTGGTACCTATTTTTAATGTTCAGTTTTGATTTCCACTGGCCTTTAGATTGCTTGGCTTATGTCTTATTTCAGAATAAAAAGAGCCAGTGCTTGTCATTAATCCGTATGCTTGCTTTCGCGTGTTTGGTTGCAGGAAGCTGCCAGTCACTCTACAGGTGATTTTCTTGATTTTTCAATGACAAAGCATACATGTGAATTTCCCTTTTCATCAAGTCATCACAATAGCCGTCCATAAAATGATCTACCAGAAGAAACTAATGAACATCAACACAACAACTACCAGTTTCATCTACTCGTGAAAGATCCTTTCTTAGAGATCTGAAAATAAGATCTCTGGTCCATCTGCATTGCATCAGGACCAAAAATTCAAACAGTTTACCAGCGTCAGGTTTGTCACAGAATGCATGCTTCGGATTTCCATCACTCCCCAAAACACTGGTTCATCCGTGAGTGTATGCACCTTTGCACTCGGTCAAGTTTAGCTGCATCCAGATTCCAGCTCCAGCCACCATTAAGTTCTCTGCCTTTTCAATTACTATTGTCTCTGAACATGGATAGCTGCAACGTCCCCCAGTAGCTATCTCTGGTTAACATGTTTGGTGAGGAAGAATATGTGCCGTCTCTGATCTTAAACAAGGTACTTGTTTTTTGATAGAATGTTTAATGTGGATTCAGAATTGAGAGGCTAATGATTGCCATGCAGGTAGGTACATGGAAGCCTGTGTTGTAGAGGATTCTGATGATTGTGGATAGCGGAACATTTAGATGGAGGAGCAGATTCACAACAAGGAAAATCTTTTAAATGATATGAAGCTAAATCATGATGGTTATAACCTACATACTTCCACCTTAAAGCTAACTTTAAATGTTAGAAGTAACAAAGGAAACGTTTGTTGTCCAGACCTTTTCATTTGTTCCCATTTTGATTGTTCCGATGTTGGCCTGCTCCATGATATATATTTTCCTTTGATTGTTGCATACAATTAGTTAAAAAGATTATGGAGGATACGTGGATCTTATTTGTATTACAAGCAATTGGCAATTCATAACTCTACACGTGATTATCAATAACGACTATTCTTGTGATTTAGCCGTCTGGATTTCTCTATATTATTAAAAATATCCTTGTGCGCCAAAAGAATATTCATCGATCTATAGCGATTATTTAAGATAATGTTTTGCATGAAAATATTATTCCATATCATGATCCTGGCCGGTTTCAGAAAATTATATTGTATGCGAGTCGAACAGGTGTTATTTTATTTGTGTTAATCCGTATCAACTGGAGACTGGAGTTTACCCCGTCATAACGCACAAAGGCTAAATTTATTTGCCGCCCGTAGCAACGCACCGGTAACAATCTAGTTAATCAAAAGTAAGTGAAGGGCACGAAGCTGTACCAAACTGGTCCGGATTCCGGCTCCATCTTTGACATGATGGAGACGCGCGACCGGGCCGGGCGTCCACGCGCCACCAACCCAACTCGCTCGATCCGTCGGCGCCACGGCGATCAGCCGATTGCCACCCTCACCCCCGCGCTTTTCTCCCCAAGTGAAACACCAGCGCGGCAGCAAGCAACCCAAGCAAACCAATTCGCTCGCTTCCGGCGAGGGCTTCCTTTCCTCGGAATGCCTTGCCCCCGCGACCAGGCGGAGGAGGATCACTAGGTGGCCGCGGCGGCGGCTCGGATGGGGCGGCCGGGGTACGTGACGGTGCCGATACTCACCGTGCTCGCCGCAATCGGGTACGTCTACTACACCACGGTGTTCCTCGCGATCCCCGCGTGGCTGGGGCTCGCCACGGCCGCCGGGGTCGCCAACGCCGCGGCCTTCACCGCGCTCGCTGCCGCCTGCGTCGCCACCTACGCCGTCGCCGTGTCGCGGGACCCGGGCCGCGTGCCGGCATCCTTCGTGCCCGACGTCGAGGACGCCGAGAGCCCCATCCACGAGATCAAGCGAAAGGTACTTGCGCCCCTGTCTCCCTCCTCTGTCCGGACCATGGAACACTACAGATCTCGCGTGCGCCGCCGCGGCGTGCTGTGAAGTTTGGATCTATGTAATCGATGGTACTACCTGTTTGTCGTTGAGTCAGAGACTTCGGTATCAAAGTTGAGATCTTGGGTTTAGATTTCGGACTTTAACTGCAAGCAAGATCTGGTGAATTGGGAGTTCCGCGTGAGGTCCTTGCCTACTGGGCTACTGGACGTCTGGACCTCTTAAGCGATTGGATCTTTACTCTGAATCCTTGCGCTATCCACGGATCATCTGTACTCGGTTTGAGCAAATGGAGCGTGGGAACCTTATGTTGACCATGTGCACAGCTTTGGTGTTATGGTGTAGATCTAAGCATGAACACTAGTAACCCCGTACCAGGTGGAGTGTGCCAAGGGAGCATTGGAAATTTACAATGACATAAGCAATGCATTATTCCAACCGCCATGTATTTTACAAGAAGAAATGACATCTTTTGCCATTGCTTTGAAAAGAACCACACTGATCGGTTAAGTTTTAAATGGAAAATCAAATTATAGATCAATTCGAATCTTGATACTCTAATTGTTTCCAGGACTTTTAGGAATTCATATCAATAATTTGGTATTGCCCATTAGGCCTGGAACAAGATCTTGATTGTTGAATAATCAGTGTCATATTTTGGTTGAGTGCTCATGGAAGACAATGGAGTTCATTGTTTGTCTTTCCTTTTGCTTTCTATGTGGTTCAGCAGTTATAATTATATTGCTGCTTAACTTTAATGATTGGGCAAGGTATATTCTGGTCCAGGAATTTGTGTACGACAGCGATTGCCTGTGAATTGATTAAACACCACTTTTGGCACAGTATCTTCCTTGCCTGATCTTTTCTTCACAGCAATAAATCTGAAGCGCAAAAGGGAAGAATCTGAATCAAATACATTTCCTAGTGTTTTTATTTTAACATGAATGTGAAAAGGGAAGAATCTTGTGTGCTAATTTACACTGGAACATACCTTTGTTTATCTTCTGTATCCCCTTTTAATTGCTGATTGAAATTTCGATGTATTATTATTGCAGGGTGGTGATTTGAGATACTGCCAAAAATGTTCCCATTATAAACCTCCTCGAGCGCACCATTGCCGTGTCTGCAAAAGATGCGTTCTGAGAATGGTAGTTACTATGACTAGTACTATGTGCAAGTCCATTTTTTTCTGCTGTTGATTTTAACTGCAATTTCACACCTTTTTCTATGCAGGACCACCACTGTATATGGATTAATAACTGTGTTGGGCACGAGAACTACAAGATCTTTCTAGTCTTCATTTTGTATGCTGTAATTGCATGCTTCTATTCTATGGTATGTGTTATTCTTTACTTCCTTGAGCAACCAAGTCTTCTCAAAGATTGGGCATAAAGTTATTCATGTTTACATCAGGTTCTGATTATAGGGGGTGCTATGCATTTGCCTAAAGATGAACAACCAGGCAGTGATTCTCCTAGAACATCTATTGTAAGTAGCCCTGGAAGGATGTTTCAGCTACCAGCAAACAAAACACCAACTGAAATTCTCTTTTGAAGTTATGTTTGATTAAGTAACATATATGTTATATATTGTACAGATTGTTTGCGGGATTCTTCTGTGTCCTTTAGCTTTGGCACTGATGGTCCTATTGGGTTGGCATGTTTACCTCATCTTACACAATAAAACTACTATTGAGGTTTGAGAAACAGGATCACTTGTCTTTGAGAATATTATTGTTTGTAGATGTTGTGTAATGGTAGTTGCATTGATGATTTGCAGTACCATGAAGGAGTTAGAGCTATGTGGTTGGCTGAAAAGGCGGGAAACCTTTATCAGCATCCTTATAACCTTGGAGTCTATGAGAACCTTGTTTCGGTGAGAACTATTTTCCATACTTCTTTTTTTAGAACCTTTCGCCCAGAATCAGACTAAGTGCATTGGTACATAAATAACTAAATATTCTAACTTTGATTTAACTATATTGTATGAAGAATCTTTGTCCGGATTGAAGATGCTAGACAGATACCATTAGTATTGTCTTCTCCGTCTGGCTTGGGCATTTTTCTATCTGTCTATTCAAAGGATTAACTGAAGTCAGGCCATTTTCCAGATAATTGCTTATATGTAGTCTTATCTTTGATGGTGTATACGTCATTTTTCACATTAACCATTTCATTAGTGATATTTTCATATTAACCTTGAGTTACGAATATACTCTTGAAATCGTTGGTTCATTGCTTGAGGGGAACATTTATTTATCACACAATCACACGCCTTCCAACATTTTTTATCTTTGTTATACAGGTACTAGGTCCTAATATGCTCTGCTGGCTTTGCCCAATATCACGGAACACAGGAAACAGTGTTCGTTTCCGCACATCATATGACATTCCGCCAACGACATCACCAATGTGATGCAAACCAGATGTCTACAAGTGGTAGATGCCCTATTCTTTTGAGAGTGTGCTGCAATGGAAAATGTGTTTAGGATACTTCAAGAAACAAGAAGAGGAGCTTCGCTGCCCTTTAAGCCTCGTGGGATCAATCGCTAATTAGGATTTAGGAATTCTAACTTAGGTTTTTCTTGCATTTTTGTTAGACATACTTGATCAAAGAAGTCATCATTGCTTGTGCAGTAATCTACAGCGGGTTGTACTATAATACCAAAAAAAGAACAGTCTGAACTCAAGGCTGATCTGTTGTAAAGCTATGCCAAACTGTTGTTTTCTGAAGTTTAATGTTCTTTTTGTCCGATCATACATCATAGTGAGCGATCAACCAAGACTGCCTGTATAGAGTTAGTTGTCAAGAAATATTCGCTCTGTTCTGCTTGATTTTTTTCGGCTACTTTCGATTTATTCCCTCTCATAGAATACTATTAAACTAGCTGAAACCAGCCAAAATCCAGCATGCTGAACAGAGTGATTATGTCCATATATCTGTCTGCACACACAATGTGTACGCACTACTAACTACTTTATAACCTGCACCCAATTGTTCAGACTCAGGCTGCTTTGGTCGCTGTACTGCACTCGTGGGATTTCTTGTTTAGCCTGAAGCTGCTATATTGACTGTACAAGCACGGGGCACTTGTTAGCTGTGCCGCCTTACCTGTATTCCTGCATGTTCATGGCTATACAGAGCTCGTCTGGCAAAAAAAACCTTGGGAATGACCCTGCAGAGTAATCGTCTGGCACAGCATTACAGTCAATGCAAGAGTGGACTGGCAAATCACTCCTGCATTGGCTGAACCCCTGCGCCAGCGCCAGAATAGTCTGCAGACGTACTCGGCGGTAGACCGTAAAGCAGTGCTTCAGTTGACGCGGAGTATGTTTTTTTTTTTACAGCAGAGACGCGCGTAAATTTTGCAGACTGATAGACCATTCGAGAACTTTGAACAGTCTTGTGCAGATGCAAAGATACAGATGACGATTAGAAAAAATATATGCAAAGCAGCAGAAGGTGTTTTGATAGATCCATCTAATTCGCCACTGCATTTTTTTATTCTGTTATTCGCATTACATTTCAAGACCCGTGCTTCGTACTCATCGGTCTCGAGGCTAATGCTCATCAGGTGAAAAACAAACAGCTATTTTCGCTTGCCAACGCGGGCTACTTGGCCTTTTCCCCCTTGCCTTTCTTTGCTTCTAATTTTGCTTGCACGCGGACTGCCGCGGCTGCTTTTGCCTCCTCCCTTTTCCTCTTCTCTTCCTCTTTGGCTACAGCAACAATTTCCCTCTGAATCTTCAGCTCCCTGCTCAAGCAAGTCCTTCCAGTGTAAAATTATATATCTCCACTCTAGCAACTTAGCAAGGGTCATCACAGAAGTATCCAAACACATACAAAAAATAGCAATTGCAAATGAGTATATACGCAAAAAAAATCACATACACTTTCCAGTTACAATATGGGGAAAAACATTATTCAGAGTTCTTACTGCAGCCTAGCTTTCTCCTCGGATACGCTTTGAAGGCTCGAGCCTTTCCTCGGCTTGCATGCCACTTGCTCCACCTCAAAAATGAGAATTTCATTGCAAGAAGCATGGTGTTTCTGTTAATCACCTCTGAGATGCAATTTCAGAAACTCCAGTTGTAATGCTGCAGAGTTAAAGCGAAAATCACATGTACTCAGGTGGTATCTCTGGAGGTGATCCAGCTGCTCCATATGCATATTCTGGCTTACATTTGAATTTGATCCTTGATACCTCCCCAAACTTCAACAATTGGACGCAATCATCAGAGGAAATGCTTAAAGATGGCCATGATTCATTAGGAATAGGTGATCAGTGTTGGGATAAAGGCAGTAACAATGCACCAATTAATTCCTCATCTTGTGATGAACATTGAGGAGAATATCTACCAACATATATGCAGCGGAATAATAACAATCACATGCACAAAAGACACAACGATTTACGTGGGAAAACCTCCTCAAGGTGAGGAGTAAAAACCTACGGGACCAATCAGTCCACTCCAACCTTCCACTATAATCAACAAATGGTTACAAGGAGTCTTCTCTAGGACCTCTAGATGATTACACCAGCAGAAACACATTCACCATGATGCAACTTGAAATCAACAACAACAACCACAACTTCTAACAAGAGGTATGACAATTGTCAAATAGAGAAGTCACAGATTCTGTCCCCTTCGGTAATCAGTTCAAATCTCACAAACCACAGCTCTACTGTGCACAAATTTTGGTAGGCAGGTAGATCTACGAGTTCCCAGACTACTGACAAAATTTCAGCTCAATCAGACACCGTTTCACCACCCAAACAAATTATCTACCTAAACTGCTCTGTGTTGAAACTGCAGTCACCCGAACTGACAAAACCCCTATAAGATCTGATGCTCTACTCAACCAATCCCCAAACCAACTCACAAGATCGAAGTACTCTAAGTGAAGAACGAGCTCACCAAGTTTGGCGCAAATGCAAGCACGTTTGAGCCTCCAATCGCTGACTTGATGCAGATCGGTTCACAGCCACCAAATCTGGACAGACCCCCTTCTTCTTCTTCCTCTCTTCTCTCAAGTTGTGTTGTGTGTGTTCTGCTACCTCTCCCTCTCTCCAATGACGTCCTAAGTAGAGCTGAGAGGAGGCTAGATTTTCTTGTGTCTTTCACTCACTCTTGAAGTGATCTCAACCATTGATCAAGACACCTAATCAACGGTGCACAAGCACTGGACTTGTGGGCTGTTTTGTTTTAAGTTTGATGGGCTACGAAACATCCTTAATGTGGAGGGATAGCCCAGCAATCAGAACATGCATCCACCTCCATGGTTCTGACAGTTATATCCCATGCCTCGATTATAGTTCCCTCTCCAATTTCAAATGAGAAAACAGAGTTGTCTTCGTGAGTAGTGTCGAAGACCTGGCCATTCTCAGCAAGCATGCCTTCGTAATGAACTGCAAAGGTATACAAGTTGCTAGGCTTGTATAGTCCAGAAAATCATAAAACTAACTGCACTACTTTATTTGCTGCCACGAACTGCTTTATGGTTTCAAAAAAATAGGTTTAGTAGCATTTCAGTATTCCATCGAGTGACTTGGGATGGTATTTTTTCAAACAATTGGTGGTATATATTCTACGCTGATATACTATCATTTCTTTGTTTTTTTATCAAAAGCTAACAGTGCTTTAGCATGGCACCGATCTAGGATGGTTTAGTACCATTTCGGAATTTGGCATCAGGGAACAGCGCTTGATTGCACGGGTAACTGATGACTACAGAAAAAAGGTGCGGAGGTGATACCATCGACATGGGCAAGGCTATCTGAAGGTGCTACAGCGTCCGCTTTGCTTTCCCGATCACCGTCTTAACAACACCACCATCCCCGGTTAAATCCATGGTGTCAGACATGGATAGCTAGCTCTTCGTCAGAAGAAGGGCTGCATCTTCATCAGACACGGACAGACATGCCCTCATCAGGTAAGGATTCAGAACATGCTTTTAGAAAAAGGATTCAGAACACAACGCAAATGTGAAGGTGGGACCCGATCAAGCAATTAATAGTTTACCTTAGTTTTCCTCCGGTGGAAGAGGAGATCGTCCGTCTGCTGCTTCTTCCTCGGCGAGCTGCTGGAGCACGGGCAGAAAAGGGATCCAGGAGATCCGATCGCGTGGGAAGCATGTGTCGCGAAATCCTTCGTTCCTAGAGACGCACACAGGCTAGGCGACACTTGCAGACATTCCTGTGCAGCGACGATTTATTTTAAGGGGAAATTGTGGGCAATGCTCGTGGTGATTCGGTACTCGTTTTGGGCTGATGAGGTGTAGGTGTAAAGCTAAACTGCTAGTGCAGTGGAGCGTGATGCTGCCTAGTAGCTGACTGTCAGCACCGTTCTTTTTTTTCCGAATATTTGCATACATGATCTGCAATTGTTTCATGCTCTCGGAAATATTTAAGAAACTATTAATTCAAAAGAAGAAAAATAAGAAGTACATGTCGGAGGATATCGGGATATGGATGAACACTCCGCAAGGACCGGCTTTGAGGTACAGGCCACAAAGGGCATCCATCCAGAAGCCGTATGCAGGCGGCCGTGCTGAGCCTCAGGCTGGTCGCGCTGGCTACGGGGAGCCGTCCGCTACCGCGCCCTGCAGGACACGGATAGCGGAAAAACTGCTGCAGCGGCGTCTGCTACCCGGTCCGGGACGGTAGCGGAGGCCCTCGTTTCCGCCAAATCAAGTAGGGGCAGCGGACGTCCGCTACCCCGCGCCGGCCCCACCGCGTCTCCGACCGCTTGCCCTCGCGCCCGCCCTCGGAGGTGTCCCCGTGCTCGCCGGCGCCCGGGCTAGATCTGGACGGAGTGAGGAGGCGCTCCACTCCTTCGAGCCCCACCCCATCGTCGGCGACGCCTGGGAGGCGCTCCGCCGCTCCCTCGTCTTCTTCCGCGGCCAGCCTCCCGAAGCACGTGCTGCCGAGGGGAGGGAGGAGGGGCGCAAGCCCGCTCACGGCCGTCGTGGCCCGCCGTGGCACCCGAGGGAGCAGGGGAAGGGCGGTCTGGCGACGCCCGCTCGCAGCAGCCGAGGAAGCAGGGGAGGGGCGGTGCCGCCGTGACCCGCCGTGGCAGCCGAGGGAGCAAGGGACACGCGGGGCGCCCCCATGGCGACGCACGCCGCCGCTGCCGAGCCGAGCCCGCCCAGCCCCGCGGCGCCGCCGACCCCGTCCCGCTCAGCCTGCCCCTGTCGCCGCAGGCGGAGCGCCGGCCTAGGTCGCTCGATCCGGTCGGCCGTATGGCCGCCGGCGGAGATCCGCCGGCCTGCGCGCCAAGGAGGGAGGCCCGCCGCCGGGGCGCCGAGGAGGGCGCCCTCACCCCCTGGCACCGCCACGCCACACCCCTACGCCCGCGCCGGCGGAGAAGCAGGGGAGGGGCCGCCGCCGTCCCGAGCGGGTCCTTGAGCTCCATGGCCGCCGGGAGGAGGCCGGCGGAGGAAAGGGTCCGGCCCCCGTCGCGCGGCGAGGGGGGAGGGCGGAGGACGGGCGACGCGGATCCGGCCACGGGGGATCTCGCCGGGGCATCTCGCGCGGCGGCAGGAGTGAGGAGGGAGGGAGGAGGGGTAGAGAGAGGGAGGGGGAGGGCGGCGGGGTAAAAAAGAAAAAGAAAAAATCCGTTAAGTGGGCCTCACTCGCAGGTAGTTGGGATAAAGAGTATGAACGGGGGTAGAAAAATTGATAATAGACGAGAGAATATTAATGATCAGGATGAAATATTTTTTTAAAAGGATGGATATAGAATATGACGAGTCGGGGCGCGTGGCGGTGGGGCTTACACCCGGTTACCTGCGAGGGCCTAGGGCGCCATAGGGGGAGTCATCGCAGGACCACTGCCATGCCACTGAGGCGCCCGGTGCTGATGATGATCCTGCGCTGCGCTGCGCTGCATGCGAGCGTTCTAGCGTGGCAGCGAGCATGGGTTCCCCTGGCATCTTCAGCGCCGATCGATCGGTGCTGGCCCTGATGGGCGCTGAACTGAGCCCGCTCCGATCCGGCGCAAGAGGAGCAGCGTGGTGTTAGTTAAGGATGAGGAACGGCAGAGCAAGAGGGAGAAGCATGGGCAGGGGAATGTGCATGACACTGGTGCGGTAATCTATGTGCCATAGGCCACAGCTAGACCTCCCACAGAAAAATGAATCTCACCTGCCGATGACAGAGCTCATAGCAGTCGCACAGCATGGTGAAGCTTTGCTACTTCAGTTAATACTGGAAGCCTGGATGAACAGTGGGTCGTTGGGATGGGGTTAAGCTTGGAGGTAGAGGACCGTGGAGTAGAGGCCGTGGTAGCCTTCTCGCATCATGGATGATGAATGAGACCGAGGCCTGGGAGTGAGAGGGATTGCAAGTACACTGCGCGACCAATTGGTCCAGGTGGGAGGGGGGCGATGGCGTGCAGTGCAGTCCACAGCGGGGCGCAGGCGCGCTCAGATACGGAGGCGTCGTTTTGGGAGTAAATTATGCAGCGCGTCAGCGCAACCCGGCCTCGGGAGTCCGCTAGCAACGTCTCCCCGGCGCAGAATGGTCGTCTCGTGTAGCAGCAACGGCTGGGCTGCTGCCCTCTTCGATGTTATTACTGTTACATTACAGTAACTCCTGAGAATTACCCTTAAACCCCTCAAGGTAGCACCAAACCTATCGAGCATGCATGCTGCATGCGTACAGAATGCAGCCTGCACACAGGCTCGACGACTGTAACTATTGTGCTGCTCCAGCCGTGGAAATGGTGATCAGTGATCGGACACGTTTGCCAGGCAGTAGGGGGTGGAGGGTGGTGATGTTCTGCCCGCTTTTTCAGGATTACACGGATTGCAGAATAGAAAAGCGCAAAGAACGAGCAGAGCAACAGTCCAGCAGTACCATCGCCTCACCGCACTCGCACTCCTACGAGGAATCACCGCATGGAGGAGCCCAAAGCCCAACAGAGGCTGGGACTTGGGAGGAAGGGAGTTTGGAGCAGACGCAACAAGCCATGAGCTCCTGATGAGGAATTTCACAGGTCAGTTCCTCTGTATTAGGCGCGCTCACATCTCATCGAGGACTCAACAGAATGCGCAGGCAGTGCGGTGATCATCGGGTCCAAGCAGTACTATAGCTCTGCTAGTAGCTCTTAAGAAACTGGAGGGCAAAAAGGAAACAATAGAGGAAACTGAGAAAGAAAAAAAAAATCTCTCCTTTTTACACATGGCTGATGATGACTCTTAGTTCTTCCTAACGTAGGCGATCGATCGGCCTTGCTGGTCTGCTCCTGCAGTCCTGCGGCACCGCGGCGGCGGCGGCCTGTCCTTGCCATGGTCGCCTCATCAGGCGTACTCGCGCCAGCACACCAGCATCGTGACGCAGCGGCGCATGATGTAAAACCGCGCGCGCTGCTCCTTGACGAGCCGCGCGCACCGCCCGGAGAAGGACCGGCCCTTGCCGTCGCCGCGCACGCCCATGGCGCCCTTGCTGCCGCCCCGCTTCCTGAACAGCCGGCTGCACGGCTTCTCCTCGGCTGCGAAGAGCTCCATGGAGGGCGCCTCCTTCGTTCTCGCCGACGAAGAGGATGGAACGGAGCAGCTGACCACTTGAGTGAGAATGCGGAGATGAGTGAGTGAACTGACTGTAAGATCTGAGAAGCTCTTGTATGCGGACGAAGCGCATAGCCGGTTATATAGTGTGGTCTAGTGGAGCCTTGGTGCTACTGCCTACTTGGTGGTCTCTGGTGTGTGCTAGTTGTAGGGCCCTCCAATAGGAAAAAAAGGACCCACTTGATGTTTTTCTATGGGTGATGCAGGGGTTTTGCTGTTCGAAGCTCACCTAGTTTATAATTTCCTATGTCTGCAGCCGTTCCGAACACGGCGGTGCACCGAAGTGAACCCTACAATCTTGCTCTGCATTTTTAGTAGCAGGCGGTAGGCCCTCGTCCCCACGGGGACAATTTTTCTCACTTGGCTCGCCGCATTGCCATGATGCCATCCTCCTTTTTTTGGCGAGTGCCTGGTCTGGGAGGAGCAAAGCAAACTGTTGGAGAAATGACGAGCCTGCAGGTTTAGGTGACCGTCACTTCCAACATTTTGTAAGCAAGAACCACCCAATCAAAGTTATTTTTTCTCTCTCGAAAAGCAGCAGGAGACGAACAGTGAAATTGACTCGCGAAGCCAGAAACGCATGGCGTCATGGCGAGCTCGCGCATGTGGCGTGCAAATATTCAAACCTTCAGACACGGAGCAGCCCGCACATGCACACGGAGACGCACGGGCAGTGCAGAAGAACTGCAGATCAGCTCGGTGCCCCTGCGCCCCCGCCCGGCCGCCCCGGGCCCCCGTGGGCCGCCCCCGGCCCGTGCGTGAGGTCAAAAGCTCCTGGCGCCCCAAAAAACTTTAGCTCCAGATGGGTAAAGCCACGCGCCGCAGCTCGCCCGCGCGCGCGATTCCTCCGCTCTCTATTGAGCGCGGCCGTCTCGCGCGTCGCGACGGGGCTCGCCGCCGTACGTGACTACGTGGGGCGGTGGCGGGTGGGGGCGCGCGCGCGCGAACGAGCCGTGGGGGCAGCCAACAAGCCGAGGCCGAGCCGAGCGGCGTCAGCTTTACACTGTAGCGCGCAAACCGAGCTGGCACGGCAGCGAGGCGGCAGACTGGCGCCGGTGGTGGACCGGGCGGAGGTGGGAGGGGGGGGGGGGGGGGGCTCCCCGCTCCCGGCCGCGCTCGCCCGGCTCGGCTACAGGCGGCCGGGGGGCGCAGAGGCGCAGCGCGGTCCTCCGACCCTTCCTCTCGTCCTCCGCCTCGGGAAGGTGGCGATGGACGGGCGGTCGGCCACCTGGCCACAGCCCACAGCGCAGCCCGGGGCCGTCGTCGTCCCGGTCAGAAACAACAGCGTACCGCACCTGCCTGACCGGCTTGATCGGCTCGTATCATATGCGGGCTCGTCCGAAATGGCAGCAGCGCACCTAATCCCATCGGCCATTTTCCCGCCGGTCCAAGGAGGAGGAGGAGGATGGGATAGGTGCTGGCTGCTGCATGGGGCACAGCTATGGTCCGCCATGTGATGGCTGGTGAGATGATGAGCTCCATATCCATCCAGCCAGAGGAGCTCGCCGAGAGATGATCAATGATTAAAGCCAGATTGGGCCAAACGGGTATGATACTTTGCCGCTGCCGAGTGGACCGGTCAACCACGGAACACGCCTGGCCCACGATTCCATATTTTCTTCCCCCCTTTGCCCGTTCTTTCTCAGAGGAAACAAAAACATGGCCAACACAAAAACAAAAGGTTAACTGCCTCCGCTCGTGTAGCCACGCCCCCGAGATGGATTGAAACCGAGAGGAGATCATGCACTTTTGAGAGCTCTTTCGCCGGAGAAGTGGAGATAGTGGCCTGGCTCCCCTGACGTGTTTGTCCCTGTCTCCCTGACGCCGATCAGCGCCATTTGTGGAGGCGCCTGCCTTCTCTGACCAACTGCTTCCGTACGGACGCACTGTGCGGCGCGTCACCCCTCCTCTCCATCAACCCTGTCATTTCGCGCATCACGTTGATCAGGCTACGCTACCAGAGATCCAGGGGCCAGGGCAGGCCCTCCCATATGGGAAAAATACCAGGAAGCTACGCGCGCGTACGTGCACGCGAAACGACCGGGCATGGGGCCGCCAGCGCCCGTTCCCTGCGCGAGCACCCACCTGTAACCTCTGGCAGGTGCACACGTCTCTGGGTCAGAACGCACAGTGCGTGCGTGAGGCCCGGGCCGACGAGAAGCCGAGAAGGAGAGTACACGCATGGCATCCTCCAGCAGCCGCGTGCTGTGTACCGCCTGATGCTTGCATTGCACACTCTACAGTGACACTGTGCGTCAGCGACTGTACAAAGCGCAATGTGTTGGGTCTCAGCTCGGACAAGGTCCGACCGGCGACGACAAGGCCCGGCGATCGATCGGGCGGTGTTTCCTTCCCGGCAGTGCCCCGCGTCTCCTCTTTTTGACTCTTTCTTGGGGCCGGGGGGAGAAAGAAGCAGCGCCCGCGGCGAACAGCTTGCGCGGCTACACGTGTGCGATCGCACGGCGCGACGGTGCCTTCAGAATATTGCCCGGAAAGCAACGGGCAACGAGTCCCTGTCTGCCATGTCGTGCTGTTTGCTTGCGTTCGTCAGCGAAAGAAAACTCTGAAAGACATGGCGCGGTAGCTCGTGCCTGCCGCCATACGCACCAGGAGATGATGATCCCGTAGAACACAAGTGAAGAAATAATTTCTAGTGTTGGTCGATCGGGGCTGCTTGCCTGTGCTCCTTTGACCTGCGGTATTAGCGTGTTACAGGCTTACACCCAGTGCTTAGGTGAAACCACCCATCGAATCCTCGCTTTACTCGATCACGCCGGCACGTATCGGGCTCCTCGTGCTGCTGCCTTTGCTCCCAAGTGTGTGCTCCATCATTTCTAGGTGGACATGCTCCTTCGAGTTCCTACGCTTCCGAGTTCCGACGTGGCCTGAACCTTGCATAGAGCATGGGATTGCCAAGACGCTGTCTGTCAGGAGCCCCGCAGGCAGACCGCCGTTTGATGCCTGATGATTCGCTCTAGATTCCAATTGGAAGGCATGTGATCCCTCTGCAGACCATCTGTGCTTGTTCTAGCCACAGTAGCTTTCACTGTCACGGGGCTATTAGGTTTTGTCCGCTGAGTACCCTACGAATTAGCCTAAGTTTTGTAACCTTTTTTTTTGCGATAATAAATTTTGTAACCTTGCGATTTGTGAAGGGGTGTACGGGGAGGAGTAACATGTGGAGCCGTTTGCCAAGACAAGATGCGGCGTAGGGGCTAACATTAGCGATTAACGACAACGGCAGTAGACTGATGGGGGCTCTGTGTGTGTGTGTGTGTGTGTGTGTGTGTGTGTGTGTGGTTATATACAAGCTCGGTAGTTTCTTTATGTTTTTGTGCCGCTGCGCACTACTACAAGACAAGGTGTGTGTTAGTTAATGATCACATATACTGCCTAGCTTTTGTCGAGCTAGCTGTTAAACAAAAACAGGGTAGGCTAGCATTGGCAATTTGCCACATGCTATTTTCAGTCGCATGATGTTCATGTACTCCAACTGTTCAGTTAGCGCCATTGCGGTAGGTGGCCATGATAATACTACGGCCAGATGCATGCCTGAAACTTTCTGGTGGCAGAGGGACTCACTACTGGACAATGTACAGAGATATGTAGAAAGAATAATAGAGACCAGAATTAAGGTATTAAACACAAGTCATTACAGGTTTACATACTGACATCATTGCTGCATTCGAGCGTGTACGCACACCAACGTTGAATGTTCAGAAAATGGTTAAAACAAAAGGATTAACAGCGACAGAAGTTACCCCGATCTTATTCTGTTTCAAAAGAGAGGGAATAAGCGGAGAGGAGAACCCCGTCCGCTTGCCGCAAAATCGGCACACAGCAATTAAATAGTCGAAACCAATGCATATTGTTTCAAACATGGTATTAAGAGGATACGCAGGCATGCGCCAAAACCTCCGGAAAATGCGATCGGTCATGGTCACTAGCATTTCGGAAGATCGGACGGCGGGGGTAGCATCTTCTGGTTCGGCAGCGGGCCGTCGTTGACGAGCCACGCCATGGACAGGCCCCAGCTCAAGTGAACGTCGAAGTGGCAGTGCATGAGCCACACCCCTGCCACACGCACCGGAGTCAGCGTTAGTCAAAGCACAGTCAACGAAAGTCAACCCAAGTGAGCAATTGAGCATGCGTCTCGATTCGCTGATGGATGGGCGTAGAGTAAGGTAATTAATTACCCGGGTTGTCGGCGAGGAAGCGGACGGCGACCCATCCGGCGGTGGGCACGCTGATGGTGTTCCGCTCGACGGGGTCGGCGAGGTTGTACTTGGGCGGGTCGTTGACCGGGTCGAAGTTGCCGAACCCCTCCCCGACGACGAAGAAGTTGTAGCCGTGCAGGTGCAGCGGGTGGCTCTCGGCGCCCTGGATGCTCGTCCCCTGCAGCACCAGCTCCACGGAGGTGTTGAACTTGAGCGGCACCACCCGCGTGCCGTGCTGCACGAACGTGTTGTTCGGCGGCGTGCCCGTGTAGTTGAACGGGTGCGGCGGGGCCGTGGGGAAGTTGGCCAGCAGCACACCGGCGTAGCGCCGCTGGTAGTGCGCCTCCAGGAGCGCCGTCCGGGGCCGGAAGAAGGAGTTGTTGTTGATGGAGGCCGCGAACTTGGTGCCGTTGGGGCCCTGGCACGTCTGGTTGGACGGGCACGGGTCCGTGCCCAGCCCGACGGTGAAGAGCAGGTGCCGGTCCACCGCCAGCGGCACGCGCGCCGGGTACTGCGCGCTGGCGAGGCTGCGGAAGTTGCGGGAGAAGTTGGTCACCGCGCCGGTGTCGTTGTACAGCGGCAGGGCCGGCAGCGGGAGGCTCCTGGCCGGCGCCGGGGCGTACTCGACGACGGCCGCGGCGGTGGTGTTGTCGAACGTGCCCTGGGTGTTGGTGTAGGGCGAGATGGCCATGGCGTACGCCGGGGAGGCCGGGTTCGGGGCCGTCGTGAGGAGCACGTTCATGGTCTGCCCCGGCGAGATGACTAGCGTCTGGACGGTGAACGGCTTGACGTAGTTGGCGTCCGCCTCCACGACGGTGAGCGTGTGGTTGGCGATGCCGAAGAAGAGCTCGTCGTTGAGCGCTGAGTTGATGAGCCGGAGCATGTACGTCCTCCCGGGCTTCACCTTCAGCTTGTACGTGTCTGACAGCACGTGGAGCAGCAATTCAATTCGTTGTGATCATTTTGGCCTAACGCAAATCAAGGACTTCTAGTTTTTTAGCCGTGATGAGAAAATGTACCTTGGGCCGAGCAGTTATATGTTGGGCCTGGAAGCCCATTGAAGGTGTATGCATTGGAGACATTTGGGCCACCGCCAGTCTGCAGGGCCTGGTTGATGACCGCCTCCGTGTCCGCGTTGAACCACTCACCTGCCAATTTTTCACTTGCTCAGGATTGCATTTGCAATGCTCAAGCTGATCCATGGAGATGAGATCGCCAGGCATGCTCACCGAAGAGGATGGGCACCTCCTTGTATGGTCGCGGGAACGGGTATCCCTCGGTGCGCTTGGGGAGGATGACGAGCGGGCCGTAGAGGTGGACGCGCAGCCAGGAGAAGTGCGCGTGCCACCACAGCGTCCCGCGCTGCCCCGTCACGGTGAAGTCGTACACGTAGCTCTGCCCGCCCTGGATCGGGCACTGCGTGATGTACGACGGCCCGTCCGCCCACCCATTGCGCAGCTGCCGGACGCCGTGCCTGCATTCATCCGGCCGTCCACGCGCACGCAGGTCAGCCGCCGCCGCCGGCGAATGCCAGGGAGTACGCGCACCGATCGATCGATCGACCTCGGTGTGCGATCTTACCAGTGGAACGAGACATTGTAGTTGATGTGGTTGTGGACCTTGACCACGAGGCGGTCGCCTTCCCGCACGGTCAGCTTCGGCCCCGGGAACTGCCCGTTCACCGTCGGGATGCTCTTCGTCACGCACAGCCGTGTCACCTTCTTCATCCGCACCTGCGCACAAATCAAAACCACATGCATGGGTGAGTGCACCTGCGTAGTACAATAAGACTGGACGGTCCAATGCTCGTGTGCGTACGTTGAACGTGTAGTAGTGGGTGTCGCCGGCGGCGAGGCCCGGCAGGGCGAGGAGGACGACGGCGGCGAAGGCGATGAAGGGGCATGCGGAGGCGGCGCCGGCGTGCCCTCGCCGGAGACCATGGCGAGCGCCCATTCTGATGACGAACCTCCGCCCTTTCGTGTTGTGTTTGCGCTTCGAAGCAAGTGAAGTGGCGCACACTTGGGTAGCGAATGAGTGCGCGGTCTATATAGGCGCCATGATGGCCGCCGGCGGGGTTCGTGGCCTGCATGGTAGGAGGTCACAGCGCGGTGGTGGTTGGCCTGCTAGTTGGTGGAGGAAAATAGAAAAACTTGTCGATGATGGGCCACTCGTTCGTTGCTCCTTCTTTAGCTCCGGCAGCAGGGCTAGGCCCTGTATGGTATTGGCATGTCACCTGTGGGTTTGGTCGAGGTGAAGCAAGCCTCTTCAATTTCATCAGTTTCTTATAAACTAACTCGTAGATGTCCTGAAAATAAAAACAACAAACAAACCCATGCAGTAATGCGATTTCTTTTCGGTGACTGCACTAGCTAGCTGGGAACAGATAAATGGACTCCGGACACATATGCAGAGTTACAGTCTGGAAACAATGTCATTCCCAGTCCACTTTTCACTGACTAAGCAATTGTTCTATGGCACACTGCAATTTTTTTTAGAAAAGGAAAGGTTTCCGGCCTCTGCGACAGCCAATATAGCACACTGCATGGTGGACGGTTAACTATTTCGGAGAAGACATCATTCCAAGAAGGTAAAATAACAATTCCTAATTGGAACACGGAACACTCGCTTTAAGTTGACCTTTTCTGTCAGCTTGCAAGAAACTCCATATGACGCCTTTCTTATCACAGATTAACTCCCAGCACTGTTTACCCCTTCTTCTGCATGCGCCTTTCATTTTGTCCATTTCGCTGTGTCTTGTGAGCCTTTGAAGCCAGTGAAGCCGGGTTTGAAACGTCCTATCGCTGCCACGTCTCCATCGATACCTGAACTCATTTACGGTTGCAATGAGAGCACCGAAGCCTCGAACAAGCGTGGGACCCATTTTTGAATATAATATGACAATGAGCATTGATAGCTTGGGTTGGTTACCGGAATCGGCGAGCATCCATGTGAATAAGTAATAGTATTCTATTAACGCAGCCGGACGAGCATCGATGCCTGCTCATTCCTCCGTGCTTGCTTTTTGAAACAGAGCATCGGTAGCTGCAGTGGTAAACTCGATGCTTGAAATAAGAAAGAGAAAAATGAAGCATCATTTTTATACCACACTGTGGGTGCTCTAACCATGGCCCTCCTGCGTCAATCTTATAAACCTGCATGCCTTTTTGCCTTTTTCCTCGGTGGCGATTTGGGGCTTGTTGAATAAGACCACCGGGTCTGAACATAAACACGGTAGCCAAACAGTGCCGATACATTGCTTAGAGATGTGTTTCCAACCACATATAATTTGCAGAAGAATAACTTGCTTTTTGGTTCGAGGTATTAGCCACCTGATAATTAGCAGTTTCTGATATTTGTAAGTAATAGTGCCTGGCAAGCCATGAGTTGAGTTTAAGTATTCTTGCGTGGATTGTGGTTATATGCCGTTCCTGGACACATTTTTTAAGAAAAAAAAAACTCACCTGTTCCGTTTAAAGGGTCCCTAAACTTTCAAGTGTTATGACAACACGAGGAGGCAGAGTCACCCAGGGGTCAGGAAAATGTCAAGCAGCGTTTGTTGTGCCTTGCATAGAAAGCAAAGTGAAAAGGCATTATCCGAGTATTAAAAGGAAAAAAACAAAAGGAGAGAATGTATCGACTTGCCTCCAATTGTAGCACATTTCTTTTGCCAAATCAGTTCAGTCCATTGCCTGAACTCCTACCAAACGTGCGTCACTCTGCACCCTCGCGAGAGCGAGGCCTAAACCTCTGCCTATGCCTGTTATGGAACTATGCAAATTTCTACTACTAATGCTGAACCGAAAAAGGTGTGCTACCGACTGTGCTCTTTTGGGTTGCGAGGACGACGAGATTAGAGCGAATCAGTGTTGGTTGCGATGGGACGCTGCCACCGAACTGTGCCTGATGTCTGGCTTCAGGGCGAAGGATCTGACTGAACTGCTGAGGTCTCTCCCGGGTCTCGCAGTTTGGCGTCGTGGAGTGGTTGGGCGACGGGAGCTGCTCCCCTTGAGCTGCACTCCTCTCGTGTCATCATCATGCAGCCAGTAGCTGCAGTGGAAGATTGTTGCTTCAGTCGCAGAATATAGTAAAAATAATCCGCATTAACCGTAATCAAATTGCATGGTTACTGGGCTAGTTGGTCGGTGCCGTGTTGCCGTCAGGTGTGCCCTGCCCTGCTCCCTCGTGGAAGCCGAGCGAGATTTTACACGTCGCGAGTGTTGGTCGTTGAGGAAAGGGGAACCGAGAAAGTTACTTGGCAACCTATCGCAACACATGTGTATGGATGCCAATCTACGAGCACAGCAATATGCTTTTCTAGAGAAAAAAAGTTGATCTTCTAAGACTTCTAGTGGAAACTGCAGCGAACCTAAAATCTCACTTGCAGAATACTTGCAGCAGGAGCATCACACCACATCAGAGTGTTCTGTAGTCTGTACACTGCTTGCTCACGATGTACTCCCTCCTCCCTCTCGCCGCCCTGCTGGTCCCGCGCGCCACGCCACGGGCACGGGGCGGCACGGGACACGGGGGCCGGCAACCGCCCGGCGCCCTCGAAACACAACACCAACACATGGCCCGCATCGATCACCACCAAACAAGCAGCCACCCCCACCCCGGCGAGCTTGCGTTATCCTGTCGGCTCGTCGTTCACAGCATCTGGAAGCCGTCCGCGTCACCTCCCGTCGCCATGGTCGCTTCAGGACCACAGAAGCGAGCTCTGAAGCCCCCCCCCTGACACTAGTCACACACACGGGCCAGCCACATGCATTGCGGTGCGCCGAGGAGGCAGCAGGCGAATCCGAAGCCCACATCGAGCCGCAGGGCTCCCCTCCCCTCCGCAGCCACAGTAACTTCGGCCGGATTCGAGAGCACAGCTTCCCTCTCGGTTGTGTTAATGCCGTCCAGTTCATGTACCACCAGCTGCGATGAACAGCTGCTAACTTCAATTCACCTGCACGGATTACTGTTCCTAACTTTCCATTAAAATTACTGTTTCTAACACCGAAATTATGTTAAGGACTGCAGCAGTAGCGATGAAGCATAGTACAGGAGAGGCTTTTCGAAGCCTTCAAGATACAACCTGGCCACCGATCAACACCACCCCTAGTAAGTATCCTAGGTGCTCAGATCAGATGCCGCACACACAAGTGAAGCAAAGAACTGCATGCAGACAAGGACAGCGCCATCGCAATCTTCCAGCCGCAATCACTGCCACAGCAGTTGCAGCCTTGAAGGAATTACTGAACATCCACTACGACATCTCAATCACACAAAGGGCCAGTGACATCAACATTCAGAGAACAGGGGTGGCAAGAAACATCTGAGGATTTCATCATCTGAACCAATACAAAACAGTATGCTTACGAGCTCTCATCTCAAGCATCCACCACCTACCTACCTGCCTACCTACCTACTACTCCCTAAAACCGTCCTACCGATCCCTATCCGCGCGCTACTAAACCCGAGTACAACAGAGGAGAAACCGGCAAAGTATCTACACCTCCCAAAATCGATCTAGAACAGAGGTTCTCCCCGCCCGCCGCGGCGAGGTCACGCGCAGGTGGAGGCCTGGCGGCGCGGCGCGAGCGCGAAGAGCGCCTCCAGGTCCGGCGGCTGGAAGTAGCCGTTCTTGGGCGGGCTCCGCCGCTTCCCCAAGTCCGGCACGGCCTTCCTCGGCGCCGCGGGGCAGGGGAGCGTCGCTGGGATGCGGCACTCCTCCCGCTTCGGCGTCTCCCACCCGCCGCAGCAGTACCCTCCGCCGCCCACCGCCACAGCCGCTACTCCCGCGCTCTCTACGCTGCTCTCCATTGGGGGGATTGCCGAGGGGAAGAAGAAATTTCGTTTCCTTATTTTGAAGCGCTAGATTGGGAGGGAAGAGACGCGGCCGGCGGAGCATATAAAGGAGAGGCGGCTGCGGCGGGAGGATCAGGCTTCCAAAGGACGGAACTGGACGGCTCCGTGCTGCGCAAGGCGGGACGGGATCGCTGACGTGGCGTATCCGGCTCCGTCTGATCTGGGGAGCGGAATTAAGCGGGAAAAAACGCACCGATGGGCGGGAACCCGCGACGCACTGTTTCGATTCAAAATTCTTTTAGCGAAGGGCCTCTACTTCATGATATTACCGATTCATCCTTCCTGGACCACAAGAGGACGCGGTTTCTGGGAGCAAACTTTGGTTACGAGGGCCTTTGTGTAAGATTGGACGGCATGCCGCATTGGATTCCACTGCGTTACGTGGGGTGTTGGGCGTGCCAGGTGTACGGGTAGTGATGGGCGACCGGGTACGGTGGGGCCCTGGCTTCGGCGCCGCCCCATATCCACGACTCGAACCCACGGCATGGGCCCGGTCTTGGTACGCCGCTGCCCGCAGGATGGCGGCCGCATGTGGGAACGGTCCACATGGACCGGGTGCGGGCCGTGGTCTGGAGCTGCTGCTGGAATGATCCCGTCCGCCTCGAATTCCTGGGGCACGTGGGTCCCGCATCGGGAGGAGATCGGGTCTCGTGTGAAAAACTGCGGCGCGGCGCGTTGCGTTGACTCGCACGTACGCCGCAAACGGCCGTGGACTACGTGGGCCTTCGCCGTAAATGGGCCTTTCTCGTTGTTCGGCCTCTCTCCGGCCCATGATTTTCTGGTCATTTCCTTTCTGTTTCATTTTCCTCTCTAAAATAGCTTCAGGTTGCACTAGTTAACTTACTTCCCACAAATCTTCCTTGTAGGCTGGCTAGCTGTGATAACTTTCACGAGTCGAAAACAGATAAATCAACCTTGCGCTTCCCCTGTCAGTGACACCGGGGCGACAGTCCATCCCAAGAACTACATCATATGTTCCCAAATCGGTTTTTCTAGCGAAAGAACGCCCTTCTGAGCGATGATCTCCTACAAGCGAGTATAGTAAGGTTGACTTCAATTGAGACAGAAATATCACTGGTCAGCTCCTTAGCGTGACAATTAACATCACCCGGTAATCTCGCTTCTGATAAAAGAGCGGCTATTCCCCTAAGAAAGCAAAGGGGTATTCTTCCTTGTGTGGAGGGGAAGATCTGCTTATGAAATTGTTCAAGCCCTTCCTTGCTTATGGTTTGCTGTCCTCGGGAATGGTATCTCCTTGAACAAGGTAGCTGTGTCACATATATTCCGTTAATGGGATGGATTTTCTGCTTTCGGATGGTGTGATTTCAACGTTGAGTACCTACTAAGAGTTAGTTCTCGATGGGCAATAAATCATATTGATGAAAAATCACCAAGGAGCATGAAACAAAACACATAACGGCTTAGCCCAAACGTACATCTTTCTCTGGTTGGCGGCCATGGCGTCCGTACTTATTTGAAACGAAATGTCCCAAACAACAACGTGAAGGAAGTATCCTTTCTCTCTCTCTCAGAAGAAATAAAGAAAGACATGAAGGCAACATCTACACTCTGCACAGTTTAAGCTAAGCAGAGTAGTTATTTAATCCCTTTCGTCTGACCAAACGGAAACAGTCAGGTTCATGTATGATCTTATCATCTAGTCCTAGCAGATGTCATGTCTAATCGCTAATTCCTTGGCCTCTCGTTTATCCAGAAGGTATCATACAAGGCGAGACCTTCCTAGATCAATATCACACGATTGAAGTGTGTGTGGTGTGGGCTCAGCACCAACGTGCCCAGACAGAAATTTCAACCCAGGGTCCAGCCGGCACCCAATCGATGGCCTCCGTCGATGCGTCTAATGCCTTGCCTTGACTTATCCCGATCAACTCCTAACAGCAAGGCCAGCAGTAACCTTTAAAAGGGCCATACAAAGTCGGAGCAGTTTTTACACGGCCGCAGACGCACCTGTCGCGCCATAACGGCGCGCACCGGTGGGACGCCGACGGAAATGACTGGGACCGTCTCGCCGTCGATCGGCAGGTTGACCCGTTCGCGCGCTCGCCATGATCGCGACCTGGTCATTCCGTCCGTGTCACTCCAGAGGAGTCTGCCTGCCGGGCTGAGCAGTTAGCGGCAGCGATTTCCGTGCACACCTGATCGAGGAGAAAGAGCTGTCAGCTTTACATAGCTGGCTCAGCCCCTGTTTGGTTTGGTAGGGTACCGCACATAACTTTGACCATTAATTAGGGATATTAAATAAAAGCAGTTTATAAAACTAACTCCACAACCCCTGCGCTACTTCACGAGACGAATCTAATTAGACTTTTGATCGCATGATTAGAGAATGATTACCGTAACATTACTGTAGCCAATTATATATTAATTAGGCTCATCAGATTCGTCGCGCAAAGTTGCACCCATCTGTGAAAATGTTTTGCAAATAAACTTCGTTTAGTACTTCATGCATGCAAGATTTTCTTGTAGCGCTAGGTGTGCAAGGGAGTCATCCGGCGACAGTGAAACCCTCTAGCCGTGGTTAGCTCCTGAGGCCTTGTTGAGGCCTGGTTTAGTTCCCCGCTAAAATTTTTACACATCAATCACATCAATATTTGGAAATATGCATGGTGTATTAAATGTAGTCGGAAAAAATCGTATTACACAAATGAACTGTAAATCGTGAGATGAATCTAATTAACCTAATTAGGCCATGATTAGACAATAAATTGCTACAGTATTGCTGCACTAAACATATGCTAATGACGGACTAATTAGGCTCATTAGATTCGTCTCGGGATTTACGGACGAAATCTGCAATTAGTTTTTTTAATTAGTCTATGTTTAATACTTCAAATGTGAAAAGATTCCATTTCAAAAACTTTACATGGGATCTAAACGAGGTCTTAGATGCAAAAACTTTACACCAAAAAATATCACATCAAATATTTTCGCACATACATGGCATATTAAATGGAGATAAAAAAAACCATGTCACAGATTGGGTGCATTTTGCGAGACGAATCGAATGAGCCCAAATTAGTCCGTAATTAGATAATATTGTGCTACAGTAAACAAGTGCTAATGATGGATTAATTAGGTTTAATAGATTCATCTCTCAGTTTACAGGTGAATTCTGTAATTAGTTTTTAATCAGTCTATATTTCATACTTCAAATGTATTCCGATATTCTTTAAAAATTTTACAGCCTTCCATCTAAACAAGACCTAAGGATATCCCAGATGCAACCGTGCTGCACGGTGAAGAACAAGTATGAAATGGCCGGCGTTGCCGGACAAAGGGGACAAGGTTAAGTGCCTTGCCTGAAGGACAACTTGAATTTCGAAAGTGAGGGGGTGTTTAGTTCCCCATCAAAAATTTTACGGATCAATCACAACAATATTTGGGTACATGCTTGGCGTATTAAATGTAGATAAAAAAATAACTAATTACACAGATGGACTGTATTTCGTGAGACGAATCTAATGAGCATAATTAGTCTGTGATTAGATAATAAAATGCTACAGTAAATATGTGCTAATGATATTGTTGGCGCTAAAAATCGGCCGATAACCTTCAGCGTCGGACACCTGACCCGGGATAATCTGCTTAACTCCTGTTCGGGTGATCGCCCTGGTGCGGTTCGCGCGGCGTGCCAGTCAATCTGACCTGTTGATTGACAAGGAAAGAAACGTATAAAATTCCGGGGGTCTCGATTGGCTAAAGTTCCGATCTGTCCCGAAAAGCGTATCAGCGAATCGGCCGATTTGCTATGAAGATAACCGGCTATAGATCAACCGATAATCACGTGGCGATTGCAAAGAAACTACCGGAGCAAATTAAACAATCGCCACAGATGCAACACTTGAAATAGATCTAATCGGCTATATGACGATAAATAAGAAAAAACAATGATAAAACGAACAGTTCGATCTCAAGCTAGATAATTGGTGATAAAACTAGAACAATAGATAAAACCTATAATTCTAGTAAATATCGATAACTGGTGAATAAATCTAAACGAAACAACAGCGATGCGCCCGAAGTTAAAGCTTAGATATTATTCGATAAACGGAACTTACCAATTGACCGGAGATCGTGTCGATGCAGCCCTGCCAACACGTACGAACTCGTGAAAGAAAAAGATGTATTGGCGAAGTCGCCGACTTGAAAGTAAAGTACGATGAAAAAGTAAATTGTTTGTATTGATTGATGTGTATGCTTTACAAAACCCTGACGGCTTCTATTTATACCCTAGGACTAAGACTCCTGATCTGTCACGATCCGTTACAAACTTGACTTAAATATAAAAACTACTATATCTATAAGACTCTCCTAAAGGAAACGGACTCCCGCATGATCTTCTGCTGTCATCTCCTAGTCCAATCCGAACTCCTTCCATTGCTCCTCGACCGAGTCGGCGTTGCTCTTTGACCAACGCCATGTCATCTTTGACTGGGATCCTCTGTCATCTTGACTCAGCATCTCCTCTTGGGCTTCATCCCCCTTCTATAAATATTTTAGCTGTTGGCGCAAGCCAATATTGGCCCAAACGCTCCAGCCTTTCAATCGGCTGACCCCCACCAACTCCATTCGCAAATCGCCCGAAACACTGCAGCACCAATCGGGCGTTTCCTAACTGTAGCGCCAATTGGCTTATTCCCAATTTTGGCCTTTAAGTCTGTCGCATCGGCCAATTTCCTCCTTCCTTGACGCCGATTCAAAACGTATCAAAATCTGGCGTCAACACATACCCCCCAGTTTCGGAGTAAAACATGACTTTTACTTCAAATTTCTTTTTTTTAATCTCTCCTCCAAAACAAACGCGGCAAAAATCTCCTTCTGTTTCGCGGTCTTCTACCTGATGATTGCAATCTTTTCGAACTGGGCGCCTGAGACAACCTTTCCCCCGGAATTCGTGTAGACGGCGCGGTAAAATCCCGCCTTTACCCCTTCTCTCGGACCGTCTTTAAATACTGGCGTTCCCTGCCGCTTCTTCCCCACGAGCTCAGTAACTGCCCCCCCCCCCCCCCCGGCGAATCACTTTCTATCTTCTCCCAGCGCCCTTTTGGCTTCCAACCGCATTCTCCGATGATCCTTCTTTCGTCTGCATCCCGCTTCATTCCTTCAATGGCGGCACCATCAGCAACTCCACCAGCCACGGAGGCTCCGCCAGCAACTCCATCGGCGACGGCAGTTCCATCAGCGACGATGAGCTTCATCCCGGAGGTAAACATCCGAAACTTTTCTTTTTTACTTTTTACCGCCCATGCATCTTTTAGATCTATTCTTAGTTCTTCCCTTTTTACCTTTTTTAGGCAGTCAGACACCAAATCACTATCCGCCTTTCCGAAGCTTTTGGTCTCATCTGCTTAGGCCCTATGGGGAATCGAGACCCGACTGATCTGATTAACTTAGAAACCCATAGAATCCCTTTCAAGCAGTCACCTATGGATTTGGGCCAGTGGTCAGGCACTTTTAGATCTTGGCCGAATGAAACCCCCGACTGGAAAGAGTGGTACCAAAGAATGGCCAACTCTAAGAGAGTTCAATAGGATGAATTAAAAATCGGCTAGCGCATCAATCTATCTTTGTCCTAGATGGAGAAGAATGAGCCCCTGGTAATAGCAACCTCCTATTTCTGGTCTGATGCGCTCAACGCGTTTCTCTTTGGGCACGGACCCATGACCCCAACTCTGGCCGATGTCCTGATGGTGACCGACCTTAACATTTCCTCCCCTGATACACCCTTTAATTATCTGATCAAGCCGACCCATCGGCTAGAGACGAAAGGAATCGGCGGGTGGAAAGGGTATATCAGCAGAAACATGAGGACCGGGACGATTTTGGAGAGAGAATATTCAGCATTCTTGATGATGTGGCTAGAGAAGCACCTCTTCTGCGGCAGAGCGGTTGGCCCTTCTTCCAACACACAAGCTCTGGCCGAAGCCCTGTCAAGAGGAGCCGCCATTCCTCTCGGGAAGCATGTGCGATGCCGCCGCAGGACATAAAGTCATCAGTTTCATGGACGGTAATGCTGGGTAAAATCAAATATTAATGGCCGAAGAAGATATTTCGAAAACGGCTTTCAGGTGTCCGGGCCACCTCGGTTTATTCGAGTGGGTGGTAATGACCTTTGGATTAAAGAACGTCGGCGCTACATACCAACGGGCTATGAACTATATCTTTCACAAGCTTATTGGTGTATTGGTGAAAATCTACATCGACGATGTTGTGGTCAAGTCAAAAGGTCATCAGGAACATCTGGCCGATTTACGAGAGGTGTTGGAGTGCACAAGGAAGCATGGGTTGAAAATGAACCCGAACAAGTGTGCATTCGGTGTGTCGGCCGGACAATTCCTAGGATTCATGGTCCATGAGCGCGGGATAGAAGTCAACCGGAAGACCATAGCTGTCATCAACAAGGTTGTGGCCCCGCGGAATAAAACTGAGCTACAGTCCCTAATCGCAAGGTCAACTTTATCAGAAGATTCATATCCAACTTGTCCGGGTGTATTCAAGCTTTCACTCCTTTGTTGAAATTGAAACCCGATCAGGAATTCATTTGGGGAGAAGAACAACGCAAAGCATTAGAAGACATCAAGCAATATCTAATTTCGTCACCAGTATTAGTCCCGCCTCAGGCAGACAAGCCGTTCAAACTATACTTATCGGCCGACGAGCGGGCTATCGGATTGGCGCTGGCACAGGAGTTCGAAGGAAAAGAATGGGTAATCTATTATGTCAGCAGAAGACTTCTGGACGCCGAAACGAGATATTCCCCGGTGGAACGGCTGTGCCTATATCTATATTTCTCGTGTAGCAAGCTCAGGCACTACTTGTTATCGGCAGAGTGCATAGTCGTATGCAAGGATGACGTGGTGAAATACATGCTATCATTGCCAATTTTGAAAGGACGGATTGGAAAGTGGATCCTGGCTCTGTCAGAGTTTGACCTAAGGTACGAATCGGCCAAAGCTGTCAAGGGTCAAGTCATGGCCGATTTCGTGGCTCAGCATTGTGGACCGGAAATCGCTGTCATTGAACCAGTTCCATGGACTCTATACTTCGATGGTTCCTCGTGTGGGGCTGGATCGGGAATCGGCATCGTTCTCATATCGCCTCGGGGGGCAAGTTATGATTTCTCTCTGTCGATAGAGGCATCCGCAACCAACAACCAGGCGGAATACCGAGCCGTCCTAAAAGGTATCCAATTGTTAAGAGAAGTCAAAGCCGATGCGGTGGAAATTTTTGGAGATTCCATGCTCATTGTGGATCAATTAACGGGGAGATCTGAATGCAAAGATGATGTCTTATGGATTTACTATGAAGATTGCCTCCAACTGTTAAAGGAATTCAAGTCTGCAATTATTGAGCACATTCCCAGAAATTACAATGAAGAGGCCAATAGGCCTTCCCAACACGCGTCCGGGTATCGGCCGATTCAAGGCGCCATGACTCTGGAACTTGCGGCCGACGATTGGCGAAAGGAGATTGCCGATTACTTGAAAGATCCGTCCAAGAAAGTGGATCGGCGAGTGCGTTTTCAGGCCACGAAATATGTGTTGCTCGAAGACGATTTGTTTTACCGGACGATTGATGGGGTTGTACTCAAATGCTTGGGAACGGAAGAAGCAAAGGTCCTGATGGGAGAAATCCACGAGGGCGTATGCGGAGCTCATCAGTCGGCTCACAACATGAAGTGGATGATCAGAAACAACGGATATTATTGCCTGACGATTCTCGAATATTGTTTTAAATATTATAAAGGTTGTCAAGACTGTCAGAAGTTTGGCAATGTGCAGCGCGCACCAGCCTTGGCTATGAATCCGATAATCAAACCATGGCCGTTTAGACGTTAGGGTATAGACCTCATCGGACAGATTTACCCTCCATCAAGCAAAGGGCACAAGTTTATATTAGTAGCCACTGACTATTTTACCAAATGGGTGGAGGCAGTTCTGTTAAAGGCCGTGACATCGGCCGCTATGATCGATTTCATGAGGGACCATATTGTTTATCGGTTCGGCATCCCTCAAACCATCACAATTGATCAAGGAACGATGTTCACCTTAGGAGAGTTTGAAGAATTCACCGCCGATATGGGGATTAAATTGTTGAATTCTTCTCCGTATTATGCTCAAGCCAACGGCCAGGCCGAATCGTCCAATAAGGGGATAATCAAGTTGATCAAGAGGAAGATAGAGGAACAACCCAAGAAGTGGCACCTGTCTTTAACCGAATCTCTATGAGCTTACAGGATGGCCTGCCACGGGGCCACTAAGATATCTCCTTATCAGTTGGTATATGGTCACGAGGCAGTATTGCCTTGGGAATTAAGGACGGGGTCAAGGCGCACATCGCTTCAAGATCAGCTGACGGCCGATGACTATTCCCTCCTCATGGAGGGAGAGCTCGACGATTTGGCGGGTCAGCGATTAAGGGCCCTGATCAGCATTGAAGAAAAAAAGAAAAGGGTGGCCAGGTGGTACGACAAGAAGGTCAAGGTCAAACAATTCTCCCAAGGAGATTTGGTATGAAAGTTGGTGCTGTCGATAGGGTCTAAGGATCCCAAATTCGGTAAATGGTAGCCCACTTGGGAAGGGCCGTATAAAATCGGCCGATATGCTCCGGGAAATGCATATATACTAGAAACTATCGAAGGGGAGGAATTCACGAGAGCCTTAAATGGAAGATATCCGAAGAGGTACTATCCTAGTATATGGGTGGGTGCATAACTTACGATAGGGTGCATCAAGACAACGTGGCCAACTCTTATTGGCTCCTGTATATATAGCCGATGCAAACATAACATCGCCTTAAGTACGAAACATTCGATTAGTCTGACCGATTTATTATTTGGTAAGAACAGCAGGGTACATGGCCGACACGGTACAAGTCGCCCTTAGAACAAAAGTACCAACATATTTATTGACCACACTTTTTCTTAATCTCCCTCTCGATTTGGCCTAATTCTATCAAAAGGCAGATGCTCTTTTCCTCCAGATCCTCCATGGTGGCTTCAACCTCGACTTGACAAGGGAGTGGGTGGCTCCTGTCGAAAGGTGGTTGGATGTCCCCGCCGCAGAATTTTCAAGGGCGACTGGGCGAGGGAGTGGATGACTCCTTTCAATTGGCGGCCGCCTTGAGCAGTTAGCGTCTATATGGTCCCAGATCTTCTGGACATCAGCGGGGACATGATTTTTGAGTTCTTCGAAATGAGCCTTGATCAGATCTCTGTCCGCCTGCGACTCCGTCTGAATGCATGACTTCAATCGCTCGTTCCAGACTGGGGCTAAGGCGTTTCGGCCATAAGGGGAGCAAACAACCACCCAACATCAGATTGATTGGAATGTCAAGAGAGGGAACAAAGGAAGATTCCGTACCTGGTTGACGGAGAAGGAAGAAGACGAAGAAGACATCTTGGCGTCTAGTTTGGGAGGATGGAGATCAAGTCGTTAGAGGAAAAGAAGACGGGCGATGCGAACGCCTTTGGAAACGATACGGGGCCTCATACTTATAGAAGGAAGAGGGTGAAGGAATGGTAGGATGCGTCCCATCGGAGTAAAAGGGTTAATAAATGAAAATCTGCCGAAGAGGACGGTCCAAGTTTGAATCCGCACGTCAACGGCAAGAAGACATTAAATGTTTACAGAGCATTCAGTACTTTTACAGTCCACCCGAGGAGGGCATTAATAGCCGCAATCGCTCATTGCCTAACTTGATCGGCCGAGTCTAAGGTTCTCTGGTCGTCATCAGCCGATCTAGGAACTTCTGGCATATGACGATGGATTTTTATTGCTTCGTGGGCTAGGTTGTGCCTCTCCTGCTTCAGCTCGGCGATGACGGATGGGAGGTCTTGGAGTCTTTTCTCTTCAGCAGGTATGGCCTTGGTCACATGCTCCATCTCCTCAGCTAGCTCTGCCCTTCGCCGTTTAAGGCGGTCTATGGCACCGACGATATCTGGACGAGAGCTTTCAAGGAAGCTGATTCGTTGATGCACCTCTTGAGCTCGATGTTTGTAGGACTCTTCCTCCTCACAGGCTTTCGCTAGTTTGGCGCGATCGGCTGTATGGCGCAAGGCCCTGAACATTGGAATCTGCATTGACTCTATGTATGCTGCGGGTACCAGAGCCTCTTCCGCTTCCTCTGGAACTCGGCCTCTAATTTCACTAAGAAGTTGCCGAATCGGCGAGGCGTCTTCCACTAGTCGGCCGATGTCGTCTTGGAGGAGGGTCCGTATGCTCTCAAGCTTAGCACGGACGTCATCAGGGATCGAGCTCAGTGTGACATGGCGCGAGGCAACCTCTTCATCATCAAAAAGAGCAACCGCAAAGGAAAAAAGACTGTTGTTGGGAGTGTCCTGCTCCTGCGAAAGAATAAAAAAATAAAAATACGGATTAGCCGACGGTAAGGGGAAATCGACTGATTTGGTTGAAAAGATTCTTACCTCTTTGAAGTAGATTTCTTCTGCTTGCGCCGGCGGGAGTGTTACCCTCATCTCGGGAACTAGCGCGATTGGTTCATCGGAAGAAGAAGATTCGACGATTATTGGTGCCCTGCTCGGGCCAGCTTCCTGGAAAGGTATGGGAAGCGGATTTTTATAAGTATAATGCAAATGATTAAGTCTGATGATATATAATGACTGCCATACCTCTGTGAGTCATCCGGCCGATGGTTGTTGGAAAGGTACAATCGATGCGCCCAGGGTAGCCTGCATCAAAAATTGGTTAGTTTTTGGTTAAGTATCAAAAAATTGAGTTAACAGACTCTCTACCTCGGTGGGACGAATTGCTGGCGTTCCGGTTTCTGCCTGGAATGTAGCCGATTGCTGCGGAGATTGCACTGGGGCGATTTGCGCAGCCTGACAGAAAGAAGAAGTTAATATCGACAAAATACTTAGAAGGATGTGAGGTATGCGAAATTACCTGAACAGCTTCTACTAGCAATGATGCAGCAGCCGCTCCAGCTTCTGTAGCAGCCTGGGATCGACTTCCTCAATAATCGGCAGAGTCGGCGCAGCTAAAGGTTCAGCCGATGCCACCGCCGACTGATCAGCCGGTTCTATACGGGCACGCACTCGGCGGCTCATCTTCTTTAAAGAGGGTTTCTTCAGCGTTTGTTTTGATCGGCCGGTGGTGATGTCTTCGATGGTTGGGGCATGGTAGCCGATGAGTGGGAATGGTGTGTATGGGTAGCTATTCTTTATCGGCCTACCACTTCGGCTCCGCGTCGGAGGAAGTCGACTTTCGGACTGAAAAGGGAAATAAGAGTTAGCGGCAAATTTATAGCATAAAAAGAAATAACATCGAAATCGGCCGAGAAAAGGGCAGTACCGCTGCGTTTGGGTCGATGTTGTCAGGATCCAGATCATTGCAATATGTTGCAGGAGATACACAAAATAGATGCTGCTTCCATTCTGCCCACCATAACTTGAATTGTTGGACAGCAAAAAGAGCCACTATCCAATTGCTTAGATCAATGGTACTGGAGTCCGGCACTAAATTGCACAGCCGATTGTAGTCAAGGCCCTTAGTGAGCTCATCTCGGAATTTTGCGCGGCCAGCAACATAAACTTGAATCGGCAGCTGACCAAGGCCGAACTGCCGTGCTGCAACTGATGGGTTATAAAATTTATAAGTTAGGGAGTCTTTCCCAGAGAAAAAGTTCGCCAGTAAGATCCCTGGTTTGATCAAGGCCTCCGTGAGATCATTATCAAAGAAGTTGGACGTCGAGTCATAGCAGAAGGGAAGCTCAAAAAGTGGCCCTGTTCTCTGGTACGGGTACCAACTGGTAGTTTCTTCACTAAAGCCGTTGCAAAAGCATCTGAAATACTCGGCTGTTTGGGTGGCCGTGAACTGGCAAACAGGGAAAGCTGATGCCGCTTCGCCGAAAGAGGTGCACCATCGTCGTACTGTGGGGTTTTCCTCTGACTCGATGTTGGGGAATGTCTTGGTCTCTATCTTCCGCTGGGAGATTTTGCTCATGTACAAGTTGAGCAAGAGGGTGATGAACCACCAGGGGCCACCAGGATTACCAATCGGCTCTCCCTTTGACAGTTTGATGCTGATCTGGCGCATCATGTGGTATCAAAACGTCGGCTGTCGGCATTGGATACCCGTCCATCGGTGTAACCTGATTTAGGTTCCTGAAGTCGATGCATACGCGCAACTTTCCGTTTTCCTTGTACACGGGTACAATATTAGAAATCCTCTCGGCGTAACGGCACTGCCGAATAAATATCGCTTCAATCAATCTTGTAATCTCGGGCTTTATATCAGGTAGAATCTTAGGGTTGCATCGTCGTGCAAGTTGCTGATACGGCCGATATCCTGGTTTTATAGGCAACCGGTGTTCGACAATGGACCGGTCTGGACCAGGCATCTCATGGTATTCCCAAGCAAAGAAATCTTTGAATTCTTTTAATAAACTTGTCAATCTACATTTGTAGTCGGGATCCAAGCTAGCACTATTATATGTCGGCCTTGGCTTGCTACCATCTCCTAAATCCACCATCTCCAATGAATCAGCCGACATAAATCCATGCCCAAGCTTTCCATCTTCGCGGACGAACTGATCCATCTAATCTGAATCTTCAAAGCCAACTGCTCGGATCGGCTGTAGGCCAAAATCGGACACTTTCAGGAAATCAGTGTCCCAAGTCCTACCGGATATACACTTGACGTGTTCGCAGCTCCACTGTTGCGTATCGGCCACCGCAACACTATAGGCGGAATCGGCGGTGACTATCTCGGTACTGTCGCCGACCCACTGTACGAGGCATTGGTGCATTGTAGACGGGACGCAACAATTCGCGTGTATCCAATCGCGACCGAGCAACATGTTGTAGGACCCCTTGCCATTAATAATAAAGAAGGTAGTGGGAAGGGTCTTACTGCCGATGGTGAGGTCGACGCAGAGCGCTCCGCGGGCGGGAGACACGTTGCCTTCGAAGTCTTTGAGCATCATGTCCGTCTTGGTCAGATCTTCGTCGTTTTGCCCAACTTCCGGAATATGGCATACAGCATGATATTGACTGCAGCGCTTCCGTCTACTAGTAGCCTGGTGACAAGTCGTCCGTTAACGTGTCCTTTGAGGAACAGAGCCTTGAGATGTTGTCATTTTTCGTCTTCCGGTTTCTCAAAAGTGGGTGTCATTGACTCCAAAACCAATTGCGCCATCTTCTCCTCCATCCTTGTCACGTCGTCTCGATCGGCGGGCGCCATGAACTCCATCGGCAAGATGAACACCATGCTGACGTCAGCTACCGATTCTTGATTGTCGCCTTTCTCATTGTTGTTTCTTTTGGGGCGCTAGACTCGAGACCTGTCGTCTTTCTTATCCACCATCTGCCTCTGCTCTTCCTCTTATTGTTCCCATTGGCGCAGACGTTGGATCCTTCATTTTTGGGATTTGGATAATCCATCAGGGCACCACCTGGGGTTCACCGGTTTGGCCGGCGGTTTGGCACGCTCCCAGTCTAGTTCCCGTCCTAGGGGGTTCTCATCTGACACCCTAGCGTCGGCCATTTCTTCTAGCCGATTGTGTGTGCTGGCTCTGCCCCCCAGTCGCTTGTGTTGGTCGATCCTGCCCCCCGACCGATCATACTGTTCGAGCCTGCCCCTTGGCCGATCATACCGGTCAACTCTGCCCCCCCCAGCCGATCATGCATTGAAAGGCGCCGATCCTCTTGTTCGCGCCAGTTTCTGCTGATCGGCTCTGATCCTCTGTCTCTGAAGCGTGACCTCTTGAGCGGGCGATCGTTGCGATATGGTCCGCTGCACTCAGGGCAATTATCAGCTGATGGTAATCTGAGGTTATTTTCCCAGCAGTGGATGAAGAACGGGCATCGCCAATGATCCTCGTGTCAGCGTATCATCTCTTCGCGGTGTCTCGAACTTTTCTGCTGCCGCTGATATTTGTTGAGCAAGAATTTGGAGGTGACGGGTCTACGCGATCGCTCTGATCCTTCGCCCTCGTCTTCAACCCGTCTTTTCCCTTTGACATCGTCCATCGTAGCCTGATTTCTGGGTTCCACGGCGCCGCTTCTTTTAGCTGATTCCGATGTCAGCACCTTAGTTTGAAGCGCGTTTCTTCTCGTGTCAACCATGTTAGTAGGGAAAGGATGCTGATCAATTTTCATCAGCTTTACTGGCTTCGCCGGGACTTCGAATTTGAGTCTGCCTTGCTCAATGGCCGACTGTATCTGCTGACGGAAGATTTTGCACTCGTTTGTGTCGTGAGACGTGGCATTGTGCCACTTGCAATATTTCATCTTTTTGAGCTTCTCGGCCGATGGAATGGTGTGGTAAGGTGAGAGCTTGATCTGCCCCTCTTGGAGAAGTAAGTCGAAGATTTTGTCGGCCTTTGACGTTTCAAAACCGAACGCTTCTGGTTCTTTCTTCCCGAAAGGGCATGATATCAGCTTCTTCCCTTTGACCAATTGTGCTAGGCCGATTTCCGCTTCCTCTTCAGATTCAGATCCCTCCAAATACGCCACCTTTTTCTGAAAATTCCTCCGCTGATCAAACAGACGTACTTCTTGACCGGCCAATCGGTGAACGATTTGACTTAAACTTTCAAACTCCTGTGATGCGTACTTCTCCTTGATGTGTGGCAGGAGACCTTGGAAGGCGATATCGGCCAGCTGAGCGTCAGTCAGGGCTAGGGTATAGCATTTGTTTCTGACCTCTCTGAACCTCTGTACGTAATTAGTTACTGGTTCGTCGCTCCTCTGCCTAAGGTTGGTCAGATCTAAAAGCTTCATCTCGTGGACTCCGGCGTAGAAGTACTTGTGGAATTGCTTCTCCAGATCGGCCCAAGTAACGATTGAATTGTGTGGTTGCGTAGTGAACCACTGGAAAGCCGATCCAGAAAGAGATGACGAGAACAGACACACCCGCAGAGCATCTTGTGTGGCGGCCTCCCCACATTGGATGATGAATCTATTTACGTGCTCCACAGTTGAGGTGTCATCCAGCCCCGAAAACTTGGTGAAGTTAGGAACTTTGTACCGATGGGGAAACGGCAGTAGATCGTAGGCAGGTGGGTATGGCGTTTTGTACGTATAGGTTTGTACCTTCGTCTTCAACCCGAATTGGTCTTGAATCACCTCCGCTATCCTTGCTGTCCAATCCACTTGCTGCTGATGAACAACTGGTTGGGGGATCGGCACATGTTGATGGATCGGCGGTGGGACGGCCGGGTGATGGATCAAAATGTGTGGCGGATTTTGCGGCAGCGTGGCCGGTTGAGCGGTTGACAGCTGGTGGCGTAACGAATCTGCCGTCCCATCGTACAGTATCATCGGCGCCGCATTTCTGAGTGTTTTCGCAGCATCTACCCCCCTGCCGATTTCTCACGTGGCCGGTTGATATTGAGGGACCGTCGGCCGGATAGCCGATTGGAATGGTGCCTGGATCGGAGAGCCACCATGACCGGCTGATTGGTTCAGAACAGCCGCCGTTGTATCCTGGAGGCATGATGAGGCGGCGCTTGTGATTGAAAGCATGGCGCACCGTTGTATCCTGGAGGCATTGAAGGCAATAAAGTGTTGTGTCCTCCGTGTTGTGTTGATATCGGCTGAGGAGCCGAGTGAGACGTGCCTGGTAAGCTTCTGACTGGAGCTACAATAGGCGGGGCGTATGCTGGCCCCTGATATCCCTGAGCTACTCCGCTGACCAGAGAACTGATGACGGCATTGTATACCGTGTTGGTCATCATTTAGGATTGGTCGATGAAAGCCTGATAAACGGACTGTTTAATCATATCGGACATCTTGCCCGAGTCCTCAACGATGGTGATTTGGCGGAGAGTTGGAAGAGGAGCTTTCTTGACGGTCAACACGCTTCTGGTACGACTGAAAGATTGCAGGTATACCTTCTTGTATTCTTCTAAGTGTCTTGCCAGTTCTTCTTTCTGGTCGTCCTTGAGATCTGCCTCCGTAACCTCGATGATGTTGTCTCAAAAAATTTCGGCGGCCTTTGACATGTTGGATATTGAGGTGGTCCCACCGGGCGTGCCAAAAGTGTTTTGGCGCTAAAAATTGGCCTATGACCTTCAGCGTCAGACACATGACCCGGGAGAATCTGCTTAACTCCTGTTCGGGTGATCGCCCTGGTGCGGTTCGTGCGACGTGCCAGTCAATCTGACTTGTTGATTGACAAGGAAAGAAACGTATAAAATTCTGGGGGTCTCGATCGGCTAAAGTTCCGATCTGTCCCGAAAAGCGTATCAGCGAATCGGCCGATTTGCTATGAAGATAACCGGCTATAGATCAGCCGATAATCACATGGCGATTGCAAAGAAACTACTGGAGCAAATTAAACAATCGCCACAGATGCAACACTTGAAATAGATCTAATCGGCTATATGACGATAAATAAGAAAAAACAATGATAAAGCCGACAGTTCGATCTCAAGCTGGATAATTGGTGATATAACTAGAACAATAGATAAAACCTATAATTCTAGTAAATATCGATAACTGGTGAATAAATCTAAACGAAACAACAGCGATGCGCCCGAAGTTAAAGCTTAGATATTATTCAATAAACGGAACTTACCAATTGGCCGGAGATCGTGTCGATGTAGCCCTGCCAACCCGTACGAAGTCGTGAAAGAAAAAGATGTATCGGCGAAGTTGCCGACTTGAAAGTAAAGTACGATAAAAAAGTAGATTGTTTGTATTGATTGATGTGTATGCTTTACAAAACCCTGACTGCTTCTATTTATACCCTAGGACTAAGACTCCTGATCTGTCAGGATCCGTTACAAACTTGACTTAAATATAAAAACTACTATATCTATAAGACTCTCCTAAAGGAAACGGACTCCCGCAGGATCTTCTGCTGCCATCTCCTAGTCCAATCCGAACTCCTTCCATTGCTCCTCGACCGAGTCGACGTCTCTCTTTGACCAACGTCATATCATCTTTGACTGGGATCCTCTGTCATCTTGACTCAACATCTCCTCTTGGGCTTCATCCCCTTCTATAAATATTTTATCTGTTGGCGCAAGCCCATATTGGCCCAAACGCTCCAGCCTTTCAATCGGCCGACCCCCACCAACTCCATTCGCCAATCGCCCGAAACACTGCAGCACCAATCAGCCGATTCCTAACTGTAGCACCAATCGGCCGATTCCCAATTGTAGCCTTTAAGTCTGCCGCATCGGCCAATTTCCTCCTTCCCTGACGCCGATTCAAAACGTGTCAAAATCTGGCGTCAACAGATATATTAATTAGTCTTAATAAATTTATCTCGTGGTTTACGGATGTAATCTTGAATTAGTTTTGCAATTAGTCTATATTTAATATTTTAAATGTGAAAAAATTCTATTTTAAATTTTTTTATCTAAATCAACTAAACACCCCCTGAAATTGGCTAGCCTAGGACTGCTCCATGGATCAGCGCACGGGCATCGCGCGGGCATCTGTCAGTCAGGACTCAGGGTCGGTACCTAGGACTGCTCCATCGATCGGCGCACGGTCAGCCGTTGCATCTTCAGACCAATCGCATTTACCCAGACCTGCGCACGCCCCGACGATCCATTTAAGCTTTGAGCAAATTATGTATGTACCACTCAAAAATATAACTCATCCTTTTTATGTCATTAGAAATTACTATCGTTTATAATTTCTCATCCCCTATGTACCATTACTATATGTACCATTACTATCAGTTCTATTAACTGAGTTGTTAAAGGGTAGGGTCAAAAGACAGTAATACCCCTAGCTAGGATGAAGTATACCTGTGGCTTCTATCCCTTCCATGCCATTAGAATCAAATACAGTATATAATGACCTGGTTAAAGGGTCGGGCATGCATAATTTGTAAGACTAGAGGCAATCCAATCGGTGCCTTCAAAAAGTGTCTCAATAAGATTAGGCAAGAAGTATTAGCATAATTGAATACAAATACCAAATGGAGTGCATGTCAAAATACTTGCAACTTGACAAATATTCCAAATATAATTTACAAACAAGAAGGTGATTATATTACATTCTGTATACGACAAGAAGAAATTAAGAAACAATGGCCTCCGGCCGGAAGCCCAACAGGCAACAGCTTCAGCACGACGACCTTGACCGCCTCTGCGAAGGGTGCGTGGCGGGCATGGCGGCGGCCGAGATGGCTCTGCTGGAGATGGGGATGTCGTGCAAGATATGGAAGTCGTTCGCTGGCGAAGAAGCCGCGGATGGCTGCGCGAGCGGCACGGATCCAGCGTCGGATCTTGGCCTCGAGCGCGCTCCACTCGCGACGCTGGACATCGCCGATGCTGAGGCGCTCGACGCCGAGGCGGCGCAGGGAGGCGTCGCTGGTGGCCTTGCGGATGAAGTCGTAGACCTGCGCGCACTCGCGGCCGTACCCTGCGGCGGCCATGCGGGACGCGATGGCGTGGAGGTCGGCGATGGTGTCTTGGGGCAGGAGGTCGATCTCGTGGCGAGCTGAGGCGCTGGCGTCGGGCTCCCGCCGCGGGCGTGGCGAGCTGAAGCTCTGGCGGCGGCCGGGGAATTCAACAAGGAGGCGGCGAGATCTAGGGTTCGGGTGCGGGCATCGCGTGAGGAGAGGGTCGCGGGACAGGAGGGGGGCATGTTTTTTTTTTATCGTCCCAGTGGTGAAAACGGCGACTGAGAGCAGAGGGGTAAAAACGTCCCAAAACGAAAAACTTGACGCTGTTAATATTGGAATTTGACGGTAATAACATAAAAGCGGATGAGAAATTATAACGATGGCACAAATTTCCAATAACACATAGGAGATGATAACACATAGGAGATGAGTTATATTTCTCAATGGCGCATAGGGAATTTGCTCTTAAGCTTTCGTTTCGTGCCGAGGTTGGAGGGTAAGCGCTTGGTCATGGTGCCTGTATGGAACACGTCGGTTCTTGCAAGGATCGCTGTTCGTTCGTGTCGGGTTGCTGGGCTCCTACGATGCCGCGCGCCCGGTGTTCGATCGGGGGCTCCAGGGAGGCCGCCGGGGAGCCCTCCCTCGGCAGTTGGCACTGTGTAAAACCGACCCGAACCGAATGCACGCACCTATCACCCTCTGTTGCTCATGTCAGCGCATCCTTCTGGCTCTGGCGGTTGAGCCGACGGGTAGAGTTATTAGGGCACAAGGACTTGGTGCTCGATGCTCGACCACTTTCAGGCTCCCATTCTATTGGTCCCTCGTTTGTTTCTCCTTATCCGGGGTGGACTGTTGGACAACTCAACTGGAAATGGCCACCCAGGCAGTAGGCATGAGGAACCTACCTAGTCCACCATATGTATATACAATTTCCGCATAAAAAGGTGGTCAGAGAGAGTGGCCACGTCACAGGCAATTCCCAGCCGTCAGATTGGCTAGGCGGACGGTCCAGAACATGCGTGTCCTAGCTATTTTACAAAAAAATCCTAGAACTTTAGAGAAATCAATCTGCAGTCTGACCTCCTCTCTTAGGTAATTTTGCGGAAAGTCCACAACTTTTTTTAGAATCAACCTGTAGTCCAACCTTCCCGGTTCCGGGAAATTTGCAAAGAAAATCTTAAGTCTTATAAAATCTACCGGCCGTCCTGGCCCTCTCTGAGAAATTTTTCAGAAAAACCCTTGGACTTTAATTAAATCAAACCACAACCCGTCGCATCCGTTACTTCTACGCGAGCAAGGAGTAACGCTATACGTACAATTCGAACACCAAAACACGTTAAAATCAAAAGTTGTTCAATATATAATTGATCAAAAATTCAAAAACTACAACTTCATCATAGAACAACTTTTAAAATTCAAAATGCTTTTACAACTCATTTGCACAAATACTTGCATGCGATCCGTCGTACCTACAATATGGACAACAAACCTCTTCAAATTAAAAAGTATCCAATACAAAAATTGATCAGAAATTCAAAATCTACATCTTTATTACACAGTACAATTTTAAATTCAAAGAACTTTTACAATTCATCCGTATAAATGTTTATGTAGTATCCATTCTACCTACAATTCGGACACCTGAACGTCTTCACGTCACAAAGTTTTGAATACAAAAATTGCTCAAACTTTCAAAAGTTCGCTACAAAATAAACTTTTAAAATAAATGATAATAAAAAATACTATAACCAAACACTAAATATAATAAAAAATAGTTTCATTTTCATACGAAAAATAGTACAAAATATATACCAAGTATAACAATACAATGTAGATCATGATACCTACGCATATAATAATTATTACTCTTTTCTATGACCTAAAGTATGTATCAACTACGATCCAACGACATCAAATACGGGCCCTGCGCAGCAAAACCGCGCACCTTTCCGGTGTTTACTACCCCTGAATTGACCTGACGTTGACAAAGATGTCTGAAATCTCAACGCCTCTAACGGGGAAGTGGGCGAGTGGCTCGACGGATACATTGTTCAACTGCGGTCACCTTATCTGCCCGACCTTGCTGAAGGAATAAATAAACCCACGAACTCACTCGGGCAAATCTGTGTGCTAGCAGTTGCTGCACAGAAAGCGACGCGCAGGAAATAACAGACTGACTCATCCAAGTGTTCGTGGGTGATCAAACGAGATCGAGTTCTCTTGACATTTCTCTCCCCTAGGCCGGCCTGGCAATTCAAGAAAGAGGAGCCCTGCGGTACGGTCCTGGCGCCATGCCATCTCCCTTTCAGCAAGGACATGCCACCTTTCGGAATGAAACCGGCAGGGTAGCTGTGGTTCAGCAAGACTGCAACTCGTGCATGAGCAAGTTGCGCCCGTGGCCATTACGCTCCCGTTAATGCCAAACCCGCCTCGAGCGAGTAATCCCTGCCGAGAACCTCGCCGGAGTACTGTGATGCCGCGGATGAAACGAGCCCCTCTTCTTCAGTTCTTCTCCCCCTTGGAGATGAAGTTTAACAGGGACGGCACGTCTCCAGATCGCGACGCAAGGTGTTGACGCCTCTGCCGGGGCGCGGCCGTCAGCGTCGCCAGAGTTATTGGCGGTTTAATTGGGAAATCCGGAGGAAGCTGCGGCTGAGAACGGGGGGCGGCTGGTTTGCTTGACGGCCCGTGCCTCGCCGGCCTTTTCCTGCACGGTTGGTTGTCTGGTGAGCGATGCGATGGGATGGCCGGCAAGGGTGGACGTCGCCGCGGCAGCCGCGCACGAGGCGCGGACCGTTCAGGTTTCCGCGGTCCTGCTCAGGGCCTGGATCTTTTTTCAACTGTCAGGTCGCTGTGACATTCTTCTGGTTTCGTCTTCCGCCTTCTGCTCTCTGCAGGCACGGTTGTTTTGCAGTTATTTCGCCTACCTGTAACCTGTAGTAATTCTGTAAAAATATAAGCACTTGGCATATAGTCAAATATGAATACACGAGACTAGTAGTATGGGGTATTTATCAACCGTTAGCGATTGATTTTGAGCACTTAGCAGCTTAATCTGTAGAGTAGCTGGTCGATCCAGACCTTACGCAGGGGAAAGAAAACGAAAAGGCAGGCGCGCCGGTTCATAGCTTTCAGACATGATAAACTTTTATCACCATTTTGCAACAGGGCGGGGCTTTAAATCGTCCAATGGATTGCTTCACTAGCATCATTAGTAACCAACAAAAGAATAAATAGAGGGATTCTACTAGGTTCTAACCATTGGAGCAAAGGTCGAAAAAATCTTGGACACTTACCAAATTAAATCACGAAAGCCACTTAGAAACTGATGAAGAATACTAAACCGTATGGATAAAGCTTATATTAACCTGGATGCGTAAATGTGTTTGATTTGGCGCCTAGGAGTCAAAGGTAAAATTTGCCTACTTTTAACCAATTTTAGCCACTATTTGGCTGGATGCTAAAATTTGGCTTGACAACATCCTTCTTTGGCCACCTTAGTTCATTTTGGTGGCCAAAGGTGCACAAATTCATGACCACCGATTTGGTGGCCAAATTTTAGTTAAGCTAGTGCAAACCAAATACATTCTAGATCTGTTTTATTTTATTTCAACTGTCACACCTCCAACTAAAAACACTCGTTGGATGGTCAAACGGATTCCGGCAAGGCGACCAAGAAGTTAGTGGAAAGAGTTGGAATTTGGGGTTTTCAGCAAGTCTCTTTATTGCAATCATGTATCCTTCGAAGACGACGAATGTAGAGTGGGTGGGATGGATAACAGTTGATGAGTAGCGTATGTGGCAAATAAGTAGTAATACGGGAATTCTAACGGGGAGTGGTAGTGGAGGCACCGCTAGAGACCAAGACTGGTGGGATGGAGGTAGGGCCTTGCCAAATGAAGGAATGAAGAAAATATTGTGCTCCCTCGAAGGAACAGGGACAAGGGGTTGGAACGTAGAGGAATGGGGCTTGGCCGTGTTAGATAAAACACGGGTTAAAACTCAATCTTAACAGGATTTAACATCTAAAATATAAGCACGACCTATAGAACGATATGAATAACAAAGAAGTGTTTAGATCTCGACCGCCAGTCATCGTAGGAGCCGCTGAGGACGACATCTCGGCGGTGGTTTATGTTGGGGACGAAAACAGCGCTTCCGTAGTCGTTCCCGTAGGTGTTCCCGACGTAGATGAAGTAGTCGATCTCGCCGGGTATCGTCGTCCTTCCAGCCTATACCGGCACTGTCCGGTGTTGGACGGCAAGCGGAGGCGGTGGCCTTCAGGTGGCTCCAGCGCCGCCGTAGATCGGAATGGCTGTAGTGGGCGGCTAGGGTTTCTGAGTATGATTAGGTTAATCACAAAAACGTCGGGTCTCACTATTTAATATGGCGCTGAACAACCTGGGGCCACAACCACTATAGGACTTGGGCCTCCGATCAAGTCGTGTAACGGGCCTTTACTTATCCGTTTCTTCTCCTTTTATTTTCGGCCTTTTGGACCATCGAAAAATTCCAACATTCTCCCCTTTGGTCTAAAGGCCTAAAACTGATGCCATTCTTAAAGTGCAGTTATGTAAACAGACAATGTATCACAACAGTGTATAATCCCATCGCGACACAATTATCCACAATGCATTAAACCACTTATCGTAATGGGAGGTGGTTGTCTTATGACCCTTTTAGTTCCAAGATTACAGGCTATCCAACAGTCCCATGCCGGCAGTTAGCTCACGAAATTGATTGGGAGGTAAGCCTTTCGTTAATGGATCCGCGAGCATTTCCTTAGTACTTATATGCTGTAACTCAATAGTACGATCTTAGACTCTATCTTTCGCAACATAAAACTTAATGTCAATGTGCTTGGCACCACCACTTGACTTGTTGTTACTAGCATAGAAAACTGTGGCTTTATTATCGCAGTATAACTTTAGTGGTTTGCTTATGCTGTCCACCACTCTTAATCCGGGTATAAATCCTTTAAGCCACACAGCTTGCCCCACGGCCTCATAACATGCCACAAACTCAGCCTGCATAGTTGATGCTGCAGTAAGTGATTGTTTGGAGCTTTTCCATGATATTGCTCCATTCGCAAGTGTGAAGACATAACCTGATGTCGACTTTTTAGTGTCAACACAGCCTGCGAAGTTGGCGTCTGAATAGCCAACTATTACTAAATTCTCAGTTTTCTTATATGTGGGCATGTAGTCCTTAGTGCCCTGCAAATAACGCAAGACCTTCTTGACCGCTTTCCAGTGATCCATTCCTGGATAAGACTGATATCTACCAAGCATCCCGGTAATGAAAGCTAAGTCAGGACGTGTACATACTTGTGCGTATATAATGCTTCCAACAGCTCAATCATATGGAATCGAACTCATTTGATCAATTTCTAATTGATTCCTGGGACTTTGAAATTGCCCAAACTTATCGCCCTTACCACTGGAGCAGCTGTGCCTGAACATTGATGCATATTATAACTTTTAAAAACCTTCTCTATATAAGCCTTTTGAGAGAGTCCTAATGCACCCTTGGATCTGTCTCGATGTATCTCAATGCCCAGTACATAAGAGGCATCACCGAGATCCTTCATATCAAAATTCGATAAGAGAAAACCTTTTATCTCGTGCAGCAAGTTCTTATCGCTGCTTGCTAATAGGATGTCATCCACGTATAAAACTAGGATGATGAAAGAGCTCCCCTTGATCTTAATATATATACAATTATCCACTATATTTTCAACGAAGCCCAATTTCTTAATTACTTCATCAAACTTTAGGTACCATGTTCTGGACGCCTGTTTCAACCCATAAATGGATTTCTTTAGTCTGCATCCCAACTGTTCTTTGCCTTCCACAATAAAACCTTCTGGTTGCGCTATGTATACATTCTCATGCAAATCACCGTTTAAGAACGCAGTCTCAAGGTCTATCTGATGCAGCTCGAGATCGAAATGAGCTACTAGAGCCATAACGATTCTAAACGAGTCTTTCTTCGAGATGGGCGAGAAGGTCTCAGTATAATCAATTCCCTCTCGCTGTGTGAAGCCCTTAGCCACAAGCCTTGCTTTGAAACGTTCAATCTTCCCTTTGGATTCATACTTAGTTTTGTAGACCCATTTACAGCCCACCTTCTTAGCTCTATCAGGAATCTGTACTAAATCCCATACCTTATTTATACTCATAGATTCCAGCTCTTCTTCCATAGCCTCAATCCACTTGTGGGAATGCTCACTACTCATAGCTTCCTTGAACGAGTTTGGATCATCAACCTTCCCCATATCGTGTCCTTCTCCACTCATGTACACGTAATCATTGGAGATAGTAGTTTTCCTCTCTCGTGTTGATCTTCTCAGAGGCTATGGCTCCTCCACTGGAACAGGCTCAGCAGTAACTTCTTGCTGTGCTTCTGGCGCCTCGGCGGCGGTCTGATCCTGTGCTTCCTCAACAGGTTCTTCCACAACTTCACTTTGATGCTCATCAGACACATTCTCATGCTCACTTATAACAGGCGCTTGTTCCACATTCACTTCTAGGGAATCAACTGTCTGAGCTGGTGCTGTATTCTGAAAATTAGATAAAATAGGCATATAATAATCACAAGTCAGCGGTGCAGTATCATAAGTCCGCATTTCCTTGAGATCGATTTGCCTAGTCTTAGTGCATCCATTTTCCTCTAAGAATATTGCATGTCTCGTCTCAACAAACTTAGCAGTACCCTTAGGACAATAAAACCGATATCCCTTTGATCTGTTTGGATATCCAATGAAATAGCAACTTTCTGTCTTAGGATCTAATTTTCCAAGGGACGGATTAAATAACTTCACCTCAGTTGCACAACCCCAGACATGAAAAAATTAATGCTGGGTTTCCTACCAGTCCAAAGCTCATAAGGCGTCTTAGGGACTGACTTACTAGGAACGCCATTATTTATATGCGCGGCAGTTTTCAGCGCTTCCATCCATAAACTCACTGGCATTGTAGAGTTGCTTAGCATACTGCGCACCATATTCATTAGAGTGCGATTTCTTCTTTCTGCTACACCATTTTGCTGAGGTTCACCAGGAGTTGAGTACTGAGCTACTATTCTATTTTCTTGAAGGAATCTAGCAAAAGGGCCTGGGATTTGTCCATATGTGGCATGTCTCCCATAATATTCACCACCTCTATCTGACAGTACCACTTTAATCCTTGACTGATGCTGATTTTCTACTTCAGCTTTAAAGGTTTTGAACTTATCAAGTGCCTCGGATTTTTCTCTTATGGGGTAAATATATCCATAACGGGAGTAATCATCAGTGAATGTTATAAAGTAACTAAAACCATCCACCGACTTAACATTAAATGGACCGCAAATGTCAGTGTGAATTAATTCTAATATTCCTGAACTGCGCTTAGCTCCATCCTTCTTAATTTGTTTTGCAAACTTCCCCTTAATACAATCAACGCATTGGTCTAAGTCAGAGAAGTCTAGTCTTGGAAGTATCTCTTCTCTAATGAGACGCTCCATTCGCCCCTTCGAAATGTGGCCCAAACGAGAATGCCACAATTTCGACGAAGTCTCATGTCCTCTCTTGCGTTTGTGACTAACTTCGCTTACATTCAATACATAGACATTATTATGGGACAGTAAGTAAAGATCATTGTGTAAAGGTGCTCGATAAATAATGTCACCATTCAAACTTATTACACATTTGCTGTCATCAAAAGTGCATGAATAACCATCAAGATCTAATTTAGAAACAGAAATCAAGTTTCTCTCAATAGACGGAACATAAAGGACATCATTTAAGTGAAGAATAAAGCCGCCATGAAGTTCTAATTGGAGAGCTCCAATGGCCTCCACGTCGGCTTCAACGCCATTTGCGACTCTTAACCTTCGAGTCCCCTTTCTTATAGTCCGCACGCCAGACAATCCCTGTGAGGAATTTGTAACATGAATGGTGGCACCAGAATCAATCCACCAAGTACTTAATGGGAAATATGCATAAAAGGACTCATCGACTATAGAAATGATGTCGTTATTACCTTTTCTCTCACACCACGCCTTAAACTTCGGGCAGTCTTTCCTCTCATGGCCCTCATTGTCGCAGTGGTAGCAGAGAAGCTTCTTAGAAGCAGATGGATCATTCTGCTGAGGAGCTTCATAAGGTTTCTTACCCTTTTTTTGGCTTATTTGGGGCCGGATGCCCTCTTGTTTCCTCCCCTATGTCCCTCATGTCTTACGACGTTGGCAAGTCGGGGTTCTGAGAGCGTAGCCGTTCTTCCTCTTGAGCACACTTAGACACAAGCGTGGTGATGCCCCACTTCTGATCGCTTGCATTATAATTTATCTTAAATGGCTCAAAGACTGATGGAAGTGACATCATGACGTGGTGAAGCAGCGCTGCATCATTAAGGGGACAGTCGAGGTCTGGAAGCTTATACCTCATGTTGACCATGCCCATAATATCCTCTCTTACACTGCCTTGCCCATTATACTTAGCCTTCACGAGCTGAGATAAGAGAGTGCTAGCATTGGCCTTGTCAGACTCCTTAAAGTAGCTCTCAATCTTATCCATGAAGTCCTTAGCATTCTTAGGCTCTTTGTCAAGAGCTCCCCTGATAGAAGGGTTAATGGTCATATTCATAAGACTTAGGGCCACTCTGTCAGAATGCTCCCAGCGCTCTTTTTCTTTCTCATAAGCAGCAGTGCGTGCAGCAAGGGTAGTATCATCAGTCCCTTGTGACACTGGTGCAACAGGCGCGGGCATCCTCAAGGAATGATCCTTATCCATCGTCAGCAGAATAAAACCAATCTCAGTCTTCCACTTGACGAATTTATTCCCTCCCAACTGAGAAACACCACTGATATAAATCATGATGCTGGAGGGGGTGGCTTCTGTTCATAAAATAAAGTTTAATCAGTAATGACAACAAAATAATGAATGTAATCAGCGTTTGCCAGATTAAAATATTAATTAATTTTGAATAAACAATTTGCATCACCGTTGGGCAGAAGCAAATAAACTTAGCATCTCATGAATTAATTTTGCATCACCGTTGGGCAGAAACAAAATAAACTTAATGACTTAGCGTAGTTAACGCAGCGGAAAAATATAATTTTGCATCACCGTTGGGCAGAAACAAAATAAACATAATGACTTAGCGTCATTAACGCAGCGGAAAACATAATTTTGCATCACCGTTGGGCAGAAGCAAAATAAACATAAATAAACTAAGTGTCTTAATAGCAAATAATTAAATCAACATTGGTCAAAAATTAATTAAATGCTCAAAATAAACTAAACAATTCTGAATAAAATTCACATTTATTTCATTTACTCAGAATAGCAACTCACAATTTTCTTATAATTTTTAGCGTAATAATCCCTAATTTAAAAAATTTCTTAATGCTAAAGAGGAAAATATACTGAAAATCAGCTCAGAAATTAATAAAACTGAAAATAAAACCGAAAAGAAAATGGGCTTAAACTTTATTGGACTCTTGGCCCATAAACCGACAGTGGGCCGCCCAACTGGCCCACCCGCGCCGGCCTCCTCCCCCCACCCGCCTGGGCCGTGGGCCCAGCAGCGGACGAGTGGGCCGCCAAAGCGGCCCAACTCGGGCGCCGGCCTCCACCCCCCCTGCGGCTCAATCTCGGCCGTCGGATCGTCAAAACCTAGATCCGACGGCTGAGCTTAGATTTCGGAGGTATATATACTCATTGGGAGACTGAAAACCCTAACCCTAAATCATTTTCTCCTCCTCCTTCTTTCCTCGAGCCGCTGGCAGTCCTTTCCTCGTGCCACCGCCGCTTCTCCTCATGGCGCCGCCGGCTCGGGCCGGCCGCCGCCCCTCATGGCGCCTTCGCCCCTCAGGGCGCCGCCGCGCCTCGAGGCCGGCCGCGCCGGGCGTCGGGCGCCGGCCAGTGGCGGCCGCCGACGGTGGGGGCCGGCCACGCCTCTGGCGCCGACGCGCGTCGGGCTCGGGCCGCCGTGCGTCGTGGCCGCCGCGTTGGCCGCCAGTACTTATGGCGGAGCGCCGCCTTGGGGGGCCGCGGCGTCGTGCCGTCTCCGGCGCCTTCACGGCGGCCATGGAGGCGGCCCGCTTCCGCGGTCCGCCATGGCCGCGCCCTTTTTTTTTCCATCGCCACGGTGCTACATGCCCCGCGCGACCTTATGCGAAAACCGCCATGCGAGTGCCCGAGAAGTACGTTGAAATCTAGCGGAAAACCGGGCACCGCCGTGGGGTTTCTATGCTTATTCCGGGGGTTTGGAGGGGTTTTCGGGTGGGATTCCTTTCGATCTTATGCTTTCTTATGCTCTATTTCTCTTGGATTTGACTTTATTCATGCGAAATCGAACTTAGAACTAACAGATCTAAACTAAAACATGAATAAAACCGAGAAATAAAACTTAATCGAGAACTAAACGTGAAATAACCAACCAAGATCTAAAACTGAACTAGATCTACAGGTTCTTATGGCTTACGGTTAGGTGCTTAGGCAAAAGATACCAAATGTTAGATAAAACATGGCTTAAAATTCAATCTTAACAGGATCTAACACCTAAAACATGAGCACGACCTATAGAACGATATGAATAACAAAGAAGTGTTTAGATCTCGACCGCCAGTCATCGTAGGAGCCGCTGAGGACGACATCTCGACGGTGGTTTGTGTTGGGGACGAAAACGGCGCTTCCGTAGTCGTTCCCGTAGGTGTTCCCGATGTAGATGAAGTAGTCGATCTCGCCGGGTATCGTCGTCCTTCCGGCCTATACCGGCACTGTCCGTGTTGGACGGCAGGCGGAGGCGGTGGCCTTCAGGTGGCTCCAGCGCCGCCGTAGATCGGGACGGCTGTAGTGGGCGGCTAGGGTTTCTGAGTATGATTATGTTAATCATAAAAACGCCGGGTCCTACTATTTAATATGGCGCTGAACGACCTGGGGCCACAACCACTACTGGGCTTGGGCCTCCGATCAAGGCATGTAACGGACCTTTACTTATCCGTTTCTTCTCTTTTTATTTTCGGCCTTTTGGACCACCGAAAAATTCCAACAGGCCGACCTTTGCAATCTAATCCATTCTTAACTGAATCTATCTGATTTTTGAGAACATCTTGAAGACAATATTGCCGTTTTAGTGTTTTATGAATTGTAAGCTGTCTTGCGTTGTGATTCAAACCAGCTGAGTGACCATCAAATTATCAAACCGAAGCACCCTTTTAGCGAAGAGTTACAAATAACAGGTACTCCCTCCGTCCTGAAATATAAAGCATTGAAGGGTTCAAAATTTGTATCCAAATATAAGGCATCCTAAAATGATTTGGAAAGTAATTATTCCCAGCTGGTCATGAAATCAGCAAAATGACAATCAAACAAGGCATTAAATAGGGTTACATGCGTCATTTCCCCATCTTCTAAATGTGTAGGATGTCCTATGTTACAGGACGGAGTGAGTAGGCTGTTCTAATTACTCATACCTAGCATACTGTAGCCGCGTTGCTATTTTTCTGGTTCAGTACATCTATTTTCAGTTAAGTCCTACTATCACACCGTGTCAGCCAAAGCATCGTCGATCCACCTACATATACGTCTCTATAAAAGCCTCCCGTCCCATTACTCCGTTCCCGTACATGAGGGGTTGTTAGTTCCCGACCTGCACTTGATGGGGGATGTGCTGCACCCTCAGGCCGGCGCCGGCGACGTGCAGGCCCTCTGGCCGGGCGATCTCGACGAGCAGCTCATAACCGAGCTCCTCAGCGACGACAGCCTCCTCCTCGGCGCCCTGCAGCCGGACCCCGGCGGCGACTCCGAGCACTGCTCGCTTGACACGGGGGCCTCGCCAGCGGCTGCTCCCGCGCCGTGCGAAAGCGGCGGGGCCGAGCAGGAGGAGCTGCTGCCGCAGCCGGAGGCGGTGAGCAGGGCCCTGTGCTCGGTGTACACCGGCCCGACGATCCGGGACATCGAGATGGCGCTGTCGACGTCGCGGCCGTCCTACCCCTGGAGCAGCCGCCGCTACAGCCCGATGCATTTGTAGGTGCACCCGATCCGTGCGTGGTTTTCAACATAATTCCTGGTACAGCAAGGAGTTAGTCTGATGAATGATCCGCGCATGGTTTTGGCTGGAATTGAAGTGGCAGCAGGTTCGGGGCGGCGAGCCGGACGCCGGAGAGCAAGTACACGACCAAGGTGAAGAGCTGCGGCGGCAAGACGCCGAGCGACGGGTACAAGTGGCGGAAGTACGGGCAGAAATCCATCAAGAACAACCCCCATCCCAGGTGCTCTACTTCTAGAACGTTAAATTATTTGTCCGTTATTCTTTCCCCCCCTTATATTACAAAGTTCCATTCAAATTTGGCCGTTGTTCTTTGGCATGCCGATCGCGTCGCGGATTCAATTCGCACATGCGTCCCGGGGCCATGTAGGAGCATGATTGGCTTACGCGCGATAGGTAGAAGGTCGCTTGTAGATCCAAATCGGGTCGTCGCCGACGCGATCATGCAATGGTACGCACGCGAGTTTGGGCAATGTCACCGCAGGCAGCTACACGGCCCGGGCACCGGCCGGCCGGGGGGTGAGCGAGCGGCGGCCGAGCGCATGTGGAAGCGGAGCGGTGCGGCGCGGCCGCCCATGCTCGCGTCCATGATGAACTAGCAGCTGGAGAGCAGAACCGCTGCGGCGCGTCGCCGGGCATGCGGTGTCGCGGTCTGGCGCAGGTAGCACGTGTGCCGATGATCTCCGATGATAGACGACCAGAGGCCGACACGTTTCTGGGCCTCTAGTAGTAGTAGTTGGCGCTCGGTGGGGAGCCTCGCGTACGGCGGCCGTGCAGCGTGTTACGTGTGAGATGAGCAGATGGGGAGATGGCAGATGAGGCCATGAAGGCCGTCGGCGGGGAACCGGGAAAGACGAAGAGTACTGACGCGAGCAAGAAGAAAGTACTTGGACTAAAAGGAGAGTCCTGCAGAGGAAATAACCAGAGAGCGCGACGTGTGTGGCAGATTTCTAGGTTTCGTATTCACACTGTCCTATTCTCCATGCCGTGCCGATCGACTTCAGTTTTGCTTTCTCATCAGACTCATCTCCTAACTCTCCTCTTTCACCGGTTAGGCTGCAGCTCTAGGTACTCAGAAGCAACAAATATTTTCAACGATTTTTAGTATTCTTGTTAGGTATCTACTAGTCTATCAACCCGTGCTCCCGCACGGGTTCATTAGAGTTAATATAAAAATAAAATTTATAGCTAATAAATATAATTATTCATCACATACTTTCTTTCATTTATTAAATATTTTCTAACATAACTCTAAAAGATACATATTTATCATTATTTGGTTGCAACAGATTTATTTAATAACAATTTATTTTTACTTTGCATCACACCTCCATATGTGTTTAATATTTATTTAATTCAACCCTTTGTTTGAACTATGTGAGCAACATAAAAATTAGTATTGTTATCTCTTTCCTCATGCATGAATACACGGTGACACACATCATAAATAGTAGTATTTTTATATAAATAAATATTAAAAATGATAGAAATAGTAATTTAGAATTTATATTGGTGCACGTTAATATTTTGTTATAATTATATAATTTAGATTCAGATTTATAGGTTACTTTAACTATTGAGAATGATATAATTAGACTTATATGCAAATTTAAGGAGTTATTTGTATTATTCTTATAATGACATAGGTGGATAATTTACATGAAGATTAGGGGTTACTTTAGATTACTTTTTTATAATGGCAGAGGTGGGTAATTTAGATAAATATTTAGAGGATTACTTTAGATTATATTTTATAATAGCAGATGTGGGTAATTTAGATATATATTTAGAGGGTTACTTTAGTCTATTTTTATAATGACAGATGTGGGTAATTTAATGAAAAAGATAAAGATATGATGGATACTATGATTAGATTTGTCGGATTGATGGCCAGATGTTTCTGATTTTTGTGAGAATTTCTAAAATTTTTCTAACTTTTTAAGTATCCATCTAGCATCCTAAGTGGTTTCACGTGGAGGTTTAAAAGGAACCTCCAATTAGTAATAGTAAGATAATTATTTCTAGGACCGTCCCTGCTACACTTTATTTCTAGATATCTATATCGAACCATTTCATTTTGAGAATTTTGTTTCAGTTTTATTTTAGTACAAATTAAAGTTTGTTCCCTAGCACACTACCTTAGATTTTACCTTAAGCTCATTTTAGAAATACATTAGGCTATTTTGGTAGCATTGGATAGTTCTTCACTATTTTATTATTACAGTAAGCCTTGCAAAAGAATATTCTCATCAAGAACTTATACATCTCTCCCTATATGATCAGAGAGGCCATGCGTGCATCTTTCTCACCGCGTGTGATGTTAATTTCTCTCCAAAGAACATGATAGCTATTACATGCTTAAGCAAATGATCAGGGGGGCATGCGCACATCTCACACACCCAGGGACGGCCCTGATTCGGAATAGTGTTATTGGTAATTCGTCTACACCGTACCGGTGGAAAAACGGTGTGAAAGTTTAGAATGCTAATTAAACACGTTAGCATCTTCAATAGTTTCCAATATTTTTTCCTCAAATTTTGTTGTTTGCTAACTCCCCAAATAAAAAAAAGAAAAAAGAGTCCATCTCCAAGAGTTCCCTATTTTTACTCCAAAAATAAAAGGTTGTGGCTCCACAAGGTTAATTCTACGGAAACTTCCATAGCTGGCGGACATGACTGACAGAGAGGATCTCATTGCAAGTCACATTGCCGGCGATTTAGGGCACAAGAGGGTTTGAAATTTGGGGGAAAAGAAAGAGGACGATGAGGGGGTTCCGTTTTACCTCTTACTTGCGCCGTTGATGCACCATGGCGGCTGGAATCGGTGCGGGAAGAAGTGGCGGCGGTCTGGTTTGTGTCGAAGCAGGCATGGTGACGATGCAGGGTCAGGCGGGATAGGAGATGCAGCGAGTGTCGGCGGCGTCGGCTCCCCTGGCGACGACGTGCTGGATTGCGTAGGGAGGGTGAGCGTGAGCAGCAGGGCTTGCGGGGCTTGCGGCGCTCGATTGGAGGCGGATCGGGAGCGACGAAGGCGTGCGCATATTTACGCACAAGGATGGCTAATATGTCAATTGTTAGGAGATAAAGAATTAGGATGGGGAACTATTGGAGGGTATTTTTTTTCTTTTTTAAAAAAAGTAAAGATGGAGAAGAGAGATGATGAGCTATTGGAGTTGCTCAGAACCTGCTTTCCTCTTTTTCCGGGAAAAAAAACCTGCTTTCCTCTCTCTGATGGAAAGCAGTCTATACGGTTTAGGAATGATAGCCAGCAGCGTCATCTTCAGAGGAACGACGTTGTGGATCATCGATCGTACCAGCGCCTCGCTAAAGAGTACGGACTCACAGAACCACCTTTTGTGCCACTTTGTGGCGCCACTGTGCAAAGTGCTCGTAGTAGCTTGCAAGTGTGTAACAGTGCAAACATAACGACAAAAGGTGCTGCACGACTGCACGAGGTTCGATCCCATGGAACCTGCCCTGCCAAAGACATCCTCCCATGTTCAGAGAAATCGGCAAGCTGACGGCGACGTCTGCATCCATCCCTTATCGATCTCGCCTAGCTAGAACGAAGCAGCAACAGTTCCAGCAATCATTTGTCCCTCCCTGCCACGCGATAGATAGATATTTCACCCCACAACCATCGGCGACGTTTCATTAAGTGCCGCTAAATTAACTAAAAAAAGTTGGTTTCAGATAGCCAGTCCTTTCAGGTCCAGCAACCTCCAGCTGCTGTACCTAGATTACAGTCACACTCATGAGCTAGTAGCTGATGATATATATAATCGTTTAGTTTAATTATGTGCCGTTGGTCATCGAAAAATTTCGTTCCTGATGACATTAAACCACTGGTTGGCTGATGTCTGATGATATGATCTGCCTTTTTTGTTTTTGCTGCCATGCAGGAGCTACTACAAGTGCACGAGCTCCCGGTGCGGCGCGAAGAAGCACGTGGAGAAGTCGACGGACGACCCGGAGATGCTGGTCGTCACGTACGAGGGCCCGCACCTGCACGGCCCGCAGCCGCTCTTCCCGCGCCGCCAGTGGGCGTCGGTGGACCTGTCCGGCGCGGCGGCGGCCGCGGCCGCGAAGAAGAAGCAGGACAAAACCCCCTCCCCGGCGGCGTCATCAGCCGCGCCCGCGCGCGCAAGCGACGACGCGGGCGGCTGGCTGCCGAACGACGACCACTACCAGATGACGTGCGGCGACCCCGGGGAGGCGCCGGGAAACGGGCGCGCGGAGGACGCCGCGGCGCGCCGGCACCTGGCGGCGGCCGCGGACTCGTGCGACGGCGGCTCGACGACCGCCTCCGCGCCGGCTGCTACCGTGCTGACCTGCGACTCGCCGCCTACGGCCTGGTCCTGCCCCGACTTCCCCTTCGCGTGGTCCCCTGAAGCTCCTCTGCTCCTGTAGAAGCCGGCCGGTAACCATGGATCGCCTAGGAATAGGATACTAATATGTATGTATACACACATCAAAGTAGATAGCACAAATGGATCAAAAGATCAGAGACCCCGGCAATTTACATTGCGGGCTAGAATAACCCGAGTGACTAGGCTACAACGCCGGCGTTAAGCTACCTAAAGCTGGTGCAGCGCCGGTGGTGAAAAAAAAAGGCTAGCACTTTCCTAGTTAACCAGACAACTACAGTATATTGATTGTACAGTAGTGAAAGCTAGGCATCATAGTTCCGTTCACAAGTGTAAAATCACAAGTGCCCTTGCGTGCTCTGCTCTAGCACCACAAGAAGCTCTTCCCTTTTCATCCCAACATTACAAAGACTTCGCCGATCACTGTTCAGGTAAGGATTGGTTGGCCGTGCGCGCATCCTCGTCGTCGCTTTCGCCATCAAGTGCTGTCCCCATTCTAGGACTCCTCTCTAAGTGCCTCGTAATCCAGTTCGCGAGTCGCTGCCTGCGCCATGAATGGACTGACCGCTGCCAACTAACTGGGGGGTTCCAGGGATCGATCCGAATCCGATAGCTGGCGAGATTGACCGGTACATCGATGGGCCAATATGCTGATCCGTTAGCATGTCGATTGCTCGTGCGGCAGGGACGTTTGTGATGGAACCAGAGGCAACGTGTCCGCGCCCTGGCCTTCAGCTTGAGATCTCTGGTGTTGCTACGGCCCGATCCTTCTGCTCTCCCCGTCGACTGTACTACATGACCTGTCGGCTGGATAGTGCAATTAGAACGTCTATTTCTATTAGAACTTAAAAGGATGTGCAATTAAAAGGAAACGTCTCCTATTTTAAGAACTTAAAAGGATGTGCATCTAGAACTTAAAAGGATGTGCAATTAGAACTTCTATTTCTATTAGAACTTGAGGATTAAATCCTATTAGGATTAGGATTCCTAATACTATATATGAAGGAGGGGATTGTGTAAACAAAGAGATTGAGGTTATGGAAATCAAGCAAACCAGGAGCCAACACAAAGGGTGCGTTTGGATCACTGCCACACCTTGGTTAGCCAGAACAGTTCAAATAAACTAGCTCACACAGGTAAAACCTTCACTATTATTTAGTTGATCAGTGTAGTAGCACATAGAAACACAATCTTTTATGTAACTGTGTGCTTGCTGACAACGGAAAGCTAAATTAGGTCGCCTGCCCGGGCAAACTATTTCTTATTGTTACGAACAAATGTTTGTAATGATCTCATCCTTGACATGAGGGGGTCAACAGGTGGTTGACCACGTCCTCACGCACGCACGAATCGGCGCGACGGTTCGCAGGAGCCCTGGTAGGGGCGTCATTTACTGTTCTCTCCATGTATAAATACATTTATACAGATCAATGAAACACACTAGGTTCTTTAGCCATTCACTGTTCTACTCGCGATTACGATTACAATAAATACATTTTCAGCATTTTGCTTTTCTACCGAGAAGAAGAAAGCAACGAGGAAGAAGGGGGACGTCGGCACTTCACCAGAGATCGACTTCCCCTCCACTGAGGTACAATGCCGCCGACACGCTCACCGTCAATGGGAGTAATAGAATTTCCATAAATTATCTTGATAGTGGAGAAATATACGATGATAAGACTGCAGTTATCGACATATACTTCTCTGAATCAATTGATGAGAATCTCCATAAAGATCCAGATCCAAGATCCATGGCTGAGTGCAAGAAGCGTTTGGATTGGAATGAATAGGAGGCAATTGACGCGGAGTTAGCCCCACTTGCTAAGAAAGAGGTATTCTCATCATACCTACACCTCTTAAAATCTTTTCTATGGGTTTTAAATAGGTTTTCATCCAAAAGCGAAATGAAAATAATGAGGTGGTGAGATACAATGCGAGACTTGTAGCACAAGGGTTCACGTAGAGATCCGATATTGATTTTAATGAAACATATTCTCCAGTTATGAGTGGAATTATATTCCGATATTTTATATCTTTGGCAGTGCAAAATCGTCTATCTATGCAGTTGCGTGACCGCATATCTCTATGGGTCACTTGATTCAGACATTTACATGAAAGTTTCTGATAGGATTTCCATATTGAATCAGGGCGCTAATCGCAACGTGTATTGTGTGAAACTAAAAAGATCTTTGTATGGCCTTAAACAGTTGGGATGAATATGGTACAACCGACTGAATGAGTACCTTCTGCAAAAGGCTTACTCTAATAATGATGATTGTCCATGTGTCTTCATCAAGAAGTCCTCGTCAGGATTTTGTATCATATCGGTGTATGTCGATGACATAAACATCATTAGCAATTCACAGAATATTGATCAAGCTTGCAATCATCTTAAGATGGAGTTTGAGATGAAGGATTTGGGTAAAACTAAATTTAGCATTGGTTTGCAAATTGAGTACCTTCACTCAGAAATCCTAGTGCACCAGTCTACCTATATCTAGAAAATATTGGAAAAACTCAATATGGATAAATCATATCCAGCCAAGGCACCCATGGTTGTTGGATCTATTGATCTTGAAAAAGATATTTTTCGACCATGGGATGAAGGAGAAGATATGCGGGGGTCTGAATTCCCCTATCTCCGTCTCATTAGAGCACTTATGTATCTCGCGAATAACACCAGGTCTAATATTGCTTTCGCGGTGAACTTACTTGCAAGTTATAGTGCTGCTCTGATGAAACGTCATTGGGTAGGAGGGAAGTAAACCCTCATATACCTTAATAGCATAAATGACTTGGATCTGTGCCATCAGAATAACCAAGATCCTATGTTGATTGGATACACTGATGCTTGCTACTTATCTGATCCCTATAATTCTAGATCTCAAACGTGATTCATTTTCTTATATGGTGGAACTGCTATTTCTTGAAAATTGTCTAAACAGATATTGGTGGCAACTTCCACAAATCAATCATTCTGATATAACTGCACTTTATGAGGCATCACGTGAATGCATGTGACTTCGCATAATGATTAACCACATACAACAATCGTGTGATATTGGTTCTATGGAATCACCTACCATTATCTATGAGCATAGTGCTACTTGTGTTACACAGATGCAAACAAGCTACATCAAGAGCAACATCACTAAGCATATTGCACCCAAGTTGTTTTATCCTCACGAACTCCAACAGAGTGGCGAGATAAACACCATGCAAACAAAATCTTGTGATAATCTTGCTGATTTGTCACTAAATCTCTACGTGCCTTAACATTTGAGAAATGTATTAAGAGGATTGGTAGGATTGGTACGAGAAGGCTTCGAGATTTGCAAGATTCAGGAGGAGACACCCAAAGTGGTATGCCTTGTTAAAGGCATCACACTATGCTCTTTTCCTTTTATGAGTTTTTTCCTTTAAGGTTTTCTCATATAAGATTTTTAACGAGGCAATGTTAATAAGTATATGTCATATTTCTAGTTTTTCCCATGGATTTTTTTATGGAAATACAAAAACATAAATTACTCTTTGAACTCTATGAGTTTAAACAGTAATTACCGTATAGATACATTTCTCCCTTTTTCATATGATTTTTGAGGAAGTAATACATGTTCACTGATCAAAAGATGGATTCAAAAGGGGAAGTGCTATAAATAAATATTTGTAATGATATTATCCTTGACACGAGGGGGTCAACAGATGGTTGACCACATCCTCACGTACGTACGGATCGGCTCGTAGGGGCGTCGGTTACTTCTCACGCAATGCATAAATACATCCATACGTATCGATGAAATGCTCTTAATTCTTTTGCCATTCACTGTTGTACTCGCGATTACGATTCCATTAAACACTTATCGCTACAGGTCGATTCCAAAACCAACTCGGTTCTGAATACCAGCTACTAGCTCATACTATGTGATGTGCGCGATTCAGATGCCACCGGGGGCGCAGTCGGTCAAATTGACCGCCGGCGAAGGGGTTGCCAGAGGAGGAAGCTGCCTAATCGCATGGGACTATGGGAGCAAAGGGCCGGGCCCATGGGCGTGCGGCCGCACAGGCCCCCATTTTACTGGGGCCCCACATTTTTCTGCAGCCCATCAGGATCTGCCCCAACAATTGTTGACCGGCCCAACTAAACGTGATGCCCTCCTGTCCTGTTCCTAGCCGGCTGGCCCAAATGCAACCTGACAGGCGGCCTGTTCCTAGCGCACGTCTGTCCCCTGGCTAAAACGTGACAGCCGCCGCCGCGTCACGCTGCCTTGCTCTTGCCGATTCATCTTCACGCGCGTGACGCGGCGGCGGCGGCCAGGCGACGATCGCGACGCGGCGGCAGGCGGACAGGCAACGTCGCGAGTCGCGACGATCGCGACACGGTGGCAGGTGGCCAGGCAACGTCGCTAGTCGCGACTATCGCGACGCGGCAGCCGGAGGCAGGCGACGATCGCGCCAGGAAAACGGAAGGAGGATCTGTTCGGCGGCGGCGCTCACATGATCGCTTTGACAAACGACAAATCAGTGATGCAGTGGTGAGGCGTGACCTAGGAGGCTGCCTGAGAGTGGACGTTTGCATTCAGCGATTGCAAGCAATCGCCAATTAGACTAAAGAGATACCGGCTCAAGGTACATAGCTAATTTTTTATTTTTCACATGTTGGAGAAGATTGATCTGAATCTATCATTAAAGATTTTATTTCAAGGAACATGATAAAAATAAAGCTGTTTCGGTAAAGACCATGCAACCAAGATTAAATAGGTACAATTTTTGATTTGTTCCGCTTTCATGTAATATATATATTATACTATATATGTTATTTGATTGGTCTATTTCATTAGTCTAGTATCTATATACTTTAGATTTTTGTATGGGACCCCGGTTTACACCGGCACGGCCTGGGAGCATGTGCGGACAGGGATCCGTGGAGGGTCAGGAATCCGGCCGGGACTTGAAAGTGCAGAGCACCTGCTTGCTGCTGAAGCTAATTCACCGCTTGCACGGTTGGCAACTCCTACCAAGTCGTCGTGGGCGGCGTGCGTGTATCACTGTATCGCCATTCGCCACCATGGAAGGCCAGCTGCAAGGCCACCACTGGGAGCGCTCAGAGCTTGGGAGACTGCTGTACGACATTCATCTGGTTCGATGTGTGGGACGGCGACGACAGTCTGGCGGACCGCTTCCCCGCCCTCATGAGCCACCGCAGGCGCCATGACCAAACAGTGCGCGACGTGGTGCTCAATAGCCTAGCGAGGCACCTGCTTCCCCGGCTGACTGCAACAGCCCGGTATGAACCTGCCGTTGTCAATGTGCTGGCCACGGCGGCGGTGACTGCAGCATCACGGGCAGTGGTTGGATAATCATTTCGATCACTTGCGCTACTTAAGATTTGAGTGTCATCAAATTTTAACCAGAGCAAAGCAAAGAACCATTGTAACTGGACCAACAGTTTTGATGCTCTTGTGGCCAAGGTTTAATTTCTGAAGAAACTGGAGGAAATAGCTTCTTGATGGAAATCTTTCCCAACCCCTGCATAATATTCCTAAGAAGTAAGAAGACGTGCATGTAGAACAAACAGAAACACACAGTGCATCCTCTTCAAATGAAATCGGTCTGCATTTCACTAAACTCCACATCAGAAGTCATTACAAGCAATGTCACATACATACTACCTGGTATCAAAATAGTATGCAAAAACTCAAGGAACAGCTGAGGAAAATGTTAGCATCCGGTCAAACAATCTCCATACACAAGTTTACGAAGCACTGATAAGGCAGTATCTGATATGGGAGCCCTCCATGCGGTTTAAATTGCTCACTGTTTACGGGGATAATAGCAATTGAGCAAGCTTCAAGGCCAAGGATGTGGACCTGCTCGGCGGAGGTGTCAGGGTTGCTGAGAAGCACCGAGTGACTTGGAGGTACGACCACCAGCTTGTCATGAGGATAATTAGAGGAGATGGCAGCTAATATAAATCCAATTGCGTTATCAGTGAGCCAGTTGGCGCCATGGAAACTGTTGATGTCCTCTTGGGTAAGGTTTACACCACGTAAGCTGACAACACCATGGTGTTGCTGCAGGGGGTGGTCAGTCGCTACAACTGCCAAAGCTATACTGCCTGCGGATGTATTTGCTCTGAAGAAAGTCTCATTCTTAACCAATTGCTTCTCTGCAGCATTGCTGGTTTCGCTCAAAACATCTTTCTCCACCAATTTCATCTCTGCTGCTTCATCTTTTTGGCATAAAGGCTCAGTCTTCGCCAATTTCTTGTCTGTAGCTTCATTAACTTCCCAGAGAGCATCATCACTCACCATTAGGTCCTCTATATCTTCATGAGTTATAAGCATCTGCAGATACAAGTGAATCATAAGCTATAAGGTGTAAAATAGCGGGCACAATAAATTTGGAGAGAGAAAAAAGATTTCTTTGGGATAATCTCATCTCATCTCATCATCCATAGTGAAATGATTGACCAGGCCTTCAAAAAGGCAGCCAAAAAAGAAGAGAATTTGAAGAACTTGGGATGTCTAGACACACAGGATCTTCAGGAAAATGGTGGACCGTTTTCCTGTTCAGAAAGAAAGCAGTGACTTCTTTTCTCATTCTTTCTCCTCCTATCTCCGAGAAATTCCTATCAGGAACAGATGGGCACAACAAAATCTAATATCCAACAGCAATGGACATTCAACACGGCATCAATAAGGTAAAGAAAGGTATCTAGCATTAACAGGACAAACAATTGAACAGGGCATGAATTAATACATATCCGGTTCCAACAACCAGGATGTCATGTTGAAAGAAAAGTGCTGTTTTGCCATTGCAATCTGCAACATCAAAATAGCACCAATCTGAGGTTCCAAGGGACGACAAAGCATTCCATCATGTAGTAGACCTATTCCTCACGAAAAAGAAAGGGATTAGACATTCACAAAGAACGATTTCGATTGGACAACCATAATATCTGCAAGTGAAGTGAAATATCCTGGCTGAACAGGAGGAACCATTACCAAATAAGATGACAACCAATAAATGAACCTGATTTGGAAAGTTACTGCCAGACCTTAGAAGTACTGTTCAGTCTTTAGATGATATGCAGAACAGGATTCTAGAATGCAACAAGCATTAACAACAGGCAAGAAGTGACTCAAGGTACATATCAATCAGTATCACGATAGGGATAAGCATCTCTTATCCATATGTTTGGAAGATCCTGCATGTTATATCCCAAACTCATGCGACCAACATAGAGCACATATATTCTTCTGCTGTTGCCTTTAGTGCCTCAAATGTAAAACGAAAAAGACTTGAAATCAAACAAAATGATTAGACACTGGTTATTATTCACAATGGCAACAAACCAATATAAATGTACCTTCGACAGTTCTTCTGAAAGTTCATTGATTGAATCAGGATCGTCCATTGAATGTTTCTTCATGTGATCAGGTAGGCAACCTTGCAAAAGCAAAATTTTGGGCAGTTTAAAGCCATAAAAAATTACAAGAAACAGATTGATTGTTGAAATAACTATGCAAAAACATTTTATACCTTTTTGTTCACCATGTAATTTTCAGTGATTTCTTTATCGAACAGTGTAATCAATAAACCAATCCCAAGTCCTTTACCGACACAACATACTTTATTCATCCTCGGGCTTCTCCTGCCAATGAGCTTCCAGATTTCAAACCTGTTCTTCTCGGGGTTATACAAACCAGATATAATCTTTGAAGCTTTTGCAAGAGCCAATATATCATCGCACTCGTGCAGAAATCCACATCTTCCAATTTTACCCCAGTTGTGTACTCTGGAGTCAAACTGAGGAATGCAGGCTTGCTTGCGCGCCCTGAGCAGATACTTTACCTGAAGCTGCAACGCACCTGATCGCATTGTCTCACTTAGCATCAAGCAAGTGCAATGCAATGCTTCACTGCGCTTATTATCCTTCCATTCAACAGTTTCTGGACTGACTTTCGAGAGTATCTCCACAATTCGATTCAGACAGCCATATCCAACCGGAACAATTGTGCTACAGAAATGAAAAAAGTTACAGTTTAGAGTTAAAAACGACACAATTATCGTTTCAAGAACATGCAAAAATGTAATTTTGTTGGGGAGTAAACCTTACAAATCAGAATAGGAACAATCATATTTCAATTTCATCTGATTCAGGTAAGATGGAATTGGAGAATCTGAAAATGTGAACCAGATCGTCGATGGGAAAAGATCATATGGTGTGAACGCTACGAAATACATTCTGTCTCTCTGAACATAAACGAGACAGAGCTGTGGCGCCACAGCTCATCCTTCCCAATGACTGTAACAATATGGTACGTGTGAATTTCCTCACAGAGTTGTGAAGGCGGTTGAAGTAGCGGTGGCGGTGTCACTGGCTTTCCATACAATTTGGTCGATCGAATAGCCCAAAGCCTCTCGTATCTCTTGATGGCCAAACTGTGGAAAGACCTCTCCTGACAGTCTGCCCCAATTGTATAAATAGGGATATCCTGCATGAGATAAACCAAATGGAATCGATCATGAGTAATTTTTTTAATTTATGTTCGTGCTTTAGTCATCTTATTTGACCGCATTTCAGACAAGAAAATTGTTAGTCTATTTGTTCTTATCATAAGATTGAATGTAGGTTTGTTTACTAGGAAATGTGTCCTCACAGCATGCTTCACATTTTAATTTTTGTCTCCTATCTATGGCCTTTGTTGCTCCCATATTCTTTGTCTGATCTGGTTGCTTTGTCTATTTAGATATCGAACACGCTTCTGCGGTTATCGATGTTCAGTGTGATCAAGCATTACAGCGTTAAGAAGCTGTTTCACAGTAGGAGGTGATCACATTCGTCTGAGGTGACCTAGAGTAATCGTTAGAGATCAAGAGTAATTGTTCATCCATACCCCTAGAATAAATTTAGCTATTTGGAGTTAGAGAGATCAAGAGTAATTGTTCATCGATACTGCTAGAAGCAATTTGTTCTACATTGGATTGACTTTTGCTGGATCATTTTTACACAGGCAAGAAAAGGAGGAATTTGGTCAGCAATGAAAATGCAGATTGGGATTAACTAAGTTCTTGGAGGTATGTTGTTCTATCTTCTGAATAATTTCCGTCTTCCAAAAAGCTTCTCTAGCTGTGTATTATGCAATGTATTGCTGTGGTTGTGAGATTCATTTTTCCTGTCAAAGAAACTTTAAGGTCTTCTGCTTTTGGTGTTTTTTGGTTTGGCTCCTACAGTTGTTCTGTACAGAGCACATTTTCTCTTTGTTATGGTGGTTGGTCATAGCTTCTCAAATTCCAAAATATCCTTAGTAATGTCATAAATGGAAAAATAATTATGCAGCAGAATGTGTCGGCTCATAGAGTGATGTGAACGCTGAACTTGAAAATTACAAATAGCATGGAACAATTTTGTTAAAGCGGGCTTCTTCTATGACTTGCTGTCAATTATGCCAACAATTGTACATGTAGATTGCACTGATATTTGATTCTTTTTCTATGGTTATTTTGCAACATAAGCCAGTTATCTCATGAATCGGTAGTTGCTATACTTTGAAGTTTGAACATATTAACTCTGAGAATATATGCCAATGCTTGCAACACCATAGTTTTAATCTGTGCATATTTCTATGCCACTGATCCTGCAAAAAGTACTTAGCATGCCCTAGCCAATGTCATGTACTAGGATATGTTACATACTGATAAGATATGTGTTCTGTATGCCTTCCTATCCATGAGCTCTCATATGGAACGATATTATTAATTTTGGCTGATCTGTGGCATTTGGTCTTACGAAATGGCAGTACTAACCTTTTTGCAGTGAGGCATTTGGGTATATGCAGCTACGGTCCATCTATCTGTCTGTTCGAGGCATCTGATGTATAGATTGATGATTACCTTTCTTCTGTGATCTATCTACTCTCTTCTCGCTGATCGGTTGCATTTAGCATCTGCAGTTATGATTACCATTCTTTTTATAATCTCTCAGTCTTCTTATGACATTTGGCATATGTGTGAGAAACAATATTTTAGATAATAAGATGGATCATTTGGGAGGACTTTATGTGACAAAAAAAAGTTCTGACTACTGACAGACTATCTACAGTCCAATTTGTAATTGCACTTCTTTGTTTTTGCTTCCCCTGTCACACAGTGTATGGCATAGAGGTTGACAATTTCATTGAGAGCAATTTAATGTCAACATACATATAGTTTAACTTGATAACTTGTCAATGAGTGACCTTCCCTGATGCTGACATATAGTTCTCCTTATTACTTAAATGCCATAGGAAAAGAAGAAATGCCTGTAGCATAACTTTTAGAGGGACACAAGAGCTATATCCTTCCATTTGTAACATTGTTGTGACCTTGATTTCACATTTCATAAGAACAAGCCTGGATACAAATGACAGGATGGTTGCTCTCCTTAGTTGTGGATCTCCATCGATGTACCTTGTATCCATGGTTGCCAGCACATCCATTCTATATATATGAAGTTCGGATAATCATGCATACTCGTGATAGTGTGATGAATGGATGCTCAACCATTTTCTTTTGATTCTGAAATGATTTGCGGATCTGGAAGTGAATTGCATATTTTAAGAATATATTATGGTGTTGATTGTATTAAGATGGAGAATACAAAAAGGTGACGCTTTCCTCTTTTAGTTTCAGTGATAACCGATAAAGACCCTTACCTGTCCAGCAACCCATATATGGAATCAGAATTGCAATTTTGTTGGTATTTATCACTGAACATAAAGATATTGTGATATGATTTAATTATCCTCAAGTATTTTCAGTATGTTTATTGCTTTTGAATAAGTATTGTCTGGTTTTGATAGAAGCAAACTAACATTTTACGAATAATTATATAACTAAGTGGTACTTTCTTATGTTACTCTGATCTTGGCAGCAACATGACCATTGCAATCACCCGTACTCAAGCGTCAAGCCAGCAAGCTGGTGAAGGATTGTGTACAACTGCACAACTTGACTCATTCTCAATGTATCTGTAGTCTATAGATGCAGGATTTGCCTGGCATCTAGGAGATATGCACCATGTATTTAATTGCCTGTCTAAGAGCTAAATTGATATTACCGATCATCTATATGTAATGCCCAACCTAAACAGTTTTCAACAAGTATGGAACATCGATCATTCATTGCTGCAGACATGATAGACATGATAGGGCGCGCATAGCGCGCAAATGTTCTAGTACTAAACTAATTGGCAACTACGTCATTGCAACACCTCATCTACCTATACCAAGTCTCCCCTTTTGCGGTTCATGATTCTTCCTTGAAAAAAGGGCCCTTTTTTTAACCCCTAATCAAGGAACTCAACAACATGCAGGACGTAGGTAGGAGCATTACCTCGACTTTCCGCTGCAACTGATTCCGAACCCTTTTCTCAGCCTTCTTCGTCGCAACGTCCCTTTCTTGGAAGTACATCTTCGCGGCACGCCACTTTGCTTTTTCGGCGGCATCCGATCCTTCTTCGTACTTCTTCACCTCCCTCGGCTGTATCTTGCACTCAGGATCTGACTTCGCTGCGCTATCCTTGTGTCTCCACTCGTCGATCTTCGGCTCAGCATCCTTCGCCTTCCGCCCTGCAAAACAGCAGCACCCGGACCATCGGCGTCCTTCTTGGTCGATCTCCCCCATTTGCGCTTCTTATCTTCGCCGGACATTTGATGGGCGGGCACCTCCTTCCGGTGCGAGGGCGGCGTCGGGAGCAGCGAAGAACCCTAGGTTGCTTTTCGCGGCCGCTAAAACCCTCCTGCTCTGTGTCTTCCCAGTTTTTCGTATGCCTCGAGAAGCCGAACAGAGAAGAGCAGCAGCGTAGCAGCAGAGCCTGCAGACTTGCAGAGCATGTGTGTCTGTTCTAATGGGCCCTTTCTCTGATGGGTCATTGGCCCATTTGTTAAGCCCAAGCACCCGATTTCAAACAAAATGTGGCCTTCTCCCTTTCTTTGTTTCTTGTCCCTTGATCATACCTGTGCACAGACCACAGAGCTGCAAACAATAAAGCATATTCTGATGATGTTCTTGTGAGATGCTGTGGTCTTCTTGGTAGTCAACGTTATCTGGATTATGGCAGCTCAGAATGTCCTAAGAAAGACAAGGTAATGAACCCCATGACCAGCTGCCCCGATATCCTTTGCAGATGCATGCACAACCTGATGTACGTACTTTTGCTTCACGATTGATTATTGATAAGGTGGGGAACCTTACCCTCTGGGATTCTCAAAAGAAAAGAAAAGGTGTTCCAGTTTAACTATACTTGCTGGCTTGCTGCTATAAGATCTCCAAGTTGCATATTTATTAATTTTTGTTTTTTGAATATTGTGATGCCTACCAGAAATGAAAATGTTTAACGATGTTCATTAGACTCCTAAGTAACCAGAAATGAAAATGTTTAACGATGTTCATTAGACTCCTAAGTAACCAGTCTGGATAGAGTGTTGCAGCTGCTTTATTCCCTCTCACAGAGTATTATTGAACCAGCTGAAACCAGCTTATTCCCTCTCACAGAATACTATTGAACCAGCTGAAACCAGCCGAAATCCAGCCTGCCGAACAAAGTTGTCAGTATTAGCTTCCTTAGGTAGAACCAAATCTGCACCATCACTACCAAATGATCATTGTTGCTTGCTACATAGGGCAATGGTGTGTCTTTAGCTCACACTGTCATCAATCGCTTCTGTAGAAGAATACTAGTAACAGTGGTGTTGAACTATTGACCATATATCAAAATGTGTTCTTGGACCACACAAAACATTCTTGGACCCTACAATCAATCATTTCTCTAGAAGAATACTAGTAACAATGGTGTTGATCATATATCACAATGTGCATAGCAGTTCCTTATGATTTTGCAACCTTTCCATAGTTTATTTATTAAGTCCTGAAAAGCATAATACTTATTGCACTATTTTCTTATGCGCTATTTATTTTTCCCCTGAAAAGCATAATATCATGTGTGGTCTTAGACTCTTAGCAAACACATGAGTGAATAACCACGCTGGTTTCACATCATGCCCCGACAGCGGTGAGATGAGTAGGGAGACTCTGCAATGTTAGAGCATCTCCAACAGACAACAGATTTGGTATAATGGATACCTATCTCTAAAAACTGCCAGATACCTAAAATCCACCAAAAAATAGCTCCAGCAGATTTGGTATATGGACTGCTATCCCTAATTTTTTTTAGCAAATTAACAATCCAACTCTGGATTGCTAAGCTAGCTGCACACAGGCGGGAGAGACCAACCGCTCCTGGCTGGAGCTTTCCACTCCACCTTCGTCCCCTCCGCCCTTGCGTTGCCGGCGTTGTCATAGCCTTCGGCCGCCACCGCCACCATGGACCGCCTCGAGCTCGATTTGGCATCCGCCGAGCCAACCCAACCCTCTGCGCGCGCCGCAGGCCTCGATTTGTGGTGGAGGAGACACCGACGTTGATTCGGAGGAAGGCAAGCTCCGCGGTGCGATCCAGGAGGGCGAGCGCCGCCGCGCAGGCGAGCTCCGACAGGGCGCGCGCGGGTGGAGGAGCGGCGTGGCGCCTGCAAGCGGAGGAGCGGCGCTGACGCGGGCGAAGGAGCGGTGCAGGCGGAGGAGTGGAGACCGGCCTGGGGCGGCGGAATGCAGGAGGAGATGGTGGTCAGGGAGGGGAGGAGGACTGGAGGACCGACTTGGGGCGGCGGAGTGCAGGAGGAGATGGTGGTCAGGGAGGGGAGGAGGAGGCGGAGAGGAAGAGGAGGCGACCGGGGGAGGGAAGAAGAAGAAGAAGAAGATAATTTTTGCAAAACAACTCTCGAGATATCTTGTAAATTTTTATAGCTTTTCTGTGTCTTAGTTTTTTACAGAGACCCTCTAGAATCTTATAGTATTTTAAAAACGCTTTATATGTAATCATGCACAAAACGTTTCGGCTCTATGTGCAAGGCACGGAGACCAGAGTGAACGCGCGTTGAGACTTGGGAGCCTCCGGTTTCTTCCGCCGTGCATTTTCGTGGGGCTCGCCACTGGATCCGTGACTCCTGGCTGCTGCCGCAGCCCCTCGAGCTCGCGCCGCCCGCCGTCGACCTTGCCACGCGTGTTGCTGGAGAAAGAGGCGAAGCTGGAGGCCGCGCGCCGCCGCGCGGCTGGAGTAGTGGCGTAGTGGCTCCGGCAAGCGGTTGTCAAGAGAGCAGGCCTATGGCCTGGCGGTGGCGCGCAGAAACGCAGGCGTCGCCGCGGGCCTCCGCGTCCCGCTTGATCCCCTCCTCCGCGCGCCGGTGTAGGAGCATGAGGAAAGCCATCAAGAAGGTGGACCGGCGAGGCCGGCAGCGTCGGATAGCCAGATAGGTGGGGCACTGTCTGCGGCTTTTTCGCCAGCCCGGGTTCGATGGTGACGAAGGCGGTTCGGGTGCTAGTTCCCGGCTCAGGTCAGCCAGTCGCAGCAGCGGACGGTGGTGGCACGGCATCGCCGGACACACGCATTGAACAGACCCCGTGAGTTCTCGCCGCTGCAGATCGTAGAGGTTCGAGACTTCACTGTTCTGTCCTCTTGATTCTTTACTTCGATTTGTGAAAATTCAGATTTTGCCCACCGCACAAGCTGTACTTGCGAGTCATCTTGGGTGACCAACGGAAGAAACCACAAATTGTCCAGACAAATTGTTTCATCCAATTCACAAATTTCATCAAGAGTTTCAGCTACAGCAATTGATCAGGAATGAGTGTGATCTGTTGCGGTCGTTGAAAAGGCTCCTCACTCTCCGCAGGAGCAGACACCGTCCTTGAAATGGTGGAACCGCTTGTTCTCCCTGACGACGATCTCGCGGCCGGTGACCTTGGCGGTGAACCGCGCCGTGGCACTCCCGCAGATGCACAGGTCCTTCATAACCCGGAGCGGCGTCCCCGGCGGCGTGCTCACCAGCCCGAACGCTATGGCCAGGCGATCGCTGTGATGCATGAGCGCGAGGGCCATGGAGAGTGCAGTGCCGAAACGAAGGAGAGCAGGAGGTGAGAGAGGAGAGGAGCGAAGTGAGAGAAACAAAAAAGTTTATTACGGTTCCATAGGAAGAATGGATGGGTTTGGAGAGGATAGTTTATTTACGAGAAAAAGTCTAGCTGACGTGAAATATAGACACTGTAGTTGGAACTGATCTTGATCTGCTGCTGCGCGTGGGCCTTCCGGGACGTCCAGTGAATGAGGGCAGTTTGAACCCTCATGTATCATCTTGATGTATTTTTTTAGAGTTTTAGAGACCCACAAGGCCCCCTGCCTTACTTATAAAAGAAAGACATCAACAGGTTTACAGCACCGTTCCAGGCAGAACCAACTACCCAGATCAAGGCGGCTCAGATGCCCACCTGAACACACGCCTGCCAGCAGCTCTCGCCAGAAGTTTAGCAAGAAAACAGGTCCAAAAGATTCCTACAAAAGAAGACAGCAACAAAGAAACACGCCCAAGAACTGGGACGCGCACAGGCGCCGGAAGGACCTCAACCGCGACTCCGCTTGCTCAGATCCCCGTCAGGAACCCTTCCTTGTCGACGAACTGCTGCATCTCCTCCGTGGTCAACATAATCTCCCAGGCCCAGTTGTGTTGGCGCCAGTAGATCACCCAGTCGGCCGGCATTCCACGTTTCAGCCAGTAATCCTCCCAGGCCTTACTGCTATCTCTTTTAGCTTGTCTAAGTTGCCAGAGAGTTTGCTCTTCTCTTTTCCTGGACACAGAATTAGCCAATTCTGAGCCATAATCACTATCCTCATCAGGGCCACTCTGGTTTCCTTCCAAGAAGCATTCTGAAAACACAGTTCATTTCTTAGTTTCCACAAACCCCACAAAGTTGCTGAGGTTATAACATTATGAGTCAAGAATTTCTTTTTACTCAGCCAAAGGCTACCAACTGAAACAAAATCACCCCCCTACTTGGAAACCAAAGCATTCTGAAACACAACTCCACAATTGTTGGGCTACCACACAAGCGAAAAAGAGGTGATGGACTGATTCCTCCTCCATGCAAAACAAACAGCTTTTATCATCTACCTTTTTTTCCAATGCTCAGGCTGTCTCTGGTCAGTACCTTGTTTTTGGCTAATAACCACAGAAAGAAGTGGACTCTAGGAGGAATATTAAGGGACCAAACAGCTGATACATGGATAGGCATAATCCCTCTAAAATTTATAACTCTGTATAAGGACTGAGAGTTATAGATACCATTGGAAGAAAACTGCACACTAGGGCATCTTCTTCAAAGGTAAAGTTAATGGTTGAGGCTAACTGCACTACCTCCAACCAATCATTAAGCAGCTGTTGGTCTACATTTCTTCTGAAAGTGCACCTCAGATTAGACCCATCCCAAATCTCACTAACAGTGCTGGATTTCTCATTCACAATCTCATACAACCTCCAGAACTGAATAGCTAAACTAGAAGAGCCTAGCCAATTGTCTTCCCAGAACTTGATTTTTTTACCATTACCAATTCTCCACCTATGTCCCATCTTTGCCGCTGAAGCAGCCCACATAACCCCCTTAAAAAAGCTAGAGGCCCCTGCTTGATTGGTCTGGAAAATATTTGGGTCATTGGTTTCTATATTTGAAATCTATAATTTTCCTCCAGAGCTTATCCCCATCTACCTGATATCTCCTCAGCCAGGAACCTAGAAGACAAGTATTCAAGTCTCTTAGATTGGGGATCCCTAAGCCACCATACTCTTTGCACATAGACATAGAATCCCAATTAACAAGGTGGTACCTATGTTTGTCATTGGTATCATCCCATAGGCAATTAGCCATATGGGTGTTTAAAAGATGTAAAGCCCACTTGGGGAACTTGATAAAGGAAAGCAAATAAACAGGTATACTAGCTAGGCAGGTTCTAACTAGCAACACCCTAGCAGCTGATGAGAGAAGCCCCCCCCCCCCCCCCCCCCCCCCCTCCAGCTAGCTATTTTCTTAAGGATCTTGTCCACTAAAGGCTGCACATCCTCTCTTTTTAACTTAACAAAATGCAAAGGGACTCCTAGGTACTTCATTGGAAAAGACCCAATAGGACATCCAAAAATATGAGCAACCTTGTGCACCTCCTCCCCCTCTAAGTTTAGAGGCACCATTTCACTTTTATGGAAGTTAATTCTCATACCAGAAATATGTTCAAAAAGACTTAAACAACCTTTCAGATTTCTTAAATGTTCCTCATCTCCATCTGAGAACAGGATGGTATCATCTGCATATTGTAGAGAGATCACCCCATTAGGAGTAAAATCAGAAAGAAGACCTTTAATTAAGCCCCTATTAGCAGCTTTATCTAGCATCCTAGTTAGCACATCCACTACCAGGTTAAAGAGGAGTGGAGAGATAGGATCTCCTTATTTTAACCCTTTCCCTGGGCTAAAGAAGGAGCTCTCCTCCCCATTAAGATTAACTCCAACTGAGCCTCCTTTAACCAGCAACTCAATCCACCTAATCCAGGTAGAATTAAAGTTCCTAGTCTTAAGAACCTCAAACAAAAAATCCCAAGAAACCCTATCATAAGCTTTCTCATAATCGAGCTTCAGCACCACCCCAGGTTCCTCATCTCCATGGATACTATGAACAATCTCATGGGCAACAACTACACTATCTAAGATATATCTCCCCTTAATAAAAGCACTTTGGTTAGTAGCCACCAACCTCTTGCAAATATTCCCTAACTTTAAAGTGAGCACCTTAGAAAAAATCTTAAAACTACAATTGATTAGGCTAATTGGTCTAAAAAATTTCATGTTATCGGCATTCTCAATTTTAGGAATCAAGGTGAGCATAGCAAAATTAAGTCTACTTAAACTGAGTGACCCTTTATAAAAATCAGAGAACATATCTACTATGTCCTTCTTAACTAACTCCCAAAACTTCTGGTAAAACAGGAAAGGGAGCCCATCAGGCCCAGGAGCTCCCTCAGCATAGCAACTAAAAATAGCCTCCTTAATTTCTTCCTCAGAAAAAGGGGCACATAGCATATCATTCTCTTCTAAAGACACTTTCTCACTATCTTTCCAGAAGCTCTCTCCTAGGCAAAGATCTCCTTTATCCTCTTTACCAAACAGGGATTTATAGAAGTCCAAAGCAATTCTCATCATTCCCTCCTGATCATGAACTAAACCTTGGGGCCCCCTCAGGCAGTCCACCCTTTTCTTTCTACTTCTAGCATTAGCTACTGCCTGAAAATAGGCAGTATTTCTATCCCCTTCTAAAATATCTCTCTCTCTCTCTCTCGATCTTTGCCTCGCTTTGATCTCCTCTAAGCCCTAAATTTTGTCTAGCTTACTGACCAGATCTCCTAACCTCTTCCTTTCATCTTCATCTAAAACTCTATTTTCAGCCTCACTATCTAGAAAATTGTACTCTAAAGCCATTTCTACCTTTTCCTTATTCATTGCCGCTACTTCATTGGCTGCCCAACCCCTGACCATTTTCCTAAAAAGCCTAACCCTAAACTGCCACACATCAATACTATTTCTTTCATGACACGGGGTCTTCCACACTTTTTCTACAACCTGGTAAAAGGAATCCTTTTCCAGCCACCATTTTTTGAAACGGAATCGCTTTTTCCCAAAAGACACATTGTTCCCAGAATCTAGAACTAAAGGGTTATGGTCACTTGGCAGTCTCTCTAGCGCTTTGACCTTTGCTAGGGGAAAGGCTGCCTCCCAACTTGTGGTAACAAAGATCCTATCTATCCTAGCCATGATTAAATTATTCTGATTATTTGTCCAAGTATACTTCTTATTACTGGGATCTAACTCCAAAAGCAACCACTTACTAACCCATTCATTAAAAGCATCTGCCCATCTATGACTAATCCTTCCATTGCTCTTGTCCTTAGCAAACCTCACTAAATTAAAATCTCCCCCAATAAGGGTAGGACCGTCCCACTTAGCCAACACATGATGTAATTCATCTAAGAAACTTTGCTTCCCCTCCTCATAAGGTGAGCCATACACTGTAACTAACTTCCAAGGAAAACCAGTTTTTTAATCTAAAATGGAAACACTGACAGAAAACTCTAAGATATCACAGACTGTCATTTTGAAGAGATCAGCATTGACTCCAACTAAGATACCTCCAGCTGACCCCCGGCTGGAAGATAGGTCCACTCAAAGGGAGTCAAGCCTGTTAAGGCTTTTAAAAAACCAGTGCTAAAGCTATCTTTCTTGGTTTCTGAAATACCTACAATGTCTGCATGAGTATCTCTAATCCTACTCAGTAGAGCTGGAAACCTACCCACTTTGCCCAAGCCTCTAATATTCCAAAGGAGACAAATCATTTTGCACCTTTTTTATTATTTTTTCTACCTCCTACTATCTTTGTCACTCCACTCTCTTTATCACCTTTATCTTCTAAAGAACTGGAAACCCTATCCTGTTCAGACTGAACCTGTCCAGGTTCACAAACATTTAGCATCTTCTCTTCATCTATACTACCTTTACAGCTAACACAACTAGTAGCAAAAGAGTTTTCCCTCTCTTTTTCAACAGAAGCTACACAATCAAAACAACTACCATTACTCTCCTTACCAGGAGCAACAACTAAGTTAATGCATTTAGCAATAGAACTGAAAGAACTAGCTGACATAGGTTTAGAGGAAAAAGTTTTTTACCTTTGAGATTCTCAGGACTCCACTTTCTCTTGCTCTCTTGAGCTCTAATCAACATAGGTCTGCTGTCATTGGCATTTCTCTTACTTTTTCTTTCAGGTAACACTGGACCCCAACTTGTGGACTTCTTCTTCTTTTTTTCTTGTGGTAACTGTTGTGTTTCAGACATCAGGTCCTCAGATTGTTCTCTAACATCTTGCTCAGTGCTGAGTGTAGCACTCTTCTCCTGCTCCCGCCTCTGCTGAGATGAGTTGTAAACCCACTCCACAGGTAGAGTTGATAACTCTTCCTCTTGACCCTGGATCTCCTCCCCAAGGTCCCCTACTAGGTCAACCTCATCTAACTCATCTTCAAGTTCCATAGCTTGTAACAGATTCACACACTGATTCTGATCTGCCTCATGAGCTGTCAGGTTTTCTTGGAGGTTAAACATTTCAGACAGGTTACACACTAGTCTGCTGGAGCTTGGTTTAGAGCTTTTGCTAGAACTTGCTGATTGTGTTTTATCTATCTTAGTTTGATCACTCCCTCCCCTTTTCTGAGGTGGTTCCTGAGTCTCATCTGTTTCTCCATTAGGGTAATCTCCCATCAGGTCATCTTCCTCAAAGCCATCATCTCCATCTTCACCTCCATTATCATCATCCCCCTTTCCTTCATCCATATCTGTCTTCTGCACTTCTTCTACACCCTCAGCTTTGAAGTTAATTAGGTAGAGCTTGTTATTCATCTCCATCACCCTTTGCAAAGGAATTTTCTTAGGCTCCTTACACATGATCTTGACCCTAATCATGCTAAAAGCACTGGCGAACAGGGCATGCCAATCAACCTCAACCAGCTTGCCTAAGCTAGAAGCTATTGCCTTAATAGTAGACCAGTCACATCACTTGGGTGGAATCCCCCTAATCTGAACCCAAGCTTCATTCAGGCTTCCTATTGGTTCCATGTCCCCATTCCAAACTTTTAGAGAGGCCATCACACCACCTTTCAGATAGAAGTAAGTGATATCAGAAACATTGCTGTCATCTTAATGTATTTTTCTTGAAATCAATAAAGTTTCTCTTTTTCAAAAAAAAATGGTAAGCACTTTGATGATATGGGAAGAGAAGGAAACGATTTCCTACTTGAGAAACTAACGGTGTCTTCACGCGTTCCGATGGTCGAAGAAACCGCAGTTTCGATATTGGGGGCTCGCCCCGGTTTCCATCCGTCGTCGGCCAGGCGCCCACCGTCGTCGTCGCTCGCTGACCGCACCCAAGCGGCCGCCGGGGCCTCACGCGTCGCCGCGTCGGCCCGCTGCTGCGTCCGCTCTCCGCTGCGAGCTGCCCGGCCGTCGCTTCCGCTCACCTGGAGTGTGCACTGGCGTCCGCCGGTCCGCGCGGCAGCAGCCGCTGCGGCCCGGTGACCCCGTCGCGTGAAGTTAGCAAGTCGCAGCGGTTTTGCTCAAGCACGGCAATATTCCCTGCAGGCTGCAGCATAATGCCCATGTCATCTTTTCGCATTTCTTCACCAATCCTAGCTGCTCTTCAATTCTGAGTTCCATGCAAGCAAGCAGCACCTGCTTCGCTCTTTTTGTCCACCAAAACAACGGCTGAGCTCCACCGCATCAAATCCAAGCACCAGCTACCTCCCTCCCTCCTTCAGAAGCAGATCGAGCAGAAGCGGCAGCCGCGATGGACATAGAGAAAAGGGAGGATGCCGGAAAAAGAAGATGACGGGAGAATGGGAGAAGAAGTGACCATCATTTATTACGGGCCCACAGGAAGAAACTGTGTATTGTAGCGTACAGTAGTTTCTACTGAAATTTGGTGCTGATGTGGCTGCTAAGATAACTACTATGGTTTTGTTAGGAGAGGGACCCGCCAGATCGAATCGCGCACACAGAGAGACGTATCGGAGATCATGGCTTAGCAGCGGCAACCAGTGCGAGGCCTGCCGCGGCGGCATTGCCTCTGGCAGGTGGCGTTCACGTCGGAGTGCGCGCCCACACGTTCCACCTCTGCTGCGTCTCCGGGAGCGCCGCATGCCCGGCGCAGGCCCGCTGCGCCGAGCGCGGTGGAGCGAGGCCCCGCGCCGTCCACTCCTTCTCATTCGCCTCGACTCTTCTTTTTCCGGCAGCGCAGCGGGCATCTCCGCCGTCGCCGCTGACCACCAGGAGAAGCCTGTTTGGCCAGCCGGCACGGGCGACGCCGAACCTCTCTTCTGGTTCTCGACTCCGCGCCGCCAACAACACAGACACCGTGGTTTTTTTTTAGAATGATACCGTGGTGCCCATTCTGCACGGCGTCATGGGCCGCGGCCGGGCCACCGTCACTTCGCTGTGCCAAAACACGTCCCACCTCCCATCAAAAATAAAAAAACGTCCCACCTCCGTTGTTTCTCAGGCAGCGTGTGCGTGTGCCCTGTCTGTACTCTGTAGCGCGCGGTGGCGTGACGAGGTGACCCGTGACCGTGGCCGGTGCCCCAGTCGCCGCCGCCACTCAACCTGACTCTCGACTTCCTCGTTGCCACGACGGCCCTTGTTTCACTGCACGTTTTCCACGCCATCACCGTTCGCCGTTCGGCGTATCTTTCGTGCCGCATTCAACGCCGACGAGCCGGCCGATGACACCGCCTAGGAAAGTAGGAAGCAGCAAGCACCCGTCTGTCGCTAGTGACACGGCCCTACACAACTTCGCGGTGCTGGGGCACGCCAAGGCACCCGCCGCGGCGTTGCCGTGTGCGTCGTGGATCTTCCATCTACCATAGAAAAATATAAATATCGATGCGGCGGTGAGAATTAAATTTGATACTCTCACCGCTCATTCCAAAATGCAGATGGTTTAACCTTTTCTAGATTCATAAATTTTTATGCATCTAGATATACATTATGTCTAGATACATAATAAATATTATGAATTAAAAAATCTAAAACGACCTACATTTTAGGATGGAGGGGTACAAATTTCACCGGTACTCTTACGGTGGATGAAAGATTAGTACCAATAAGTAATATCGGAAAAGGATTCTCAATTTAAAAAGAGTAGATGTGATGATAAGCAAATTACGCGCGAGACAATAAATTATGGGTTTAAAGACTATGTACCATAGGTGCACATATTTTGTGTGACTTGTAATTTCTAGGGTCTATCTTTTTAAAAAAAAAATAGACATCTTACCCCAACTATACTAAATGATCCTTTCACTACTGGACCATGCAACCATACTAAATTTGTGTTTCAACTTGGCTTTTTCATCATCCTCTTAATACAAAGATACGTAGCTCTCATGCGTATTCGAGAGAAAAATTAATCTCGAACTCACGATACCAGTTTCCGCTACTATTGAAAGTTCCCAACTGATGTTAAATATATACTCTCTCCGTTCCAAATTATAGTTCATTTTAGCTTTTCTAGATTCATTGTTTCTGCCACGCGTGTGTGTCAGTGTCTACACACACACATATATGTGTGTGTGTGTACCCACATGTTGTTCTACACCTTATGTGTAGAATAGCACTTGGATATATATATATATATATATATATATGTATGTATATATATATATATTGTGTAGCTGGTATCCGAGACCGGTTCAATAATTGAAAGATTAAACTATCTTAATCTTGAGGTTAACACGGGAAAGATCGTCAATACAAAAAAGAATATAAATATAAGGTGCAGACTCAATAGTACAGAAGATCATACTTGGCATACTTCTCATAGTCAACTGAATTTAATTGTTGATCTAATATACAATTTCTATATAAGTTGGGGAAAAAGACAAGACGATCTTAAATTAGAAAGATTAAGCAAGGAGCATCACCAAGTTACAGAAAAATATTCGCTATTACAAACTAAAATAGGCTTTATCCTACATACATTAGAAGAAGTTAAGTCTGAACAGAATAAGCTCAGTAAAAATAGCGACTATATTAAAGAAGAAGCTATCGTTATCAAAAGAAAATTAGCTAATAGTGCAAAATTTTCTCAAAGTTCTAAAGATCCTAATATAATACAAGTTGTAGCAGAAGTTAAAAAGTTAGTAGAAGACCTAAAAGCTTTAATACTTTTATAATTATATGTCCAAATATAATCAAGCTCTAAAAGAATCAGGAAAGCATTTAGCTCCATCTATTGGCTTCTCGAATTACGATAGTCCTAAAGAAGACTCCAGGATTATAATAAGGCAGAATGATACTATTCTTCAACTGTTAGTTTAGATCTTAGATAAATTAAATAGTGATCAAGGTAATAAAGATCTAATACTAGCCTCATCTGGAATAGTATCATCAAGCAAAGCAATAAATTCAGAAAAATGGATATATCTAAAAGCCTCCTCGGAAGAAACAGACTACTCCAATTAGTAAGGCAAGATTCTAAGCCATTAACCTTAGTGCATAGATTAAGGTGTAGTTCAACTGAAATTAATAATATAGAAGATGTAGTAGATGTCGACAGAGACATGGAAAGATATCAGAGAAATACATTAAGAAAGCTTGGACCTCATCAGCTATATAACATGGGAATATTTGAGAATAGAAGTGGATTATACAGAATATCAAGAGAAGTCGAATTAAGTGTTCTAGCGCAGCCCGTAGAATTGAGAATTGTAAGCAAAAATATTGAAGATGAACTAAAATATTCAGGTTACAAATATATTCATCAAGGAATGTATATCATAGGAATAAAAGGTATGATAAGAAAGAAATTAGAAACTAAGGTACTAGTTACATTACTAGACAAAAGATGAGACACCGTGAATAAAGCAGCATTAGGCTTTCTAGAAGGTGATACGAATGAGAATAGACTAATAACATATATAGCGCCAAACCTTATGATGCCAGTAAAAGAATTTATAAATAAAATGTGTTTTGGATTTCAAACAAAAGGATATGAAGATTTTAAAGGCATGAATTTATTAGTAAGCATAGAATTTATAGGAAGATTAACGAATAGAAGTGCTACTAGATATAAAGTAAATGTGAGTGATGTCATTCAAAGCATGCAATCTAAAGGTATAAATTTTATGAGTCCTCTAAAAGTAAGTTCCGAAGAGAGAGCTGGAGAAGAATGGAATATAAGTGAATTAATAGAAAGTAAGTCTTTAACACATTCAAAAAATTATATAAGCTATGAGAATTTTCTAGGATAAACTTCAATTAGATTCACAAACTATAATTCAAGAGCTCTAGATGATCTAGAATCAGTCACAAGTTCAGTAGAGTCATCAGGAGTTAAAGAACCTAGAAGACATAGTATATCAGAATGCATGGAAAGATTAGACTTAAAAGAAGAGATAAAATACTATGAAAGAAAGTTAAAGCATATAGAATGGGAATATAAAAATTCAATGACAATGGACTGGCCAAAGATAAAAGAAAAGGAAGTTTATTTCATAAGAGAAATAGCAAGGCTGAAAAATATTTAGAAAAATTCAAAGCAGAACCCAAGCAGCTCTAATATACCTAAAGGAGTCAAAAAGCAAGAAGAAAGGCCAAATAATAATATTAGCAAAGAATCCTCTCAAGAGCAACCAAATATTCGCAGCCTTGCCTCCCATTTACTACCCATTTGATTTTCTTGCTCTAATGCAATTCTCAAAAAATGTTTTTAACTCAGATGATGGCAAGCAAATCAAAGGAACAATGTTTTGGAAATTGTGTGAACTAACATTTGGAGTTGCAGATCTGCTAAGCCCACTATTTAGAATGGCAAATCCCAAAATTCCTTGCTAGACCCAGCAAACACATGGACTTAAAAATACAAAATTATACTCAAAGAATAGGTATACACCTTAAAACTAGCAAATCCCTCGTTAAATTAATATCGATCTAAGCGAGATGATTAAATTGGTTATAGATGGAGTTGGATACCCTTATAGGGTAGAGTTGCTGGATTAGATTAACTTACTAGTGTCTTCAAAAGAACCGAAATGCTTGCCGTAGCAGTTTACCCAGTGGCGACGGTAACTGACGATTTTCTTATCCTCTTCGTTGTTCTCCTTGCTAGGCTTCTTCATAATCTTGATCATCCTCCTCTCACCGACAAACCCTGGCGTCGTCGCCATTTCGCAGCAAGCAATCAGATCCGACCAGATTTTGAAACTTGGCCAACAAAGAGGATTATTTCGCATGCAAAATGAATAATTTCTTCAACCTAGTAGTGGAAGGCAGTGAACCTTCACGCGAAAGAACGCAAGACGTAAGGCCTGACGGACGACGAGCTGCGCAAACGAATCCGGCGGGACGGCGACGGCGGTTCGTGGCGTTAGGTGATGTTATGGGCTTTACCGGCGTTTCCTTGCGAGCCTACCCCTCTTATTTATATCGGCACGAGGTGATGTTATGGGCTTATTGAATCCGATCATGGTACGTTGAGTTATGGGCTTATGGGCCACACACCTTGGCATAAGCCAATAAGCACAAGAAGGTTCCATAAAAAATTCGCAGCAAGCCCACCTTGCTCCTTTCGAGTAGCTATATTAATCTCTATCTCTATCTCTTTATTAAAAATCTCTACTACTAAAAAGAGGCTAAGGGTGAGATTTTTTTAAGTAGTCATTAGCCCCGTGCGACCCTCGCTCCCCCGCCCTTCCTTTCGTACGTCGCGCGACGGACGCGATCCACCGATTTGAATTTGCCTCTCATCTACGGCTGTCCGCGTTTTGTTCGCCTCCCCGCGGTGCCTGGCTGCGTTTTCTTCCCCTCCCCGCGATGCGAACGGCTGATTTTGGAAACCCTATAATCACGTAGCCCAAACCCTAGCACCACGTCGCTGCCGTCGCCGGCTTCTTCGCACGCGTCGGGCTTTCTCCACCGGCCACCGACGCGACGGCGTCTAGCACCACGTCGCCGCCGCCGGCTTCTTCGCACGCGTCGGGCGTTCTCCACCGGCCGCCGACGCGCGCGTCCGCTGCCGGCTTCTTCGCCCGCGTCGCGCGTTCTCCTCCGGCCGCCGTCATCGCGCGCTTCCTCGTGTGTCCTCCGGCCGCGGTCGCGTGAAGGCTTCTACGGCAACCGACGTAGATCGCCGCCGCCTCGACGCGCGTTCCCTGCGCCGTGTCGTCGCCGTCCCGCCGCTTTGGTGTTGTGCTGTCGACCCACCATCTCCGCGGCACGACGGGTCCCCCGCCACAGGTCCAGGGGCCGCCCCAATGCTGGAGCTCAAGACTAGGACGCCCTGATCACAAGTGAGCTCTTCATCTTCTTCTCTTCCCGTTTTGCCTATTTGCAACGAAATCCGTCGTGAGATGCTTGGTTTTGCACATCTGAATACATGTGTTCTTTTTCCATGCATGTGTGGGTACCCTGAATATTCCTGTACCATTGTTCTCCATTGTGGCCTCCAGACATGTCTTGTGCATGCCATATGTTTGATGAAATGCTCCAGTGAAATGATACTCCGTAGTAGCTAAGTGCAGCAACAGTATATCTGATCAGACTAGATCAATTGGATCGGAGAAAAAGAGAGGCACGCATGAGTATTTTCAGACAGCAAGGAACCCTCATCTGATTCAAAGGTACACTCTGCAGAATCCTTTGTTCAGATTGCTATGAGCATTCGTAGTTATTTCATATAGCCTCTAATCCTGTGTGCCTCTATTACGGGAAATACAAGATTACTTGGGCTGCTGCAGCCTCCTCTATGAACCAATGAACTAGATGTCCCTTCTCTATGAACCAATGAACTAGGCCTTCCCTCGCTGTCCAGGATGCAAATTGCATTAAGAAATGGTTTGGACTATGTAATCTGAAACCTGCCACCCTTGATCTGCAACATGTGGTTTTGTATGTTTCTTGAATTGTTCATTTACTTTTAGATTAGTTAAAGCAGATGAGGAGGCTTGGCTCATTTTCTCTAAGGCCTGTATTAATCATAACGAGTTGCCCCCCACCCCCTGTATATTTGGCAATGGTGTTCCTGCATATGAAACTACTGAACAAGGGAAGGAAGTGGTAGTACAGGTGATGCAATATTATGTTGAATTCCATTAAAAAAATCTAGGAAAACTAGGGAATGAGGTAGAGTTGTATCGATCAGATATGATGGGGAGAGAGAAAAATATAATTTAGAAGTTTGCTAGGTTCGGCTGGGTTGTTAGGTCTTCTCTAATCCTACTAGAGCTTTCTTCAGGTTCAACTCTCTTTGCCCTCCCCCATCCCCTGCTCTGACTACCTTTTCGAGCTCTGCAATTGATTGTCCTGACTAAAATTTGCATGTGAAATAAAACATGCTCGAGAAGCATTTATGCTGCCAGTATATTGCAACATACGAAATGGTGGCATCAATTAGGAAAAAGACAATATTAGCTGGCAACCCAATGATAACCTACTCCTCTTGTAGATGTCATGTATTTGAATTGAGAGATCAACAACATACTTTTCAGACCGGTTTTTGGGAAATAATCTGTTGGAAAGTTAGAAGTACAATCCTTCTTGTGTCCTTCCTTTCTTAATTGTGATATAAGGAATAAGTGGCAATCATGAACCTTGCTTACAGTGGCAATCATGAACCGTGCTGACACTGGCAATCATGAAAAGTTGAGAACACACCGTTTATTTGACTTAACTACTAGAGCATAGTCATAAAATGATTTTCTAGGTATTATACGTTCTTTGACTTGTGAATCCCGAAAGGCCTAGCAGACTAGCTTTCTATAATGCGATGGCAACTGCCACATGTGGCCATGTGGGTGACCTGCGGTTGCTAACTTAAGAGATCTATAAAACTGTTTTATTTCAAAATAAATCTATAAAAAACTGCTACTGTGTATTGTTGTCACATGAAAAACACAAAGCTGATTGGTTAAAATGCAAACTTAAATACTGAATTATAGGTAAGTGCAAAAACTGATACTAAATGTTCATATTGTTTTGATAGTAGAGGGTATCCCTGAACACATGAGTAAACTTATTGGTCTTATGCATGGAATTCTTGATATTCTTATTTTGTACTGCAGAACAAGAAACAGGGCAAATTGGCATGTTTTTGTTCTTCATTTCCCTTTTAAGTTTCGCTTCTTTCCATTGTACATTCCAAACTTCGCTCACAGGATCCGCAGGCTTCTTCTCTCGCTTCGGGCGTCACGTCGCCGCTATCGGCAACTTCTCTCACGTCAGGCGTTGTCCATCGCCCGCCGACGCGCGCGTCCTCAGGAAGCCGTCGCGTTTGTCCTTCGGCCGGAGGATGGCTTCTTCCGACAATGGCCATGGTATTATTCCTTTTCACTAAGTTTCAGACGTTTTACGCACTTGCATGCTTATTATACACTATGATATCATTGTGTCTACTCGATTATGGCCATGGTATTATACGCTTATTATACATATTTAATGATGTGATCCCGTAGTAACGCATTATGATCATTGATATTTCTTGATCGGTTTTACAGCCCTTGGCAATGTTGATGATGCACGTGTGTTGAGAAGAGAACGGGATAGAGCTCGTGCTGCCGCAATGACAGATGAGCAAAGAGAGGAAAAAAATAGGAAACGTCGTGAGTCATATAAAAAGAGGAAGTGTGATGCAAACAACAAGGAGAACGTTCCTGGTATGCACCTGATTTAGTGGTCATGTTTGCACTTGTTGTGCACACCATTCATTTTAAAATCTCCCGTATGATTCTCATTTTAAAACTATTGCAGTTGGGAATAACAATGCTTCCGACACCAGCATTATTTCTAAGTTAGCTGAAGATCACACTGGTATGAGTTGGATAATCGTGGTAACAGTACCATATTTTTTTCCGAGTTTTTATGCAGTCTTTATAGGTGCATAACATGGTTTCAAATGTCCTTAGGTGAAAGGATCTTGAGTGACTTGACGTCAGATGATAAAAGGATTGAAAGAAATAAGAAGCGTCGTGAATCTTACTGTATGAACAAAGACAAAACCCAGATCAAATCAAACTGCTGGTGAGTAGTCAAATGGTCCAATAATTCAACTAATGTTTGGAACCGTAAACAATTTCGCTTTGTCGGTGAGTGTGCGGTCAAAAGTATATTTATCTTTGTCGTTGGCATAGCTGAACACCATGAGTATGTCGCCGGCACTCCTACCACCATTGAGGATCCCACCGGTATGAGTAGCTGATCCGTTTAAAGTATATTTCTATTAGGTGTTTAAATGGTGGAATAAGTAAGTCAACTTTTTTTCGTGGCGGTAAAAAGGTTATGTTTGTCCAACGGCCGAATACCGTAATTCATCAATCGTTTCTACGTCTGTAGTCATTGAGCACCCCGAAGGTGTGTGGCTTTCACGTTTACTGAAAGGTATTGTAGTGTGTGTGGCAGCATCTAATTTTTTGATTCTCTTTCCAAACTTGCCTTACCCAATGGAGCTGACCAATATGGAACACCCACAACCGGCACTCTTAATTTGAATGAGCATACTGCGGGTAAGGAAATTATACATATGTTTGTTCAACTGGGATAATAATTAATATTGATATTTTAATAAAAAGAGTGACCTCATGCTACTGTCCCTTTGGAATTACATTTATCTTTGTCTGTGTCACAGCTGAGCACCATACAGAACAGATCACCAGCAATCCTACAACCATCGAGGATCCCACCGGTATGAATAGCTGATCTGGTTAAAGTACATTTGTATTAGTATTGTAGTGTGTGGCAGCATCTAATTTTTTTATTCTCTTTCCAAAGTTGCCTTACCCAATGGGGCTGAACAATCTGGAACACCCACAACCGGCACTCTTAATTTCAACGAGCATACTGCATGTACGAGTGTCTTCACCCTCTTCAATATATTTTATTTGAATGAATAAACATTACACTCAGGACCATACTTGATCAGATGCAACCGAGACGGACATGGTGGCGTCTAATCCATCTGACGTCTGCGCAGAAGTCCCACCAGGTGTGTGATATCCTGCCTAAGTATTGAGGACTCATCGATTCCTTCGTTGATGTGTTTGTTGTTCATTTGCATTCTTCCAATAATGTAGTTTAATCGATGCCTTCGTTGTATTTTAACTGTGATGCTGAATTGTGTATATAATAAGTTTAGATGATAAATGCGAAAATTTATTGATGTCATCGTAATTTGCAATTTTCAGTTGTTGGCTCTGAACAATTTACCGCTTGTGCGGATACTTCAAGTGTGAGTGTCAAATCCTCTAGGACAAAATCATTGACTAATGAACAACAAGCACGTATAAATAAACGTCGCCGTGAATTATACCACGAGAAAAAACAATCATCGAAGCCGTGTGACATAGATAGAGCAAGAGAACTGAGGAAGATACAGAACCGAGAAGCATATCAGGCAAGGAAGGAAGCAAGTCAAGTGTCGAGGGAAAAGACAACCTGTGAAGAAGACTCGTGCAGATTATAATAGAGCCTACAAGAGAAGATTGAGAGCTTATCGCGAGAACAATCTACATCCGGAATCCATCGCGATGGAAAACCCGCAGTTTACACCTAAACTCATATTCCCCTCCGAATGTCAATCCACAGTAATAGCTGAAGATTTCAGTGATCCCTGATTTCACAGTGACACCCTTCTACGTTCATGCTTCATCAGATCAAGATATAGAAAATCCAACCATTGAAAAAGACACTGAGTCGCCTTCCACTTACCAAATATGACGACAGCGAGTTTCTTCGGGAGTGAGACCAAACCTATTAGCCTGTCGCAATATCCTATTTGAAACAACAATAGGAAGAAATACAATGGGTTCTTCCGAAGGGATCCCTGATGCTGCGGATGCTCCGGCGCAATCAACAGTCATTAACACCGGTGAATACCTTGAATTTCTTAGGCGGTTTCATTTAGTAACACTTCTTTTGGTTACTAATACCAAATAAATATTGTGTCTATAGGAGCAGCGTACCCAAAACAGTCTCAACACACAACTCCGCATACACAAGAGTCCGTTGTTGGTGCAGGTAAATCACATTCTCGTGAGCTCTTTTTACTAGAATATTATTGGTTTTTACGTCCACAAAGCACGTGACAACCAAAATATCAAGTTCAATGAGAAACATTATTGTACAAGGTGGACATCATTCGGAAATAGGGCACGCACATGACACCAACCCACATATGCATGCTTCCGTCGTTGAGGATGGTAATTTATTTTAAGCTATATTTACTCAAACTCGACAAACTAATCAGTAAAACTCTTACTAACTACCAACATGTCACATAAATCACCCCAAAACGCAGATGGTGATGATGATGTTGTATTTGAGGAGGATGAGGAAGAGGATGAGAGCTATCTATTTGCTGCACAAGGTATTATTATTAAAAAGTTTACTAAAATAATTGTTTGTCAAAGCTTGCCACCATTTACTAAATATTCACTAAAATCAATGTAGATGAAGGGGACGAAGTCGATTTGGAAATCAACCTCGACGATGAAGATAACAGTGTTCCAGATGTGCCGGATCCTTATGATAAGGTCTATGCTAATATGCCATTTGAAACACATAAGTTAGAGGCGGTGGAGAATTGTGAGCACTGCAATGCGAAGAAGTTTGAGTACAAAACACCGGGTTCTTGTTGTCGCAGTGGGAAGATACATTTATCCACACCTGACACACTGCCAGAACTTATGAGGTTGTGGACGGCTTCAGATGCCGATGCTAGGCACTTCCGTTCCAATATTAGATTCTTCAACGGCCATTTTTCATTACCTCGCTATATTGTCACCTTGATCGTATGACCACGAACATGCGTAGAGGAGATGTGTATACGTTCCGTGCCCATGGTCAAATTTATCACAACATACATTCGTTTGGTAAAGAGGAGGGTACTGAACCAAGACATCTTGAGTTGTATTTCCATGATGATGACCCTTCACTCGAGCTTCGTTATCGAAGATGCCGAGAGGAATGTCTGAAGAAAGATAAGGAAGTCATTGATAGGTTGGTTGGGATCATGCGAGGCAACCCATACTCCGAGCATTTAACTATGGGCAGTTGATGATCTGAAGGATTACCAAGCATGTTGCATGAGTCTGCTCGCAACATGTGATTTTCCGGAGTTTTTCACATGGCAATCTGATGGTAAATTTTGGAAGCCAAGGGAACGAGCTAACACTGGGCAAGTTGGGAGGCTCATATCAGCTCATCCAGCTGAAGGTGAATGCTACTATCTCCAGATTTTCCTAAATCACGTGGCTGGTGCTACATCATATAAAGATTTGAGAACTATTGATGGCGTGATACAACCTTCTTTCCGTGAAGCTGCCGAGAAGAGATGGCTGGTTGAGGAGGATAGCTCACTCGATGAATGTCTTTATGAAGCTTCCATGTACCAGATGCCATCGTCACTACGAAGGCTTTTTGCAACAATATTGGTATTCTGTGAGCCGAGCGATGTATTCGCACTCTGGCAAAAATACTTGGACGCAATATCTGAGGATTATCGTCGCAATAATCCATCAGATGCTATCACTGAGCAGATGGTCCTGATTGATATTAGAAACATGCTGCAATCAATGGGGAATGATATAAAATCATTCCCTCTACCTGAGATTGACAACATTTACGATGATGCCTGTGGTGTTACATGGGAGATATTCGAGGAGTCCAATATTGAGAGCATCGAGGATGACATGGCTTTGTCGGAGTCCCTTCATGATGAGCAGTGGGCTGCTTACGATGAGATCTTATCAGCTATTGATTCCAACAATGGTGGGTTGTTTTTTGTGGATGGCCCTGGTGGCACTGGGAAAACATTCTTGTACAGGGCTTTGCTTGCCAAAGTCCGCAGTCAGAACAAGATTGCTATTGCTACAGCTACATCTAGGGTTGCTGCATCCATAATGCCCGGTGGGAGAACAGCACATTCCCGTTTCAAGATTCCACTTACCATTGATAGTGGTGGATATTGTAGTTTCACTAAACAAAGTGGTACAGCGACTCTGCTAGGCACAACTTCTTTGATTATTTGGGATGAGATTTCTATGGTCAAGAAACAAGCAGTGGAGGCGCTGGACAATAGCATGAGTGATATAATAGACAGACCGGATTTGCCTTTTGGTGGGAAGACTGTTGTGTTTGGGGGAGATTTCAGGCAGGTCCTACATGTTGTTAGGAAGGGGTCGAGGGCTCAGATAGTGGATGCTTCGCTACGCAGGTCATACCTTTGGGATTACATGCGTCACCTAAAGCTTGTGTGCAACATGAGAGCGCAAAGTGACCCATGGTTTGCTGAATATCTGTTGTGCATTGGCAACGGAATAGAGGAGGCCAATGCTAATGGTGAGGTCCGTCTCCCAGATGAAATCTGCGTGCCATATACTGGAGACGGCAATGATATTGATAGATTAATCCAATGCATTTTCCCTAACCTTAATGAGAACATGGCAGACAAGGGCTACATCACTTCTAGAGCCATTTTGTCTACACGAAATGATTGGGTTGATAGGATTAATATGAATATGATCGGCTCTTTCCAAGATGGGGAGGTGGAGTATCATAGTTTTGATTCTGCTGTGGATGATCCGCACAACTACTATCCATCGGAGTTTCTTAACACACTTACACCCAATGGATTGCCTCCTCATGTGTTAAAGCTAAAGGTAGGCTGTCTAATTATATTGCTTCGGAATATTAATCCTGCAAATGGTTTATGTAATGGTACGAGGCTAGTTGTCCGTGGTTTCAAAAGAAATACTATCGATGCTGAAATTGTGTTGGGCCAGCATGCCGAAAAACGAGTTTTCTCCCTCGGATACCCCTATGCCCGTCCGATGACGAGATGTTCCCGTTTCAATTCAAAAGGAAACAGTTCCCCATCCGACTCAGTTTTGCCATGACGGTCATCCGACTCAGTTTTGCCATGACGGTCAACAAGTCGCAAGGTCAAACTATTCCTAACGTCGGTGTTTACCTCCCTGATCCCGTGTTCTCGCATGGGCAATTGTATGTTGCAATGTCGAGGGCTACTGCTAGAACAAATATCAGGATTCTGGCACTTCCACCTAATGCCGTTGAGCTGGAGGAAGAGGCTAAAAAGAGAAGAAAAATGCCAAAAAAAATGGTAAGGAGACATTTAAAAGTAAGAAAGAAAAGAAAAAGATCCCGGTATGTAATGCTACATTTACGAAGAATATTGTATACAAGAAGTCCCTAATAACATAGTACAAAGGTATTATTATATAGTACTAATTATTGCATATAACTAATATTAACGTTTTACAAGTTGAATCTTTAAACATTTAATACTTTTCTTTGCTTCATCGCTGCATATTTATGTATTTGCTTTGCTTACCTGGGAATGGATATGGCCATCGGATCATTGTGCACGCATATTGCAATATGGTACTATGATTATTTGTATCATCACATAATAAATATATTGTAGCATCTATTAGTATGGCCATGTGAACCGTTTCATGATAAATTGGACTCATTATACTACAATTTTGTCTGAAAGTTTTAGGTTGGAAAGGGATTGGTGAAAGTTTTAGGTTGGAAAGGGATTGGTGAGTGTCAGCTCAAAAGTTCACATTGCAGCATGGCCACTATGTTAAGTGACAGCTACAACAAACTGCAGATGTTAAGTGTTTGGTTGGTTCGAGAAACCAATATCAATAACTGATTCCAATTAGAGCTTATAATAGCAGTTCATATTGGAAAGCAGAGGACCATATATGATCCAGTGATGACCTTTTAGGATGGCTGGCATTAGATATACAGTGATGTTTTTTGTGTAGTAAGAAAGTTGTAATTGGTTGTTCAGTTTCATATCATGGTTATGAGAGTTTGTAGTTGTTCCTATGTCAGACAGATTCAGTGAGTCTTAGTGAATTGGGTATACTTACTGGCTCTAATTGTTAAAAATTGTTGTGTAAAATCCTGCTGAATTGAACTTGGACTACCATCCTTTTGATAACAGCTTGATGCATTCGATCTCTGTAATTTGTATATGATCTTTTCTTTTTTTTACCATTGTTAAAAAATATGTGTACGATAGTCAGGCTTCTGTCAGGCTAATGTGGTAGTTTGTGTTCCAATTTGAAATGGATGTTTGTAAGTTCAAGGAGACATCAACAATGATATAACTGTATAAAAAATTTTCTGCATGGCGATTCCATTATTTGTAGTCTTACAGAATATTCATATATCATTACACAATATTAATTATGTTCTTGAATTGATTATTTCATTTGAGATGTTCATTCTAACTTTCACACTACTAATATTTTGTTGAATACTATATTTATTGTACTAAATCTTTTGTTGCCCGTAGCAATGCAGGGCCGCTCGCCTAGTAAAAAAAAAGTTTAAGAGTGAGATTTTTTTAAGTAGCCATTAGGCCCGTGCGACCGTCGCTCCCCCTTCGTCTCTCGTTGCTTGGTACGTCAGGGGCAAACGAGGACGTCCGTTTAGAACTTACGCGGCATCGCCGGCGTCGTTTGAATCCCCGACGGCCCCCTCTCCCAATTAGTTGCGGATGACCGAAAACTACTGACCCCTTCCATATCCCGTCCACGGTGCAAGGATCGGAGTCCCTCAATCGCCGTAGAGATGTGCTTCCCGACGTCGCCTGCGATCGCCATTGCCTACACGCCCCGCCGTCCCTGCGAGGGTCCCCGCCGACGGCTCCCGGCATTGACTGCGTCACCCCGTCGCCGTCGTGCCCCGCCTTCGCCTGCTCCCTCCGTCGCCGGCGCCGTCCCTATGCCGAACCCCTCCGACGGCGCCCGTACGTCGCCTGCTCCCTCCATCACCTCGCGCCCCGCCGGTGCCTGGGTCCTCCTCGACCGCCATGGATCGGAGTCGCTCGCGGCGCGGCAGAGATGAGGTGGTGCCAGCAAGGCGGCGGATGCAGCAGCGACGACATCGAAGGATGTCCCTTCGTATGGGGACGTGCTTGGGGCTCGCCGTGGCCACCTGCACCATCTGGTACCTCGATCCGGTGATATGCTCGATCGATTTTCCCATCTGCACCTCATTCATCCCATGCACATCAGGTGCTTGTGTTTTTGTCCAACCAATTTCGTTTATGTCGGCGACGACTCCTTTCTCCCACTGGTTGGGAACGGGCTGATGGTGGCGTTGTCATGTGGGAGGAGGCTGCTAAGCCCCTCTGGGGCCTGCTCACTGATGTGAATCCGGTTGCTGGCTACCACCGCTGCCTGAACTTTGTTCTCACAGGTTAAAGATTTGAACTTCCTTGTTCTATCAGATCGGTCGATCCAGCATGTTCTGCATCCTTGTCTCAATGTCTTGCAATAATGCAGGCATGACCGGCGTGTCATATAGTATGCGTATGATTTCCTTGCTCCACGGATTGGGGGATCATGCCAGAGTTGCTGGCCTAGACGGCATAGAGCGCGGGCAACGCGAATGCTGACTTGATGGTGGATGCCCTGGTTTTTCCGAGCAGCATCACGCACCAGCCTCTTTTTTAGCTCCTCTCTTGAGGTATTGCTCAATTCCTTTTCTGGTAAATGATTTCCTTTGTTTGTTTCCCATTTGCCTCTTACTATCAAATAATATGCCCTTTTCATGTTGTTCAAAAGGGTTCTCTTGGCCTATTGGTTATCCCCTCTGCACTGGTGCTCTCAGACAGGATTTTGGTGAAGGAGAACCATGCTACAGAGGTGAGATAATTGACCAATATTTCTTCTTGCTTGAACTGTAGACGCATATTCATCCATAGTAGCACCTTTATGGTCTCAGTAATCAGTTGCATAGTAGCTTAAGTTTTTGTTAGTTAATAGACGTTAATTTAGTATTCTATTTTGACTCAGAAGTCAGGACTATCTTTTCTTTGTTTGCAGGACTGAACTCTGATGCTTTAGTGGCCATGAGATGATAGAGGGAAGGGTATTAGGTTCAGACATGCTGATTCCCAGGTACTCTCATTGTGATATTGGTGGTCATTAGTACCAAAAGATGGAATTTTATCTTACGGATTTATTTTTCCCCATTCGGTAGGTTTTCCTTTTTACTAACTCAAAATGCAAATTCCACAACTGCCTAAAACCTGCAGAGCTTACCTGGACAATTATGTACAGGAAGTAGCACAAGAAGGTATTTAATCGATTTGTGGGCATGCAGTACATGATATGTAATCCATTGATCAAACAATTTTAGTACTGTTGAAATATCATTAAGGTGATGGTTTCATGGTGATTTAGGTTGTTCTATGTTTGAAGCAAAAATAAGCTTTATAGGCAATGCAATCGGCATTTTGAAATATCTCAGGCACTGTCATATGGCATTTCCCTTTATTGGAAATTTCAGTTTGTTACCAGTACAATTAGGAACGTCTAGGCTCTACTTCTGTTTGCTATGTGTTTGTTACAGTGCTTACCTAATAAACATGATTTACTTCTGGTGAATTGGTTGCACATTTTAATTGCAGTTTACTAATGTGATTTATTTGGCAGAGAATACTGGGTGTGTAGTACTCAATCCCAGACTATGTCCACATATCTCCAGAGTGACAAGATCTTATTTTTAGGATTTTTTTTGCCAACCCAGCCAACAAGAGTAGCTTATGTAATTTTGGATCATTAGCTTTTGCACATTGTCTCCTTTTAGCTAAACACTGAAATTGAATATGCAGAGGATCAACATCACTGAGATAAGAAACCATCCCTGTTTCACGAAGAACCACCCAGCTGAGCTGACCTAATGGAGGAATGGACGACAACACAATGCACAACCAGTATGAGGAGCCATGGATGAGATCATGCATATTTTATACTGGCTGAGGCGACCACACCGGCAAACATACCTTTTGATACTTAGAAACAATTTTATTCAGTTTATTTTGGTATCATCAAGTATCTCTCAATTATGTGATTGTTTTATCTGATTCACTCGTTTGTTTTTCCAGGAATCATTTAATTCAAAATTCACTTCTTTTTTTACTGACAAAGACGAAGACTGAACACATGCAAGAAATATATTTGTGTCCCTCTTTTAATACTGATTAATACTAAGTTACTAACACAAGTAAAATTTATCAGAATATAAACTCATCAGTTTATATACTGATTATTACTGAACACAGGCAAGGGACAACTTTGTGAAAGATTACTGAACGCAGGTAAGCATCAACAATCTCCATAGTTTGCATAACTTTTATGAATAGTTCAGAGTTGATCTGATGCACTCCTTGAAGTCTTCTCTGAACTGATGCACTTTTTCTGATTTGAATATGAGAACTTGCCGGTGTGAGTATGGCGCACCAGATCAGGGATGGCATCTACGCTTTGTTTGTGCTGATTCTTTAATTTTTCAAGGACGTGTAACTATCATGTCTTTTCTACCTAAGGATGATGCATCTGGTTTTCATTTATATCATATAAACTAACCTTCTTTCTGATTCAAATGGAATGTACTGACCTTCAAGAGTATTGCAAGCAAATTGGAGGAGGCATGGTGGGAGAATGATGGGACGGACTAGAGCTGTTCACACGCCTGAGGTCCGAGGAGCTGCAGGCACTACCAAGGTTTGGGAGATCTTGATGAAACCTTTCTAATTGCATTGAGTGAGCTGAGTGTTTTATGTTTTTTTTAGTGTCGACTGGGAGATAAACATTTTTAGAGCCCACCTAAATGGAGATCCAACGACTATCCAACTGCATTGGCTAACATTTGGTTTTGTAGTAGAGATTTTATTGCTGGTCTCAACATCTCTATTACATCACATCAACAACTTGTTTGTAACTAAGGTGTATGTTATGTCTGACTGGAGAATTGACTTCTTTTTGTATAATATATTTTATTGTTTGGTTTGTGCCTGTTGCTTCTAACTTCTAAATTGAGATTCATTGTAATATGAAGTTGTAGCAACATTTTTTTAAAACAGCTAATACATTAGCATTTTCTTCTCATTTGCGTAGCCTTTTTTTTGAATATGTTCATTCCCATCTCTTTCCATTGGCTGCAGCTGCAGTTCTATTCTTTTTGTTGAAAGATGCATAAATTCATAAGTTGGCATGTATAGTCGATGATTCTTTTCTTATGTTTCATTTCATCATGTGATCTCAAAACATGGTTTTACATACTCCCACTATTGCAATAGACATAACATTTTTCATGTCGTGCTCCACATATTGCTTTAAAAAGTTTTCAGCTCTTGTAGCAACGCATGGGCATACACCTAGTACACATCTATATCCATCAAAACTGAAATCGGAACGGATGTGTACATTGCCCGCTTACAAAATTATCTTTTGTCGCCAACGCACGCGTGGATGGACGAACGAATGGCCAGCGTGCTATATGAGTGGACAAATATATGAACATGCTGATCTCTGTCAAAAAAAGAGATGGCTGATCTGTTCTCCATGACGTTGTTGGCCGGCTCCTGAGTGAGCAGCCCGTGCTGCATGTACCAGGGGTAATTGGACTTGTTGCTTGCTGATTGTCCCGAGTGCCTTGGTGTCCGCATATAAGATCATCAGCTTGGTGGTAATGCTTTGTACAAGATCAACAGGGCTCGTGGGCGGGAAGGATGCATGAGACATATGGTGTCCTGAACAACATCATCTTCATGCGGTAGTAGGTCAGACCTTAATGGAGGGTCGTCTGCACTAAACTACACAGTCTACACTGTCCTGGGAAAATCATAATAAACACAAATAGGTGTTCGTCAGTTTCTATTTTACGGTATATCTAAATATCTTGCTCTGTTTGTCAATGTGTGTCGAGTATCTTGCTGCTCTATCTCCAGTGGGCAGGACTTGTCTTAACATTCTTCCAACTGAAGGCCTTGATTCTTCTTGTGTTTCCAGAGTCTGTTGAGGTTGTGCAGAAGTCGTGGCGGCAAACGTCTGCTGCCCTGTGTGTTGCGAGTGTCCTTTTCGCCCCTTTTTTTGTGATAAGGATTGGGAGTTCCCTTTGTTCCTGTAGAGAGAGATACTTATATGCTTCCTTTGTCGAGCATTGCTCTTGGGTGTGTACCATAGGAATGGAGCCGCTCCATTCCAACCCATCCCTTGGTAGAGGTTTAGTGGATAACGGTGAGTCAAACAATCGGTTCCCCAATGGTAGAGGTTTTTTCTTTAAAAAAACAAACAGTATTTTCTTCTTCAGCCTTTGGTTTCCCAATGCTCCAGCTCGAAGTTCGCTCACAGAGTGACAGAGAGGTAGCGGGGGAGTCTGAGTTGCATCATTGACTGGTTTCATCAAATCAGGTTTCTGGATTTTTGGACAAGCAGGTTCTTGGGCTTCTGATACCCAGTGTTTTGGGCTTTTTCATGAGTTTATGCTGACGATTAGGTGGCCCAATTCTTGGTCCACGTCGTCGTACGTTGAGTTAAGGCATATGGGCTTTCACTTAGCTTACGGGCCAAATACGGGGGCCTTCTTTCCTTCTAATTTGCAGCAGCCCACCTTTGTCTCAGCAGCAGCAGCTTCTTAATCGCAGCTTAGCACGAGCTCAAAGCCGGTTTTAACTTACGTAATCATCGACTAGATTGGCGGCGAATCCTTCAACGTGTCGACCCGCCAAACGCGAACGAAGCTAAGCGGAGCAGCGTCCGCCTCCGCCTCCGCCATTCCGCCAACTCGTCGCTCGTCGGTTCGCCGCCCTCCCACGCGATCGCCGGAGGATCGGAGACCGAACCCTAGGGCGCGCCCTCCCTCCCTTCCCATGCCCTCCGCATCGTCGCCGCCATGAGCCTCTCCTCCCTCTCCCGCGCCCTCGCCCGGTCCGCGCGCTCCACCCGGCCGCTGCGGCAGGTAGGTCACGGTTCGCCCCCGCTCCCGCTCCGTTTCCCCACTCAGCTCGGTTTTCTTCAGGCGTGTGGTCTCTAATTTGTTCCCTAGGGTTCTCTGCTCGAGGGGTATGCCGGGCTCCGCGCGGCGCCGACGCCGCGGCCGTCGATGCCTGGCGGTGATGTCGGTGGATTGGGGTTTGTGCGTAGCTACTTGACGTCGGCGCTGGGGAGCCGTGCGGCGGCGCCCACCGGGCAAGGGAATGTCGGGGATTGGAGGTTCCTGCTCGCCAGCTTGCAGTTCCGGCGGCTGTTCTCCGATGGGTCCAACAAGAGTGAGCTTTCTTTGCGGGTTCGGATAATCATTTGGTCGGTTTATTTTCTGTGTATATAATGTGCCCCTTTCTGCTTTAGATTACGAGAAGTACCATCCAAAGGAGAAGCAGGAGGAGCCGAAGGGGGATGGGAGTGACAAGTCTGACCCCAAAAGTTAGTAGTGGTAATTTATTGCGTTCAACGCACATTATTGTAGAGGAAGAAAAAAATGTTCTGTTTTTTGTTAAACAATTTGGATTATTGAAGCTTCCACTTTTCTATATGTCAGTAGATAGCTATTGACCTTACTGAATTCCAAACCTACAAGGAGGATGACATGTGTTCTGGCGTATCATTTACATTGAAACAGAGGAAAGAGGCAGGAAACTTGATAATCATGGAATTCTACAATGTTGTTCTACTATATCTCATTAAAATTGGATAGATGTATTGCAATTACAAGGCAGTAGAACAGATAGGTATTTTGGTTTCCATGGGAGGTTATGCTACATTGCTTCCCTTTAGTCTAGGACATGTTTGCAGTTTGTAGACTTCTTTGTATAATCAATCCATTTGCACCTTGTATACGCGCAGTGCAAGCTATGCGCATAACACTGAAGCATTTTTTTTAATGTTCAGAGGATTCCAATTCAAAATTTCGGTGGAATTTCAAGGAGGATGTCATAAAAAAATTCCATGAACTCCTTGCTCCTCTTCTTTTTCTTGGGCTCATGCTGGCAACCTTACCCCAAGGTTCATCTGCCGTGGAGGTACGCTGCTTACTGGCAGATCTACTATTAAACACACTTATAAGTTGCAATTGTCTATAAGTTGTTTGTTTCCTATAACTCTACAGTCTTGCATATTAACTTATCTGGTCATGGTTGATTACAAAACAACACACTGCAGTCCACAGGTGCTTTCTTGTAGGGTCTAACCATTATTCCCGAAAATTTTAGACAAAAGCATCTCTTAATTCTGGTGTATAAATTATGTGATGATGATATGATGGTATTTCATTTGAATTCGATTTGAGTAGTGACAGGCAGGTGCCACTTTCACCCCAAGTTCAAATGTTGAAACTGTATCACCTCAGATTTTTTATGTTCATTCACATGAACTGGATGTTGATTAATTCACAGTTCCTAAATATCATAGATGACTGAAAATGGTAATTGTGCAGTTAAGCTTGTGTAGATGGTACCATCACATGCATAATAGCATTATAATTAGAAATCACCAACGGATGATATTGCATGTTTAAGATTATTATGACTCAAGGAGTGTATTCCTTGTTAGTGATTTCCCGTGTCGGTGTGGATACAGTATGATGCCAATTCACTTTTTTATATTCCTTGTTAGTCAGTTTATCTGATCGTACTACTATAGGGCATAGGTTGTGTTTTCCTGTCTCTTTCCATTAGCATCGCTCACAGTTTCTGTATGTTAGACCATTATCAGGACCATTTCCTTCAACTTTTGCAGATAAGCTTCCAAGAATTCAAGAACAAGTTATTGGAACCAGGGTTAGTTGATCACATTGTTGTTTCAAACAAATCGGTCGCGAAAGTTTATGTCAGGAGTTCACCCTCAAGCAACCAAGGCCAGGATGGTGATATCCATATAACAACCAGTCATCTCCCTGGCAGAGAGACTCCAAGCAAATACAAGTACTACTTTAACATTGGAAGCGTAGACTCCTTTGAAGAGAAGTTAGAAGAGGCCCAGGAAGCATTGGGGAGAGATCCACATGTTTATGTTCCAGTAACTTACACTTCTGAGGTCAATTGGTTCCAGGAATTGATGAGGTATGCCCCAACAGCTTTGCTAGTTGGATTAATTTATGTGGCAGGGAAAAGGATGAAAGGTGGAATTAGTATTGGGGGTTCTGGGGGAGGAGCTCGTGGTATTTTTAATATTGGAAAAGCTCAAGTGACAAAGATGGACAAAAATTCAAAAAACAAGGTTAGTTTGTGTTTTCTGTTCATTCCATGGCTATTTAAAATATGAAAAGTTTGTGCTTTCATAGTGCTATTAGGTATGTAGTTGTTCAGGAGTCATGGATTGGCTTGGCTTATCATCATAAAAAATGAAGAGTATCATGCATATATGATGCTTCCCTATCCCTATTAATCCATGTATATGTTGTATCTTGCAGGTGTTCTTTAAGGATGTAGCTGGATGTGATGAAGCGAAACAAGAAATAATGGAATTTGTGCATTTCCTGAAAAATCCCAAGAAATACGAAGAACTGGGAGCTAAAATACCAAAGGGTGCTCTTCTTGTGGGCCCCCCTGGTACAGGGAAAACACTCCTTGCTAAAGCCACCGCAGGAGAGTCTGATGTTCCCTTTTTGTCTATTTCTGGTTCAGACTTCATGGAGATGTTTGTTGGTGTTGGACCATCCAGGGTGCGGAACTTATTTCAAGAAGCTCGACAATGTGCACCTAGTATTGTATTCATTGATGAAATTGATGCAATTGGTCGTGCAAGAGGCCGTGGGGGATTTTCTGGAGGAAACGATGAGCGTGAAAGCACATTGAACCAGTTGCTTGTAGAGATGGATGGATTTGGAACAACATCTGGGGTTGTTGTTCTTGCTGGTACCAACAGACCTGACATCCTAGATAAGGCTTTGCTCAGACCTGGGAGATTTGATCGTCAGATAACCATTGATAAACCAGACATAAATGGCCGTGATCAAATATTTCGCATTTACCTCAAAAAACTTAAACTGGACAAGGAGCCATCATTTTATTCTCAAAGATTAGCAGCTTTGACACCTGGGTTTGCTGGAGCTGATATTGCTAACATTTGTAATGAGGCGGCTTTAATTGCTGCAAGAAGTGAAGATGCACAGATAACGGTTCAGCATTTTGAAGCCGCTATTGACAGGGTTATCGGAGGCTTGGAGAAGAAAAATAAGGTAACTGTTAGAAGTATTGTTTTGCTACTTTTCTTATGCCAAACTGATATATGCAAACTTATAGTCCACATCCTTGTCCCCTAATGATACACATATAGATATAGATAAGGCATATCTGTACTGGACTTCTTCCACAAGTATGTAGACATTCTCCCAAACTTACTGGATCCCTTTTGATTTCTGATTCTGCTAATTAGCCCAGGAAACAGCTAATTTTATGACATGCACGTTAGAACATCATTGCTAGTAAGACAGTCCTTTTTAAGTCACAGTGCCACACGATCTTAGAATACCAGTGCTGCCTAAGATATGAGAGTAGGACAAACTTGTACCAGCTGTGAAAAGCATGTTGATACTAATACCTGCTATCTTCTTTTGTAGTTACTTTATTACTTGAGAAGCTTAGGTTACATATTTATTCCTTTTGTGATTTTATTGCTGTATTTAGTGTAAAAAACCTTAATGAGGTCCAGGGAAAAAAACTAATGATGTGATTCATTTACTAGAATGTTAAGCTTGAAAGGCAAAGAAGTTGTGCATGGAAATATGCTAATGATGTTCACAATTATTGATGGCAATTATATCTTGGACTGTTTGCAGGTTATTAGCAAGCTGGAGCGTCGAACTGTTGCGTACCATGAATCTGGACATGCTGTTGTTGGATGGTTTTTGGAGCATGCAGAACCACTTCTTAAAGTTACAATTGTTCCTCGTGGAACAGCTGCTTTAGGATTTGCTCAGTATGTCCCAAATGAGAATCTTTTGATGACAAAAGAGCAGCTTTTTGACATGACGTGCATGACTCTAGGTGGTAGAGCTGCAGAGGAGGTAAGTCAACATTTAATAGATCTTTGTGTGACCAAATTTTTATGTGATCCCTCTACTGATGCAATTGTTCTATGTTTCAGGTTTTGATTGGGAAGATCTCTACTGGTGCACAAAATGACCTGGAGAAAGTTACCAAGATGACTTATGCCCAGGTTGCAGTATACGGCTTCAGTGAAAAGGTTGGGCTTCTTTCCTTCCCTCAAAGGGAGGATGGTTTTGGAATGGGAAAGCCATATGGCGGCCAGACTGCGTGCATCATTGACACTGAGGTGAGGGAATGGGTGGCCAAGGCCTATGAAAAAACTGTGGACCTGATCAAGACGCACAAGGAGCAGGTTTCACAGATTGCAGAGCTGCTGCTTGAGAAGCAGGTTCTCCACCAAGATGATCTAGTCCGGGTACTAGGGGAACGCCCATTCAAGACGGCTGAACCAACTAATTATGATCGTTTCAAACAAGGTTTCCAGGTTGAAGAGAGCGACAAGAGTGCTGAAGTCTCGGTCTCATATGCCAATCCATCACCCCTGGAAAATGCTGTGCCAACATAAATCTTGAGAACTGCAATGTGTATATTGCACCAACCCCTCCACCCCTACATCTGTGGCGTAAGAAGGATGCATAAAGGAGTACCTTCGTGATGATTTGGTTCGCATGCAGAATCTGAACTTCTGTTGACTTACATAGTAGAGGCTTCTTTTTTTTTTAACCATACTGACAAAGTGAATTTGTCTCGGCGATCTGCACCGCGATGTTCCCTGAGATAAGGTCGCGATATTTAATTCCATTTGCCGGTTGAACTTCGAGCTCTTTTGTAAGACTTTGGGCTAATTTTTTTATTTGCCATTGCAATTTTCTGTAGACCAAATATCAGTCGTCACAGAAATCACCTGTCCTTTTATGACATTTGGTTCCAATTTTATCCTTTTACGCCATCCATCATCCATGTCATGCCATGCCAGATGGTTTTTAACATCAACAATTACAAATTGCCCGAATTGCCCTCATCTTCATCGTCCCCATACAGCCATAGTACTTTCGAATTTCCAGATTCCGAGAGCCATAGTACTTTCGAATTTCCAGATTCCGAGAACAGAGACGGGGAAACCGGGGGGCTGTCCTGCGACCCCGAAGCCCACCAGTCGCAGCAGAAGCGTGGAGAGCTGAGCTGGCGGCCCAACAAGCATTTGAACGGCCCGAAGCCTCCTATGACTAAAAGAATTTGTTCTGCTGGAACAAATGTTTCAATAAGATTGTTCCGCCGGAACATTTTGTTCCGTTGGGAAAAAAACAAAATGTTCCTTGAAAATAAAAAAATGTTCCATTAAAAAAATAAAAAAAATATTTTGTTGGAACTTTCAGGAGAGAAAAAAAAGAAAAAACACAAATTGGGCCGCAAAACCACCAGTGGGCCGCCCCCTGGGCCGCTGGAGTCCCGTGGACCGCGCGCGCGGCCCTAACATTTGCGGGGAAACCGGACAATCCCGTTTTCAGATGAGAGCCCAAGAACTAAAGGCCTAGCAACTAGTAACACTTGGTCTTGGCCCAGTAGTAGCAGTCTCACCACAGCGTCCACCAGCCGGCCCACGGGGCACGACGTTCGGTTACCTGTCTTCGTTTTCGACGACGACGCCTCGATCGACGGGGCCGGTGAACCCCCGCCGGCCGCCGCCACGCCTCCTCCATCCTTCTCTCTCTCCCACACGCCCACACCACGCCCATTCCATTTTTCACTCCTCTACGGCTACGGCCCCTTCTTCGTCGACAAGACGTTGATGAGGCGCCCCCGCCCGGAGCCAGCCCACCGCCGCTCCTCTGGCACCATGGCTGGTGGCGCCCACGCCGCTGCGACGCGCCGCCTAGGCTGGTCCGGACCTCCACGGCCAGCCCCCTAAACCCGCCGAAGTCCTAAATCCTAAACCGCCCAACCCAAAAGGTCCATGAAATTTAGGCGACTTTGGGCATGCTCATTGTCTTGGTGAAACTTGCCTCGCTAGGATGGGCAAACTAGCCTAGCTGCAAGGGCAAGGCTGATGTTTGTTGGTCCCCTTGCTCCTGATAGCATGATTTTATTTGCATTTGGGAATGTTTCTCCTGTAGCCTAATCATTGGTACAATGTGGACGCTTGTGACATTACCATCTGTCATGTCGCCATGCTTTGGATACTAGACTGGGGTGTACCCAGTGCTGAACTTCCGCACAATTTGGAATCCGTGAAGGGAAATGTCTAGAGAGCTTTCCCCATGCAAAATTTGAGGCTGGTTCGAACTAAGGACCACCAGAACACAGGTGCAGGGGAAAGACTCTACCACCGCCAGGCCCACCCTTCTTGACTGAGCGAATAAATTTTTCAGGTTTAACCGGCGGTTTGGTCTGGTTTTTTGTTAGCTGCTACTTGTAAAAGAAGCTGCGCCGTTTTTTTTTTTGTTTTTCTTTTTGAGGGCAAGGAAGCTGCGCAGATTGGTAAAGGAAGTTTAGCAACTCCAACAGTCTCTTCAAATGATAAAGGCTCGGTAAAAAAAAAATGGTGCTGAAATCGTTTTCCAACGGACTCGCCATCTTCATCCGGTCGCTTTACGGCTCGTCATCCTCGCGCCCGCGCTCGGCATCTATGCCGAGTCTTTGCGCTCGCCATCCCCCTCCCCGCGCGCTCCTGCGCTCTCCCCCTTCTCTTTCCCGCACCCTCCCCCTCCTCTGCTTCTCCTCTCCTCCCTTCCGTCGCCGGCTAGACTGCGCCGCCGCCTGGCGAGGGGGCCGCCGCCGGACGAGGCCTCGCGCGGAGACGGCGCCGGGCGAGGCGAGGCCCCCAAAAGGAGCAGCTCACAGGCGACCCTCGCTGCACGGCTCGGCAACAGCCCGACGAGGAAGGCAGCCATGGAATTCGGAGTTCCGGTGGTGAATTCACTTGGGAAACGGATCAAATGGGTCGAGGCGGTGTAGAGGAGGTCGTGGGTGAGAGGAATTGGAAGACGGCGAAGCGATGGCGGCGAGTTTCGCCGGAGAAGACAGCTCGGGCAAGAGGGGAAGAACTGGCGCGCGCATGAGCTGCCCTGTTTGTCTCTGTTCTGCTCCTTTCTTTTCTGAACCCGTGACTTCAGGCCCAAAGGTCTCCAAACTTCGTGTATGAACATTGAAATCGGCCAATAGGAAACTTGTAGCCTTCATATTCCTCTTCAATTTCTGTTATAGGCACTTGGCTTAATTCGACCTCTATCTCGCTCAAACTGGACTCTGAACATGTCGGACGCAGTCTGTATTTTCTGAATTTGCGTTGCACTCTCTCTGCATTTTCTGGAGAGAGGAGAGGAATGAGGAAAACTGGATATGAAGAGTAAGATTCGACTAATCTGTTGGAGTGTAGCCCAATATAAAGAGGGAATTTTAGTTAAACGGATAGTTAAATAAGAATACAGAGAGTGAGATTTGGCTAGACTTTTGGAGATGCTACCTGGAGCAAGGTTGCACACTTTGCAGAGCTGTTGCTCGAGGAGGGCCTTCACCAAAATGAACTCCTGACAATGGTGTTACCTAGGTGGATTTGGTAAGAGCAAGCTTGATGAAGATGATGTTTGACTAAGGATGGAAGCCCGGAAAACTGATTTTATGCCCAGGTTTGAATTGTCACTAAAATTCCCCTCTGGGGCCTCTCGAGTGACTAGTATGATCCGCAGCCTATATGGACGCATAGATCGATATCAATCATAGACCTCCATTGCCATGCATTGTTAAGAGTAGAGGCCCAAGAGAATATTTATTAATTATCAGGTTGAACAATCAGATGAAAATGGAATCGACTGAGCACTTAGACAGCATAGTAATCGATGGACAACAGCACAACAGGTGAAGCATCACGAACCTCTACAGGATTTAGATAACATATGCCGTTAGCAATGGAATGGAACACTCACTGACTATTGCGTGCTTCCAGGAAGTATGATTCAGAAAATTGGATCAAAATAAACAATCACTAATCACACAGCATAAAAGGCTCATCACTAGAGAAGCTCTCGTCCGTCCAAAACCTCGAGGGCAAGCGGCCCTGGAGCACAAAAGGAAACTGGGCACATCTTGAAGCTCTCTCCATAATGTTGAGCCGCTTACACTGATTTTCAAGCCATTTGGGGGTTACTCCTGCGGTGGTGCAAAACTTCATGACCTCAAGGACCCTTGCTCTCTCCACGAAGAACTTGGCAAACTCGAGATGTGGCTTCCGACCTGAATATCGTTACAGCATGATGGTCTTGAGGCTGCGGTCGAGGCACTTGATTGGGAGCTGATGGATTGAAGGGCTCAATACCTTTCAAACTCCTCCATTTCTTGACAAAGAACTATAAATAATATACACCAATAGTGAATATATTAGTCAAGCCTTGAAAATTCAATAATATCTGATAGCAGAACAATTAAAAATGGTTAGGAGCTGGAACCGTGATGTGAAGCTTCTCCAAACAAGGAAAGCATCTTAGGTAACCTATGACAACCTTCAACATTAGCGCCTCGGGCATCTCTAATGCCAAGATCTTGACAGTGGAGAACTGCTCCACCAAGCTGACGGGAACCAGGCCCTACATTTCAAGATGATAAAAACAAGGAGCAGAAGTTCAGTTCTCTCCACAAATGTCAAACGTGATTGTGGAAAAATGAATCGTTTTTTCCTTTAATTGTTATTGACTCATGTGTCGGGCATACTATTTCCGTACTCCTCGGTATGTAGAAAATTCGAAAAAAGAAATCAAAGTACACTAGAAATTTGAGATGTAGCACTAGTGTAACATGTAACTTCCAGTGTTCAAAATGTTTGCCAATATGGTGTTGCTAAAACGACATCCAGCCATGGACACAGAACAAGAATGGTTGCATGTTAAGTCATTTTCATCTCCTTTTCCTCTCTGAAACTATTTCTTACATAAAATGTGCCATTCAGAAATTAAGCTGTAGGTTTTGCACATTGAAAGAAACTTACAGGAATGAAAGATATGCCTCTATATATACCTTAAAACTTGAGTTGCCAAGCTCAACAATGGGAAAGCCAACTCCAAGGTAGCCCAAAATCTTGAGCTTTTCTGCACCGGTGATCCTCACAGATGGACCATTGTCCACCTCGTGCAGCAGTAGCCGCTCCAGGCTTGCAGCATCCTCAACGATGACTTCGCTCAGTTCCTCCCTCTCTCCAAAGCACCTGTCCGGATGGCCAGGCACCTGAGCCTCGGCAGGGAGATGCATAGCCGCCGGTAGCCGAAATTGGTATCTAGACTGATAGCCTCGATCCCGGGGCTATTAGAGATGATTCCGTGGAGTTGTTCTTCGGTGATGACAACGTGGCAGAGAGAGAAATGGGTCAGGCAGGGGAAGACGGGCGAGCTGCAGGCGTCGCCAGCGGCCGGAAAGGTACAGTTGTTGATGTCGAGCGTAGCTTGGCGAAGCGGAGCGCGGAGGCGGGCAACTTAGGGTGGTGGTGGAAGACGGGGAAGTGAAGGTAAAGTTCCTGGATCGAATCAAATATCGGCAGGTGGATCGAATCAAATATCAGCAGGCGCAACCAGGCATCGAAACGGCCGATGTAGGCGTAGAGGGCGCTGGATCTGAGTGCGAGGCGGCGGGCGGGGCCCGGGTGAGCAGCGATGATCTGAGAGATGACCGGATGGCGTTCGTCTCCGAAACAGAGGGAGCTGAAGAAGCTTTCATCGTCGAGGTTGAGCGGGGCGGCGTCGCGCCAGATGTGGCGCCAACTGCGGGAGAGGACGGCAGTACGAGCGCCCTCGCCGGTGTCTAGGAGAGTGACGATAGCGCCGAGGACTTGGTCCGGGAGGCGGCTGATCAGATCCGGACCCTCATACGAGGGTGCCTCGGCGCCGCCAAGGTCGGCTCTGCCGCCCCTCTTGCGCTTCCGCTCCCTGGAGAAGAAGATGCGGTCCATCGATCGGTTTGATCAGCTCCGATTTCCTTTGATGTTATGAATCCTCCAAAAGGAAATGAAGGAACACTACCTGAAATTTAGAGCTCATTCCAACAATTTGAAGTGTTTCATTTGAAAATTTCGTTTTAAGATTCCAATTGTATGATATTTCAACTAATGTTATAAGAGCTGATTGCTTAAGCCATTTTGGTGGCGCTGAGACCCCATTAAGCTGACCGCTTCATTGATTAATCTAATTCAGTAATATTACGTTTGTTGATTTTGTAGGCATTGTGCTGCCGAAACTAATGATAACAACAGCGGTTCCAACACGTTAAGACACATTTCAATGCTATTTGATTACACTTGTTTCATGCAAATTCAGTCAAATGATCCTAAATTTGTGCTGAACCAGCCTATCAACCCATGCTCCCGCACGGACTAGTTAGAATTAATATAAAAATAAAATTTATACCTAATAATTATCTATCTCAAACTCTCTTTCATCTATTAAATATTCTAACATAATATCTTTTACTTACTATTATCTGATTGCAATAGATTTATTAGTAATAATTTCTTTTTACTTTGCATCACAGCTCTATATGTGTTTAATATATATATTTAATTGAACCCTTTGTTTGAACTATGTGAACAATATAAAAATTGATATTCTTATCTCTTTTCCCATTCATGAATATATGGTGACACACATCATGAATAATATTTTATATAAATAATATATTAATAATGATAGAAATGGTAACTTATATGGTGATGCACTTTAATATTTTGTTATAATTATGTAATTTAGTTTTAGATTCGTGGGTTACTTTAATTTTTAATAATGATATAATTGGACTTATATGCAAATTTGGGGTTATTTATATTATTTTTATAATAGTATAGGTGGGTAATTAATATGAAGATTAGGAGGTTATTTTAGATTATTTTTTATAATTGCAGAGGTGGGTAATTTAGATACATGTTTAGGGGGTTACTTTAGCCTATTTTCATAATGGCAGATGTGGGTATTTTAATGGAAAAGAGAACAAATCCAATGACTACTATGATTAGATTTGTCGGATTGATAGCCAGATGTTTCTGATTTTTATGAGAATTTCTAGAATTTCTCTAATATTTTAGAGTGTCCACTTAGAATCCTAGGTGGCTTCATGTGGAGACTTTAAAGGAGTCTCCAATTAGTAATAGTAAGATGGCAGGTTATTTCGGTTCTATCTATAGATGGCCAGATGGGCTAGGCCAGTTGGACGGCACGAGACCTGGCATAAAAAAAATCCAAAACAACTGTTTCCATTAACCATGAGCATACCCCTCAAAAAAATTGGCAAAATAGCCGATTTTATCCCTGAACTTTTGCGCTCAGCTCAATTTCATCCATCAACTATGAAAACGTCCAAATCAATCCTCAAACTATCCAAACCGACTCAATTTCGTCCTTCCCAAACAGCTAGAGCTTCAATTCAATTGAATAGACTATTTTGCCCTTATTTTCCTTTCCTATTAAAGTATCACCATCTCTTTTCTGCTCCTCCTCCTGTCCATGGCGGCTGCACAGGAGCAGTAGCTCAGCACCCCAACCAGGCAGCTTGCTGGCCACCATGAGCTAGCCACATGCGCACATGTGAACCGGAGATGATGGGAGCTAGCCACACGATTACGGCGCGACTATGCACTTGCTTGCAGACTCTACTTAATCCGGTAAGTTGCAAGGCACGTGACCTCAACGTGCAAGACTCATCACCTGTGAGTGGCCGGCTAGCTGCATGGTTGGGGCGTCGAGCTACTGCTCTTGTGCAGCCGTCATGGGGAGAAGGAGAACAGAAATAATTATGCTTAATAAGAAAAGAAAACATGGGCAAAATGGTCTATTCAATTGAATTGAGGCTCTAGGTGATTGGGAATGATGAAATTGAGTTGGTTTGGATACCTCGAGGACTGATTTGGACGTTTTCATAGTTGAGGGATGAAATTGAACCAATTGCGATAGTTCAGGAACGAAATCGACTATTTTGCCAAAAAAATAACCATCAACCGAGATGTCTCGGCAACCAAATTCAAGATAAAAATTGTGAGATTATCCACTATAGGATTCTCATCTATCGAACAAGACATGCCAAGAGCCACACCTTGTTACAATTTAATCTATAGGTTTGTATTGAATTCTAGCAGAAATAAAACTTGAAGCTAGCAGAGCTCTCAACCCATGCACCAGGCCACCACACATAGACAATTAGACAGATCAAAAGTTGACGATGGCACCGCCTGTTGTACTACTGATGCATCTGTCTCCAGAACTATATGTCCAATAATGCCCATATCAACTGCAACTCTTGCACCATGAATACATGCAACAAGCTCTGCTTGGGAGGATTCTCGATTTGTTGTGGATGACGCCCCACCACTCATGCTCCTTCTGCTCCAGTCATCACAGCACACCTTATAAGCTGATTTCACAGTGAAAAATCCCTTGTTATTATCACGTAATGCCAGGCCACCACGTCCGTCCTCCCACGACTTGCAACATCTGAATTGTTGTTGACTGGAAAGCTAGCCCTGCCTGCTTCTTCCTTGACGACCTGAGGCTGAGGCCCCCGCACGGCGTGGCGAGCCCAGGAATCGAGAACATACAAAAATACGTAGAACAAAAATAAACTAGTTGTATACAACAGCATGGCTGATTTTTCACGCCTACCATACACCAAGGAGAAGCAATAGGCGAGTTGGGTGAGGCATCCTTCTCCCCCTTTGGAGGATTGCCGAAAAGAGCAACTGTTCGGGCACGGCTTGGTGACCCGCTAACCGGCGGGCGCAGCAGCTTCATCGCCACGGATCGACCTCATCTCCCAGTGACCCAGTTCATGCTACACCAACACCAGCTTTCCCTAATCATGCGAGCCTGAGCCACGCCTGGCCGGCGGGGCCGCGAATGTGCCACCGGTCCCGGAACGGACCGGCCTCCGATCGATCCTCCTCCAGCTCCGGTCGCTGTCCTCACTGGCTCCGGCGATCCCTTGGCATGCAAGCTGTGATCCGCAACAGGGCCACTTGGGGTCGCCTCTGACCTTTTGTTCCGGCCGGGGCAGCTGGAGTTTCCAACCACTCCTGATTTGAACACATTATCTGGGGGTGGTGGTAGGTGAAGTAAGCCCAGCAAACCCTAGCTAAGGCCGGCCTTGTGAAAGTAGCATGGTCGAGTTGTGCGTGCGGTTAGCTCACCATCAGTACTGGACAGTGAAATGTGGAATTTCTTGCTATATATACATGTTTATTTAGTTAGCGTAAAATAGGTTCTGCCTATTTCTTCCCTCCTTTTTTCTCCTGAAAGCAAAAGCTGTATGAATCATTTTTTTACTTTATTATTGTGAGTTCAAGTCAATAAGACATCAATGCAGTGAATTAATCCTCAAAAAGTGCAGTGAATTAACCTTTCTGCCTTACCAAATTATATAATCTGATATTTCTAGTTCGGACACAATGGTGTACATTCTGCGTGTTAACTAAGTCAAGAAAAAGGCTAAAGAAAAGAGGGTGGTCAAGAACTCAAACATGACATACAAACCGAAGGGTGGTTGACTTTAGCCACACTCCGAAGCTACTATAGTAGCTACCCGGCCATTCCGCCCGCACGGGCCCCGCCGGCAGTGTTGCCTTGCGGCGACCTCGTGCTCGATAGCCAACCCTGCACCCAACAAAGCTCACTAAACTCTGCACAAACGTTTGAACTACGCGCATGCATAGCCAAAAAGTTCTAGAACCAAGCGTACATGCTAATCATCTCTCGTGGCAGCTCTCTTCCGACATCTAGTATATATAGCTAGGAACCTCTTCTGCCATCTCAAGCACAGCATTCATTCGGTCGTCCTTAGCCGATTAGCCGGCCGAGAGCTCGAGAAAGGGCAACAATGGCTGCCTCCTACCTTCTCCCTTGCTCTGCCCTCGTCGCTGTGCTCGTGCTGCTCTTCTCCGTCGATGTGGCGGAGGGCGCCATTAGGGAGTATCAGTTCGATGTAAGTGTGCAGCAAGAAGCAGCAGCATGCTAGCTGATGCGTCTTCCATCAACCGTTGGCAGTTACAGCTTAATTCATTACAAGGGCGTTGCAAAAGTTTGAAGCGATTAATGTCGTTGCAACGGCAAATGCAGGTGCAAATGACGAACGTGACGCGGCTGTGCAGCAGCAAGAGCATCGTGACGGTGAACGGGCAGTTCCCGGGGCCGACGGTGTTCGCCAGGGAGGGCGACCTCGTCGTCGTCCGCGTCGTCAACCACGTCCCCTACAACATGAGCATCCACTGGTACGTGCGCACACGCATGCCTGCTGCCACCTTGCACGTCTAGCTCGTAGTAGTAGCACGAGGCACGAGCACACATTGGCAGCGACGACCGGTGTCCGTCCGGCTGCTCACCGGCGAGCGTGGATGCATGCAGGCACGGCATCCGGCAGCTGCGGAGCGGGTGGGCGGACGGGCCGGCGTACATCACACAGTGCCCGATCCAGAGCGGGCAGAGCTACGTGTACAAGTTCACCATCACCGGGCAGCGCGGCACGCTGTGGTGGCACGCGCACATCTCCTGGCTCCGCGCCACCGTCTACGGCCCCATCGTCATCCTTCCCAAGGCCGGCGTCCCCTACCCGTTCCCGGCGCCCGACAAGGAGGTCCCCATCATGTTCGGCGAGTGGTGGACGGCGGACACGGAGGCGGTGATCAGCCAGGCCCTCCAGACCGGCGGAGGCCCCAACGTCTCCGACGCTTTCACCATCAACGGCCTCCCTGGGCCGCTCTACAACTGCTCCGCCAAAGGTGGCATGCAAGCCTTAATTAGCTAGGAAGCATAGTTAATAAGTGAGCGAGCTGACGGCTTGCATTATTGTTTTGTCGTTTATATGCAGACACGTTCAAGCTGAAGGTGCAGCCGGGCAAGACGTACATGCTCCGCATCATCAACGCTGCGCTCAATGACGAGCTCTTCTTCTCCATCGCTGGCCACCCGCTCACCATCGTCGACGTCGACGCGGTCTACATCAAGCCCATCACCGTCGAGACCATCCTCATCACCCCGGGGCAGACCACCAACGTGCTCCTCACCACCAAGCCGTCGTACCCCGGCGCCACCTACTACATGCTGGCCGCGCCCTACTCCACCGGCAGGCCGGGCACCTTCGACAACACCACCGTGGCCGGCATCCTCGAGTACGAGGACCCCGCGTCCCCTTCCCCCGCGGCCTTCAACAAGAACCTCCCGGTGCTCAGGCCGACCCTGCCGCGGATCAACGACACGAGCTTCGTGGCCAACTACACGGCCAAGCTCCGCAGCCTCGCCACAGCGGAGTACCCCGCCGACGTGCCCCAGGAGGTGGACAGGCGGTTCTTCTTCACGGTCGGGCTGGGCACCCACCCGTGCGCCGTGAACGGCACGTGTCAGGGCCCCACCAATGACACCCGGTTCGCGGCGTCCGTGAACAACGTCTCCTTCGTGCTCCCCACGACGGCGCTGCTGCAGGCGCACTTCACCGGCAGGTCCAACGGGGTGTACTCGCCCAGCTTCCCGGCGGCGCCGCTGATCCCGTTCAACTACACGGGCACGCCGCCCAACAACACCAATGTGTCCAACGGGACCAAGCTGGTGGTGCTGCCCTACGGCGCCAGCGTGGAGCTGGTGATGCAGGGCACCAGCATCCTCGGCGCCGAGAGCCACCCGCTGCACCTCCACGGCTTCAACTTCTTCGTCGTCGGCCAGGGCTTCGGCAACTTCGACCCCGTCAAGGACACGGCCAAGTACAACCTCGTCGACCCCGTCGAGCGGAACACCGTCGGCGTGCCGGCGGCCGGCTGGGTGGCCATCCGATTCCGGGCGGACAATCCAGGTCAGCAAATTAGGGTGACTTTGGTTGGGGATAACCCAAGCTTCTTGGAGAATCTTAACAGTCTGTGGTGCACGTGCGTGCAGGTGTGTGGTTCATGCATTGCCACCTGGAGGTCCACGTCAGCTGGGGCCTGAAGATGGCGTGGCTGGTGCTGGACGGAGACCGCCCCAACGAGAAGCTGCTGCCTCCGCCGTCGGATCTCCCCAAATGCTAAGGCGACACGCGGGATTGCTTCCGATCGCCCATCATCAACGGCCGTGATTGATTGACGCCGACCACGGCACGTACCAGAGATTGTTGCGTGCTCCCCAATTTGCATAGGATATTTTAGGCATCTTTTGTTTGTGCCGCGGTTGGTGCTGTGGAATGCTTTCATTAGTGGTGTGCTTTTTTCGAGTTCAGTTGTCGTCTGGTTAGCTGTGGTGAGTCTCACGGGGGCAGGAAGGTTCCTTGACCAAAGGCAACGCCATTAATTTTTTGATTGCTATCAATTACTACAATCTTTTGTAAAATCTATCTTGTACGAGAACTGGATACTGTGTATCCAGGTGTCCCTCTCAAATAATGTGTACCGACATTGGAATTTATTAAGGGAAAATTGTTTTATTTCTTTTGCAAGTTAAATTTATATTTTGTATGGTTTTATACAACCTCTTATCTCTTATTTGCTCTTCCTCGAAGAAATAGATCTTTTCTTTCTTCTCTTTGTGTCCCTGGGATGCTAGGTATCCCGTTGGGCTCGATCGCAAGGCTTGCGCCCATGAGCCCATCTTCTCGCTTGTAATCACTCTTAAGCGCTATACTAGTGATATAAGGTGGTATCCCCCTGAACTGCTAGAAAATAAATTTAGAGAGACGCACATTTCGAAACTGCATTGACTTAAGCTATACTAGTGATACATGAACTAAAATGATAGTAGGAAATTAGAAAATACAAGATGTTCAATCATCCTTCTCAAACAGTAGATGCAGTGAAGGCAAAGTTTAGACATGAATTAGTGGCTACGAATATCAACAGTAGATGCAGTAAAGACCAAGTTTAGACATGTTTAGTGGCTAGGAAGATTCATTCCAGAAATTTGTCTTCAATCTTCCTTTTGTTTTCTTTTCGACTCTCTGTGAATATCCTTATTTTTATTTTTAATATATTAATCAGCAGAGGCTTCCCCTTCTGTTCTTTAAAAAAATGATAGGAAATTAATTCAATCATGGAGGTGAACACTTTTTCGCTATATATATTTATGCTTCTAGAAATATCGTTGTGAATTTTATTTGATGCCGTGGATAACTGAACTGCAACTATATAGGCTTCTAAAACAACACATGCCTCACCTTTTACTTCTATGAGAAACAAGCAAAATAGTCTATCTTTTGGTTCTGTAAATATATGTTGACAATTATTATTTACACCTAAGAAATTATTGCATGACCTAGCCACTCCTTTTACTTCATTCATATTATATAAGAATTAATAATGATGTGGGGGGTACTTCAGAAATATAGGCCCCAACCCAAAATCAACCAAATTGTATGGCATCCGAACAAAGATCATCATTAGGGAATGCTTAAAAAAATTAGTCCCTGATATTTATCAACCTTTTGTTCAGTAGATATGGATCGGCAAGCTAATTTTTTCTTCAAAAATACCATATCTAAGATTGTTTGTTACTCCATCATATGATCAGTGAATCATTGCATTAACTGGTATAGAAAATATATGATTGATTTACATGTATTACTAATAGTTTCTATATATTTAGCAAGACCTTATACTTATCATGTTTTCAAAAGTTAACCCAGAATTTCATAATTATTTTAGCATCTGAATATAAAAGTACACTAATGAGGATTAAGATCTCGTCAGGAAAATGAAATCATCACTGGGTCAATTCTGGGTTAAATTTTGAAAACATGATAAGTACAAGGTCTTTATGAGAAATCATATGATCAGTGAATATAATAATTGGTTGAAAACCAACCGATTTTTTTGGTAAACATTATTTAGACTTTTAAAGATTATGATCTTTATGAGAAATAGATATTACACCTATGCAGATTTCTGTTTATTTACATGAAGATGAAATAGAGATAGAAATGTCTGGTTAAATATGGCAGCACAGATCAATATAATGTCTACCTTGAACAGCCTAGTTGCCTTTTTTAACACACATACCTATGCTAAAGTTAGCTACTTACGAAATGCCTCCTGAAGTAGGTCCTGGAGAGTTGCAAGAGCAAATTCAGTGCATGCCTTTTTACATGTTACTGTTCTCCCCGCGTTCCTTCTTTTTCAGTCAACAAAGTAAGTGGAAGGTAACGTTTCATCGCTCGCTCAATCGTGTGTTGGGTCAAGCATCCTTCTCCCCGTTGGGAATTGTACAAGGAAAGAACACACGCTAAGACACCAACCATGCAGGTAGCACCTACTAGATAGATGGATGGGTGTCTTGGGATCCATGGCAAGGGATCATGCATCCATTCTTAAACATACATACACCCCTGCAGCTCGTAGATTCACTGAACTGTAGGTGAAAAACATGCATCGTCGACCGATATATATCTGAACTTGGAGAAATGGGAACGTAGTAATAGGAAGCTACGTTCTATGTTGGTGACAGCGACGAACTGGTTTATTTTACACAGGAAAATTTCTTTTCTCTATTCGAGAAATTTTGGTGGGCCGCGTCTGAATCATGCATTATTTGAGTCATGTAGTTTTGATTAAGCTGCACAACCTAACTAGGAAGTAACCTTTGCACACAGTATCTAGAAGAGATCTTTTCCTCTTTTTCTTTGGGTGAGATTATCTAGATGGCCTTGTCAGATACAGGTAAACATATTTTTCAGCACCAGAGGCCAGTGTAATCAACACTAATGTGCTTTATTAAGTGTGAAGTTTATGGAATATTTGCTTCAACAAATTGGTTTGCAATTGCAATTGCTTGTAGAGCATGTACATTATTCTCTGTAGATTTTGACACCTGACCTCCCTGATTTTGTTCAGGGTCTAAACCGGCAGGTACGAGTTGGGGACCAATGAGCCATCAGCTAGCATTCAATTGTCAAAATGTCAAATTAGCCAGTGCAGGACAAGATCCTTCATGGAACACGTACAGTGCAGAACACACAAGCTCTTTAGTTTGTGGACCAATGCGCGGCAGGGTTTTTCTCTGATGATTGAGAATTCTTCTTCGCAGAACATCGATGCTCTGACTTTATTACCTGCACCACCAAGATAACGGTTTTTACTTACTCTTGTGCACACTGCAGTTTACCTTTCAGTTCAGTTTCCGGCGAACTTTTGTGACGGCATGCAAATCGACCAAAACGAAACTAGCGGGCAGTGCGTGCATGGTCAAAAGAGGCGGATCGTTGCCGCATCCTTTGGCCACACTCTAAAGCTAGAGCACTCCAGCTAGCTCGAGCAGCCGGCCTGCCCTGCCCTTGATCGTTCATCTACCGAATCACCAAACTAATAGTGCCGCCCAAGCTGCGTGCCTGTCGACCGTGTAGAAAACCTTAAGAAATGTGGCGGTGGTAGTTGCCATACACTCGCTGCGTTGCTCGCCATGCCCGGCCCTATATATGGAGGGAGCTCGATCTAGTGCTCGTCATCCCAACACAAACACACGCACACATTGTTCCTCCATCGATCGATCTCTTCGATCGCCTGGTGGCCATCTTCTTCTCCGTCCTTCGCCTCTATCTAGAGCTCGATCGAGAGCAACTCCGATCCATCCGGGTAGTAGCTGCTCGATCAATCAGAGCCTAGCTAGACGAAGTAGTCTGGCCATGGCCATGGCGCTCTCCTCCTCAGCTCTTCCTTGCTCCCTCCTCATGGCGGCCCTGATGCTCCTCGCCTCCATCGCCCAAGTGCAAGGCATCACCAGATACTACGACTTCAATGTACGTCGTTCTTGCTTGCATTGATTCATGCTAGCTACTCGATCGCCTCTAGTATACTAGCTAGCCAGTACGTCGCCTAGCTTGACTATCGATGAACCCTGGCAATGATGCAGGTGACAATGGCGAACGTGACACGGCTGTGCGCCACCAAGAGCATCGTCACAGTGAACGGGCAGTTCCCCGGCCCCAAGCTCGTCGCCAGGGAAGGCGACCGCGTCGTCGTCCGCGTCACCAACCACGCCCAGCACAACATCTCGCTGCACTGGTAACTGACTGATCATCCCATGGATCCTACTGCTACTCTCTCAGCTCGTACGTGCGAGCAAGTCAAAAGTGCGCGCGTTGGTGCGCCCACTTTTGGCATTAGTCGGTAGCTAGAGCACAACAGCACCAGCAAAACTTCTCGTTCCAAGCATCTTCTCTTCTTCTTAGTTTTTAGCTACGGCGAGCTCGCTAGTCATGTAATCTCAGCAAATTTTATTTGCTCGGCGAGATCGATATGATTAATGATCTGAATGTGTGGTCGATCGACCAGGCATGGCATCCGGCAGCTGCGGACGGGGTGGGCGGACGGGCCGGCGTACATCACGCAGTGCCCGATCCAGACGGGGCAGAGCTACGTGTACAACTTCACCATCACCGGGCAGCGCGGCACGCTGTGGTGGCACGCGCACATCTCCTGGCTGCGCGCCACCGTCTACGGGCCCATCGTCATCCTCCCCAAGCTCGGCGTGCCCTACCCGTTCCCGGCGCCCTACGAGGAGGTCCCCGTCATCTTCGGTGAGTGTCTGCTTCTTCCTTCGCCGGCCGGGCCGGGCGATCGACGTGAACGCCCGAACGCCGAGGGAAAACGATCGCGGCGGCGTTTGTTGTTGCTGCTGCTGCTGGTAGTGATGATCGCGAAATTCGATTCGTTTTGGGTGCATGGTAGGTGAGTGGTGGCAGGCGGACACGGAGGTGGTGATCCAGCAGGCGCTCCAGACAGGCGGCGGGCCGAATGTCTCCGACGCCCACACCATCAACGGCCTCCCAGGACCGCTCTACAACTGCTCCGCCAAAGGTACGTTTGCTTTTTTTTTTTTGGCATGGACGAAGCTACTACAGTACGTGTCAGTGTTACGGAGTTTCGAAGCAAGGACTATTACAAAACGAAACAAAAAGAGAGTCTTGGCGGTAGTGCTAACAGAAAGGAAAAGGTGTGACGTTTACGGGCGCTCTGTTTTTGCATTTTCCATGCATGCCCGAGCGTTCAAACTCAATCATAAAAGAGGCCTCGTTTTCGCGAAGGTGGGCGGTTCAAATCGCCCAAAGGTAAGAATATTTTCCCAGTTCCTTTCTGGGAACGGGATCTTCGCATTGGCGTGGCCCGTGGGGCGTGGGAATTTACGCGGGGCGTCGCCATCATGGGATCCAATAACTCGTACTTGACCTAACACATTTGGTGCACTGAAAAGCAACCTCGCCGGCGGCGGGCCACCCGGCCGCCCGGCGTGTGATGTAGTAGACGAGATCCTAGTTACGCCTCCCAGATAGGTGCGCTTTCTATTCCAAGACACACGTCGGCGGCGGAAGCTTTGTGACTAATCCACCGTGGCCTGACTGCACGACGTGTGTGTGACACGCAGACACGTTCAAGCTCAAGGTGAAGCCCGGGAAGACGTACATGCTGCGCCTCATCAACGCCGCGCTCAACGACGAGCTCTTCTTCTCCGTCGCCAACCACACGCTCACCGTCGTCGAGGTCGACGCCGTCTACGTCAAGCCCTTCACCGTCGACACCCTGCTCATCGCCCCGGGGCAGACCACCAACGTGCTCCTCACCGCCAAGCCCTTCTACCCGGGCGCCAACTACTACATGTCCGCCGCGCCCTACTCCACTACCAGGCCGGGCACCTTCGACAACACCACCGTCGCCGGCATCCTCGAGTACGAGTACCCCGGCGCCGCCCCCTCCGCGGCGAGCTTCAACAAGGCCCTGCCGCTGTACAAGCCGGCGCTGCCGGCGCTCAACGACACCGACTTCGTCGGCAACTTCACGGCGAAGCTCCGCAGCCTCGCGACCCCGCAGTACCCGGCGGCCGTGCCGACGACGGTGGACAAGAGGTTCTTCTTCACGGTGGGGCTGGGCACGCACCCGTGCCCCGCCAACACGACGTGCCAGGGCCCCACCAACACGACGCAGTTCGCGGCGTCCGTGAACAACGTCTCCTTCGTGCTCCCCACCAGGGCGCTGCTGCACTCGCACTTCACCGGCCTGTCCAGCGGCGTCTACTCGCCGGACTTCCCCGTGTCGCCCCTCACGCCGTTCAACTACACGGGGACGCCGCCCAACAACACCAACGTGGCCAGGGGGACCAAGCTGGTGGTGGTCCCGTACGGCGCCAACGTGGAGCTGGTGATGCAGGGCACCAGCATCCTGGGCAACGAGAGCCACCCGCTACACCTCCACGGCTTCAACTTCTTCGTCGTCGGCCAAGGGTACGGCAACTACGACCCCGTCAACGACCCAGCCAAGTTTAACCTCGTCGACCCCGTCGAGCGGAACACCGTCGGCGTGCCGGCCGGCGGCTGGGTGGCCATCCGATTCCTTGCAGACAACCCCGGTAAGACTTCGATCTATCAAAGCCTGGATATATAAGACATTGTGCAGTGGAGGAAACAAATTCTGTGTGCACTTGACTTACGCATGTGCTCTATGAATCGAATGCTCAGGTGTCTGGTTCATGCACTGCCATTTGGAGGTGCACACGACGTGGGGCCTGAGGATGGCATGGCTGGTGCTCGACGGCAGCCTCCCGCACCAGAAGCTGCTCCCTCCACCGTCCGATCTTCCCAAATGCTAATCGGGCCCGCTCCCTCCTGCCGGTTGCTTCAAAAGAAATTGTGAATTAGACTTGATCCAGAAACGTTGGATTTTTCTGTTTACTTTCTTCATTGCCAATTGCAAATTCTTTTCACTTTCACTTTAATTAGTACGTTCCTAGCTGACCTGGACTTTTTGTAATTTTTTTCTCCTTCTATTTGTTTGCCACTTTGTAACGACAATGTTTTGGTACTCCTGAATCAATAAACCATGGCTTGACTTGCACCAAATCCAATAAACTCCACATGCGTCTTCTTTGTTCAACGTTATGTATTTATTTCGAGGTAGCTTCTCTTGAGCAGAAGAGGAAAATGTCATCTTAAAGGGGGCCAACACTCAGCACGGGCCAGTTTCTGTATTGAACCCTTGAAAGGTGCTAATGACCAACATTGGCACCTGTCAAGAACTTAATACAGAAAGTGACCCATGTTGAAGTGTGTTTAAAGGTGCTATATATGATGGTATGGAATAGCTAAAGTGTAGCATATATCAAGTCAAACTGGGCAGCGCGCGTGTATAGATAGCAACCCCCTCCAGAAGAACCCCAGCAAGCAGTATACCACACTGATCCACCTTCCTTTCAACAGCCTGAATGCTGTTTAGTGCTCTCAGTAGCACCCTCGCGGCGCGGGTTCGAGCCTCTGGTGGCGCACCCGCTCATGGTTGTTTATGGGGATTTTTCTCTCGCGGGGTAAAAAAATCCTCTCGTCTGTCTCACACCAAAGCGCAGGTCTATGGTCGGCTCATCTCACGGAGCTATGGTGCCGCTGTATATAGGTGAGGCGGGGGTTCAGGAATTTTCTCGGCCTGTGTGAGAAGGTCCTTCTTCTTAATACAATACCGTGGGGGTGGTCTTACCCCCCTCAGGTCGAGTTTTTTTTCTATTTCCGTCTTCATCCTTTCGGACTGATGGACACGGCCTCTAGAAAGAGATGAATGAATCTATCACAAACTAACAAGACCTTTCTCACCAAAATGGGTGCAAGTAGCACCACCAAAATTAAAGGCTGAAGTAATTGATTATGAACTCCATGTATAGCAGATACAGCTACTTTTCTTTTATTTTTTTTATGAAGAACTGAAGTAATTGATTATGAACTCCATGTACAGCAAGTAATTGAAGAAACTAAAGTAAAGTGTAGTTGATTATGAACTGAATTTATTTTATTTTTAAGAAATGCATTTTTGACGACTTGTATGTATTCTGGAATTTGCAATTGTAATTCCAATATAACAAATACAATAGGATATATAACAAATATAGCTGCCAGGTAACAGGCCAAAGAAAAGAAGGCCGCCAACAAACTGATAAAGAAGCATGAAAGGGTTTTGTATCACAAAGACATAAGTTTCAAAAGAATGGACCAACTCTCTCTCTCTGTCTCGTCCCAGCAAGTTGCTGTTTTTTTCAATCTTCAGTGAAGCTTTGTCAACTTCTATGGGCCACTGTGATATGAACAACCCAACTATCGCAGTTCAACTACGGCCCATAGAAAGTTCCATTATTGAAGTACTGAAAGATGGATGTTTTGGATGTACCTGAAGCAGAGCACAGAATAAACATGGGTTATTCTTACCACCTTAATCATCACCTCGCACCTGTCACATTGCATTTTCTTTTCCAACAAGCTCCAGAACCTATGGCCGCAAGATCAAATTTTTCAGACTCAATTTTGAATTCAAAGTGGGGATAGGCTACCTGTCTGTATCCCGAAACTTACATAACTGCGTCCATATGAAAGAGATAGGTATATGATCATAAGCATCTCTTTCTGAATTGCCTACAACCCATTCCTAGGAAATTACTGAAAATTACCGCTTAGTATAGCACCAGAATCAGTTACTGTTTGCCCCCTGGTTTCAGTATGACAGTATGTTTTCCTTATTTGCACCCGGAGCATCAACATACATAATAATTTAATTTTAATTCGTAACTATATAATGCGCAAGAGTGATTGTAGTCTGAAACTCTGAATGGCATACTCATTCCAGTATCTTCAACGTTGAGGAGCTAAAAGGGCATTATTATGATGGTTCTTTTTTGAGGGTGCATTATTATGATGGTTGATAACACAAAACTATGTCGTTAGGTGAGTGCGATTAGCCGATTACGTATAGACCTAAATCCAGATAGCCCCAAATGTCATTCTTCCCAGCTCAAGCAAGCATTCCATTCAACTCCAAATTTGTTCAAAGACTAGTAGTAATAGTAAATCATTACAGATTTTATTATAAATTATAAAATTAAATTAAAATTTATTTTATTTCAAATTAATATATTAAACAATAAGTTTTAAATTGAGGTTTGATAAGGGCCGCGCAAACTCGTACCCTCTCTGCCATAAATTATGACGTCCACTCTCCTACTTGAGAAGATAGTAGACCAATGCATCCACCATGTGCAATGTGGACCATTGATCTAGGCCATGAGCATTCTTGATCACCTATAGACCCCGTCCAGGTAAGTACGTTTCCCGGTAGCCACGCCCATGATTATATAGTGTGATCATTAGGCTAATCTTGTCGAAGTCCCCGTGCGGGACTAAATTCATGTCATGTGCTCTGCTCCCCCCGTAAGCGCCTCTGTATGGGCCTTCTAGCGGACCCTAGTAATCGCCTGGAGGCCCAAAAGACCCGAAAGGTGGCCCAGTTATCACGGGTCTGCTCATTCAGGGCACGGCCCAGGTCATCCATAGAGTCCTCCGCTCGTTTGGAAGTTTTTTTTATTTTTATATTTTTTCTCGAATTTTCAAAAATAGAACTCATAATTTTTTTTTTCAAATCTGTCACCCAGCCGCCGGTTGAACCGGCGGAACCACCTTACCACCATATGAACCGGCGGTAGGCAGGCTGGGCCATGGCCCACGTAACCAACCGCCGGTTGGTTCGGCGGTAAGCACCTACCGCCAGTTGAATCGGCGGTAGGTGTTATCGCCGCGCTACAGCCGGCTATAGCCGGACTGTAGCTGTGCTACAGCCCGCTACAGTGTTCACATAAGCTTATCGCCGGATGAATCGGCGAAAAGTGCTGAATCTGCATATTTGTTACATATTTTAGTAAAGAATCAATAATTGTTACTATATTTGAGTGGAAAATATATTACCTGTCTGTTATTCGCTTATAATAAGTTCAATAATTAAGGATAGAAATATAAAATATAGATAATATAGTTTAAATTACGCATATAAAAATAGTAGCATATGAGCCGAGTTGAACCTAGGCATTAACGAGCTTGTGACGTTTTGAAATATCAATTTTGAAGAGGCAAATAACGACTCACGTATTGGAATTGAAGAGTAATGAAGCACTGCAATACATAATTGAACACGCATAACATATGAGGTGGCATCTGAGGATGATGCACGATTTTATTAAAAACGAGAACAACCTCCAGAACCGCTAGGAGTACACATACAAAGTAGACATAAAATAGCATTACATAGAGAGCCAGAAGAGGCATCCGAAATAAACATGCAACATACTGGTCCGAAGGGAACATAAATTGTTCAGACAACATGATTGACCCGAAACGAAACAGACAACTACAACATGCAGCATTAATGGCCACTACCGGCTCGAAGTGCTTTCTAACGCTCGGACTTGCGTACATCATCGTCCACCTTCTTCAACCACGCTATAGACTGTTGATCACGACGACTGATGGAGGTGTCAATCCACTCATGGAAATGACAAAATTGAGTACCACGCTTTCATCAACAAGAACCAAACAAAATTATTACCAAAAAATTCTATATACACTATGCAAACATATTGGCCAAAAAGTGTATATACCCGTGATATTGCACCTGCTTTTTGGACTTCCTCAATATTCTTGCAAGACCAATAGCTTTGGCCAAAAGTCTCGTACTCATGAGATATGTTGGGAACACAACGCATGTGGCAATAGCAATCTGGTGGCTCTACACCTTGCAATCTGTAACACATCTAGTTGGATCGTTAGGAGGGCCTCCTAAGTTCGCCTCAATTTCTTGACGCAGAGCCGGCCTTGATGATGAGCTCATAAATCTTTCTGCGAGCGAACTATGAAAATGTTCCTAGGTAAATGGCTTCTACCCTCCCGAACGACGACATCCTCGCCTTATAGACGTCGGACTGGCTCCACAAAATGGTCACGAGATCAAAAGATGAGGTGCCTTGGTACTATTTCAGCGTCGTTTCGAACAGTGATGGACAGACAAGGGAATCAATTCCTTTCAACCTGGCCGATTCCATTGCGTCTCCAGTGAACCAATAAAGTTGTAGTCATCTCTTTTCACATCGCTTTATTTGCAAAACGCATCGGAATAAAGCCACAGTTGCAGTCACGTACTGGAATTGATAACTAACGAAGTAGTGCAATACATAAAATAACACGCAGAACACATGAAGTGGCATGTGATGACCTGTACCAAACTAGGGTATAGAGGTCGAGGACCTATCCTAACATGCCTTAGGTAATTAGACCACACAACAAACACATGCATGCAGCATAGCAATAACATAGTTGACTCCTAGTAATGTCCCCACATAGCAAATTGTGTTGCCCCTTCTCCACAGTATCCCCCCATTGTAGGCGGCGGTGGGGGCGATGGCGGAGGCGATGGCGGAGGCATCTGGTTCTTGTGACAAGGGCAGCGGCCATACAGATTAGTGCACGACTTCTCCTGTGAACCAGCACCAATGCTGTTGTCATCCTCGTCGTCCTTCTCAGTGTTGCTCAGTTTACATTATAGCTCGGAGATACGATTCTGCAGGTGCTTGATGTACTCATAATGTGGATCAAGTGGAGGAGGATCGACCCACCTAACAAACTTGCAGTTTTCTGGCGCATCGGATGACTGTAACAAGAATGCAATGTAAATTGTAGGAAATAAGAGAAAATATATAAGAAACGAATAGTAGTAACCAATACCCATGCTCGCGGGCATTTGAAGAAACGACAGCCTCCATCTGTCCCATCGTCGCACATCTGCACTAAGCAGTCCTCACCATGCATGCATTTAGGCCACTCTTCTTTGCGGTTATTGTATGGTCTTAGAGGTTTCTCTCGGGTGAAATGACTCTTGCTGAGAACTGGAAACTCAAACACCGCTTTCCCAAAGTACTCAGGACCAAGAGAACCCTCCCACACAAAGGGAGGTTCCTTCCATCCCCCCTTTCCTCTCCCAGTTCCAAAACCCTTCCGGCTGAATGACCCTCCAGATATTACTACTACAACGAAAGTATCATTTTGAAGTTGGTAGCAATGCATCTAGCAATACGTTTATATAGGCGGACAGTCGCGTTGGCCTGGACATCGTTCTGTTGATGCACGCCGGATTATATTCTTTAGATTTTTCAGTGACGCTTCACATCAACAGTGCATTTCAAAAGATAAGGCTGCATAAATGGAGGCATTGAGTAGTCATTTCAACACTGCATAGCGAATAGCACACAATGAACGAGCCGGTAGGGGCGAATCCCATTAAATGCAGTAGCCAGTTCGAGAGGAAAAGATGACCAGTCAATTATTGTTCTGCACTACTGCGCTCGCACGCAAAGCACGGACATGACCATTCACTGTCCTCCCAACTACTGCGCTCGCACGCGAGGCACCGACGTGACCACTCACTGCTCCGCACTTATGTGCTCACAGAATGTTGGGACGGACATGGCCACTCACTGCATCGAATAGTGTTGTCCAATTGGCCAGAAGGCCTCAGGATATGATCAGGTGCAAACAGTGCTTCAGATAGTGTTTTTTCCTGTACTGGCGGCCAGTCGTGCTGTCACATTGTCCTGAACATGATTCTTTTGATGCACGCCGGACCCTATGTTTTAGGCTTGTCAGTGACGCTTCACGTCCACATTGGCTGCTTAGCATTGGATGCTTGTGCTTGTTACTTTTGGCCGTGCATGGAAGGGTGAAAGGAGCTTTGCACTGCTGCGCTCGCACGCCATGCACAGACATGGCCACTGACTGCTCCGCCCTTTTGCACATGCACGGTACCCATTGATATGACCACTCACCCACTCGTTCCTCGTGCTCCGTTCGCACGCTAGGGACGGACATGTCCACTTACTGGTACTCGTTGTTGCAATTGCACGCCAGAAAACCGACATGACCAGTCACAGGTCCGCATTGCTGCGCTAGCACGTCAGGGACCGACATGAGCACTCATTACTCCGCACAGCAACGCTCGCGCACACTAGGCACGAACATGACCACTCAATACGTCAAATAGTGTGGTGCAGATGGTAATCTCCAACTATCGCTGAACTCTGCCTATACACCGTCCTAAAGGCTCTATAACTATGGGCACCACAAGGCCTTCACATCACACACGACACACCTCACCAATACTTCAGAAGCACCACATCGGAGCAAGATATCATCCTCTAGATCGACCTACATCCCATGGAACAAAGTCAGGGCACAAGTGCCTCAAGGAATCCAAGTGTCGATGTGCTTCTGCGGTTCCTTGCGCAAGCTCATGGAGTCCAAGGTTTTAGGGTCATCGGCATGAGGCTTTTCATGTGCAAGAACTACGAATACGACCCGCAGAAATGTCGTGGCAAGGATAGACCTAAGGTACCCCACGAAACATTATGATTTGTACTTATAGATTTCACACTGACTTCTAACTAGCGTTGGACATAGTCTCCACCACCTCTATGTGATTTCATGCAGTGGATGGACACGGAGCAGTCACAGCAAGATAAAGACTGGGTTGAACGAGAAGCAAGGTGGGCTAGAGAAAGGTGGCGACGAATGTTGCACGAGAAACAGGAAGAGGAGAAGTGCAAGAAAGACCAAGAAGAGATTCGGAGAAGGTTTGAGGAGGTTGAGCGTCAGGAGGCGCAGGAACGGGAAGCGGATAGGGAGAGGAAGCGAGAGAGGGCACGCCGTGCTAAGGGAGCAGGGCCCGAAGCTATTGCGAAGGGAAAATATCCTCAGTGCACTCAGTAAAGCACCAGCATGTAATCCCGACATTTTAGATTCCCTAAGGCATGTTAGGTTTAGTTGCAACACGAGGATGTCGTGTTGCAAATGCCACCGCACTTCGATGTTTACCTTTACCGTTTAGGGCAAAGGACTGTTGTGTCATGTACCCTGGCCATAGAGACGCAATGGGCCGATGCTACCTTAGCTACCTCACCGCCATTTGTATTTTCCAATGGAAGCTGGGAATTTATGGACGTAATGTGCATTCGCATCTGGAATAAACATGTACGATATATAGTACAATAACTAAACACATCATAGTCTGCGCCGAGGTACATAACAAAGTGAAACAAAATATCATATAACAGAGTGCATGCATCATAGCATATGGGTACAATGCACTCGCCTACTCCATAACAAGTGACATCCTATATACTAGATACGTGTGCGTTTGCCCCGTCTCCTGCCACGCCACGCTGCAGCCTGGGCCGCCCTGGTCTGGTGCTGGGAGTACGTCAGTGACTCGGGTGGAATGGTGTCACGAGTGGACCGACGCCCCTACACAAGAACTGGTGTCTGCTCCCCCTGAGTCGAGTCCTAAGTCGCCGGTAGGTCTTGCCCCATCTGTGAAGGGCCGACCTCGTCTTGCATCCGTCCCTCGGCGAAGAAACTGTTCACCCACTCCTTCCACGCCAACTCCGAGTCGTGGTCCTCGCTGTCGTCGTCTGTCCCTCCGACCTGGCGATACTCTGATTCACGTACTAAAAATGTTAGGATCGAATTAAGCATGTACTTGAAATCGTTATTAGAATGCATGGCCTCAGGCATACTGTAGTCGCGTATGGGCCGTCCACGAGAGGAAGGTCCGATGCCGCAAGGATCGATCAGAGAAAACAACGACGGGTCGGGCGCTGCACAAACAAGAGGTACAAGTTGCTGATTAAATTGTTAGATACCACGGTATTGTAATTCACAGATGGGTTTAAGTATGGCTTACCTCCCGAGAACAACTGTGCTGGACGAGGCGCGTAAGTTGGCGGAGCAGTAGGATGCGACGATGTTGGTGGCGGTGCACCCAACAACGGCGGGGGTCTAGGCGGGCGTGAGGACGGACCTGCAGCTGGCACCAGACCCGGAGCGCGAGGCGGGAGGTGAGTGTCGTCGCCGCGACAAGTCACGGCTCGCCGAAAGCGACCGTAGAGGTCCACAATTCTCTGTAGGGTGCTCTAGTGCTGCGCGGGCATCATGTTGTGGTAGTGGCCCATGCTCATCGTAGCCTCTGACTCAATCGCTTGTATGACGTCGTACTAGAAGGAGAAGGTACTAACATCAAATGAGATCGTTTATATACAATGTAAACTTAAATGAACATACGTACTGCAATAGCGAAGTTCTGGTCTCACACGAGGGGGTACGTCTCCGACACCGGTGCCGCCACCATCCGTGGCTGTGATGGAACATGCGCCACACGCGTGCGCATCCTCGGCAGGTATCACCGTAGGTAGTCTACGAACACCTCGTCGCTGTGGGGCCGATCCTCGAAAACCACGTCGTCCAGGGCTCGGCCCAGGACTCGACAAAGGGACGGACCTTGTCAGCCCACAGCGACCCTGCAAGCTGAACCTGACGAGTCCACCTGGAACACAAATACAGGAGGCAATGTTTCATACAAAAGTGCAAATACAATTAGAGTACAAAAAGAAATGTGTATTACATACTTGTGGACGTGGGCCGCAACTGAGTGCACAATCGGTACTGGGGTCTGCTGGTAGAGGCCGAAATGCCTCATAACTTGGTTGACGTGGTACTCCTCGACGTGGATGTCGTAAAGGATCGGCTTCCTCGTCATCCAGTACTGTTGGTCCCGCTGTCAAAGAGAAGAAAGTCCGCTTGGTTCCCGAACCTCTACATCCGCTGCAGTGTACGGTGTCCACCTGACGTCGGCGTCCACTAGAGCGTCAAACTGGCCCACGAAGTCAGGGTAGGACTTCCTGGTCTGCACGCCGACCCAAGATGGCTACATAATGGAAAAAATTAATTTGCACAATCGAATCTTAGAATTATTACAGAATGTAGCAATAAGTGACCAAAATGATATAACATACCCTCCGGAGGCACCACAACGAGCCCATCGTCAGTCTGTCGACGTCGTCGTGGTCTGGGGACACCTCGGCGTACGGCTCGAAGCTCATCTCCGGCTGACCCATGGGAAAGCGCTCGTAGGACCACAATTGTAAGAGCAGAGGGCACCCAACAAAGATGGGCTCCTCTATTGAGTCCTTCATGACGCCCGTGCAGAGCCCTCTGTACGTCGCAGCCAAGACGGTAGAGCCCCAGCAGAATTGTGCGACGTCATCAAGTGGGGCATCCGCTATCGCCCTCGCCAAGGGAATAAGCTGCTTCGGACACGAGTCGCCCTGGGAGCTGCAGAACATGATCCAGCCGAACAGCCACAGTAGGTACGCCTCCAAGTGCCTGGCGACCGTAACGTCGTCCGTGTCTGCCCTCATGTAGTCCGCCTGCAAAACGGTATGAGTCGGTTAGTACAAATAGTTACCAACATAAATACCATAGGGCATACAAGTACTCACACTGAAATGTAGGAGCCACCTCTTCGTCGGCCCATGGTTCGAAGAGAAGGGCCGGTACGGGTGCTCAGTCGTTCCGCTGAACCCCCGCGAACCAAGCCAGAAGGTCGTCATGCCACGAGAGTGGCACATCCTGTGCACCCACAGCTCGGCCAGCATAGGGCAACCCCAAAAACATCGCCATGTCCTCAAGAGTAGGGGTCATCTCACCGACAGTTAGGTGGAACGTGTGCGTCTCCGGACGCCAACGGTCGAGAAGTGCCGTGAGCAGGGACATGTCGAACTGAAAGCGTGCGACCTTGTCCCTTGGTCGACGTGCCGGGTCCACCATGTCTCCCTCAACAAGTCGGGCAATCGGGAGAAGACCCGAAGCGCGTAACCTGCAGCGCAAAATAAATATCAGATACTATTCAGGGATTAACCAAACAATGAAAATATGTGGCAAATGTATCCCGAACCTAGGAACCCAACGCCGGTCTATCGGCATCGTCGACATGGGCACACGTGCCCGAAATGTCCCCAACCTCCTCCCACGAACCGCGGACATGTACGACCGGTGGCGCTTGTCGATGAGAGCGTCAAGCAACTCAAGGGTTGCGCCTTCCTCGTGCTCCATAGCTGCAAAATTTGATTGATTAGAAAACAATGCATAACAGAATGAAGTTAAAAATAAAACGTAAGAGATTGAAATGAACAAATAAATAAAGCCTAAAGAACATTACGTAATAATTGAAAACGTACCAAAATAAAATAAAATAGTAAATGAATAATATCAAAGTAAGCTAGTAAATGATAGCAACAAATTACATACTGAATAAGTTCAATGTCAAACGACAATAACAAATTTGAAGATAACATTCAGTCACTCATTACAACACACATTGGTACGACAACCCGAAATCAGTTCATCACTTAGTAGCTCCTAACATTACATAATTTAAAATATCACACGGTTCGGTACCGAATAACAAACGCGACAATCGTCATCCATTATAAGAGGCCATCATTGTTGACACGACGACAACGATGGGCTGCTGCCTGCGTCGATGAATTTTGAGCACCTCCTGATGGGCCCTCTTCCATTGTGCGTCTGCCATAAGTCAATGTTGTGCATTTCTTATAGCTATAACCCGTGTCATGGCACTTGGAGCAAATGCGCACGTTTGGACCAGCCTCCGCTCGATCCATGTTGTTTCTAATGTGTTTCTTCTTGCGTCTTCCCACCCCTTGAAACATTTCTAGATCTGGATCCGGAATGTAATTTGCATTATGACCGGGGTCAGCTATGAAGTCTTCCAGCATACGGAACCCATAAATCTCGTGCCTCCAAGTCGTCCAAATTGTTTCCTTCAGAAAGTAATGTGAGACATACATACGAGGTTGTAGTGCCCCAGCCTCATAACATGCAGCAATGACATGTGAGCATGGCAGGTGTAGCAGCTTCGGCTTATGACATAGGCAAACACAACCATCGGTACGAAGAACACACTCCTGCACGTGCTTCTCACGGCGCCCACCCAATCGGTCTTTGTCCCTGCACATCACCTCATACCGACGTTCCACTGCACCCACTGGAGTAACTCGGTGCAAATGGGCCTTTTTAAATGCATCCTCCATGTACTTTGTAATTTTATATCCATAAACTTTTTGATTATCAGCCATATCCTTATCAGCCACAGCGTACCGGTCCCTGAAGTATGTGCAGGTGCAATATAAGAAGAACTCCACGATCCCCACAAGTGGCAGCGCTCTGACTCCACGCAGCACCCAGTTGTACACCTCGGCTAGGTTCGTAATCATTATACCGTATCGAGCACCGCCTTCATCGTATAGTAAAGCCCACCTCTCCTCAGGCTCATGCTCAATCCACTCCGAGAATGTCTTAATTGCCCTTTCTCGTTTCCGCCTGACAGTCGGGTCGTCCAAGCCCACGTTTTCAAGGGAGACCGGGTCGTCATCCTCGGTATTGACAGGCCTCTTTGCTAGCTTCGTTGTTTGCTTCTTTGTGAGCGCATCCAATTTTGTCCACAGGAAGTTGAATCTCCTCTCTTGATTCTGGCTGCATAACCGCTTGAACAGCTTCGTAAGGGTCTTGTTTTTGAATTGGCTATGAAAGTTTGCCCCATGTGCCTCATGCACCACCTGCTCTTTAAGTTTGGCCATTGTGGTGGCCTACGACGCTCCGTATTACCATTCTGCATGTCGTCGATTGCTTGTAAGATACCCTTGTGCTGGTCATGAATCAAACACACGTTCGCAACATCTTTGACAATCATCTGCTTTACTCTCTCAAGAAACCAATTACCAAGTATCCCCAGATTCTTTCTCGACGAAGGCAATCGCCAAAGGCAACAACTGCCTGTTACCATCAGCTGCAACGGCTGTGAGGATTGTGCCTTTGTACCTTCTGATCAAAAATGTCCCATCTATGCAAATGACTGGTCGGCAGTGCGGAAACGCCTCAATGCAAGCGCCCAAGGCCAAGAACGACCGTTAGAGTACCTGCTTCCCAGGTTTCTGGGCACATGGATACATTTTCAAGTCGTAGTAGCTTCCAGGATTTCTATTGCATATGGTCTGCAATAGGGCCGACATGTAATGATACGAAGCTTCATACGTTCCCCATCTCATCTCCGGCGCTTTCTTCTTTGCTCTATAAGCTTTGTTGTAGCTAATTTTATATTTGAACTTATCCTCAACAACACAAATAATTGACTTTGGCTCATAACTAGGATTGTCCACGATCAAAGGGTACATGTAGTTAGCAACAAAACAAGCTGTGAGGTTGCGGTGCTGTGGTTCTAATTGCTCAAGCAGGCATGTGTGTTCCAACTTGTCTGACGTCCCAGAAATCCTTCCATTTTCCCTTCAAAGCGTACACCCTGAAAGGGCATTCGCTTCTCACACAACGCACATCATATGTTCTCGGACTGCTCTTCACCACCTTGAACTGCCTTTGCAGAGATAGGGTGGACCAACGTTTTATAGCATTCTTCATATTGTCACTATTGGCATACATAAAACCGATGCATACCTCATTCTACCTGTACTCCGAAGGGACCGCTTCACCATCATTAACACTTAGTTTTGAAAAATCATAACCGGACCAGATCTGTGGGATATGAAATCATCGTCATCATCCATTGTATGGTTGTACTCTTCACCCTCCCTCTCAAACTCCTCGACTATCCTGGGAATGGCTTCCCCCTCATCAGCCTCACCTGTTGCTTCACGAGGTTCATGTGAAGCATCTGTATCATCTTCTAACATCTCGAGTTCACCACCTTCTTCACGAGGTTCATGCATCGTCTCTGGATCTTCAGATGCTATATCTCCCTGGCCTTCATCTTCCTCAAGCGGTTCATTACTACACATAATCTTCTCGAATGCTTGAACGAATAATACCAGTGGTAATCCTCGGCTTGTACATATATTCACATAGTTCCTCCAATTCTGGGTTCCTTCAAGCGGCAATAACTCCCAACACACTACATTCCTTCGATTCACAACTGCCATGACCGAGATCTCATGTTCATCTCGATTAAGCCCGAAAGCTTTAAATATCCAATTGGATATGGAACCCCAAGTCCTCTCTCTTGCTCTGGGTATTTTCTTTCTAATTGAGTTAAACTCGGACAAGTCTACCCCTTCAGGACCGTATCTCACATTTCCTGACCCATAGAATACTTGAAAATACAGATCATCTGACATGCCTGTCAACATGTACGACACTAATTAAAACTGATAATTATTTCTAAAATTTTTGTCTAATTAACTTCACTAATATTTTCAAGTATTAGTGAAGTTAATTTCTAATTAAAACCGACCCTATAATTTAATATAATTTCTAATTTAGTATCCAAAATACTTCGCTAATCTTATTATCCAAAATACTTCAAGTATTAGTCAAGTACAACTTTACTATAATTAAATAATTCACTAATCTTAGTATCCAAAGTATAATTTCTAATTTAATTAACTAATATTTCTAACACACCTAGTTATAGTCATCCGAACCTAACTAACTAAAATCTACCAAAAATAACTAAAATTTCTAACTAAATGTATCAAAACTAAAAAAAAATTAAAGCTTACCTGAAACGACGCGCGGATCCGGTCGCCGGAGCTCCTCCTCCTCCTCCCTCCCTTCTTCCCCGGCGCCTGGCTCCCTCCTTCCCCCGGCCGGCCGCCGCACGGCTCCCGCCCGCCCGGCGCACGGCTCCCTCTCCTCCCCACTCTCTCCTCTCCTCTCCTAGGCGCGGCGGCGCGGCGCGTTAGGCAGCGGCGTCGTGGGCAAGGGCGACGGCGGCGAGTGGTTTGGCCGGCGGCCGCCGACCAAACCTCATTTAAAAGGCCAGGCGCCTACCGCCGAACTATTTGGCGGAAGGTCAGTGGCCCCGCGGCGCCGACAACCTTCCGCCGGATGAGCCGGCGGTAGGTCCCTGGCCCAGAAGGTACCGCCGGACCATCGATTCATTTGGCGGTAAGGTACTTCAGCCGGATATGCGGCTGGGTGACAAATTTGAAAAAAAAATTATCAATTATATTTTTGAAAATTTGAATAAAAAATTATAAAAATAAAAAAAGCCGCTCGTTTGCGTGTTCGTGTGAACGGACTGCGACTCCGCAAGCATCTTGCAACTTGCGAACCCTGTCGGTCGTGCCTGCGCCATACGCTTACTTGTCATGGCCAAGTTGGCAACCAAACCAAGTCACCAAGTGTCAGTTTTTTTTTGCTCAGCGATGCACGGAAACACCAGCCGCTCCACACCTTTCACTCTCGAGGACGGATGGAACGAGATTACGAGAGGGACGGCAGGTTCTTCCCCCCATTGACCCCCCAAGCCAGGCTTCCAGGTCTCCCCGTGGCGTCGACACTGCAGTGGCACGAGAATATACCTGTCATCGCTTCGCCGTTCGCCTGCCTATGGGCAGACAAAGCCTCGAGTCCTGGGCGTAAATCTCGACAGCCGAGGGCACACCATGTTCAGGCCCCTGCTTCGCACGGCACTGCATGGTCGCCGCGCAGAGACGACCCGACGCGACACCGTTCTGTATCCAATGTTCAACTTGCCCTCCGCAGTTTATACTAGTAGTATTGCACTGTGTCATCGGCACCCAAGTTGCGAGCACATCTGTGGCTGCGTACACAATCCAAACGCCCCCGAATGAGAGCAGCACCACATGCCCACATCGCCCCTGGATATTCCCTGCGATCCCGCGAAATCTAGCGGAACCGTAGAAAACTCGGCCTGTCGCACAAGAATCTCCTGTCTGGTTCGCCGGCTCGTGGATGGGGATCCCTCGGCAATCTGCGGGTTCAGCGAACCTGAACGCCTCTGCTGACCCAGTGTGAACGGCATCTTATCTGGCTCCACGGCGCCTGGAAGTGCGCTACGGGCTACGGCTACGCTATAGCCGCAACTATACCTCTGGAGGCCCCGAGTGCCTGATCTAGCCGGCAATCGGCGCGCGACGGCGACCTGCCCTGCGTCCCTAACCCGTCGCCGAGCTGCCGTAACTTTCCGCCGCGATTGCTGATAAGGTTTTTGTGCTGGATTCTTCCTGGTGTGTGCTTGCTGCGGGCCACGTCTGATGCCACGCAATGTCTCGTGTTTTCTTCGATGGAAAAACAGAGAAAGAAATTCTGACGGCAGCAACTGCCGCTGTCAGAATTTTTTTCGTTGTAATGCAGGCAGGCGTAGCGTAGGTTCGTTGGACCGATCTGTTCTCCACTGTTCGTGCCGAGAGAGGCCACGGCGGAGGTGGCCGCTCTAGTTCGGCAGATGCGCCGGGCTTTTTCACATGAAATGAGAGTGATGTGCATTGCGGGCGATCGATCCGCATCCGCGGCCGACCTGATCCGACCGCCGTCTGCCGGGAAACCTTCTGGACGCTCCAACAGCACCGGCCGTGTACCGCCGATGCACACATATCTGGTGCTGGACGTTTTCAGTATGATGCGAGCAGCAGTTTGGAGCCTTCTCGCTGAGGTATTGACGCCTTTAGCAGTTTGCGTTTGTCTCTGGTTTATAAGATTCTAGATACAGTCATGCAGGCAGCCTTGTGACTGCATTTTCTGCTTCAAGCGAAGCAGATGACTGCAGGCTGAGCACGCCCAATGGTAAATTCCCTCAAATAGTTCTGCTCATCGAAATGTCAAGTGCTCAATTTCGGCTCATCTGATCGGTCGTGTTCCAGCAATACGGGAAAGTTACAGGCGCGGTTAGCTCACCAGCTCAGAGATGGACTGGATAGGCGATCAGTCATCTGTCCATGATGGCATATCGCTTACCTAACTGGGCACAGGCCAGTACCTCACAAGGTGCACGAAACACTGCAGAACCAAACAAGAGCAAAACTTCCGACAGCACTGGTTAATCATGAACAGATATAATACAAGAGATTTCATAAGACTGATCCAGGCATGAAACAATCCTAGGTCTACCCCGTTAATTAACATAACTAGCCTGCTCAAAGAATGCACTAGCTGTTCCTGCCCAAAACTACCTAACATGCCGGAACCCTAGATCAATGTCGGCCATATAAGATGGTGAAAACATGTTTTAGCAGCTTGACATAGCTTATACTACGTTGCAGTCCAGGAACAATCAGCCAAGCATCCGAAGATATGAGCAGGTCGCCATTTACAGTGCTCAGCGATCATAGAAGCCCAAGAAGCTATGGAGAAGATTTGTGATCCGGCTTCCATGTCGAGAGCGCCAGCAGGATGCGCCCTTTCCACCCTTGCAGTAACCACTTGTTGTCCTCGTCGATGATGAAGTCCTTGTGGTAGCACCTGACCTTCTCCCGTGCGCGCTTCATGATGCCCTGGTTCATCGGCAGCTGCTTGAACCCAGCCCTCTGATTCCGGACCTGCCACTGCTTGTATGTCTCCGGCCTCTCCATCCTCTCCAGTCCCTCGCAGGAGATCACGTTCATTGCCTCCCGCCCAAACAGGGCTGTCTCGATGAGCAGCCTCTGCTCGTTGTCCCTTGGAATGTTTGTCTCCAGCATGTCAAAGATAGCAGAGTAGTGGAACAAAGCTTCCCTGAAGCGTGACACGAAGAATGGAGCATTGTAAGATCCATTCACGACCCCATGGATGAACACATGCGGGTTCATCTTCCTGATTGTGTTCAGGACCATGTTCCTTGGACTCTCAGCCACCACGCTCTCTTCCATCAATGTCTTGAACCTGAACATGCAGTTGACAATCAGCAGCTCATCCTTCTCAATGTGGAGATCCTCTATCTTAACAGCCTCGAATCGAGATGGGATGGCTTGGAACTCAAATGGGACATTGAAGGTCTGAGCATAATCTTTTAGGTATCTTCCTGTCTCCTCTATACGCTCTGCTGGGCGAAAACCAGGGTGAGGTGTGTCAATTCCTGTGATCCGGAGTCTTGGAGGGCCACCAGGCCTACTAGATAGCCGCTGAATGAGGCATGGCCACTGAAATCCGTAGTATATGCCATAGTCGACAATGTGAACTTTCTTCGCCTTCTCCACAGCATTCATAATTGTTTGATTGGCAAAGAAATGAGATATCTTCTTGAATGGGCAAGCTGCTAAGTAAAGCTGATAGGCTTTCAGTATATCGGTGCAGGGAAACCGTGTCATTATGACAGACTTGTAAATCTGACTCCCATTACCAGCAAGCCTCGCCTCAAGACCATTGGCAAAGCAGTATGCCAAACGCTGGTCACCATCACCATTGGGGGATGCATGCTGCCTGATCTGCTTCAGGAGCTCAGTTGCGCCACGCCGATCATCGGTGGCCACAGACTGAGCACAGTGGATGAGGAGAGTTTCCAAGTCAATCACCTCTTTCTTCGTCTGCTTCTTGCCACGACCCTTGCCATGTCCGGGCCCTTTTCCATGACCCCCATGGGAATGCTTCGCAACATCATGTTGCAGTGCTTCGCGCAGCTCCTTGACGCCTTTGGAGCACGTCTCTCCATTGCACAGCAAGACCTTGTCCATCATCTCTCGCACAAGGTGATCAGGATCAATAGCTGCTGCTGAATGTTTACTGCACCTCCCTTCCTCTGCGTCCAAGTCATCACCGTGAAAATGCTTCTTCCCTCGGTGAATTGCTGCATCAACATCAGCCTTCTCTATCTTCACCTCTTCAAACCTCTTCTCCTCTTTGACATTAGCCACCAAGCTGGTAACGGATGCTGACTTCTCAAGATCAATGACAAGCTTACTCTCGTCAGGCAGAAACCTGCTTGCCTCTTCAAGCCCGCGGCAGAACTGCATAGCCTGCTGGCTCTGCACAGCAAAATCGGCCAAGCCAACATCCGGCATGACACCAGACGAGCTCAACAACGATACAAAGCCGTCTGATGATGCAATACCGCTGCAGTTCGATGACGCGAACGACGGCGACTGCGAAAGCAGGGCCTCCGGCACCGTGTTGGTCTGCAGCTGATAGAATTCAGTCGGCTCGTACGGCCACGGGCCGCCAGCATCCACCACGCCGCTCTCAGGGCTCGGATCCTGATACAGCTGCGGCGGCTGCAGGAACGCCGCCGAGGGGAAGTCGAGCGCCGGCGTCGGCACGGCGCCAAAGCCATCGGACGCCGCCGCGCCGCAGCTGCAGGAGCCGAGGCTGTTGCAGGAGTTGGTGACGCTGCTACCGTCGGGGCTCTCGACCGCGCTCCCGCCGGAGCTCGCGGGCTGGTCGGCGAGGATCTCGAGGAACGGCTTCTCGGCGGCGAGCAGCGCGGAGTGCTCCGGGTAGTGATCGAACTTATCGTCGATGTCCTCGGCCATGAGCATGCGGTTGATGTATGCCAGCACGATGTCCGAGAACGCCTCCGAGTCGTCCGGCTGCCCGGCCGCCGCCGGAGCGGCCGCGGCCTCGGCGTCCCTCGGTGCAGGCGGGACCACGGGCGTAGACGCGACATTCAGGTAGCCGCCGCCGCCGCCGCCCGCAGCGGCGGCATCCCTCGGCGGCGACGCGCGGTTGGTGGATGCGGACGGGACCACGGTAGTAGGCGCGACGTTCAGGTAGCCGCCGCCGACCCCCGCAGCGGCAGCGATCCCGTCGCGCGGCAGCAACAGCAGCGACTCGAGGTCCTCCGCCGCGAACCGATTGGCGGCAGCGGCGATTTGGGGGTAGATTGGCAGGTGGCCGTCGCGCTTGTTGGATCCCGGCAGCAGCGCGCACAGCTCGTGCAGCCCAGCGTCCATGACCATCGGTACGGACTCCGCTCCCCAAAACCACCGCCACCGCTGAGCATACACGGAACACAAACACAGCAGAGCCCGCGACCTGGAAATGCACGGAAACGTAAGGACACGAAATCAGAATCCGAGCTCGGAGGCGATATCCAGGTCCACGAGCACCGAAACGCGCTGACTGATCCCACGGATCAGTGGGCGTACGGATCCGTCGCGGAGACGCGCGAGCTCGTCAAGGGTAGGCGCGTACCTGCGGGCGCGACCGCGAGCGACCCGGGACGGTGGAGTGAGAGGCGAGGTGAGCGAGGAAGATACCCGAGACGCGGGGGGCGGGGGGAACGATAAGAGAGGAAAGGCGGAGGTGGTGGACGCGGACCAGTGTTTTTCGAGAGGCGCAGGTTGGCCCGAGCCGAGGGCTTTTGTACCAGCACGGGTGCGAGTAGAATGTCGACACACCCTCCCAACCCAACCAGGCGCGCCGCGCGCGGACCCGCGCGTCCGGCCCGTGCACCCCGTCCACCGCGCGCGAGGCGGATGGGGCCCGGCGCACGAAGCGGGTTCACGGAAGAAGTGGTGGTGCCGGTGCGCCGCGCCGCGCGGGGGAAGTTTCCTGGAAGCCTGCTGCTATATGGGCCGCAGGGACGATCTGGGGCCGGGTGGACTGTGTCTGCGGACTGGCTGGTTAATCGTCGGAGGCCGGGCCCGTCGGCAGTGTCGTGATCCGTGCGAGTCTTGTGTGACCCGGCTGGCTTCCGTTTGGCCCTTTGACTCGCTTGACAGCCCGGCGACCTTGAAAATGATTTCTGTTGGCACCGGTTTAGGATAGGTGACGGGGTGGGCCCCGCGGGTCAGCGTGTGGGATCGCACGACGCACGTGCATTACTGCCCCAGCATCTCCATTCCACGGCACTCTCTCTCTCAGAAACTATCACCCCGACGACTCTGGCTCTCCGCGCGGAAATTTCACCGTTCCCGGAGCCGTAACTGGTGGGCATCGTTAGGGTGCTCGCCGAGAAATATCTGCCCCCGATTCTGTCACCTGTGCGATCGCCTGATTGGCGCGGGGTGCAGGTGGGGTGCCACCGGCGCGAGGACCGGGTCCGCCGGCGCACGGACCCGGCTACCTTGGCCGTCAAGTTCTCCGCGGCCCGGCGAGCCACGTGGTGGTCCCGGGCTATCCACGCCGCCTCGACAGGCGAGCGCGGGGCAAGTGTGTGGCCGGGTGGCGGCCGGCCGACACGTCGGCGGGTGGGCGTGCGCCGCAGGGCCCTCGCCACGTCGTCCTACCCTCATCGCTTGCGTGCGCAGCACCGGCAGCACAGTGGTTGGCATGGCGCCCTACTGGTGTGAGACCAGCATAACGTGACAGCTTTTTTGCAGAGGAAAATGGCATGCGACATCCTCCTGATCCAGGCAAATACTACTAGCAGACAGGCCTCAGCCTAGTAACGACGCCAAGAGAGGCAAGGATAAACCATGGTTATAGTATGCTATTAGCAACTAGCAAGGGCTGTTCGTGTATCCGTGCAGTGCATTACTTGTTCCATAAAATAGATCTGCGCGCTGAGACTCGACTATTCTATAACTATGACTCTTTCGTCGCGTAATCTTGCTGGAGATTGTGGTCACTTGATTAGTTGTACGATCCGAGCTGCATCACATGCATAAGCATGCAGGTGCAAGTGCGGCGGGCCCTCGAGGATTCCTTCTGAAGGTTTCAGTACATTGGATACTGCTAGAAATGAGCAACACATCTATCTGGCTGGCTAGTGGAATCATTTTCTGGTGAGCTGAGCTCCGCGAACATTTAGCAGTTCCATACAAAATCGTCAGGTTAAAATGCGAAGTTAATCTCACTGCTTGAATACCATTATAGACGAAGGCATCCATGAACTAGTTGATGAGTCGGGAAAAGGGAGGGGAAAAAAGAACTCTTTTGCTCTGGACACTTGGCAAGATACAACATACAAGTAGTTACAGTAGGGTAAATAGACAAGGAAAAGTACAGATATTGTTTTTCAGCAGAAACATGTCGAGGTTTTGTCGGGTCATTGCATCTCGCCGCCGCAGAAAGAATTGCGTGGAATAATTATGCCCTTTTCCTAACGACAGCGACTGCAAGTGAATTAATATCGTGGAACCGGGAAAGTTAGAAACCATGTTGCCCACTGCCAGCCATCGCCGTCGCCCTGCAGGGAGCAAAACGTCAATTTACATGCCTTCTCTTCTCATCCAGGCATCGACCCACCGCGTAAAATACGTTGGATTAAGGTGATTTGGAGGGACTAAAATATATTATGTGATGGATCGGAGCACCCCCCCCCCCCCCCCCCCCCCCCGCCCCCCCGCGAAATGATCCTGTCCGGCGTTCCGTGTGTGTCGTCGTCTCACGAATTAAAGTCCTCGTCGCATCAGGTTGTATCATGCATGTCCCCTCTCGCCTTTTTCTGCCAAACCTTTTCGATCCCTGAGTTGTTTATTTGATGATCGTAATTATTGCAGCATCAGCCATGATAGCTAGGTTTTTTTTTTTGAGGGACCATGCTAGCTAGGTTTGATCACCTAGAGCCAGAGTACGGCCGTATATAGAGAGAAAATGAATTGATGAGACTTAATTATCTAATTTCAATTTGCTCCTTGCAGTATCTTTTCTTTTTTGCGAGTTCTCCCTGCATTATCTTGTGGTCATCATGAAGCTACTTCTTCTGTCCCCAATTAACCGTTGCCGATGGTTTCTGTACCGGAAGTTTGACTCGATTTGTAGAAAATATATACAATATTTATATCTCCAAATAAATTTATTAAAAAATAGATTTAAATATCTATCTAATAATATTAATTATGTACCATAAATATTAATATATTTGTATATATTTTATTAAAATTATTTCTCGGAAAGCGAAAAGGACGTATATTTAGAAATGGCGGGACTACCACTACAGCAGATGCGCACACAGCACGGAAGGAATTGAATACTGGGCGGCACGTGGCTAAGTTCATTCAGCTTGGTTTTTCTTTTTGAGGAAAACATTCAGCTTGTTTTTGTTGATAAAAGTCGCTGTCATGGTCAGTGCAGTGCGAATGCATGGTCACTACTTTCCCAAATAACACACGTAATTAATTTACTCTTAGCAAACCTCGACTAGCATACAGCTTCCCGGTATCATGGTCAAAACAGTAGTCTCGTACCTCCATGCACGTCCCAGGAAACCTCCTGGACGAGTAAACAAACATTTCCACGCACAATTATGCACCTAGCACTGCGTCTGCATGAGTGCGAACCCGTTTTACTAGTAGTATTACAGTATAATAATGCTGGTAACCACTAACCATCAAGCACTCAAGCGATTGTACTTTGCGACAAAGCACCCGTTCGGGAAAGGTTTGTATAATTGGAGGCACCAAACAGCGTCCAGGTTCATTGTATTCGTACTACACAAGCATTTGAGCAGTGCCATCCTTTTGGTAGGAACGTAGGAGTGGGTACTAGTAGCGCATTGACCCGAGAGCTGCGTGCAGATGTCGCGTTTGACTTGGCTTGTCATGCGGCTTCGAGTCTCCCCGGAGGAGTTGCCCAGCACGTAGCCCGATCCCGATCCTAGTGGATAACTACCCAAAAATATTCTCTGCTGTTTCGATTTCACAAAAGAAATGTTGGCCTTGACCATGCCACGCATATACAGTAGGTGAGGGGTACGTTCATCGTAACATGGCACCTGCAGGCTCACTTTCCTCCATGAGCTCGCTATTGAAGAAGGTGGTATCGGTTGGCGTTGGCATGGTGGACTTTTTACAGTTTTTACGATCTTTCTAGCTTTTTTTCTTTTTTTTTAAAATATAGCGGATAGCTCTTCCGCCGGTTCGCTGAAAAAAAAAGAAAAGAAAAGAAAAGAAGGCGTGTGGCACACACAGCAAATTATGCATGCTAGTGGGCATCAATAAGTTGCCGAACATTGCACGCGCGCATTAGCTTCTGTTCTGTGGATGCAGCAATCACGAAAGTACGGGGTTATTACAGAACAGAGTCCAGAAGAGTGCAGAGAGTTAGATCTGGGAAACAATGCATCTAGAACAACAAGACGCGGCGTTTCACTGTTTCTGCACTCCCTACTGTCCCTTTCCCGGTCCCTTGTCTGGTACAGCAGAACAGAAGCCGGGCCGGTGCCTTCCCCCTCGACGCAGACGCAGTGATACCACATGCCGGGCTTCTAGAAGGTCGTCCGCGTGCTGCCCAGAACTGAAGCGAGTGAGCTCGTGCATCGCTCTCGCATTAACTGCGCATGGCCATGCATCCGAGATTGATTCGGTATGTGCTGCCCCTAGACGAGAGGGACATGTGCGCGCGCGCGCTTCGATCCAGAAGCAGCGTGCCGACTGAAAGGAACCGCTGCCTGAAAGCCAACCAACAGGCACTGTATTCGTTCTGACAAGGGAAATTTGGCATGTCTGCGAAGCCAGGGTACGACATGAAACGCTGGGCCACTACGTATTGCTACCGAGTTACAGCCCATTTACGGCCCAATTATCTCTCTTCCTGTTAAGCCCAACAAACACTCCTCCCTTCTTCCTCCAAAGGTGTCAGGCCCACGTGAAGAACCCAAGGCCCACATAGAAATCGCCTCGCGCTCGCGGTGTCGGGATTTTTCTGCCTCTCTTCCTCGCTGCCGTTGCCACATCATCAGCAGCCGCGAGCACCTCTTCGTCCTCGCCTGTCGCCTCCCACTCGCGGCCGCGGGGGCTCGTCGCCCCTTATCGCCAGCCAAAACCCCACCCGGAGTTGCGCGCACCACGAACTAAACCTCCCCGCGGCGGCCATTCGTCGCGGGTCGATGGGGCCGTCGCCCATGGCGGCGCGGGCGGCGGGCGGGTGCTCATCGGCGGCTCTCGCGTTCTTCGGCTTCCACCCCCTCCGCCGCGCCGTCCGCCCGGCCGCCGCTTTCGCCTGGGGCCAGTCCTCCCCTTACGGCGGCTGCAGGAGCGGCCTGGCGCACAGCCTCGTGGATTCCGTCCTGGATGAGCTCCGCTCCCGGCGGCGCGTCCGGGTATCGGCAAAGTAATGCGTGCTTCACACTTGACCCTCCCATAAGTCGCTAGTGTTATATTTCGAGCCAGTGCGTTGCTTGTGCCACTAGCTACTGAATACCACTGAACTTAGGAGCGGGGCTTGCACTATTATTTATGACAAAACTTACGAGCGATCTATTCATTCAGTCTCTTATTACTTGAAAATGGGTATGGAAATAACTTATTGAAGGTTTTTGTGGGGAAATAAAATGACTGTTGGAGTTTGAACCCTTGAATTTCTGGAGCAAACAATCTTGAGCGACTGCACGAGATAGTCAGATAGATTCCTGATTTACCCCCTACGTAGGTGCATGTTGAACTCGTGGTCAACTGTTGCATCATAATATAATTACTCTTGGGTCTAATTCAAAAAATTATGCAACAGCATGCCATTTTATAATTTATCCATGATCAGAAACAATTCTTTTTAGATAATGGATGACCAGACAGCATATAAAGATGTGTGCCGCTGAGCTTAAATGCTGCCATTTCTATACTTCTTGGGACTTAATACTACAACCGTTTGTGTAACGAACTAGAATAGTGATGGACTGCTGTTGCTCTATTGTACTGTGGTTGCAGTAGATGCTCTAGATAGATGTATTTTGCCCAATTCATACAGTATTTTTGGAATATGTATAGTTGTTGAGGTTCAAACGTTCATCTAGCTAATCCAATATCACTACCATTTTGTGTGGGTAATACCGTGATGCTGCTCATTACATGGTGTTTGTATTCTGCAAGATGTTTATGATAATCTCTTAAATGGTGTATATGTCTACTAAATTTGTCACTGCTATTAATCATTTCCTCTATCTAATGATAAAAGGTGCATGGAAACTTACTGTTGGAATTCCTTATTTCTCTTCAGGATAGGATTGCAGGGCACAAAAGAACTGTCTAACAATAAGATAGATAAGAGAGCATTACAGAAAGGGTTGCTGCTTGAATTTCACAAAGATTCAGAGAGATCTTTGCTTGCAGTTGTTGAACGGCCCGATGGAAAGAAAAACTGGATGGTGACTGATCAGGTCCTCTATGAACGGAGAACTATAATTTATCCAGTTGATTAACCAGTCTAGTTTATTTATACCTGGACATACATCCTTCAATATTTTTCTTCAAACAGAGAGATATTGTGGATTCTCCAGTGACATGTCTGTTTTACTTTTGTACAGAACGGTATCTTGTCTTCGATAAAGCCCCAGCAGGTTACATATGTTGTCCCTGGTGTCATGAATTTTGACTCTTCAAGAATTGATGAATTTCTTAAGAAAGCGCAAGATCTTTTGGTAAGCACTGCTGCATGAGCTGAACATATTGCTGCGTACTATCTGTAGTTTTCATCAGGATGATCATACTATTTGTTAATAGGACCCAATGGTTTTGGAGTGTGCTTGGATGGAGCTTTCTGAGAAGGATAAATCAATAACGGTTGAGGAGTTTGCTGAGGTGAGGTTTCTAATTTCTATTTTTTTTACTTCCTATTTTCCCTGTTACTATTCGTATTTGATTCTTTGTGATTTTCTCAGATAGTGTATGGTAACAAGGAGTCTCTGGAAAGCTACTGTGCACACTTCTTGTTATCAAGGGATATAGTCTATTTTGTCAAGGTAGAGAGCAGAGATTATTCCATGTACCAACCTCGCTCACCTCCTCAGGTATATTTTCTAAATATACGCGCGACTTGCATCATGTGAACATTTAGATGATTTGGCAAGTAAGATGGTGCCTATTCTTTAGTATCACCATCTCAGAGTGCTGTGAACAATTGATCTTTTGTGATCAGTTCCAGCTCCGGATTTTCAAGTCTGTTGGGCCACCTATAGTGCAGTGAATTTCTATAGAGTTTAATTCTTCTTTTTTTGTTTATCTAGTTACTTTATGCAAAGGGTCTTTCTTTTGTTTTTGCAAACACATTGTGGGGTCACTTTGACCCCAGAATGCTCTACTCTAGCTGAATAAAGTGGACAAGTCCTTTTAACCCTGCCAGTTCCCTTCCACTTTTTAACTTACTATATGTGTTCATATGTTGAGTACCATGGTTTGTATGAGTACAATAAGGCCGTGTGACTAGCATTTTGGTCTCTTGATATTGTTTATATTGGTTTTGCCCATCTGTTTCCAGTGATACTCCTTGGAAGAACATATTTTGGGGCCACTGTGTTTGTTCTCATCTTTTTCATCTGGATTCACAAGTAACAGCCATGTGACGTTTGACATTGTAATCTGGCATGTTTCATCAGATATGTATTTTGTTTATGTGTATTTAGTGGCTGCAGGTTTCCTTAAATTACTCTTATTGATTAATTTCTCCAATATTGGGTGGTAGACTTATTTTCTTTTATCTGGTAGTAGGTAGAGGAACTTCTACGACGGAAACGTGCTAAAGAGGAAGCCGATAAGGAACTGGAAGAATTTGTCCACTTACTCAAGTCTGCCAAAGCATTGCCTATGGAGTCCAAGCCTCCTAAAAGTTCATGGTTGGTGGATGAGAAAGTCAGGCAAAAAATCGAGGCTCTTCAAGCATACGCAGTTGATGCATGCGACGATGAACAAAGAAGACTAGCAGGAAATGTAATATATCATATTCCACTTTCCAATTTTTTCATACGCAAGTGTCGTATTTATGGCTGCAATTCGTTTACACTACCCGTTGTTCTGTTGGGTGTCGCTAAAACTTATTTATTATGATATTAGCTCTATAAATATTTGTTCCTTCATAAAATTCGTACTCCAAATATTTTTTAATTTAACGCCATTCTTCATTGAAGGAAATTGTTAAGTTTCCCTTCTTGCTGAAGTTTGTAAGTGTGGTTTCTAATGTAATGGCAGATTCTAAAAGCTATGGGGTTCACAAGGACGTCATCAGCTGCTCTAAAGCTCCTTATAAATGTCGGTTACTTCCCTGTGCATGTCAACCTTGATCTTTTTAAGTACGATGTTCGTATCACGTACACTGAGGAAGTTTTGTCTGCTGCGGAGGAGCTTCTGGCGGACAGACCTGATTCAGACATGGTATATTTAGTTTAATGTCGGATGCTGTGCTCTTTATCTGCATATATACATACCTACATCTCTGGTGTTTTATCTTTCAGCATATCAGGAAGGATCTTTCAACTTTGAAGGTGTACGCCATTGATGTAGATGAGGCTGATGAAGTATGTTTCTATTTCTTTTGCCATTGAATCTTTCACAGAGAATGAATGATACCTATATTTATTGTTAGTTCCCACAAATAAATCCATTAAACAATCAGAGTTTTGGTGATTCAGCTTGATGATGCATTGAGCGCAATCAGGCTCCCTGATGGTAGGATAAAGGTCTGGATACATGTTGCTGATCCAACGTGCTTGATCAAACCTCGGAGCATCATTGATAGGTCATTGTTGCCCATGTCAAGTCTCCTGTTCTATCCTTTGTATCATTGCATCTGTTATTTATTAGAAAATCATGTTTATTCTCCACAGGGAGGCAATGCACAGAGGAACCTCAATCTTTCTACCAACTGCTACGTTTCCGATGTTCCCAGAGAGGCTTGCCATGAATGCTATGAGCTTGCAGCAGGGTAAACAATGCAAATCTGTAAGCGTATCTGTCACTTTGCACCCAGATGGGAGGTAAAATTCCACTATTTTTCCCTCGCTGATTTCTGAGCCAATTCTTTGTTTTCTTGTTTTGTTTGAGATTGGATTTTCTTTGTTTTGTAAAGAATTTCATAAGAGCATAGCACATTCATTCACATTCCTGTTTGTTTGGTGCATAGTATTGCAGAATATACTCTAGAGAATTCAGTCATCAAACCTACCTACATGTTGACATACGAGAGTGCAACTGAATTGCTTTACATGAATCTGGAAGAAGAGGAAGAACTAAGGATTCTCCAAGAAGCTGCTTCCATCCGTGCACAGTGGCGTCGTAGCCAGGTACATGCAAAATCAGTTTTGCTATTTTGTTTCACCATTGCACAAGTCTTATTTTGTTTCTCACTTCAGCTTGCATGCCACTCTTATCAAAAGTTGTTTTTTTGGGAGACCACCTCCTGCATTTCCCCTCCAAAATTTGACAGTCTTAAGTCTGCAGGGTTCAATAGACACTGCAATGATAGAGCCACGTATCAAGGTGTCAAATCCTGACGATCCTGAACCAAATATTAATCTATATGTTGAAGACCAAGCCAATCCGGCAATGCAGCTTGTATCTGAAATGATGATACTTTGTGGCGAGGCAGTGGCTGCTTTTGGTGCTGATAACAATCTCCCTTTGCCATACAGAGGTCACCCCCAGTCTAACACGGCAGTGTCAGCATTTTCTCATCTACCAGATGGGCCTGCTAGGAGCTTTGCCAATATCAGTGTGCTCCGTGCTGCAGAAATGGATTTTCAAAAACCTGTACCACATGGTGTACTTGGTATTCCTGGCTACGTGCAGTTCACCTCTCCTATTCGAAGATATGTTGATTTGCTAGCTCATTACCAGGTAAATACGCTAATACTATTCTTATGGGTCAAAGAAAAGTTGCATAGTAGGCAAGAAATTTGGAAATTGTTCATTTGTATTTTTCATGTCGCCAGAATTCTTAGTGTGCTGTTAATTTCTCATTGTTTAGTTATATTTTGATGTTGCCAGATTTTTTAGTGTGTTCTCAATTTTTCATTATTTAATCATTGTACCTTCATCAGAAGAATATATCTACGTCAACTTGATTTCAAATATTGACAAGAAGTTACACTGTAGGTAAAAGCTTTTCTTAGAGGTGATTCTCCACCATATTCAGCTGGTGACCTAGAAGGAATGACATTTATTGCGAGCATGCATGTTAAAGTAGCTAGGAGGCTTCATAGCAACAGCTTACGGTACTGGTTGTTGGAATACTTGAGGAGACAGCCAAAGGGGAGGAAGTACAAAGCACTGATTCTTAAGTTTGTTAAAGATCGTATGGCAGCTCTGCTTTTGGTGGAGGTAGATCAACATTCTCCCTATGATAAAATTTATTTGGTGGTTCAGATTTTCATATAATTAGCTTTCACCGTGATAGTATATGTAGTAGTAGCTTTGGTATGTGTGCATGTGTTCCAAATAACTCCTATAAGTCCTAAATTACTCCAATTATTTACCGGTTTAGCCGATCCCAGATGATATATGCTTCTTCTACCCAATTCATGACATTTACTTAGTTCCAAAAACTTGGTTCCTGACTGGTCTGGGACAAATCGGTATGGGTTACAAGTCAAACTGATCTGGGACAAAAACATATGCTGTGGAATAGGAAAAAAGGTCATGGTATATCCGTTAGTAGTATTCAGTCAGTGTACTCAGTACAGAATTGAATCAATACTACTGTTATTTAGTCCATTCTGATTTTGACAGTATGGATTTTTTTGTCTTCACTGTTTCTTACAACTAAAGCAAGCTAGTCAAACTTATCCAAACTGTCTAAAGGGAAGGAATGACACCTTCTCGTGATAGAACTAAATGAAGATAGCCAGTTTGAGTAGCTCTTGAGAGATCCAACTTGTGAGTTCTGGAGGTTCATCTCCTTTTCGGAGTCCTAGATGCTCTGGGCAGCTATTGAGAGAACAAGGTTTTACTTGCAGTGGCAGTTGATCAACTGAATTCCTTTGCTAGCCTAATAAGCCATCAATTGTGTTCCTTAGACTTGTATTGAGAATCATTGGTAACATCTGCTTCTATTTGCTTTCCATCTCCCTCTTTAAGTGTCTTTCCTCATGAGTATCATTCTTCCAATGCTGATGGCTAATGCCACCAACAGGTCGGGATGCAAGTTACAACAATAGTCTCGCGTGGGAAAGTGGGAGATGAAGTTAGTGTTGCTGTCGACACGGCTCATCCACGTGACGATATCTTATCAATCAGAGAGGTTATTGAGGATACCGATGATACTGAGGAGTAAATGCAGGCAAATCTCAATCCTCACACTTCGGATTTGCAGCAACCTGCAGGTACTGAGATGCAATGTTACAATCATCTGTTCCTCTGCTGTGACTGCAGTTACATTTTGGTGCCCGTAATCCTCCGAAAGACCATGCCCTTGAGCTCGTCGGTCCAGTTAGTGTAGCATGGATACAAATGGTAAATTGCAAGGGTATGGTATCAGTACCAGTAGTAATTCATTTCAAGCATAGATGGACAGCATTGATAAAGCGGTTAACAGTTCGATTCTCTCAAGCTAGGTTCTGTGGCAACCAGGGTCCCAAATGCTGATAAATAGGGAATTTTGTATAGCTGCAATGTGGGCAACTTCATTTCTTGCGGGATTTCTGCTGATATCTCTAAACCACTGAGATGTATACTCGATGTATAGGATAGTAGTAAGATTTCCATAGATCAGCTCTGAAGTATTTAATTGTTATGTACTCTCAAACACTGTACAGCATTGTGTTAAGATGATCGAACTGATTTTTCAATTTATCTAGGAGTATTGGTGTAATGAACGATCAGATTTTTTCTCTCCTCAAGGATTCTTCCTCCACGGAGTTATGTTCTAGAGCATCGGTGCAGGAAACGCTATTGAGGTTGGGTGGACTTTGGAGAAGTTCCGGGCAGCTACAGCCGGCCGAGGCGCGCGAAGCGTGATGCTTCGGTCCGCCGCGCTGAACGGCGCTGGTGGATCGGTTTGTCCGAGATAGAACGGCCGCGCGGCACGGGGCACACCTGCGGGACAAATCGAAAATAAAAGCACGGGAAAATTGAGAGGTTGGGCGGTTAACTACTGATCACCCCAACCTAACAGTTGGTCCATCACCCTCATCGAATCAATCGAATACACAAAAAGAAAGAATTGGTCAATCAACAACGGCTAATCTCAAAAGTCACACAGATTTGACGGCTTTAAGCACATTTGATTACACATAGTCTAACCAGCCAATGATAATGCGCGCATGAATCCCATCACAATCTTGGGCACAAACTTCTGCTAGTATATATATAAACAAAAAACTACACTGAACAAGAATTACTACAAACCAACCAAAGAACTTCTTCAGACTTCAGAGTTCACCACACCTACTTATTCAAGCTTCTGTGCCTCCAGCCTCCAATCTCCTCATCATCTTCCTCGACCTGAAACCAGGCATCGGCATGCAGGTAAACCCAATGATGCCAATAGGCGTACAACAGACTACGGGCGTCCGCGTCCACAATGCTTGAGACTGTGTAGTACGTACCTGGGCGGCGGTGAAGGTGATGCCGACCTTGATCTCGCCGTGGTAGGTGTTGTCGGCGAGGACCACGCTGTGCTTCGCCGCGTTCATGTGGTACGAGCCGTGCTCCGCGCCCAGGCTGATGATGTCCGTCACGTCGATCCTGCAACGCGGAGGGTCACCATCGGTCAACTGTTCGGTTCCGGAGGGCGGAGCAGCACCAGTTAGTTGGGAGTGGTTGACAGGGCAGCAGAGCAGCAGGCACTCACGTCGCCTCGCCGATGAAGTCGTCGCTGGAGAAGTTGTCGTGGTCCATGATCCGGAGGATGAGCTTGTGCTGCGCGCTGGACGCAGAGGAGTTGATCTGGAACTTGAACACCTCGTTCCAGCACGGGTTCCTCCCCTGGTCTGCAACACACACACAGCCGGCAGCTCATTCATCAGCCCGTGTCAACGTCGGCAGGATGTTCGTGACTCGTGAGCATGCATGCCCTGGGAAAGGGGGAAAATTTAGCAGGAAGAAAAAGGAATCTATAGCAGGAGCTGACCTCGGGCGACGCTGCTCTTGCGCTCCTGGCTCCGGTACTGCACGATCACGTAGGGGTCGATCTTCCCTGCAGGCAGGAGCGGCGACGCCAACACTACACACCGTCAGACCAGATCACTCGCCGAGTCGCAGTGTAATTCGCCGAAAAACACAAGAACAAAGCAACAGCCCCAACGAATCGCAACACCACACGCCGACACGCGACCGGGGGCAGCAATTCGGACGCGACCCGTGCACGCACCTAGGAAATCGCTGCCGGAGAGGCCCCTGGCGTCGACGAGGTGCACCTCCAGGACGCCCTTCCCCATCTCCCTCCGCCTTCTTCCGCTCGGCGTCAGCTCAAGCAGGGTCTCTTCTTCCTCCTCCTCTAGGGGCGTTGCGGCCGCGACGTCCTTCTTTCCCTTCCGGCGCTGGCGAAGGCTACAGATACCTGACCGGTGGCGTGCGCGCGCGCGTATTTATCTACCGGCGCGCCCCGCTCCCGCTGCGTTGGCTGGCTGAGTCCAGGTCAGAACTCGGAAGCGGTCGCCGGGGCCCAAGAGAACGCACGCCTTTAATTTTTTTCCCCTTCCGGTCTCCTTCCTCCGTCTCTCAGTCTCATCCCACGCAAAGACGCCTCCTCGCCCGTTTGCTCTGCCAGCTCGGCGGCGGCCTCTTCCGCACGGGCAAAATCGCCGCACGTTGTCGTCTTCGTGGAAGCGGCGCGACGGCCCCCAACTACCCACGGCCTAGTAAGTACAGCGAACCAGCGTGGGCCCGCGCCATGTGGCCCCTCTATGTGTGCTACACTTTTTTTCTTTTTTTCTTTTTGTCTTTCAGATGATGATTCCTCTTGCCCTGATCCCCTCCCCTGTTGGGGCTTGCGATCACTAGCTGCTGACTTTTCAGATGATTCCTCCCGCGTCGCTCTCCCGCGTGCTCGTGATCACTGCTGACTTATCATATCAGACGACGCCTTCTCTGATTTGCAAAACACGGCCCGTGCCAAAGTACGCGCGCACAGGAGAGCTGATTGACGAAGACCCCTACTTTGGTTTGTACTTTGGGTTTGGGATTCTGGAGCGGCTTGATCGTTTCTACGCGGGCAATTCGTGTGCTCGTCTCTCTATCTTTTGGCTACTAGCTAGCTACCTAGCTAGACGCCCATCAACTCCCAGCGCGTCTAGATTCCTTTTTTTTTCGAGATCCCCAACGTAAACTAGATCGAAGAATGATCGTGAATGAATTTTCGGACGTCTATGAAGACTCCATTTAACGGAGACCGACCTGACCAGTCGCTCTCAAGTCTCAGGTCATAGATTTCAGCATCTCAGAATGTCAGGTGTGGCGTTTGCGTCTGACCTCTGCCTGATTTGCTTTTTCTATCGCTGGTTTCGTGCCTTACGGTCTATACCAGCAACTGACGAGGACATGTGGAGAGCCTAGCACATAATATATCCCAGTGCCAAATTAAAAATCTTTGTTTCAGATCGGGAGTACCAGTCGTTAGCAGGCAGTGCTAGTAGCCAGTTGCTGACTTTATTCGTGACTAGGTACTGAAATTGTTTACTCACAACTCGGCACTGGATACATTTACAACTTTGTACTGAATATTTTTAGTCGCATACTTGGGAGCAATGATGTAGAGTTGAAGGTGGCAGCCTGAAAGATGCTTTTGTAATAGACAGACATGAAGTTTAGTACCAGACGTCTTCCATTTTGTGCGTAGACGCACGGGTTTCGGTTTTCCAATTATCACTGGAGACGAGGAAAGGCAAGAGTAGGCATGCTACATACACAAACGACGCAAACTGGAGCTAGAATAACAGAACAAGATGGTAAAGTGGCATCAGCAGCATTCACTCATACAGAATCTGGCAACGTTCACAAACACTAAGCAGATGAAGACTTGACAGTCGCAGCCTTGATGATGTCCACAAACTCGGGCTGCAAAAGGGAAAAAATAAGGGGTCAGAATTGTGAAGCTATATCACGATATGTAGCATGATGCCTCCAGTGAACTCTATGACCAAAATATTTCGAATCCTAACAGTAACAAGAATAGCTTCAGCTACAGGTTTGTTTTGTATAACTACTTGGATTTCGGTATATATATTTTCATTACAAAGGCACAGGGATAAATACCTTCAGTGACGCTCCCCCAACAAGGAATCCATCAACATCTGGTTGAGCCGCAAGCTCTTTGCAGTTAGCTCCATTCACAGACCCTGGACACATACAAGATGCAGAAAGGGGTTAGCCCTATTTCGGAGCAACAAGAAGCTAATTTGATTTGTATACACCATAAATCAACAATCTCCCAGATCCATAATCAAAAGTCTTTATAGAACTTCCAGCTGTAGCAACAAGAATGGAAGATAACAAGCGGTTTCTGTGGTGCTACCTCCATAAATTATCCTGGTCGATTCAGCTACTGCAGGACTAACATTAGAGTGGAGCCACTTTCTCAGATCATCATGAACCTACAATATCATGCGCATTTCAAAGTTTAGTCAAGGCAGAATAAAGTATAGTTGAAATTGATTTGCCAAGCAACAATAATTATCAGATACAAATGGGAGACACTGTTATCAAGCAACAGCATGTCAATGATCTTGTTTAAGTTATACCTCCTGAGCCTGGGCAGGGCTTGCAACCTTGCCGGTCCCAATAGCCCAAACTGGCTCATAGGCCAATACAACGTTTGTCCAATCCGATATCTTCTCTGAAAAACAGAGAAGCACAGTAAACAGTGAGATAGGAGAAAACAGAAGGCCTTTGTTTTTGTATGATGACATAAAATTCAAAGCAACAACCTAAAAGAACATATGATGCTAAAAAAGGATTCAACTAATAATAGTAATCTGCGTTTACTTAGGTAAAAAACAAGCATAGAAGTAATTTAACATATGTGTCTTGTACAAGACATTGCCATTTGAAAATGACAATAGCTTTCAGACTTACCCTATTTCATTTTCATTTCACAAGATTTTCTGGCTACACAAGGTAAAAGCAATTAAAAAAAATGAAGGAGCATTTGCATACTGGAACCTCTATTGAACAGCAACAGGAGTTGATGGAAAACATAAAATGTTCTGAAAGCAGGGAGGCAAATGCTTGTTTCATATAATCTGCTTAAATAATATACTAGTAGAAGGTAAAAGTTACCAGCAATAGCCTTTGTTTGTGCAGCAACAACATCCATTGTTGTACCTGCTTCCCTCTGCTCAAGGGTCTCGCCTATGCAAGCAATTACCTTGAGACCTTGGGAGAGTGCATATGCAACTTTATCGGCAACGAACTGTCATGATTTGAAGAAAGTTGATATTACTAAAGATGAAATATCGGTTTAGACAGCTTGATGAAAGAACACAATTAATAAGCCTAATAGCAAGAAAACTCAAATTATGTTGTATTGGAACTGGTTGGTTAGCAACCCAGCTATTATGATAGTTTAGGAGATCCAAAGAGTTAGTGAATTATCAGAATATAATCACATGATTTCGCAGCATTGCACAATGGTAAAAGGAATATTAAAACTTGACTCCTACGGCCTAGTGATGTCAAAATATAACAAACAAGTTGGGAATTTCCAACTTACCAACAAGTTTTGGGACCTAAATGTTGTTATGTGTGCAAACTAATTTCAATTGTTAAGTGAGACAATCAAATCTGGCATGAAATGCTAACATCTTTTTTTAACACAATTCCAGTATTTCCAACACAGCTTTTTCCTAGCATATAGTAAAATAACACAGGAATGTTGCAACAAATAAATCAGACCACAGTCTTTTCCAAGCAGCCAGCAGAATTAAAAAGGAATGTGGGTTGCCGGTACAAGAAATAAATCAGACCAGGTCAACTAAATAAATTCAACAGCATACTTAGAATTCAAAATGCACTCACATCACTGGATTCACCCATCAGAGCTCTGCGCTCAGAGTGCCCCAAGATGACCCATGGCACCTGCAGGTTCACCAGCATCTCAGCACTGCATCAAGAAAACTGACACATATTAGTGAATTGGAAGCAATACTTCACTGACAATTCATTTGGTTAGTTGGATTAATGAAATGGATGACTCCAACACACTATCATGATAGTACTGCAAACCACAATGATAATCACAAAGAGGTCTATTTGCCTTAACAGCAGCCTTTTTTAGTTCTTGACATTGCTAAATATTCCAGGATCCAATCGATGACCAAAAGTACAGAGACTCCGTGCAATTACTAGTATCAAATTTGAAAACACTGAAGATCCATCACTCAAAAGGAATACGTATGTTTGATTAAGCATAGCATCCTTATCCCCAGTGACCAAATATAGAGCCCTTTCTGGCATACTCAAGCCACATTTACAGAAAATGAAACCAAACGAGCTACAAGGACTGAAAGGTGAGACCCGTACCTCTATACCCCGTAATATACACCCCCACACTAATCTAGATGCTCCTGACCCAATCTGTCAGAGCAGACAAGCGCTTCATTCTACCGCATCTACCACACAACGCTAACCATGACACATCAAAATTCAAAACAAGAGGGAGAAGACACCTGATCTCGCCGGTGAAGGCCCCGCCCTTGCGCACCCAGCAGTTCTGCGCGGCGACGGCGAAGTCCAGGCGCAGCAGCCCCTTGACCTGAGGCAGGAAGACGAACGGCGGGCTCACCACCACCTCTGCGCGCGTCACCGGAAACCAACCAAACCCGGACATCAGCACACAGATCGATCCAGTCAAAACCAAACCCCCAGTCGAAACGGCCCGGGGTTACAGGCGCGGGGAGATGGGATCACGAGAACTGAGACGACTCACCGACGACGTCCTCCGAGGGCACCTCAACCTCGTTGAGCACGGTCACGATCTTCTTCACGTCCTCGCCGGTGCCGTTCTGCGCGCGGGGGGAGCGGATGCCATCAGAGATCAAACCAAAAAAGGCAGGCCAAGCTCCGGCGTAACGAGACGTCGGATTCAAATCGAGAGGAGGGTACTTACGCATTTCCAGTTGCCGCCGACGAAGAACTTCCTGGGAGCCATGGCTCGTCGCGCGCGAGGCGGAGCAGCGGCGATGGGGACAGTGGAGTTGGGTTTGGAGTTGGTGTGCGTGCGTGAGGCGAATCGATTCGAGATGGGGCGGTTATACTGAGGGGGGCGGCGTACAGGTGGCGGTGGCTAGGGGCTTCTTGCTGCGGAAGAAAGAAGCTTTGGGCTTCGGAAATGTGCCTTGTGCGGCGTTTTTCTCCAGGCTGATGCTGCGGGGTGCGGGAGCATACGCAGCCGGATTTCGGCTCAAACCGCGGGCCCTGTGACCGAAGAATCGAGTACGAGAGCAGGCGCCTCCGTTTTTCAGAGTAGCACACAAAATCCAACACAAGAAATACGAGTGTAGGTGTGTCAAATTGTCCATTGATGTCACACCAAGAAAAAAAAATCACATGCAGATCAAAATTCAATATGCATACAATTAAATCAACTGAAATCGTACTGACATAACTATAATCTTATTGCCAATCTAGGCATGGTCGATTCAGACAAGTATAGCAAACAGTTTGCAGCAGAGAACTAGGGAATGCCTTTAACAAGTATAGAAGCACATAAGATACTGTCAACCATGAAACCAAGCCAATTCCAGAATTCCAGAATTTAGCCCACAAATCAGGCTTTATTATTACAAAGAGCAGACCCCTGCTGTTTCGCAACAAGCGGAACGCACAGCTTGAAACAAACAAACAAAAAGGATTTGACATTCCAATGGGGAAGCTCTTATTCAGCTATATGTTCTTTTTTCTAAAGCTATGTTTTCTTGTTTGTACACAGCTGTGGGCTTCTACAATCTGAACTACTAGCTGTTAAGTTCACAAAATGCTGCAAACAATGTAATCTTCTATGGAGTGTGTCGTTTCAATTTAGACAGTATTTTGTACACCCTGATTACAAGAGATGACAGGGCAATTGATGGCCCTTTTGTACTCAGTACTTCGTCGTTTCGATTGTTGGAGGCTCTTTTCTCCACTGGTGGTGTTTGATTGCATTTTGGCTTGAACCAGAACATTTTTGCGAAGCATGTTAGTTCGGAAAGTGACTTCCATGTGTCCAATCGTGCCCCGTAAGATTGAGATTGGTTCCTGAAAGGCAAAGATGAATCAATCATGGAAAAAATGTGGTAGTTCTAACCGGAACTAGGTATCTTTATTTCAAAGAAGCAAAACACCCATTTTCTAGTTGGGGAGAACTAAAGCTGAGTGCCTGGACACTTGATCAGGAAAATGAATTCTACATGCTGAATAGAAAACACACCAAACCAAACAGACAAAAAGATGTTCAAGATAGCATACCTGCAAATTAAGAAATTAGGTTACATCCAAATCGCTGTATGTGCTACGTCCTATTAGAATTTGCGCCTTGAGAATTATGGCAAGGAGAGTTCAGGATTTCAGAACCAGAAGTATCCAATCCATCTGCTGAAAAATCTAGCTGTTTCTCAACTGATTTTATGGCAACCATTCTTTTTGACCTGATCTGATACGGAGGTGAAGCATCAGAGCTCCTTACAGATGTCAATAACTCATTATCAAGAGGGCCCAATGACAAAAATGATGCAGTTTTAAATGACCGTGGAGTATTTGTAGTAGCTTCCTTCCCATTAGGAGTGAAAAAGTTGTCTGAGGTAGGTGTTGATTTATCACGTTTTCTTTTCCTTAATATTGAAGGAGTGCATGGAAAGCTGTCAGCAGCAGTTTTCAAAATTGAATCGACAGTTAGTGGACTTGATACTTTGCCGATCGTTGGAGATGGGGAAGTATAACCATCAGGTGACATAAGCCCATCCCTGCTATGCTGTGTTGTTTGATGTGCACCATGATGTTCAGAATGGAGCGAGGCACTGATTGGGGCAACTTCTTCCACATTAGGAATCTGATAACAAAGAGGACCAAGGGTAGAATACAACTCATTATTCAAAGATGGTTTGGTACCACTTTTGGTTGGAGCAGATTCTGATTGAATGGCACAGCCCTCCCCCACAGGATCAGGTGTGGAGCTAACCTCAGTACCCTTCTCATGCTTCTCATGAATGGAATTAATTTCTAGGCCCTTGTCACGGACAGAGTCACTTTCCAGACCTTGTACCGCTAAAGTAACAGCAGAACCATCAACTAGTGATGAGTATGAAGCCTGCACAGTCGGTATAGAAAGAGAAAGGAGACCACCAGAGGAGTCCTCAACAGATTTCAAATTGTATGCCTGTAAAAGTGGTCCCATAATGGAGCGATGAGCTCTTCCAGGGACATCTTTTGAACCAATGTTGGGCATTTTGTTCAGATCAAGATGGCTGCCAATAGCTACAGGCCTTATTTGATCCTTGAAATCATCATGGGCAAGCAGGTTTGGAGCTGCGAGAACACTGTTGGCACCATAGATATCTAGCTTCTTTCTCAAAGAACTGTTCCAATGATTCTTTATAGAATTATCAGTCCTGAAAAGAAATCATATTATCAGTACAGTTCCAGAATCCAGAGATCCGGATTCGGACAAAGTGCGGAGAGGGAAAAGAGAGCAAAGGTTCTGTAAAACTTTGAAAATCAAACAATGGATATGGCAATAATGGATTGACGACAGAAAGCAATAATGCCTAAAATTCCAAGAAATATAATGGTACCACATGACTCTCTGAGCATCCTGATATCTTCATAGCACGCTATGCATTATTCAAATCCAGCATCACATGGTACTTATAGTATTATGATGATGATTTCATAACTCATTTCCTTTTGATCTAAACAAACAGGAACCAACCAATCCTTGTGAACGTAGAACTCAAAAAAAGGAGACCTCTTTGGGCTCATTTACACTGTGCAAGTCCACTAAAATGATCCAGTGATTTACAATTTATACAACTAATAAAATTCAGAGTACACTCCAAAAATAAGCTATCATGGCACCGTTATGTCTTCTTTAAAGTAAAAAACTGATGATTCATGATGTTATTCCACGTTTTAACAAGTTAGGTATCTAAACAATTGCAAAAACAACAATTATAAGTAATTCAACATCATTCAAAAGGTCTACTGACAGGAGCAAAGTGTTTTTGTATAAGCTAAACGAATGAAAAGTGAAATTTTCCAGAGGGAAGTAAGCTGTCAAGTACCTTCCAGGAAGAGCTTTTGCTATTTCTGCCCACTTATTTCCATACACTCGATGAGCATTAATGAGTGTCCTTTCCTCCTCAGGAGTCCATGCATCTTTCCTTATTTCTGGATTCAGATGATTATGCCACCTAGAATTTCAATAGTTTAGAACTAGGCTCATAAGCATGTTATGCATCGTATCGTATCAAGCTTGGGTACAAACATGCAATGTATGAAACAGGCAATGGGACAAAAGGGGACTGCCTGACCTATGTTTGTAAGCCAATGATCACAGATAAAGGGAGAGGGTGCTAATAGCAACCTGTTCCAGACAACGAGCATAGAACAACTAAAGCTAAAAGAAAAGGGAGCACAACAAAACAGAAAGACAGACAGATTACGAGGACCAATTTCGCTATCATTTTCCACACTGGACCAATTTTACCCAACATTATGACAAACACTCCTTAAATCATCCAGCACCTTGCATAGAAGTAACCAGGCTACAAAACTGACTATTTCAATTTACTCCTTCCAATCAAACATCTGACATTCTCAGATGTATGCAGTTATTTTTTTTAAACTTCACGCATAGGTATTTATATACAACAACAACAACAACAACATAGCCTTTTTTGTCCCAAGCAAGTTGGGGTAGGCTAGAGATGAAACCCATAAAAAAAAACAAAGATCACGGATCTTCAGGTACGTGGATGGCGAGTCTCCAAACGCTCCTATCCAAAGCTACCTCTTTGGAGATATTCCACTCCTTAAGGTCTCTCTTAACCGACTCGTCCCAAGTCAGTTTAGGTCTACCTCTACCTCTCTTTACATTTTCGGCCTGCTTTAGAACCCCACTACGCACCGGCGCCCCAGAGGATCTCCGTTGGACATGTCCAAACCATCTCAATCGATGCTGGGTAAGTTTCTCCTCAATTGGTGCCACCCCGACTCTATCCCAAATAACTTCGTTCCAGACTCTATCCCTTCGTGTGTGCCCGCAAAACCACCGCAACATCCGCATCTCTACTACACTCAGTTGTTGGACATGTCGTCTTTTTGTAGGCCAACATTCAGCACCGTATAACATCGTCGGACGAATCGCTGTCCTATAGAACTTACCTTTTAACTTTTGTGGCACCCTTCTGTCACATAGGACGCCAGAAGCTTGACGCCACTTCAACCAGGCAGCTGAGATTCTATATCTAACATCTTCATCAATGCCGCCATCCTTTTGAAGCATCGATCCTAAATACCGAAAAGTATCCTTCTAGGCCACCACTTGCCCATCGAGACTAACATCTCCATCCTCATGCCTAGTCGCGCTGAAATCGCACATCATGTACTCGGTCTTGGTCCTACTGAGTCTGAACCCTTTCGACTCTAACGTGCGTCTCCACAGCTCTAACTTCCTATTAACCCCTTCCCTACTCTCGTCAACCATCACCACATCATCAGCAAAGAACATACACGAAGGGATATCATCTTGTATGTCTCTTGTGACCTCATCCATCACCAAGGCAAATAAATAAGGACTCAATGCTGACCCCTGATGTAGGCCTATGTTAATAGGAAAGTCAGTGATGTCACCATCACATGTCCGGACAAATGTCATCGCATTCTTATACATATCCTTGATGAGGGTAATGTACTTAGTAGGGACTTTGTGCTTCTCCAAGGCCCACCACGTGACATTTCTCGGTATTTTATCATACGCCTTCTCAAGGTCAATAAAGACCATATGCAAGTCCTTCTTCTGCTCTCTATATCTCTCCATCAATTGTCGGATTAAGAAAATCGCATAGGTATTTATATGAACATATTTATTGGGTATGTGATAATGAAGAAAGCGCATCTGTTTTGATAAGCACCTCTATATATCAATTGGAAGGTGTATTAAGAATGATACATATAACCTTGCGAATAGTATGAACATGGTCTGATGAATACCTCTCTCGGCATTGCTTTCCTATGCGGCCAGGCAATGACTTCGCTATGATAGACCATTTTGTTGGTCCATACTTGCGCACAAGGTCGATGATTTTGTCATCTTCCTGTAGAAAAGGACACAGATATAACATCTTCCTCTAAAAATTTGGCGTGGATGAAAAATGCAGCAGTTTCTTTTTCTCTGAAAGTGAAATCGAAATTGCAGTTACAAACCTCTTGAGTCCAAGGGCCTTTGATAAGCTCAGGATTAAGAACCTTTTGCCAGCGATGCAAACATTGTACCTCCGTCCTATCATGGAAGAATTCAGCTGCATAAACAGAAATAGATAACTTTTGTGAGTTCACGATCCACCAAAAAACATATAATAGAAAACTTCTAGAAAAGTTTGGCATTTGTTTGTCTAGGCAAACAAGACATGCGCACACATACCAGCTACCACCCATGGAAAATAGAGATAATGCCACAGTTCAGCACTGCTAGGCCTAATACAAGATCACCAACAAATGCTCTTACTTCTTATTAACCCTTTTTCCTCGGTTGGTATTTGTAGACACACAGATATATATGCAACAATTGGGCTAATTTTAATCAACAATATGCTCAATCAAATTTAGCTCCTTAGTGCAAGTGCCTGTGGACACATATTCTAACCACATATTCTCAGGTCTCCACAAGAACTGTTCACATTCACAGTTTTATCATGTCAAAAGTCACTGCAGCATTTCCTGATTCATGCTCATTTCTAGATTCAAGGTTTGAAGTCAAAAGCCATGTAAACAGCTAGCAGTTATTTCACCACTACTAGTAGAAAGGTACAATAGCATAGGCTGCAGTGTTTGATACAAATGTTTCTTTAATAGGAAATAGACAGTTAATTAGAGAACGAGACATGCCTCCCTATCTGATGGGCACACTTGGCTTAAAGATATCATAGAATTATACAACACTACAACAGACAATGCCAAGACAAATAAGAATGAAACCTTATTCCAAGGATAATTGAAAAATATTGATTGTACAGTGGAAAGAAGAGGCAACCTATATTTTTCCAGTTTCTACCCTTGAAAGTTTCGACTGCCTTCTGCAATGTTTCATCCTGTTGGCATATGTTGAAGTCAATTAGTAACAGTTCATAACTATGTTCAAAATAAAGAAAAGAGAAACGTCTAGCAAAAGAAATATCAACTGATCAGGACACGGACAATGAGGAAATCACAAATGATAATAGAACAGCAAAAGGAACTCTTGCATGTTGCATTATGACACCAATGCGTATGTTCATATTATATAGGTCAATAAACCAAACTAGACATTCGTATGAACTCAAGCATACTTGCAGATCAATATGTCATAGACTCTTTAATCTTTATAACAAAGAATGTAAGATAAAGACCTCTTCTGGTGTCCAGCCACCCTTAGCTCTTCTTATCGGCCCACTTGTTCGCCTAACATAATGAAGAATTTATATTAGCTAAAAAGAGGATTATATTTATCAACCAGAAGTTACTGATAAAACGCAGATATAAACTAGCTGACTAGCAAAAATACAGGTTTTTCTCTTTCTTTACCGGAAGCAAGGGCATATATCAGGAATAATTAGAAACACTAACTAGTCTTTGAGGCATTTAATTCTCACAAAAGATGTACTCAAATACACAAAAATTCACACCTAGGTCAACCTTCATGTGCCATAATTTGTGTCACCGCTAGTTAAACTAAGAGCGGAAAAATCCCAACATAGTACATGTACACTGCAATTACTGAAAAGTACTGCTAACAAAACAAGTAAATCCCCGCAAATTTGTTAAGTACAGCTACTAACACCCAACCAATAAGATTTACACCAATCAAACGGCTCACTTATTACACAAACAACCATCACTTCCAGCCACTGTTCATCACTAAAAAAATGCTCACTCACTCTTCCTGGCACCATTCCTTTTTAAGGGAATGTTTGAGCGGAGCAGCCATAGCCATTCCCAATTCTTTTAGGTTGGATTTGAGACATCCAAACAAGCAATAAAGGAAAAAAAAAAGTAATAATATTGAGAAACAACTGACTGAGCAAACAAGGAACAAAATTTCACATAGCAGATAGTGGGCCATAGTGGATTAGCTTCAGTGCAGGGACAGTGTTCAGCATGACCCAAAGAATCAGTACAGTATGCATTCAAAATATCAACATTTAACATAACAACTATATAAATTATATATTTAGGAGAAAAAGTTGAAATACTGTTGCTGCCACAAACTCAGCCATTGCAAATGTTACATCATACACTACAATCACTACAGTATCCCGCGTCTCTATCTCCAACACTGCAAAATGACCATACTAAGCTGCTAAACCCTCAATAATAACGTAATAGCACGACAAACACCACCTTTGACATCAATATAACTTCTACTGCACGCACACAAACAACTGAGCACAGCAATCACAGCAGCTCCTATGAATTTAGCATGCCACCCATCACCAATTTCACAAGGCAAGCAAACTGTGGCTCCAACAAGACAAAGGCCTACTTTTCTCATCACAACAACCACAACAACACAAGTCCCATGCTCCAGTAAGACAGCATTCTTTTCCGAATTACAAGCGAAACGCTCATCACATCACGGACCCGGCAAATCACCACAGAGAGAACAACAAAACCACCGCTCCATCCACAAATAAAAGGTCTCCATAACACCCATCACTATAGGGAACAACCAGAGCAAGCATCCAAAGAAGGTAAGGTAAACGGTACTAACTACCCAACGGCTAAGAGCCCAGATCCCTCCCCGGATATGAGTATATGACCAACCAAGGGCAAGGCCTCACCTCAGACTGGAGATGGAATTCCCCGAGCTTGATACCGGCGGCGACGCGCCGTCCTGGCCTCTGCCGCCACAGCTGCTGCCATCAGACACAGAGGAGCTCGACGCCGCCAGGGGCTGCCGATTCTCCACGCACCCCTCCTGCACCACCTCCGCCATCGCCCCCATCACCTCCTCATCACCGGGACAACCTAAAACCGGAAAATCACCACCAGAATAACCAGACTTCAGATCAAATCCCCCAGGGCAACCACCCCCAAAAACAGATCGAACGAAACGCCGACTCACGAATCTAGCGGATCCCAGATCGAGCGACCAGGGGATCGAATTGGGGCTCCGGGCGGCGAATCGATCGGCAGCGAGGGGAGGCGGGAGATGGCGCGAAGCGAGGGAGGCGAGGCCCGGAACCCTAGGAGGGTATAAAAGAGCAAGCTTTTCGCTGCCTCTCTCTACGGCTTCGGTTGGGTGTCGGGGGAGTTGAAGGGGAGACGCCAGAGGATGCTTTCAAAAAACCTCGCCCGTTGAAGGTCAGGGGAAGAGGAGGAACAGGGGAAATAAAAAATTACTACCCGCCTTCTTTTCCGAATCGGCCCCTGAAGTAGGAGGTTATTACTAATCCATTTCGGCGATGGAAGGGGCAAAGAGGCATGTCCAACTTATAAACTGTGGTTAAAAAATCAGCAGAGTCGCTTTCACGGTTTCACTAGATCAACAGGGTTTAAAACGTGTGATCATATTTAACTCGCGTGGCCAAAACTCATGCAAGGGGAAGGGGACGCCAGGTACATTTCGCCTGCGACGCCCGCTTGCGCTGCCCTTTTATGCAATTTTTCGTAGCAAGGGGGTGGAATATGTAAATGGGAGCAAAGCGGCTCGGGGACGGAACGAAACGTATGACGGACGCCACGGCCGTGTGACGGAGGCGCTGACGGCGGCGTCGGGCGCCGAGCCAGCTTGGATCGTGGAGAGCCGCGGTTCGTTGCGCTCGCTAACGCCGCCCGGTTACCGTTGCGGACCGGGAGTTTGAACCCCTAACGGCTCCCCATCTCCTGTGCGCTGGTGCGGAGGGACGAACGGGGCCCGCCGCATCCGGCCGTCCTGATCGCTTCTCGGTTCTCATGCGCCGTCCGATCTCGATCTAGGGTGCGCGGTAGTTCCGCGGTCGTCGTCCCAAAACTAAACAACGGTAGCTTCTCCGGAACCGGAACCGGAATACCACCGGTCTGGCGGTCTCGTCAAGATCTTCACATAACCGTCAACACGACATGAATGATAGTAAACTGTGGTGAAGAATTATACTACTAACAAATTTTACACGAATGAACTGTTACATGATACTGTATCCATCGATCAGATGTGGACACGTGGTGGAGTCGTCTCTCATTTCGGAAGCCAGATGAAGCTCCAGAGCATTCAGCAACTGGCAACTGCAAACCTGAAGAACAAATGATGACAGGCTATATGCTTTTAACTTTGTCACAGACTAAAGACAAACCTAGTAGTTCCATTTGCGTGAAGTAGCACGAATGTTTTTAAGAACGGTACGGAAATGAATAATCTCGTGCTAGACATGCCGCTGCTCTTTTTTTTTTTTGATAGACCTGTTTGAGCAAACTCATATCGCAACACACAACAATCTGAAAGGCCATATATTCTAGTTAATCACATGGATAGTAGGAGTTCCATTAAGATGAAAATACTTTATGTACAGGAAATAGTTGCGTTTTCTGTTGTCCCGAGGAAATGTCATGCAGTTAACAAAAACTGAAAGATGGTTGGCAGTAATTGACTACAGTATAGGTCTATAGCATGAACTCATCCAGCATATCCGTGGATCATGCTTGACCTCTGATGAACAAGGGGAAAATCAGAGTTGACAAACTTGGTACTTCCAGAACGAATCAACTGACTGTACATGAACAATATTGACTTTTGAAAGGGGAAAAAAAGGTACTGACCTCTGTCTTGCAGGAAAATGTCTCAGCACGTGGATCTTCACCTTTCACGGCTGTACAAATGGAGCCAACCACTCTCGCCCGTCTTGAAGGAGCTGTTCAATAAAGGACCAAAATGTTGCTACAAGAAAGATTTCAGTACACCTTCCCTGTGTAGGGGGTGCTCTTTTGGGTATCATTTTTCCCACTGTCATGATAACTATAGTAACATATGACCTGGCAGATAACAGAAACAACGTGTCTGACTACTTTAAGTAAAAGGGACATCCGTAGAATCGCCCAATCTTGCCTTAGCATCCAATAATGCTCTGCGGATGGATTCACTTGTCTGCAGACCAGCACTCGCCATGTCATCAATCAAAGCCTCCGCCTCCTGGCACTTTCCTTCATTGCAGAGAAGACGGATCGTGAGGCAATAGCTAGCGACATTTGGAACCAAGCCAATCCTCCTCATTTCCAGGATCAGCCTCAGAGCCTTATATGAGCTTCCTTCACGCCCATAGCCATAGATCATCATGTCATATATCACATTATTTGGCTTGACACCTTTCAAATCCATTGACTGAAACAGCTTCCTGCCTTCCATCATCTTCCCTTCCATGCACAGTGCATGCAAGATAACACCATAACTCTGCGCATCCACCTCCAAACCAGTCTTTTCCATCTCTGAAAGCATCTCGAATGCCCTCGTCATTTCATTTTCCTTGGCAAATGCATCAATGAGTATGGTGTACGTCACTTTTGTAGGCGCTAAACCACGCCCCTTCATGTCCGAGAAAGCTCTGATTGCCCGGGCCATATCTCTAACACGACAGAACCCAGCAATGAGAGCAGTGTATGTCACTGCACTAGGTAGGAACCCTGCTGCCTTCATCTGGTTGAAGAAATATAAAGCATTGGACATCTTCCCAGCTTTTCCATAGCCATCGACAAGAAGGTTGAACGTCACCATGCTTGGATGGATACCCTCCCTTCTCATCGCTTCCAGTAGCTGGATGGCATCCTTCAGCTTGCCGTGCCTGCATAACCCCGCAATGAGGGTGTTGTAACTGACAACATTGCGCACGACGCCCTTCACGGGCATTTCGTCGAACAGGAGACGAGCGCGCTCGAACTCCCCCGTCCTGCACCACTCCCCGATCAAGCAGTTGTAGGTGTAGAGGTTGGGTTCGACTCCGCCTCTCCTCATCTCCTCAAACAAGGCGAAACCCAATTCTCTGTGCCCGTGAACGAAGTAGCCGTGGATCAGCGCGGTGTACGTGATCTCGTTAGGGGCCACGCCAAGGCGCGGCATTAAGTCGAACACCCTCCGGGCCTCCACCACGTCGCCGCTCCTGCAGCAGCCGTGGACGAGCGCGGTGCATGCGGCCACGTCCAATGCCGCGTCGCCTGACTTCGTCCCGCGGGCGAGCACCGCCAGGGCCGACCGCACCTCGCCGGCGGCGCAGAGCCGGCGCACGGCCGCGCCCGTGGTCGCCGCCATCAGAGTCCGCGTGAAACCTTCAAAGCTCCTTCAGCCTTTCCCTGCCGTTTTCCGGGGTCGGGCCTATTGCACTGGGGACTTTGGGTCGGTGTCCCATTCACCGGCCACGAGCTGTGGTCACGAATTCCGCGAAACCGTCGCCGGCAGACTCGCCAACCCCAATCTCGTTGGCCGAAGAAACAAGAAAGGTAGAGCTTGTGACGGGATGACGGGAAGTTCAGCATAGTTTCGCGCTTGGCTTGTATGGTGCGGCGAGTGGCCTTCGTTTGGAATTGGGGATCAAGCTTTGTACGTCCCTCGCTCAGCACAACAGAAGAGCCATACTACACGATGACACGACTCACACGAGCATCTCTTTCCCGCGCCACCTTGCAGTTGAAGCAGCCTGATACACTCTTGCCTGTCCTTGCAGTTGAAGCAGTTTGTTTCTCGATTTCAGTCTGTTCCTCTGTATGACCCACCACACCAGGCACCAGTTCGCCAACCGGGGATTTCAGTGTGTCGGTGCCGCGCGTTCCCCATACCCTGACGCCAACGAACCTGCACTAGTTCAGAATGTTTCTCGTCAGTCATCAGCGATCAACTTCAGCTCAACAACAGCAACAAAAAAAAAACAATTGATCCCTTCAGTTCACTTGGTCGTTGCTGAAATCAGTCGCTGACTTACCAGTTAGCGCGTGGACCACGTGGTTACAGAAAGATTGGAATGACGTCGGCAGGGCCTCCGGCTACTACTCAACACGCTTGTGCGGATGCAGGCTGTGCTAAAATGGAGAGGACACCTGCCGGCATCTCCAAAACTCCAATCAATTCGATGACGGTGACACAGAGTAGCACATCGCCTGGACGCAAATCAAAGCAAAGCAAGTCCCCTATCAAAAAAAAAACAAAGCAGGTCCCAGGCCATACCAATAACAGGAGTGCCCTCCTGTGCCGTTCATCTGCAGACGAGTCCAGCACACCAGCTCCTTCACCCTCACCTAATTCCTGCGGGTCTTGGTCGCTGCATCAGAACCTCGGCTTACCTGCAATCTCACTCGTCACTCCCACTCCAGAACTCAAGTTCCAGAATCCAGAAGCTGTGATGGGTGGCGGCACACGCGTTTGCAAATGGATAAAAGGGGCTACTAGAAACATCCGCTCGTTGGCAATGGCGGGCAGGTGAGTGCGCTTAACCTTTTCGCTGAATGCACTTTTGTATCTCTCCGCTATTGCTAGATTCAGCCATTCAGGTGTCATGTCCGGTGCTAATAGCTAATGTGCTATCCGAGTAAAGTCTGTAATTATAGCCTTTTTAAAAAAGTTGGGCCTAGCGTGCTCCACTCACTTTGATAACAGCCATTAGTAATTCACCTGGGAAAGAAGAATAAAAAAAGGCAGGGGAGAAAGACCGAAAAATTAAATCGCGCCCACCGTGGGGCTCGAACCCACGACCACAAGGTTAAGAGCCTTGCGCTCTACCGACTGAGCTAGACGGGCTTACATTTCCACGTCCCAAAATATTTTATATAACCAATGAAGTTTTCCGGATTAACAACTTCCTTGACCATCATCATCAGCTCATCCAAAGAGAACAAAAATGACTGAGGTAGTGAGCTCCCTAATAATACTTTTAGTTTACTAGTGAACGACCTAGAAATTGAAAACGATGAACCGAATATAAATCCCCACGCACTGTACTTAAATATGGCGATATGGACAATAGAAAGAGCTACTTGTACAAAAGATCTATTTGCTTCACCCAAGTGCACGAAAGCACATTCTGGAAAGAATGTGATGCTGGTCAGGACAAACTAGCACAGCCACGAAACTTTGACACGAGGAAAGAGATCGATCCGAGAACCTTACCTGCCTGAAGTTTTGTCCACGGCATTCAGAACCAACGGAAAAGCGTGCCTTTTGGCTGTCTCGGGCACAACACGTCACATGCTCCGCGTGTCATTTGACTTCCAAACCGACGTGGCAGGTCCAGATCCCATCCTTTTTATATCCGTGTTAAGTACAGTCCATATGCTGCAGCAAGTATCTTTACACGACGTCAACACGCCACACAGATTCGCGAGAGTACTATATCAGTACGGAGCATCCGTGAGCACATGTGGCAGCGTGACGTGATGAACCAGTTGCCAGTCACCATCGAGACATCAAGGAATGAGGAATGATCGCCCATGGCGAGCCATCAATGTGGACGAAAAGTCGAAGACGAACGACCATTCCAACTTCCATCCTCCATGCCGTCTCTCACCTGCCAGGCTGCCGCCATCCATTCAGCATCTATGAGTCTGTGACCGCGAGGCCGCCGGTGTTCCCATCACGCACGCCCATACTAGGCCATAGGCGAGCGAGATCGCAGCGCATCTACTCCCAGACCCAACTGTCCGCCACCCACGAGAGAGCAGCCGGCTCCCCAAACCCAAACGCTAAACCCCCTTCCAAATCCACATCATTCTATCCCGTGCGGGCGGCCGCCCCACGGCACCCGAACCAGCAGACCAAAAGGCCAAATCCCCGGTCAGCGCCGGGGCGGCGCGCGACCGAACCCACGCCTCAAAAGCACAAAATTTCTCAAATCCGACGCACCGAAACCACCACCAGTCCACCACCCCACCCGCACTAGCCAGCACGGAGCCACCCCACGGTCCACCCGAGAGCGGTCGAGTCGAGCCCCGAGCCCGGACGGCCACGCGGACGCGGTCACGCGCCGCGCACATGCGCCCCCGCCCTCCCTCCGCACAAGCGCAGCGCCACCGTCCCGCCGCGGCCGCCGCCGGTTCCCTTAGTTTCTCGCGCTCCACGCCGCCGCGGAAGCGCGATCACGCGGGGTAAGCCCCGGCTCGAGCTCTGGACTGCAGCTCCGAGCCCTGGCGGCGCGCGCTCATTCGTACCAGGAGGTCCCGGGCCCGGAGGCTTCGATGCAGAACCACGCGTACAGCCGGCTGGGCAGCTCCGGGGGCGGGGCGGCCGTGCCGTCGCCGCCGTCGTCGCCGTGGCGGGCGTTGGGGAGGAGGGCCTCGGCGAAGGGAGGATGGTCCGCGCGGGCCGGCGCGGGCGCCGCGCGGAGGGCGGCGCGGGCGGTGCTCGCGACGCTGCTGCGGCGGCAGGCGGTCTTCCTCTTCGCGCCGCTGCTGTACATCGCGGCGATGCTGCTCTACATGGGCTCCATCTCGCTCGACAGCGTGCCCCGCATCATCTCGCGCCCCGCGCCCGGGTCGATGCACCGCAGCCCGCAGCTCTACGCCCGCCTCCGCGCCGACATGGACGCCGATAACGCCACCGACGCGGTAAGTGGCTCCTCCTGCACATCTGCGGCCCAGTGTATTGGACTGGGAATTATGTGTCTGATGGAAGTATTTGGTCGTTCTGGGTGATTGGCGGGTTTAACGCGTGCTCTGGTTTCCTTAGTTCTGGTGTTCCGTACTTGGATCATTTGGTGCCGTTTAAGATTCACTGTGTCAGCTGATCGAGCAGGGACAGTGAACTGTGTGGTGGTGGATGGTGGTCGGTACATGTTCAGATTATTTTAGTGACGTCTGATTTGGTCGATGTTTTGGGTTAAGTTATCTTCTAGTTGTTAGGGAATGCCTGTATACTCATAGAAATATGTGTGGAGTACCGATTTTATATTTAGTAAGCTAGTTCGTGCATATGTGTAGCGAATGGCAGGGCCATCTGATGGCGTTTCACCAGTTAATACCTGCTTCAGCTTGTGGGGGTCATGGAATATTATTCAGTCAGCAGACAATGGTTTGCCTGGTCAGAATGAGATAGGTGGATTTGGGGAATTTTGTCAGATCAACTTGTGTCATCGTTAATGTGGGAGGGGTGTTCACATATTGCCTAGTGAGTGCCTGTTCTTCAAATCGTAAGATATGTACTTTTTCTGTTTACATGCTACTTGAGTGGAGTTTGTGCAGTGCATCCCATTTGCATTTTATTAGTCCATCCTTTTTTTTCAAGTTATAACACCCTCAATGCATGACTTTGTTCTCGATGAATTGCCAACTTCATTCTACTTGAAAACAGAACAAATTTTCTGAGATGACTGTTCAAATAAATCGAATAACCTCCTGTCCTTCTCAACATGGTATCTTAGGATAACTCATAACTCTCTGATAGACATAGACTAATTTCCCAGTGCTCAAGGGGAATGGCCTATGTCTATAGCAGGTAATAACATATGCATCTTCCGGCCTGTTATATCAATACTTTTGCACCTAACTCTCTCGGTAAGATGGTATACGTGCAATCTACACACAGCGTGTACAACATAGATCATTGTGTCTGCCCTTGTTGAATAGTTTAGTGTTGGGATACTGGTGTTTTGTTTGTTCTATTGGTTGAAACATATCATTTAACTTATCTTGTCCCTATTTCCATGGGTTCGTCTTAACTCCTAAGTTCAGTTATACATATTTGTATGCGTGGTTCATTCATAGTGATGTTCCTAACTTTTTGTAGCTAGCAACTGTATGGCGGCATGCTTACAGAGGTGGTATTTGGAGACCTTGCATAAGCAATAACACCAATGGTATGCCATTTTTATTTTTTTCGTCTTGCACTTCACATGTTGTGAATGCTTGTCGATATTTCTTATTTCAAATGGTAGTTTAGTACTACTATCTATGGCTTCGATTCCGGAAGAAGCTAACTTGTTCCATTCAATTTCAAAGTTTTCTGGTTTGGGGTACCCAATTATTTTATTTCATGATGATCCAATTTGACAGATGTTATGTGTATTGCGAAGCGCCAAAGGGCATATGCATATGACACCTTTTACTGGCTTAGTTGCAAGCTTTATGGTTCCTAAAATTTCTTTTCACAAATAAGGGAATATTCTCAGCCCTAACTTCTGTATTACTAGTAGACATGGGCATTCCGATCTAGGAACGGTCGGATGCCCAGGTTTCCATTTCCTATCCTGTAATCTTGAGCTTGGATTGGCCTTGGTATAGTTAATGATATGTAATCTTTTACATGTTGAATCATATTTCTTATTAAAAAGTGGTAGGATCAAATATTATCTAAAGTATATATCTTCATCAATATTATTGGGCTCTTTTCGGATTTGGGTGGCCTATTTCCGATTCCAGACCGGGCTGGTGCGTGACCTGATGTCAGCCCAGGTTCTTGAGCATTTTTCTTATAATAAATCATTTTAGGAGTAAGCACATATAATGCCAATGAGCTGGTGATAGGTACATTTGAACTTTGGTTTGCAATATGTTGCAGTTTGTAAATTCATATTTACTTTACCTTTACGCACCACTCTATTTTGTGTACTTTAGGTTGCCACTTTTGTGTAATGCATTTTTATCTTGAGGGAAGTATCTAATGATTTTTTTATTAATCATGGTAGGTTTGCCTGAATCAAATGGCTACATTTACGTTGAGGCAAATGGTGGTTTGAATCAACAACGAACATCGGTATTTACCTTCCATTGGTGGTTCTTCATCACCATTACCACTATGTGGTTCACGTTGTAATGTTTGCTGAATTCCTTCATATTTTTTGAACTTCTAATTTATTTTGCAGATCTGCAATGCAGTTGCTGTTGCTGGCTTTCTAAATGCGACTCTTGTAATCCCAAACTTTCACTATCACAGCATTTGGAGGGATCCTAGGTCTCTCTCGCTCCAATTTTTATGTGTCCTTTTATTATCTCTATATATTCTTCATTGCATCAAGAGTTCAAGACCTTTGGTTAGTCTTGAATTTATCATTAAACAATTGTTATGCCCTGTATCTTAGGTATTTTCCTGAAAAGTCAGAATTCAACTGCATTAACACCAACTAATCGTAGCAATTCAAATGTCTAGAATCTCTAATTAATGTCACATTTTTTTTGTACTACACACAATAAAGCTATTTACAATTTTTTTTACAGCAAGTTTAGTGAGATTTATGATGAGGATCACTTTATCCAACGTTTAAAAAATGATGTCCGGGTGGTTGATAAGGTGCCTGAGTTCATAATGGAGAGGTTTGGTCACAATTTGAGTAATGCATTTAATTTCAAGATAAAGGCTTGGTCTCCTATCCAGTTCTACGAAGATGTTGTTCTCCCCAAGTTGATTGAAGAAAGGTGGGTTGAAGCAAATGATGATTGCAGTTCTGAAGAACATCTGCTATTTTGTGATATTGCTAAGTGATATTTGCTTATATGAGCTTTGAATTTGCTGAATTTCAGGCTCATAAGGATATCGCCTTTTGCGAATCGGCTGTCGTTTGATGCCCCTCCGGCTGTTCAACGTCTCAGATGTCTAGCAAATTTTGAAGCCTTAAAATTTTCTAAACCAATCACAGCTATATCTAACACCTTAGTTTCTCGAATGAGAGAAAAAAGTGCTGAAAACAATGCGAAATATGTAGCAGTGCATCTCCGCTTTGAAGAGGTTAGTTTTCTATCCAATATTTATTCTCAGTTTGTTCCTGAACAACAAAACATCCCAAGGTTGTTGAATAACCACCAGGATTTTTCAGAACTGCTAGGTTCTAGACCCCTGGTTATCAGAAGTATAGCAAACAAACAAGTTCGCTTTTCTGTTTACGTTTGTTTTCCTCTTCTGTTGATGTGCACATGGTGATTAGACAGGAGAATTCTCAACAGTTGATAGTTCCTTTTCAGGATATGGTTGCTTTCTCTTGTTGTGTATTTGATGGAGGTGACAATGAGAAGAAGGAATTGGATGCAGCCAGAGAAAAAGGTTGGAGAGGGAAGTTTACAAGGCCAGGACGTGTAATTAGGCCTGGAGCAATCAGGATGAATGGGAAATGTCCACTGACACCTTTGGAGGTATGTCTGTATTTAAAAGATGGTGTTTCTGCTTGGAAAGAAGCCTCAGGAATTCTACCATCGAGCAAATACAACAGTCATTGCTGAATAATTCCTGAACCGTTACATGCTTATGCTATATGATGCTTAGGTTGGGTTAATGCTGCGTGGAATGGGTTTCAGCAATAATACTGCAATATATTTGGCTTCTGGAAGGATATATAAAGCAGAAAAGAACATGGCTCCTCTCCTTGAAATGTTCCCTCTCTTACAGACAAAAGAAACATTAGCATCGGATGAAGAACTTGCTCCATTCAAGGTATGCAGGATGGTTGTAATTTTTCTTATTTCCTGTCTTTTTAGGTATCTACTCTTTAAGATAGCTCTTGTCTGCAGAACTTCTCGTCAAGGATGGCAGCTATTGACTACAGTGTCTGTGTTCATAGTGAGGTTTTTGTGACTACCCAAGGTGGCAATTTTCCTCATTTTCTTATTGGCCATAGGAGATACTTGTATGGCGGACATGCCAAAACGATTAAGCCTGATAAAAGAAGATTGGCCATACTCTTTGACAGTCCAGGTATCGGGTATGCCGTTACTGCCATTTACTAATGTTTGATTGTCTTTTTTTTATGCCCTTATATTCTTCACTTTTAAACATAGATTTTTCATCTTGTTCAAGATCTGATTTGGTTTGTGCAGGTGGAAGTCACTGAAACGACAATTGTTCAATATGAGAGCACATAGTGATGCCAAGGGCATTGAGATAAAAAGAGCAAATGAATCTGTGTACACCTTTCCATGCCCTGATTGCATGTGCCGTTCAAACAAATCAGAACACCCCAAATCCATCCAGGCCAGATAGCATCTAATAGTTGTATCTTGAGTCTTGACATGATTCACTGACCCCAAGTTGTTCTTGGTGTCATGGCATCCTTGATTCCTTATTCTTTGCATGCCATCTGGTGGTGAGATGTTCCATATCCTCCAAGCATCCCTACTGAACCGTTGCTCATCCATTCCGTCCTCCCTGGTGGCTTCTTTCTTGTATAGCCTTGAGCGACTGAGATATATCAAATTCTTCTCATCTAATCCCTGGTGCTAACAATACACACTGATTCATTTCTACAATAGATGTATGTAACAATGTCTAGGGCTACGTTAACAAGTTAGTGCTAAACCACTCAGTGTAGTAATAGTTCCTTGTACAATGCTTAGGTGGGAAGCAATTGTGATACACAATTTTGTAGCAAATACGATATTTTTCCTTTTGGTTAAATTTGTTGACCATTTCTCAGAATTCAGCTCTTGTCTCTTTGCTGTATCTTTCTAATGTATTCTTTGCGGCAGCTTAGTTGGACACTAAGCAACTACTACCAGTTTAAAGATGGAAACAGCCTAAAGGTAAACTCTACTCTCAGATTCTAGCCTAAAGGTAAACTCTAGTCTCAGATTCTAATTCTTGATGTTGCCACTCGAGAAGCAAGCAGGATCTGTATAGTGACTGCATTGCTTCTCAGGCTGAGGGATTGTCTGAATGATTAAGCATATCATGGCAAAGGTATTGCGTTCTTCTTCATTTCTTTGTGCTTGTTGGTTGAGTTAATTGTGTGGAGAGACAAACCTTTTCACTGTAATGATCTGAAGCAGGTTTTACGATCGGGGCGGGTCTTCGCATTTGCGTCATCCAGTACTTGGAGAGGAAGTTGGTGAGTAGCGAACAACTGCCTCGCGCCAAGCTAGTTTTGTTTCTTGCTTGTTTTTTTCTTGCGCTGATCAATTTTTTGGCAGGTGCTTTTGCTACTGATAATCTCTGTCAATCCGAGCTCGATGTTACCGGTCATCCCAGAGCTGCAGACCCTGGAAAATCAGCTCGCAGGAGAAAAGGCTGGGGGTTCCTGCTTTTTTGGACTCAAGTTTCACTCTCTAAAGTAACCCTGCTCTAGCTATACTCACTGCCATGTTACTGCTCACGTGCTCCATTTGAACCCTATGGCATGGCAAGGGTTCTCCCCTTGACATGCACGCCAGAACGAACATATAGATATCAACGAGAACGTCAGAAATTCCTAGATAGGTGGGATCAAAGATTTTTTTTTCTAGGTAAATGGGATCTGGGGTCCCCAGGCTTTAAGCTGGGTTCATTCTATGTAGTAGTGACATTTTGCTTTTTAGGTTGTATCAGCAAATCTAAGGATGATATAAGCAATGAAAAATAGTGTTGCATAGTACTGGTACCACCGGCTTTAGAGCCTAGAATGACGACTCGGTGAGCGCCAGTTTGTCGAAGAGAAGAACCAAGGCACACGTGACGCGGACCAGCATAACATGGTACAAACTTTGCAAAAGCGCCTGGCGGGACGCGAGCTGGCGTAGCTGCTATAGTCCAAGCCACCTACTCACCCACGCCATTAATTCCGCCGCTCCACACAAAGGTCACCCCATTCAGACAGCGAAGAAACCCACCGAACAGGAAAGGTGGGGAGGAAGAAGAAAACACAAAAATATTCCCCCCTCATCAGGGCAGGCAACCGCAGCGCCCCCCGTCCCTCTCCTCCCGTCGTCATCTATCTCCCACTCACTCCCCACTCTACCACTGCTCCTCCACTGGCGAGATGGGGAGAGGCTCGGGCGCCGCTCCCGTCTCGCCGCGCCTCGCGCTCGAGGTCGCGGTGCTGGCGCTGCTCGCGGCGGCGGCGCTGCCTTCCCCGGCGGCTGGGGTCAACGTGACGGCCGTGCTCTCGGCGTTCCCCAACTTCGCCGACTTCGCGCGCCTGCTGGCGTCCACCCCCGTGGCCGGGGAGCTGGCCGGGAGGTCGTCGCTGACGCTGCTGGCCGTGCCGAATGCCAACCTGCCGCAGTCGCCCTCGGCGTTCGCGGCCGGCGCCGGCGCCGACATCGCCGACGTTCTGCGGTACCACGTCCTGCTCGAGTACCTCTCCCCGTCCGACCTCGCTCGCCTCCCCGCGTCCGGGAAGCTCGTGACGACGCTGTTCCAGACCACGGGCCGCGCGCCCTCCGACCTCGGCGCCGTCAACCTCACCGCGGGGGCAAACTCCACCGTCGTGGTCCGCTCGCCGGCGCCGTCCCCGGGGTCGAAAGCCACCGTCCTCGGCGCCGTGACCGCGGTGCCGTACAACCTCAGCGTGCTCGCGGTGGGGGGACTCATCGTCCCCTCCGGATTCGACCTCGCGGCCTCCGAGAGCCGACCGGCCCCGCCGGTGAACATCACCCGGGTCCTCACCGACGCGCGGGGATTCAACGTGGCGGCCTCCATGCTGCAGGCTTCCGGTGTGGCGAGCGAGTTTGAGGCCGACGAGCACGGCGCTGGCATCACCGTCTTCGTCCCCACCGACGACGCCTTTGCCGGCCTCCCCGCCACCGACCGCCTCCAGTCCCTCCCTGCGGAGCGCAAGGCCGTTGTGCTCCGCTTCCACGTCCTGCACTCCTACTACCCGCTCGGCTCCCTCGAGTCCATCGTGAACCCCGTCCAGCCCACGCTCGCGACTGAGTACACCGAGGCTGGCCGCTTCACCCTAAACATAACCCGTGTCAATGGCTCCATCGCCATTGACACCGGCGTCGTGCAGGCATCCATCACCCGAACAGTGTTCGACCAAAACCCTGTGTCAGTCTTTGCCGTCTCCAAGGTTCTACTGCCCAAGGAAATGTTCAGCCGGGGGGATTCTGACAGCACTACCATGGCACCACCCTCAACCGCAATGGCACCCGGCGACGGGAATGAACAGACACCGCCGACAAGGCTTTCATCCCCGCCTGACCTGCACGGCGAGGATAGTGAGTCATCAGCTGCTTTGACGACAGCAAAGGGGGCTTCTTGGTGGTGTATAGGATTGATGTATCTACAGCTGCATCTGTTACTCTCTTTGGTATGAGATCCAGGTGTGCTTGTTGCTTGCTTCATTGTGCTCAGTTTTTGTTCTTCTTACTGTCTAGAACGTCTACACCGGAAAATGGATGGGTTGGGGAGAGAATTCCGTAGCTGCAAAGTAGCAAACAGATTAGTTGCTTCACTTGATTGTTCCCTTTTCTTTTCCTTTTGTCGTGTGGCAAAAGGGAAATAATATCATGTGTAGAAATCTATGCGGTCATTCTGTTCCACAATGAAATAGTATTTTCTATTGAGCATCTTCTCTTTTTGCTTGGGTTTGAACTCAGTTTTGGAGGTTCAAATGGGGCGGCATTGTGGGCAATTTAGCATCTGGATTCGATCTGAGCGAGTGAATTCAATAGAGCTGGACTGAGGGGATATACCACTATCATATAGATAGGTGGTTGTGGTGTCTCCTGCTCTGCCCAGGCTGAGGGTTTCATGATCTCGCAATGTCATTGTGGTATGAAAACTCATGATAGAACGAAGGTACTCTACCATGTTAAGATCATTTGACTCTAGGCATAGAACTGAGGTCTCATGAATGACAAGTTAGTTGCAAGCTGAGGTCCAAAGTGCAAAAGCTCTCTATGGAAACTTATTGGCAGCGGACAGTCTCTGGATAGCAAAGAAATTTGGTGGGATAAATTTTGCATACACTTGTGGAAATACTTTAGGTGGATTTACTGAATCCCATCTCAAGATCAAGTACCTTGATTGTGCCTTGGTTATTACTGATTTGAGTTGTATAGTAGAATGTCATATATTTAGCAGCACGTTCCTCAAGTTGAAAAAAAAAAATTCTTTCTTTTTTGGAGGTTATAGACATTAAGTGGCTGAGCATAAAATATCCATTAGGCCGTAGTACCAACCAAATGGCTGTAGTACACACAGAGGGAGAGCATATCAGAATGAGAATTACTTGTTGATATGTTGTCACTACATGTAGTTCTTATGCTGATATTCCTGGAATTCTATGGTGCTGCAGTGTTCAGCATGAGCAGTTGTTATCTTTGCAGGACCACTAGCTATGCATGATAATTCGTTTGTAGTTTCCCTGGAGAGGTGGCCCATGTTTTAGTTGATTAGTTACCAGGCCTGTTCCATCATGTGCAGCTCATGCGTACTTTGCAGGAGTCATGACCTCAATGGGACCCATGGAATTATTACCCTGAGATAAGCAGATGTTGGTGGTGCCTATGATAGCTGATCACATTTGGTTCGTTCTTTGCAAACATGGGTCTGATTAATCAAGCATTGTTGCATAATGAGATATGTTGTATAAATGTCTTCAAAATAGTTGGAAACTGACTAAAACCTGACTGTAGCCAAAATCCCAAAAATATAGCATCTTTACTCAAGCAAATATTGCGAAATACTTTTGATAAATTAACCTACCAGCTTGATTGCTACTATTCAGTGAGTGCACACCCTCTTTACCACTCATAGAGCAGAATAGCAGCTCTTTTCTGAGGTATTGGGATCACATTTGTCATTAAAGTGTTCCCAATGAACAGTAGAATTTGGGTGGAATATCTCCAAGGAATTAGCTATGGATAGGAGCGCTTGGAGACTAGCAATCAACATGCCTGAACTGTGACCTTTGTTTGTGTTTCTGTTTACCCCTATCTCTACCTTCTGTCTTGTGTCTTTTTTTCTCTCTCTTATCCTTGTTTCTTTTGGGTTTCATCTCTAGCCTACCCCAACTTGCTTGGGACAAAAGGCTATGTTGTTGTAACAAAGAAATAAAATGAGGCACCTCTTTGAGAGTTGAGACATGCAGAAAAAATAGCACTGTGGTGTCTGGGGCATCTAGGGTGTGTTCTGGAGCTTTAAGGCTTATTCATGTCAATGGTAGGTATGAATATATGATGAAGAAGTGACAGATAATAACTGGCTTATGTTGGGGCTGCTCATTCAGAGCCTGCAGAAACGAAAAGGTCTACGCAAGAACTGTTTGTTGCATTTTCATCTATGTCATTCACACTCATAGGTCTTATCAGAAAGGGCTGCCTTACTGCAGCACGCTGTTAAGACCACCACTGTGATCTACTGCATGAACTGCACTGCACTGCTCTTGTCAACTATTGTGGTACAGCCTACTGTTCAAATATAAATGATCTTCGTTAATAATGAAAAAGGAACTGGAAGTTACCACTTGTTTTTTTTCCAGTATTTACAGCTTCAGAATCTGACCATTTTCCCCATGTCTCTGTTGTAAGGCCTAGTCTCTCTCAATCTGTTGTTATTAATGCTAGATTAGCCATGATTCTTCATCTGCTTTACGATATGCACATTGCACAATTTTGCATATGACATTAGTCTAGAATGTGAACAAGGTCAATCTTCTGGAGATGAGAGTATGATACTAACACAGTAAACTCAGTTAAAGGAGGCTAAATTTTTGCTTTAACATTTCTGTAAAAATGTATTTTTCAAAGGACTTGGAAGATGTGAAAGGAGACATGCCACATGCTAAAAAATCTTGGGTAAAGCAAAAGACTGGAGCAACTTCAAGTGATCCAAACTGGTAGGACAGGTTTGATGTCAGTGGAGACTTTTTGTTCGATGCATCTGTGGAAGTTAGCCTGTGGCTTTGTGGTCACATGTTAGCTCTTCATGTATATTATTGTACTTACTGTTTTCTGATATTATAAGCTACGTAAGAAGGTAAAAATAAAGAGATACTAGTGAAGTACATAGCCATATGCTGCAATAATATAGGTAGCACTACCATCTAGCTTCAGAGATTCTAGTTAATCCTTGCTATATGTATGTATTGATCTGATAACCAGAGGAGGAAAATTTAACTAGCAGAAGCTGGCAAGGCACTTCCAGGATTTCTGGTTATTTTGACAGGTGAGTTACCACTAGCCACTGGTTATGAGGTATGATCCGTGGGCCCTTCCCGCACATCCCTTTTGGTTAACTTGTTATCTTTTTTTTTCTAGTGGAGACCGTGCTCTTTATAGGCTTGCTGGTACTAGTAGTCGGATTATGCCTGTGACAGTTCCCGGTATGACAATCTTGCAAACCTGTAGGTGGTGGACAATCAGTAATTCTGCTTTGATTCTGCTGTCAATCTGTACCTAGCAGACTAGCACCGTCGGTGGTAGTTTGTACTTTGTACACAGGTTGGTCTAGAAAGGACTTGTTGCATGATTAGTTCTGCAGGCAATTATGCTATGCTCTGGTAGGAGATAGATGATTATAACCATAATAGCAGAGTCAAAAGGAGGGTGCTCTACTGCCCACTGGTCCACTACCACATAGTAGTAGTTTTTATGCTGCCTGGGGAATCTATTCATACGCCCTGCTATGCTACGCATGTGCATGTCCTTAGACCGCAGCTGGAGAGCTTTTGTGCTACAGCAAGGGCCCATCGTGTTTTTACTCATCCCCCAGCGAGTATTGATGTGGTCACTGTGCACACAGAAAATTAACTGGAATCCTGTGATGGTAAATGGTGCAATGATGACGGCCATGTGGTATGATCTGGTAGTGCGTATCGCTTGCAACGCGTGGCTTAGGCAGTGTCTGTCTTGCAGTTTTATGGATTGTGCTTTCGATGTGTTAATTTTGGAATATTGGCTCGACAGGGGCTGTGAAGGTGAAATGTGAACTGTACCTGTATAGTTTCCCTTGCTTTCGTGAAAATAGATAGATAGATTGGTCACTAGGAACTGGATCGGTGATATTTTTCCCTTGCTTTTCCTTCAGTGCGAACTGATCGGCAGGCTATCTGCCTGATTGGACTCAAGCCAGCATATGGTTCAGACTTCAGTTTAGCCCAACTGCACTTGGGCAGGAAGATTTCATTATCTCATTCCTGGGAATTATAGACGTGCTCAATATTGCTGGCCAGCTAGATCTTTGTAATCACACAAAATTAAGTAAGAGTTTATAGAGCTTTGCCGGAAGCTCGAGATTTGTCTGTATGTTCTCTCGTAGTACATCTTGGCATCGGAATTCAGAACTGGAAGGGTAGAAATTTACAAGGCTGGACAGCATCTCGCAGTACATATCCATGGCGAAGCATGCCATGCCGAACAGGAACCATGAGAACATAATACATCTAGGGTCTTGTTTAGATAAAAAAAATTTACACATCGAATGTTTACGCACATGCATGACATATTAAACGGAGATGAAAAAAGAAATTTTATCACAAATTGGATGTATTTTGCGAGACGAATTTAATGAGCCTAATTAGACAATGTTGTGCTATAGTAAACATATGCTAATGATAAATTAATTAACATGTGCTAATGAGGTTTAATAGATTTGTATCGCAATTTACAGACGAGTTCTGTAATTAATTTTTTAATTAGTCTATATTTAATACTTTAAATGTGTACCGATATTATTAAAAAGTTTACAACGTTGGATGTAAACAAGGTCTGGAGTAGTTCAGACAGACTTAAGAGTGCCCAAGCATTAAGCAGTGCCAGCAAACCACTGACAGTAGGGAGAAAGGCTAGTTCATTTCACACCGTCACTGGCTCAGGAGCAGCATCGCCTCTGGCGGTTGCTTGCCGAACCCGTGGAAGGGGTGGCGGTGGTGCGGCTCCTCCGCCTCCACCTCCAGTGCGACCCGCGGCGGCTCCGGCCTTGTCACCAGGTTCTCCTTGTCACCGTCATCGCCGTCCTCTCGCTTCCACCGCTCCTCGAACCGCGAGTTGCTCCGGCCGTACCCGCGGCCGCCGTCGGAGTCGCCGTCGTCGCGCCGCCACCGCTCCTCGTACTGCGAGTTGCTCCGGCCGTACCCGCGGCCGCCGTCGTCACCTGGCGGCTGCGCCACGGCGGCGCGCGAGGCGCTGCTGAGGTTGAAGCTGCCGAAGCCCTTGATCTCGCGCGCGATCTTGCGCGCCCGCTCCCGCTCCTCCTCCAGGAACGGGCCCCGCTCCAGCAGCTTGAGGACCCGCTCCGACTTGCTCTTCACCGTCTGGCCCCAGTTGAAGCTGCGGCGAGTTTTAGTTCACGGATCGCATCAGCGTCACAACGACAGGTGCGCACGAGCGGCGCGCGCGCGAACCATGAACGCGAGTGAGAACACGGTTGGTTGGTTACCCTTTCTCGTCGATGTGCTGGAAGGTGGCCATCCGGCCGATGGCGTCCCTGTCCTTCTGGAACTCCGCCGCGACGCTCCGGGGCCCGTGCGTGATGAGGTGCTCCAGGAGGAGGAGCGCCTTGTAGGCCTCCCGCCACTGCCGCCGGTCGAAGCCCGCGAAGCGCCTGTGCAGGATGTCCGCGATCCGGACGTACTCGTCGATCTCGAACGCCTGCCGGGCGATGAGCCCCATCGTCTTGACGTTGGGCGGCGACACGTCCCCGTTCGTCGCCTCCTCCGTCATCCTACTCACGCGCAGGCACGGACGCCGGAAAATCGATCATCAAGGTGAACTTGACACGCCACAGATCACAGAAAGCAAACTCACAGCTGCGTCGGTGTAACATCGGTGAGCGCGAGCCGCGCGGAGCGGATCTTGCCGGTGAGGTAGGAGGACGCCTGCCGCCTGAGCTCGTGGAAGAAGGGCGCGTCCATGGTGCCGCGCCGCGGTTCTCCTTTTGCCTTGCCCCCCGATCAAATCTGCCGCCGGGTTGGCGAGAAGAGACAAGGAGCGACGGGAAACAAAGAGGTCGTCGTCGTCGTCACCTATATCGGTGCGCCCGCCCGCCACCGCCGCGGCCGGCCAGCAACCACTCCGCACAATCTCGCAAGCGAACAAGCGGTACGATGCCGGCGGAGCCGTTGGGCGCGCAACCAATCCACCGGGTGACGCACGCACAGGCGGAGGCGGACGGAGAGTCAGAGCAACGAGATGCTGTGGACGCGCGGCGCGCTCACTGGACGAGCTTAATTGGTGGGGAGAGCACCACGGTGTGCGCCTGTCTGTGCTGCTGCGCTCTGACTCCGATCCTCCTTTGAAACGTTCGAAAGGAGGGACGGGACGGGACGGATGGGCGATGGATGGGTCAGCCGACGGGGCGACGTCAGCTGGGAGGGCGGAGGACGGGAGGAGTGGATCACTGGAGGCGGTGCGTGTGCGTTTGAATTTTGAATCCGCATCCCGTGGTGCCGCCGGACGGGCAGGGCAGACACGAGGAGCAGGAGCGCTGCTGCCGTGGTGGGCCGCGGCTGAGGTCACGTGGTGCGGCCTGCCGGCGCGTGGCGCCTCCGCCGTGTGCCGGCGGCTTCGGCTTCGATCGATGGGGCAGGTGGTGCTGCTGGCTCAATATATTTGTTGCGTCGTTCTGTGGCTGTCCGGCTTTGCCCGGCCCGCCTATCGCATCGGCGACGTTGGGCATGCATTTGTTTTTTTGCCCCCCAATTTTTGGAACAAAAGAATGTGCTGACGCTTCGTTCCAGGATGGTGACTGAACCATTTCCGTAGCGAGAGTGCGTGATTGCAATCGATGAATTGGCATCTAGAAGAAGAACATGCGGCGAGAGCCGTGGCGACGTGGTGGGCTCCGGACGTATCTAGGCCATGCCACGCAGGCACTCGTCAGCACGTAGAAATCCAGGACGACCTTTTTGACTCTTTGGTTTGGCACCGCGGCGGACGGACGGGCCTGCCAGCGGAATTCAATGGGTTTGCTCCGGTCAAGTACTCTGTGTACTCCCCAATCCCCGTGGTGCTATCAAGTTTGTCAAGACGGCCTGTTCTGCAGATGCTGTTCAATGCAGTGCCCGCAGCACAGGACGCCGTCCAGGGAGGAAGATCGCCTCCGTTCTCCGGTCCAGAGATTTGCCGAGGTGAAGACTGAAGTTGAGCAGCGACGACGCTGCCAGGCCGCAAAGGGAATAGGAGGAATATATGGTGGCCGTGGGCCGTGCGGGTGGCAGGGACGAACGAAATGACTCGGCCTGCTCGAGCGGCGATGGGCCTGATGTGATTGCCATCGTTCACCAGGACGTGTGTTTTGTTTCTCCGGTGTTGGCGAGAAAGCAAAGAGCTCGAGATAGAAAAACATGCAGACCTGACGGACTTCTCGCAAGCAGTCAAGCACAGGATGCGATGCAGCTGCACAACGGCCTCCTCGCCATCTTTTCCCTTTCCGTGGTCGCCGTCTCGACCTCGGGCGCCCATTTGTCCGATTACGCCGCCAATGATTCCTACCGCCTTTCTAGGCTTTCCCCGGATTATCTTAACCCCGGGGGCGTCTCCAGTCTCGCTTCGTCCACACGATGCGGCCTGCACGAAGCACAGTGACAGCGCCGAGTCGCCAGCACAGCACTGGTATGCAATGGTGCGAGCTAGCATAGGAGATACGACCGTCTCATCTCGTGTGGTCGCGTCCATGTAGCATCGGCCATTTCTATAACTCCCTGCACTTTTGTAAGCCTCGAACAGATGCAAAAGGGGTCAATAATATTAGCTGAGGGGTCAGTAGCTTTCTCACGTGATATGATATCCCCTTTCTCTTCTAGTCTCCTCCATAAAATGGAACCTCCGGACATCTCTAGTCCTGTTCAGTTTACACACCTGCTCCATCCTGTGTTTCTGCGAGTCGGAACAGGGCCCGGCCATGGCGCATGAGGTGCGGTTGTCTAACCTTTCTTGCGACCCCAATTTCTATCGATTTTTGCTTCGAATTGGTCACGCAAGCTTGTGGTTATCTGCTGGGGTGGGGTGGGGTGTACGACAGGACGGCTGGCCTCTCGGGCTGGGCGCTCTGAGTGCGCGAGCTGGAGAGCTCAGAGGCGTCGATCTGATTCTGTCTGGCTCGCCCTCCTTCAGCACCACCTTCACCTCCTCTCACTCCGCTTCGTCCCTGCCGTCAACTGATTTCGACACAGAGGTCAGAAGCAACAGTGGATTTTTGTATCGCACGCATTGCAGGGAATTGCAACATCGCCACGCGTAACGAGATCTTACGTTGATTTTACTGTCTGTCGACGCAGTCGTCCTGGTCCTTGTCGCGCGGCGGCGGCGGCGGCGGCGGCATGACGCTGGCGAGCCTGATCGGCCTCGTGGACGCCATGGAGAGCCGGCGCCGCCCGAGCGCGAGGGCGGGCAGGAGCGGCAGGCTCAGGGCGCTGCTGCTCTCGCTCTGCCTCCGGAGCCACCTGGAGAACGGCCGAGGGGCGCCATCGCTCCGCGAGTTCCTCGAGATGGAGAGGCGAGCCAGTGGCGCTCCCAGCGATGCCCACGGGCTCTGACTGAAGCTGATTCACTTCGCTGGCACAATGCACAGCAAACGGCAGTAGCAACGGCGCGGGAATAAAATTTTCCTTTTTCTAATGATGAGAGTTTTGTTTTTCTTTCCGAGGATTCTGATGAGAGTGGATTGGTCTTCGTCTTTACCTCAAAACCCGGTGGTACTTCTGTTCACCAGTGATTAGTGCTTGAGTGATTAGTGGACTGGTATTTCTTTGTGCAGAGACCAAACAGAACGAATTTGAAATTTTGAATGCTGTCCCCGTTAGAAAAAGATCATCATTCTAGTGTTGTCTCTTACACGGCTACAGCTACACGCGTACTTCCTCAGTTACAAGATATAATGTGTCCAAGTCAAAGCACAGTGACTTTGACAAAGCTTATTAAAAATACACTAACCCCTACAACATCAAATTAGTTCCATTCAAGCTACCAAAATATTTTAGATTGGAGATGCTTCTTGATTAAAACAGAAAAAAAAGTCAGCTCGTCTTGCTTTGATTGAGTTTAATCACATCAATCATAAATATTCCTTAATAGTGCATTTATTTTGATATTCTAGATCTTAATGTGTTTTCATATAGACTTGATCAAGTTCAAAAAAATGATTTCCCACTGATTAAAATTAAAACGTCTTAAATTTTTGAACGAAGGGTGGTGCACTATAAACCGTTGTAGTTGCAAGTCATCGACAAGTAGATTTTGGAGGCTATCTCTAGTCCTAACATCATCCAATGTATTATTTTCAGCTGAGAGCTTTCTAACTGCTAATGCGAGTTTACAGCTGTAGTTGAGAATCCTCTAACTGAATGATTTAAATTTTATAAGGAAAGTATAGTTTCTATTTACACATTTTAAATAGATTTTGAAATTCAAAGTAACTTCTTCTGTGAACTCCCGGCTGAGCTGAATGAAAGTGTATGAATTCCTAACTGATTGTTGCCCCTAGACTCTGTTGCAAATAAAAAATATTACGAGGAAATATAGAATAGATTCAAAGAAATAAAATCTCTTTGGAAAAGACAAATCTCCACAAAGGAAAGGTCAAGCAAAAGAGCAACGTGCCAACATGGGCATATGCGAAATGAGCCCACCAAGCCCGGTCTGGCCCATTATTGTCCCAAGATGAAATCTCACCGCAAGGTTGCGCGCATATATAAGCCCACCCCTCTTTCCCTAGGGTTTCTCGACGGACTCAGCCGGCGGCGTAGGGTTTTGCTTGCTCGCACCATTCAAGGTTTCCTCATCAAGCGCGGCCTCCCATTCCAAAACAACAAATCTCTCACCTCGTTGCGTTTAATTTGATTTGGTTTGTTCCGTCGCGTTCGTCGCAGGTCAGCGGAGCGAGCCCGAAGGCGGCCATGGCGCCGACGCAGGCCAAGTCAGGTCTCTTCGCCGGCATCAACAAGGGGCACATCGTCACCAGTCGCGAGCTGCCGCTTCGCCCGTCCGACCGCAAGGGGGTAAGAATCTCCGCTCCTAAACTTCCGATCTCTCACTACTTTCGCTTTGTGATCTCGCGCGCGGGTTCGATCCAACCTAAGAAGCTAACATTACCTGTAACGACGATGCGCTGAGGGTCTTGTGTAGATCTGTGTTGAATTACTCGTTATTACTGTTGGTTTTTATGTTTGATCTGCTTGAGTACGTAACCTAGTGGTTCACTTGGTTTCGCTCGTTTGGAGCGAACTGTCACTGTAGGTCTAACATCATTGGTTCTATCTCGAGGTGCTATGTGAGTGTGCACTGTGTGATCAATCGTTAGGTCAAATGGGTGTGTTGCTTTTGTGAATAAATGAAAAGATATCAGGTTTCCTTACTGTTACAAGTAATCCTCCTTTCTGAAAACAGTTTTGCTGTTTGTGTTTGTTGATCCTCATGCCTCATCTCACCTTTGGCAATCTGGAGGTTTCAATACTCCAAGTTGCTAGTCCTGGAGGCAGATATTAATTGGTGAGACATAACGTGGAAGCTTAATCACCTTTTGATTTTGTTTCTAAAACTTCTCACTAAATGCATCTTTTCAGTTCATTGTATTTCACACATGAATTGTATTATTAGTTATAGAACCGAGGCATAATGCGAGTATACTGATTTATTATCAGAATTTGTTGGTCTAGTAGACATGTTGCTTAGACATGATAAAGCTATGGGTTCGAAACATTTCTAGATTTGTGGAAAAAGATATCAGCATTGTTGTACAGCAACAAGCAGACCCGCCATTTATATTGATTGTCATGCCTCATCTCACCTTTGGCAACCTGGAGATTTTATTACTTCAAGTTGCTAGTCCTGGAGGCAGATATCTATTGGTGAGATATAACGTGGAAGCTAAATCTCATTTTGGTTTTGTTTCTAAAACATCGCGCTAAATGCACCTTACTGCTTCAGTTGATGGTATTTTGACGAAATTTTTTAGGCCCTCCTGTTTTATTCTCATATAGGTGTTGTTAAAGACTTCTTCCTATTTTTATTGGTTTTGCATCCTGTTCTTATACATTTGTCTTGGTCGGTTTATTTTAGAAAGCTACTAAGAGGGTGACTTTTCGTCAGAAGCTTGATTAGGGAGGTTGCTGGATTTGCCTCCTATGAAAAACGTATCACTGAGCTTCTGAAGGTTGGGAAGGACAAGCGTGCACTTAAGGTGGCCAAGAGAAAGCTTGGTACTCACAAGAGAGCAAAGAAGAAGAGAGAGGAGATGGCTGGTGTCATCAGGAAGATGAGGTGCGGCACATTCTCTTTGCCATTTTATACTGTGCTTCTATTTCATTCTGTCGTGTCATGAGTCTGCGATGAATTGTATAGCACCTTTTAGGTAGTACACCAGTGAAGGAATGACATGTTCTGCAGCCAATACCAATACATAAGGCTGTGAGCATGCCAGTGCAGTCAAGCTTATAGCTGACTAACCACAGATTTATGTTTCAGCTTTCAATTTCAGTTGTTGACTTGTTTCCGCCAATTATTTCAGTAAATGTTTTTATGTAAAGCAAAGTGAAGTGATTAAGTTTATTTTGTTTCTGGTGCTGTGGTGACTAAACACATTTGCTTTTCATGCAATGGTTAGATTTCCATATTGCAGTAACAAGGGTATATGCATACAGCTGTACTGGATTGTTTACTTGTTATTGGCTCTTTTATACTTAAAATTATTGAATACTGGAATTTTGCGATTGGAAATATGAAGATTCTCAAGATTCTTTCCATTTTCTCAACGTACATAAATAAGCTGAACCTCTTCTAATGGTTTGCAGGTCTGGTGGTGGTGTTGCGGACAAGAAGAAATAGATTTTGCACAATCCTGGACCTGTGAAATCCTTTGTGACGTGCTTCATTAGTCCCTGTGAATAGAAATTTTCTAGCTTTGGCAACTGTTTTGGCCTCTGGAACAACCCAGTGCTTGTTCCGAGTGAACCTATGAAGTTTTGGAAACTATTATCACCACAAGGATTATTTGTTGAGCGCTCGTATCAAATTGGTGGAATTTCAGTTTATTCTATTGCTCGTGCATGCCAAATTGGTTACAATATACCAGCCACCAATTTGTCTGTTGCAAATCCTGTGGTGCCTCTTGGTCATGTGCTCATGTTTGTGCAGTATGACCAAGAAGGCAGATCTATGTCCATTAGATTGCATAGATGTCCATTACTGTTCGTTGAGGATCTGATGTTATTGACCTATTGTTGACTCACTAGTAAGCGGTTTTTCATACACGTATGTTGTGGGCTTGTGGACGGTTCCTTGGCCTAAGTTTGGCCAGGATAGAACCCTACCAAGTCTGACTCATGGCTGGCCATGCAATGCAATAGGGTCATCTTTCGTTTGCTTAGCGGCTTCTCGTATTCAGCCTTATCCCTTCACCCGTCTCTGCCTCCGTCCTAATCCGCTGAAGCTCCGTGACGCATTTTGCGAGGCTCTCTGCTCCTCGACCGCCATGACTAAGCTTCGAGCACGCTGCTCCCTCGTCATTTTTCTTGTTCCCCGTCGAGCTTGCATAAGTTGAGGGACTCTGGAAGCAGCTAATAGCAGGGAAAGTGTATGTAGTCTAGTGGTTACAAGAGTCTCAGTAGCACTTCTATGTTCGACTTACCATAAAAGCGAATTTTCTAGAATTTAACGGCGTTTGCTTTTAATGGTGGGCGACGATTTTCTAGAATTTAACGACGTTTGCTTTCAATGGTGGACGACGTTCCCGTCGACGGTGAGATGTCTGTGGTGATTTCGTCAATCTCGTAAATTTGCCAGCTCAGTCTCTCGGGATAGCAGGCCGCGCAGTCCAACCGGTTGGACATGGGCAGAGCTAGCGAAATCCAACCGGTTGAATCTGGGCAGGCTACCCTACCTTAAATAGCTATAGCGGGAGATTTAAAACCTAGGTAGAATATAAGGATATGGATCCGGCTTCCATTTGCCTTCGCGATTCTAATATAGGAGTAAACTGTTGCGATCCAGCGATAACGGCAAACAACCTCGGCGAGCCGGTGGCGACATGGGCGCTGGGGAGATCAGCCCGCTGCGGATGCTCAGCCCGAGCCTGATGTTCGACACGACTACCTCAACTTCGAACTACGGCTACAAGAAGAGGGTCGTCCGCAAAGTCTCCGACGCCGCCCGCTTCGTCTCATCGCGTCGAGCGTCAACAACCGTCCATCTCCGTGTCGCGGCATCCTGACGGTTAAGCGGTCACCGTGGCGCGCACTGGTGGGTGGGGGGGTTGTTGGGGCACTGCTAAGTTCGAAGTGAGCTTCCATGTATGGGAGTGCCGAGCATACGCGCACGACGCCGTCACTTGGTCGAATGTTAAGATTAAGGCTAATAATATAGCTGGTTGTAAGAATCTTTATGGTCTATCTATTAACTCACTTGTACTTAGTTCTTCATCATTAATGTATGATTCGTTTGTCTCTCTCATAGAGTTTTTTATTTTTATGTTGAAGTCGGCTGTAAGCTTACAGCATGCTTCTCTTGTAAGCTTCTCCTCTCTCTCCTCTTCTATTTCCTCCACCCATTAATCAGGTTGCTTACACCCTTCCATAATACTTTCTAATGGTATCCGAGGCTCTGAGCTGACAGAGCGAGACAGAATCTGAAGCACTAATTCTTGATCAATTTGCTTGCAAGTTAAATAATTACAAAGCCACCTTTGGGACTTGAACATCCACCGGCACGCGCACTCGCGCGGTCGCGCCAGCAGTCACAGGACTCTCCTCTCCCTGACGAGCCCCTGCACCTCGTCCCAGAGGCCGCCCTTGACGACGCTGGCGAGCCCCAGAACGGCGGGGCTGCACGCGGCAACGCGCCAGAGCCCGGCGCGCACCTCGTCGCGCAGCTGCTCGCGCTCCCACCCACAGAAGCCGTCGAAGAAGCGGAAGTCCCGGACGCCCACCACACCGCGCTTCGCGAGCTCCGCGGCGCACCCGACGCTCTCCCGCGTCCCGTAGTGCAGGCCGGGCATCACCTCCAGGAACAGCCCCGTCCGGGCCACCACGTCGCTGCCGGCGGCCGCCCGGGGTCCCAGCAAGAAGAAGCACTCCTCCAGCGGCCCGCCGAAGAAGAGCGGGCGGCCCGAGAAGGCACCCGCGATGTCGGCGTCGTCCGCGAAGATGGACTCCGCCTCCTTGATGGACATGAGCGACGGGCGGTTCAGGATCACGCCGACGGGGCCCAGCACGCCGGCAGAGAGGAGGAGGATCACCGTGCGCTCGAAGATGTGCGAGCCGTCCAGCTTCTCCGTGGCGATGAGGAGGCACCCCTTCTCGGGCTCCACCAGCGGGTGCGCCCACTTGTCGCCGATCTTTACAGGCTGCGGCGGTATCGCGGTCACGGACGGGTTCATGCTCTTGGCGTGCTGCTCGGTGAAGTAGAGCTGCGCGCGGAAGGACCGCCAGTCGGGGTCGATCACCGGAACCGCGCCGTCCTCCGACGGCCGCGCGTTGAAGCTGCAACCTGCACGCAAAGTGCGCATCGCCCTGGTGAGCAGAGCATTGAGCGAGAAGCTACTCCACGAGTAAAGTGATCCCTCACAAGTGACGGAGGACGAGCCCGCACGCCGGGTGCCGAAGAGAAGATGAGGCTTGGGCTTGGCGGCCATGACACTGGCCGGCGTCTTGGGCGATGGTCTGGAGGTCAAGAAGCAAGACGTCTCCATTGCTAGCTAGCGCGCTACTGGCACGGGTTCGATCACGAGAAGATCACTTGGATTAGTGCTAGTGATGACTGATGACAAGGTAGCTAGGAGAGAGCCGCACGTAAATAGGACGAACGGGTGGAGCCGGAGGCAGCGGAGCCACAAGATCTTGGGCCTGAGGATTAGGGATATAGTTCGCTTTTTCGCGCTCCGATCTGGACCAATGCGCCCGGCAACGTGGCCTGTCTCGGCGACCGACATGTAGACCAGCCACAAAATGTGGCTCAGGAAGGGCGGCTCAAGTACAAGCTATGTTGGGAACTCTTGGCTGGGGAGGCTCGCGGGGATGAGAACACGGACGAACAGCAACTTGAAGCATGGTGGCGACGGGACCATGCCGCTTGGAGTTTAGTAGCAGCCATAGGCAGTGACCTTCCGGGCTCAAGTAGAAGCTAATGTTTTATACGCACTGGTACTGTTTTGTTCTTATATTATATATACATATATTATTATTATTATTATTATTATTAAAGGGTCCTAGTTGAAGTCTCGTCCTGCCCCTGAAACTTAGAACCGCCGGTCACTAATTCACTATGCCACGCCGTGCTGGGAGATTAGTGTTTGGTGATGGCTGGGGGTAGCATATTGCCACTGCCAGAGAAGTGAGCATTCATCCGCGGTCATTAGTACTGGCTCTCTTTCAGCCGGTACTAAGACGCACATTTAGTATCGGATCCGAAGAACAGTGCTCCGGAGAGCCAGAAATGAATGGATTTTTGCAATATGAGTAACGACTGGAGCCACTGCCGGTACTAAAGTTCAGGTGGCATTAAAGTTCATCACAGATGCCCGCGGGGGGAGGGGCGAGCGGGGAGCGGGGCGACGGCTAGTCACCTGATGGCAGGTCCCTAAAACAGGAAGAACGGAGGAGATCGGAACTGCCGTGGAGATCGGAAGGGAGGGGGATCGGGAGGAGCAGACGGGCAAACCATGGGATGAGCGCCGCAACAGAATGGATGGAACGAACAGGAGGGAGGGGAAGGACGGGAGGGCTGTTTCTAGACAGCTAAGCAGATCGTTGAAGGCGGCAGGTGCAACAGCCGCAAGGGGAGGCGGCTGCTACTGGCCTACAGGACATCGGCGGCCGCCTTCTGACGCAAGGAGAGGCGAGGCGGTAACTGTTGTTGCCGTATCGCGGATCCAACGGGCGAGAGAAAAGCCGGCGCGTGGCAGGCTTTGATGTTGCTGCGGTGTTGCGGATCGGACGGGCGAGGGAGAAGACGGCGAGGAGATCGGAGGGGAGTGAAAGGAGGAGGCTACTGTTGCACTGTAGCAGCGGAACTGTCCTGGAAAACTATTGTAAGGATGGATTAGTGAAGCCTGCTTGGGATAAAGCTTATTTGCTTGCTCAGATTACTGACGCTAACTGCTCTATCCAGCGGTGTAGCGTGGTCAGATAACACGCTATCCTATGCCCCGAGGCCCATTTTGTCCGAGGCGGCCTATCCTGTTGGGGCAAAATCGAATTCCCATGTCCCAGGCGGCCAGGCCCAATTTGTATGGGTTTTGGTGGGCCAAGTGCTTGATCTGGACCAAAATTTGACTGAGACTGCGGGAGAGGTGCCCCCCACTCTGCAAGGAACATGGTTTTGGATGATGCAATGAATGTGAAGTCAAAAGTTAAAATACGGACCCAGAAAAACTTGGTTGTACGTACGCTTCTCGTGTCCCTCCTCTCACCCATTCAGAATGTCTGCCCCAAGAGCCCCCCTGTTCCACTGTGTTGTTTGATCCGATCGAGCCGTTCTCAGCCACGGGCCGGCCGCGGCACACGCACCATCGCGCTGCCGCTGCACACAAGTCCGGAACTTTAGGGTGTTGACCCGGACGCCTCTCCAGTCATGTCGCCTCTCACCGTCGTCTAGCACACGGGCTTTGGATCTTACGGTTCCTGTTGCAGGCGAATGGCTTGCCTGTTTACCTGGCCCGTGCTGTTCACGCCCGCCTAATCACACAGCGTCGCGTTTCCCAACCGGGGCAGGCAGGCAGGCAGGCCGGCAGCGTGTTTTTAATTCGGATCGGCGAGGGCGATCCGATCCTTCCTCCGTTCCTCGCCGCGAACGAGCAAATCTTTTGCTCGGATCTTGCCGCGACCCTGAGCAAAAGTCAATCCAATCCATATCCTCTCCGGTCAGATCGCATTGCGCAGTGAAATTTTCGCCGTCCGGTGGCGATTGGCGCAGGCGCGGGTAGCCTCTACGCCTCTACCCCGGCTCTACGGCAGCTAGGGCACGCCCGCGCCCACGCCCACGCCATAGCACTTCCCAACGCGGCAAGCGACATTTTGCAGCGGCCACGGCCATGGCTTGGGAGCTGCGAGGAGTAAGGGCAGTTCCAATCCAATACACTATTAGTATTTTCTATACTTGTCATGTTATATATACATTATATATAGAAAATATATTTCTAATGGATAGTTTCTTCAAAATAAATTGTTATCCAATCATATCTCTTCTCTCTCTTTTCTCCCTCTATTCTCTCTTATTTTGTCTTGGTTTTCGTGTAGATATGGTTTCTTGCATGAGATCTGATTTTTTTCATATTTTTTCTTCTCTCTTCATTAATTCCACTGCCACCTCAGCTTTCTGTTTATGTGATAACATATTTAATGCTATAAAAACTAAGGTTGGGAGTAACCTAAATGGCATTGCCGCATGGCGCGGCGTCCTCCCGGCTCCCCTCGCTCAGATTACACGGGGAAACGGGAAGCGAGATTCTCAATATCCGCCTGCTGAACCCCGTCTGGTCTGCCTCGCCGCGCATGCATGTCCCAGCAAAACACAGGCAGCGGGAGCATGTACTGCGGCGCGAGGAGTCGCGTTTACTCCCAATCTGTGGCGCGTCTCCATTTCCCGATGTGCCTTGCCATTTCGATCCCTGCCTATGGCAGCCTGCCGAGCTAGCTCTGCCCCTACGGCGACGGGGGTTAAAGCCAAGCCATCGGCGTCGCCTTGGTTCTGCCCCGGTATAAATCGGCTGCTTGCATTGTCCCTGCTCCTCTGTTTCACTGTTTGTAAGCCGATTACCATGCGTGCAGCGTGCAGACACGATCAATACGAGAGTATGGGATCTTTATGATGGGGAATGGATATGACATCCTTTTTTAGAATTGCATGTTTGCTATCAAATAGACTATGGAATGCCAGAAAATATTTCAAAGTAGTTCAAGCCCTTATTTGGAATGCAAGAAAAATATTTCAATCCTCTGAAGTTCTTGTAGGACTAATAACATTTTTTTAAATAAAGGACTAATAACATTTGGGGACACATAAATTTAGCAGTCTTACAAGATACATTATAGGGCTGCTAATTTTATAATTTTTAGATTGCTAGAAAGGCTAAGTATAGATAAAGTCTCTTTGAAAGATTGTGTGAAGTTGGTTACCACAAACGCTTGCTAAATGTGCAATATAGAATGCATCCTTTCGTTAGCAAGTTTCCAAATGAATCGTTTTATGATATATGAAACAATTTAAGATATTGCTCAGGTTAAGGGCTAGGGCTGCATTGACATTTTTTCGATCACATTTTTTTTTTGTAATTTTACTTTCATCAAGATGATAGAGAAGACATTACTAAGACCACATTTTAAAATCGTGCTAAAAATCATCTTTCACATGAAGATGGCATATTTTGTTGGCGGTTCTGACTCCAAACTGCTGCATGTTTTCAAAAATTTGGTAGCCTGGATGTAAGTATCTTTTTGCAAATATATAAAGGACAAACTTCCATGGAAGATATTTTCATCTTTTATGTGAACATTGATGTTAGTTGTTTCTATTCAAGTAGCTGGCTTTTGCGGGTCGTTTTTCTTGGTGTATTGATCGGTGTAGCGGTTCCCTTTTTGATCGCTTGGGGAGGCCGTACCCTCTTTTTTTTTCTTTCTAGTTTTAGTGTGTACTCCGACAATATAGCGTTGGTATCTAACTCTTACGCTTTTCCATAAAAGTTGGATGGCTCTTTTTTTAAAAAAAACATGCCGCACATGTAAACTTTTTGTTTGTAAGGGGAAGGAGGTTAAAAGTTTAACGGATGTGAGAAAGGTCACATGTAATTTACCTTTAGTTGAGTTTTTGTAGTGCTAATATTAAACTTTATAAGTTGTACACTGAAAGTGTGTAAAAGTGGGATCCTTCGGAATTGGGGAGGTTTTGAGGGTTGTTTTTCTTTATGTATGGGTCAGTGTGGCGGTTCCCTTTTTCGGTTGCTTGGGAGGCCGTACCCTCTCTCTCTTTTTCTAGTTTTAGTGTGTAACCGATAACCCGACAATATAGTGTCGGGATCTAACTCTTATGCTTTTGGATGACTCTTTTTTAAAAAAATGCCGTACATGTAAACTTTTTGTTTTGAGTGGGAGGGGGTCAAAAGTTTAACGGATGTAAGAAAGGTCATGCGTGCTATACCGTTAGTTGAGTCTTTGTAGTGCTATTGTTAAATTTTATAACCTGTACACTAAAAGTGTGTAAAAGTTGGATCCTCCGGAAGTGGGGTTCCTGGGCGGCCACCGCCTTGCCCCGCTAACCCGGGTCTAAATAGGATGATGGATCATCCTTATGCTAGGATACTAGCACACCACGTGGTTAACTAGAGATTCGTAGGAAGGTCAAGATGTGCTGGAGACCTAGTTTTCTAAGTGGTGAGACTAACTTGCCTTTAAACCTACGCCCCACCAACATATAGCATACTAATCAAACGATGCATGGAGAAGTACTGGGAATCTAATCCTTCTTGGATCATTATTCGTGTAAAATATGTTACGTGGAGCTACTGTTGTTTTAATAGTCATCGTACCCAGGATGCATCAATTATTAGTAGAAAGTTGGGTTGCTCCTGTTCTTAATAGGTAAATGTAGTTTTGATCACGTTCAGGGCAAAGTATTTTGTATGATTAGTAGTCTTTACAAGGATGTATAGGCGTTATTCATAATCAAGCTTCGCAATTGTAGCAAAACCATGAGCGAGTTTCAATCGACGAGCAAGAAACAGCTAGCGTCCGTGCCATCAAACATAACCACGTCTTTCTTTGTTCGAAGCACATATCTCTCCATCTCGCGCACTGCAAATACGTTACGGTAAAAAGGGAATGCGACGGAACAACGCACACCAGTCTGCTCTTATTTAGCAAAAGCTGTACAGCGCCAGCAGCAAGCTGGCTAGCGCGAGCGATCGACCGACCGCGTCCGGCCTGGTGCCTGATGCTATTCGTACTACAGTAGCTAGCTGCCACGATTTGCCAAAACTGGCCGGGCACGCGAAATCCCTGTACAAGCGAGGCGAGAGCTTGTTTATATCCAAAATTCCAAATTTTAAATAAATATTTGCACACATGCATGATATATTAAATGTAGCTGGAAAAAATTGCATTACACAAATGGTCCGTAAATCGTGAGACGAATCTAATAAGCCTAATTATACCGTAATTAGACAATAAATTGCTACAGTAATACTACAATGATCATGTGCTAATGACGGATTAATTAGACTTATTAGTTTCGTCTCACGATTTACGGACGGAATCTGCAATTAGTTTTTTAATTAATCTATATTTAATATTTCAAGTGTGAAAAAATTTTATTTCAAAATTTTTACGCAATGAACTGAAACGCCCGGTGCTGGCACAAGCAAAGAATTCCATTTCATTCCCGAGGCGCGCGCGGCGCGTCGAGCCATCGAGCACGGCGAGTAGTGCTGGCACAAGCAAAGAATTCCCTTTCATTCCCTAGGCGCGCGCGGCGCGTCGAGCCATCGAGCACGACACTCGCCGTCTCCGTCTCCCCCGTCCAAGGCAGACGCTCCGGCGCGTGCATGCGGCAGCCACCCGCGGCCGGCCGGCCGCCATTGTTTTCAGCGTGCCCGCGCATCGAGGGCTCGAGGCCAGTCGAGCCACGAACACACACAGCACACGCCCCATCCCTGCTCATTTCACGACGGGAACTTTGTTCGGAACCGATCGACACGGGCCGCGCCTGCTTCGTGCACCGTTACACACATCCTCCCCTTGCTGGCAGGCTAGGGTTACCAGTTAAAAGCTGGGAAACGTATACGCTCCGCTCGGCCGGTGGTGGCTGGCCGCGCGCGGCGGCGTGCACGCTTCCGTTCCGTGCACCGCCATCGGTCGGTCACACTCACACGACACCCCGGATCGCCGCGCCGTGCGTCACCGCCCACGCGCAGGGCGTAGCGGCCGGCCGGGGCGAGTACGCCTGGGCGTGCCGCCAGTGCTTATCGCGACACGGCTGCGCGCCGGCGCGGCGGCGCAGCGCGCGTGCGGCTACACGAGAGGGCTCCCCGGCCCCACCGGCTTTGACCTGCAAGGCGACAGCCCACACCGAAACGCGGGTGCCGTTACAGCGCACGAGCACGCGCTCCGGCACACCCTCCCCCTCGCGCTCTCACACTCTCATGCACGCTTTAAAACCCTCCGCACAGCGCACACTACTCCTCCTCCCCGAGAGCCGGCAGGTCCAGAGAGACAGAGCGAGAGAGATCCCTGGAGATGGAGGCGCCACAGCAAGGCGGCGGCGGCGGCGCCCTCGGCCTGGAGGGCCTCGGCGGCGCGCCGCTCTCGCCGCCGCTGTCCCCGGCCTCCGCGGCGGCGGCGGCGCTGGCGAACTCGAGGTGGAACCCGACCAAGGAGCAGGTGGCGGTGCTGGAGGGGCTGTACGAGCACGGCCTGCGCACCCCCAGCGCGGAGCAGATCAAGCAGATCACGGCCAGGCTGCGGGAGCACGGCCACATCGAGGGCAAGAACGTCTTCTACTGGTTCCAGAACCACAAGGCCCGCCAGCGCCAGAAGCAGAAGCAGGACAGCTTCGCCTACTTCACCAGGCTGCTCCGCCGCCCGCCGCCGCTGCCCGTGCTCGTCAGGTCACCCGGCCCGCCGTACCCTCACGCCCGCCTCCCCGTCCCGGCCGCGCCGGCGATGGCGATGGCCCCGCCGCCCGCCGCCGCCGCATGCAACACCAGCAACGGTGGCACGCATGGTACGTACCACACACATCTTCATCACCTCATTACTGATCTCTGCACTTCCTTTTACTAGCTCGCGTCGCAGATCGATCGATCTATTCGATTATTGCCTGAATGTTCGTGAGTTCTCCTAGTAGCTTTTTACCTATCGAGTTTAGCATCAGGATAGGATTAAAGGCTTGCCATTTCTTTCATCCCCGACTCATGGCTTTCACGCGAGAGTGGGGGTCAACGCTGACGTGGCAGCGTTACCACTACTTCGTACCACCAGCAGTCCTTTTCTGGCTCTTTCCTTGTCAAAGGTTTGTGAGTCTCCGCGTGGGTCGCATGACAGACCGGGCGATTGACGTGCATGCTCCTGTGTGGGCCCACAGGCGCTGCAGGGGGACACGATGCGAACAAAAGGTCTACTGGCCACTGTACATGCCGTTCACTCTATCATGTGCTGATCCACGGTGTGGACTCGTTGCACGCACACGCTTGCCTCTTGTGCTCACGGCACACAGCAGGCGTGCACGTGACCTGTGCCCCTGTGCCTGTATGCTCACAATGTTAACGTTCCAGGCTTCCAGCTCCCTGGTGGTGTTGGTGTTCGCTTGCCTGCATGTTTCCTCCTTCTCTAGTGTGGAGTAGGATAGGACCTGTCCCTTTGTTTCTCCTCGCGATCTGAGCAGTGTGGTCAGTGGAGCAGAGCGAGGCGAACCCTCGTAGTCATGGTCACGCGATTTAACGCTGCCGGCCTGCCTATGGTAGCTTCCGCTGCTGCTACTCTTTGTAGCTACCTCCTTTCCATCCCGTGTCCCCTCGCCTGCGCTGCGCATGCTTGCATTGCCCCAGGTTTGAAGGAATTGAAGGCGTCCCTGGCCGCGCGCAGGCGCAGCAGCTGCCACTGCCACCGAAGCGGCCAGACACGGCCTTCCACATCATTCTCCGTGGCTGCTCCCTTTCCCAACCCATCGATGCCTGTCAGCGAAACCCGTAATGGCCAGCATGCAATTCCCCGTAAAAATTGATTGTGTATCTGTGCGTCTGGTTGCGTCTAGTCTGTTCTGTTCATCGCTTCGATCGTCTTGTGCAGCATTGAATCGCCTCACGATCGAGTCGCAAATGTGCAGCTGGTAGACCTGGCTCCCGTTCATCGGCTGATCAGATGCTCCTGGCAGCGTTTGATTTAGTGTAGGATCGCGTTGCTTTACAATGGCAGCAATTAATTCCTCCTTTCTTTTTCCAGATTTTTACTATGGTAGCGATCAGATTTCGTGTAGACGCCATCTCATTTCTTTTAAACGGCAAGGATTAACATGTTTGCTAATCTGGTGTCGGATGGTTCGATGCACCTTTGCTGCAGTGATGTACAGGGCTCCATTCTACATGCCAGCTCCGCAGGCGCCCGCGGCGAACGCTGCCTACTACCACACGGTGCAGGAGCAACAGCAGATGCTGCTTCATCATCAGCAGCAGCAATGGCCAGTCATGTACCCGAGGATGGCGGTCGCCCGGGACAAGATGATCCCTGCCGCGGCGCCGCAGCAGCCGGCGAGCCACCCGGGCGGCACCGCGAGCTCCGCCCCGCTGCACGTGGTCCACCTCCCGGCGGCGGACGCGGGCCCCAGCCGCGAGACGCTGCAGCTGTTCCCGCTGCAGCCCACCTTCCTGCTGCCGGACAAGGGGCGCGCCTCCGCCGCCGCCGCCGGAACGTCGGCGTCGACGGCGTCCGCTTCGTTCTCGTGGGAGTCCGAGAGCCCCGGGAGCCCGGACTCGAACGGCGAGGCGCCCGCGGTGCCCTTCTATGACTTCTTCGGCCTCCAGTCCGGAGGCCGCTGATCTGGGAGGGTGACAGCAATTGAAGCAGCCGAGGTCGAGCGAGAGATGTTTCAGTGATATGATTTTGGGTGGATGGAACCCGTTGCCTTTCGTTTTTAAGTTTTACTATCAACTAGCGCGCTTCATCAACTTGAAGCCTCTCTCTGCTGTGGTGAACCAGAACGGCGTATTTTGTTAAGTTCCGTTAAAGTTACAACTTATGTATGCAGTTGTTGCCTACTTGCCTTGCCTCCATCGAACTAGAATGCGGTCTCTCTCTCTCTCTCTCGTTGAGTTCCCTTTGATTTCGTGATTTTGATATTGCTGTGAACATTGCTTCATTTTGTCTCTCGAAAATGATGTTGCACAGTGTTAGAGAAAAAGTGTAATGGATGTAAAGTGTTTCTCTTGTTAACTGTAGAATGAACAGTGATTATATACATATATATGTGCTCACGCGCCGGTTCGGGAGGGACAGGCCCCTTCCAAACTGACGCGTCCCGTCGTTAGCAACCGCTAATGACAGGATTAACTAACTAATACATATGTTAATTATATGCTTAACGCTAATTGATCACACACTAAAATATTTCTAACACACAGCACAGCTCCGGTCGCACCCTGGTTGCTCTTACGTCTGGTGACATCCGCCAAGGCACCACCAGATTCTCCAGAGTACTAGTATATGGCAAGCGAAAGAAAAAAGGAAAGTGGATTGTGAAGCGATCCCAGGCCCATGTTCTGTAATGGGCTTACCCACCACGACAGAAAAGGACACTTAAGGCCGCAACCGGGAAGCCCGCCAGATCCCGCATTCCACGGCCTAGTTTGCTCACCAGCCCGCAAGCTGCAGCGCAGTCCAGAAGCATCGCGCGGCCATTGTTTGATGGGCTGGCTGGCGTGCCCACCACAAAACAAAAATCCGTAAGCCCGCAATCGGAAGCCCACCGGATCCCGCATTCCGCGGCCCAGTGTCGCGCACGAGCTCAGTTCGGTCGGTATCAGGAATTGTGTTCGGCATCCAGCCCACACCGACACCGCGCACTCGCATTAAGCCAAGTGTGGCACGAGCAAGCAACAAGGTCGGCGCCAAGCGCTACCAGAAAGGCTTCGAAATGAATGCCAATTTTGCAGCCACGGTAAAAGTTTATTGCAAGCACGAACGCACGATCGATGGACCGAACTAGCCCACTAGCTAACCTATCTTTTTTAGGCATTTTTACAGCCGAGATGAGGATAATTCCCTGCGGAGCCAAGAAGATTCTGCACTGCATGGTGCGCGTACGGGCAGGATGAAGTGGGTGAACTCGTGGTGAAAGCGAGCCGCGACCCAAGTTACCAACATGGCAGGTGGTGAAGGCTCAAATGGAGGCGGTAGCTGCTGCTTGCGTCGTCTGATCTGCTACGTGTTGGACTCCCCAAGAGGCAGATTGACCCATGAATTAAGTTGTTCATGCTTGGCCCTGACCTCAAGAGCTCCATGGGTCACGCTGCAATAATTCGCGAGACGTAGTAAACCACTTACTGGCAGATATTTTAAAATAGAGGCGGTCACAAACAAAACAATGCCATGATTGCATTGCAGGCAGGCCTCGGTGTTTCTGCAAAAGCAAAGCCAAGCAGAAACTATTGGGTCAATTAGATGCTGATCAGCGACGAATTATTGCTAGCCGAATTGCTAAATGAAAAGGCCATTGAAAGTAAATGCTAAAACGAAAAAAAAGGGAAGAAACAGCTGATGCAGAAAAGGAGCTGCATCGCTTTCTTGATCATATCTTTCAGAACGTGCTGGGGTTCCATACTTGGTGCGTCCTTCATCTACTTCTCACAAGAAAAACGATGGCACTCGCAGCCTATTTGACGCGTCGCCGCGCGAGTTGTTGCCGCCTCCGCCACTGATCGACCTGTTGTCGTTAGCATTATCACGTGTTTGTCGATGGTTCGGAGGTCATGTTCAAAACCAAAAGAATCAAGCCCAGGCTTCAATGCTTCTTCAGTGTGGTCATGGATCTGTCAAACGGCTAGAGGAGGTAGCGGAGCTTTTGGGGACGGCGATGGGAACCTAACCATCCGTAATTGCTGCCCCTGGCACGCAGGCTCAAAGTGACGCTAAACTAAGGCAAAGCAGAAAGGTCCCAGCAGCTTTCTCGTCTGAAAGATTGAAAGTGTAACATGCATGGCCATTATTTATTGGTTTACTCTTCACCATCTGTCAGGTCATCTTTGAGGCACCATGAAATTAGGCTTCTGTCTTTGAGGTTTCGGGTCTCGAGGTTTCGGAGGGGAAGAAAGACTGAACTGAAGTCAGTCAGGTGCTTTTGTATAAGTCAGTCAGCAAGGATAATGATACAGCCTGCTGCTGGCTGTAACAATCTTTGCAGCCCACTTCTCAGCTCACTTATACAATGGTTAGTCCTTCATCATTAAATGCATGGTCCACTTATTTTTCACCTAAAGTTTCTCGGTTCTTGTGTCGAAGTTGGCTGCAAACTTACAGCCCACATCTCCTCTCTCTCCTCTTCTTCCTCCCCCACCTCAGCATTTAGCCTTCTTGCATTCTGCCATAATACTTGTTCTAATAACTTACATCAAGCCAGAAGCACCTTCCTCTTTCTCTTGCCACTTCTTTGTCAAGTCACTACATGAATTTTCTCGACAATTTTACCAAAACACTAACAGTATTGAAGGTGTGTTCACATGGATCTAAGAAGATCCACATCAGGAAGAGGCCCGAGTGGACAAGTGTCTGTCATCTTTACTGAATTGCCGATAAAGTATCATCAGAGATTCCATCAGATCTCCATCATTTCTGGAGCTTTTGCACGCTAGGGCACTCCTTAATCACGTTACCAAATTAAAGGCTACTGACTCAAGTTCGAACAAAAGATACTATAATATTTATGTGCAATCCAGTGCTGTTATATTCTTGTTGTTTTCTTATTACAGCGAAAACCAACCGTACACATCGTTGGCCTGGTGTGTTTAGATCATTTTACCAAAATTTTTGGGAGTATTAAATAAAATCTATTTATAAAATATTTTGCACATATGGATAGTAAATCGCGAAATGAATCTAATAAGCCTAATTAGTCCATGATTAGCGGATGGTTACTGTAGCACTACTATTGCAAATCATGGATTAAGTAGGCTCATTAGATTCGTCTCACGATTTATAACATATCTGTGCAATTGGTTTTTCTTTTTACCTACATTTAATACTCCATGCATGTATCCAAACATTCGATGTGACGTTTTTAGCCAAAAATTTTTAGATTTAAACAAGGTAATTTTTTCCTTGAAGCTGGCAGAAGTTAGGACTACAGAGTTGGGTAATAATATATTGGAACAAGACTTTGAAAAAATACTTGCAAGGAAACTCAAGTGTGGTAGACACAGTCCTGCTAGCCATAGTACCAGCATATCAGACACTGAAATCCTCTCCCATCGAGGAACGACTGATATCTTAACATGGGGTGTTTAGTTTCAGAGATGTAAAATTTTAGCATGTCACATCGGATATACCGGCACACATTTAAAGTATTTAAAGTATTAAACGTAGACTAATAGTGAAACTAACTATAGAACTCGCGAGTAAACTGCGAGACGAATATAATAAGGTACATTAATTCATAATTAGTGGATGGTTACTGTAGCATCACTGTTACAAATTATGGATTAATTTAGTTCATTAGATTCGTCTCGCGAATTAGCACCCATCTATGAGAAAAATTATAAATATATTTTATTTAATACTTCTAAATGGTAAGATTTTTTTTATATGATAGAGCGTAAAGTTTTGAGGTGGGATCATACACACCCCTTGAACTAAGCCCAGTCTTATCAAGAGGAAAAGAAAGAGCAGCGACAAGGAGACGATCAGAGGCTACAGTAGGGGGATCACGAACCCTATCAGATCCAGAGGCTGTGATTATAGTACCGCAATTATTGCAGCCTAGCTAGCAGCCTAAGTACCAGAGGCTGTTCTGATTCGCGGCACCTGAATGATGCAGAGAGGAGCAAAAGCAAAGCACGGGACTGCGCCCTGGGAACGAGAGGTGCTGTGCAAAAGAATCTCTCCATGGCCACAACCGTGCGCATTGCCCCCCAATAATTCAAGCTAAAAAAGACTACTCCCACCAGGAGCACAAAGGCAAAAGATGATGGAGCGTGATCGCAACGAGACCTGGCCGCTCGTTTCCGGTTTGGAAGTACGTGCGTTTCAGTATCAGCTTTTCCCGCGAAATCGTGTGGCATTTTAGCTCCCCGTTTGTTCCCAAATCCCAAGTGTGGTCGTGGCTGCTATTGAGGTACTTGTGCAGCCTGATTGGTATATGATCTCTTTTTTTTTTCTTTAACCATAAAAGAGAAGGGCTATCTAGCTATACGCGGGATCTGGTCATGGAATCTGATGCTGCTCGCATCAAACGAGCACACGGGATCTGAACACACATCGTGGCAGTGGCTCACACATCAGTAGGCAGTAGTTGGCGTAGCTGTTCGAGAACGCGAAGTCGTCTTCCTCTTCCGTTCACGAACCGGTGCTCGGAAACTGCTCCGAACGCAGACAAATCGCAAGTGCAGCTGCCAGTGGCATTGAGAAAACCTATCAACAGATCTGCACCGAAGGAAGAGCAGGAAACGAGCGCCAGATCACGGCGCCCCAGCTCGTATCCGGGGGAGCTCGCTTCTGAAGCTTCCATGCAGGAGGACCCATCACGCTCGCACTTCGCCCGCCTCGGTGCTCCTCTCCTCTCCTCGCGCAGGCAGGCAGGCACTGACAACCCCCACCACAAATCCGCCACCAATAATGCAGCTAGATTACTATACCCTGCCTCGCCAGCAGAGCGCGCGCGGCGGGAGCTCAGCGAGCCCGAGGAGAAGTGGACGGCGCGTCACCTCTCGCTCTCCGGCCCGGCCATCAATCCATCATCCCCGTGGTGGAGAAATTGCTCGCCCTTGTTTCTCCGGCGGGCACGTTGGTTTGGGCTTGTGACGCACGCACGGATGATTCTTTCGCGGGAGAAACAAACCTGCGCGCGTTGGTCTGACTTGTGTGTTGTTCAAAACAGTTGCGTGTGGAGACGAGGAACTCGCTCGAGAGGAGAGCTGGTCGGTTGCTTGATCGTCGGTAGCTCGACACGTTGGAGGCAAGCGCTCCACTTGCCGGCGCCAGTATCGGCGGGCTTCGGTTTTGTGTGTGTGATCTGAGTGAGAGCAGCGTGCCGTCGACTTGCGCGGCGGAGCCAAGAATCTCGAGACATGCCGCTGTAAACAAGAGCAAGGTGCCAATTCTGTATGGGCGCAGGCTCACTGTCACTGCCGCCCCAAGTCTTAGACAATAACACGAGCTCTGATCGAGTAGTTTACATCAGAGCAACGTGGTGAGCACTCGTCTTAGAGGAGCACAAACATTTCTTTTTCTCACTGAACCCAATGGTGCGCCTCCCCTAGATCCACCGTTCTGCCGAAGAAATGAGGAATTGTATATGCTGTTCAGCTTGCAGTTGAAACCGCTTCAGCTCCTTGTATCATCAGCGTCTGGTATTTGTATGATTAGCTACCGCATTGACTGCATCCCTATATTGCTATTTGCTCGCTGCTCCCTCCATCCCAAATTATTAATCAGTTACTCATTTTGATTTTTTTAAATTTATAAATTTTGCTATGCATAATATATATGTAGATGCATAATAAATATTATAAATTTAGAAAAGGCAAAATAACTTGGAACAGAGGGCTATTTTCAAACCAGCCAGGAGAATCAATAATTGTCATACTGTCAACCTCCTTCATGTTTTTTTCGTTGCCAAACATGATAATTACTGCTTCAACCAGTAGTGCTTGTTATTTCCTTGCACCATCAGTGGAGGCATAAATTTCCTCTAGACAGCTAGCAAAAAGCATGCCTCCAACCACTGGATTTTATAGACACCTGCTAGATGGATAGAGCGAGATCGATTCTTCAACCCCGGCCGGCATAATGCGCTCAATTATGAGCTTAGAATAATACTAGTTTCAGTACTAACTACATGGGGGTGATGAGCTCACTCACAGTACCTTTTCCAATCCTGATTGAACGGTGAAAAGTCTAACGTGGACCATCACATCTTATTTGCTCATAAAAAGGTTTTATAGTCTTTTTAGCATGATAATTGAAATGACTAATGATTTATCCCCGGTCGCGCCATAAATGATCCAACCACGCCGAGACATCATGGAGCGACAATTCACTCAACTTGAGATGACATGCATATTATTAAGAAGGTGCATGATTATTCTTATCATCTCCATAAAAAAACAAAGTACACACACGAGGAGAACAAAAGGCATCATTATCAGTAGAAAAATACTGGCAGGTGACAAAAGTCTGAAGAAAATTCGAAGCCATCTTTTCCTGACGTGACACACGTGTGCCTCTTGCTGAGCACACACTACACCACCTTTGTATGTTTGGAATAATGGAAAGACGTCGCCTTCCAATCCAAGTGACGTGCTCGAGTATTTGGGGGCCATCATGCCCCTGTTAGTCCACCACTAACTTGGCTAAACAAACGGTGTCCTTGGAATCTTCGGAGTGCAATAATGACATAGTGTAATCCGAAGTGTCATAAGTTAATCGTGTTGTTTAATTAGGAAGGTCAGGGCCCATCACTGCCATATATAGTTTCCACCAACCGCCATGATAAGAGAGGAGGAGAGGGCGCGATAGGTCGCTTTAGTTTTCCTCTGCTTGATAAATACTAGTAAACCGGTTAACGTGTAGCCAGCATTGGCTAGTAGAGAGATAAGAGAAGGACCATACCGTGGGCTAAGTCAAAGATGGCACCTCCGGGGGAGCTCCCACCTGAAGCTCCCCGTCCAGCCGCAGGAGCACGACACCTCACGGTCGCACTGCTGCCCGGTGCGGTGCCCAGCATCCCAGGCACTGACAAAAACCACCCCCCAATAATAATGCAGGTTTCTATACTGTCTCGGCAACAGATCGTGCACGATCGGCTGCTGCGTGTTGACGCATCGGGGAGGCATGCACTTGCTGCCGCTGCTAATCAGTACTTATTCAGTAACGACGACTGCCTCGTCGTTAGAGTAGTATCAGTAGTGGTATAAAAAATTCCTGTTCATTGAACCCGGCCGAGAGCAAGCCATTTTAATTTCTCAAGGCGCGGTAAGTTTCCTTGCTTGGAGGTAAAAAAAAAATTCCCTTCTACCGGTAGGCTTTAGAAAGCTTTGCCTCCAGCTGGTGGATTAGACGCCTAGATGGCTACACTGTGGTATTCTTTCTACCACTGGCTCCGTAATGCGATCAATTATAGCTAAAAACAATACTCTACTAGCTACAACGTCAGTGATGAGCTCACCCACAGTGCCTTTTCTCACCTGCGATTAAAGGGTGAAAAGTCCAAAAAAAAATCTTATTTGCTCGAGAATGTGCTTGCAAACTATTTCTAAGCATGACAATTAATCGAGACGACTGCTAGCGATTTAGCCCGGTCGCACGATAAGCCACCCTATCATACCGCAACACGGAGGAGGTAATAATTCACTCAACTTGAGATGACATGTGAGAAAAAGTTGCAAGATTCCGTCCCCATCGACGAAGACTGCTCCACACAGCAAAGGAACAAAGAACAGGTGAGAAGAGAAAGGGCACGCCGCACTATTCACTACCCAGAATTAACCAGGCCTCAGGGGGGAATTCCAAGTGGCCTTTTCGTGACATGACACGTTGCCAATGCGCCTCTTTTCGTTGCCCACACCTCAACATTTTAATGCTGGAAATTGGAATGGAAACCATCCGATCTCCATCCAACTGATGATCCATGCTTGAATCAATGGGTGCCATGCACATAGTCCCAGCTAATTAATCCACCATTAGCAGTTGTGAACTTGTGATAAACAAGCGGTGCTTTGAACCTTAAATTTTGCTGTTGGCTAGGTCAAGGCCCACCCCGTGCTGCATGCCATTCTTGATGTACCAACCACCTTGCATTGATAAGAGAGGGGCGGAGAGGCGATAGGTTGGTTTAGTTTCTCTCTCTCTATTTGATAAAGAAGAAACCAAACCGCCAGCTCTGCAGGCTGTAGAGACGAGAGGATGGCCGGCAAGTCAAATCTGGACGCTTCTTTGTCACGCCATCTCCAAACTTTGGCACGAGGGTTTGACCAAGAGAGATCCTCGATCATCAACAACCGAGCAATCCCTTCCGTCTTCCTAATACTGTCGTTTTACGTTTGTACATAAGATGGTTTATTGTTTTTTTTTTTTTGCAGTTAGTTGCGCGTGATTGGGTGAAACACACTGACGTTGAAGAATAATTTAGGAGCTACTAATAGGCGACTGAATCCATCACCCGTGGGCTCCGCACATAGGTTGCAACGGAAACCTTGGGCAGCGACCACATGAACCTGCGAGCTTATCATGGGATAAAAAATATAATAAGCGGTCTTCATAAGAACCAACTAATAATTGAGAAAGAAAAGAAGATAGATCCTGCTCCGCAGTTGTGTTCATGATAGGATGTGAGGTGTTCAGTGCAAAAATTTTGTGCAGATGTAGGCAACGCACAATGCGTGTTCACTGTTCAGCTTGGTGCCACCAGAGGTCCAGAGCAACCACATGGGGAATCCAGAAAAAAAAAAAGAGAGAAACGGTCCAGGCGGATTCAACACGATCTTTCTTCGATCGCGGTGATTCGGTGAACAAGGCTAGACGACATACGCAGCTCGCCCGGGCGCGGCAAACCGGAAAGTGATGGGCCGCGGCCGGAATCACACGCTTTGCTTTGCTTTGCTCAAATAAAGCGACGCGGGGAGGGAGGGAGACAAGTATCGCGCACCTGACCCACGAAATAGAAACCGTGGAAAAGGAGCAGCGGCCAGCGGCGGCGAGGGCCAGGCCGTGGCTCGCAGCCTCGCACCAGAAAAAAGAAAAAGGCACCTTCCAGGTTCCAACGGCGGGCGACGCAAAGCTTTTGCTTGGTGACGCCGTCCTCTCTAGCCTCTCCAGCTCAGCAGATACACTTGCTTCAGTTAAAAATCTTAAAACCATAGGGAAAATGAAGGGCCAAAAGCAGCTGGATAATGCGAGCACTCGCTTTCAGATTAACCTCCGTTTAGACTTGTCGATGCAACTCGTTCGATGGCAAATGGCATGAGGCAGGACGATTCTCATTCTCCCTACACTGGGATTGCTTTGATTTTTTACTGACAGTGGAGTTACTTGCATCTTACACAGTGCATGACAGTTTGATTCCAGTAGTGTTTGCTTGTCCATTGAGGAGGACTGGAGGAGGATAACTATCCAGCCAAAAAAAAAGAAGGAATATATGAAAAGAATCGATAGCTTGCTGATGATATCAAGTCATCGATTCATCGCAAGCCATTGACGCCTCGAGCAGACCCACTTGCTCCAGTTAAAACCCAAAAACCGTAAAGAAAATGAAGGGCCAAATTAAAGCAGCTGGAAAATGCTGGTCACTTTTAGGAACAGCTGAAACGTGAGAGTTTTCAATTCGTTCCATGGCATATACCTTCCCAGCATTGGGATTATCTGCATCTTAAAAGTTAAATGGCCTCTCTCTTGTTGACGCGTTCTGCTGGAACAGACAGTAAACAGTACGTGCAAGTTTGATACCAGCAACCAGTCAGCACCACGCTTTGGTAGTTTGAGATGCCTGGCCATTGCCTCCGGCGAAGAGCTTATACTGAGCTACTACGCCTACGAGGATAACTGGATAACCATCTTGCCCAAAAAGAAATATAAAACAATTGATAGCTTGCTGAAGATATCAAGCCATCGCAAAGTCATCGACAGTGTTATGACCCCTTCTGTTTTTTTATAGAACTGACAGTGTTATGACTTATTAGCACTTGTAGACTAATTTAGTACATAAATCTGCTGGCAGCCTGGCACTAGTGAACATGTTGGTTGATTTTTTTAGATCATCAGGTTCGATGTGTGATTCCCAGATTTTTTTTTCGACAAAAAAAATGCCAAAACGGGCGGACGGCACGGCGTGGTCGGCTTGGAGTTGGATTGGAGACCGCGTGGCCTGCGTGTGCCCTAACGCCGTGGCCGTCCGTCAAAACGGACGGCGCCAGGCCGCCAGCTCTGCCCGGTCCTATCCGGTGGAGGGCTCTTCCGCGTGCCAGAGGCCATTAAAATCGGCCGCCCCCCGCAACCATCCCTTCCCCTTTCCCAACCTCCCATCCCATCCCTCCCCCTCATGTCGTCGCCTTCCTCCCCGCGCTCCTGCACCCGCATCCCCTCGCTCCCCGCCACACCCTCGCATTGATGGCCGAGGCTGATCTCTGATGGAGGTAACAGTCGGCTAACCCACCGCCGCGTTCCTTGGCATCGTTCCAGTTTAGAGGAGTCTAGTTCCGGTTTCCTCATCCCGACCCTGTGCGGCATTCTGCGCGTCGTGGATTTGGTTGGGGGGAGGAGGCTGGGTGAAGATTTGAGGTGGAATCTGCGGGGCAATTGATGGTGGGGTTCATGGAATGGGTGCATGACTGGTTGCTGTGGGACGCCTTCTTGGAGTGCGGAGGGATCATGAGGCCGCCGATCAGATAGCGGCGGGAGAAGACAGGGAGGAGAGCAGGCGGAGCGGAGGCCGCCATTAGCACCAACCACCCCGAGGCGCGAGTCACCAGCCATGGGGGAAGACCTCGTCACCACCCTGTCCATGGAGAACGGCGTGGGCGGCGGCCACCACGGCCCCTGCACGCTCCTCTCTATGGACCCTTCCGGCCACCTCGCCGCGCCGGGCGACCGCGCCGTCAGCGTCATGGTGCAGGCGCTCATCGGAGGGGGCGCCGCCGTCGGCGGGCGCGCCCACGCCGTGTCGCCCTCCGGCGCGCCTCCGCCGGACATCAACCAGCCGTGGCAGACGGACCTCTGCGGCATGCTCGACGTCAGCCTCGGCCCTCAGCTGTACAGCGCCGAGGCTATGCTCAGCTGCGTCGCTCCCAAAGCCGGGAGCCGGAAGGCCGCCAAGCGCGGGGACAGCATCTGGGGCGCCTGGTTCTTCTTCACCTTCTATTTCAAGCCCCTGCTGTCGGACAAGTGCAAGGTCGTCCGGGACACCAACGGCGTCGCGGGGTTCGACAAATCTGACCTCCGGCTCGACATGTTCCTGGTGCAGCACGACATGGAGAACATGTACATGTGGGTGTTCAAGGAGCGGCCGGAGAATGCCCTCGGGAAGATGCAACTGAGGAGCTACATGAACGGGCACTCCCGGCCTGGTGAGCCGCAGTTCCCCTTCAGTGTCGACAGGGGATTTGTCCGGTCACACCGGATGCAGCGTAAGCACTACAGGGGGCTCTCAAACCCGCAATGTATTCATGGGATTGAGGTGGTCAGGTCACCAAATCTTGCAGGGCTCACTGAGGCAGACCTGAGGAGGTGGGCAGAGCTTACAGGGAGGGAGCTCAATTTCATAATCCCGAACGAGGCCAGTGATTTTGGGACATGGAGGACCATGCCGAACTCAGAGCTTGAGCTTGAGAGGCCACACCCTGTCGTGAAGAGCAATGGTACCCAAAACCCAAAGAAATCAGGCTTGAATTTGTCATCGCCGTCCAATCATTCAGGCGAAGATGGTATGGATCTTTCCCCAGTTAGCAGCAAGCGCAGGAAGGAATTATCCCCACAAGCCATGGATGAGGAGGTATTCTTGCCAGTGAATTCTTGCACTCAGAAGACACAAGAAGATGTTGAGATGCATTCAGCAGTGCAACCTTCATGGCTCCACGAGTTTGCTGGGGTAATGAGAAATGCTTGTGGGCCAGTGACTGCCGCCAAGTCCATCTACGAGGATGATCAGGGCTACTTGATAATGGTTAGCTTGCCATTTGTTGATCAGCAGAGGGTGAAGGTTTCATGGAGGAACACACTGACTCGTGGCATTGTGAAGATCGTTTGTGTTAGTACTGCAAGGATGCAACACATAAGAAGACATGGTAGGATTTTCAAGCTTGCTGATCCGTCTCCCGAGCATTGCCCTCCTGGGGATTTCATTCGTGAAATACCTCTTGCTACTCGCATTCCTGAAGATGCTAAATTGGAGGCATACTTCGATGAGGCTGCTTCAGTGCTTGAGATCATGGTCCCAAAACGAGGAAATGAACCTGAAGAGCATGAAGTTAGGGTCTCTCTGCGACCTCCTCACTTTGGAGCTAGTGATCTACTTTTGACCTAAGCTGAGTAAGGTTTCTGCACAATGTGGCATCTTGTTTGTAACCCCTGATTAATGCTGAATTGAGCTGAGAAAATCAAGGTTTCAGTATCCTTGTTCTCTGCCTATTCATTTTAGTGCCTGTGCTTTGTAAGTCTCTTCAGTAACGAAGACTTGGCTGAAGATTAGTTTGTTCTAGTTGTGTTATGGGTGTGTTTTTAACCCTCATATTTACAGTTGTGATGGGATTGCTGATTTAGATTTTGTACTAAGTTCGGTTAAAAAATTAAAATACTGAGTTGTTACCTATTTGCTTGTATCTTGGATTGTGACTTCCTGTTTGTACCAATCTCTACATCCAAATTTCACTATGTAGTACTCGTACCATCTTTCTAGATTTCACATAAATTATGAAGGAAAAACATAGGCATTTTAGATATGGATCAAACATTTTAAACAGGGCATTCATTTTGAAAAGTAGGGAGAGTCATTCATTCAAACGCGTGTAGAGGATATAAGACAGATTGTGGCTCTGACACTATGCAAGTGAGTGATCAGTTCATATTCAGATTTCACGAAATTTATGCAGCTAACGCTCGTCTTGCAACTACTCCCTGTTAAAAAATATAGGTCGTTTTAACTTTTCTAAATTCATAAATTTTATTATGAAGCTAAACATATAATGTATCACATACCAAATACTATGAATCTAAACACGTCAAAACTACCAATATCTTGAAAGGAGTAGAACCAAAGTTAGTTTCTGCTGACGAAGTAAACGAAAGAGTAGCAAGAAGCCAGCTGTAAAACTCAGTGGTCTGCACTCGTATCATAAAACATCAATTTTATCCTCCAGGAGTTCGATGCTAAACAGAATCATGGGAGCACAGGAAATATTCAGGTTGGTTGAAATTCGTATTGGCACTTGTGTTTTCATGGCGATCGATACTTTCACGCTTGCTAAAATAGCGAGAACTGAGGCAGACAGAGTACATGCGCACAACTTCCGAATTTAAGTAAGAACGATTGCAGGGGTTCTTACATTGCCAGCACAAGATTAAAACAACGCTATGGAAGATTTATGCCAAATGATTTAACCAAAGCTTAAAACATCACTTCCAAAGGTTCTCGATCTCAAGACTTCACAAAACAAAGCTATAAAAGACACGACGACAGGACACCAGCATCGGGGATTCAGGGTTCAAGACTCCCTGAACACTCGTGCACCATCAGAGTTCAGACTTCCGACTCTCCCGCGGGAGGCACTTAATCGACCTCCTCGATCTTAGGACCGGCACCGCTACCACCGGCCGGGGCATCCTCATCCATGCCAGCGGCACCACCCATGCCGGCGCCAGCGCCCTGGTACATCTTCGCGATGATGGGGTTGCAGATGCCCTCCAGCTCCTTCATCTTGTCTTCGAACTCGTCCACCTCAGCAAGCTGGTTGCTGTCCAGCCAGCTGATGGCACCATCGACGGCGTCCTCAATCTTCTTCTTGTCCTCCGGCGAGAGCTTGGAGGCGATCTTGTCGTCCTTGATGGTGTTCCTCATGTTGTAGGCGTAGTTCTCGAGGGAGTTCTTCGCGTCCACCTTCTTCTTGACTTCCTCGTCCTCCGCCTTGTACTTCTCGGCCTCTTGCACCATCTTCTCGATCTCCTCCTTGCTCAGCCGACCCTTGTCGTTGGTGATCGTGATCTTGTTCTTCTGCCCTGTGGTCTTGTCCTCAGCAGAGACGTTGAGGATGCCGTTGGCGTCGATGTCGAAGGTGACAGTGATCTGGGGCACGCCACGGGGAGCAGGAGGGATGCCGGAGAGCTCGAACTTGCCGAGGAGGTTGTTGTCCTTGGTCCTCGCGCGCTCGCCCTCGTACACCTGGATGAGGACGCCCGGCTGGTTGTCGGAGTAGGTGGAGAAGACCTGCTCCTTCTTGGTTGGGATGGTGGTGTTCCTCGGGATGAGCACGGTCATGACGCCACCGGCAGTCTCAAGGCCGAGGGACAGCGGCGTGACGTCGAGCAGGAGCAGGTCCTGCACCTTCTCGTTGCCCTCGCCGCTGAGGATGGCGGCCTGGACAGCGGCGCCGTACGCCACGGCCTCGTCGGGGTTGATGCTCTTGCACAGCTCCTTGCCGTTGAAGAAGTCCTGCAGCAGCTGCTGTACCTTGGGAATGCGGGTAGAGCCACCAACGAGCACGACGTCGTGCACAGTGCTCTTGTCCATCTTGGCGTCGCGCAGGCACTTCTCCACGGGCTCCATGCACTTCCGAAACAAGTCCATGTTCAGCTCCTCGAAGCGAGCCCTGGTGATGGTGGAGTAGAAGTCGATGCCCTCGAACAGGGAGTCGATCTCAATGGTGGTCTGGGCGGTTGACGACAGCGTGCGCTTGGCGCGCTCACACGCCGTGCGCAGCCGGCGCAGGGCACGGGGGTTGCCGCTGATGTCCTTCTTGTGCTTGCGCTTGAACTCTTGGACGAAGTGGTTCACCATGCGGTTGTCGAAGTCCTCACCTCCAAGGTGAGTGTCACCAGCAGTAGCCTTCACCTCGAAGATGCCCTCCTCAATGGTGAGCAGCGACACATCAAACGTGCCACCACCAAGGTCGAAGATGAGCACATTCTTCTCGCCAGCGCTGCTGGCCTTCTTGTCAAGACCGTAGGCAATAGCAGCAGCGGTGGGCTCGTTGATGATACGCATGACATTGAGGCCGGCAATGACACCGGCGTCCTTGGTGGCCTGCCTCTGCGAGTCGTTGAAGTAGGCCGGCACTGTCACCACAGCATTCTTGATTGTGGAGCCGAGGTAGGCTTCAGCAATCTCTCTCATCTTGATGAGCACCATGGAGGAGATCTCCTCGGCGGCGAACTGCTTCTCCTCGCCCTTGTAGTTGACAACAATCATGGGCTTGTCACCTGGGCCAGGGATGACCTTGAACGGCCACAGCTTCATGTCACTCTGCACTGACGGGTCAGAGAACCTCCTGCCAATCAACCGTTTCGCGTCTGCATCACAAATAATCGACAATATTGTGAGTTAAGAGCGGTCATTATTCAGAATATTGACAAAAGGCAGAGGGCTACAAGATGCTATCAGACTATCAGTTCATATATTATTCAGAATATTGACAGAAAGCAGAGGGCTACAACATGATATCAGAGTATCAGTTTACAGTGTTTCGATTAGAGCAGAGAAAGCACATCAACAAAAAATCTACAAGAAGACGCACTACTTAATCTTAATTTTATCTCAGCAAACAAGCGGAGCAATGCATCAATTTCTTCAGGCAACAAGAAACACGTAATTTTTGTCACAGCAAACAACGAGCAGAGCAATAGATTGAAATTCTGTCACTAACTTATTTCTTCAAACATTAAAAACAGACAAATAGGCCGCGACAGATAAGCATCTAATTTGGCACAAAATAAGCTGAACAGACCAACCGAATATATTCACGTGGAGCATGGATTCCTACGGCTAAGTTAGCAGAAAATTTTTGAATCTGAATTTACAGATGCTGAACATATTATTAAGCACCAAACTATATCTGAGCAGTATATCTCCAAATTCTGCAGTCCGTTGCACCTAGATTACTAATTCGATAACCACAACCATGATTCTGTGAAGGTTCTACGTTGATTCCTATTGTCATGCGCCTATATGCTGGTACCTAGAAAGCCCGGTATAATCAGCGCAGAGATAATACGATCCCAATCCAATTTCAGATGTTAAACTAAATCCAACTAAACAAGTCACGCATGCTAGAGATATTCACCTGGAGCTTTCTGAATCTGAATTTAACAGATGCTGAACATATCATTAAGCACCAAACTATATGTGAGCAGTGTACCTCAAAATTCTGCAGTCCATTAACCTATATTACTAATTTGATAACCACAACCATAATTCTGTGAAGGTTATACGTTGATTCCTACTGTCATGTGCCTACGTTGGTATCTATAGAGCACGGTATAATCAGCACAGAGGTAATTCGAATCCAATTTTAGAGGTTAATCTAGATCCAACTAAACCAGTCACGCATGCTAGACTGCTAGAGGCGGTAAGCATTCACAGAATCGCACACCAACAAATTAAAGGTGCTAGGAGTTAGAGGTGTGAGCACGTACCGAAGACGGTGTTGGTGGGGTTCATGGCGACCTGGTTCTTGGCGGCGTCGCCGATGAGCCGCTCGGTGTCGGTGAAGGCGACATAGGACGGCGTTGTGCGGTTCCCCTGGTCGTTGGCGATGATTTCCACCCGGTCGTGCTGCCACACGCCGACGCACGAGTAGGTGGTGCCGAGATCGATCCCGATCGCCGGACCCTCGCCCTTCGCCATTGCCACCGGAATCGCTTGCTCGAACGGGAGAAGAAGAAGAAGGAATCGAAACTACCAGGCGAACTCGAGATGTACGAAAATCTGTAGGGAATTTGGATCGCTTGCTCTGCTCTTGCAACTACTGCTGTGGAGGGAGGGGACGCGGGGCGTGGAGTTTTATGAGGGGGGGTGGGGGGGGGGTGACGTGGTTTCGAGAACGTTCGGGCGCCGCTGACGCTGGCCGTTGGATTCAGATCGGAGGGGCGTTCGAGAAGGGTCTGGATGGTGCGGGTTCGGGTGCCGAACCAATAGGGGCGTGCCAAGTGGCCACGTCGGCATGCGACCCGGGCTGCGGGGAGACTCCGGTCTCCGGTCGTTTTGGTCGCGTTGTGGAATTGCCTAGTCTGGTGCCTTCCACAGTTCGCCAAAGTGTTCTAGTCGATGTGGCTCGATGGCGGTTCGGCGGTCACGGCAGGTTTCCGAGCATCGGCGGCTGTTTATCAGGGAAGATATGGAAACTCTGCTAGTGGGCCCGGCTGCCCTACGCCTGTCACGTCATCGAATAATCTGTGTTATCTTCGAAGGTGAGACAGACACACAGGCGAACATGTCATGTGCTACGAGCCTAGGAAAGGGAAATGGGGGAAGGAAATCACTGTTCACGTCCAAAAGCTGCTGATATTTTCCTTCAGATGCAATCGGGTTTGCTTTTGTATATATAGTATATACTGATGAATTGTGCACGGTCTTACGAATGTTCACAGCGAACTCTCTCCATCCTAAAATAAATATAATTGTAGAACTATACACGTAAATTAAAATTAATTGTAAAATTATAAAAATATTTTTTATCTTTTATGAGAATCGTCTGGGTACTAGAAACTTCCGGATACTCCTTAATTTTTATGGTAGGTGAATCAAAATAGTATTATTTTTAAATAAATTTTAAACTCTAGATTTATATTTATTTTAGGATCGAAAAAATATTTGATAAAATTATAAGTCTCACTTCTCCGAGCTTTCTCTATCTCTTGTCTCTTACGACTAAAAAGACTAAAACTAACATTTTTTTTCGTCTTAGTCTCGTCGTTCCGTCGTCCGTGACCCTCAAATCTTTTTTCTTTGCGCCGACACGTGGGCCCGCACGTACCGATCACCGCGTGCGATTTTCTCGCATCAGCAGCCCGCCGCGACCTGCGTTCCTCTCCCCGCGATCCTCTCCAGCGGCGGCGCATCGCAGGTGCAGGGCGGGCGCGATCTCGCCGTGCTGCACGTCGGCGTCGCCCATGTCCGGGAGTCCTCGCAGCATCCCGCGTACGCGGCCGTCGAGAGCGCCGGCGGCCGCCGGACGTCGCAAGGCGGACGAGATCTCACCGTGCCGCACGTCGGCGTCGCCCACGTCCGGGAGTTCTCGCAGCAGCCCACGTACACGGCCTTCGAGAGCGCCGCCGGCCGCCGGACGTCGCAGGGCGGACGCGATCTCGCCGTGCCGCACGTTGCCCACGTCGATCCATCGCCGGTCGCCGGTTGCAGCTTCTTGGCGGAATTGGCGTCCCTGCACCTGAGCTTTTGTACCAATCGGCGAACGTCGCCCTGTCGCGTCGTCACCCCGTCACGCTGCCGCTCCGTCACCCCGTCACCACCGTCGCGCCGTCGTGTCGTCGCCCCGCCGTGCCACCGTCCGTCTCGCTCCTCAGATGAGGTCCCCTCGACGCGCCGTCCTACCACAGTCTCCAACACATCCAGCCCGCCCTGGATCTAGATCAGTTGCTGTGCAAGATGGAGGAGGAACTGGAAGTCATGCCCCCTTCAAAGGAGGAGCCAGAGGCAGCGACAACTACGCTGGTCGCGTCCCCCTCACCGTCATCGATGAAACACTGGCGCAGGTGCCCCACCGTGAAAGCACTCCTGCGGATCGTGCGCTCCTTTCCAACCCTCCTCGCACGACTTCTCCATGTGCCCCCCTCGCCGTCATGCTGTTCGATGAAATGCTTAGCCCGTGTCTTCTTTCGTCAGGTAAATCATGTGATAAAAGAGGGCCTACTATCATGTATTTTTTCTTTAGTGACGTGTGGTTGCTTGGCCAGGAGAAAATACAAATACTTATGCATGAAAAGGAGTCAAGGGCCAGTCGCAACAAAGTTCAAGGGGGCACGATGAAGAATATTTCGGTCAAGGACATGTCATGTGAGTTTTTCTGTCAAAGGATATCGATACATTATCCTCACCAGCCAATCATCACAGAACTTGAGGGTCGCATTTTGAAAGCTGAGGCTGGATTGCAGGACAAATGGGAGGAAAATGTAATTCTGAAATTGCAATTACAATATTGTGAGAGGAAATGGTCTGAATATGTGGCCAAAATGAGAGGCGTGTGAATTGAAGATGTTAGGCCTAAACGGTTGATGCTACTTGCAGTTGAACTCTAGATATGTCAGATGAACATATATACTTTAAGATGATGCCCCGTTCCTATTTGTATTGATTCTGCTCTAAGATTTTTTCTAATTTAATTATAACTCCAAAAATAGATGAAACTGTATTCATGGATGTTTCTTTTAATGATCTTTTGAAATGATAGCTCAATAATAAATTTGCATGTCATTAACATTGTAAGATTATGCTGACTAGACCACGGTTCCGTTCCATAACTTTAAAAACAATGGACAGGATTGTTTTATGCTTTGCTATGGCATAAGACTAATATGTTCATCTGTGCACTACAAAAGTAGATGCTTCAGTCCTTCTATTTAGCTGCACTGTTTGTGTTCTGGTTATTTTATAGTGGTGCATTTTGGCACAATCAATAAACACATATCAAGCCTTGTTCTGCTGTGTTTCTAAATTCTTACATGGAAATGTCAAAAAGTGGATGAGAATTTTTATGCTTTGCTAGGGCGTAGGACCAATATGTTTATCTGTGTATTACAAAAGTACATGCTTTAGTCCTTCTATTTGGCCGCAATGATTGTGTTCTGATTATTTTACAGTGGTGCGTTTGCACAATTAAGAAACACCTATCAATCATTATACTGCTGTTGTCTAAGTTTCTACATGCGAATTTTATTAACCTCAAATAATCTTTTGTAACAGATAGTCTAAGGCTGGTGGTTTTCTCATACTGAATTTTTGTTGTAGCAGGGTCAGGACTCATCCCATCAGCCTTGTCCAATCCTCATTGACGGGGGTATTGAAGTCATCGATTTCAGGTGTCACCATACTCCAGTCCACCGTAGGAATGGCACAACAACGGAACTGGAGGTCGTGGAGAGTTGATATCCGATTCTCTTCTGCTTTGTTCTACCACGGATCAGTCTTCCTCTTCAAGGACTAAAATCCTGGTAGGCCTATATTTGCTTATCTGTCGTTAAAGTCGAATCTGGTTTAGGTGAGGGAAGTAAATCATTGGAAAATTATTTCCAGCAGATTTTTCATCCTATATGACGAGAGCTTCTGTCGCCAGTCTAGCTGCGATTGAAATTGCTACTCTTTTGCAATATTGGTGATTGGTTTTGAATGCATTAGTAGGTGGTAAACTGGTAATCGTGGAGAAACATTGGATAGTCATACTGTTTCAATGCTTCAGTGGTAAAAAAGAATGAAATTAGTAGCTTTCCTCGATTGGTTGCAATTTAACTTTGTAACAGAGTTTTGTGCAGGAAGGGATGTAAGCTATAACTATTAAGTTATGACTGACAAAAATATGCATGCAACGCTGATGGGAGGAAGCATGTAGCAAATTAAAAGGTGGGAGATCTGAGTAAACTTAGGATGATGACTTCTGACTTTCTTAAATGAATTTTGTCGATGTTATTCAATCATAAGGTCCTAAAAACCTTTATGGAAAGAGCAACTTATAATTATGGATGATATCATTTTATCAGCTCAGACAATAAATTGATATATCCAGATTTTAATAAATTGTACACCTTTATTTGAGCTGCTATTTTATATACAGGGAGTATGTAATTCTTATCAAAGTTCAATGATTTTTCTATTCAAATAAAAAATCAATGATTTTGCAAGTATCTTTTGGACAGGATGCCTTATGGTCCTTCTGGGCAGGATGCCTTATGCATTGAGCGCTAAAGTATTGGTTCTTTATTATTAGTTCTTCTGTTATTTGTACTCCTAATAAAACTGGAAGGGTGATGTAGAATCCTAATTATTTCAAGTGTTTCTTTTTTTTGTTGTCATGCTTTTATTGTATTGTGGTGATATATATAAAAAATTATTTGTTATTGCCCGTAGCTAGGAAAGGATCGGATAAAGGTGAAGGGAGCACATGGAGGTGAAATATACGAGGTTTGATTTGCAAATTGTCTAATGTTGATAGCAATTTATATCTGTATAATGTGCAATTATATTCTGCATATATTTCATACGAATCATTTTGATACTTGTGGAGGGATTTTGTGTTGTCCGTAGCAACGTACGGGCACAATCCTAGTTTATATAAGGAAAGGGTGAGGTCCTAGCTGAGCTGAGCCCACAAGCCAAACCGAAAAACTTTGGAAGAAAGTTGGGCTGAAGCTACTGGGAACTGGGCTAAGGCCCACGGCCTACTGCTAGCAGGCCGATCAGAGGTTACTGCTCTGGTACGATTCAGCCCGTAATGGCGGAGCAAAGCACCCACCATCTGCTGCAGTGGCTGGGGACAGATGCTTCGGTTTTCTTGCTGGACGGCTAGGCTGGACCTCGTTGGGTTGGTGGCCTGATATCACTCCATTGATCTCCGAGGACTTGGACAGGCGAAGTCAATCAAACCTACCGTTCTTCTTTGACAATTTCCATTTGCATACTATCACTCTGTTTAAAAAGCAGATTTCAGCTGGTTTCGGGCTGATTCAATAGTATTCTGTATAAACTGAAAGAAGCCTTATTTCATCTCGTCTTATTTGATGGCAGTATGAAGTCTTTTAACAATTTCTTTTGAAAAGTGTCTTTTAACAAATTCCATTTTAGACCAAAATTCTTACACCAGGACTTGCTGAGACTGAGAGAAGAGTAGCACGACGAGTCGAGGACATCATGAAAACCCCTCCGTTCTTCGACATGCACGAAAACTGAAGAGGTAAAGCCAACAGAGTAGACCATGATAGCATCCGTGAAACTACAAGAGCGGCGCCTCGCACTCGGCGGTGGCAGGAAAGCAGGATTCGTCGCCTGGTCGCTGCAGGAAACGGCCGCGCCGGGGCCAGGCGTTCAGCGATCCAACGATGCTAAAGTAGCTAAAAGCCGCCGCTGCTGTGCCTCACCACAGGAACCGTGCCCCCCGCGCGCCCTCTGCCAAGAAAGCTGCCGCCCATCTCTCCCTGCCTCTCCCGCTCCCAGCCCTCCGATTCCTGACCTGCCCGGCTGCGCCTCCTCTGCGGAGCTCGTGCTGTGTCTGGCCTCTGGCGGTATGTGCTTATCCACAGACCACAGCCCGGGGTTTGCTGCTTTTGTGGCTTTGTGCTTTCCACGATCAGGAGAAATGCGGGAAGCAGGAGAAGGGGACGAGAACCTTGAATGCATTGCCAGGAAAGCATCGTTGGAATTCGCGATCCTCATCCTGGCATCCTTGCTTCTGAAGGATCAAGGATTGCCGTTTAGGCTACAGACATTGCTACGGTAGCAGGTGTCATTCTGGGGGAATGGGAATATCGTTTGTGGCTATGCACAATTGATAAATCCAAAAGCAGAACTACAAAATGGTGCGGGGGCAGCTTTGGATACCCTTCTGCTTGTTTTCTGAAGCTGCTTTGAGAAAGTGAGTTCAAGGTAGTAACTTTTGAGAACTGGCGTGACGATTCCCCAGCCCCCAGGTAACAAGGTCGAGAAGATAAGCTCGGTGTCATCGGGACAATTGTCAAGCATGATTGCAGAGGCTATCATCAGAAGTTCAGAACGGATAAGCTAGCGTTGTTTGAAACATTAGCTTAAACTTTAAAAGGTAACTTAGAATCTTTGTTAATCAATCATTATCATGAACCTTATGAATGCAACATTGTAATAGCCTTTTAAACAAGTAAACATTCATAGTTTTTTGTATCAAATTTAAATGGGCATAAAAGACAATAAGCCTTGGCGTCAAACTTTAAACAGCTCTGAATAAAGTCTTGGGCAGGCATGAGACATCTTTTCTCAGTAGACAAAGTGTTCAGGTAGAATCATGAATTCATGACCGGATTCCGGTGAGAATCATTTAGGTCTGACTTGCATTGTTCGCACGATATAAATATTCGAAAATGTATTATTGCAGTGAAAAACAAGCGCCGTTCATCCTTGTTGGCAGGTGCGGTTTGAGTCTGACGGAAGCTATCTTTCAAAAAAAAAAAAGTCTGACGGAAGCTGAAGTGGGATTTCTCGTTGTTGGCACTTTGCAAGATGCAAAGGCAGACGACGCGTCGAGACACGGACACGCCCGCACCAGTTCGCCACGGCCGGAGCCAAAACCCACGACGCCCACTCGAGACTCGCCCACCCCCACGCCCACCTCCTATAAAACCACCTAAAAAACCCCTGTCCTCCCTTGCCACGGCCACAAGTCACAACCTTCTCGTGCTTAGGAATCCAACCAACAACCATGGCTTCTCCCAAGCTGCTCCTCCTGCTCGCCACCTCCCTCCTGGGCTTCGGCCTCCTGGTCGGCGCCGACTACGCCCCGATGACCCTGACCGTGGTGAACAACTGCCCCTTCCCGGTGTGGCCGGGCATCCAGGCCAACTCCGGCCACGACGTGCTGGAGGGCGGCGGCTTCTTCCTCCCGGCCCTCTCCCACAAGTCCTTCCCGGCGCCGGCGCACCCCTGGTCGGGCCGCATCTGGGCGCGCACGGGCTGCGCGGGCGCCGGCGCGCAGCTCCACTGCGCCACGGGCGACTGCGGCGGGCGGCTCCAGTGCGGCGGGCTCGGCGGCGCGGCGCCCGCGACGCTGGCGCAGGTGAGCCTCCACCACGGCGGCGACCAGACCTCGTATGGCGTGAGCGTGGTGGACGGCTTCAACGTGGGCCTGTCCGTGACCCCGCACGAGGGCCGCGGCAACTGCCCCGTCCTCGGCTGCCGCGGGAACCTCACCGCGACCTGCCCCGGGGAGCTCCAGCTGCGGTCCCCCGCCGGGAGCGTCCTCGCGTGCAGGAGCGGCTGCGAGGCGTTCCGCACCGACGAGCTGTGCTGCCGCAACATGTACAACAGCCCGCGCACCTGCCGCGCCTCCAAGTACTCGGAGTTCTTCAAGCGCGAGTGCCCGCAGGCCTTCACCTACGCGCACGACAGCCCGTCGCTCACCCACGAGTGCGCCGCGCCGCGCGAGCTCAAGGTCATCTTCTGCCACTAGATGGAGCTCCCGAGGGGTCTTAGGATTCGCGGTGTGCGTGGTGGTCTAGTCTAGTGCGTGCTTCTGTGCCCGGTTGGCTGTGGTGGTCTGGCCGTGCTCTGCAGGTAGGTACTGTGCCCGTTGGATGTGTGTTAGCGTTCTGGCCTTAAGACTGATGTAATGGTGTCGCTGCTCAGTTGCAGTCTGAAATAAAACTTCGTTTAGGTGGCTAATGATCGTTCGCTCATGTTGAGATTTGAATCATTCGTCTACTGCACTGGGCTCTAGCTTCTTTTGAAATGAGGTGGATTTGATTGGAAACCATGTGGATTGGATTCGTCTAATGCAAAGCAAACGCAAACCTAAAGCGGTCGAACGAACTCAGAATCTCCGATCGGGTGCATTACGCCTCGGCGCCTCCTCTGCTCATGAACTCGACGCTCGAGCGCCAAGGTCTCTTGCCCCTTCCGCTGTTTCGGCTGTCCTGTCTCTTGACAGTCTCCGCTTCTGGTAACTGGTGCCGTCTTGTCGCTTTCCAATTCCATTTTTAGCAGCTTTATCGTTGCCTTTTGGATCATGGGATTGGTTTGTTTCCCTGCGGCTTGTCGCCCGCCGCGTCGCTGGTCCGAGTCCATATGAGGCTTGACCGCTTGGGTTCTTCCACGAGATCATCGGACCCGCAATTTTTATTTTTAGCCCTTTTTTAAACTAATTTCATGTTTGAATCTCTGAAGAAACAATTTGCATCTTTGGACCTGGGGTCGGTGCCGTGACTCACGGCGCGAGGTAACACATTTCGGCGCCATAAGTCATGGCACCGAGCTTTGCGACCTGATTCAATGTGGCAGTCACGTGGAGCCAGCGTGGCACCACCTCGGCGCCATATATCTTGACGCCGAGCTCGGCGTCGAGCTAGGTGCCGCAGGTCTCGACGCCGCTCTGGTTGGAAAAAAATGTGGCTTATAAATTAATATAAGTAAATCTATTTCGAATAACTTACAGAACTTGGCTCCTAGTTCAAGTGGTAGTTCAAGTGGTTAAGATACTTGATTCCAGTCTTGCAAATCCAGATTCAAATCCTAATTCTGCATTTTTTTTCTATTTTTATGCTTAACTCCTTTGCAAAGGAAGAGCCTTGCAAACCCATATCCACGCTCTGCTATCGCATACTGTTAGATGACAAATGGCTTGCGTTTCCATTTAATCGAGTAAGAGTAAGTGAGAATCGGAGGGTGGCGAGATGAGGCGACATTCTGAACCTGAATCCTGAAACTAATCCTCTGAAACCAGTGTATTCGACCAGGTTTTTTTTTCTGAAGATTTGCTCGCTGCCATGAAATGCAAGCGGTCGTGTCGTGTCCCAATAATTCTGCTCTTGGAGCAGCCACAAACCCTGCCCTGTGCAGTGAAGTGTGTCCTGCGCCCTCCTCCTCCTGATCAATCAATGATGCTACCACCTCGCGTCGTGTCTGCTTCTATTTGGTCCATCCACCACGCATCATCTGCCTGTCCCCTGCATCGGCAGCTGGGGGGATAGCAATGCAAACAAGCGAAGCGGACACCCCAGGTTACGAGTCGCGCGCAACTGACACCGTGGCTGTGCGCACCGTGGCTGTGCAAAAAGCGAAGCGGACACCCCAGGTTACGAGTCGCACGCAACTGACACCGTGGCTGTGCCAAGGAGTTAAGCATAAAAAATAGAAAAAAACTGCAAAACTAGAATTTGAATATAGATTTGCAAGGCTGGAATCAAGTGCCTTAACCTCTTGAGCTAGGAGCCCCAATTTTTATAAGCTTTACTTATATTACTTGATAAGCCACATTTTTTTTCGAACCAGAACGACGCCGAGACCTACGGCATCTAGCTCGGCGCTAAGATCTATGACGCTGAGATGGTACCACTAGCTCCATATCGACTGCCACATTGAATCGGGTCGCAAAGCTCGGCGCCGTGAGTCACGGCATTGACCCTCAGGATCCAAAGATGTAAATCGTTTCTCCACAAGTCCAAACGCGAAATTCTTTTATAGTGCCGTGAGAGATTGGAAACTTTGGCATCTGAGCTAGCCCTGTTTATTGAAAGTTCGAACTATCATCTACCTGATGGCAATGGCAGGTCCTGCATTAATTTGAGGTTTAGCATCCCTAAACGTGGTCCGTTCCCCAATCATGCTGCATGCATACTCTATTCTTTCTTTGACACGCTTTCTGGTGGATCAGCAAGGGTGGAGACTCGCTAAGCCCGTAAGCCGGTCCTGCCGGTGCTGAGCTTGGTCCATCCTCCCCGTGGCTGACGGTAGAGCAAAGCTTTAGGACGCAGTCACGCAGAGCATCGGAAGCGGTGAAAGGCCGGAGCGGCGGTGACTGCACGCAGAGCCTGCTATGGGTAGCAGCACCGCTGAGCTAACGTGGGTGGTCCCGTAGGAAGAGGATAAGAACATAGCACACGATCATAGCAAACCAACAGTGTCAGCTGTGTGGGAGGAGCGCCTTGAATTGAAACTATTGGGTTTAGGAGATTTAGCAAGCAAACAAGGCTAGGAATGCAGTGCTAGCTCTCCCTCTACATCCTTCCCGTTTCCCTCCCTGCACTTTCGACTTGCGTTTTGAATTACACAACATGTGTGAACATTTCATATTGTGATGATGGAGAGTTCTCTTATAAGTAGCTCTGGATTTCCTAAGCATCTTAAAACTGTGCCAACTTTGTGCCAACTTTCGAATCGAGTCTGGAAGTTCAAAAAAGTTAGGTAAAAAGTATATGCATTGTTTTAGATCAGAGCAACTCCAAGAATCTAGCCAAATCAAACTAGCTAAATTTCTATTTATCTATTCATTTAGCTAAGATTTTCTCTCCATAACACGGTAATCTTCAGTAGACTAGCTACCCATTTATTAAAAGGGAGGGGGAAGACGACGGGTACAGGCCGGAGCGCGGCGGTGGCTTGCACGCGCCGTGATGGCCCGAGGCGGTGACGGGCGCCGCGTCCTCACCCCAGCGCTGCTGCTCATCCTGGGCCCACGCAGCGACGCCTCGGTCCTGGCCGCCGCCGGGAACGTCGGCGCGGAGGAGGTGGGCGGCCTGTCCGCGAGCTCACAGCGGAGGCCGGCTTCCCGACGTTCTCGAGCTCCCGCGACGCCCACCCCGCACACAAGCTGAAGCTGGTGGCCACCGACGGCCCGCCGTTCCGGTGCGACGGCTGCCAGGAGCCCGGCAACGGTTCGAGCTCGCCCATCACAACGGGGGTAACGCGGTGGGGACGGGCCGCGCCGGCGGCAGGGGTGGCGCGGCGGGTACGGGCCGCGCCGGCGGCAGGGGTGGCCCGGCGGGGACGGGCCGCGCGGTAGGGACGGGCTGGGGCGGGCTCGGTAGGGGGCGCGAGAGGAGGAGGAAGCGCGCGAGACGAAGGGATGGCGAGTGGAGGGGGCTCGCGAAAGATGGCTAGTGGAGGGGGTTGGATACCGAGCAAGATAGCTACGAGAGGATTTTGGAGAGACTGTTGGATCCAATTTTTATCTCAGTTTTACTATTTTTAGCTAATCAACATATTTTACAGAGTCTCTTGGAGATGCTACTTTATCCAGCTATTGGAATCTGCATTGTAAGCTGCAGTTTTCGAGATCGGTAACGGTAAGGAAATAGATTCCAACCATTGAACCTTACAGGCCCTTTTAGGTGGGCTAAACAAATTGAAGGTGACAGAGCCTTTCCGCGGCGTACACGTTGTTGTTGAGCTTATTATTCCTATGGGCTCATAGCTGACATCTCCTATGGCCTATGGGCCATTTTCGAAAATAATCTCCTATGGGCCCATTTTTTCCGTCTCCTTAGGAAAATCTGGGCCTCCGGACCTATTTTGTCATTTTGTTTCCAGTCATATCCATTTGGCATCCGGCCTTGTTTCTTTACACTTTACAGTAATCAATCTCTTTGCTCTCTTCGACGTGAACGTTTTCTTAAGAAACCACGGACCACCTGGGATTTTCCTCAGTTTTTTTTAAGATAATGGGAAAAGAGTACCCGGCCTTGAGCTTGGGAGAGGCTACAGCCGAGTAACTAGCATATGATGCACCGAGCCTTGAGCCCATGAAGAAAAGCATCTAGAATTAAATCAGAGTTTGGCAGATGCCTTATCACTGGATTGGTATCAGATCACCGTGATTGCGGTTGATCATATGGACTCCTCCGCTGTCGCCAAGCGAGCACATGTCAGTCCACCGTTCAACCGAGAAGGCGTTGCCGAGTTAAACTGCTTTAACAACTCCTAATCCTGTCCAGCTGAGCTCGGACCTTCACCACCATCACCGACGACCGGTGCGGTCAGGACGTCAGGTCAGAGGCTGCCGATTAAAGAGCACTGAAAGATACGGTCCGAGTGCCTTTCCCCCTTGATCGCTGGGGCAGAGGATCTCTGCCTCTGCGGCGGGGCTCGCACGGTCCACCGGCGGCATATCGTCGTCGACCTCCACCGCACTATTGGTGGCCCGAAGCGTGCGACTCTGCTCGTACGTACGATCTGGCGGGGGCGGAATCCGCATGTTCCCATCGTTATCTATCGCGCTCTGGGCCAGGCCGGGCCGGCCGCCGGTGGTGGCGCTGGGGCCGGCCGGCGAAAGCGACGGCTGTCCCGTCGTTGCTCGCCAGGGGAAAGTGGCTGTGGCTCTGCCGAAATTGTAGTTTTTGGTAACGTGCAGTGGCTCACGTTTTGGGCTGCGAAAGCGGCGGCGTCCTTTTCTGTGCTACTGCTAGATATCATTCGCGCTACGCGTAGGCTGGATCCGCTTGATATGTGCAAAACGCATGGAGGTGGTAGGCTTTGGGCGGCCGGTGACTGTAGTTGGAGAAGAACCCTATTTACGTCGCTTCAGAAAGAACCAAACGAAAATCGGACGTAGGCGTTCCGTTCGTCCAGGCCAGAATGATGATACGTGCAAGCTTAACCGTGAAGGAACATCCTGATCAGTTATCACCAGCTCGCCGTGGTCACGCAACGGGAGAGCGAGCACGACGTGGTGGGCTCCTCCCGCGCAAGTAAGTTGTCGGTTCCCGACCCCGAAGCTTCCCTTCCCCGTACGTGTCTGCCGGGAGCGGGGAACGGAACGCACGGCGCGGCGGTCGGCGGCTCATCATTCCGCGCTGGTCGGCGTGGGCAAAGCAGCGCGGGGACGGGGTGGGGAGCCCTGCCGCTCGCCGCGCGCGCGGCGAGGGAACGCACGCACCGCGCACCCACGCCACGCGACCCTTGTCGGCCCATTTGCCCGAAACGATCGTCCGGTCCGCGTGCCCCCGCGCCCGTTGGCGCGTCCCCGTCGGCGGCGTCTGCGCCCACGCGGTGGCCCGGCCGTGCTGCCCTCCTGCCTGGCCGGGCGATGATGTGCTGCGCAGACGCTTGGCCGCTGGCTGGCCACTTGGCCGGGGACAAGGCAGTGTCCAACAGTCCAAGTGAGGCTCCCCCGATCCGTATTTAAAAACATGTCCTCGATCGCGGGGGATGGCCGAAGCATGCAGGTTCGATGATAGGATGCGTTGGTCGACCGCGTCCTTTCTTTATTCTGCGTTCATGAGGCAGGAACAGCATGTCGGCCATTTCGCGGAGGCGGCTCCGGGGAGGTGTGATTCCGAGCTTCCAATCGGTCAGCCACTCGGCCTTTTCCCAGGAAGCGATACAGTTTGCATTACAATTCCTCCTCGGTTAGACTGGAAGCAACCGTCCCCACCTGTCAACATGGGGTAGTTGCCGTAGAATGCTTGTCAGCTTGTTTTTTTTCCCTATGATTGTTTGATGGAAAAATTAGATTGGCTTACTTATTAATACCACCTGGCGTCTGTTATGTCCATGCTCACGTGGACAAACGTGTCGACATAGGTCTTGTTAGATAGAGACACCGATTCTTTTTTCCTCATGGCTGTACAAAATTCCCACTGTATTTTGTTGAAAACGAGCACAGCGGAACAGGTGCGCTTCGCTAGAGTTGCTGTGAGCCAAATCCAAATGGGAGTCCTTATCTTACTATAGTGTCGTTTGTTTTCGCATCTTCACAACTTTGTGACATGTGAAAGTATTTTCTCAGAAAGCACCCTTTATTTGTGTTTCGCATTCCTTGTTAAAAACCCTACGTCACTCTCCTGAAAAAGCGGGAAGAAATACGCGAGCAACATGCGCCGTTTCACGAGCTTTTTTCCCGCTTCTCGCGAATAACATGAGATGAAAAAACTTATGTCAAAAGAGAAATATGATAGTGAATCACGTTGAAGGTTCGAACGAAAATGTTAAAATGGCCGAGCTCGTAGTCAGTTTTGTTTAAGAACTAGTTTCCATTAATACTTGTATCTGCTTATAAAAAATTAAAATTATAATACCTGTATCTTTGCTCCAAACTGTCCTCCATCACAATACACACACAAAAAAATTAATAAATAGGATATCCCACGGGGTAGCCGAGCAGAGAAAGAGCGAGAGGCAGAGAGCGGCCAGAGTTCCAGTCAACCACCGCTTCGTTCTCCCCCACCCCCACACCCACACCGCTCGCCCCCTTCCCGATTCCCATCTCCGAGCTTTCTCACCTCACGTCTATAAATACGGCGCCCGCGGCGCCCATCAATTTGCGTCACCGCGTCCCGAGAGCGCGAATCAATCCGCGCGCCGCAAAACCCTAGCCCAGCCATCGATCTCCTCTCATGGCGGCCACCACCAGCCAGGCGAGTCTCCTCCTCCAGAAGCAGCTCAGAGGTGCGGCCCGCTTGAGTACCCCTGCATCCGTTTCAGCTCGATTTTTTTTGCTTTCTCTGCGGATTGATTGGTTGATCGATTTGTGTTTTTTTTTTGTGGTATGTGTTTGGCGCAGATCTCGCGAAGCACCCGGTGGATGGGTTCTCGGCTGGGCTGGTCGACGACAGCAATGTTTTCGAGTGGCAGGTCACCATCATCGGCCCGCCTGAGACCCTATAGTGAGTCCGATTCTCTCTGTTTAGCGCGCGCTTCCATGCCTTATCTCGATGAATTTCCGTGTTTGCTGTGTTGGTGCCATGCCGAATTATGTTTTTTTAGTGTGCATCTGTGCCCCGGAAGCAGCGACGGAGAACCTTACCCCGGGATTCGTATTAGCGGAGACTCTCTGCGCTTCTGAATTTACTTTGCTTGTTGATTTTTTGTAGCGGGTGGCAGGAGATTACTCCTAGTATTGTAGCAATTTCGCAACATGGCCGGCGCCCAGTTCCATCGAGTTTGTTTGGTTCTGAGTGCATGAGCGGCTCTGTTTATCAGTTAATATTTCTGGTTTTCTGAATTTGTGGTCGTATCAGAATTTGGAATCGAGTCTTCATGTGCGTAACAGGGGATCACTAGTTCCGGGATAGACTGTGTCTACTGCTGGGTTGGGGTTCGTATTATAAATGGGGGAAAATTAGGCTCCATTGGCTTGCTGCAGGGGACTGTCTCATGGTAGTTTGGGAGGTTCTTCAGATGCATCATCTTGGGAAATGGAACTGCACGTATATTTTGGAGTTTGTAGAAGATAGATAGGATAAATTATTCAGGAACACTTAGTTTTCTGTTATTCAATATGTAATGAGTTTGTGGGACTTGCGTCATGTAGTGCCACCTGAATTTACGCTTCAAACTTTTCGAGCCATTTGGTGCCTGAGCAGAATTTTTTATAGGCAGACACTCTTCCTGCTGAGGATTGAAATTCAGCTGGAAGTAGAGGATAAACACAGAATTCTAAGCGAATTCACCGAGACACTTACTACTAATTACCAAAATGCAGTATGGACTAGAATGGCCATCACATTTTGCAATTATACCTATTATTTTGTGGAATTCTGCACAAACAAACAAACTTGAGTAACTGATGATAAATTTGAACGAACACTAGAGGTAGACGACTTCAGTGTATGTGTATTGTTGTTAACATCTGCTATGTTCTATAATTGTTATCTTGTTCATAAGGATCGGTTAGTTTTTGTGGAGAGAGCATGCAGCATACTACGAAGTTGCTTGAATAGCCTGCCATAAGCTGAAGCATGGCAAGTAGCAAGTCATCCTAGCATTTATAATGGCACATTTTACTATAGAATATGAAGTAGTGTGCCTGTTGGTTGTTTCGATCTGTCAGTTTCCTTTTCTGCTGCATATTTGAAATTGGTCATACGGAATTGGACATTTGTTATGTTAGTTTAAACATTTGTTACAAGACATGCTAGTTAATTTTAGGTACATTTTATGAAGATTAAAATAAAGTCATATTGATAACAAAGTCATAGAGCTAGTGCAGTTATGCTAAATGATTTTCAGTACAGCTAAAGGGGTGAAAGGCGAGCCTGTAATCAAATAAACAGAAATATTAGACTGGAATGATTATCACAAATTGGATGGTTGGTCAGCATCATCGACAGTCATATAGTGTGCTTGTTAGCTTTTTGCTTGCTGGCTACTCACCAAAGGCAGCATTCATTGCAGCATTATTCTATATTTGACCTAATGGACTAGCAAACAATGAACTTATTCGGTGTTTGTTTCTTGTAGTGCTGAAATGTTTATGTTCACTTTTGTTGCAAAGAAAACAGAGTACTAACAGGAAGTTGAAGTGGAACCTAAAAAAATGTTAGGAGTTTGAATACTTGTGATCAATATATTTCTAACTTTAATTCAATCCTGGATGTATTGTTGGCTTCAAAGAACATGTATTTTTTCAGTGACGGGCTTGTCAATTGCCTGGTTACTCCAGTCGGTCACATATCAATCTGAAATTAAACATGTGATCTGACTTCTGACTCAGCTAACGCCGATTGAACTACTAGCAGACCTTAAAAAAGTAAACTGTTGATTTGCTGGCATTGTAATTGTCTTTGAAGTGTTTTCTTGGCACAGTCATGTAAATAGCTTTTATCTTCTGAGTAACAGTAACAGTAATATTAACCTTCATTTTGCAGTGATGGAGGGTACTTTAACGCGATAATGAGCTTCCCACAAAATTACCCAAACAGCCCGCCGTCAGTTAGATTTACCTCTGAAATGTGGCATCCAAATGGTCAGAATTTAATTCCTTGAAAATTCGCTTCTATTTATACTTGATCCATAATTATGATTTTTGACATATGCATAATATTTGGGCCTTTGACAGTGTATCCAGATGGTCGGGTGTGTATCTCTATTCTTCATCCACCTGGTGAAGATCCCAATGGCTATGAGCTCGCGAGTGAGCGTTGGACACCTGTGCACACAGTAGGGCTTCGTATACAATGTCTACATTGCTAAAATTTTCCTTTTCTAATTTCAATTTTTGTTCTGCACTAGTACCATCCTATTAACTTATTCTGTATCAAAGTCTTTATTAGCTAAATTTACTTACTGCCATACATCATCAACACTATTAAGAAGTTCACTGATATGTCTGTGCAATCTTGAATTTAGTTATGTTATGATGCATTTTGACTGGTAATTGCTAGTGAATCATATTGAAATATTGTCATATAGCCTAATGATATTGAAATATTGTTATATAGTTTGATATGTTTCCCTGCAACTATGCAATTAAGAATCCTGATCAACTTTAGGGAGACCTTTCCTATTCAACGAATTCCTGATTTTTGGATGCATCAAGAGTTTATTGCATTTGCTGATTGCATTGCACTCAGATAACTTGATATGTACTCTTCTGTGTGACGATGAACATTTATTCTAGAATTGTTGCTAGCTTCCACTGGATAGATAGAGAATGCTCTGTTTTGGTCTAAAGGTAGAATGATAAGGGGCTGGCTTCCTTCAGTGGTGAATAGTTCCGTATGCTTTCACTAGTTGTCGAGTTGATGATTGTTTTCCATTTGCAGGTTGAAAGTATAGTTCTGAGCATTATTTCAATGCTCTCTAGTCCAAATGACGAGTCTCCAGCAAATATTGAGGCAGCTGTAAGTTCTGACAGTTTACTTTATACTGTTTTGTTTACTGACCTTACATTTGTGGGACTCTACAATATCAAAATACTTCATGTTTGTATCCTATTATCCGTTTTGCCACGAATTCATGGTTGTGAAATGAGAATGATTTATTTGTATTACGGGAAGATACCTTGCCAGTATTAGAAAGAAATCAATGCTGAAAGGTCTCAATCAAAGTTTGTATTGGTGTCCAACATTCTCAGAAATTGTCGCTAAGAGATCTCAACAAAATTTGTCCTAGTGTCCTCACTGTTCTCAAATAAATTTGATCTAACGTCCAGTATTGGAAAACTCAGTGCTGAGTATTCTCAAACAACTTTTGCACTACTGTCCAGAAACATCATCAATTATTATTAGCATAATTCCATTGAACATATCATGCATTGATGCATCATTCACTCATTCATCTATATATCCACCTATTGTTAAGGTCAAGAACAAGGCACAAGTGCCAAACCTGAGTATTTGTCTTTGTTGCATGGGAATTTCTTCTGGGTGGCCACAACGATGCAGAGTGTGCCTCTTTGTTTCTGAAGTTAATACCTTTTATATTTCTCATGCAGAAGGAATGGAGGGAGAAGAGGGATGACTTCAAGAAAAAGGTTAGGCGCATTGTCCGTAAATCACAGGAAATGCTCTGAAGAAAGTATGAGTACCGTGGAAGCTAACCATGCCATGCCAGGCTGCAAGATTTTGCTGTCGAGCTCCCAAATGTTCATTTGATACCAGCGTCTTGTATATTTTCCATTTAGCGTCTGACCATTGGTGATAGTGGTTTTGTCCCCAGAAATGCACTGGGACGTGTCGCCTACTCTAAAAGGTTCGGTTGTATCGTGTGGCTTGGGCTACCAATGTTGATAAACTTGAAATGCTGCAATTTATCATAACTTTGGTGGTGAACCTGGTATAAACAGACGCCATTCATGTCACCTTAATGTTGAGCGTAGAACATACCTATGAAACTGTGCAATTGTTAGTGTAATGAAGTTTTCTATTCCAGATGATTAGTTTCTGCGAAATTATCCCAAATTTCTCGAATCCTGGTAAAGTGCCCGTTACTTTGCAAGTTTAACTATACCTGGTCCAGTGGTGCAAGTTTAACTGTGTAAACCTGATTTGCAATATCGATTCGGTTTTACCCGTTTCTTTACCACAGTGGGAAACACACTCTTCATACGGGTTAACTGCATCCTGTAAGAAGCCTAGTCACGAATGATTCAGCAGCTATCATGAAACTGACTTATCAAGAATCATATCTGGCTTGTGTAAATATCATGTATAAATTAATTTACTAACTGCGCTCGTGTGAGAACTTTTTTACAATCACACGGACAGCCACAAGTTTTCAGATAATGATGGGCCATCGTGAAGCAAGCTTTTCTGTGATGGAATGCTCCCATCTTCCATAGTCCAGAAAAAGTAACACCGTTACATACAGGCAGCAGGTTACATAGGCGAGATGTCAAATGAATGTTCTACTCCGTAACATAGTGTATCATGCAAGCCTGCATTTACAATTTTACATACAAGTAGAGGCAGTTGTGGTCCACAAAAGGTGAGCACGGGCAACAGCCAACACTATGCACTCCGTGACAATTCTCACTGAAGAGTGAAGACAGCAAGCTTATCCGCTTATGGGACCACCTGTTCACAAGAGAGCATGAACACTTTTCTGGTGGTTAATGCCAAAATATCACTGTCTATAGGGGGCAGAAAATACAGATAAAAGAAACGGAAAAAGGCGAAGACAATGATCATAGTGGGATTCGAACCCACGACTTTTAGATTCGGAATCTAACGCGATATCCACTTCGCTATATGACCACTGTTGTCTTCCAACACATCATAATTTTGATATCTTAAGGTATCAGCATTCAGGGACTAGCCAAAAGACAAAATGTTTAGCTATACTAGTACAAATATGGTTGGCATGAAGGGCACATATATAAACATCAGAACTAATCTCACCAGAAAGAAAAGAACATATGAATTACCAATCAGCCACAAGTTTAAAATTGTGGTCTGAACTAGAGTAAATAAGCAACGCATGACAGCAGAGCTTTGCAACAGATAAAACTTACGAGTGGAGATGCATGGTACCAAATGACATTTCCTCTTAACATTATGCAGACACTCCTGCATTCAGGGTAGGCATGTCCTAGATCATAAACAAGTGGATGCGAAAATGAATGGCGCTGCAGACAAAAGATCTATCTAGTGATGTAAAGAACTTAGAAGTATGCACAAAATCACACCAAGAGAAACAGATCACAAAGCACATACGCTACATTCAGTCAATTCTTGCCTCAAACTGAGTTAGAACTTTGCTGCTTTGTCGAGGGTGAACTATCCAAATCACCGAAGGCAGGAAGAAACAGACAACCCAGCATCCCAAATCACCTAGTAGTAGTAAAAGATCTATGATGTCCCAGTCTTCCCGTCGGGAAAAAAAAGCGAGGTGTGCAAGCCACAGAAGTGACGGGGCCGTGCGAGTAAACATGATGTTTTATTCAAAGGCTAGTTCCCATGATTTCATCGCTCCAAATCTCCAACCTCCAAGTCCCAAATCCAAATCTGATAAAAACGAATCCCAATCGGCAGGAGATAACCACAAGTAACCAAGCCATCAGATGAGTACTGAAGATGTAGCCTACTCTGACATTACCGTCACCGCGATCTGCATCCGAGTCAGATCTGCGGAAGGGGATCCCGAGATAGATCGAACGGTTGAACAAGCACATGGTGGATCAGATGGCGGCAAAAGCGAGAAGATCATTACATAGGGAGATCCGTCGTTGGGCGCAGGCGTGAGTGTAGACCGGAGTGGACGAGGTGATGAGAGGGGACGGGAAGTTCGAGAGGATCACACCTGTGAGAACGGATCGAGAAGAAGGACTAGATGCTGCTGGTAGGCGCCGGCGACTTGGGTTCCATCCCCCGGGTGAGCGCCGGTACAATCTATCAGACCCCGGACGCCTATCGCCGTTTGGGGTGCCGGAACCACCATCCGTGCGGCGGTGCGGGGGCGCGAGGCTGCCGAGGCGAGCGGAGAGGCTGCGCCGCCGTGGGTTCTTCAGCGCGCCACCGGCCCTAGCCACCGTCGGGTCTTTGCGGCGCACGGCGTCTGGTTTGACTCGGTGCTCGCTTGCAAAATGAAAATTTCATGAAGTGAAAAAAAGAACTACCAAGTATAACGGTTTCCTCCGTGATTCCATATGTTTATATTATAAAATACTAAAATATGTATGTAAATTATCAATTTAGAAAGTTTCAAACTCCATACTCCCTTATAATATAGTACTTGTTGAATTTATCGTAGAGGTTTGTACTCTCTGCCCCGCAGTCATACATGACGAATAGAAATGGAAATTTATCTACCTTTGAATACCATTAGGTACGGTCAAAACTAGTCTGAATTGATTATATATTACAAGAAAATATACATTACTTTAAATATATCATATATCAGTACAATAGTGTTAAAGAAAGCATAACGTTCACGGAGAAATGTTAGAAATTTACCACATTAACCAAAAAATTAAAAAAAAATATACGCTGCTGATTTCTACGAAGAACTTAAGGTCTGAATTAATCCAAAGAGTCTATGTCTAATAGACTTGGTAAACAACTAAATTTAGAATTAAAATGAAAAATTCTATATTGTTTAATAGATGAGATCCTTTGTTCAAGTCATGCAAATTCGAACATAATATGTTAACCTTCTTGAAAATCATTTTTCCTTGCACAATAGGATTTTGTAGACCAAATTCCGTTCCGTTGAAAATAAGGATCGTTTTCTCATCTCTTATTTTTTACTACGTCATGGCTACATTGGAAGGCATGAGCAGGTATAAAGGATGTTAAGATTCTATCTGGTTGGATGCATGAGGGAACAATTCTACAAGGATGTTAAAGTTCAATAAAATGAAATATTTGTGTAAAAGATGCTAAATTACTTGATAAACGGTGATGGAGCTCAAAAGAAGAACTCTATTTATTTTTATTTTGAATTTGAGTATAGGAAATATCGTACTACGAAAAGAGATGCGAAGGGATGACTTGAAGATGTCAAAATGCTTATTTAAGATGCTAACCACGCAATAGAGACACAAATCACATACTTGCACACTTATTTTCTCACTGACTCGGAGTAGGTCGGAAGTTCCGATAGGGTGTCGGAAGTAGCCAGCTTCTTCCGACACGGGATCCTCAACCAGCTGCATTTAATAGGGTTGGAAGTTCCGATCATGTGTCGGAAGTTCCAACAATCACATAACCAACACATCAACGGCTAGTTTTTGAAGCTCGGATATTTATACCCCTTCAGCCCCTCCTTCATTTGTTGCTGACTCCACTTGTGAAGAACACTTCCTTGAGCTTCCAAAATACTTCCCCAATCTCTCCAAGAGCTAATCCTTGAGTTGATTTGAGCTAGGACTTGGATGAGAGAAAGATTGAGGTGTGAGCCTTGAGCTTTTGAGTGAGAAGGCAACCACATTCATCTCAAGAGCACTTGAAGCATCTCCATCGACTCGGTTCGTATTTGTTACTCTTGGAACTTGCTCCTAGACGGTTCGGCATGGCCCTGTTGAGCGTCCTCTCGTGTGTGTGCGCTCGAGAACTTTTGTATCACCCATCCTTTGTGGATTTCATAGCAAGTGACTCAATCATCCTTTGTGGTTAATTGAGTGAGGTAAAGGGTTAGTGTAAGACCCGGTTCTTTGTGAGCTCCTCAATGGAGACGTAGCTTCCTTTGTGGGAGTAAACTTTGGTAAATAAATCTCTTGTCTCTTGCTCTTATTGCATTTATCTAGTTCTTGTTCACCTAGAGTTTGTTTTGTGCTGATCTACATTCTTGAGTTATTGTGCTTGCATAGAATACTTTCAAATATCTCCTAGCATCAGTGGTGAACTTTTAATTCAGCTAGATTCTGCAGTTACAAGTTTTATTTTGAATTTCGTAGTAGAACTTTTATATTGTCGGAAGTTGCAACAGTATGTTCGGAAGTTCTGATCCATCGGAAGTTCCTACATAGGATCGGAAGTTACGACAGATTTAATTATTGTGAAGAATTTTGCAGAATTTTTCAGATAAACTTTCCAACCCTCTCTAGCCATCACTAACTAGTCATCACTAAGATCCTTTCGATACCAAATGATATTTTTTCTAGTTGATACGGTTCTAAATGCAGGAACCAAACACGCCTCTAGTTGCACACTCGAGATTAACTAGTCCACTCAATCCCCTTCTAGCTGCACCTGATGGGGTTATAGGTGGTAATGGATCATAGCCGTTACGTGCCCTTTACAATCCAACTCAGCTCTTAATCATTCTTAGTTTAAAACTTATATAGAATATGGGTTCAGACTTTTTAAGCCCAATCTTTAAATTTTTTATGCTAGATTTGTAATCCTTTTACCACCTCTAGATGGGATCTACTTGTGCATGGGCCGCAAGGATAAAAATCGATGGCGCTGGAGCACATCCTGCTTCCACTCCAACCAAGAAGAAGCAAAACTTTGTGCCCGTAGATTTCTCTCATTTTGTAGGGGCCAATGAGGTCATTAACCTCCAAATAGCCTAAAAATTAAACTGTAGGTTTTAATACTTTATTTTTTATGTAAGTATATCTAGATCGTACTATCAAACTCATGCGTGTTAATCGACTTGGATATCTAAGTGCTCACAAGAAATCAAGAGAAAAAGATTTGAGAGACACATAATGGACCATGCAAATGGGATTTTATTTTTTGCAAAACCTAATATTGCTTCATTTTTTCTCAAAGATCCAGGAACTTTCAAAGGGGTTTGGAAATATAATTCACGCGCACCTTTCACGTGTGATTGCTAATCCTGCAGGAATAGCCTATTTACCCATTCTGCAGGCGACATCCCAAATCTCTTACGAAGCATCTAGGAAGGATATAAGATTTCATATGGAAACTGACAAAATAAGATTGCCTTTTTTACTTCTCGAATGAATTTGAAGATATTCCACCTATCAACGCTAACAGACTAAGATCACTTCCACTGCACCAAAAACACCTAAATCTTCACATCAGCCAAAACCATAACACTAATCAACATGACTATTAGAGTTTGTGCATTTTTCTTTAAACTAGCATATCTTGAAACGGACCTAGAAAGAAAATTATAGATCATAATATTCATGCCAATAAAAATAAAATAGTATTCATAATAAAATTAGATATTAAACATACAATTAACTCAAGTATACATTAAGCGGCATAATTTGGCATGTTAACAAAAATTAGTATTGCCTGCACAGTTAGAACAACAAGTTTAGAATGTCATCCGCTTGTTCTCTTATGGCAAGTTGATTTGTTCATTTTTCGGGTTCGATGAACACTTGTACATAAATAGAAAACATGTGAAACCTCAAACTGTTTTTTCAGACACTAATCTCGCTTCAAAAAGAAGCATCCATCAGTTATTTAGATCTAGGGATCGGAACTCACGTTGCATCCGTCAGACCTTGTAACAAAGATCCTCTGCAGATAATGTTCCACAAAACTCCATTACCTGATCTTCTGATCTTTCATTGATGTCCATCTTATAAAGGAAGATTTATTTTAATAATTATACAAGAAGAATTGGAGTCGTACAGTGAGAACAAATGACTCATGCAGGTACTTGCTTGTCTCTCATGGTAGTCCCAGCTAGAAAGTGTCTTGGACTATTCGTAAGTCCAGATGGATCAGTGTCTAGACTTGGCCCTTTGGCTATGTGCCTCTGCATTTTATTTGAACACAAGATGGTAAATTGATGGATGTGACTAATCTTGAGCATTTTTGACCATCGTCACAGGAAGACACTGAGCAGGCACACCTTGTCTAATATTATTGGTACAATCGCTGGGTATCGAAAAGATAGAATCTTTTCGTTGGCTTTGTTGTTTGCACTGTGGGAGGGAGGCTGGGAGTCCGTCCACTCTGATAAAGGAAGCAGAGTCCATGTTGGAGGTGCCAGGAGGTGGCGTTGCCGTGTCCGACGCAATCACGGGGCTATGGGACTCTCGGTAACAAAAGATTCGATAGGACGGACGAAAATCAACGGGACCAATGTAGAATGCACAAGAATTCGTTCCGTGCTTTAGAAATATAAAGATTGAGTTAGTTAAAAAATTTGACTATCATCCAACATTTTGACACAAATGGTGTACTTCTTTAAAAAATATTATTCATTTGTGAAGATCGTCGCCCCCACACTTCCGCAGCCAAACTTGTTGCAACATGAAGTTACGAGTACGATTGACCTCTAGATTCGATTTTTTCAATCGTCTAGATTTAAACCGTGTCCTCTCGAAAAAGATAAACCTTGATTTATTTTTAGGCGGCACACTGATCTGGCTGGCAGTGAAGCCCCTCCCCGGCCCGAAGAGGCCCAGCCTGCCCTTGAATCCTTGATGCACACACAACGATGTGCCGCCGCCGCAACCTGCCCGCAGGCCCGCGCGCGAAAATCAAATCCTCCAGCCCACCAAAAGGATTCACACGGGCTTACCTAGGGTTGGGCGACTTCGGCGGCGGCGATCGCCGCAGAAGTTTCTCTCTTTCCCCGTCGTTCTCCTGGGCATCCCTCTGATCTTCCTGCTTGGGCTGACTAAGGGGCTGACTGGCTCAGCTCCCCGGCCTTGGTAGGAGATCGGTTAGGGTTCAGGGGCGCGAGCAGCGGTGATCTCTGACTTTTGGCGAAAGTTCCGACGATGGCGGCAGAATCCTCCAAAGCAAGGGCGCAGAGGTGTGAGACGGATGTCAATGCTCTCCTCCAGAAATTACACTTGAGCGAGGCCGAACGTGAGGAGGTGGTTCTGGCTAAGGAGGAGAGGGGGAGCTTGCCGGAGGTGAAGTGGCTCGCGGTAGCCAAACTGTTGACGGTAAAGCAATTCAGTGAGCAGACACTGATATCGACGATGCAAGCAGCTTGGAATACGGCCCGGGAAGTCTCTTTCCGGCCAATTGCTAAGAATTTGTACATGCTGCAAGCCTACTTCCTGGGAGATTGGAAGCGCATCATGGATGAAGGACCGTGGCTATTCCGCGGGTGTGCTCTGATGTTGGAAGAGTATGATGGGGCGTCTATGATCCCCTCAGTGGAGCCGTGCAGGGTTCAAGCGTGGATCCAGATTCATAAGATCCCACCATTATTTAGAACAGAGAAGATTATTCGCCAACTAGCTGGCAGGGTGGGAGAGGTGACTGAGGTCGAGGTGAGGGCCGTTCTCACAAGCAGCGGTGATTTTCATCGCGCGAGGGTCAACATCCTGGATACAAAACCACTCTCACGTTTTGTAACCCTCGCTCATGAGGGGCAGGAGAGCATGTTGCTGCAAGTGAAGTATGAGAAGGTGGCCCGTTTCTGTGCTTTCTGGGGAAGAATGGGACGTACGCATCTGGAGTGCGGTACTGGGGAACATGTGGAGGCGGACTTGCAGTTTGGCGAATGGATGATCGCCCCTAGTGGTACTTGGCGTCCTGGAACGCGTCGTGTGCGAGGCAATATCAAGCAAGACAAAGCTGGGGCCAAGGACAAGAGTACACCAGATGACCCTAGACGTACGGGGTGCTTCTAGCGGACCAGACACACAACCCGCGGTGGAGCGAGGACGGGCGTGTGGAAGGAAAAGGAGAAGCAAACCTCGGAGGGAAGTGGGACCCGCAAGAGGATGTCCGAAGCTGCTGGACTAGATGAGGAGCTGCGTGATTCTGCTTCCAGCCCGATCAAGCCTGCTACCACTGCGAAGGAAGGAGGGAAGAGCAATGATGATGGTATACAGAAGCAGCTGTTCTCAACGCCGAGTTACGCCAAGGCAGATAAAAATGGGGTTGTACCTCCCCTCCCCCCACAGTATGTCACCCCAAGGGAACAGAAGAAGTTGAAGAAGGCAGCAACCAGAAGCGGGATCTCATTCCTCGTGAAGAATAAGGCGGCCTCCCAGGTGGAGGCCCGCCTGGCGCAATGAGTTGCCTTAGTTGGAACTGTCAGGGGCTGGGCAACCCCGCGATGGTGAAAGAGCTTCGCGAGCTGGCGAAGAAGTACGCCCCGTCCGTGCTTTGTGTACTAGAAACTCAAGTTCACAAGACACGTGCTTTTGCTGTGAGCAGTTCAGGCCGTAGCGGGGGTCTAGGGATTTTTTGGAATAATGCAATAAAGCTTGAAATTTTACCTTACTCACAGTACCATATTGATTCTATTATTACTGAGGCAGGGTGTGAACCATGGAGGCTTACCTGCGTATACGGAGAAGCGCAGACCACTGAGAGGTTCAAAACATGGGACATGTTGAAGCATATCAAGTCATCGTCATCTCTGCCGTGGTTGTGCATTGGTGACTTTAATGAAGTTTTACATCGAACGGAACATGACGGAGTACAGGAGCGAAGTTACAGTCAAATAGCTGGGTTCCGCGAGATGGTGGATGTATGTGGCTTGTGTGATCTTGGCTATGAAGGCGGGAGTTGGACTTTCGAGAAGAAGGTTGCTGGTGGCTCATACCGCCGGGTTCGATTGGATAGGGCTCTAGCAACCCCAGGGTGGAACACTCGTTATCCTTTGGCGACAGTACGGCACATGGCGGCGACAGCATCAGACCATGGACCAATACTGTTGCGGTGGGTGCAAGAGCCGGATCAACGACGACCAAAGGGGAAGAAAAGATTTCAGTATGAGATTATGTGGGAGTCACACGATGAGTTTTCCCCTTGGTTAGCAAATGTGTGGCAAGGGGACAAGGCGCTGACACTGGACGAGTTAACTCGTAAGCTCTCAGATGCAGCGGGAAGAATGCAAGGCTGGGGGCTCCACACTTTTGGGCAGGTTCGGCTTGAGATGAAGAAGCTCAAGGAGGAGTTGGAGAAACTGCAGGCAGATCCCCACCGATCAGGGCCATCACACGTTCAAATCAAGGTCAAGGATAGGACGTGGAATTGCAACACGGAGAAGAGGTTATGTGGCAGCAGCGTTCAAGGATTAGGTGGCTGATAGCGGGGGACAAAAATACCCGTTTTTTCCACCTAAGGGCCAGTCAATGAAGGAAAAAAAATAAATTGCTAGCCTGAAGCGACCTGATGGTCAAGTAACCGAGGATGTCTAGGAGATGGGCAGTTTAGCGACGAACTTCTATAAAAATTTGTTCTGTTCAGAGGGGGTCGGTGACATGGAGAGGGTGCTAGAAACAGTTCCAACTAAAGTCACACCCGCGATGAATGATTTGCTTCTTGCGCCATTTGACAACAAGGAAGTAAAAGAAGCTCTTTTTCAGATGTTCCCCACGAAAGCACCAGGTCCCGATGGATTCCCCGCGCATTTCTTCCAGCGCCATTGGGAATTGTGTGGGGAAGAGGTTACTTCGGTTGTGCTTATGACCGGGTTGAATGGTGTTATCTTGAGGCGATCATGATCCTACTCGGCTTCCATCAGCTTTGGGTACAGACGGTAATGCGGCTGGTCTCTTCAGTTCTGTTCAATGGTGAATGTCTTAACAAGTTTAAACCATCAAGGGGAATTCGCCAAGGGGATCCTATCTCTCCATATTTGTTCCTGTTAGCAGCAGAGGGCCTTTCGTGCCTGATAAAACCAAGAATCCAATCATCACGCTTAAATGGCATTATGGTGGCGCCGTCGGCTCCGGTGGTCAGTCACCTCCTCTTTGCAGATGATAGCCTGCTGTTTTTCAGAGCTAATGTGGGGAATGCAGAGGAGATTAAGGAGATACTGCAAGTATATTGCAGGGCGTCGGGCCAGCAGGTAAACATGGACAAATCGTCCATTCACTTCGCCAAAGGTGTTTCTCAGAACACTAGGGAGGAGATAATGAACCTGCTGGATGTTCACAATATGTCCTTGAGCGACAAATACCTTGGTATGCCATCAGATGTGGGTGTCTCGGTGAGCGGCGCTTTCAAGTATCTGAAAGACCGAGTCTGGAAGCGGGTTCAAGGATGGATGGAGCAATCTCTGTCAGCAGGAGGCAAGGAAATTTTGATCAAAGCTGTGGCTCAAGCAATTCCCACATACTCCATGTCCTGCTTCAAGTTACCACGGGGGCTGTGCGAACATATTAACATTGTTCTTCGGAACTTTTGGTGGGGCAGCAAGGGAGGCAAAAGAAAGACATGCTGGGTTGCTTGGGATGATATGACAAAACCGAAATGCTATGGTGGCTTGGGTTTCCGCGATATCGAGCTGTTTAATCTTGCTTTGTTAGCCAGGCAGGCGTGGAGAATTCTGCAGAACCCTGACTCACTTAGCGCTCGTATTCTCAAAGCTGTGTACTACCCACATGGAGACTTCTTGGGCGCAGGTGTGGGAGGGCGTCCGTCACGAATCCGGAGAGCCATCATGGAGGGAAAGGAGGTCCTATCACAAGGACGTATACGGAGGATAGGCATTGGTGAATCAACAGAGATCTGGTCCATGAATTGGCTGCCAAGAGATGGATTCCTTCGACCAGTGTCTTCCTCAAAGCCGGACCCACCGCGTATGGTAAGCGAGTTAATTGACCAATCTGAAGCGCGATGGGATCAACAAAAGCTGGAGTATTTCTTCAACCCAATGGATGTGGAGGCAATCAGTGGAATCCCCCTCAGTACTAGACGCCAGAATGACTTCTGGGCGTGGCATTACGAAAGAAGGGGAACTTTCTCGGTGAGATCAGCCTATCGTATGCTGGTGATGAACAGAGAGAAGTCGACGGCGTGCTTAGAGAGCCGGCCAGGAAAGTCTGATTATAAGTCAGAAGAAAAAGAGTGGAAGGCGCTATGGCAAGTTCAGGTACCTTCCAAAATCAGAATGTTTTTGTGGCGCTTGGCGCGACAATCCATCCCTTTTAGCAATGTCCTTCATCACCGCAACATGGCTGCAAGCAGCTCCTGTGCGATGTGTGGGAAGGAGGATTCATGGAAGCACTCACTACTGGAGTGCAATATGGCAAAGTGTGCGTGGGCACTAGAGAAGGAGGACATTACTGATCTCATCGGAGGTCTGCAGGAGCAGGATGCAAGGGCTTGGCTCGCAGCTATCTCCTCAGCTTTGTCTTGTGATGACCTAGTACGGGTTGTCGTTACTTTGTGGGCTGTCCGGTATTCAAGGAGAAAGGCAATCCATGAAGCGGTCTTCCAGTCCCCGCTATCGACGCACTGCTTCATCGACCGTTTCATAGCTGATTTGGAGTTGACTAAACCCCGGCCGAAAGAAGATAAGAAGGTACGGAACCAGTGTTCCAGGTGGATTCCCCCTCCACTGGATTGTGTTAAGATCAACGTGGATGCAGCAAAGTCGAAGAATTCCAACCCAGTGTCGGTGGCGGCTGTTGCGCGTGATAGTATTGGTCGCTTCCTTGGAGCATCAACACTTGTATTTACAGGTGTGTCTGATCCGGAAACGCTGGAGATCCTGGCATGTAGGGAAGGTTTGGCTCTCGCGAGCGACCTCCTCGTTCAGAAGGCCAGAGTTGCTAGTGACAGCTTGAATACGGTGAGAAGCCTTCAGGAAGAAGGGATGGGTCAGTATGGCCCTATCACTCGTGAAATCAAGATGACAATGACCAACTTCCTGAAGATCAAGTTCGTTCACGAGCGGAGAGAATCCAATCAGAAAGCACACAGGATGGCAAGGAGCGCCATTTACGACTCGGTCGGCCGCCATGTTTTGCTTTGTAATCCGCCTGAGGGCGTTGTACCCAAATTATTTCTGCTATTTAGTGTGCTGTTTATACCCCCTAAAAAAAAACCAAAAGGATTCACGCTCGTGTGTTCGGCGCCCAAAGTCTGGGTTACCGCCTAAACCAATCCGAATCCGCGGCATCACGTGTCCCCACGCCAAACCCCTCCTCCGCGCCTCAGAATCCCAGCCGTCCAGCGCATCCGACGCCGCACATACCACCAACTCATCGATCCGCACCACCACCCCCTCCACCAATCATAGCCCGCCTCACCTCCGTATATAAGCCCACCGCACCCTTCCCCCGGAAACCCACAGCCAAAGGCCAACAGCAACCGCCGCCACCCCCACCTCCAAATTCCCAATCCGCCGCTTCCCAAGCTCTGCCGCCGACTCCACTCGCTCGTTCCCGCAATGGCGCCCAAGGCCGAGAAGAAGCCCGCAGAGAAGAAGCCGGCGGAGGAGAAGGCCGAGAAGAAGCCCAAGGCTGAGAAGCGCGTGCCGGGCTCCGGCAAGGAGGGCGGCGAGAAGAAGGGGAAGAAGAAGGCCAAGAAGAGCGTCGAGACCTACAAGATCTATATCTTCAAGGTCCTCAAGCAGGTGCACCCGGACATTGGTATCTCCTCCAAGGCCATGTCCATCATGAACTCGTTCATCAACGACATCTTCGAGAAGCTCGCCCAGGAGGCCGCCCGCCTCGCGCGCTACAACAAGAAGCCCACCATCACTTCCCGGGAGATCCAGACCTCGGTGCGCCTCGTCCTCCCCGGCGAGCTCGCCAAGCACGCCGTCTCTGAGGGCACCAAGGCCGTCACCAAGTTCACCTCCTCTTAGATTGCCGCACGGTGGTGCGGTCTTGTTTCTTTTCCTCGGATGTTTAGCGCAGTGATAGGTTGCTCGTGGAACGATGTAGAATTGTTTACGTTTGCTGAATGATGAATCAATGACCCTTGTGGAAGTTCAGAATATAACGCGATTATCCTCTTGAGGTTGTCGTTTGTGTTTTGTGACGAGTTTGCTGATTGAATTTGCGGCGCCGATTTTCACATCTGTTCGCGCAGAGTTTTCCCAGGCCACTTGCGCATGGTATAATTTTGTGATGATGAGTAAGGTGAAAGTCGTTTAGGTGAATTATCATGTTGTTTGGCAATCAAAATACAATTTGTAATTGACTCATTTAATAATCTATAGAAATTGAAAATCATTCATTCAAGAATGCAGAGGGAAAACATGGAATATAATACTGCTATGTAGGGCTTTGTTCGGCATAGCTTGAGCTTCGTCTGCCGTAGCACCGAGTCGGAGAAGCCATTTCCAGCGCTACAGTGTCGCACAGTACCGCGCTACTGTAGCGAGCTGAAGCTATTCTGGGCGGAGCGGTGCCAAAGGGGCCCTATAATTCTTTGCTGATTTGTGGTGCCATCCTCTTGAGCTGAGCATGCTGCAGAGTATGTTCATCATCTTCCCTGGATTACAGACACGCTTCAAACATGGACCTCAATCCAACTTCAGCCGGTAATCCTTTTCGTCAGCCCCTTCTGCTTGATCTCTCCATCCTGATCATGACACACCTTCCCGTTTTCCTTTGCTGTTGATGTTATGAGGGAACACAGCTTTCCTGAAGCACATTTGTTGCTGCTACTGCAACACATGTTCATCTGATACCCGAAAACCTGAAACCTGATTATTCATCCTTCCAGCATGCAGCGCTGCAGTCTGCTGAGGTCCTGACTTGACTCCTGAAGGAATAACATATAACAATTGAAGACAGTGACAAGCAAGCATCTTACTTTCATTTTTTTGGATGATTTGTCATGATTACACATTTGATTGTTCATGTTGATCATCTTCCCTGGTGTACAGGCATGCTTCAAGCATAGCGTAAATTTCTTCACTCTGAGGATGTCTACAGTCTCCATTGAAGAAGACATGGACCTTGTCCTGGACTTCGATCCAACTGCAGCCGGTAATCCTCTTCAGCCCCTTTTCCTTGATCTCTCTCCTGATCATAGAAACACTTTGCCAGCTTCCTGCAGCAGAATAAACATTTGACAGAAAAATATAGGATGACGTGTCCTTTGGATCCAATGCATGAATGCGCTTTGCAACGCTCTCAGCTAGCTCCCTGTTCCAGTGAATCTGGCAACCCCCTATCAGTGCCTTCCAGAACCCGATGCCAGGTTCAAAGGGAAGATCCTCGAGAAACCTCTTGGCGTCGTCGAACCGCTTTGCCCGAGATAGAAGATCAACCACACAAGCATAATGCTCAGGCTTCAGTATGCCAGGTTGTTCCCTCTCAGCAGCCTTGAACAGCGCATACCCCTCGTCAACCAGACCGGCATGGTTGCATCCAAACAGCAAGCCGAGAAGAGTGACATTATCCGGCTTCAGGCCCGTTGCTCTCATCGCCTTGTAAGCATTCAAAGCCTCCTCTCCTCTCCCATTCTGTGCATACCCGCAGATCAGTGCATTCCATGAGACCACGTTCTTTTGCTTCATCCTTTTGAACGCCAGGACACTGTCCTCCAAGCTACCACACCTTGCATAGAAGCTCACAAGAGAATTGCCCACATAGACGTCAAGCTTGCCCAAGGACTTGATGGCCGATGCGTGGACACTTCTACCAACGCCTAGTGCCCCTGCATTGGCAACAGAAGTGAGCACGCAGGGGAAGGTGCTTTCGTTCGGCGTGACACCTGCTCGACACATCTCCAGGAACAGATTAACAGCCTCCTCGCTGAGCCCAGCTTGGCTACACCCGCCGATCATCGCGTTCCAAGAGATCAGGTTCCTCTCCGGCATGCGCCGGAATAAACGGTCTGCTTCATCGAACATCCCGTTCTTCAGAAAGCCGGCAATGAGGGCGGTGTAGGAGACCACGTTCGGCTCACGGGTATCCTCCAGCGCTCCCTGGGCCTCCCTCATGGCGCCCATCTTGGCGTAGTGATCGAGGAGGGCGCTGCCGACGAAGACGTTGGAGCAGAGGCCGAGCTTGGCGGCGCAGGCGTGGAGCTGCGCGCCGACGCGCGGGGCGCGCAGCGCGGTGGCCGAGCGGAGGACGGTGCCGAAGGTGAACTCGTTGGGCGCGACACCGTCGGCGAGCACCCGGGAGAACATGGCGAGGGCGTCGCGGTGCCGGCCGCGGCGGGTGAGCGCGCCGATGGCCGCAGTGGCCGAGACGACGTCCCGGTGCGGCATTCCGTCGAGCACGTCGCGCGCGACTGCAAGTGCGCCGCGCCGTGAGCACCGCACGACTACCGCTGGATGAGCTGAGTCAGGGGCGACCGGGTCCCCCGACTTTCTCCTTTTTCTTTCTGATGAGGAGTTCGGTGTCCGGTTTCTGGTCTTTTGTAGTGCGGGGTAGCAAGACTTCCGTGCCGACGTGAACTGGTGATGGTGTTCTAGATTTGGGTGGGGTAACTGAGGATTTCGGCACGTCGCTAAATGTGCATCGTAGATTTGTCGATGTTTTGCGTGGACAAACGGGGTATGTAAATGATTTTGTAGGTGAGATCTGATCTGGTAATGCTTCAATGGTGTGGATCCAATCTGGCATCCAGTAAATCAGCTTTACGATAGGTGAAAACACAGCGTCTACTTCCTACATGCCCCACAGGCCACAGGCCACAGCAAAACCAGCAACACAGGACGCATGAAGGTGAAGCCGCCAGAATTTGTCAGGGCAGCTCTTTGGATCAGTGATACATCGGCGATAAGCAAAGGAACAAAAAAAAAACATCTGTTGGGTCAAATTCTTGAGTGGACAGCCTTGCAATTTTCTGTCGATGAATCAGAAGCATTCATCTCATGAGTATACAGTATAACAATACAAGTTTGAATTATTCTACTGCCAGTTATCTCTAGAGAAAAATTCCATATGCATATCAAGCAAATAAATGAAGCCTTCTTCAAAATATGGATACACTTGCTATTGTTCTCATAGGCCATCTGATGCGGAGCTCTTGGTGAGCTTAGGTCCTGCCCACTGTTGGCTAGCGCGAGACTTCGTCCATGGATCAAGAGGGGCTCGTTGGGGCGGCTGTGGGGTTGCAGGTTTGGCCTCTCGAAGCTCGTTCTCCCTGTCCACAAACCTGCATATGTAACCGATAAATACCGCATCTCTACAATGCTTTAAAAAAACTGGTATATGACATGCTGCAAGTAAACTCAAATCAAACTGTTCATCACGGTACAGCTTTGCTTATAACAAATTTGCTGTCAGACACTGTTACTATATTGCACTTTACGCTGCAGGAAGCAAAGAAAATTTTAGCAGTGCCCTCCAGAAAATGCAAGAAATATAAGGCGACGTTGCCCACTTGGTCTTTGATGTACAATGTCAAGAAAAGCCAAATACTTGGATGGTAACATATTGGCTTCTAAGAGTAATTTTAAGGATTGAATAACTTTTGTGTGGTGTTAAAACGTGGCCAGATTTCTAAAACATGTTGATGAATTAGTAACAGCCAGTAATAAAGCTGTAAAACCTAATTGGTTAACCAACTAGCAGCAATGGTCAGTAAAGGAAGTCAAAAAATAAACATTGCACTTTCAATATGCACGAGCAGCATCATGTGGAAACGCTATGGTAGAAATTATTTTTCTCATAGAAACATCAACAACAGGACATTTTAGCCCCAAGCAAGTTTGGGAAGGCCAAAGGCCAAATCATTTTTCTGATAGAAATATGGAGAAAGTATATTACTCGATGTATGCCATTTCTGCAGCATCACCAACACGTATCCTGGTGCGTAAGAGTCTTGTGTATCCGCCAGCTCGATCTCTGAAGATAAAAGGAACATATAATTAGTTCCAATCCACTCTGCTTCGAAATATATGGCATTCTATTTCTACATTTTTTCATCTGTCTTATCATACATCATTTTAGATAAATGTTAAGAGTTTTTGCTGCGTACTCCTTTGCTGAATGAAGTTTAGAACTAAGGGTCTGGAAAAAAAAGTTCAAATGCTGCTATGATACATTCTACGTTTTGCGTTATTGCATACTTATTTTGAAACAGAGATAATAAATCAAATGTAGAAATGGCAGATTATACAAAATTGAGCAGATATATGGGTAGGAAAGATAGATTACTTGTAGCGGTAGGCCAGCTCTGTGAATAGCTTATGAACAACATCATCACCTCGAACAAAGGCAGCAGCACGTCGTGCCGCATCCAGAGTACCCTACATGTTTGTGCCAATATATGTCATGAGTTTCTGCAATGTTAACTTCAACACGGTGTTAACAAAATAAACATGAAACCCAGGTCAGATAGAGAGGGTTGCAGATAAGCTTCAAGATAAAGGCATGGCAAAATTTCTCTTTCATGAAATAGCAACATATTAGGAAAAAGGTAAGGTATGACTGAATGGTAGGTTTCTTGGATCCTATAATTTTGGCAACAATGCATACCTATCTGTCTCATGAAGAGACATCCCTGAATCTGAATTCTACACTGGTAAGAGAGGAGCGGTTAAGTTCAGAAATAGCGACACTAGGTTATTCCATGCTTACCATCATTGCCAACCTATGTGGACACTATCGAAATGATGAGATTGTTAGGTTGTTTTACACGCACTCCTTCGTATAGATTCTTCGATACCACGAAATGGCATGATATTTCAGGATGGGATTCACTTAGCACCAGAGGAATAGTGTATCGTTTACCTCCTTCCCGAGCTGCACCATCTGATCCGCCTTCCGCCGCACCTCCTTCGCCTGAAACCAACCACGGCAAAAGGAACGGCATTCAATTCAACAATCACACATCTCCCGGAACATAAATCCAGCCTGCGCAGCACGAGCGCCCGCTCGAAGGAACGCCAAGACGCGGAAGTAAGTACCTTGGCGACGGTGGTCTCGATGCGCTCGTGCTTCACCAGCTGCGACACCATCGTCCTGCCGACGAGACAAATCCAGAGGTCAGCGGCGAGGCGGCGTGGAGCCACAGATAGCGGCCACGAGGTGGGAGAAAGGGAGACCTGAGCATGGAGACGCGGTGGGCGGCGGGGCGGTTGAGCTTGCGGAAGTTGCCCATGGCGACGGCGGAGCGGAGCGGCCGGCGGCGGCGAGGGTTGCGAGGGGGTTTGCGAGCGGGCTCAGGGCGGACCTGTGAGCCTCCTCTCTCTAGTTAGGTTCCTGGGCTCGCCATGAGTCGAACGGGCCTACGACCGGTAAGACGGGCCTCCAGGTTTAGTGCATTTCGGCCTTTGGGCTTGGGCTTTGTGATTTCAACCCAGTTGTCCACTATGGATTTCTCTTCTTTCGCTGCAACTGCTGTACCGGATCGCATCGAAGAAAACCGACCCGGTCCCGTCCTCTCCCTTCACGGCGTGCGCTGGACCAACGGGGTACGTGGAAAGGGAGTAGCGCAGTGCTAGCAGCAAACAGCTAACGTGACAGGAGCTCCGTGATTCCGGCGAAAGGTCGAGCTCCATCACGGCGCACGGCTACCGCACCGTTCTTTCCTTACCTCAGGCCTCGCCGGTCTAGGCTCCTTTAAAATCCTCGCAGGACCGGACGACACGTTGCGCTTGCACGCCTCTTTCCTCCAACGCGTGCGCTGCTCCGTCGCAGCGGACTTGCCGTGCACCAGCTCCGCGAGACCGCGACGGCAACACCGCGCGCGCGCACAAGCTCGCACTAGCTCCAAGTCCCGCGTACGGACGGACGCACAAAACTAAAAGCTATGGTGTTTTGCTGCACCTGGAGACCTGTGCGGCGCGACGGATGCGGACTTTCTTGGCAGCTCTAAATCACATGCCAGGTAGTGTAGCGTGCCTGTATTTTTCTGCTCCTAGCCTCCTACGATACCAAAGCATGCATCGTTGGCTCCGCCAAATCTGCATCTACCCGAGATAAAAGAAAGGTAAAAACCCTGCGGGTACGATGAGCTCCCGGGCCTGGGCCTGCCTGCCCCTGACATCGATGCCCGCTGCGTGAACGCGATCCATCGATTGCTCGCCTGACAGAAAGCTCGGCCGGCCACAGCCCACAGCGGTTAATCAGTGCGCTTACCGGGGCGCGGTAAAGACGAGCCGTGAAAAGGCGAAAACAACTCCACACGAGGGAGGGAGAGACCGAGAGAGAGGCTCGGGCTCGGGCTCGGCCTCGGCCTCGGCCTCGGCCGCGACGCCCCCGTCCCATCCACCTCCGCCGTGAGTCAAACGCAGTCTCGATCCTCCGGGAGCTCCCTTTGTTGTTCCTTCCCTTCCCTCCCCCGGCGTCGCTGCCCGCCCGTCGTGCGCTCTCGCTTTCCGCACCAGCCATCGCCGCCGTCTCGCCACCCCGTAGCCGGTGGAGCCTCCCGCTTGTCCTCACCCCCTGTCCGGCTCTCCCCGCCCGCCTGGCGGTTAATTCCTGGCGCGATCACAGGCGGCTGCCCCTGGAGCCACTGACCAGCGGGTCCACAGCGTGCTGGGGCCCAACCCCTAGATGGATTTGATTTGATTATCCGATCGTCTTAGCGTGGTCCCTGTCACGTGGCTCGGATTAGCATACTTGTCCCGTCTGCTCCCCATACACGTACGCAGCGCAGGCTCGCAGCAGCGGGTTGGAACTCGGAGGCGGCCCGGCCCAAGTGGGGCGGGGACAGGGATTGCAGCCTTCGGCTGCACGCAAGTGCTTCCAAATGTTACCAACACCGGCGCGGCATACCCGTGCTCGAACGGCTCACATGATGCACAGGTTATATTTTTTTTTGTAATGGCGCAGGCACGCCACGCGGCACCAGACAGACATGAGGAAACCTTAGAGCCAGTAAACAAACCCATTGGAAACTTGGAAGCAGGGACTCGTCTTGGCTCCTGAGAATGTACTTAGGGGATGTTTAGATGGTGAGGTAAAAAGTTTTACGTGTCATATTAAAGAGAATCTCACCATTTAGAAGTGTTAAATGTAGATTAAAATAAAATTAATTATATTTTTCGCCTGTAAATCGTGAGATGAATCTAATAAGGGTAATTAATCCATGATTTGCGGATATTTACTGTAGCATCGGTTGTGAATTATGGTTGCGAATTATGGATTAAGTGGGCTCATTAGATTCGTCTCGTGAATTACAACTCATCTGTGCAAAAGGTTTTATAAATAAATTTTATTTAATACTTCTAAATAGTAAAATTTTCTTTGATGTGATGAGTGAAAAAAATTTTAGGTGGGAACCAAACAGGGTGTGGTGGAGACTGGAGAGGCCTTGTTGGACTTTGGACCAGGGTGTGATGGCACTTCGTCTGGTCAGCGTCGATTCGCCGTGCCCCAGGCGTGTGTTTGAGTGTGGGCCTCGTGAGTCAAAGGGGCGAGCATTTTTCACCGTCCTCTAGACGACTGGGGTCTCGCAAGCCGGCAAGCCTCATTAGCCAGTCAACGCAACACCGACAGCAATTAAGCTCCTGTTAACTAGTACTCCTAGAAGCTTAGTACTATACTTAACCAGTAGGACAGTCCTGCTATACAAAAACGCAGGGCTCCGGCGTGTAGTTGACCTCATCAAGGACCAAACAGAGAGGAACCAAGTGGAAAACAGCAAGGCCACAAAGGGTTCTTTCCTACCAATCTTTCCCAGCTCCTTTTCCCTTCACAGGCTCCACAGTTTCTCTGCGGGTATTGGTGTGCACCAAGCCACGCAGAAGCGCCGCTGGTCCTCGCACGATTTGAATGCCTGCAACGCAGTAGCGAGTGTTTGCGCTGCGCGTCTGAGCCCTTTTCTCTCGCACCACCTCCCCTCGTGTCGCACTCGCGCCATTTAAGCGCTACGAGCTCAGCTCGCTAGCGGAAGGGAGCTGCCCAGCTGCCGCGCACCGATTTGTCCGGCGGCGGAGGGGGCGCGCGGCGGAGCATGGCGGTGGTGGTGGCGGGCGGCGGCGGCGGCAGGGCGAGAGCGGCGGAGCAGGCGAGGGTGCCGTGGCGGGAGCTGGAGCCGAGGAGCCCCGACATGGCCGCGCCGCCGAGGCGGCAGAGGCCGGCGAGGGCGGCGGTCGTGTACTACCTGTCGAGGAACGGGCACCTCGAGCACCCGCACTTCATGGAGGTCGCGCTCTCCTGCCCCGACGGCCTCTACCTCCGAGGTAACCAATGCTTTGCTTCGTTCTCGTTGGCGTTTTGCCTTCGTTTTCATGGCGTTGAGCGCGTTCTGTGCTGTGTTGCCGTTGCTGCTGTGCGCGCAGACGTGATCGACCGGCTCGACGCGCTGAGGGGCAAGGGCATGGCGAGCATGTACTCGTGGGCGTCCAAGAGGTAGGGGTTTCAGGTTTGCTTGCGCTGCGAGTTTGGTGCACCGCGCCGTGGCATGGCATGTGCTCATTGCTGCCTGCAATGCAGGAGCTACCGGAACGGGTTCGTGTGGCACGACCTGGCGGACGACGACTACATCCACCCGGTGGTCGGCCGGGAGTACGTGCTCAAGGGCACCGAGCGCCTGCACCCGCCGGCGCCGCCGCCCCCGCTGCTCGACGCGGCTGCCGCGTCCTCGTCGTCGTCGGGCTCGCAGGAGACGCCCACCTCGTCGTCCTCCGCCAGGTGGGAGGCGCGCGGCGGGCCGACGTACCGGAAGAAGAGCGCCAGCGCGTGCGGCGGGGCCGATGAGCTCAGCGAGTACGTGGTGTACAAGGGCGAGGAGCGCGCCGCGGACGCCGCGACGCAGACCGAGGACGTCTTTCGCGGCCGGGGCCACGGCCACCCGAGGCGCGTCAAGGCTCCCGCGGCGCAGGACGAGCTCAGCCGGGCGGAGACGTCGCCGCCGACGGCGTCGACGAGCCCCGAGACGCTGGAGGCGCTGATCAAGGCGGACGGGCGCGTCGTGGCGGCCGTCAGCGGCAGCGGCCGGGCCCGGGCGTCGTCCGTGCTCATGCAGCTCATCTCGTGCGGGTCCGTGTCCGTAGAGGAGGCCCACGCCTCCCCGGTGATGCCGCGCGCGCACCGCCACCACCACCACCACCACCGCGCGCGCCCGCCCCGCCCGCCGGCGTCCGCGGCCGCCGAGGTGGTCCCGTCCTACCGCGCGAAGATCGTGGAGGACAAGGAGTACTTCAGCGGCAGCATCATCGAGACCGCGAAGCGCTCGCCGGACGACGACGACGCGCCCCGGGACATGGCAGTCCTCCGTCGCTCGTCGTCGTACAACGCGGACAGGTAATTCCGAAACAAAAAATAAAAATCCCCCCATCCCCTCTCGCAATCATTAACGCCACGACGCAAGCCGCCGCAAGCGCCCGGATCACCGATCCGTCGCTTACGCGAGACGCCTCCCATGGCATCCAGTAGTAGTTAGGGTGAGCTGCCACTGTTGCATTGAGCCACCCCGTCGTAATCGGCAGTAATGGCTGCGGCCTCTGTCTCGCTCGTCGCCGCAGCGCAGCTGAACCCGCCGCCCATTGCCGTACGCGCACGTGCGTTCCGCTCCACCAACGTCCACCTCCATAAATGGAAGTAGGTCTGGCGGAGCTGTCGCCCACCAGGCGTCACGGCGCTGATCGTGGGGACGGGGAGGGGGTGGAGAATTTCAGGGACGGCCGAACGGGGGCTTCAATTCCTGGCCGGGGGATCTGGCGACCTGCCCTGTTCCGTGCGAGCCGGGCAGGGTCGATCGGTGGCTCCATGCTCGGGAGCACCGAATCCTCGAGCTGCTTTGCTTTTTGGCGCGCGTACGCTCCAATTTTCAGGAGGATTAGTCTGAAGCTACTCGCAGACCTGTGGTACTGCGCAGTTCTTGAAAGGGGAACCTGATGCCATGATGCGAGCCTGTGACAGCAGCCTTTGTCAGGAATTTCAAACCTCTTGCCTTTAATCAGTGGTCCAGAGAGCCCTAATCCGGGGGAGTGAGCACCAACCTGCATTCACTAGCGCTTAGAAATAAGAGACCGTGTGGAGTAGAGTAGGAGTAGTACTGCTCTACTGCCATGCGAGTGACGGCGTACGAGAACAGTGATGATGAGATGGTGATACGATGATGATTATGATCTGGTCCGTGCTGAAATTTCTGCTACCGTATCCGTATGGCAGGGTGATAAAGCTGGAGCTGGCCAAGGAGGCCGGGGACCTGCACGACCGCTGCATCCCGCGGAAGCCCAAGGCCAAGAAGGAAGGGTACCTGGTCATCTCCTGCACCGCGCAGCAGGGGAATAACAAGGGATGATGACGAGAGCGTCGTCGTCGTCGGCATGTGGATGCGGCCGTCATCCGGCGAGCTGGCTACTGGCGCCTGTGCGGTGTGGCTTCTTGGGGAACAGTAGATGATTGCCCGGTAGTCCAGCTCAGTTTGATGCCGTCTGCTTGTGAGTTTTGATTTCTGAGTGAAGTGAGCTCTGTTGATATATGTGCTGCCTCGTTGTCTGAATTTCGTACTGTCTAGTGGTAATCCTGATTCTGCTCTGTAACGGGTTTTCAGTGATAACGTACTATTTGCCCTAGAAAATGAAAAAAATGTTAACGTACTAGTACGTGCTTGATGAATCGAATCCGTCCTACTGCGTGATCGGTGGTGCATGGTAGCACGGTGCCAATGCGTTATGCTACCATCATTGCTTCTCGTCCTCTGATTCCTCCAAGTCGTGAGATATGTAGAATCTCGGCAAAGCAGCAGTACTCGACTGTACCTGTATTCCTTTTCCTTCATCAGTTCATTTTACCAGGCCCAGCTGTGAGATGCCTCCTCTGGGAAGTGTCGCTGCAGAGTGCAAAGGACCTGTAAATTTCTGGAGCTTGGCAGACACAGTCACACAGGAGCTTAATGATTAGACGGTTTTGCCCCTACTGGTACTTCATCTCACCATCTGTCTGCCTAGACATCAGCATCGGTCCCCATGGTCAGCTCTCTACTCTATGCTCTGCATCCTCCTGAATCCTGGTCCATTTCGTCTCACAACAGTCTCTTTCCTGACTACGAGATTGCGGTGGTAGTAGCGCGCAGCGTGGAGGCGGCCGTTAGAGCAAGAATTATGAAAGGCTGCAAGCAGCCTAAGTTGTAAGCTTACAGCCAATTTGGATACAGATAAAAAAAATCTATGAAAGAGATAGATGAATCATATATTAATGATAAATGACTAACCATTATATGAGTAGGTTAAGAGATAAGCTACAATAAATCTTTACAACTAGCAGCCGGCTGTATCATTAATCTTGCTTTTAGATGCTGTGAGTCTCCTTTGGAACCCGTGCGGTGGTTTAAGATGCTTCTGACGAATTCCGAACAAGTGGGCCGGAACAGACTCTCAGAAAGTCCCGAGCAGAACGAGAACGGCCCGATTTTTTGTTACAGGTACTTGGACTTTTCAGTTTGGTCGGTTTAGGCCGATCAGGTTGCACATATTGTGTCCACTCAAAAAAAAAAGTTTCAGATATTGTTGAGGTTTGATGTAGTTTGTTGTAGCTCCAATAATCTCTGTAATTTTCTCAAAAAAATAATCTCTGTAACAAACTGACGTGTACATTTACTGTATAACCGGCACCAATGAGAAGCAAACGCATTGCGTGTTCTCCATCTCCTCTTATCATGCTTTCATCATACTAGCTGTGTACGGCTGCGCGCTGGGATCGCGCCTAATGGTGGGCTGATCTCCAGCTCCTTCGACCGCTCGCTGGTGACTGGTGAGGTCGTGAGGATTAAATCTGTCCGTAATGTGTTTTGGTTCTCACGAGAGGATGAAATTTGTGTATTTTTAGATTCATACTCGGTCTGAAAAATTTGTGTGTCTCCAAGAGTTCAAGTGTTCCCGTGGCTTTTGTGCAATAACAGAATACTGATTAGGAACGACTTGAATAAGAGGAGACATGTTGAAGATCTTACCTGTTTATTCTGTTCTAACTCTGAATCTGTTCACCACTTGTTTTTTTGACTGTTGTGTGGCGGCTAATGCGCCGTCGGGAGGGGGAGTGCCAGGTGCGCGCGCGGGGCCGCTGGGTGGGCGTGTCGGCTGGGGAGAGGGAAGGGGTGGGCGGGATTAGGATTGCCTGTGTATATATGGGGTGGGGGGAGGGTTCGGTAGACCTATGCTAGTGGCAACCCGACTACTCGTGCAACCGTCTTGAGCGCGAACCGCGAGCCAGCGGGACGGGCGCCTATCCAACCATCCAGGAGGTCGGCAATCCTCCCTGGCGACGATGCCCTCCTGCCGGCCACCCTCCCGACCTCCGTGACAAGCCCGCTCGACATCCGCGTCTGCACGCCCGCCGTCCGCGGCGGGTGTCGACGTCGCGCCGAGCGGTTGCGCCCGCCTACCGACGTCCACGCCGAGCGTCCCCGACACGCGCTTGTGCTCGCCCGCCCGAAGGACAGAGTCAAACGAGGGAGGATGAGCACGTAAGGGTAGGATAGTCTATTCCAATAGCTTTCTATTAAAGTTGAATATAATATAAGCTATGATGTCCTACAACTAATTACCACCATCCAAGAATATCTATTGGCAAAGTCATATTTTTTCAGTGGCTTGTAGCAAATGCCATAGTTGAACGGTGTCTGGGAGCCAATTTTGCCTTCTCTCTTCTAAGCCTTCTCTCCTCTCTTGTGCCTATTATCTGAAGCTCTTTTTTATATAATACGTTTAAGTATTACTACTTAAGGAAAGCGTAAAAGTACGCGTACAAATACAGAGACATACGAAAAGGATACCGATATAGCTGTCGCAACCAAATTCCGTAAAGGACCTCAAAGAAGATAAAAATTACACTCAAGTCCCCAGATCCATTCCGCACACCACCATGAGCTGGAAGAGCTCCATCGCCCACTGGCGTTGAGAGGAGTTGAAGTAGACACCCATCCCGGAGAACGGGATGAGGCCGTCGGCAGTCGCGCATAAACCGGGGCCACGCCCCAAGCTCCACAGCTCCTGGACCACATCTCGCCGTCGTCGAGGGAAACTCGAGCGTGGTCCAGCCCCACGCATCCACAAAATCCAAAGCCTATTCTGCATCCTTGAAGTAAAAGGCCAGGTGCTCCACCACCTGCCGGAGATGAGTCACCAGGGCGGGATTCCTGTAAGGGGCTCCCGAACTCTCCATTAGCCCCGGAGTAAAGCGCCAACGGGGCGACAAAGAGTCGGAGCACATTTATTTCGCTGCACCGTCGCCGCTGCCGCCTCACCGCCGCCGCCGCTTGGAACCACACACGGGGCTGGCGAAAACACCGCCGGAGCCGGTCAACGTCGGCCCGCTCTGGACTCACCAGAGCGACCTGTCGAGACACGAGGTCCGCCACCGGTGACAAAAGCACCGACCTAGAACGAAGAGCCATCTAAGGGGAAACATCCCAAACACAAGGAGATAGAACACTACTAGCCTCCTTCGACCCTCGCCGGAGACACCGTCACGAACGCCGCCTCCGCTGGAGAAGTGAAGAAGGAACTTACTCTAGACAACGATATAGAAGACGCCACCGAGAGATACAAGCTCGAAGATCTAAATCGATAGCTCTACGACGTCCTTCCGCCAAGGGATCGAGCTCCCCTCTCAACTCCGACGCCAGGGCCAGCGCCAAAGAAGAGGAGGGCGGTGGATTGAGAAGGAAAGGACGAGCCGCTCCCGAAATCGCACAAGAATACTCTAGTAAGGGGAAAGGAGAGCCTCCAAACTCCAGAGCGTTCTAGCACCAGTCGCTCACACGCGTTATCTGAAGGTTCGAATGGTCGAATCGAATCGTTTCCTTTCCTTGTTCGCGTTGAAGCGCGAATCTTGATGCCTGCTACACTTCCACGTTCAGGATAAACCTGCCGGCCACGTATACAAATGACAAATCCTTTCTCCTCCTTTCTCCCGTGTAGCGGTGACCGTCAGATCGCAGATAGTGGCGGGGGCAACTCAGTGGCACTGGCCGGTAATTTTCATCATCTCGAAAGGGTAAGCTGATACTGCCGTCTAGATTTGGGATGGGAAGGGGCAAGGGTTGAGAAATTTCAAAATTTGGGACTCAATTCGCACGTCTCACAGGATTTAACACCCAATTCACAGGCCTTTCAGAATTTGAAGCTGTGCACGTGAATTCTTGCAGTTTGGGTGTTTTTCTTCCTTTTTCTCTATTTTCTCTCTTTTCTCTTTTCTTTTCTTAAAACTCTTTTCTCTTTTCTTTTAACTGTACAGGCCACGGGAAAAAGATGGTCCTGCCCTTGCCTTATCCCTTCATCTGAATCGATCCCTGACTCTCTCTCGTTCCGCGGGACCCTCGTCTACGACACGGAGACGGCGGCGCTGGCCACCGGCTACACGAGCCAAGGGGGTTGTGCTGGGAGAGAGGCAGGCGGCGGCACGAGCGCACCGCGCCATCGCGCACGCAGCGGGGGAGGGCAGGTTGACGACGGCGTGCGACTACTCTGCCCCAGGCCGCTAGAACGCTCGGATTCGGCGGAGGTACGTGACCCCAACTTAGACGGTTTAATTTCCGAATTCGATTACATCTAGGTAGAGGGGAGGAGCCCTACCTGGCACAGGCATTGCTGAGGCTCCATAAGTAAAGGCATCCTATCTGGCTGATTTGGCCCTGTGAGACATCTCGATTGCAACGAAAAATCGAATCTTTACCAGTAAGGAACGGAACGGGACCTCTGAATCCGGGTAACTCGGTGGAGGAGCACAAAATTGTTGGAGGGGGGATGTCCAAGCGGCGGCAGGAGCAGGGCCAGGGCCAGGGACAGGGGACCGGCAAGAGGTTGCAGAAGCAAAAGCATCTCTATCTAGTGCTGGAGGATTGGGCCAAAGGCTTCTCGATCCATAAGATCGACACTGCCAACCCTCACCTCGGGGATCCCCCCGTCCTCCGGCTGGTGGCACCTGTACCTTACTGTCCCATGATCGCCCTGGGAAACAACATCTTCACTGTGAGCAACCAGCACCGCGGGACCCTCGTCTACGACACGGAGACGGCGGCGCTGGCCACCGGCCCTTGCCTCCCGGATCTGTTACTCGATGGTGTTAACAAGTTTGTGTTCGCCGCCGATAAGCTGTATGCATTCACGTACTACTTTGGCAAAAGGCCGCACTCCTTTAAGGTGATGTCCGCGGCCGGTGCCAAGCAAGGTCTGCGTCTATCAACCCCAACTTTGGATTGGTCATGGCAAAGCCTGCCATTCCCACCACCATTCAAGACGGAGGAAGTGATTGTCTCCTACGCCCTTCACCCAGATGGACACACCATCTTCATCTCTGCCCACGGAACGCATATAGGTGATCGGACCTTCTCCTTTGACACCAGTCACTGCGAGTGGAGGTACCATGGCGAGTGGAGGTTGCCTTTCAAACATGAAGGCTTCTTTGACAGTGATCTGGATGCATGGGTTGGGCTTCACAGGGATGGTGGCATTTGCTCCTGCCAAGTGATCTCCCACAGCAGCACAAGTGCCATGCAGCCGGACTGGAAGATGGCCAAGGACAAGCTGTGGAGCCGAGACAAGGTGGATCGTACGCCTACTCTGACATACATGGGTGGTTCCAGATTTTTGCATTGTGTTGGTGCACGAGGGACTGGAGTATGAGGACGCCTTTGGTGACTTTAATGGTTGCATGCTGGATATCACCATGTTCGGCCTCAAGTACAGTCACAAGGGATAGCTGCAAACCATTGGCCGCACCACCAACTCCTATCTAGTGTCAAAGCATCTTTCCTCATTTTCTCCTGTAGCCTTCTGGATGTAGGAATTGACCTGCTTTTTGGTTTGGTTGTATGCAATGCATACTTGTCTGTCCAATTACCTTGGATGTAAGTTATGTTTTATGGCAATAACAATTTTGGTTTGGTTGCATGCAATGCATATTTGTCTGTCCAATTACCCTGGATGTAAGTTATGTTTTATGGCAATAAAAAGTGTCTTCCTGTAATTTGTGGAAGCTGTTGACCTATTTCTTTATGCGGTAGTTCACGGATATGCAGATATGTCGAACTTTAAAGAACTAAAAACAGTTGCTGTGCCCCTTACAATATATCACTATATCATAATCAATGTGGATGATGCAATTCTAATCTATCCTCTGGTTCTCTCAATAAACAATGAAATGATTTCTGTCACTGCACATAAGATATAATATGTTTACAGTCTGATTTTGTAAAACCAGAGGTTTCATAGGCCACTAAAGCTTAGTACTCTGGTTATTACACAAAATGACTGCACAATTTGAATAGAGGGTCTGAACATAATCTTCAATTCCTTCTTGATCCTGGACTGCCTTCACTGAGGACACAAAATAGTAGTATCGTAAAAAAAAGGTAAATAAAATAATGGTAGTGTCAAGCTGTTCATATGCCATAGTAGGTTGTCAATTAAAAATCGTCTACTACAGTATAAAGGACCAGACCACAAAGTATCCTGTGTTGCAAGCTGCAACCATGTTTGGTCCCCGGAACCAATTTTCCCATGTGAAAATGTCTAGTTTCTTGCTGAAGGAGTTACACATTCACTTGAAATAAGGTCAGTGCTTCAATAATCAATATCCAAAGGATGCTTGGCATGTAGTCAGCTCTTACAGTTCAAATTTTCAACACCCTAGATATCCAGTTAAAGGCAGATTCATAAATGTTATTATATGTCTTGTTCTTTAGTTGTTACATGGTGCCTGATTTTTTATCGTAATTTCCCAATACTTGCAGGGAATTTTGCGTGCCAATATTTTTTGGCCGCGAGTTCGGCATGGATTACTTGTGAACCTGTTATGGTTGGCTGAATTGAAACTTTTGCGTATGCACAAATTCGTGGAGTTAGATCCTTCGCGTGGAACGGCGGCCTGCTGTCTTCTGCCTCTCCGGCTTTGTGAGTATTTAATATTACGACGTGCAGCCATTGGTTTCGCATGTTCAAGACTATGGGCGACGGGGAAAGGGGGATACTTGAAATTAGAAATTGAGGTGTTGATGCGAGTAGAATTTTTTGTTGCAGCTGTGAGGTTTCTTGTGTTAGCAGGCCTCTTCCTGCATTCATCACTTAGAGGTGTTTTAGTTGCTGCAAGTGGGAAATTTGTATGATTTATGAGCTCATGAAGTTAAAGGTTCGGGTATTTTTCAATCAATCAAACTTAGGTGAAACATTGGTAATGCGTTGAACATATTCATTTTGTTGATGGAACAGTTTGTTCATCAAATGTGGCTGAAAGTAGATTCTTGTATGTGTATGTATTCATTAATATAAGGATTTATTGAAGGGCTGAACTTTGCGAGAAAAGATGGATGCCAAAAAGAAGAGGAACAAGAAGAAGGGAAACCAAGGGGAGAACACCACTGATGTGACATCCAATGCTGGAGAAGCTGCTCCCCAGAACCACAATCATGAGTCAGCCCCAAGAGACCATTATAAAGGTTCTGATGCAGATGATGCAATGTCCAGTGTTGGAGAGGGAGTTCCTCAGTACCAGAATCACGAGCCAACTCTTCCGTTGGATCATAATGGCAGCACAAATGCCCATGATACTACATCCCCTATTGGAGAAGGGATCTCATGCTACCAGAACAATGAACCCACGCTGACACAGAATCACAAGGCCAGCAATGCAGTCCCTGCAGATCAGAGGATGTCACATAGGGGGATGTCACGTAGGACAATATTCATTTAGGGTTCACTTTTGAGACAAGCAATATTGCTACCATAGTACCATTTGATCATAACATGGCACCTGTAGCAACACACGGGCATTCAACTAGATTACCCCAGTCCACTACTTCATCAGCAAACAATTGGTTTTACTGAGGTGATGAGTAAAGTAAGTGATTTTTATGGCAAACTATTTGAGTCTTTGTTCCTTTCACTGGACATGTATATTGCCCTTCCATCAAGTGTTTTGCCGTACCAAGTTACTTCTTATTCATCCGATATTTGCACACCAACAGGACATTATAGGCTCTGCATATTGTACTTGGTTCTTTTTCATGTGTATTCCTGCTCATAGTTTAGGATTGATAATTCACATCTCTGCAGGTAATAACTATTTGCACATGTTCCTTCCTGCAGGGTAACGAACTGATTGCTGACAGAGGTCTGAGCAGTTCGGTGGAAATTACTCCTGATAATAGCTACGGTCAAATCAACAATACTCCCAGCAATGCCTGTGCTAGTAATTATCCAGAGGAAACATCAATGCAGCTTCCAGAAATAGGCACTGGCAATAGTATAGCCCAGGCTCATGTTGATGTCAGTGAGCATTGATTTGATGGACTAAGAACAAGTGAAGAAATCATTCCAGTTCCGTTGGATGATATACAGATTCATGAGGATGACCCACGGCAACCAGAAGCAGACGATGAGATAGATGAGGTTCCATTTTCTGATGCCCCGATCATTGGTGCTCCATTCCGATTGATCTCATTTGTTGCTAGGTATGTCAGTGGTGCTGATTTGGTGAATCAGAAATAACTCCATCTGCACTGATAAATTCTTTATTATGTTAAGATAGGATGGGTGGGTTGGATCCAACAGAGTATGGAAGCTTTGTTCATTCTTGGTAGTGCTCATGTCACTGCCGATTCTTCTCCTTCCCCTGTCCTTTTTTCAGGCGCAGGAGAAATCTGTGTTCCTTATACAGGAGGCTGTGTACCATGGCCCTCTAATACCGGTCTAACCATGTGAAAGTTGTATTGGTCAGAGATAACATTAACAACTGAAATTTTGGTTCATGCCAGGATTTGACAGATGCACCGACAATATAACATGTTGGAAATAGCTACTTGCTTGATTTATTGCCTGTCTTGGTGTTAATATGCAAACGAATTGTTGCGACGTTGCCTTCTCGTGGTTCATGTTGCGATTATTTGTGTGGTGCTATGCAACTCATTTTTGTCTTGTGTGCTGCGATTCTTTGCTTATGCTGTGCTCCATTTTGGAAACCGTGCTATGTTGCTAGTTGTTTCTAGAACTGAAGAGCAGATGTTAGCGCACATTTTATTTCCATCACAATAAGCGACACAAGTACACACTCGTGTCAACAAACACAACACGTTCTGATGAACCAAGGTTACCGTACATCTGAGCAGGCAGACACAGAGCAGAAGTGTAAACGCCTCCCAGTTAACGTGCACAGGGAATAACATTACAGCTGTAACGATACAACGCGCTATGGTTCCAGTTCCAGCGTAGCTTTAGAACTACGAAGGGTATATAATATCATCGATGTCATGGACATTGGATACACGAGTTCTGAATCAGAATCGCATTGCCTAGGCAGAAAAATCCAACAATTCACACCGATGGAGGATTGGATTCCCTGGTATTGCCGTTGGAGGGAGTGCGGCTCTCCAAAGTAGACTGCCGGAGCTCCTCCATCATCCTGATCACCTCCGCCATTGTCGGGCGCCAGTCTGGTGACCACGACGTGCACGCCATGGCGATATGGAGCATCTGGACCAACTCATCTTCTATGTTCGGATATTTCATCAGCTGGACATCAAATACTTCGGCGGTCCACTCCTCACGGACAACAGAATGCACCCTTCCGCACCTCAAATTCATTAAATTAATACTCCATCCATTCTAAATTATTAGTTATTTTAATTTTTCTAGATTCATAGATTTTACAATGCATCACATAAAATTAATTAAATTAATACTCCATCCATTCTAAATTATTAGTTATTTTAATTTTTCTAGATTCATAGATTTTACAATGCATCACATAAATATACACGTAGATTCAAAACGACTAATAATTTAGGATGGAAGTAGTACCGGTGTTTCTGCCCCTAAGAAAATGTACTAATATTTGTTTGAGCTCAATGGTGTTCTTCCTCCTGAAGAATACAGCCCCCTATTTGTCTCTTAATTATTGCTGCGAGATGTAAAGAGACACAGCATGGGACGAATATATGTAGGGCGGCAAATTAGGCACACATATATACTAGGCAGCCGTCCTCTCTCTCCTCTTGTCCAGATGCAAAGCAAGCATTACATGGGAGTTCATGAGAACACAAGAAAGAAGAAACGCATACTAAAATCAAAAATCAACAGCCAGTATTTGCATTAATAGGTACCCAGTGCCGCCTCCTTTGCTCTCAAAAGTTTTCCATCGTACACCAGCCCATGGATCAGGGTCACGTCGTCTAAGACTCGAGCTGCGCGTACCAGATCCCCTGGATCTTCACATCCTTGGGCGCCTTGGCCCCGAGGTCGGTGTCCGACGGCTGCACGCTCTCGAAGACGCCGATGACCTCGCCGGTCTCTGGATTGCTCTTGGTCACGCTCAATGTGATGTTGCCAGTCGACGATGAGGCGTTCTTGATGTTCTCCTTCACGAGCTCCTCCTCGTCTCCTCTGCCTCCGGCGGGGAGCGCCACGGCGTTGTCGTACCCGGTGGAGCCACCACGGCCCTTGGGGTCGAGGAAGGAAGAGCCACGGTAGCTCGGCACGAGGAAGGGCCCGCCGAAGCTCTCGGGCTTGCCGGTGGCGACGAGCTGCTTGACGGTGAAGAGGAAGGGCACGCGCTCGCCTCCCGGGAGCTGCACGGTGACGGCGGCGTAGTCGATGCCGTCCTTCTCCTCGAACTTAAGGGTGCCGTCGGAGCCGACCTCGAGCGGGCCCTCGATCTCGTCGAGGGTGTAGGTGAGGCGGGTCATGAGCTTGGTCTTCTGGAACTCGGGCGGGGCGTTCTTGGCGATGCCCTCGGCCTTGACGGTGAAGGACGTCGGCTCCAGGCAGAACTTCTTCATCTGGTACTTGCCGGGCTTGAACGGGAAGGACTCGACGCCGCCATCGATGGTCGGGCACTGGTTCGCCGTGCCGGTCCCCTTCACCTCCATGTACGTCTTGCTCTGGATCTCGTCATAGGTCAGCCTCTTGGGCGTGCCCTCCGCGCTCGCTCCCTGCAGCACACGTCATCAATCATTCATTTCTCGACCTTGAGCGGCCAGCGGCAGCTGCGCCTGCTAGTGCTAGCACACAACAAATCGGAAGAATCAGCTGCCACGCGCTTGCTTACCGAGACGAGGAGCGCCGAGGTGGCGAGCGCGAAGCCGGCGAGCTTGGCGGCGTCGACGCACTTGCTCGCGACCTCCCTGATGTCGGACTGCAGGGAGCACGTGATCCTGCCCGCGCCGGTGTCGACGCCGAACGCCCTGGCGACGTGGGACGGCTGGCGGGACGGCAGCGAGGCGGAGGCCCGGCCGCCGATCTTGGCCGGCTGCATCAGGGTGGCCGCGGCTTGGAGTGACGATGCCATTGCCGTCGCTGCGCCTGCGCTCTCCTCGGACCTTGCCTCTGGCGTGTGTGTCTCGTGAAGGGGGCGGGCGAGCGAGCGTTATCTATGCGCAGCTAAGAGGAGCGGATAAGGCGTGGCCTCCGATTGGTGGCTTGGGGCTGTGGCGATGCCGCGACGTGGACGCGGAGCGATAAGGTGTGGCCTCCCATTGGTGGCTTGGGGCTATGGTGACGCCGACGTGGACGCACACGTGGCATGTTTTGCGGCGGGGACTGGCAGAGCAAGGATCTCTGTCAATGTAGGGTTCAGCCTACTTGTGGCTCCGGCGCGCCTTCTTCTTCTCGGATCACTCCCGTATATATATAGTAACTAGATTCTTAATAGTGGCTTGCGCGCGTCCATGACGGAATATGACACAAGATGCAGCGATGCACTTCAGAATGTTGTGCCATGATCAGCCATCAAGCACTACGGTTTGGTAAAACTGGTATTAAGGTGGCGTCTTCTGAATGCCACATTCATACCACATGAACCTGAATTTCTGAATTTTGAACACATTCAAGATAACAAATCCATCGCATTCACATGAAGAAATGATTGCAGACTTCTTGCACATATGGACCTAAGATTATTCTAATCAACATCTTCTAACTTGATTCAGCATTTCTAATCAGCAGCCAATTTTTATGCTCTGAATTGTGCATAGTTTCAGTTCTGTTTGAAGGAGATGTTGTCTTTCATTTTAGCATGCGAAATCAACGCTCACGTTTTATTTTTGTATCCTCTTTATGTGCCTTGCAGCTTGATCCGTTAGCATGTGCACACATGCATCAACAGGCACCGTGTTGCTAGTACGAGTGGAGGAGTGGGAATGTCGGATCTTCAGGTCCAAAGAGACACTACGTTTTGCTACTCTTTCAGTATTGCAGTGAGAACCGAGAACTAACCTGAATCAGAGGCTGCCGAGCCCTTAAATTTTAGGTCTGAATGCTTGTGTTAACTGTCAGTGGTCTTCTTCAATCCCAATTTATCTTTTGAGATCATATCCTACTCATTAGCCAGGCGCCGTGAAGCAGTGGAGGGAGTTTGAGGACGCCATTGGCCCTCTCCCGCGCCCTCCGCTTCCTGCGGCCTGAGGAGATTGCGGCAGCGGCGCGGATGGGGACGGCCGTGGTGCCTGTGCCGCGGAGCAGGAGTGGAAGGTTCTCGACGACGACGACGTGCGACTCATCGGCCGGGCCTACCAGTTCCCCGTCGACCACGGGTGGTCGCCAACGTCGGCAAATGCGAAAACTTCTGCCCAACCAGTGAGCAAAGCTGGGCGAGCAGGCAGGCTCTGGGTCATGCTCATGCACATTCCGGGGTATCGCTCCCTTGCAGGCAAATCAGCGAACACCTGGTGCGCACCCGCCGGCGGCACGCCGACACGCTAGAACACAGAACGCGAAACGGCAATGGCGGACACGGTGGAGAATGAGCGGAGATGATGGCGGTGTTGGCTGGAACATGCATACCGCGAAACAAGAATGAGCGGCGCGTGATCCTGACGAGGCAGGTACGAGATACGGACGGGGACGGCCGGCGCCGGCGGCCCGCCGCGACCTCGCCATCTTCCATATTGCCGGCCCGCAATATTTGCAAAACGGCCCCTAATCTTTTTCAAATACACCCCTGCTTCGGATCGTATCAACCCCTATTATTTACATATAACCCCCTATTTTGGGTCGCGATTAAGAATCGCGATCCGAATAATTTTGATTTAACCCCCTCAGTATTTTCAGATAGCCCCCTAGTCATGGTCCGCTCCTCCGCCGCCCGTCCGCCGTCGCCCTCCACCCCGGCAATACCAAACCCCGCCTCGGCCAACCGCCAACAATCCCTAGCTCGTCCCTAGCACCGTCCTCATAATCTCACCCCTCGCTGCAAGACTTGTGGGGCAGAGCCGCAGTTCGCCGTAGTGCGGCACCCAGGCCGCGTGGAGCGAGGCGTCGGCCGCCTCCGCGAAATTGTAGAGCGGATAGCAAGTCGCCCATCCTCGTCCACTGCCGCGTCCTACGGCGACCTCTCTTCGGCGCCCCTCACCCCCACACCCTTCTCCTTCGATTGCTCCGATCGCCCCCCCCCCCCCCCCCCCCCCCCCCTCCTCCTCCTCCTCCTCCTCCTCGGCAGCGGTGGCGAGGGCCAAGACCGCGCTTTCGCCAGCCCCTGCGTTCGACGACGGCATCTTCGACGCGCTCCCCTAGAGGTTGAGGATGGAGAAGACAGAGCTGTTGGCTGCATTGGGAAAAGCAAGGGGGAAGCTAGCTATAGGAGGGGAAATTGCGCAAGCTGCAGAGCTGAGAGCTGTCAAGAAAGAATTTCAGGCCAAAGATAATGCTGTTGCCGTACTTAGTGAAAGGGTCAGGAAATTAGAGAAGCAAAGATGCTTTTGCGTGCAGGATGTGCAGCTCTGCTAGACGCTAGTAATGTTCAGGTCCTGGATGTAATGTTTGGTGTTATGATGGATGCAATGACTTGCTGACTGTGTAGTGTCCCTTAACAATGAAATGTCCTGGATGTAATGTTCATTGACAATGGAATGGCTTTCGTGCAGACAATCTGATGAAGTTCACATATCTTCTTCATTCAGAGATGTATGACAAGAGCACAATACATTGAAGTTCAGTACAATGAAGTGGACGAATCAGGTTCACATAAGTTACATTGAAGTTGAGCACACAAGTGCTTCCGACAAGTACCCAAGAAGCCCAGTATCTCTCATGCAGTTCCCAGCAAGAGTGGGCCGGCACAGATTGGACTTTACAGAACGTAGAACGGCCCAATTTTTTGCAGGTGATTATACTTTTCGGCTATGCTTGGAGATTTTATGGCAGCTGTTTAGCACCCAGTGGCTCAATCATAAATTCCACGAAGAACATCAGGTCTTTTGCATGCCGTGTGCTAATTTCCCCCGGAATGTTTTGGTTTCGCATGAGGAATTTTTCATCATTTTCTTGGAACTGCATGAGATATACTAATCGGAAACAACAATTTCTATTGAACCACTAATTGACACACAGCAAGCTGTCAGATAATATTGACAATTTTATTTACAACAAATGAATTGCAATCGACAAATAGCTTTACAAAGGAGAACCAACTAATGAAACAGAACCTAAGAAACGAAGCTACAGTTAATGAGGAATTCCTCCTTGTCATGTTCAGGCTCCGAAAATTTAGTAACCACTCATGTACACCATAGAATCACCATGCATATGTACGCTGTGCACGCCACGCTATACAAGCAGGTTGAGCAGCTGAGGCTCCGAGCTGTGATCGGCGGATCGTTGTTGATCTTGGCCACCGTCGCCGCCGCCGCCGCCGTTGTCGTCCTCCAGCGGCGGGAAGTTGAGGTCCGGCATGGCCTGGTCCGGGTGCGCGGCGCCGTCGTCGTGCGCGGCCGGCGGCGCCTCGCCCCTGTGCCGGCGCATGTGCCCGCCGAGCGCCTGGCCCATGGAGAACTCGAGCCCGCAGACGGCGCACTCGTGCACCCGCGCCCTGTCCCTCTCCGCGGCCGCGGCCGCGGCCGCGGCGCCCGCGCCCGCCGCGTCGCTGAGCATCCGCGCCTGCAGCCGCGTGTGGCTGGTCCGGTGCCCGCCGAGCGCCTGGAACGACTGGAAGCGCTTGCTGCACGTCTTGCACTCGAACACGCCCTCCGCCGCCATGGCCCTCCTGCTCGCGGCCGACGCCGGCGGCGGCCTGCTGTCGCCGCCGCCCGCCACCGCCGCCGCCGGCTCCGGCAATGACGACAGCGAGAGCAGCGCCACGGCGTGCGCCCGGAGGCCCTCCATCTCCTTGCTCTCCTCCGCTTCGTGCCTCGTGAGCGTCATGGCGATCGATACCGATCCGATCGACAGACCAAACCGACCTTTCCCACAAGCTTCGTTCTTCTCCTTATCAACGAGCTAAAAAATTCCATCCTCACGCGCACGTACGAGTTGATTGCTATATAAACCTCCGAGGCGGCGCCGTGCGTGCGCGCTGACGAGAGAGGGGGAGCTTGTGCGTGTGACTGGACACGGGCATGTGTGTGATGGAAGAGGCGTTCACGTCAGGGCTTTGGTGGTGGAGGTACTTGCGCGTGCGAACTGGCCGCCCCGAGCCAGCCACCACCTCGACGCGACGATGGGATCGGAGCTTGGACACGAAGGAACGTGACGCGGTCGCACTCGTGCGTCTCACACTTGGTCACCCCCGTGGCGCCTCGGATGAGATCGCGCGGTTAGGCTGGGCACGTAGCGAGAGGTTGCGTGCTCTCTTCGCCGCGCGTCCAGAAGCTAGCTAGCTTTTCATTGGTGGATGGCTCATCTATCTATCCTGGCCATGGCGGCGTCGCAGGGAACCTTGAGTCCTCGATCCTACCTACCAGCGTGAATCGATCGGCTGCCGTCTGGACCCACTGGTTTGATCTTTTGTGATCGTTCGCGTATGGGTGATCGGTTAGTTAGAGTACCTGTTCATCGTCGACCAACTTGCTCGTGTCATTGTGTCTATGCAGTACTTGGCTTGCTTGTTTTTTTTGAAAAAAAGATACACTTGGCTTGTACATGTAGGAGTACATGCCTTGACTATTTATTCCGTGACTGTACGTGCATATCTTGACGAATCGAAAGTGCGGTGACCATTTCTTCACGGCAGAAGACGGTGCTGTGCACGGGCAGCTTGGACGGCGGCCGAACCGCACGCTGCTCAATCCGCCGGCGTTTACCAGAACACACCGCGCACAGTTTAGTGCGCGGCGGGCGAGCGGACCACGTCGGCCGCCGCGGCCGGCCGCGAGTCCACACGGCGGCGGCGGACGTAAGGTGTGATGCACGGCTGCGCGAAGCAACGGCGGCCGACGACCCGTCACTTCGCCTGCGCGGCACAGCCGACAGATTTTTTTTTTTAAAAAAAAGAACCCGAGCGACGCGGAATTATTCCTCTCGGTTTCGTGACGTTTCGCTGGGTCGTCACCGTGCCCGCGCGCTTTTCTTGGGCCGGAAGCGGGCATGGGTTCTGGAAGAGAGCTAGGTAGCTAGCCACTGGTACAAGTCAGCTTGGGCTTTCATCCATCCAGACCCAGTAGCTTTGATGTGGATGGCCACGTCGTCGTGTGCTGAGGCGAAGGCTACATCAACACGCGCCTGACGCAGACGATTGCCCGGCGTGGTGGTACCGGTAGTGACCAGTGACACGGTACATGCTTGGCAAGTGTAGCCGATGGAGTGGTTGGCTGCCCTCTCTGCACTGCTGTCGTGGCGACAGGAGAGGGGGCGATTGCTAACTAGATCAAGCATACCGTCACATCGAGAAGCAGCAGGTGGAAGAGGGGGGAATAGTTCAAGGAGGGAACGAAAGCAAAAGCCTAACACTTTGACATGCGAGCGGATTTGACCTGCAACATTTTCAAGGATTCTTTTTACACCTGTTACTTGTTCCAAAAGGCACAGAGAAGGTACGTGATGGCAGCGGAAAAATGAACGAAGCGCCAGGAGTAGAAATTTCGCCGGGTTTCTGCACGCATGCGGGCCACGGGTTTAACGGTTCTCGATCGTGCATGTGCTGATTTTGACAGCGCCCAGCAGCCCAGCGTGTGATCGCCGATGGGTTCAGCGTTCTGCACGGGAGAAATGGAAAACCGGTGAGGGATTCAAAAGCACTGCTGGCAGCAGCAGGAAGAACGTGGATGTGGATCTCTCGTCATTTTCTACTGGCCATGGCCTCATGCTTTCTTTGAACAACGCCGCCTTCTCTTGAGAGGGTCACACATGTTGACCATCTAGTTTCAGATCATCCAGAATCCTTCTGAGAGGAATCCGGATCGTTCAGATGGACGACGGACTAGGCCTCAAGAAGACGCGTTAACGGCGGGGCCGTCTGTCTGGAGGCCCACAAGCCAGTTCGCGTGCCGGGCCCCTTTGGGACGGACATGGACCTGGTGCTGGCGGTAGCGGAGTGTGCTTTGGCGACGTCGCCAGCATCATCCAAGTCTCCTGGAGAACAAATGACCGAAACCGAAAGGATACCAATACCATGCTGCCGTTGTCATCTGGTGGAGGGAGCAGCCGAGACGAGCAGGAATGTGCAGGACCCGGGACAAAAGACGGTCGTATCCATCGGCGCCGGTGCACGGGAAGAAGAGCAAAACTGCTGAAGATTCATTGATTTTGACCGGAAAAACGTGAGCCTTCCACGCCGGCACCGGCTCTGCCCGAGACGTCCGGTCCGTTCCACAGGTGGGTGGTCCAGCGCCAGCACTCCGGCACCACGTTTCTGCGGTCCGCGCGGCCAGGTTTCTGCTCGCTGATACAGTGGTATGGCGTTGAACGCGATTGGGATGGTTGCTATCCGCATCGTTGGAGGCAGGTGATGTGACTGGTGTCTGCAGTGGAGGCTCAGCTCGGGTGCCAGTTCCAGAGGGTCCTCGTTCCCAGTTCGCACATAAGGTTACTGGTCGCAACAACGTCCTCTTCAGCTCTTGAGCAATTTGTTCTCTCTGTACGCGTACAGTGTCTGATGTTGGATTGCGTTTGCCGTGGTTCAGGATGGCAGAAAGCAAAGGGTGAACTCATTAGCCACCTATCGCTAGCTCACAATAATCCAGTTCAAGGAAACATTCAGACAGACTAAACAGACTGAACGAGCTTCTGAAGCAAAAAGAGAACTTGCAGAAGAAAAAAGAGCAGCTGCTAGAAGAGACCGTGCGAATCGTCTCCAACACCAAGTCACCAACACGGCATCACATCATCAAGCCGTTATTCTCTGTACTAATAGCAATATAGACTTGAAGAAGTCTCAGATTACAGAAAACAAATTCAGAAGAGCGGCAGAATTACAGTGCTGACCTGAGTGTACCATTATTTGCATGTTGCTAGTGGTATCTCGAGTTTGACATGACATAAACCATGCCGGCAGGCAAATGGTCAGGGATTACATTTACTTCCCACACATGTTGAAGTTTATCATTTCAGGGCTAATTCAGCAGCGGAAACGCCACATTTCATAATTCCAACATTTCAACCGATCAAATGACAGCTGATGACTTGAACTGCCCCCAGACAGCAGACAGGCAAAGATGACACAAAGCTCTGAGAACAGCTCCCATAACTTTTCTTTAATCATACACTATAATTTTTAAATAGAAATATAGCAGCATCAAATTACAGATGCGTGCATGAACCCAAACCATAACAACACAGCAAACTGTGGTACCATTTATTCCACTTGTCTCGTCCCACGGGCAGCTCAGTTTTCAGGGACAATCAAGGCAATTACATGATACTATAAGATAAAGTAGTTCAGGCATAATCTCTGCAGGGATTTGCGTGAATTACACGCGGAACACAATCAGAAGCACATGCTAGGGGTTGGCGCAGTTGCACCCCTAGCAGCTGGGCCCGCCATCTTCGTCGCGAGGGGATCCCATGCCTTGCCCTCGGTGTCGCTGCAATTCCCATTCTTGTTTGGATACATGGCAGCAGTTGTTGTAGAATTAACAGCACCCTTTGAAGCCCTAGCAGCTGGGCCCGCCATCTTCGTTGCGAGGGGATCCCATGCCTTGCCCTCGGTGTCGCTGCAATTCCCATTCTTGTTTGGATACATGGCAGCAGTTGTTGTAGAATCAACAGCACCCTTTGCAGCCAGATTCCTCAGACGGATGCGCTCAGCCCTTGACCCGATAGTCTGACCAACAATGGAGGCTGCTATGGTGAATGCCATTGCAGTCCTGGGCATCACAACAGACTTCCTCAGCATTGCAATGAATGGAACAGCGGCATGGACAGCTGCAAACCACTGAGGAGAGAACTTCTTGGTGTGCTCCCGCCACACCCCAAGAGGGATGTTTGCCGCCATTCCCAGTAGTGCAATGGCTACCATCTTTGAGGGCAGGGGCTGCGGTCGGAGGGATTTCACAAGCGCAGTTCGTGCAAGGGCGGCTCGGACAGCAACCACCACAGGTGGGCACTTCAGCTTCATACCAGCTGGTGGCTGTAAAGCCTTTGCGACAAGGGGCAAAACACCACTCATTGCCCGGTAAGACCGTGCAAGTGGGCACTGGCCATTTTCCAACCATTCATCGCTGAATGCCTCGTGCGATGGTGGATTAACTCCCTTTTGCTGAAAAGAACAAAGGAAAGGGAATGAGAACGCTGATCAGATATATCGAAACAAGCAGAATGAGATAGCTATGGTTTTCTGATCAACAACACTAGCCCTTAGATATAACCATGTAATGAATAGCTAAGAAATGTTCTGACTTTGGATTAAATGTAGAATAAGTGACATTACATATTGAGCCTTGGGTTGATATCAGCCATGTAATGAATGGCTAGGAAATGTCCTGACCTTGGACAAAATCTAGAATAAGTGATACTACATATTGAGCCTCAGGTTGATATTAGGATGGAAAGAATAAAAAAGTATAACATATCATCTGATGCAAATGAAATGAGACGTATAATATAAAAAAGAAGTGTCAGAACAAACTTTCATGGAAGACTGATCTGGGGTCTTGGGCTTCTGGTGGGACTGATCTAGATTGTTGGGTTTCTTGTTCTGCTTTTTGCCCTTGCCGTTGAAAAAGCCAAAACCAAATGGTCCAAATGCTGACAGACTTATTGTGGCTGCTCTAGCAGCCAATGGATTAAATGGCAGAGCAGGTTCAGTCTTCACACTAATGCTCTCATTGTGGTTTTCATCAGGTGCATATGATCTTTCTGAAAGGGGAACTATTCCGTCTCGGCCATGGAAAAGCTTGAATGCTGACTCAAAGCCTGGTCCATCCTCAAAAATTGGACCCTTGACTCCTCGGGCCTGCACAGTAACATATATTGTCAAGGAACTGACGAATTCCATGACATTAATAACTGCTAGTACAAAAGGTCATAGGAAGCAGATATTACAGCTACTGGCAAAGCAGAAGTAAATGAAAAGGTTGTAGCTCCGTTGATGTTTCTAAGGAATGGGCATCTCTCAACATCTGGGTGGCCAAAAAGGTTCTGTGATGATGCTGAATCACTGAGAAAGCTGCCGAAAAACATTTCCATCCTGACAAGTGCAAACTCAGATGAGCATTAGCGACATAGCAGGATGTATTTGAGCTAGGATGACGAACATCAAAACTAATATACACATCATGACATCAGTGATACTAAGAGTAGTTGAATCGTTGACAGAATCCTAATTGACAGGTGAGCGCCAGGGAAATAACATGCATGATTAAACAAACATTTTGCCGCCTGATAATAGAAAGAACTCAGACAACTTGCCGACACACATACAAACAAACGAAACATGTAGGCATGTTACACGTGCACAGTAGTTTTACTCTATAGACATCAGAAAAGGAAATACAGAGGCCCTTGTTTTATTATTAAGTGTGCTTCTGCACTCTGCAGTCTCTTATAGGAAGTATTATAACCACATGTGTGGTACCGGCCATATACAGCGACCAATGTCCTAGGAACACTTGTTCAGATGCATGCTAGATGAATTCAAGTAGTCATGTTTAGGTGTACTAAATACGGCATTAATAACTTCTTACTCCTTATATAACTGGATTTAAAGGTTACTAGCGAGAGATGGACAGACAGCACATATGCCTTTTTATGCATATGAAGCAAACTGTTAAGATAGATAGACATCCTATTTAAACATTGCAATGCTATTCTGTAGACATGTTATTGTGGTATGACTTGAACATAGCAATCCAATTCTGTGTATGCTACTATTATCTGCTGACAAATGCAGCAGCAACATCAAGAGTCCTAGAGGTGTTTGTTACTGTGAAGGAATACAGGCTGCCATTAACAGAACTAAAGAGACTAAGGTCCTGGACTAACAGTTTGTGAAGGCCCTAGAGTTACCATATAATATGAGAATTGATGTATGCTTTAGGTATGATCAACGCCAAAGAGTAACCATAGATTTGATTAGCTATTTTAGTTTCATACGTAAGATGGTCGCTCCTACATTGGTAAGAGTTTCTTCAAGACCATGCAAAACACATGCGCTCCTGCAAAGGAGTTCGATACAGATTTTGCACTGATAGGAGTATTTGCTGTATCGTTGTGATGCTTCTACCTGGGTAATGCACTCTTCACCTGTCCTATCTAGTTTACCTCTAATCTGTTGACCCTCATCAATTTTGCAGCAAGAGAAGTCCTTTATAACCATTTCCCCCACGCTCGCACGGTTATCCTGACAAATCAGGAGCTCGAAGCCTAAAATCCCCAGGCTGAATATGACAACCTCGCACAACAGGTTACCTTTAGCGTCGTGCAAGGGGAACAAGGCATTCCCTTGTCCAACATCGATTGGGCAGCTACGCAATCGCACAGCTAACCCCATCCCACATGCCCCCAAGTGTCAACCCGGAGGGAACCAGATCCCTGAGTTGCCTAACATCTCGCGAACCAGCAATTCCCACAACGAATTGGCACGAACAACCAACCAGATCTGCCCGCGCGAAACCGAGACAATAGCACCCCGCTCACACCAATTACGACAATCCGTCCGACCAAATTGCCCACATATCATATCAATTCAAGCCTACTGGTACCCCAATCCCCACGGATCCATCAATCAAGGAAACCGCCCGCCACGAAGACATCCTTCCTCGTGGCGAATCGCGGGGGAAGAGGTCGAATTCACAACGACGAGAGGAGCTAGGAGGCGAGGGGAGATCGGGGAAGGGGGGCGTGTGGAGAGCAGATACCTCGCCGAGTCCCTGGAGAGCCGGAAGTCCGACCTGCTGAGGGAGACGAATGCGGACGGGATCACGGGAGGAAGAGGGGAACGAAGGAGTGCTGTCGTGTGGTCAGCACGGCACGAACGGTGCGGGCGTCGCGCGGCCGGCACACCACTCCGCACCACGCGACGTGACGGCGACGCGTCCACGCCGCCACCTACCGTGAGAGCGTTGCGGTGCCGGGCTGGGCTGGGCTTGTCAGCGTCAGTAAATCGGGCTACATGGGCCTGGCCTTCCCAACACCGACGCGGATCTGGGCTTTCTTCTTTGCGCGCGGCGCGGAGGAATGATGACGTGGGTGGGTCAAGGTTTCCTTGCGTCGGCCGTGGGCCCGTGGCCCGTGGCTGCTTGCCTTCGTGCACTTTCATAGCACGGTGAGACTCTACGGAGTAGTTCAGTAGTCACGATATTTACTGAACCGGTCAAATCAGAGACGTTCTGTTTCAGGCTCTACTCTTGGCCAACAACAATGACGGACGTATAAAAAAAAAGGACAACAACGACGGAGGGAGGCTTGGACTAATTAAGTAGATGGCTGCTTGTTTTGTTTGGCTTTTTCGATTTCTTTCGATTTATTCCTTCTCACAGAATACTATTGAACCAGTCAAAATCCAACCCGTCGAACATAGTGAATGTGAGCCAGTGAAATAGTGAATCAATACTGTGTGTACACCAATGTATAGCAACAACCAACATCATCCTCTCTTATAGACATCCAAATTCTATCCAAACTAAAGCTTGAAACTTCGGCTGATTTCCTACAGTAAATTTCCAGTAATTTCGCGCATAAATTCATGTGTTAGATTGAGCACTTGGCCACTAACTAAACTACCTTTTAATTAAGGAAGCACAATTACCTAAGCACGGTCCATAATTTAATCATCGTGTACCCGACGCGAAACATCGATTCTTCTAAGCACATATTTAGCACTAATTGATTCTTGTATGCAGATGCATCTTCTAAATAGGGTAAGATAATTTATTTTTAGGATAAATTTTAAATCCTGGAATGATATGTTTTTTGGGACGGAGGGAGTAGATTGCCTTGTGTCACACTGCTACCATTACCCTCTCTGACTTCACCTTGACCCACTATAGGTAGTCGGCATCAACATACTATATCTATACATCTTTGATATATCGTGCGTCACGGCGTAGCATGATTTTTTTTTCAATTGTTTTATGTGTATACAAAAAAATGATACAATCCCAAGAAGATCAATGCACCATAAAACCATATAAGTTTGTAGAACGCTACCACCATCATCGCCACCACACATTGTTTCCAAGAACACCCATCAATTTATCGTGCAAGACCAATATCGCGGTGGAGCGCTTATTCTACGCACAGAAAATAATGTCTTTTATTATTCAGAACCTACGTGTTCTAGAAAAAAAAAAGATAAATGCGAGGCCATCCTAATCCCTAAAAACTAAAAGAAAAATTAGCATTGGTGGTGAACCGGGTGTCCAAAAGTGGCGATGGGACGGAAATTGTTTGCTTTCCTCAAGTTACAAAGAACACGAGAACTTTCTCTCCTTTCTACAAAACGAAATAAAGGTACACCATAGATGGATACAATAATAGCCATTCCCTTAACCTAACCCAACAAGACTGTTCCCAAGCACACAAGACCCTCCTTGGGAACACGGAAGGAAACTGAATCTGAAGCAGAGACATGGGCTATTGACATGGCACATGAGAATGGCATTCTTGCATGCCACTGGGCAATAGGAGTAGGAGCCCTGCCCTGCAAAACAGCAGGCGACGGCGGAACTACTTGTACCGCAACTCTGTTATTAGAGGCACTAAACACCCAGGCCCGGCCCTGAGGGGGGGCGAGCGGGGCAGCCGCCCTGGGCCCCCGATTCCAAGGGGCCCCGCTCAGATATGTACGTAGTGTATACATCCGTTCGTATAGCCAGACAATCTCCCGTCAGACGCCGTCTGTCCGTCTCGTTCCCAGTTCCAGCGAGGCCGTGTGGATTGAATCATCGTTTCGGAACCGGGCGAGAGCGATGCTCACACCGCCGCCGGGCGTATCGCGAGTGTGTGGCTGGACGCCGGGACGCCGACGACTCGCGAACGTCCGACGCCATCACGCTCGCGCCGGGAAGTCTATTCACTAAGGACGCCGTCTCCTTGTCTCCCTGCCTCCTGTGAATTGTGATCCCCTCTCTCTGCCGTCTGGACAACCTTTTAGTTTCGCCTAGGGCCCCTAAAATCTCAGGACCGGGCCTGTAAACACCAGGGCCTTTTCAAGGCCAGGTCATCTGGGGGGTTGCAGGCTGCTGCTCTGGGCGCCTGCCTCCTCTCTTGATCCATCCGGCGTCGCGCTCGTCATGGCACCGCTGAGGGGGGCGAACCGGAGGAAGCGCAAGCCCGAGCGGTCCTTGCCGGCGCAGGCGCAGGCGCAGGCGCCGCCGGTGCCGCAGCCCCTCGCCGGCGACTGGTGGGACGCCTTCTCCCGCAGGCTTGCAGCAGGTACGCACACACACACCCATGTGCCACCGTGTGCTCTCTGTCCCTAACCATGCGCCCCCGCGCCTCGTTTCCTGGGACGCTGCGACCTCGCAGCCGCGGCCCCAGGAAATGCGTGCTAACCTCTCGCGTTTTAGGATTGTTCGTGGACCGGTTCCGCGGTGCTAGATCAGGAGAGCCGTCGCTGAATTTGCAGTGCTCGCATGGCGTGCTCGTCCGGCGCGCTGCGTAATCCGCTCTCGCCGTGCTCCTTAATCTGGACGGTTAGCGTAATGAATCTGCTGCTCGCTCGCGGTTATTGGAGCTGGTGGGCATCAGGCTTGCGCGGTGTGCAGAGGCAAGCAACCACTGGGATGGGTGTTCCAGGCTGAGGCATAAGGGTATGTGCGATGAGTGTTGCTTCGAGGGCCTGGACACCAACAGCCTGTGAATGCAACAGCCAACAGGTCTGATGGCATCGATGGAGCAGCGTGTGCACAATGATTTTGCCATGTGAGGTGTTTGCTGCCTCGTCATGTCCATTCCACATCTGCAAAAACTAAGTGCAGTGGTGTTTAGGCGCTTTGGGTTTGACTGATGGCATTGATTCTGCCCATTGTGACTGTTGATGTCAACATGTCTAGAGGACTAAGGGTTCCTTTTATTTTATTTTATTTTATTTTTGTCTTGATGAACCGAGTACTTTCGAACAAGGGAGGAAGTGGAACCTGAATGAACACTAGTTCTTCTTCAGGCCGGCAAAGGATGATGAAACTTGATTAGTGAAAAATAGTTAGCTGTTAGTCGGTTGCTGGTGAACACTAGTTTATATGCGCAGATAGTTTCCCCCAATCCTACAGTAGATTTTTATTTGGGTGTCGTGTACTCAACCTTACCTGGCTATATGATTAATTATTCCTGCAATTTGGGTTGCCGCTATATTTAGCATACTGTAGATGGATCATCCTAGCAGTACTTAGATTTATCAAACAATCTCCAGATGATGTGTATGTCAGATGTCAGTGTCTGCTGGTTGTAGCTTCCTAAAAGATGTTTCGCCTAAATGCATACTGTAGATTTAGAGTTTTAACACATACTGTAGATGCCTACAGTAATTCAGAAAGCTATAATTTGATCATGTAAGAGTTAGGAACAGATAGTGATCTTGGTTGGTCTAGCTTTGATATGAAGGTTCATCCATTTTTATTCATCTGACTATCTCTCCATATAGAGAGTATAAATTGCAGATGTCTATGGGTTGGGCCTCCCCAGAGAGAAACAATACTGTAGGTGGCCACAGTAATTTAGCTAACTGTATTTTGGTTAGACCTATTGCAGAATCCTTAGAATATGGATTTTAGACTTTCTCTAGTCCTAGGAGTGTTCTATCTGCAATCAGCTTATATTGTTATAAATTAGTTGAATTACCAGGAAGCATTTGTGCTGACAGTAAGCTGAATGGTGATATTATCAGTCTCAAGTCACTGCAAGATACAGTTGAGTAACCTGTTCAAACTCTGATGCAGACCCAGGCATCAAATAAGATTTACTGAGATGGTCGCATGAAGGGTTAAAGCTCCTTAGCTATGTATTTACAACTGCACAATGTGTTTTCAACCGACAAAATTTCTACGGAACCGTGACTTTAGTATCTTGTGCAATCATATGTACAACTTGTTTCTGGTATCCTGAAAAAACATCTAACCTCTTCTGCTAATGATGGAAAATCGTTCATTCGACTTGTCTATCAGCTCGGCACTATTGCCAGTGTACTGCTTTATCTTGATTTCCTGCCATCTTCTAAAACATTAATATTTTAGATTTTAACTCATTGTAAAATCTCGCGCATCTTCCTCTTTTCTCTAAAACTATGCAGAACATAAGCTTTAATCCTTCAGATTTTAACCTTTCATGTCATTCGCATGGTGTCTTGTACAATAACTTTCCATTGTGATTAAGATAACGGTATCTCTACTCATGATTCAATCTGATGCCTTTACAGGACAACCTTCCGAAGAATGCCAAAACTTCGAGACTGCCTTTAAGATGTCGAGGAAGACCTTCGACTACCTTTGTTCTCTGATTAAAGGGGATTTCACGAGAAAGACACAAAGTTTCAGAAATTTCAGATTTGGGGACAAGGTGATTCTAGGTGTGGAGGATCAAGTCGCTGTTGCTCTACTAAGACTCACCACTGGTGAATCACTTCTGAGCATAGGAACATGCTTTGGGATGAACCACTCAGCCATCTCCAACATCACTTGGAGGTTCATCGAGTGCTTAGAGGAGCGCGCCACTTGTCATCTGAAGTGGCCTGATCCTGAGGAGATGGCAACCATTAAAGCAAAGTTTGAAAGAAACCAGGGTCTCCCCAACTGCTGTGGCGCTATAGACACAACGCACATCCTCATGTGCTCTTCAGCTCAGCCTAACAGCAATGTCTGGCTGGACGGCGAGAACAAGAACAGCATGGTCCTGCAGACTGTTGTCGACCCTGACATGCGATTCAGAGACGTCGTCAGTGGCTGGCCTGGGAGCTTGGACGACTCGTGCATCCTGCGCACCTCATGCTTCTACAGACTCTGCCAGAAAGGCTCAAGGCTGACCGGGCAAATGGAGCTTCCTGGAGAATCAGCAGGGTCAATGGTCAGAGAATACATTGTTGGTGATCCCAGCTATCCCCTCCTTCCATGGCTGATGACTCCATACCAAGAGCATTGCCTATCTTCAGAGAAAGTGGAATTCAACAAGCGTCACGCTGCGACGAGAATGGTGGTGCAAAGTGCCCTGGCCAATCTGAAGGAACGGTGGCAGGTCCTCAAGGGAGAGCTGTGGAGGCCGGACAAGCACCGGCTGCCAAGGATCATCTACGCTTGCTGCTTGCTAACTAACATCATGATCGACCTTGAAGATGCCGTGAGAGATGGGATGCTGGCATTGTTAGACATAACATAGCTCAGAACTTAAATTTAACAGGATGTAACACCTAAAATATGAGCACGATCTATAGAATAAGATGAACAATAAGTTTAGATCTCGACCGCCAGTCATCGTAGAAGCAGCTGAGGATGACATCTCGGCGGTGGTTGGTGTCGGGGACGAAGACGGTGCGTCTGTAGTCGTTCCCGTAGATGTTCCCGACGTAGACGAAGTAGTCGATCTCGCCGGGTACCGTCGTCCTTCCGGCCTGTAGCAGCACTGCCCGGTGTTGGACGGCAGGCGAAGGTGGTGGTCTTCAGGTAGCTCCAGCGCCGCCGCAGATCGGGACGGCTGTAGTGGACGGCTAGAGTTTCGGTTAATGACAAAAAATGCCGGATCCCACTATTTAATATGGCGCTGAACGACCTGGGGCCACAATCACTGGATTTGGGCCTCTGATCAAAACGCGTAACGGGCTTTAACTTATCCGTTTCTTTCTCTTTCATTTTCTACGTTTTTTGACCACCGAAAATAGTCACAACAGGCATCGCACCACCACGACGACGGCTACAGGCAGCAGATCAGCAGTGTGATGGACGACAACGCGGTCATGCAGAGGAACCTGCTGAGCCGGTAAGTCAGCAGACTCGGCAGCAGATGCCGAAGTGACTCCGTCCCTTCAGTTCCTTGCTAATACGAAACCAAGTATACCATCAGGATTACATAGTAGTGCGGATTTTCTTAATTTTGGGTATGATTGAATTAGGGCATTGGTATTTGGTAGACTGGAATAGTGAAATTAGTGAACAAGAAACGTCTTTAAGTTCGTGAATCCTGCTAAGTATAATATATTTTTCTACATGTCTGAGCAGAGACATGTCTACCGGACAGAATTTGCAGCTTCCATGGCTAACTGCATGATAATGTAAATCAATCAGTAACACGGAGACGATAACAAGAGCTTCCATGGCTAACTGAACCAAAGAAGAACAAGCTGCAAAAACCTGCTGCGCTCTCAGAGTTCAGATTGCGGGCCTCAAACCCGAATTTAGCTATCCAAAATACACTACTGAAACTTCAGTGAGAAGAAAAAACATGTCGTCAACAGATGAACCCTGACTGATTCTGATAGCGCCGATTGGTAATTCAGTAAACGGGCTAACAGTTCAGTCATTCGGGCTAGGATTGTGACTATTTGAAATGCATTCAAGCACCATTTCCAGCACAATCTATGTCAAAACCAGTCTCATATTGGGTCCACAGCATGGCATCCGTGGGCTGAAGGGCACTGAAAACACAGTCCTGGTGATCTGAATATTCAGATTGAGTGTTAATATTCAGACAACTGAAGATTGATTCTCACTTCTCAATTATATAAGCTCGGGATCTTTTTTTTTCACGCCCGTTCTTCCAAATGGATGATGCTAGATTGCTAGTTAGCTGCAAATGGGAAGACAGCCCAGCAAAGAACAGTGTGCCCGCTCGAGGCTCGACACATCCCAGCTTTCCGCTTTCGCTCACCATTTTCACCCCGGCGAGACATGCCCCCTGGTAGCTTCGTCTCCTGCGGCGGCGAAGACTGACGCCATGAACCCATCTTGAAATTAGCCACGGCCAGCCTCAGTTTCCCGGACCCAAATTTCGGGACGCTAATTTGCAGCCCAGACCAGCTGCCGACGCCCGGCCGAACTCCGAAGGCGGAAGCGCGCCGCTGCCGCTGCCGCCGCCATCACTGTCTTCACGACCCTCCCTCTAAAACTGGCCTTCTCTGCGCTTATCTACAATTAATCGTCTGATTTACCTCCGAATGTGTCACCGTCGTTCGCCCATCAGCGCTCTGCTTCAATCCGCCTCGAGACATCTGTTTAGAATGCGGGACCTATTTACAAATATTCAGGGTGCTATGTGTGTAAATATCCGGATCACGATCGTTAATCACGATCCGATCTAGGGTCCTATATGAAAATAGTTAGATCGTGCATCTATTCTTTTTTAGCTGAACAGGTGGAAGATCCATCCAATTTGGTTATATCGTGAACTCGAAATCAATAATCACGATCCAAATTAGAGTCCTATGTGTAAATATTAAGGGGTTTATATGAAAAAAATTCTGGATCGTGATTAATAGTTATGATCTAAACTAGGGTCTTATTTGCGGAAGATTCATGAACGTCCTCTGCTGCACGGCCACGCTGCGGCGCTACGACCCCGGAGCCCGCTCGTGCGCCCTGACTCCTCGCCGGTAACCACCCACCGCGGCGCTCGAACCGCCTCCGCGCGCCCCGCCGAACGCGACGTTTTCGCCGTTGCAAATGTACCGCACCCAACCATGAAGGCACGGGACAAGAAGATAGAGGTGGCGGCCCGGCGGCGGTCCTGGGGTGTCCCTTCCTCTCTAGTCTCTCGCCTCCGCCTCCGGCCGCGTCCACGACATGCTAGCATGAGGAGCGTCGCAATGGCAGATCAAGCCTTCCCTCCTCCCTTCGGCAAACGGGATCGATAAGGGCTGGCAGCGCACGACCGCCTGCATCGCGGCGCGCCGGAGTTCTCAGTCGCCATCGGCCCGCAATCTGCGGCGTGACAAGCTGCCATCGGCCATCGTCCAAAACCTGCGGGCTGCGGCGTGACAAGCTGACAACTGGCTCAGGTTCAGACGAAAATTCAGATGTGCAACGGGGCAGCCGCTAGCCGCCTCAGCTGTTGATGATGAGCAGGAAATTTGTCGTTGTAGCCATTGTGGTGTTTGATTTTGTGTTGATGTACCTCATGTGGAATGTAGATGCAACTTTGTTTCTGAACTCTGATGTGAAACAATTTTTCTGTACGTGTCTGATGAAAGTTCTTGTCTTCAATTGTGTATGATGTTGCCTAATTAAAAAAAAATCTCTCAATAGTAAGCTGGATGCTTGTTTTCTTGTTTCGTTCCTCCTCAGTTTTCTTGTTTTCTTGTTTTCTTGTTTTCTTGTTTTCTTGTCTGATGAAACATGTTGACAAGGACTGCAAAGCTAAATATTCAGCAGCTCAAGAAAGTAAGCCACATGCATGAACTCAGCAATACTGAGTGCAGTGCAGCACCAGCAGGCCCTTCTCGTGTGTTGACTTGCTTTTCATTGCTGGTATTAATTAATCCCCTCAAAGGTAGCACATGGCATTGTGATTTAGATGTCCTGATGAGGATTTCTTTTAATTGTACTACTATAGAAAAGACACTGCTTCTGAGAAGGTTCCCTCTAGGGTTGCACGCATCATAATCTGAAACGTTCTAGCGCCTGATTTGATTTCTTGTGCACAATTAAGTTGAAAACACGTGCGTACAGTACTAGTATACCAGAATTTGTATCCCCGACAACGTCTATTTGTTTGGTGAAATTACTGGAAAGTTGCCTGCTCAGATGGGGAAAACATGTCCTGACATTTTGCTTATTTGACTCCGCGAGTACTAGCGAAGGAAAATGAAGCAGAATGAGCTTGCAAATCTTCTTTCTGCATTGCCGCAACTACATTCTCTTGACTGCCTAGTTTTTCGAGGACTTGCCTGGATAAATATTTCATTAAGAAGAAAAAAGAGTTTGTTAACACCACACGCATCCAACCTCTAACCAAGAGAGTTTAACAACAATTATAGGACCACGAAAGAGAAATAACGACCTACGACTAAAGATACAGAAAGGCTAGCCATGCGATAAAATAAAAAAAATATCACGTCCATCATGCCGGCCGAGCTCTAGCATCTTGCCTCCTCGATGATATTCTTGATCACACTTGGGGTGGTTCCGCCTTGCTTTTGAAGACTCTATCGTTCCTCTGCATCCAAAGCTTCCAAACGGTAATCACCAGAGTGTCGAACCCCTTGCGGCTTGTTCTGGCCACCGCTTCCTGCTAGCCAACCACCGGTCTAAAGGCTCCCCACGTGGAGGGGAAAAGTGCCTAGTGCCCTGATATCCGTAACACTTTGAACCAGCACTTCCTGCTAAATGCACATCCAAGCAAGAGGTGGCCAATCAATTCTGGCTCCTGGGCACAGAGGATGCAGTTCCCATGGTTGGGCAGGCGCAACGGACGCTCCGACGTCCAACAACGCTTATAGATTGCTAATTGAGAGAAGAATTTGCATTTTGCGGGGCGCGTGTCTTTCTAGCAGTCTTGCTCCGACGTCCGACAACACTTGTTGATTGCCTAGTGGTTTACTTTACTGTCACTCAGATCACACGATCGACAACTAGTACGAAAGGGGAAGAAAACTGAAAAACGTTTCTCTGATCCAAGTTGCTCGAACTCATTTCCCATATTGATTGGGAAGTCTACATCTTCGTGTGAGTGTGGCGTGCCTGATTTTCGTTTGCATTTTTTACTTCCATCCACTGAGCTGACCGAGCTCTAGCTAGTGTTTTATGGGATCACGCCATCTGCAAAAGGTGCCCATCTGAACTAGTACTAGCACTCTTGTTGAACTCGCTGTTCAAGGTGGAAAACGTACGTCTGTAATTTTCAACCATTACTAGAAGTAAACCATGCTGATCGTGAATTACCATGAAGTCGTATCTTTCTAGAGGACATGCTACGTTCGCTTGGACGAGAATCGGGACAGTTTCTTGGAAAATTTGAGGTTTCGAGTTCCATCGAGTGGCAGTACAAGCAATGCGATCAAGTTTGACACCTGGATGGATGATGATTCGAGTAGTACTCTGACAGTCTTATTACAAAGGCAATGGGATCGTGCTGGCTGCATGCTACCAGCACTAGCAAATATGACGTAGCCAGATTCCTATTTATACCATCTAGCTTGACGTAACTCAAGTGAGTGGCATTCTTTATTCAATTTTATATCGTATCCTTTTACCGAAATAATTAATGAGCTCTTATCTCAATTTTTGTTTCCGGATTTTTTTTAGGTCAACGGGGGAGTGCATCCGTACCTGATTCATTTCATTATGGCCCCTGACGTCCCGCATGATAATTAAAGCTTTTACATCATTTTACCTAGCATAAGGCAATTTTATGGGATGACCACAAATAACAACACGTCCTCGCTCAAGGACTCAAGTGTGGCATAACCACTGATAAAAGAGCTACGACACACAATGTCGGGCATCGAGTTTTGAAGCGGCGAGCCTGCAATAAATTTGATGTGCGGAGGTGGGCACCTCCGTACGCACCGGGTGCAATACTTTCGCTGCATATAAGTCGTCGCTTCGAAGCACCGATGTACCTCGTTGCTTGAGCCCTCATCGGCTCGCGCAATGCAGCGAGGCACACCACCATGCACCTCGTGTTGTCGAGGGCTTCCGAAGACCAACCGTTGTCCCGCCGCCCCACGGAAGCCTCTTCATAGGAGCATCGACGCGCTGGCTGCACGCGGCAGCCGCACAGCTGTGTTGCCCATCCCCTCCGATCAGGCAGCACATGGGCCGGACCTAGCTCCACTGCTCTCGTCGAGGCCGTCGCCGACCACAACCGCCGGCACTGGTCCCAGCCGCCGCCGTTGTGCCTCGTTGCTTGAGCCCTCAGCGGCTCACGCGATGCAGCGAGGCACACTATGGGCAAATGCCGCGCCAAGACGCGCACCCTGCTGTTTGAATCCTTGGTGATTCGCACGGACAGCAAGGCACATCGTCGCTGATAGCAGCCGCCTATTGTTGACCATGTCGTCATCGAAGATCTGGAAGGCGTTCTGGGGCCGACACCGTCGCCGGCGTGCTCGCAAATGTGGTTGGAGCGTGCAGCAGGCGCCGAGCACCATGGGGAGGTCCTGCAGCTGCCCCACAGAGCGCCTCTGGAGGCACCCCACTGGGCCTTGAGGCGCCGGAACGCGTCCCTCGCCACGGCGTGCACGCCGTCAACCCGCTCCGTTGACGGGCGTGGCGCTAGGGTTAGCCGCCGCCCGAGTTGCCCGCGCAGGCCCAGGGGCGCCGGGTCCGGCCGCCGGCCACCACGGGCACCCGCCCGCACGCCGCTCTGCGTAGATCCGGCCCCGGGGCGCCGGATCCGGGCCCCCAGGACGCTGGATCTACAACCCCAGCCGCTGCTCTGCAATGTCCTGCACCGGCGCTGCGGCGCGGCCGCGCGGCGACCCTGCACCGGCCGTGGTGCACAAGGGGGCGGGGGGTGCGGTAGCCGCGGTGGCGTGGTGGGGCAGCGTCCGCGACGGCGTGAACGGGCGGCGGTCGAGGCGGAGTGGAGGGGCGGCGGCCGTGGCCGTGAGTGGAAAAAGGGGCCCGCCGCCGCCATCCTAGCAGCCACGCGGACTTCCGGTGACGGCGAGGGGGCAGAAGAGGCTGGGAGGGGCCGCGACGGCGGCGGGATGCGGTCCCGCCCGAGTCGCCCCTTGAGGACAACGCGGGGGGTGGGGGGGGGGGGGGGGGGGCATTTCCAGATTAAAGAATTCAAGATGGAGACTCTTTTGGTTCTCCATCTATATATTTTTTTCTACTCGGGCTCACCCTATTTCCATTCCAGCGAAACGGAAATACAAGCAGTTTCTCCATCTATATATGCCTTCAGGATTGGAGAAACCGGCCATGATGCCAAACAATGCAATAAATTGTGATTGGTCGATGAAGCCAAATTTTCAAATAGCAGTAGCTATTTTCGGACAACAATACTGAATTCAAGATGGAGACTCTTTTCGCTAGATCTCGTTTCTTTTTCCTCACTAGGTTTACAGCAACAAACAGGTGAGAAAGTAAACTTGTGTTACTGAAAGAAGCATCTTCCGCCGGTCATTCCCGCGTATTGACTCCTTCCCCGTGGACTCATCTCCTCACAAGCAGCACAAGATCTTTGTGATTTTGATGGTCTTGATGGGTTGCTTACCAGACACCGAAATTGTGTCAGGTTTCCCTTGGCTTGCAGTACACATCCTAATCTGAAATAGGATGGCTTGTATTGTTCAACTGAATAGTACAGCCGTGAATATTTTAATATTGTTCAACTGGATCTGAAAGATATATATGCTGTTAGCCGTGAACATTTATACAGCGAATAGTGACACATGAATTGTATTCGTATCTCGCCTTGATTTGCCCGCTGGCTGTGTAATTTTATTCCTATGTCGTATACTTGTCGTGTGCAATTACTGGAAAAGTTGGCTAGCTGACTCAGGGACGGTTGAAGTCTAGGTTAGCAACGAACGATGATCTTATTTCATCCCTAGAAAATGTGTTCTCTGAAGTATCTGAGAAGGTTCGCCTGTCACCTGTAAACTGAATATGTCAACGAAATACTCAACTCATATAATCAGAAGAAAAAAACACAAAACGCTGCTGCTGCAATTGGTTATTATGCCATGCCCCATATGCAGACATCTGGTGAAGATCAAAGGGTAGTTTTGCACCGTTGGTTTAGTACGGCTTTCATTCAGAGATCAGAGTGTACACACTGTCACTAGATATCACCGTATACATCTCTTCTCGATTAACTTAGCAGCAATGTATGTAATAACGTGAAGGAAAGTGCAATCTATGAGGCTGGGAACTGCGAACGACCTGAATATGAAAAGGATCGAAGCTAAACTCTGACGACCTGGGCATTGCTATGTCATCTCTGACGCCATCTCCACGCAGAGTCGTAGACAATAATGTGCTTCCTCTTCCGATGAGTGCTAACTGCAGGGTGAATTGTGACAGGCGCATTATTCCTTCGTTTGATATGACTCGGCGAGTGCTCGCAGGTCTTCTCGATCTCCAACTTTCCGCAAGAAGGAGTCGTCGACTCATCATCTATGGTACACACATGCTGTTGACTGCCTATCTAGTAACTCGCTGTCACTACAGAAGCAGCTAGTGTAAAAGGCAACGAGCTAGAGAACTGAATATTCCCGTAGCGACCGGTCGAGCTGAGCCGCCGATCGATTGAGTATTGACCCGTGTGAAACCGTTTCTGTGAACCCAATCTGCACGGGTTCCACATCGCTTGTACCCAAGTCCATGTGATCGATGTGCTTTCCAACTGTACCCTTGACTTCCATGCATGCCCGGAGAAGCTCCTGCTCTGCTGAATAACTTTCCAGGAACAGGTCGCCATCTGCAACATGTACGTGCTTCTTTCAACTAGCTTAGCATTGGTAGTACTGCTCCGATCTATCTTGAATTGGAATGTTAAACGGGTGGGAAGAAAATATACGAATTTCAACGATCACTCGGGTACATCGTCGTGCATCATGATGGTCGTGAATTAGCAGGACAAAGTTGTATATTTCTAGAGGAAATACGTGGTGTACTCCACACGGACGACCTAATTTTCCTTGAAAATCCCGTGGCGCTTGATCATTTCCATCAGCTGCCAGTACGTACAAGTGTACAAGCGATGCAAGCAACCGGCCTGACATCTGTACCACTAACAATTCCGCAAGTACTCCGAGTGCACAAGTCGCAAGATTAAATAGACGGAGCTGACTTTCTGCACCTATCACTGATCGTGCTTACAGCGATGTATATGTATATCTATATATATCTTTTAACAGAGTGATGCAGATATATATAAGAACTGATGCAACCATGACCTGGCCAAATTTACTTACTACTCGAGTACCCGTCCGGGTCGGTCGTCGTCATAGATTAATCCAAAGAGAACGAGCGAGAGAGCAAAAGATCGAGTTGGGTGAATCGTGCCGCGCTTATCGTTGGCGGCCTTGCCCTTGCGTTGCTGAGTCAGTTGATGACTATGAGCCCCGGTCCAAGATCTGGCTGTTCATGTTAGAAATAATTAGTGTGTGATCAATTAGCGTTAAGCATATGATTAACACGTGTCTTAGTTAGTTAACCCCGTCATTAGCAACCGCTAACGACAGGACGCACCGGTTAACAAGAGGCCCGTTCGGAAGGGGCTTGTCCCTTCCGAACTGGCATGACGTCCCTTTGTATCCCTATATATATGTAATCACTGTTTACAATTATTAGCAAGAGAATCACTTTCACATCCATTACGGTTTTTCTCTAATAGTTCAATCTTTATTAGATCGTGGCGCTCGTGATTCGTGGTGTTCGTGTGGAAAATTAAGCAGGTAAATGGAATAGTGGTTGGCGCAGCTCGGACTCGTGCACACACGCACGAGTCTTGCTCGCAGGAGTACAAAGCTTAGCTTTTGGGGCGCCGGATTTCAAGACGTGGTAGCTTGTGCTGACCGACAGCAGCTAGCAGTGCCTGAACCATGCATGCATGCTTAATTAGTAGGGAATGACCTCGGAACCGAGCTTTTCTTTGGTTTCGGGCGCCTTTCAAAACCAAACTGCTACGAAAACGTGCGCGTGTTTATCACGTGTAGTACCACTTAAAAGTTTGGCCAAGTGTGATTGGAGAAATAATGGGAAAATAAACAAGGATCGAACCTTTCCCTGGTATATTAGCTAGGCCTCTCATCATTTTCAGTTCCGTCTCCATAATAATTGGTCAAATCATCGCTAGCTCTTGCTCGTACGTTTTGGCGTCAAGACGGCAAGACCGAGGCTGCACTCTTCTACCTAACGACGGGTACGTAATGCAAGCGTCATCAGTACTCCTGTTCATACCACTGCGCGACCAAACTCGTAGTAGCTCTCAGATTCAGATTTCCCGCGTGCTTGTCTACGTGGCCCAGGTTAGTTGGCCCGAATACAATTGGCGTCTGGAGAGTGGAGTTTGGTGCCTCACACACTACTGATCTCCCAAGGTTATTTAGTTTTACGACTGTTTTAGGCACCTGTGGTGGCCGGCAAAGTTAAGCACGACGGCTAGCGCGTTGACATTTGACTCGATCGGCTACCTTTTTTTAGCTGATCGATGCAAAACAAAAAAAAAATAAAGAACGAAAGAAAGAAAGAAAGGATTGCACATTCGCGGAAGCAGCTGGCTGGCTGCTGGCTGCTGAAAGGCTGCATTTTTTTTTTACGAGGAAACGGAGGAGCTAGGGCATGGTTTGGAGTACGCTCAAAAAATACGACCACGTACGTTCATTTTCAAACAACCCCAACGATGAGCTGATAAACTAATCAAAGTCGTCCAAACGTGTGCTTGATTACGGATTGGAACAAAACTCTCTGTCAAACGAAGTTAGTTGGCAGTCTGAATGGATAATTAACGAGTAGTATAACCACCACCTGTTCAGTCGACTCCGGTTCCTGTCAGATACTAGGAGATGCCTACAATTAGCCGGCACCCACATGAGGCCATGACCAAGGATTCAATGAAAGGAATTGAACAGCAGTAATAATAATATAATAAACCCGTGGATCATGAGCCTGACAGGACAGGAGGATTACATACAGGCACATGTAGTCAGACACTGACGCCACCCGTACGTTCTAGACGATCATGATTCCTTGAACGGAGTGTACCCGATCGAGGAGTCACCGTGACACCATCACCAACCGGCCCCGATCGACGGAGGAGGTGTGAAAGCCGTGCCCGGTCGAGTGACGGATCGGAAGTAAAACATGGCGAACGGAAGGGACGCGTCCGGCAGGTCGCGGACGCCACCCACGTACGAGCGCGCACGTCACTCTCGCGGCGCGGCCTCCTCCTCGATCTAGAAAGAGTAGTAGCTCCAGTACGACGAGCCGGGGGGTAGCTAGCCACCCACAGCCTGATCGACACACACACGCATGTTGACTAGGACATCACGAGGGAGGGGCCGTGGCGAGGGGTGTCCGAGTCCGACGGCGGTAGCGCGCGCGCGCAGCTGTGGTCAAAGGTGTCGCGAGCGACCGGAACAGTAGACACATCCACGTCTAGAAACAGACCAGATGGGAGGGGATCTGGTCGTTTCAGTCGAGCGATCACCGGGTATCGACGCTTGCCACTAGGCCAGTCGTGCCCCGTTTCCTTCGCGGAGTACGTGCAGGGCAGGCGGTCTGAAACGTGCCCGACCGGGCTGCTAGGCTGCTGCTGGCATCCAATTCCAACGCCGCCATGCGTGCTGCTGCGCTCTCTCTCTCTCTCTCTCTCTCTCTCTATATATATATATATATAGACACACACACACACGAGCGCCCTTGCCCCCATGCCCCGCACATTCGTTCGCCGGCCGTTTGCGCGTCTTCTTTTTCCGGGTAGATAGCTAGCAGGCCATGGCCAAGAGGGACAGGGCGGCGTGGGAGGTGGAGGCGGGCGCCGCGGACACGGCCCGCCTGCTCGTGCTTCTCGCGCAGGCGCAGCAGCAGCAGCAGCGCCTCCTGCAGCACGGGCACGGGGCGGCGGCGCCGTTCCCACCGGGGATGGTGGCGGGGCGCGGCGGGCACGGGCGCGTGTTCGAGTGCAAGACGTGCAGCCGGCAGTTCCCCACGTTCCAGGCGCTCGGGGGCCACCGCGCCAGCCACAAGCGGCCCAGGCTGCTCCACGAGCCGCAGCAGGATGATCGTCCGGCCGACCACGCGGAGCTCTGCCTCGGGCGCCGCCCGCTGCAGTCCTCGCCGCGGCCGCAGCCGGCCAAGCCGAGGGTGCACGAGTGCCCCGTCTGCGGGCTCGAGTTCGCCATCGGCCAGGCGCTCGGCGGCCACATGCGCCGGCACCGCGCCGAGGCCGAGGCGCACAACAGGGCGCGGCCGCCGGCGCCCGAGAAGGCCTGCGACGTCGCCGGCAGGATATGCCTGGACCTCAACCTCACGCCGTCGGAGAACTGCGCCAAGTGCCGGAGCGTGGTGGTGCTGGGCGCCGCCGGCCAGGGTGTACATAAGGCGCTCGCCATGTTAGATTGTTCGCTCTAGTTGAGCCTTCATTTACGTTAGGCTGCACATAATTTTTCTTTCGTGGTCGTTGACTGTTGAGTTCATCTTGGTATATTGTTCCTTTGTTACTTTCTGAGTGTACACAAATTCTTTCCAAAAGAGACATGTTAGATTTTTTTTTCTAGTTTCATGTAATTCTCGGTTCCTCCCACGTAGTTGACTAGTTGTTAGGTATATTTATAGGCCAGAGTACCTCTCATGAAAACAATTACAATAATAGGATGAATGGGAACGTATCAGGTGTAATCAACACTCACGGCACAGCCATATATTACCTTTACAGTTTCAACTTCAAACTCAAATGAAATACTGACTTTCTTTCCACTTTCCTCTTGATTTATAATGTCAGGATTCTCAATTTTGGTAACTACATACAGAATCATTTGAACTTAAAATTTATATGAAGATAGAGTAAATTGAAGAAGTGCATGCGTATGATCCTTTCAGAAAACTTCATGTTGATTTGGTGCCAAAATCAAAGTTGTATTGCAACTCTCACGATGTATTACCCCTATGAAAAATCCACATTATTCAATTATGTTATTATTTCTGCTTAACTATGCAAAGAAAAAAACCAACAGAGTGTGTATTGGTTTGAAAGATATCTTTTTTAAAAAAATATATGTATTGTACTAGTTGTTCCATCAGTTGCTACGATCATGCACAAGCACAATACGCAACTACCAGTTGCAAATATCATTTTCAACAATCATGAAGTCCAAAGTTTTAGCTTGTCAATGGTCCAAAAAACTGGCATACTCACTACAATAGTTATACTAACTGGTCTTAGGACATGTGCAGTGAAATTATTTTAAATATGACCTGTGATATTCTTTTGTAAATAGTCAGACAAACCATACAGATAGATGGATCTGGCTATATAAAATATCATAAACTCTAGGTTTTACAAATGATAACTGTGACTATTAATGTTCATGCAAAACTTATTTGTGACTTGATGTACTATTACAATATACCAATAGACCTGTAAACTAGAAAATAAAACTATTTAAATTTGATTACACAGTGTTGCAACCCCCCCCCCCCCCCCCACACCACCACCACCACCACACACACACACACACACACACAAAAGGAAGAGAAAAAACACCACCAGCAACCCAGAAGAGAGGATGCAATAGTAAACTAAAAGGACGAGCAATTGTCGCACAGACTGAAAACAAGTAAAAAAAATAAGCACATCATGATTATCTTCTCAACATTTTCCTACAATATTAAGTAAAAAGGTAAGGAAACATAGCCAAAATAGTTTAGGATAATGAAGACAAAGAATTCCTCATGAGCCACAGCAAGCAGATTTCTGAGATGCCGAAGCCTCTGCACCTTGATCTTTTCTAATATTGACTACACGATCCTGCAGAAAATAAGATATTTTTCAAACTCTGAACAGAGTAAATAAGTTCACATGCTCATAAACACAAGCCTCTGTGTAACTATACCTCAGGCTTGGAATCAGTTTCAGAAAGTCTCTGCTTAATGTCTCGGGCAATGGAGAAGAAAACTAGCTCCACATTGAGGTTAGTCTTGGCACTCTGAAAGATACAGCACGAAGTAAAATCAGAATAAGTTTGTCAGTGAAACAACAAAACAACACAGCACAGGAATTTACAGTCTCAAAAAACTTGATGCCATATTCATCGGCTAGTGCTTGCCCCTTTGCAGTAGGAACAGCCTACAATAACAGTCAAAAAGAGAAGTGAAGCAGTAATTCAAAACTAATAGCAGGTTGTCTATTAGAGCCGATAGTAGAGAAGTAAAAAAAAATCATATAATAGGGCTAGGGGTTCTTGGATCAATACCCTTTTACTCTCATCCATGTCAGCCTTGTTGCCTACCAATACTTTATTCACATTATCAGACGCATGCTGTTCGATGTTGCGGATCCAGTTCCGTATATCTGTACGTCAAATGAACCAGAATATCAACAAACAAACAAAAACTTGGGACAAATTATCCAAATCGAAGATTAAAGAGATATATAAGGGCTATACTGTTGAAAGACGACTCATCAGTGACATCATAAACAAGCAAGATACCCATGGCTCCTCGATAGTATGCTGAGATAAAAGGAAACTCAACTGAAAATATCAGTTTATCATATAGCTTCATAGAACTGGCCACTAGCACGTAATGAAACGAGCGTAGCACCTGTAGTGATAGTCCTAAACCGCTCTTGACCAGCTGTATCCCAAATTTGCAATTTAACACGCTTGCCGTCCAGTTCAACTGTTCTTATCTTAAAATCAATGCTGCGCAAGCGGGATTTAAGATCAACGCGTAAATAATGCTACATTTCATAAGGAAAACTTGAGGTGGTAGAATAAGAATGCAAAACTATTTATCTGGAAAGGTTGGGAAGAGAGAAATAATATTTCAACATAGAGCATACCCAATTGTAGTAATGAAACTAGTGGTGAAGGAACCATCGGAGAACCGTAGTAGGAGGCAACTCTTGCCAACACCTATGTACAAGGAAAAGGAAAGGTTCAGGGAACTGAGTCGTTTGTAAATTGAAGAAATATGATGGTAATGGTGAACATAGAATTTAGAAAGTGACAGTGCAGAACAAGATTCCATTGGAGGTGGCGTGTTTATTGTACTTTACAAAAAATGTAATGACCAAAGAGAATATAGAGTGACAGTGCAGAATGTAGAGTCAGATGTTAATCGTGTCCTAAAAATTGAAGTATACAAAATATTGTGGTTGGGTATGATTTATGCTCAAAAACGTTATTTTCCTATGCCAATCCATCTGAACTATACATGGTTTCATTATAGCTAATACATGATGTGTTTGTCACAGATTATGGGATATTCGGATGGTCTTGAACACCACACTGCACATATATCTGAAGAAAGGAACAGACCTCTGCAAACCTTTGAATTCGCACCATATTTTCTAGTACAGCTGGAACCATTTTACAGCCACCCGTACTTCAGGAATGCAGCTGACTAGATGAGCTATTGTCCTTGTCGGTCTGCATGCTTGGGAACACCATAAGCTAGTCTTGTAGATCATAGTAGTTCTTCCAAACGAACAGACATTTATTCAAACACGGAATCAAGTAATCCAACTTGCATATGGAACCCCATCTACAAGTCCAACATTTCCTTCAGCAAAACAAGAATACTCTTCTGCAGTACTGAACAATAATGTCCCCCATATCCCTGGTAGACTTTGTCCAATTTCACATAAGATAACTGCTAACTTCTCTTATCAATATCTCATTGTTATCTTCTGTATCACTCCCTGATTCAACACGAAAATAAGGCGCCCGTAGCTGTCACTTAATACAAAGGCAGCAGCTAATCAGTAGCTGCGACACAAAGGCAGATACTCGTGCACCCGCAACTCGCCACCAGCAAGTAAACCAAGCCACACGCTTCTGCTAATCCGCTCTAAATCCAACAAATGAAACAAACAATCCACTAACAGCTAGCGTAGCATTTCGTCTCGAGCCACTTTCGAGCAGGCTTACGCTCGCACGCAACCAACACAGACAACAACAAAAAAAACGGCAGCGGTGAATCAAAGCGGAGACAGCATCAGGAACCAGGTAGACCGCAACACGCTCACTCACCGCTGTCGCCGATGAGGAGCAGCTTAATGAGGTAGTCGTAGTCGGCGCGAGCCCTCGCCGGCGGCGCAGCCATCGCGCTCACGCCCGGCCACCCCGACCTTCAACCGCGGCGCGCTGGCCAGAACAGGCAGGAGCACGAGGCCACTGATCACACGAAGCAATCGAAGCAGCAGCGGGCGCGAAGCGACGGATTTTTACCAGCCGATGCGGGGAATCGAAATATCGAATCGCTTTGGATTCGGTTCTCAGCGGGGGTGGATCTGTGGGAATCGTGGCCTCGTGGGAACGGGTGGGTTGTCCCTTCGGGGGTATTTTGGCCAATTTTGGGCTGTTCCGGTGATCTCGTCATGATTGGGATGGGATTTGGGAGGTTGCGCCGTTGTGGTTTGGTGGGTCGCTGCAAGGCTTGCAAGTTGCAACCGTTTTAACTGGCTGGGCCAGTGGGCCGTGTGTATGCTGGAGAATGGAGATCATGGGCCGGGGAGCACTTCATTCAGATTTCACGTAGCTCGGGCGATTTGCAAATTACAGTGTTGCTCGATCTACCATTTCGTGGTTGTTGAGGTGTATTTGTGGTAACGAAAAAGAAAACCAACTTGAATTTACCAGCTTTCCTTTCGTTTTAGGCTGAGCTAACCTTTTAAGAAAAGAATATATGGTTAACACTTTCCTTTTGTTTATGATGCTCGTACTCATTGGGAAACGAAACGAGCAAACGGCAAATATCATCAAGAGGAACAGATCACTCTGCATGTCCCTGGTACACTCTACACGAATAAAGCACCAGGCGACTCTTCTACCGTTCTACGTGAGCACAGCTAACCAGCTTTCCAGCCCATGCTTCGTCAAGCCACTCCAACTCCACATCCAGAGAAAGACACGCAAAGGCATGGAATATCATTTGAATACTCGAAAGCGAATCAAAGATGGAACAGGAAAAAGGAGAAGTTTCCATGTGCTCAAGAATATGCTAAGGAAGATGCCACATTCAGGTCCGCGAAAAAGGCCGCCCACCACCTAAGCCTCCACTCGCCGGAACAAGACTCGAGCTCTCTATATATGCATCCTCATCCAACATCTTCCATGGAGGACCCTTCACCGGGGTGTCCCTCTCTAGTCTCTACCCCAACATTGTCCTGATCCCGCTGCCATGTAACTCTGGCAGAGCTCTCCCTCGGCTTCACCGGCGGCGACCGCGTGTGCGACGGTGACGGCGGAGGCGCTGTGGAGATAGGCAGCTGCTGCTCGGGCATGTAGGGCAACTATACATCTTTGGCAGATCTTCCTCCTCCGCGGGAAGATGGTAATCGAGCGCGTGTATCCCCGGGGCTCTCACGAGTCAGAATGCTGTATCGGTTTTCTTTATTACGACAGCAATAATACATCGGTATTAGTGAAAGTACTCCGCCTCCACGTGGTGCAGGCCAGTGTGCTCGTTTGTAGTGAGCTAGTAGTAACGTTGTGCTCTTTGCGAAGGTTTATCTTAGTTGGTGTATCTAATGCACATGCTCTGCATTTCTGCAATACGTTCGGTGATAACAGTATCTAGAAGAGAATTGTACTTGTGTGTACTGTAGCAAAGAGTTCTCCTAAAATTCCAGATCAAGTATACTCCAGGAGCTACAATTCAGCAGCAACCATATTATCCAAGTTATTCACATCAGTGAAAGAAACTTCACTGGCACTTGGGAACATACAGATAAGAATTACCACGAGTCGGAAGAGCATATTTGGTGATAGGCAACACCACGAGAAAGTATCAAAGCTTAATTCGATTAAAACACAACTGCCAACTATATAAGCTGTGCTCAGTTTGGTGTCAAACAAGCGAGCCTTCAACTACCCTCACATATCACAAGCCAAAACAATATAGCGAACATCATGATTCTTCATAAGTTCATGTCTCCAGCTATTCAGACAAAAAAAAACGATGTTCCTTGCAAAATTTCCTTCTTAGTAGAAGAAGCCGAGAACTTTGCCACCGACATTCTTCCGCCTGGCTTCCTCATGGTCCATGATGCCAGCAGATGTTGTCAGCACGATGTAACCAAACTGCAAATCCAAGTTGCAAGTTAATCAATTTACCAATTCTCAGCATTGTACAAAACCCAGACCATAATACAAATACGTGCAATCAGTAACATCGCCAAACAACTGACCTGACGAGATGGAAGTAGCCTGGCAGTCCATCCCTCAATTTCCTTCACTCCAACATCAAAGCGAGGACTGATGACACCACACTTGTTCAGTCTACCATTCAGTTCAACCACAATTTTTCCTGACCTATGATCATCCACATACTCAAACTCGCCAATGTAGCCTACACAACAGAACAACAATTAGGACCACATCCTCCGTGGGAAGCAAAAATTGTTAGGATAAGCAATTGATAACTAACCATGCTTCTGCATGACCATAAGAAACTTGATAATGACCTTGGATGACGGCCTAATCATGACTTGCCGCTTCCCACGCTTTTCAGCATTATAAATGCTCTTCAGAGCATCATTGAGAACACTGACTCTAACCATAATGACCTTACCTGCAGAACACCGCATCAAAAAGTTTTTAGCTTAGGAGTGGAACCATTCTAAATAAGTACAACCAACCGAAGTGTCATAAAAATAGTAGATTTATGGTCAAATAAAAATGGACAATTCTTAATAAATTAATAACCATGCTGAGCTACAACTGATACTGAAGTAAGTTGACATAAGACAGTTAAAACCCATTTATGTTGGCCAAAGAAGCAGAAGACTGCAATACAACACTAGTAAATTGAGCTAGAAAAGAACCAGAATGGAAGAGCTGAGGCTCATCTACCTTTACTAATACAGTAGTGCAAAAACAACAAACAAGTTGATGAATTGAACCCAAGTGTCACAGAAACAAAGGGCTAGTATGGTATTTATAACTATGTATGCGAAAATGAATGATCATCCAGAAGCTAAAACAGATGCACATTAGAAGTACTGAAACTCGTTCTAATCACACTACAGACAGTAATTGCTGCAGACCAACTTTCTATATGTTATTGTCCTAGGGCACGCACAAATGTGGAATGTTATCACATCACAAAACAAATACATAAAACCATACATGCCACTGATCAACTACACAAAACATATAGAACATGAGCCATCAAGCCAACAAGGTTGCCACCTATCTATCATCTAAGGTAACCTGCAGAGTCCCTACTGAAATGTAAACCTACAGAGATTAACAAGTCATGCATTAATTGGTGATCCTACATAGCTTCCCCGCCAGACCAGCATCACATACGCATTCAATTTCCATTTCGAATAATCTCTTCCTGAATAAGTCATCTTGTCAATATAGGATCTTTAGATCCAGCGAGTGATTTCCCCTTGCCAAGTCCCAACTGCCATCAAATAACTCTTAAGTCGTCCCCAATCTACATGATACCACATGAAATGATCCGCAGGTCGACAGTCTGACACCCTAGCAATCCTAGCCTGCCTCTAGTCGCAACGCCTCGCCCGTACGAGCGGCATTTGCCAGTTCGATCCAAGCAAAACCTGCTATTCACCGGTCACCCTCCACCGCACTGCCCCCTTCCCAGCGCCGCCACCGCTGACATCGGATGTAAAAAGCAGAAACAAATACAACGGCACCGAAAACAACATGATGCTAAGGTGAGCATCCGGGGCGCAGGGATCTAAAATGGCGATTTTATGGGGAAAAAATGGGTAATAGCGATAGCAGGAATAAAACTAACTGGAGAGATCGCTATGTACAACCATGGAGGACACGTACCTTCTGGGAGTGAATCGAGCTTTGGCCGTGGCGGCGGCGGCGGCGGCGGCGAGAGGCGAAGTCGCGAGGAGGAAGCGGCGCAGTAGGGTTCCACGAAGGGTTTGAGCTCTTAAAAGGGGATGGGTGTACTGCCGGCGCGTGGTTGGATATTGATGCAACGGTGACGATTTCCCTATGTGTGGACGGGTTCGGTATGTGGGCTTGAAGGGCCGGAACTTGATACAAAAGCTGAGGCCCATTTAAGACTATGGTTAATTAAATGGGCTCCGGTTCCCTTCCAGGCCATCTTACTAAATGGGCTAACTGGACAACTCGGGCCAGATTCGATTCCAAGTTCTGGGTGACACTTTTGTTAAAATATTTCAATCATATATTTCTTTGCTTTGTAATCTTGAATGCTTGGATTAAATGAGCATTGAGTCGAGACAATAACCCAAAGAAAATGAAAATGTGCATCCTTGGCACTGCAAGTGGTGCTACCCTGGCGATCATCAAGATCATGAGCGTCCGCTGCTCTACCAAGCTCTTAATGCTATGCTACCTTGCTAGATATGTAGCTACTACTACTGTCAACTAAGCTCTCTTCCATTTTGCCCTTACCAGAGATTATCCATTGTTAGCTTGAGTCTCAAGTCTTTGAGGGAGATTGACAATGTTAAGAAAAGGAGATATTGATAGTCCAAATTTTAAAAGTTTGATCAGGACTTGGACAATGCATCATTTTATGACCGGAGGAAGTAATAACTCTACTAATTTGCAACACACGGGAGACCTGAATTTGAATTTACCATATATATATATATATATATATATCCATTTTTTCACCAAAACCACAAAGTTAATACTCTGGATGCTGGAAATGTTTGAGTTGTATCGTCTTTTATATATGCCCACACATTTTCTGCAAAATTCCGTTCGTTTTCCGGCAGCAAAAAACATTTTGGCGACGCGCACACGAGCGGAGGGACACCAATAATTCTGTGTACGAGCGTGGGCTTATCATGCCCCGGTCGGTCGATGGAGCCATGTCAGCAGCCCATGTGAGGCTGGACACGAGGGCCAGGATTTTGCATTGGAATCTACTAACATGCACGGGTGCCATCTTTAACAGTTAAACGCTACTGGCCCTCGCAATCTTTTTTTCTGGTTGCATAAGCATCCAGCTCGATCAGGCTGTAGCACCTAGTATACAAAACAAAACAATAAGAAAAACAAAAGATTCTGTTGTGATAATAGAGTATAAACTGAGTGCGGGATGATATATTCAATCGATCAATTGCAATTTTCTACTCCCTCCGTTCCAAATTGTCGATCGTTTTCGCAAATATAAATATATATATTTTTCTATATATCTAAACATAGTATTTACCTAGATGCATAGTAAAAACTATGTATCCAGATTTATCAAGATGACCTAGAATTTAGAACGGAGTGAGTAGTACTGAAAATCTGGAAGAGACCATATATTGAGCTAGTGTTATAATCAGAAAAAAAAAACCTTCCAATAAGAAACCGTTAGGCAGGAGTTCGATCCGTACTGGCATATCTTATGAACTGGTGATTACTCCTCCTCCGTGATTAATTTCGTTGGCGGATTCCTTCTTTCGTTTTGCACGTGGATCTCAGTTAACAACGCCAGAATGGATCATGAGTCTAGCACACCCAATAAAATTGGCGAGCCCGGTCCTAAGATTCCGGTACATACGCTTCGCGAATACCATTTGTTTACCGAGCAGGAAGCTTCCTGGAGACATCGTAGACGAGCAGGAAATTCGCAAGAATTCGTACGCCCCTACGATCTCCAGGCAAGTCAGCAGACAGTTCGTGCCAAGTTGATCCGCGGTTTGCAGGCCCAAGTTGATCTCAGCACGCAGCCAGGCCTGCGGAGATGGCGCGCTGATGTAGATCCTGATGATGCGCCAGGTGAGCACCCAACCCATTCAGCAAAGACGCCATCTCCTCTCGAGATCAGGCCATCAGGGATCCAATCCCTGACGAAATGCGGCAGGGCCATGCGGACGCACGTCTGCACATGCATCTCTCGCAAGTCAGCGCCCTCGGGAAGCAGGAACTGTCAGGATGTCAGATCCGTATAGGCGTAGGCCGGCGGTGTGAGCGTACAGATTACTGTACAATTTTTGTACTGGCGAGATGCTCAGCTGATCGTGGAAAAAAACATTTTCCTTCGTTCCGGCCCCGAGCATGCGCTGCTCGGCAGGCTATATATAGTGGCCAGTTCTTCCTCAGCTCAGCTCACAAGCAGGTAGCTCGAGCCCTCTTTCCTCCTCTGCCTAGCGAGAACAGCCGCACGAGGCCGGGCCTTGTCGTCGTTTAAGCCAGCTGCAGAGATGTCGCAGAGGGCGGGCAGGCACCAGCGGCGGGCGTCGCAGAGCGTGTTCGTGCTCCCGGAGAACTTCGCGCTGGAGGACGTGCCGGCGGCCGTGGGCGAGGGCGGCGTCGAGCAGCGGAAGCCCGCGGCGGCGGAGGGCTCCGAGCTGCAGGCGGCCAGGCAGGCGGGGCGCCACCGGCGGGCCATGTCCATGGCCGTCGCCTCCAGGGACCTGGAGATGATCTCGGAGGACATCGGGAGCTACAAGTACGGCGCGTAGGGGATGATCGCGCCCGGGTGGCGTGCGTGTGGAAGTAGCGGCTGGTGCGTGTGCACACGCTCCTCCGGTGCTGGTTCATTGATTCTCGGGCCGTTCAGTTAGGTGCAGAAGGAGGTGGCGGTGTTCCGATCGAGTCCGGTGTCCTGTCCTGTGTTGTCGTTGAGTTCCGCGACGTATCGATGCTTCTTCTCTACATCAATTTGTACTTGCCTTCTTCGTTCTTGATCTAGAAGTAAATAAAAAAAAAATCTTCAGCTTCAGCGTCTCAGGTTAGAATGGAGTAACCCACAGCATTCAGACATCTTCCTGTTTGTGCATACAGGCAGGCAACCAGCCTGCGACCGGGCGCTTCAAATGTGCATTCGGCATTCAGGTTTGAATGGAGTAACCCACAGGCCACAGACTTCAGACATCGTTCCCTTCAGTACTACGACACGATACAGACATCCAGTCTACCAGAATGCGAGCGGCGCTTCAAATGCGCATCTATTATATTACTAAAAGAGTGTTAAAATAAGCCACCATGTTCGCAGGGAGGGTCTAGAAATTTCCACATTAATTTTAAAAAAGAAGAATTTACATTATTGAATTTTATAAAAATCTAACGGTCTAGACTAACCTAGAGAGTCCACGTTCCATAAAAGAAGTAAGAAATTTTCATGTTAATCAGAAAAGGAAAAAATAAATTAGAATTTATGAGAAAGGTTGCTCCTTTATTTCCTTCTGTCGTGCGACATTAACTATCGATTAAAATAAACCTCACGTACTCATCCAACTCAAACACATGCACGCATCCCAATCCACATGGAGCAAGGCACCAAGGCAAGCACACTCTTGCATCAGCCGCAGTCCATCTCATTAATAATCATCAGCAGCCATGAGCCCGTGACGAAGCTATCCTCGCCATTCCTGTTCTGCACACACGGCCGCGGATGCATGATGCTTGAATTGGCACGTGAAGCTGTATCGCGGGGTTGACCATCACGAGCACCCCAACGTGGCCAGAGGCGAGCGCGACCTGGTTCGATGGGTGCATAGCAAGTCCCCTTGGTGCATAGCGCGACCTGGTTCATGGCGCGGGAACGTGCGGAGCATGACGAGGAGCACAAATCTTTTAGTGTCGTCGAGGACCCGCTATCGCAGGTGGTAAGAAAGTTCCATGGCACAGGACCTAGGAGTAGAAGGTGAGCGCAGAGATGGTAGAAGTGGGGGGGTTGAGGAGCAGACCGAGGTCAACAGCGGTGGGGAAGTCGGCGGTCGTAATTGTACATGGCGCCGGAGCCGAGGATTCTGGATGAAACGCTCATAAGGCCCGTGCATGACGGTAAGTGCGTGGGCTTCTCTCTCTTTTTTTTTCCAAAGTTAATGTGGAATGATGCAAACAACGGAGCAACCTTTTGATGGTAACAATACAATCTTTTGATGGTATTTTTCTAAAGATTGAATTTATTTTAAAGATATGGATCAAATTTTTCAGAGATTAAAACATTAATCTAGAAAAGAAAAAAAATACACATTGTTGAATTTATTATGATCTAATCATCTGCATTAACTTAAAGAGTCCATATCTAATACAATTAATAAATAGATAAATTCAGAGTTAAAAAAATAAAAGAGTTAGCAGTTTACAAAATAGTTAATCTCGAATACAAATTATAAAATAAATAGATAAATTTTAATAAAAAAGAAAATTAGTAATTGACCAATCAATTCATCTCAAACATGAATAGATGGATAAATTTAGAAATTAAATTAATAAAATTAGTAGTTGACTAAAGAGCTCGTGTCAAATAAGATTAATAAACAAATAAATTTATAATTTTTTTAGAAAAATAAGGAAATAGGCAGTTGTCCTAAGAGCTCATGTTGAATGTTGTTAATAAGTAGCTAAATTAAGAATTAAGAAAATAAGGAAACAATATTGGAAAGCAAATTACTTATGTATAGAGCTTATGCAATAAATTCATTAATAGCTAAATTTTGATATATGACTTGAAGTTACTATGCTAATTAAGAAATAAATAATTTACACCATTGATTTTTTATGATGCTATAATGGTCTATGTTAGTCCGAAGAATTCATGTTAAGTACGGTCAGTAAATAGCTAAATCAAAAATTGAAATATTAGGAATGATAGTAGTATTCCAAATAAATTTGAAAGTAAATAGTAAAAATAAAATTTATGTATCGAACATGTATTAAATAACTAAACTGGAAGGTTAATAGTGAAAAGTTGTATTTCCAAGCAAATTACTTAAATAAAAAATCCATATAGAATATTATTAGTCAATATATAAATATTAAAATATCTCGATACCCATATCTATATACTTAGTACATAAATGTTAACATAAGAACATTAAGCCACCGTGTTAATGTTGAGGAATAAAAAATTATCACATTAATCGGCGGTAAACATGAGCATTTTTGGTCTTGCCCAAGACCATTGGGTGTCACCCCGCCCACACTTTTGTAGGGTTAGGATTGGCAAGAGGAAATCAGATTTGAGAAAATTCAGCCTCACGAGAGCATGGTCCGACATTATAATTAAATTATTTTTTAACCAAAAATAGTGAAAAATCCAAGCTCGGGCTAAAAGTTCGCCATAGGACGGAACTAGGTGGGAAGTTTAGACCCAAAATTAGTTGGGTATTTTTCCGGCCCGACTTTAAAAATTCTTAGGTCTAATTGGTGGAAACTGGGGAAAATCTATATTGTTGGTAAGCATAGATGCAAATTATAACCGCCAGATGTATTAGAAGAATGTATAAAAATAAAAGTAAAAAAGTATTAGGTGTGTAATAGTTGTATATGGATTACTACGACTCAAATTCTATATGGAAATTAAAATTAACGATGAATAGGGTAGAAGGAACTCTTCATTAGTATAAAATAAAAGAAAAAATTGAAACGCATAAATCGATGCGATCTATCTATTATCACAATCATACGGTTACATTAGAAGGAGCTTGCATCGAGGAAGGCTTCAACTTTTTGTGATGTCAATCTGTGTTGTTGTCCCCTACATCGCTGGCCATCAAAGGAAGAGGCACCATGAATGCCACCTCTAGCCATGGCAAACACATCCTTCAATAAAGTCTATCTCTTAATGCCATATCTCCTACGCAAGAATTGCAGATGCAACGCTGCTATGACTACAAGGAACCGCCAATACGAGATTGAACAAAGAAATCAAATATAACTAACCTATCTAGACATAATAATTTGGTTGAGTGGGGCCGGACTACATTCATCTGCTTTTATTAGGTACGATCATACGAACTACACAAAACTACTAACACACCCATCTCTTCTAACTTTAAGAATAATTTATCACCGTCTAAAACTCTCTAACAAGAATTCACGTTACACAGACAAAAAATACAATACTTTCAATAAGCACAAAACATATATTTCTATATAAGGTATTATTTTTACTAAGAGTTCAGCTTCCACCACAAATATGATGACAAAGAATGTGACACCTTGATCCGTGCCATTTGAACATATGAATCAGAATGACCAAAAACATTTGAACAAATTTATTTTGAAGTAAAAAGAGTCTAAATATTAAAATAAAAAAAAAACTAGCTACCCGCGCTATTTGCGCGGGCCACCTTGCTAGTTCTGCTGAAGCAAGGGGGATGGCCTCGGCCCGACACTTCGAGGTGCTCGGACTCTGGAAAAGCTGGTACGCTCGTGCCTAACACTCCAAGGGTCTCCCCTCGTCCGCGAGCTATTTTACAGCGTATAATACTATTATATACTACTGTTTTAAAAGGATTCGTATAGAAGGATCAGACGGTCCAGAAAAATTTATACTACTAAAATATTAATCAGTGGTATGAATAGTATACATGAGTAGTATAGGTAATATAAGGGTATTATTGGAAACACAATTACTGACATTAGCATCCCATTTCATTTCATTTGTAATACAGTATCTCGGTCTTTCGTTCCTTTCATTTTCATTTTATCCATGATCATGTCACGAGCCGAGCTCTCGACGCCTAGGGTTTCCAGGCCCCGCGGCGGGGAGGCGGCGCGGCCCACGCTCGTTGCGCGCGTCCTGGAGGCGGGGGTCTACACCCGACGTGGAGCACGGATGGGACCACCGCACCCCGGCGGCGGCGTGCTGGCCCCCGGGTGTGGTGTTCGACCCCATCGGCGGACCGGCGTGCGGTGGTTGGTGGAGGCCAGGCGCCGTGGTAGCCAACGGCGTGGAGGGCGGCGCACGGCCCCTTGCAAGCAGTGGCCACCGGTGGGAATGGTGGCACGCGGCCCCATGCTAGAAGTGGCCCCACGCTCGAGCAGCAACGAGCGCGGCGGAGGGCGGTAAGCCGCGACGAGCGGCGGGTGCGCACGTCGGCGCTGCAGGATCCAGTGAACCGTGTGGACTTCGCTTCTCCTTCCAATTAGCCAAAATGTGCTCTATATCGTGTAAGTTATTCACTCATATTTCTAATCTTTCTGCTCTGCACGTACATTTGTGCACTGATTGCATGTTAATTAATCTGTTTCAGGCTTGAGTCCAGTTCCCCCTCTATATAGCAGTGTGAAATGAAAGATGTCAGAGCTCGATTCCAAATTTTCAGAGGAACAGATTGAAGCAGCCGCCCTGATCATCCAGTTAAGAGTAATTGCATCATTGCACACCTGTGCAACCATCCATCCAAATGATGCAATTGAAAGCAGGAAATTTACAATCTAGATAAAAAAAAATGATCCAATGAACAGCCTCTCCTAGTCTCCTTGCACGAGACAAGCTCCATTTCCTGTTCATGCTTCTCTGAATACAGATGACATTTTTTTAGTTTGCTCTGCTCTCATATGGTTGAAATTGATGCTCTCCAGTATGATGAATGAATCAAGTGTCCAAATTTAAAAATGCAGGAATTTTGTGACAAAATTGGTGCTCATATGCACATGAATCCCTCCCTATTCTGTTGAACATTGTTATTGCTCGTTCATTCAGAAGAAGAAAGCATAATTCTCAGGATTCCGCTATTGATGCCAAGAGCTGATGGTTCAATTCTCTTTCTGAGTTTCAAAAGCTAGATGTGTGGTCTTCATGTTTGAGTGGATCCGGTTCTGGAGAGTGAAGCAATTTTGCCTGTCCACTTCTCCTAAGAAGACACTTTCTGGTGTTCTCCAAGTGAACCTAAGTGGATGCCTTTTGCCTTTTGGATTGCCATGACGCTCATAGGAACCTTGCTAACTGATTATTTATTATTCTGCACCATGAGCTGCCATATTATTGTCATTCAAATTTCTGAATACCACGTAACTTTTATCCTGAGGCAATTGAGAATTGGTTTTGATTAATTCAGTCGTGAACATTTACATTGTTTGTCGTAACATGTAACCTGTATATTGATGCAATTGGTAATTCGTTTTACCAGAAAAGAAAATGGAAATCTTTTGTTTGCCTTCTATACGCTAAGAAGCTCACCGTATTTAACTTCAGTCATTTTGTTTACATCTGTGTGGGACTTTAAATGTATAAGCTCAGAGTTCTTGGTGTTATATGACCCGATTATTCGGTTATCCATCACATGCACCTGCAATGCAATCAAATTATTCAGACTCATGATGCATGCAAATTGGCCGTCAGCAACTCGATTTCATAGTTAAATAAGGATTGTCGTCCGTCAGCATCTCGATTGTTAAACACGTATATATTGATGGATTGGCCGCATACAAGCTGACCTTGTTTTAGAGACAAAGCTACGCACGCTGGAAATAGAATCAAATTAGTTTAAACAGGCTCCTACATGCTTCAGCTCTATCTCAACAAAAAAAGGTACAAATAAGCCCCACTGATGCATCCGTCTCTGCGCCGTGGGTGCCAACCGCTGCCGGAGTAATAGAAGCCAGCTCAGATCATCGGAGCACATTTCTTTGGACTCTACAGATAAAGTCACCATCAGTACATGTAACTTGGACCCTTGTTCATCTAAATCACTCTGTATCAACGTATAAAAATAGATAAACGTTTAATTATCCGTACCTTCAATCCCCTTCATGTAGAATACTATTTTTTACATGACATCTGCAGAAGATTGATGGAAAATTTAAATATATGAAATCAACAAACAAGTCTGACAGGGAAAAAAGCATCATCTAAACAACAGGCTATATGATAGATGACATTTGAGACATTTGGTACGCCAAATTCAGCAGGCCATGCAATGCACACAGTTAAGTAGTTTAGTACACAAGCAGGTCCATGGAAAAAAAACAAACCTGAACGCCTTCAGTTAGTACTCCAAAATTCATGGCTTGCCTTCCACCTCTTGTTTGATCGCATCCATTTCAAGATTTAATCAGTAACAAAAAATTACAAGTGATGATGGATTTAATCCTTTATGGATTTATTCTTGATCATGCATAATCCTGACAGCATGTAGGCTCACACAAGCGATTAAAAATTCATGCTCACCTGTCAAGATTGAGATGTTCAAATGTTTATGTTTCTTAAAAAAACAAGTGCTGGATTTCAGCTGCATATATGAGTACCAATATGATCAAGTGAGAATGGCTGGCTACCTCTTACAAACATTATGAAGTGTAACACCAGCAGAAAAAAATGGTTTGACTTATCAAATACAAAAGAAACTGAAACTAAATCTGTGGCCCATACACGTTCTTATCTGCAAATTGAAAATTATGTCCTAAGATATTGTTATCTGAACTAATAATGGTTCCGGAATAAAAAATTGGACATATAAGAAACAGAACACATTAAGGACGCATGCCATCAATATATTCATACATAAGCAAATAAGATTTCTGGCAGCAGGTAACAGTAATCACCTACGACAACAGCAGGTAACAGTAACACAGGTTTCTGGCCGTTCACGCATAGCGCGTCAACCTCTCCTTGTGGCCCAATCTGTTCCTCGCTCGCCTCCTTCTGGATGTCGACGATGGAGAGCAAGGCCCAGAGATGCAGCAGGGAACACGCTGAGCGGGAGCACCCGCGGCGGCACACGCGCGGACGTCCGGAAAGGAGGCCGCAGCGCTGAGGAGTGAGGACGCCCACACCCAGGAGGCCGGCGGCGCCTGCGATAACGCGCGAAGCAAGGGAAGCCGAGGCTCGCAGTGGCAAGAATGAGTTGCCGGCGTCGCCCGCAGTCCGATCTCGATCTTCTGGCCGGAGGCGACGAGGACGGGCGGCAGCCTGGAAGGGAACAGCGAGCGGTCGTGGTGACCTCGACGAGAATGGGCGGCGGCGGCGCCAGATGCACGAGGGGAGGGGGGGGGGGGGGGGGGTGGTTTAAAATGCAAAAAAGTCTAAAAGTTCTTCTCAATTAATATTAAATTTCTAATAACAATTGGATCTTCTCTGTACTACGTACTATCAAGTGGTATTATTGCGCGCCGTAAAATACCCCTCTCCGGCAGTACCCGTACGGCGGCAGAGTACGCGTGCTCGCCGGCACACTGGCACCACACACCCTCTCCGGCTAGGGCGGCGCCGGCAACAAAATGACGAACCCGCGCTGCGCCTCAGCGAGCGGGAACGCGGCCACGGCCTCGGTCGCTTTGATTTTGCCCGGAAGGCCGGAACGCCGTTGGCCCTCGGAACGGCCGCCGCGCCGCTCGTGCTGGTGGAGGCGTCCGTCCAGACTCCGGGCAGCGGCGGTCATGGACCCACGGGGATGGAGCGTAACCGGCGGCGCGCGCGTCTTGTGCGATGCGATTCGGCCGAGTGTGACCTACTGGGCTAAGTCCTTTTCGTGGATGCTGCGAGCACACCGCATTGCGGCAACGTCTCGGCCGGGCGCGCGGTTCAGCAGTGCACGTGGAGCGCTTGCTTGCCCCGACTCGAGAGCCTCGGGCCGTCTGAAGTCTGAACTCATCTGGTCGGCAGGATTGTAGGAAGAAGCATGCGTACCTGTGAAATCCTTGGCAGCCCATAGTCCCAGCGTGGCAGAACTGGCCTTGGCAGGTCGAACCACCACTGGCGAATCCGCTTGTAAATCTCAGATCGGCGAGCGCGATCCTTGGACGACCGCTTCTCGCGGGAGATTAGATGGCTGTTATTGATCCATGAAAATGCTTCATTTTTTGGGCATTTCCAGTGAGCCCCGCTCGCGTTTCTTGCGATCCCGTAGCGACTGGTGGTGGGCTCTGACGCTTCGTGCAATCGCATGCTGCCTCTCGATGCGGCGGCGTAACAGGCATGAGGCGTCGCTGTCAGCTTCTCGTGGTGGCAAAGTTCGGCGCGGGTCCTTTTTTTTTTTTAGCTTCTAGCAGCACGAACGCACAACAGCTCAAAAATCCTTCAGGAAAAAAATGTGTTTATTCGCTGAAAGCAAGTTCTCGGCCTCGGGATGGCCTAACTAGCTGACCTTTCGGGAAAGGAGAGAACACCGGGTCCTCAGACGCATCGATGCCCCCGACGCTGCGCACCGGGCGAAACTTGCCGTTGCCAGATGCCAGCTGCAATGGTGCTGCCGCCCGCGCCATGCCGCTTTTTCCTTCGATGGCATGGCACCTCCGCAGGTCATGAATTTGGCAGCTCCGTTCTTCCGGTACCTGTGACTCGAACGCTCACAAGACGATACCCCGTGGCCAAACTTTGCATGAATGCGAGAACAAAAAAAAACTATTTTTGTTGGAATGCATCAATTAGCACTTCATTTGGAGAAAGTAGGTGAAGATCGATAGATCGTGGCCTGGTCTACCCTTTCTCATCGACCAGCACCAAACAATGCACCAAGGCTAGGCCACGATTCCACGAGCTTTGTCACTTGCCAACCTGCAGGGCGGAGGTGGCTTCTGCGGTTCTGCCTCCAAGCACCAGAGGCGATTGAACAAATCCTTGCTCTGAATCTGATGCCTGCACCCAAAAGGCCAAAACCGTTACAAAAGCCCATTCATCTGCAATCTAAGAATCCGCTCTGAATCTAATGCTCTGTTTTGTTTTAGCTTGCACTACGATCTGCAATCTAAGAATCCGCTTTCTCCCGGCTTGGAGATTGCAGTGATCTGAAAACTGCAATTCAGAATCTGCAGACTAGAATTGATTCGACCTAAATACGGTGAGCTCTCAAGCAAGGCAACACCAAAAAGAAAACCTAACGAAGGCGTCCTTAGAATATCAATTTGCCCATGAGGCAATTACGATATCCAGGAGTTATCCAGCGCATGCCCCCATGATACCCATCTGTGAGGAACGCTGAAATTGGAAGAAGGCGAGAGAGCAGAAGAGGATGCCCCAACGAAGCAGTTGCAGAGGTACGGCTGGAAGTTGAAACCGTTTCCCACCAACCGCGGAGGACAGGCCCCCAGGTCTGAAATTTGACGGGAATTCGCAAAGGATATTTTGCATAAAAGCCCCGCAAGATAGGCACAAGGTTTGCACCCGCCCAGTCCACAAGGAAAACGCGTCGCATCAGATAAGAAAATCGAATACGACGTAAACTCAGGGGCTGATATGTAACCGAGCTAAAAATGAACTAACCATAGTTAGCGACGCCTCTCCCGCGGGGGTCAGACCAAACCAGGGTTCCTCGGACGGGACGCGAGCGCAACCAGACCACCACCACCTCGAGCTTCCCCCTCCCCCCCCTCTGCTGCAACCGCTTCGCTTCCTCCAAGTTCTCCCCCAAATTGAGCTCCGATTCGGCGTTTCCATCCCGAATCGCGCAGTAGTTCCACCCCGAAAATCGCCGCCGGACTGGACCCGCGGATGGAGTGACCAGTTAGGGTTCCGAAGCCGGCAATGGAAGCGCAGTGGCTCGCCGAGTACACGCACCAGGGCGCCGACAAGCGGCCGCGCAAGCGGCCCCGGCTCGCCTGGGATGTCACGCCCACGGTGTTCCAGCCCCCCAAGGTATCGTACTCGCGCTGTTTGCCGCCTCCTTCGGTTACTGGGCGTGGGGTTGCGGTGGTAGTTTTGGCTAGATCTAGGCGCGGTTTCCACTAGATTTGGAGTCCGTATGTCCGATCAGGGCATTTAGCTCGAAGAATCGCGGATTTGTGGTGCGGTTGTTGCGGATCATCGTAGGGATTTGACCAATTAGTGGTGTATTTGGTGGGAGCAGGTCGCTCATGATAAGAGCTATTTCGAGAAATGAGGGGAAATTTATGACCTAGGCGTTACCTTGTTCTGGCTTTTGGAGCCTTCTAACATAACTTTAGAGTTGATAACGGTCCTTTTCTTTTCTAGAATGTGGAAGTGTTACAGGGTGAATTTCTCAAGTAAAGGCTATAGAAACAAAACAGTTATTAAATCTGGAGAGCTTCATTATTGTTGCACCAATCTACAATTCTACATTAAATCCTGTGGGAATATGCAAGCTTCAATTAGTGGCTATTTAACGAAATCAATTCCTTCTTCAGATAACATCAACTCATATGACTGGTCTCTAAACCTTACACAAAACACAAGAGGCCAGCCTTCAGTTTTTTCAGTACCATTGTGGTCAATATTAGTTGTCTGTTGTCAATAAGAAGTTTAAATGGCTTGATATTTTTGTAGGCAATTCCGATGCTATATTGTGGGCAGGAACTAATCAATGGTAATTTTGCGACTGCTTTTCTGCCGCCGCCACCAATTTATTACACCGGACCTCCACGGAATCTTTCACCTCCTTGGAGGCCAGATGACAAGGATGGCCACTATGTTTTTGCAGTTGGGGAGAATCTCACACCAAGATGTATATTTCCACAACTCAATGATCTTTCATTTACACTCCTTGCACTGGTTTCTTGTTTTTGGTTTGAATCTCTGACCTATAGCTTGTTTAGATGAAATTTCATTCAGATGTTATCTGTTGCTGAAAGTTGCAGTCTTGTCCATGGAGTTTTAATTTCTGTGTTCTGGCTCTACATAGCTTCATGCTTCATGAATTAATCACTAGTTGAATGTAAATTCATGTTTTATCTACCAATCATTGGTTCATTTTTCAGTTTGAAGTAACACATTCTTTTTCTTTTTTTCTCGAATACGCAGGAGAACCGCAAATCATTGAATTAAGAAGTTCAAGTAACACATTCATCAAATGCTGTCAACTAAAACCTAAGAAAGTGCTATTATTATTCGCTCTAAACAAGCTTGATATTCTGTATTGGTCTTAGCCTCTAGATTTTGTTGACAACTGCTTGATCCTTGCATCTGTTCTAGCAGTTCTTTATATTTTTGGTTATGTTTCGTATGTTATTTTATAATAGTTAGTAACGCTGCTCTCCTGGTCTTGCAGATAGGATACTTAGCAAGATGGGTGAAGGTTAGTGTGCTTCGTGTGATCTACTTCAATCCATTTTCTGTTCTGCAGTGATCTGGTTCTTAGTGGGAATGTTCAGTTTCCGTTTGATTTGTACTGGATGAGGAGGCATGATGTTTTATGCTCTCAGTCTCAGTGCTTTCATTGTTTCCATGCAATATTTATCTTTTCATTTTGTGCGTAACAGGGACATTTGGACAAGTTTTGGAGTGCTGGGACTTGGAAAACCAAGAAGCAGTGGCTATCAAGATTGTGCGCTCCCTCCAGAAATACCGAGAGGCTGCAATGATAGAAATCGACGTGCTTCAGAGACTTGGAAAGCATGATTTTACTGGCAGCCGGTAAGAAATCTTCCTCCCTTATTTCACTTATTGACCCCTTTTGTGAGTTGATGGTTTTGCATCGATGGTTCTATGCCTGCAGTTGTGTGCAAATACGGAATTGGTTTGACTATCGTAATCATATATGTATAGTAAGTACATATGCATCAAGAAGCCTATCCTTTTCTTGTTTTTGATGTTCAAGTTGTGATATTGGATTAATGATCTCTTCAGGTATTTGAAAAGCTTGGGCCAAGCTTATATGACTTTCTGCGAAAGAATAGCTACCGTTCATTTCCGATCGATCTTGTTCGTGAATTTGCCAGACAAATATTAGAGTCTGTTGCATGTGAGTACTCAGTCTACTTCCCCGCATTTGATGCAATCATCAAGTCATTTGAATTTCCATCGATAGTTTGTTTGGCATGATCTTGTCAAGATGGATTTGCTAGTTCTAATGTGCTTGATCCTTCCCTTTAGAAAGAGCTGATGTTTGTTTTACCTCTGCAGTTATGCATGACTTGCGACTTATTCACACGGATCTGAAGCCAGAGAACATACTCCTTGTTTCATCAGTTTTTATTAGGGTGCCTGATTATAAGGTTGGTACTGAACTCCTAAATTGTCACCTATGTTTCTGTATGACATTTGTCGATTACGGTTCTTTTTCAGAAAAAAATCTTTGCCATAGAATTTCTTTGACGATTCCTTATGTGCCGTTGTGTGCCAATGCCATGTGGGCTGTGGGGTCCCCTGTGTCACTGATAATGAATATAAGGGATTGTGAAATTGCAAAATTAGGAGTTCATCAGATTCTAATGTGGACGGAATTGTTGATAACTTAATTTCATTTGTGCATGGATACATTTCTTTTTCTGAACTCCTTTTGATTTGCAATGAAGGTTTTTATACGACCACCCAAGGATGGTTCTTTCTTCAAGAACCTTCCAAAATCAAGTGCAATCAAGCTGATTGATTTTGGGAGTACGGCATTTGAGCACCAAGACCACAATTATGTGGTGTCGACAAGACATTACCGTGCTCCTGAAGTTATCCTTGGTATACTTAACGCATCCTCACCAATCCATGCAAAATGGGCAATTCACCTTATTTTCTAATTCCACGAATTGCTTTGTTCTGTATTTTGATCCCTTTTTAGGTCTTGGGTGGAACTATCCATGCGACTTGTGGAGCGTGGGTTGTATTTTAGTTGAGCTCTGTTCGGTTAGTTTCCTAGACCTCTTCGTATCTGAGTACTTGATTAATCTTTTATCCATAGCTGTTGCTGCTGTTGCAACTTTGTGGTGTTTCTCTTGATAAGTTCCTCTTGCATTTTTGGTTTTGCATGATAATACTAGGGCGAAGCTCTCTTTCAAACTCATGAAAATTTGGAGCATTTGGCTATGATGGAGAGGGTCTTAGGACCCTTGCCAAAGCATATGATTGTCAGAGCTGAGTATGTCCACCATCCTTTTCAATCCTTTTAATGTATTTTTTTTTAATACTCTTAGATGATGTACTTCTAAGATGAGGCAGCTGATGAGTTCCGTTTTAATTCTTACCCCAATTAGCTACTCACATTGATTAATGCTATTTTACAGTCGACGTGCTGAAAAGTACTTCAAGCGCGGAGTAAGGTTGGACTGGCCAGAGGGGGCGGCCTCACGAGAGAGCATGAAGGCAGTCTGGAAATTGCCTCGTCTGCAGGTACTCTGTCTGATGTAGTTTATCTGTTACTCGCCACAAAGTTTTTTTCTTTGCTCTACTGGCATGACGGGTATGCCTTTGGAAATGTTCTAATCATTCCAACCCATGCAGAATCTTGTGATGCAACATGTTGATCATTCTGCTGGAGATCTAATAGATCTTCTTCAAGGACTTCTTCGGTATGATCCTAATGAGCGCCTTAAAGCACGTGAAGCTCTACGACACCCTTTCTTTACCAGATGCATCAGAAGATGTGGTTTCTGAGGCTATACTGAGATTGAAAATCTCAATGCTGTATTTCTTCATTTTGATGTGTAAGAACTACAAAAAAGTGGAGATGTTCTACGAAAAATGAAATATGCTAACTTGCATTCTGTTCAATGATGTGAAAGGTAATTGTTGTATATAAGCAGAGTTCTCCGTCAGTTGATCCATTTTAACTGGTTGTTATTTTCCAATTCTTACAAATTTCTGTCTTCATTCAAACTAATTTTGCCAGACTCGTCAGTACTAGCAGGTAGCATGCAGAAATCTCTAACTAGGTGGAGTCAATTGAGGATAAATGGGATTCCAGTGGCTTGCATGGAAGACTGGTACGCTGTATTTAATGGTGGTATTCGGTGAGCGTACTTGTCAACAGGTAATCATTTTTGTGTGCATTTAGAAGTTGAGTATTTCTTGTGCAAGTTGGCAAGCCATGGATATCCTGGTTTGTTTGTGTTTCTTTTTTGTCTTCAAATGCGCAATTGGTCCAGACACAAAACAAGCGCACCCAACTTGTTTGGACTGTGACACCTGCTTGAGATTGGCTGTTGTATCATGGTCAGGCTTGGTTTGCACTGAGCTTGAGTGTGACGCTTGCTTGAAAAAAGCTGACAAATTGTCGGCATAAGACTAGATCTCGATGCTGGAGCTCAACCTAGATAACTTTAGGCTAATTAGATAACTTTTAGGCTCTAACCTGGTTCGAGAATACTTACTAGCAGCTGATACTTTCAACTTTCCCACAGCAGTTTGGGGATGTGGGGGTATTTGTATTTCTATACGCTGTATCCTGTGTGATTTCAGTCTGTCTATTTACATGTTATTGAGAGACAACTAACAGCTTGAGCATGAAATCAGCTGTTTACATGTGATATTTTTATGCTTTTTTCTTTTCAAAATCTCATTTTTAACAAAATATTCTCTGCTGAATTGCTTCTAACCAACAGTTCAGTTCCTTACTTTTGTGGATAGCATCTTACACCCCACCAAGGTTTTCTATGAACTTTGGTAGTATGAAATGTATTGAAATGAAAGTTTTATATTCCCTGGGTATTTATTTAGACTTATTTTTTTTATTCCTTTGCACTGGAGCAATGATAGGGCAATTTCCATTGTTCTCTTGCTACCACTCACCTGATAAATTGAAAAGCTTTCATGTAGCTTGACATGTAAAGGTATTTTTTTAAAACAAAAAAAACCATCACATTGTTAAGCAAGAGTATGTTTTGGGTTGAACAGTACGGCACAAACACTTTTTTTTAGAACACAGTACAGACGCAGACGCTCACAACACGCACACACACTCAACCCTATAAGCACCTTCGAGAGATTGAGCCGGTAAATTCTCGAGATTGATGAAATCTCTATAAGCGCCTCGCTGTGGATGGAAACGTCGCCTACCACTGAAAGCACAACGCCGTTAAATCCTGCTCCCACGCGAGGACCTCAGATGCTACTAACCACTAGTCTAACCACTAGTCTAGAGACCTTTTTGCGACGGCACAAACACCTGGTATATATAACCACGGGCACAGGAAATCAGGAATCGTGCTACTTAGTAGGAGTATTTTATTGTTGGCAGTTTTCTCGTCTTTTCCCCCAGCGGCGTGTGACTCCACGCTGATGAAGCTGGTACGTGTTAACATTAGAGATAGGCGTCTCTTCTGTACTGCAACGGCGACTCCAACTGGCCACATCGGGGGGTTGAAGTTTAGACCGTAAGACCACGTGATTCAGGTGATCATTTGCCGGGGCTATTGACGTCGCCCCGAGCTTGGTTCGAGAGCACAGCTACAGCATTGCCAAGTTTGCAACAGGACTGCCGGGTGTGGATGCGTCTCTCCGCAGGACAGGTGCCTGTGGTCTGTGGAACTAGTACTATGTATATTCTGCTGGTGTGACGTGTGGTTGACTGAACCACCGTATCTGCTTTGATCACGTTATGATTGCACAAGGATGACGTCTTCAATTCGCTCGATCAAGGAATTATATTTCGTCCAAGAGTTCGGATTAACAAATGTGTAAGTTGCTACTACGACTCCACTGGAGGTCTGGAGCTACCAACTTGGGTAGGGGTTGCAGGTGGTGTGGCTGCTGATGTGGTAAGCTGCTGGAGAAGGTAACGGGGGGCTGCGTCCTGAGTACTGAATCTCAGTGCAGCAGTCAAAAATCAGGTGTTCTTTAGATCCAAAAAAATTTTGACAAAAAATATCACATCAAATATTTGGACACATGCATGAAGTATTAAATGTGGGTAAAAAGAAAAACTAATTGCACATATGGGTTGTAAATTGGGAGACGAATCTAATAAGCCTACTTAATCCATGATTTGCAGCAGTGATGCTACAGTAACCATCCGCTAATTATGGATTAATTAGGTTCATTAGATTTGTCTCGCGATTTACAATCCATCCGTGCAAAAAGTTTTATAAAATTAATAAATTTTATTTAATACTTCTAAATAGCAAGATTCCGTTTCAAAAAAATTTGGCAAAAAGTTCTAAACACCACCTCAATTGAGCTTTACGAAATTTTGTTTGACTTGCACACGCACCGTCCCACGTTTCCTCTGGTTCCATTGACCCAAAGCAGTACCCCTCACCAACCCGGAATTCTCCTCCATGATCACCGATTAGCGCCCAAACTCATTTGTCGTTTCCCTCTCCTTGACTAAACCTACCTTGATTTCTTAATTTTCTTCTGGTGTGCTACGATTTTTTCTTCTGCCTTTTCCACAATCTAGGGGAATATCCACGCAATTCAAGTTATTCGCATCGCAAGGTGGTCCAGCACCCTCCGATCATTGACTCCAAGTATGATCCTTCCAAACACCATCACCGTCGCTGTATGCCTCCTGCTGGCGGGCGCGCAGACCAGCGCAGGATACCGTCCGCAACGTCGGGGCACCTGTCCATCTTATCCCCGCTCAACGGCCGCATGCGCACGGCGATAGGGGGCGTCGCGCTCCCTATCGCCGTGTCGCTCGTGCCAGCGCTTTCGGGGGGCCGTATTCCGGTGGCCTCGATGTCGCGGAGGTCCGGCGCCACACGGGGCGGCGCGCTCGGCGGATGAGCACGGGGGCGGTTCCGGCTTGGCCCAGCGAAAGCTACGGCGACCTCGACGCAGCGGGCCATCGTGGCCACACCGTACGTCTTCCATCAGGAAAATGGCACGACCAGAACCTCTTAATCATGCGCGTGCGCTCCTGTCTTCTCGGCAGAAATGTTTTAATTTTTATACCGGCTTGAACAAGCCGTCAATCAATAGAGATGGGCACTGTACGGTTAGTGCCTGCGTTTGATTTGAAGCAAATCGGCGCTGAAGAAAACAAATTTTGCCTTACCGTAGTTTCAGAGGGATTTGGTCTGCAAATCTTGCTGAGGCTCTTCTCCAGTTGGCGTTGTGCAAAATACGCCGCACTTGGCTCATTCACTGGTACCGAATTTGGTGAGCGAATCTGATGTACCAAATCATATATTTATTTATTTATTTTTTTGTTTGCAACGTTTAGCACGACGACACGCTTTTTCACTTTTCTGATGGCGAAGCATGCCTTTCAAACTATGGACCATTTCCTGAAGAAAATCATCTGCCGCTCGCGCCGCTGTTTCGTATCCTCTGGCGCGCACGCAACCGCGGGATTGCCGAGATCCGAGTCCTCTCAAATCATAACCCCGTCCACCTGTGCACCGGTGGAATCCTGGCCCACCAGCCCCGGCACCCCCCCTACACCAAGTACACTAGACCCGCCACCTGTCAGAGACCGGTCTCCGATGGCGGCCGCCTCGGCGGGCTCATAGGCTCAGCGCAGCCAGCGCGGCGTGATCGAGGGACCTCAATTCGTCGCCCGCCTCGCCTTCGCCTTCGCCTCCCTCTTTACCGCAGATTCACAGGACGGGGCACGCGGGGGCGGGGCTAGTGCTTTTGGCTGCCCGTCTTGCTTGGCAACTACCAACCAACTGGTCAGGCAGTCCAGTTGCGGCACCTCGTGCGCCGCCGTGCCAACTGACAAGGGAGAGTGCGACGTGCGGCTCGAAGCGCGGCGCGCCAAGCTCGCCGGCTCCTAGGGTTCGGGAATGGCTGCGGCGGCGGCGGGGGCAGACGGAGGAGAGGGGGAGGAGCTCCTCCTGCTCTCGGCCGTGGAGGCTGGCAACGGCGGCGGCGTCGGCGGCGCGCCCGCCGCGGCGGGGGAGTCGTGGCGGCTCAACTTCGAGGGGTTCCGTCCGCCGGAGGTGCACCAGCAGGAGAGGCCGCCGACCGGCGCGCTCCACCACTGCCTCGGCGTCCTAGGTCCTCCTCTCTGTCTCTCTCATTGGTATTGCTTTGCTTCCATGACGGGGTTTTTTTTTTCTGTGTTGATTTTGGGTTTGATCGATCTGGTCTTATGCGTACCTTTTTTCCGCCAACTTGGTTTGTTTCGTTCGATGTAATAGTTGCTTTCCGCGACTTGTGAAAAGCAAAGTTGCAATTTTCTTTTTGGTTTGCAGTAAGAGCTAAGTTGACGCCTTGACGGTAGGGCGGACTAGCTAGATTCTTTTTTAGTCCGGAGCTGTGGATCGAATTAGGATATTAAGGTAGTGTTGGCCTAGATGCAGCCTATTTCTTACCGATTTGCTATTACGACACTTTGGGAAGCCAAAACAAATGTATGCTTCCGTTAAGTATAATTCTAGCTTTCTGCAAATGCTACTCTTGCCTATTGGGTATACACTTTTCAGGGCTCATATGGGGAAGGGTAGTCGGCATCACGTGAGTTGCTCATTTCTTGGACTGCACATGCAGAAGTCCTGGGAAAAAATTGAATTTTTTTTTGGTTGGTGGGTGGTATGTGTTAAGTGGCAACTGACAAATCAGGTTACAAGAGTAAAGGACATTCGGATGGCACGTGAGATGCCGGCTTGTATGTTTTCCAAGTTTTGTTTTCCCCAGATATCCGTAGTTTTTCTTCTTTTTTGAATTACGCTTTTAGCTAGTGGAGTTGAATGACAAGTCATATTCTCATCTCGGTTCATTTAGGATTCTCCATTTTCCTACATGAGTGTACTGTTGTTTTTGCTTAGCTGTGTTGTTAACTCTGTCTAGTCCCAATCACTATATAGAGGAAAGGGCACCTACAAATTAATTTTTTTTGTGTCAGTTTAACAACAAAGGTGCTACATGTGCATAGCCCAATAAATCCTCATTTTGCTGGCCATATTATTTTTCGTCTGTCTTGACTGACTTGCATTGATGAACCTTTCACATATTTTCCTATTTGATTTTGAGCAAAAGCAAATTTTTTTATTAAACATTTTTCGTTCTGTCAACAGCTCAAGGTCCTGAGGATGTTGTTGCTGAGTACTACCAACAACAAGTAGAGATGCTGGAGGGTTTTAATGAGATGGATACGCTTACAGACAGTGGTTTCCTTCCTGGAATGTCCAAGGTCTGTTCTATAAGCTTTCTTTTGTGACATCGGGGAGGACAGCTTCTGGAAGCTAAATGCAAATTTTTTTTGTTGCATTTGCATCCACATTTTTTTTAAGCGAGACCTCATTTTTGTCACTGATGACCAATTTATTTACCCACAGGAAGAGCGTGAAAAGGTTGCTAGGAGTGAGAGATTAGCAATACGGCTGTCTAACATTGCAAACATGGTCCTTTTTGCTGCAAAAGTGTATGCTTCAGTACGCAGTGGCTCACTTGCTATTATTGCTTCAACATTGGATTCTCTTCTAGACCTACTGTCAGGGTTTATCTTGTGGTTTACTGCCTTTTCAATGCAAACTCCAAACCCCTACAGATACCCAATTGGTAAAAAGCGCATGCAACCACTGGTGAGTTTTGTTACAACCTGTACTTCCAAAATTTTGTTGGCTCATTTGTTCTTTATAGTTCTGTATTGGGTTCCATCTCAATGTTCAGTATGCTGTACATGTATTTCAGTTACTTATCATGGAAGCACAAGCAGAAATTAACTCATAAAGGAAATATGGAATGCTAAAAAAATGTTCTTCTAGAAAGCACATATAAAGGGAAGAAGCAAAATATGACACAGCTTGTGATTTATGAAGTAGAATAGTTCGAAATCATGTTCCTTGCTTCTAAGACATCTCTGGGTATTAGTCCAATGCTGAATTCCTTGCTTCTAAGACATCTCTGGGTATTAGTCCAATGTTGAATTAAAAACTTTGTTTTGGAGTCCTCCTATCTATTTTATTTAATTTCAAACATCTGGATTTCTTGTGATATATGCAATCATGAATTGTATAGTTCTTTTTCACTCTACTGAAGGATTTATTAAAATGTTTTGTTCAGGGAATACTTGTTTTTGCTTCTGTTATGGCAACTCTTGGCCTCCAGATTATTCTGGAATCAATGCGCTCACTGGTGTCTGATGTAAGTCTCTCTGGCATATGTTTACTTCCGTTGCTTTTTGTTGCCTATTATCACTCTACTTCTGTAGATTATATTATTGTTTGCCCTTGGTAATTATCTCTGAACTCATTCTCCAGCAAGATGAATTCAGCTTAACAAGCGAGCAGGAAAAGTGGGTTGTGGACATCATGCTCTCGGTGACATTAGTGAAACTTGCCCTGGTGATGTATTGCCGCTCATTCACCAACGAAATTGTCAAGGCATATGCACAGGATCACTTTTTTGATGTCATCACCAATGTAATTGGTCTGGTTGCTGCACTACTTGCAAATTATATTGAAGGCTGGATTGATCCAGTTGGTGCAATAATTGTAAGTACAAGAGATGCTTCATCTTATTCTCACTGATCCATATGCAATGTAAGTAGCATCTGAGTATATACCTAATTTGATTATTATTAGTTTGGTCTAAAAAAGTTAATTATCATCTGCACCTAGTGATGCACCTAAGGTGATGGCATCTGAACCTTGTTTGGGTGACACTGAACCACTGTCTGGCTTCAGTTCCTGATTGGTAGGTTCCACGGTCTACCTTAGGACCTGAAATCATATTGACTGGTAAAGTGGCAATCGTCTTGAAAAATAGAATGCTTAGCTTTTGACGGAAAAATATTAGAGAAGATTGACTTATCGCTCGTAAGTTGTAACATGATAGAAGGATAAGCAATGACTTACTGTAACTCTTCAATGGGAATACTGCATAGGCAGCGATTGCACTTGGAATTTACAAGCATTCCATACTCATTTGCGTTACGTGAGCATTACTCACAGTAGCCCATTTCTCCATGAATGCAATTTTTCAGATACTGACACATGCCTCTTTCTTTGCAGCTTGCAATCTACACAATCAGAACATGGTCGATGACGGTGCTGGAGAACGTGCACTCCCTGGTGGGGCAGTCGGCCTCGCCGGAGTACCTCCAGAAGCTGACGTACCTGTGCTGGAACCACCACAAGGCCGTGCGGCACATCGACACGGTGCGCGCCTACACGTTCGGCTCCCACTACTTCGTGGAGGTGGACATCGTGCTGCCGTCGGACATGCCGCTGCAGGAGGCGCACGACATCGGCGAGGCCCTGCAGGAGAAGCTGGAGCGGCTGCCGGAAATCGAACGCGCCTTCGTGCACCTCGACTACGAGTTCACCCACCGGCCCGAGCACGCGCTGTCCCACGAGAAGTAGCCTTCAAGTGTCGAGTAGCCGCAGGAAGGAAGTTTCAGAGACCTGGTGCTCGTCTCGTCAGCCGTCGTAGGAAACCATTGGGGTACATGCGATGGGAACTGTGCATTCTAGAGTGCCTGCAGCGGCGATGCCCTAGTAGATTGCAGTGTCACTTTTAGTGGAAGAATCTAATGCCAGTGATCAGTGATGAGGACCACTTTTGTACCGGTCTTCAGCTCTTTTGCTGTGTTATCTAGTTGTCTGAGGGCCGATAACTGAGCTGTGTATTTCTGGAAGATCATATATACAGCATCACTTTAGTCAATGCCTGGGATCATCCAACCAGTGCTTCTGACGAGTTGCCCTGCTTGAAAATTTTATAGCAGTGATGATGGTGATGATAGTATTCTGTGAGAGATAATAAGCTGAAAGAAGTCAAAAGTAGATGAGCCAAACAGAATGCACGAGCGTGGATTGTGGACTCGCTAAACTAACATAGGCAACGCTGCAATTGTCGGGAGACTTTGTAATTCGTATGGAGCTTTGCGACTAGCCACCTTGTTTCCCGTGACCAGACCCAAAATCCCCCCCTTTTCGCACCCAAATTAGGGAGATGCTAATTTTCAGGTGCCTGAAAATTACTCTCTCTCAGGCAACGATTCACGACCGTCGGATCGAGATTGAATGGGTAGATTATCATCTTCTACCTCAGTCTGCTTCTCATCTAGTCACAGGCTCACAGCAGTTTCTACTTTCTCGTCGTCAGCTCGCCTCGGCTCGTCGCCCCCGCCTCCCGCTCGCTTTCTCCAGCCCTTGAGGCGTCCCCGCCGCCGGGCTGAACGCCGCTGCCCCCGCCACGCTAATCCCGCGGCAGTCCCAGCCCCCGCCCCGACACTTCCCAACCGGGGGTCCAACGCCGCCCGCGGCCGGCGGCGCCCCGTCGTCTCTACCGCCACCACCGCCTGGCCGGCATGCTCCCCGCGACCCTCCCTCCTAAGCCTGGGCCCTGGAGGCACTCGTCTCCTTCCCGGCCGGCAGCCCCCCTCCCCTAAACCAAATGGAGCTGTCGCCTGAAAGTTTCTTCAGATTTCAGGCGACTGAAATATAGGAGGTGTGCCCAAATTAAGCTGATTGCGACTAGGCCGTACCCGTACATGATGGCCAGGAACAGCTTCTCATTGGGTTCGCCTCTCCCGCCGCGCCTCCACCGCTACCGGGATTGAGCGCCACTATCCCAGCCTCCCTGACGCTCAGGCTCAATCACCCTGCCGGCGGGCGATTGAGCGCCTGGAGCTCCATCCCTTTCACCGGCGTCGAGTTCTTCGTGCCGACCGTCGTTAGTCTGTTGCAATCGCCGCTGTTCGTCGTAGCGCGTTCTTGTCGCCGGTCCTCCGCCGGCGTCGTTCCTCGGCCGCGGGAGCGAACAGGGGGTTATTTCCAAAAACGTAGGGAGGTATTTGCATATATTCGCGATCCAAATTAGGGGGCTATTTGCATATATTCGGATCGCGATTACTAATTGTGATCCAAATTAGGGGGTTATTTGCATATATTTAGGGGTAAATTGTAAAAGTTCTGTCCACCTCCGCCGCCGCCCGCCGATGTCCCGCCTCGATGTCACCGTGGCGCCCCCATCGTCTCGCCTCTTCTGGTGCTCCGCCGACGCCGACCTCCGTCTACCAGCTAGCTCCCCACCCTCACGCCGCCGCCTCTGATAGATCGCTCCTGCCTCTCCTCCCTCACGGCTCTCTACAGGCGGCGGTCGCCTGTGTTAGTATCGAAACTCTTACTCTCGTCGAGAGGATGACACTAGGAGTTGGGGCAATTTTCTGGTTTACTTCTCACACAATACCATGCCAAACCGAGGGATTGGGGTTACATATTTATAGTTGGCTGGACAGCCAAGCTTATGCAAACTGGTCTAAGATGCCTAGATGTTGTCCTAACAGCTAAAGCTAAAATGCTGTCCTCTGGTCTAAGATGCTGTCCTCTAATATGCTGTCCTCTAGATGCTGTTCTAGGGGCAGCAAGACCACAACACATGAGCTGTCCTTTAGATGCTACAAAGACCGAGACCCACAAAGACTATAGTACAAGGACTTATTCCCAGCATTCTCCCCGTAAGTCTTGTGTGTCGTTTTGTGGGAAAGCTGGACCATCCTGATCCGGGAACAAAGCTCAAGGAACTTGATCCTCCCAAGGGGCTTGGTGAGCAGGTCCGCAAGTTGGTCCTTGGTGTTGATGTAGCTCGCCTTGATCCTTCCTTTCTCCAAGCAGCCTCAGATGAAGTGGTACCTAAACCGGATGTGCTTGCTTCATTTATGGAAAACGGGGTTCTTTGCCAGGACCAGAGCGAACTTGCTGTCTACCCTGAGTTCCACCGCTTCAGTGTCTCTTCCGAGAAGATCACCGAGCAGTCGAGCGAGCCTGAGCGCCTGAGTCGAAGCGGTGGAGGCCACTATGCACTTAGCCTCACAGCTGGAAAGGGCCACCACCTGCTGCTTAACCGATTGCCAGCTAACAAGGCACTTGCCGAGGAAGAAGAGGATCCCGCTTGTGCTCTTGCTGGTGTCGCTGTCGCCGGCGTGGTCGCTGTCGTTGTACCCGACGAAGTGTGCCTCCCAAGGACACCTCGGGTAGTAGAGACCGTGGTCGAGATTCCTCGCAATGTAGCGGATGATCCTCTTCACAACCTGCTGGTGCTTCGTCGTCGGTCGCTGCATGAACCGACTAACGTAGCCCACGGAGAATGCCAAGTCCGGCCGTGTGTGGGCAAGGTAGCGAAGGCTCCCCACAAGACGCCGGTACTGCGTAGCGTCCACCTCCTCCGTCGTGCTATTGCGGCTCAGCTTCAGCCTCTCCTCCATCGGAGTGAGAGCTGGGTTGCAGTCGGTGAGCCCAGCCAGCTCAATGATGCGCTTGGCGTAGGCGGTCTGTCAAAGTGTGATCCCAGAGTCATCCTGTTGCACCTCAATCCCCAGGTAGAAGGAAAGAGGTCCCAGTTCACTCATCTGGAAGGTGGCCTTCATCTCTTCCCTGAACACCGCCACCTCCGCATCCTTGGTGCCGCTGATCACCAAGTCGTCGACGTAGACACCCACCAGCAGGGCATTTCCTCCATTGCCCCGCCGGTAGATGGCCGCCTCGTGCGGGCTTTGCTCGAAGCCTATCCCCTTGAGCGTGGAATCCAACTTCGCATTCCATGCCCTCGGTGCCTGCCGCAAGCCGTAGAGAGCCTTGCGCAGGCGTAGCACCTTGCCTTCCTTGCCGGGGATCGCGAAACCCGGCGGCTAGTGTACGTAGACCTCCTCCTTCAAATCGCCGTTAAGGAACGCTGACTTGACGTCCATGTGATGAACGCGCCAGCCCTCCTAGGCGGCCAACGCAAGGAGTAGTCGCACGGACTCCATCCGTGCCACGGGGGCGAAGACAAAGTCGAAGTCGATCCCCTCCTGTTGCATGAAACCTCGTGCCACCAAGCGGGCCTTGTGCTTCACGATGGGGCCGGCTTCGTTACTCTTCAGCTTGAACACCCACTTAAGGGTGATCACGCGGTGACCGCGAGGAAGGTCAGCAGGCTCCCAAGTGCGGTTCTTCTCAACCGCGTCCATCTCCAACTGCATCGCGGCATGCCATGCCGCGTGTCTCTCGGCTTCTGCGAAGGACCGAGGCTCGCCGTCGTCGCACGCAAGGTGCAACTGCGCCTCCAGGTCGTGAGGCACCAGTCCCGGCACCGGCTGGTCGCCGAGAAGGTCTTCCATTGTGCGGTACCGCAACGGCTCGCCGTCGTGGTACGCGTCGATGCACTCCTCGTCGTGGGAGAGAGGAGTGGCAAACTCCACCGAGCTATGCTCGGCACGGGCTGGTGTTGGAGTAGGCGTACCCGGAGGGGTAGCTGGTGGTTCTGGAGTACGTGGGGTCGCCAGCTGTGGTGGAATCGGCGAAGAGCTCATCGCAGTCGAAGTCGTGGCTCGAGAGCGTGCCGCTGCCGAAGTAGCGGGCGCCGGAGTCGGTGGAGACTCGGGGACTGGGGTAGGCACGCTCGGTGAGGAGGAGCTGCCTACTCCCCCGGCTCCCTCGAAGTGGACGTACTCGACAGTGAAGTCTTCGTACGTCGGTGTCGAGCCGTCGTCCACCGTCGAACACTACGTCGTGCGCCGTGCGCACACGCTGTGTCTCCGGGTCGAGAATGCGGTAGGCCATCAAGCCCTCCGCGTAGCCGATGAACACCCCTGGAGAGCTCCTGTCGTCGAGCTTGCCGATGTGGCCAAGCTCCTTCGCAAACGCGAGGCAGCCGAAGACCCGCAGGTGGGAGACCACCGGCTTGCGGCCATGCCAAGCCTCGTACGGTGTCCTGCCATCGAGGACCTTGGTGGGCGAGCGGTTGAGGATGTAGACACCTGTCACCACCGCCTCTCCCCAAAAGACAGCCGGCATCCCCCTCTGTTTGAGGAGGGCCCGAACCATCCCCACAACCGTCTGGTTGCGCCGCTCGATGACGCCGTTCTGCTGCGGGCTGTACGGCGCAGATTAGTCGCGCTGAATGCCCTCATCAGCGCAGTACGACGCGAATTCAGCCGCCGTGAATTCGCCACCGTTGTTGGTGCGCAGCACGCGCAGCTTGCGGCCGCACTCCGCCTCCGCAGCAGCCTGCGCACGCCTGATGGCGTCCGCAGCCTCTCCCTTGCTGCCGAGGACCATCACCCACATGTAGCGGGAGAGGTCGTCGACGAGCAGCAGGAAGTAACGTCGTCCTCCCGGTGTGGCCGGTGTCACTGGGCCACACAAATCCCCGTGCACGAGCTCGAGCCGCTCCTTGGCTCGGAAGCTCGTCCGCTGGGGAAAGGGAAGCCGCCTCTGCTTCATCAATACGCAGACGTCGCAAAACTGCTCCACGTGGTCGAGGCATGGCAGGCCTCGCACCATCTCCTTGGCACTGAGCCTCTTCAGGGCCTCAAAGTGAAGGCGCCCGAAGCGCTCGTGCCACTGCCACGCCTTGTCGTCCCGACGAGCAGCGAGGCAGAGGGGTTGTGCCACCTGCACATTAAGGACATAGAGTCGATTTGCGCCTCTGGTTACCTTGGCAAGAAGGCGACGATGGCGATCCCAAATCCTCAGGACTCCGTCCTTGATCTCCACGCGTGAACCGTTCTCATCCAGCTGTCCCAAGCTGATGATAGAGTTCCTCAACGTGGGGATGTAGTAAACTCCGGTGAGCAGCTTGTGCTCACCAGACTCGGCGGTGAAGATGACGGAGCTGACACCCTTGATCTCCACGCAGGAGGCGTCCCCAAACTTGACGGAGCCTCAGACGCAGGAGTCAAGCTCGGTGAAAAAATCCCGCCGACCGGTCATGTGATGGGTGGCGCCGGTGTCGAGGCACCACCCGTCAGTCTTGTCGCTGTTGGAGGCGTCGCCGAGAAAGGCGTGTGCCCTCGGCTCGTCAAGGTGGAGGAGAGCCGTTGCGGCTGATGCCGCTGGAGGTAGCTCGATGCTTGCGTGTGCCAGGAGCAGAGCCGGCTCCTCCTCCTCCAGCTGTGAAATGTGGACCTGGCCGCGTCGTGGCTGTCGATAATCCTTGGCCCAATGGCCAGCCCTGCAGCAGTTGTGGCAGGTGTCGTCTCGTGCCGGCTTGTGCACGCCGGCGGCACCGCCCTAGGCGCCTCCGCGGGCGCCACCCTCGGCACGTCCTCGCACCCCGGCCTAGGCGCCTCCGCGCGCCTTGCCGCGCTTGCGGCCGCCTGTCGAGGAGGAGGGATTCCCTTCCTCCCGTCACTCTGGCAGGCCTCCCAATGTTCCCGAGTGAGATGGAGCTTCCCACCAATGGTGATAGGCCCCGAGAGAGGCTGTGGCTCATCGCTGTCGACGACCTTGAGGCGACCTATCGCCTACTCGATCGACATCGTGGAGAGGTCCAGCAGAGACTCGATCGAGCGAGCGATCTGCTTGTACTTCTCGGGGACGCAGTGGAAAAGCTTCTCAACAGCTCTCTCCTCATCGTAGGTGTCGTCGCCGTACTGCATCATCTTCTTCAGCAGAGTGTTGAGACGGAGAGCAAAGTCATCAACGTCCTCACCTGGCTTGAAGGCCAGATTCTCCCACTTCTTGCGAAGTGCCTGCAATGTGGACTTGCGGGCGCGGTCGTTGCCGATGCGTGCCGCAGCGATGGCATCCCAGGCCTCCTTGGCAGTCCGCCTTTTGGAAAGCGAGAACTGCATCTCGGGCAGGACTGCAGCAATGAGGGCATCCAGCGCCCGTCGATTCTCGTCGTAGTCGACGTCGCCGTACCAAACTGCCTCCCACATGTGCGGCACCTGGAGCCTTACCCTCATCACCGCAGCCCACTCGACATAGTTGGTCTTGGTGAGGGTAGGCCACCCACCGCCGGGGCCAATGTCCCTGACAACAGTCTGGATCCCGTGGTGACCATGGCGCCGGTTCGGAGAGGGAGAGCCGCGCTGCCTGTAAGGGCCGCGATCTCCATCGACCCGGCCGCCGCCGCCGCCGGGAGCGCGGCCGCCACGCGCGTCCCCGCCAGGAACGCCGCCGGCGCGTCCACGCCTGTGTGGGCTGCCGCCACCGCGCCTGTGGGGGTGCGCAGTTGCCTACTGCGCCGCCCGCTCTCCCACTGCTTTCCTCGCCAGCTTGTGTTCCACGTCGGTGCTGCCGTCGGCAGAGGCAAAGCCGCTGATGCTACTGCCACGTAGAGCCTTGAGCTCCACTGCCACCGCACGCACTGCATCCGCCGCCGCTGCTTCCACTTCCGCCCTTGCTGCTGCCAGTTCCGCCGCCGCTCGCTCGCGTTCCTCTACCGCAGCGAGCTAGTCCTCCTGCCGGTGCCGCGCGCTCGAGGCGACCGAGCGCCGAGACTTTCCTTCGGACATGGCGCGCTAGTGGGGGGCTGCTGCGTGGGGAGGAGGCTGCCTTAGACGAGCTGCTGCCCGTCTGCGCAGGGGAAGAGGGGTGAGCAGGGACAACCGGTGTTCCTGCTCACGGTTGAGGACTAAGGGAGGCGTGGGAAGGAGATGAGCAGGAGATGTTTAAGCTACAGGATGGAACAGTTCTGATACCGGTGGTTAGTATCGAAACTTTTACTCTCATCGAGAGGATGATACTAGGAGTTGGGACAATTTTCTGGTTTACTTCTCACACAATGCCATGCCAACCCGAGGGGTTGGGGTTACATATTTATAGCTGGCTGGGTAGCCAAGCTTATATAAACTGGTCTAAGATGCCTAAATGTTGTCCTAAGATATTGTCCTCTAATATGCTGTCCTCTAGATGCTGTCCTAGGGGCAGCAAGACTACAGTCCTCTAGATGCTACAGAGATGAAGACCTACAAAGACTACAGTACAGGTTGCAGCCTGCACCGCTCGCGCCGCCGCGACAGTTCCCGTTGATCTGTTAGCGCCGCGCCGCCGCCGCCGACTCTTCCCGTCGGCCCCCCTTCCAGAATCTGGACTTGGGTCTTGCCTCTGTCAAGCCTCAACCTCCCTATCTCTCATGCGGCCTCGTCGGTTGGCCCATATGGACAGCAGCAGTAAGCTCCCCTCTCTCCCATGCTCCCTCGCCCGGGTAGCAGAATGCTGCATCATCGACCATGGGCACACCAGGTCACCAGCTCACTTACTAGTCCAAGATGAGGTAATTGTCGCCTGCCATGGACTTCAACTACGTTTGATCGAAATTGGAAACTTAGCTACAATTTTAAGAACACTTTTTTTTTGTTTAACTGCATTTGTTCAGTTGTGCAATTACTTTAATACTTGGCTTCATGCTTCCCCCTTAGTGGAAAAATGTTTAAGGTTGCTGTTATCCTTGACATTGAAGATTTTTTTTATATGAAACGATCAAAGCATGGCATCTTCAAGTAAGGCAACTCCATCTCTGGGTAAGAAGTAAGAACAGCTGGTCAGATGTTCTTTTCATAACCCTTTTCTTCTAAATGGTATATTGAGCAAAATGTTCCATAGCCTGTGTGTGCGCGCGCGCGCACATATGCTTGCATTACTTATGATTTGGAAAAGGGCTACTAAGTTTAAAGAGTGTCTTTTGCCTGTTGTCATGACTTTGTCCTTCAGAAACGTGCTGATTGCATTTTGGAGCCAATTCTTGTCAGCTGCTGTGGAACATCTCTCTGAGAATGGTTTACTTGTTCCTGATGCCATAGTCAGAACTGACAATGCCACCTTGCGAATCTTGTCAAACATGTAAGTTTCAAGGGGTGCCTACCGTACCTGATTTGGATGAATACTGTGTGCACATTGTTCACAGGTCAATGATTAATGTATTGGATGTACCAAAAAAAAAGAAATGAACTTAGAAGCATGTAAAAGCAAATTGAAATGTCTACCTTTTGTTATCACATCATAGGCTATAGTAAGTACACCAAACTTAACATTAATTGAAGCAGAGTATTGCCTTAGAGTCAAGAGGCTTAGAAGCTAGAGCTTGCAAGAAATTTCTCGTATCAATGATTCATACCATACTTTTTATAATTTTATCAGGTCGGATTCTAATAGAGAAAAGCTCACTTCTAAAAGTTGCTTTGAAGAATTCGGAGGGGATATTCCAGATTCACTGAGTGAGCTACTGTTTATTATAGGAGCGGCAGTTGCAGTTCCATGTGATAGAAATCCTGTCAATGTTCATGGATAACAATGATGCAACTTGCAAGTGACCCGAAGGGAGAATGATAGTGAGATGGAGAGAGATCCACAGAAATTCTATGCACAATGCTAACCTTTTTTTGGGTGGACAAATGCTAGCTATTTGCTGTTGGAAAATAGGATTGGCAGGTATATGTTTTGGTATATGTTTCACATCCAGTGCTGCTTAGAGTGTACCTCGTTTTCAGACTGGTTTCAATTATAACTGTGTTGCAACTTATAGCTAGTTTCCTATATAGTTTGAATGGCAACTTGTGCAGATTCCACCACTGCTGATGGATTTGAAGAAGTGCCAAGTCGCCAACACTTAAGAAAAGGGCATTTGCAGTGCTAAAGCAAGATCTTCTTCATTCACATCGTATGGATAATGCATCAAGTTTCATCTCGAAGAGATTCAGCTGGAGCTCACATGTGCTTCAGCATGATGCTGCTCCTGTCGAGCAGTGCATCATCCAAACAGAGCGCATAACAAAGATGGAGTAGCACCAAATGTTGTGAAGACAAGCATCATAGAACAAACTACCAAGGCACTTCAGCATCATGCTCAGGATAGTAGCAGGCCATTCCTTTCCTTTGTATTTTCTTTCCCTGATGTTTTTCTATCTGTGGGTGGCTACAGTTCATGGATTATCTTGTCTCTTTTGCTTACAAAATTCTGTAGTTTTCTTCATCCTTCGGTTCATCTCTTTGGTCCGTGATGCTCTTTCTGCAACGAATTGTGATGCCACATGCTTCATCATCAAGGAATTGTGATTCTCAGTAACAGGTTGGTTGGCCCAGTCTTCTCTTGAGAAACAGGTGAGATGTGATTCTTAAAATTGCTCCAAAACTTGGAACTTAGCGTGTAGGATAGCCACCTGATTTTGTTTGGGCTAGGCCTGTAGCATGGCACTAAGCCTTGGCAGATCGGGCCGATAACTGACAGAGAGGTCAGGACTGGCCGACTGGTAGTAGTGCTGTTGGGCTATGCTCCAACTATTTGCTGCACAGTTTCCTTTCCCCCTCTTGCTCGCTCCTCGACCGGGTTGAGCTGAGCAGTTAGTTGATTGATGATCTGTGATTGCAGCATGCATGAGAAAACCTTGCGTGGAGCTCCCGGTGGCAGCCGAAAATTAAAGGACGGCACTTGGGGGGGGGGGGGGGGGGGGGGGGGGGGGGTTCAGGCGCGCGATCCGCGAAGGAAGACCACAGCCACTGGCCACAGCGCGGGCGGCCGGTGGCCAGCAGCAGCCAACGATGCGAGCACGTCAGCGCCAGCTCCCGGACCCGTCGCTTCCCCCCAGCTAGCCGCTGCCGACCGCCCCGGCCTGTACGAAAGCTCCTCATGTATATACTCCACGTTGCCTAGATACACCTACGCACTCGTCCAGTACCTACCATCCCCCCGTCCCCGTCGCCGTCGCTGGCCGGAGAGGTCGACCGGCCGCCGAGGCCGATCGACGGCGACTTCCAAATTAAACCCCCGAAGCGAACACCGGCGCAATTCGTGTGGACCCTGCGTCGAGCGCGCACCGGCGCCGGTCACAGTACAGGTACGCACGCACGTGTCAACAGGAGTGAATCCTTGGACAACCGGGGTTATGTACGTACGGCGTGCGCTCCTGCAGCAGCTGCCAGCCAGCTGCTACCGACCAAAAAAAGAGAGACGACGCGCACGCTTGGGAACCCGCCATCCGTCTCCACGGCGCGCGGCCGCCGTAGACGTCCACCTCGACCGGCCGCGCGCGCCCGGCGCCAAATCAAAAGGGAGCGGAGAAATCTCGCGTGCTAGCTTGATCGCCACGGCCGCCGGGACGGGACAAGAACGACGTCTTTTTTCAGACAGTAGCCAGTAGTAGTCCTCCGCCGGAACAAACGCCTAGGAACTCGCCATCCGATCCGTCCTCTCGCTGGGTGAACGTCCGCCCGCCACGTGTGTAGGGGCCACATGCATGCAACACAACGCCTTGCCAGACTAGCCTTGCCAGTACACTGCAGTACGGCAGTGCCCGTAGATCGAGGAGCTCCGGCCGTACGTCCTGATGAGTCCGAGTGAAATGATCGATGCAAGGCTGTAAATCTAGTAGTACTACCCAATATAAACAAGCACACATAATTACACTGGTGATGCTGACAGTGATATATCATATATATATATATATATAAACTAGATTATTACTGCTAGCTAGCTACTCCATGCATAGAGCTCTCTCTCTCTCTCTCAATATATGTGTATGGTACCATGCATGCATCGACGGTAACACATGAGAGCGAGTCGTCCTACTGGTCGTCGTCGTCGGCTGAGCTCTTGGAAGAAGCAGACCCGCCGTCAGGAGGATTCTTCCGCGTGGAATCGTCTCCTCGATCCTTCTTGTACGTCTCGAAGAACTCCCTGTTCTCCTTCTCCAGCTCCTTCCACACTGCGAACGAAAAGAAGAAATCAGCAGTGGTAAGAAATCGACTGCAAGAACGCAATGGAAATACGTGTGCATCAGATTAGCAATCAAAGTATCAGACAGCTAGCCGAGTGGGACAAGTAGAAGAAGAAGAGCATGCGGCTAGCCGCTAGCGTACCGGTGGATGTGATGACGGGCATGATGTTGGCGTGCTTCTCCAGCGTCTCCATGCACTCCTCCTTGTTCATGTTGTAGCAGATGCACTTCTCGATCAGATGCTGCACCTGCAGATGCGATTACTTGAGCAAAACCTTATACCACCATGCATGCCGTGTATCTATCTCAATGCACGCCAGCAGCAGATCGTGCGCTCGCGCGCACTTGCGTACCAGTCTGATGTACGAAGCCGGCGACGAGGAACCGCCGTCCATGGCCGCCGCGCGCCGACGAGTTGCCGAGACGACGACCGGCGCCGCCCCTGTCTATACGGCCGGAGATCGGAGCGCGGCGCTAGCTTCCGATCACGACAGAAGCCGCAGCGTCCCCGGCGCTCCCAGCCTGCGGGATCGCTCGGCCAAAGCAACGACGATGAGTGGACGACCGGTGGGGAGCGCGACGGGCAGCGCTGCCGGCGAGGTAGAAATAGGGGGGCGCGGGAGGAGGGGGACATGGGCGCGGGCGATCGGCGCATGTCAGGGTGTGGGGGCGGGGCGCTCACGTGGGTGCCGCCTCCCCATTCGCCGGGAGGTGATGGAGGGAATTCTTGCGGGCCCACGCCGCCCCGCCTTACCCTTTTCGTTTGTGGTGAAACGTTGTTGCCGTCCTCCGCCGTTCCTTTCAGGCGATCCCGGGGGACCACTTCGCGACCGTCGGATCGGTGGAGCGGAGGCTGCTCGCACTCGGCGACGAGTAAATTTTGAGCGTTTGCGAGAAAAAAAAAGGAGATTCTGTTCAAAAGAATTTAAAAGAGGAATTCGAGTTCGATCTTTATGGATTTGGAATGCCAGAAAAGTTTCCTAATTCCTAGGATAGTCGAACCGTTTCGGCGTTTCCTGCAGCATCAGTGAATCTCTACTTTCAATTTTACCCTTTTTTTTAGAGTTGGGGTTGATTATAAAAAAATACTGAGGTTCAAAAATGCCTCTAATGTCAATATGATTTTTTCTTCATTTCACACAGATAGTCTGTGAGTGCGGAGTACTGGTAAGAGCTTTGGAGTACGAAAAGCTAACTTTTATCATGCATGAATAGGGCTGGAGAATATCTGGAAATCTCATCCCTTTCCAATATTATTCTCTGCGTTGTCCCTACCTATATATGCAGTGAGAAAGATTCCTGGGTGACCCGACAAAATTGTGCGCAAGAAACTAGCGATGCAAAGCATATAAAAGTGGATACTTCTAGGTAAGCAACTAATGCCGCAGTTTCTCGCGAGGCAAAGTGATTGTAATCTGGTAGGACCAAGGCTACTAGCAAAGTTAGCACAGTATCATGAATCTATGATGCTAACATTATCGGATCATTTAATTACAGCAAACGCGCCATAAAGAATCAGTGGTGACGAGTACTCCAACTTTCGGCCGCTACTTCTACAGTGCTCGCTACTGTTGGTCGCGTACATCGCGGTGCTCCGGCAACCCGGGCGCGGCGCGAACGGCAGGCAACTTTGGCGGCTCCCGGAATTTGGGAGCGCGCGGCGCGGCCGGGCCGGGTCACGCTGCTTTCGCCCGAGATCGCCGGCCACGCGGCGGCCCCCCGTTGGCCGCCCAAATTGCGTCCGTACAAATAATTGGGGCGCGCGCGGCCACGCCGGGCACAGTATACCCGCACTGTACGACCGAATAGGGCATCCCGGGCCGCCGGATTCCTTTCACACCCCCGCCGGTGCGCCGCCGCCGCTGCTGCCACCGTGGCGCGCGGCCGGAGAAGCCGAGCGGGACAAGCGAACCCGCCCGCCGGGGTCGGGCGCAGCGCATGCGCAATCATGCGACCCCGCGACACAAAAGCTGCAAACGGACAAGCGGCGCGCACCATCCCATGCCCGATGCTCCACATAAAATTGGGAGGGCGGGGCGGGGAAGAAAAAAGAGGCTAAAGAGCAAAGGGACTTGGCACCTACTGTTGAGATATTTCGAGCGCCCTATCCGATCCCCGCAGCGGCATCATCCAATCCCGATCACACATGACAAGAGGTCTCGACGCGTACGTCGATCGGGGCGCGGGTGGACGCTGCGACGTCCGGAGACAAGCCGTCGCGAGACTTTGGGGGGCCGCGATCCCCGAGCGAGAGCGATCCGGGAGCGGCAAGGTGCAATGCACCTGGCACTGGTAGGAGCTGTTTGAAACCCTGGCGCCCGCGCCGGTGACCTGCATGCTGGGGACGAATCGAAGCGAGAAAGCTAGTGCGATCAATGGACGATGGGAGCCGAGTCATGCGGGAGCTGACGATGTGATCTGGCAGTCAGAAGTGGTGTGCGGCTGTGACGCGGGCCGGCCCGGGCGGGGGTGTCGCGTTGCAGGCGAATTGGTGTCAGCGCGTGCGTCATTTCGGGGGCGCCGGCCCTCCCTTCACGTTGTTGTCGACGCGATCGGCTGCCGATCGACGACGCGCTGCGTGCACGGATCGATCGAGCGGACCCGGCCGGAAGCAAGCGAGCGAGCGCGTACGGCCGTACGTGAGGCGAGCGGCGATGCCGTGTGCTCTCTCCTCGGTGATGCGGTAGACGCTACCGTCGGGGACGCAATGGCCGGCGGTGCCGTGAACAGTAGCGCCGCGCCGCGTTGTGCATGTGCTGTATTTCACCCGGCCGTGCTAACTTAGCAGGGGTGAAGGTGACAAGGCGTTGCTCCTCGCTCGGCTCGATTCCAGGGGGGAGATCAGGAGCCGAATGAGCTCCGGTCCAGGGCAACACTTCGCTGTCTGAAAGATGATGAGATGGACAATTCAGTGCCATCATGAGACGGGAGAAAACGCCCCGGTAGAATACAGCGACACCGGCGTTGTTTGTACCAGAGGACCGACCCTTGCTGATCGATGCTTCGCCTGTCGCAACATCATCGACAGACAGGTGGTGCTCAGGCTTCAAAGAGATGCTTCGCGTTGCCGCAGGAAATCAGGAAAACGATGGGCAAATGGAATCAAATAGTATGTGGAACAATATCAGTCATTTGAAAAATAGGCAGAAAATAAATCCAGCGTTTCTTGCAACAAAATGCCGTTAATATTTTCAACAGACCGACCATGCCCTTTCTGTCTTTTACATAAGACACTAGACAATTGTACTTCCATGCCTGAAGGTTTACCTTGAAACATGATGTATTGAAACATTTCGTTATTCTGCTTCAAAAAAAGAAATATTTTATTATTCTTTCATAGGTGTAGAAATTTAAAACAAAGTAAGACATTAGAGTTGGCTTCTAGAGATCTTCTCCATAGTCAAAATTCAATGGGAGTTTTTTCATGAGCAATGACGGTAAACTGTACTCGAGAGCACACGGAATCTGGGCATTGATCAGCAAGGGTAAAAATACACGACAATTCTTGCACCAATCTAATCTGCCAACAGTATGCAAACAAGCAATATGCCGGAATCAAGTCAAGCAGCCAGTACAAAAATCATTACCCCTCAAATGTGCTCTCGAAGACTGCACCTGGGAACCAGACCGATGCAGTGTACATGACTAGACTCGACAACTACGGTTTTCTCGGGGACTTCTACAACATGGGAAATCTAAGTGATGTATCTTTCTTGTTGCTCCTGGAGCAGACGAGCCGACGATTTGGCGTCCAAATAGAGTCCGCTAACTTCCTCAAGATCAGCCTGATAAAGATCACAGGTTCAGAGATATAAGCTTGCAAGCACAAGAAGCAGCTGAGGAAAAGAGAACATTCTAGTGAAAATTCAGTAGATATACCTTGCAGATCTTCTCTCTTCCATTAGCCTTTGCAACCACACTGGCAGGTGACAGTAGCTGAATAGCATGTCTGCAGAGGGATTGAAGATATTATTACCATCATTTATTACCTTATGAGTGATGGGGGGTGAGGGGATTGCGACAATGAACTACAGTGACATCAATTCTTATTTTGTGATGCAAAGCATACACCTAATTTCTTGAGACTAAAAAATGAATTGAACTTATATTTGAAATCAGCTAATACCACTATGAATGTGAATGTGCATTGGGAACGCCCATAATATGATATGAAGCAATAACACCTTTGAAGAAACCCAAAGGCCATACCTCAAAGAAGTCTGTTGTCCGATCTCTCCTAAATAAGCAAGACTCTCTTCATCAATATCAATCTCTTCCACTTGTGCTCGGATAGCTAGTATCTGTAACGGGCAATAAACAAACATTAAAAGCAAATTCTAGACAGGAAAATCTGAAAGAAATTAGATCAGAATAAGTAAGAACCTGGATCATCTCAGTAGGGCCATATGTTTCTGTTCGAACAATCACCAGCCTATCTAGAAGGTCAACTGGTATACCATGTGGACTTGTCATATCAGTACCTCTGGGTAAAAACATTACAAGATTCATTAAACATGTAAAGTGCAATTTACTAGACAAGTGTGGGTGTACGCTGGTACCGCAGTTAGGTGCAGGGTAACTAAAGTGGCAAAGAAAATTACTTACCTTACATTACATATTCCCCTATTCGTAGCAAGTATCACAATCGGTGATAATGGGCTCTCCAGTGCACGATTCAGATAAGAAAAGCATTCAATGTCTAACATGTGGACCTGAAAAAATGTTATTATTAATTAGTTTTGAATAACCAGAAAACACGATCGAGTTCAACAAATGTGGCAGTGCTCCACAATAATAAATATCTTTAGCAACAAAAAAAAAATCAAAGCTATTCCAACTAATTTTTTTCTAACATGTGAGAACAGTGGGTTTTCAATAAAATAAAATGATACCTCATCAATGAACAAAACACCAGGCACAAGCTCTGCAATTCCTTCGTCAATATATCTGTTTACCACCTGTTACCATAGATTCAAAATCAGGCATAGGTTCTTATAAGATTGCCAAAATTTCATACTATTTGATGAAATAGTCCAAAGTTGTCAGTAAAAAAACCTTATTAATTTCTTGGCGTAGCTTGTCGGTGATTTCAGTCTTCCGTGGCTTCATCATTTGGCCCATAAGTGATAAAATATCTTGGCCTCCTTGTGGCTGGGCATTTGCAGCATCCAGGTCATGAAGTGTGACATCCTGCATAAATGATGAGAAGATTATTCTCTTTTCAGAAAAAAGAGCATAAGAATACAGGACGCAAATTGGAACATTGATTGTTATCAGCTATTGCATTAAAAATATCATCCTCCCTGAGATAATAAATGACCAGGTAATCTTCCAATTGAATCACCTGTAACTTTGTTAGGTATAGGTAGTAGTAGTTGTCATGATAGAACAAAGCTAATGGACTCGAGGAGATTCTTATTGAAAGGACTCGGGCAGATGCATGCATGAGGGCACATATCAATTGCCTTTGTTTGAAACTATATTTATACATATATCATTCTACTAAGAAAAAAATATTTATTATTGAACCATATTTGTTGCTATGGTAATCTGGTTTGCCCTTCTTACATGATTTTCCAAACAAATCTATCTCCCAACTGGCTTTGTCAACCACAAACGCATCTTCCAATTAAAAGAAAAGATGAATAAGGTGGCATAAAGATTGCAGGGAAACAATCAGAAAAATTTTGCAGATAATATTCACATCCACAACATAACAATTTGTAATATGTTCTAATAGCTTTTAACCAATATATTTGTGATACAAATCGGTCAACATCAATGGAAATCAGTAGTCCAAATTTGCATTTTGGAAAGTGGAGGCCACAACAATGTCTGCAATATACTGTTTCAATCAGTGGCGGATCGAGAATCAGCCAGAGGGGGGTGTTGTAGGTGAACCTAGCAAATACTAATTTTACAAGGGACATACATGGGCTGAGGAGGTGCTACAGCATGCCCAACACCCCCGCAGATCCACCGCTGGTTCCAGTTATGATAACATTCATTTTTTGAAATTGTGAAAAGTTCGCTTCCGAAAGTTAATGAGATTTAAGGTTACCAAAATAGCATCAGAATGGTACCTGTACTATTTCCTTTTTCTTATGGACTTCGCCTTTGGGGATTGGAACATACTCCTCAGCTTCAAGATCGTATTCTGTAGCAAAAGAATCACATCTACCAACTCTTTTCACAGCACCACTATTTGCTTCAATGTATATAACATCACCCACTGCCACCTGCATCCCATTTGGAGCCAATCAGTAACCTAAAGCAACAAATGCTGATAGGAGAATGGACAGCAGCCCAGAAAGCAAATATAGGGCCTGATTTTGCAATGCCAACAGAGCTACTTAGCTCCAGAAGGACCAGTTTCCAACAGGACATCTAGCAGTGGCTTAGCATAAAATTTTCCAAATGAGTAAATTATCAATAAGATTTAAGCGAAGGTTAAAAATGTGCGTCGATACTTCATTTGAGCAAAACAAAATGCAATTGTTACCAACCCAATGTTATGAAGAGTAAATGTAATCCAAAGGTGTAGCAGAAGGTGAAGTGGTAGTGAAGCAGGCATTTACCTTTTCTTTGATTAAAGCATCATAAATTGAAGGATCTAACTTCAGTTGCTTAGTTCCTTTAACAGTCTTTAGACCTATGATTACATGGCTAATGCTTTTTGCATATCCACCGGTTGTACTCTCAGCCTCTTCCGGGGAAAGTTCAGTAACCTAGGAGCAGGGTAACAATGATCAATCCATAAAAGCATCTTTATTGAAGTTATTATAAAATCTGTTGGTACATCAAGGGAAACATTAATGGTATTCAAACTTATTACTTACCTCTCCTTCATAAACCTCTTTGTTTTCCTTTATACGCAAACCTATTGCTCTACGAAAATTTTCCATCAGCACCTCAGTTTTCTTGACCTCTGAGGAGTACACTTCCGATCCTACCATAGGGCAGAAAGGGACCTGCATTGTAGAATAGCAAGACAAGGGAGGGAATCACTGGATGAGATCAACATAAATTAGCATTACACAAGCATAAAGAAAGCTAAACAAAATCAATAGCATTTTATTGGGTAAGATATTCCTCTAAAGCACCAATTCAATTAGTTGAACACGAAATCTAACCACATGGCTCCAATAAACTTCGTCTGCTAAAAAGCATGGACTTGATATGAACTTAGTAGACAAACTTTTTGTGAAAACTGATAAGCAATTTCACATCCAGAGGTGGTTTCACCAAACAGGCTAATTCACAAACAGAATTAAAGAAATTTGCCAGAGACTATTTTGCGATGTCTGATAAGCAATTCCACATCCAGAGGTTCATCAAACTGGCCAATTCACAAACAGATACAGAAAACTTGATAAAGACTTCCCATAATTATCAGAGCATGGCCTCACTCCCACAACCACCCTCTAATAAAGACTTAAGATGGTTACTCCAATTTAGCTATAAAACTGGTACTCCTCACGTTAATACAGCAAACTAGATGTAAATTTTCACAAAGCATAATTCCCCAATGCTAGGCCTGTAGGCCAGGTATATTGGTACGAGATTGAACATTATCACCCACAAGGAAGGACAGCGGAAAGGAATAAACCCTAGCTACACCACCAAACGAATAGCTGATTTGTGCGAGGAGAAGGAGCAATTGAAGCCACGCACCTTGCTGCCGAGCTCCTGGGAGACGCCGAGCGCGAGCGCCGTCTTTCCCGTGGCGGGCGGGCCCGCAAGGAGCAGCGCGCGGCCGGCCATCTTCTTCTGGCGTATCATGTCCACTATCAGGCCGCACGCCTCCCGCGCCCCCACCTGCCCCACGAACCCCGACGCCATCGCAACCGCCGCCCCATTGGCCTGCTCCCACAGAACAAACACGAACCAAGCCTTGAGGATCTACACGGACACACAGAAGCTAAAACCCTAGAAAAACCCTCCTCCCCTTGCGGGAAGGGGGGAACGGACGAGCGGTAGGGATGGGGGCAGCTACGTCGAGGCCGAGGCCCTTGATGTGGGTGTGGGTGGCGATGCGCTGCTTCTTCGACGTCGACTGCACCTCCTCGATCCTCATCGCCGCTACCGCCCGCCGCCGCCGGTTTCTGCGCGCTGTGTCTCTCTCTCCCGCCGCAACAAATTTGGGAGAGGAGGGGAGGGGAAGTGAGATGTGGGGGCCAGGACGTGACTTGAAGAGGGCATGACGACCCACTGCCCACTGGGCCCGAAATAAAAGTGCGCGTTCGCGCCCAGACTCCAGATTTCCGGAGCTTTCGTTTCTTCCAAAAATACGTCAACCACCCTTAAAGGCGTATACTCTGAGGCAAGGTCGGCTAGCTGCTAGCCTGCAGGCGGAAGCGAATTTCCACGACCCAGACAGCACGCTTAAAAAAAAAACAGACAGCACACAGCAGCAGATTTTCAGAGTTGTTTCTGCAACTCCAACAGTCCTAATGGAGTGGTTTGGCTCAAACCAACTCACTTTGATCTTACTTATCCAACCATTTGCCCTCTAGAACACCTAAACCAAGTCTTTGCAGGCACCACGCAGTCACGCACCCATCAAACACAAAACACGCGCATTACCGAGCCAAGATGCACGCGCGATCATGCTCCCGCGTCCTCAAGCAAGCCTGCACTGCTCTCGTATTCCTAGTGGCCGTGACAAGCACGGCGGCTGCCGGCCGGCCGGCACGTCACAGTCCTCCGCCCCCGTCCCACAGCTCCGGCCAGACGATCACAGTGTACACCGCCGGCCACGCAACGCCCAAAGCCACAGCTGCTTCCTCGCAGCACGCAGTCTTCACCAGTGAGGGCCCGATCGGGCACCACGGCAGCTGGCTGCGCGCCCTGACGCGGCCAGGCGCGCTCCGGCCCGGCACTGTGACCGTCGTCGACGAGGAGCTCCGCGGCAGGAAGGAGTTCGGGCTGCCTTTGGAAGGGAGGCTGCAGGGCGTCCTCGTCACCAGCTTGGCAGACAACAGCAGCCACATGGTGGCCGTGAAGGCCTCGTTTGCCGGCGACGGCGCGGAAGACAGCCTCAGGTTCTTCGGCGTGCGCCGCGACGACCAGGAGGAGTCTCACATCTCGGTGGTCGGAGGGACGGGGAGGTACAGCGGCGCCGCTGGTTTGGCCGTTGTCAGAGCGGCAGATGTACCTGAATCGGGTGGGAATGTCAGCTCGAGCAGGGCACTCAGTTTCAGTGTGCATCTCAAGTAGAAGGTTACAAAATTTGAAGAAACACTTAACATGCTGTAATTTGGCTACTGCCTTCCAGTTATTGGAGAATCAACTTTCGATGAGAAACAGTATCCGAAAACCGTTCAGATATATCGTATATTTAGTTTGTTGTTGAGTTGTTCAGTAATAAAAGGGGAATTTGTAGATTAACAGTTGAATATATACAACAGCAACACTGAGCTGGAAAGCACATTCAATTACATTTCACATAATCAACCATCCATAATATCATGTTACAAAAGCTCAAGAAATACAGCAGTATATCCTACCTCTCACCAACCACATCTGGAATTCTTCCACACACGCACAAAAAATAATTGACTATTTCTGTTCTGTGTCGCCAAGGTACAAATAAAATTAATACAAATTTCACATGAACTTTGCAGCTATTTCACAGGAAAAGGTGCTATTCCCGTAAAAAACTACGGAATCCCCATATTTCAAATGGGGCCTACTTGATTCTACAGAATCTATCATGTATACAGTTCATTGTACTGTGTGGCTTCAGTGGGCGAAGTGCTTCTTGCTACATCGCAGCATCATTCAGAATCAAATGGGTCACCAATATCACAACATTTCTTCGGTTACTCATCCGAGATCCTTTGACGGAAGTCTGTGACCATTAACGGAAGGCCTTCCTTGAGAGAGACCTTTGGCTCCCAATGTAGCAGTTGCTTGGCCTTGGTGATATCTGGCTTTCTCATATGGGGATCATCAGCCGTATTGGGTTTGAACTCAATGGTTGCCATTGGATCAATTGTTTCCTTCACAACCTGGAAAAATGCATGATGGTCAGCTTCACACCATTTCAAGATAAAAAACAATATTTGAAACCAACAGTTACATACCTGTGCTAGCTCCAACATGGTAAACTCTCCTGGGTTTCCCAAATTAAATGGACCAATATGATCACTCTCCATGAGAGCCATCAGTCCGGCAACCTAAAAAGATATGGAAAACGAATATGAAAAAATTAATAATAGGCATGCAAAAGTATGTGCATCCATGGGTCTGACTTCATCTATAAATTATAAATATAAGCAAAGCGCAAGGTAAGATTGGAGCCATAGAAAATTTACTCTCCAAATTGGAAAAAAAAAAGTGGCAACAACAGCTAATATGCGCTGGTAACTATTGCTATGAGGCCGGACAGTTTTTTTTCCTCAAATATGCAGGAGAGCTGCATATCATTGCATTAGGAAGAGGAAAGGCTAAAATAGCCAAATACACACGCCACTACACACCCAAAACACACACCACTGCCTTAGCCACTGGGGGGTTTTTACAGGATTACATTCGCGCCAAAAAACAGCAACAACTACCACCAAGACCCAAGCTGTCGCCAAGACTGTTGTTAAAAGGAAGCATAAACAAAGTTATGTGAATAACACTAGTTTTGTGTTGTTTCTTAGGATATACAACTGCATAAGAGAGTGTTTCCCAGATCACTTACAATAGGGAACAACAGCACAGAAGAATTACAACTAATGATCACAGTCCACACACATAGCACAATAAGACTGTTCATGCTTACCAGATCAGAAACATATTGGAAACTTCGTGTTTGTTTTCCATCACCATAAACTGTCATTGGTTGTCTACGTAGTGCCTGCAAGTAGAACCATAGTGATGTTTAGATGTGCAATAATCCATAGCTATGGAAAATAGAATACAGTATGTGACAAACAGACCTGTGCAACAAAATTGCTGACCACACGGCCATCATCAAGGCACATACGAGGACCATATGTATTGAAAATGCGAGCAATACGCACCTGTGTATATTTCAGTTAGTGAAAGATACTCAACAAGTGATAATGATTAAGACATTGTGGTCACATAAAGCTCCGCTGATAACAAATACAGAGCTGTACCGTTTTGTTTTATATTCATCTTCAGATTGATCAAAACAAGATTGCACATACAGGATGTTAACGCAAATAATAAATATACATTAGCCCTAGAGTAACTGTTAATGAAATAAATCCACAATGCCAATTGGGAAATAAGAACATTTACAACCTTCTAGGGTTTCCTGAAATATTTGTCCATAATAGAATCACATCTTTCCAGATCATTTCAATAATGAAGAAATCCTAAACCAGAACTGATCGTTTGTAATGTGAAGTTTAGATTGTGTTTCACTGAGTTTCCTTATTTTGCCGGTCACGTAAATGTAAAACAAAAAACTGAAAGGCTTCAAAGCCGATACAATAAATTTCTTGTCAAATCACAAGACACAATATTCGACTACACATGCTAGATTACCTCAACACCACCACCACGGTGATAGTCCATGGTTAAAGTCTCTGCTGTTCTCTTCCCCTCATCATAACAGCTCCTAACACCTGAGAACGACAAGGATTGATTTTCGAGAGGTGCTATCTGATGCTTTGAACAGAATAAAGAGGTTTTGAAGGCAATAACTAGGCGAGCATGTCACTGTGTACCTATAGGATTAACATGCCCCCAGTAAGTCTCCTTCTGTGGATGCTCAAGTGGATCACCATAAACTTCACTTGTGCTAGTCAACAAGAACCTCGCGCCGATTCGCTTTGCCAGACCCAACATATTCAAGGTACCCATGACATTTGTCTTGTACTAATTGTTAAGAAGCTCAATTTCGAAATTATTGAAATACAGAACTCTTGTACAAATGATGAATGGATAAAAATGGTGATATGACCCCTCGTATACAAATGACTCCCAAAACCACACACGGAGAAAACAATATCAAGGATCTACTATTATACACCAGGACTCCCTTTAGATTTGGTATGAAAATACTAAACTGCAATGCCCAATCCCTAGCTTAATACTACAACAAATTGATCTCTAACAATATTCAGCTAAACAAGAGCAAGCAGATGATGTTATCTAAATTGGTCTTTAACTACACCCAGTCTAAACAAGTCCAGATTGTAAACATTATGATAGTGCATTTTACGTGATCGCAATTCTATGTCAAATGATACTCTCAGTAGCAGATCACAAATATATCTGACAGTAAAACTACTTAAAACACAGAAAGCCGAATTTGACCAGACTGTTCTACGCTTGAGAGGAGCTAACAATGTTTTGTCTCCCACTCCGCAGATCCCCTATTGTATCCGAATTGTTCTGGGCATATTTACTAGCCACTCACCCACCCACCGGCAAAAGACCAAAAGAGAACATGGCGATCAGATCAAGTCGCTTTCAATGTAAGCAAAATCAAAAGAAGATGCAGATCCGGGAATGAAGGATATGATCGTCTTGATCGGGTTGTACTTGTAGTGCACGGGCGACGCGGGGCACGCGAGGTGGTAGATCCGGTCGACCTCGAGGAGGATTGGCTCGACGACATCGTGGCGGAGCAGCTCGAACCTCGGGTTCCGGAGGTGGTGCGCGACGTTCTCCTTCCTGCCCGTGAAGAAATTGTCGACCACGATCACGCTGTCGCCCTGCTCCAGCAGCCGGTCCACGAGGTGGCTGCCGACGAACCCAGCCCCGCCGGTGACGACGACCCGGCGCGGCGGCGGGCGGAACCCGGCGGGGACGCCGGAGCGGGCGGCGAAGGAGAAGAGCGGGCGGGCGTCGGGGAGGTGGGAGGATGCGGAGAGCGAGAGGTAGGGGCGGAGGAGGAAGAAGGTGGAGGCGATGAGCGCGCCGAGGAGGACGAAGAGGAGACGCTGCTCGCGGAGGAGGTACCCGATCCAGGAGCGCGGGCCGGGGCGCGCCGGCTTGGCGGCCTTCGGCGCCGGAGCGTGCGCCGGCGACGGCGCGTGGGTGGGGGATGACTTGTGGAGCTGCTTCATCATGGCGGGAGAGCGGCCAGGCGGAGGCGGTGGCGGGTGCGTGGTTGGCGACCCGGTGCTTGGTTAGGAGGAGGTAGGCATGGGGAGAAGAAGAAACGACCCACCCAAACAGTGTGATCGTTGCAAATTGGCCCTCCAGTAATGTGCTTTTTGGTTGCCCAATTATCCAAATTAGCTCCATTTGCCTAGCTAACCAGTATTGCAACCTTCTTAATAAAAAAGTCATTGCAACCTGTATTTTGAAAATCTTTAAAAGAATTTTGAAAATCAACTGCTGCAACCAATAGACTGTAGTTTATCTACTCTAGAATTCCTAGCGACATTCCCCTTATACATCATTAAGGTTTTTGGGGCGTGGAACACACGTCTGATGGCTATTGACTACACTGTTTTTGCAAAAATTAGATGCACAAACGTATACCACAAATGCTATGGTAGATGTTGTGTACTGCTAGATAAAACTAGCACAAAGTTGGCCGCCACCGAGATTACCATGACACTATTCATGGCTAATGACTATGGTCCAAAACCTGGTGTTTTGTCGGGGGTGAATCCCTCATGTGTGTTCTAGCGTCACTATCGAGAGAATCGAGCCATCTTCTGCTTAAACGAGACGACGCAAGGTGCGAAACGCAAAACATCCCTCTGCACCGCAGAGACCTGCAGTAGGAAGGGAAGGGAGTCGTTGGACGCTTGACTTGGAAGTGCTCAGAGGTTTTCAGATCTGACCCATGCACCTCCCTGCAGCTGCACTATTCAATTCGCAGTTCGGCCTCCAGCGCCTGCGTACTCCTCGGACGTATGCGCCGTTCGAGATTTCAGATTTGGATCTGAAAACCTGCTGGATTGCAAGAGCTAAAGCCGGGGGCTGGATTGCGAGACGACGGCGGCATGTCGCTGTCCCGGCCTCGCGAACGTCTTTCCGTCAGGCTGAAGCAAATCGTGGAACTGCCGGTCTGCCTTTTTCTTGACCCGACAACAACCCTGGAGACGTTGGTTGGCGCAGGCACATCACGCAGCCTCGAGGCTCCTGGTTCAATCAGCACCAGTAACAAAGACTATCGGCCCTGGCGTGTCACCGTGATCTATCGTGTCTCCCACCAATGGCAGTGGTCCGACAGTTAGCATAATTTCTTTATTACAGCGGCCATGATCATGTTGTCACAATGCTCAATCGAAAGATTTCCAATACATGCACGTACTCCGGAATTAAATGAGTAATAACTTATTACTTATCTACAACCTCTCTTCAACTACATCTCATGACGCTTCGTTCGTGCTGCCGGGGACGATGCCGCCGACCCTATCCTCCAGCCACGAGATCACGTCGGCGAAGACGCGCTCGACGTCCTCCGGCCGTTCACCCATGAGCACGTGCCACATCCCGGGGTACAGCTTCAGGGTCTTGTCCTTGCTCGACGCCCTCTCGTGCAGCAGCTTGCTCCCATGGGGATCGGCTGCGACGTCGTCGGTGCCGTGCACGACCAAGAACGGCAACGACACCTGCCACAGGGGCAACAATCACTTTCTGAGATACTCCGATCTCGTTCGTTGGAGATGTTTGATGGTCAAAGTGGCCGAAATGCATAGCATGGTCAACGGAGGAGTCCAGGTATTTTCAACGCCGCCGCATGCGGCCGGTGTCCAATGCAACAGTGGCGAAAGGATCTCACCTCGTGCAGATTCTTCTCGATGTCGAGGCTGGCCGTGAGCAGATTCTTCTCGATGTCGAGGCTGGCCGTGAGGAGCTCACGGCCTGTCTGCAGCGCCAGGTTCCCCTTGTACATGTACGGGTTGGAACGGATCTGCACAAGGATTCAGACACGGATCGAGTGGCACTGAATACGTCTGCGACAACCAACAATAGTATGCTTGCAACGAGCTTTTCTGATTCGGTTCATTTTCTTAAATTCTTCTTGCTAGTGTATGACAAAATCAGTTCCTCATTGTTACCTCTTTCTTGAGCTGGGGATCTTTGCAGACTTTGTCAATCATGTCTGTGGCAGGGATGACCCTCCAGCTAGGCGCAACGGCGCTGATCATCTTCAGTGCGCTGACGACGATAGGGTGAGGACGCATTCTGTCAAAGATCTTATATCGTGTGACAATAAAATGTGAGCAAAAGCAACCATTCTGATAAGAACATTCAGAGATACACGTGGGTCTACTCACACTCAGGAACAATCACACAGAAAGAAACAGCAACACAAACAGTATATAGTCGATCGAGGAAAGAAAAAACTAGGTACGAGGCTTGAGACCATTTGACTCTTGTCTTGACAAGAAGAATTTAAATGGTAGCATGAGGTGCAGACAGAGGCGTGTTCTTTCTGTTGTTGAATTCAATGGAGATAAGGACCCTGCACATAGGAGCAAGCAACACGGCACCGTCCCAGTAGAGAGGATCCTTCCTATGGAGCTGAAGCACCACGGTTCCTCCCATGGAGAAGCCGTAGAGGAACCTCTTCTTTGACTTGTTCTCCTGCTTCTCTGAAAATGCAAAATGCCTATGCAAGTTAACAAACAATGGAGGTCTGATGCTGCAGTAGTATAATTTAGATACATAACAACGGGGATCTAAAACTTCATCCTCACCGCAGACACTCTTGAAATGGTCAGAACAGTCCTTGACGACATCGCTGAAGTTCGATATGTAGCCTTTTGGTCCTGAAGATTTACCATGGCCCTCATGGTCGATTCTGTAAACAGCAAATCCAGAGTGTACTAATCGAGCAGCGGTGTCTGTATTTTAAGTAAGTTTGAGATTACCATGTCAGTAGTTGATGGTTTTCTCTGATGAACAGAATAAATTATGATACTTAAGGATTGTACCTCCCATCGATATGCTACACTCAGCTCCGTATCCTAGCAAATTTGAGCCAAGAAAAGAAGTTGCTTTTTTAGTTTTCATCAAGGCGCAACCAAGAGACGAAGTGAAGGATTGTAAGGAGAAGACGTTGGTACCATGACAGATAAAGATCAGAGCTCTGGGCTCCAATTCCTTCGGCGTCCACCTGCAGGTGAAGATCCTGTTTCCTCGTGAATTCACAACGAAGTCCTGTACAAAGCGTGCAGCAGTGTACTAGCAAAGACGCTGATGGAATCAGAAGGAAAAAAATCAAGGTAACAAATGAACTGGCCAACAGAATTATAGTACAGCTAACCTCTTCATACTTGATATTGTCTCTATATTGAGCCTACAGAAAAACATAAAACCGATTACTAATAGTCACGCGACACAAAGAAACCTGAAGAAACAAGGCAGATTGTTTCTGAATATACCATTGGAATTTTTTGTGAACGCCGTATGACTCTGTCCAAGCGGCAAGCGATCACCGAGTAGAAGAGCACAAGAGGTGTTGCACCATATATATAGTGGCCCTGCCTGAAGACAATTCGTTAGCAACACACTGCAACGAGGAATGGTCTTCAAATGTCAGAGAAAAATCAGTCTTCAGCACTAAGGAAACATATAATTTCTCCTCATGCGCCTTTGCAGGAAAAGTCTTCTTGCGAATGTCTTATATTATATAGGAACTAATCAAACTTACTTCTCTTTGAAGTTTGAACACAAAGACAGTAACCAGCACAATATAGTGAATCTTTAGGAATAAGGAACCCCGAGGATCTCAACTCTAAAATCTGTTACTTAAGAAACCTTAAGAAACAAGGGCCGATTTTTTCTGAATGTACCATGGGATCAGTCAGCACTCTACTGCACCTGCCTGAAGACAATTCATTACCAGCACACTAGGAAAGATTGGTCTTCAGATGTCGGAGAAAAAAACAGTGTTCAGCACTAAGTAAACGTACAAAGCATAATTTTCTCCTCCTGATGCCGCCTTTGGAGAAAAGTTCGTGCAGCGAACGTCTTACAGGAACCAATCAAACTCTGGGTGAGAGCGATGGAGGGAGCTTCCCATGTAGGAGAAGATAAATTTGCCATGTGCACTGGGGAATGATAGACAAGAACAGCCGAACAGGTGTCGCATGTTTGATGTTTCTGAACTTCAACATCGTCAAGTGCGAAACAGAAAACGTGATTCAGATGTGATCCAAACAAGTATTTTGGATACTGGCGAACGTCTCCTAGACTCTTGACATGGTCAGACAGTTCGCATCAAGCAGTTCAGAGCAGAGCAACTCAGGTCGTGCACGGATTCCTCCGAGATGGTGTCCAAGAATGTGAGGTGCTGGAGGTGGGGAAGTGGATCTCGTGGGCAGCTTCGCCTGGCAATCAGCAGCATGCGAATCTGGCAATTCGGTGGTTGAACAGGAAGCTATGTGCGGAATTGAAGGAGGCGTCCGCGTCCTTGGTGAAGCCACAACCCCCCAGCCCACATAGGGCAGGGAGACAAGCTCCTGGAGGTTCGTCGATGGCGCAGGGAACTGGAACCAGCCGTCCAAAGTGATGCTCTGGTCGGGAGTCGATGGTTTGGAGAGTGCGAAGTACGAGAAAACAGTGGTGTGGCGCCCTGGTGCTCGCCGGAGAGGGTGCGGGAGACGACGGGTGGCCTCACTAATGCCTGTGCCACGGGCCTCCCGGCGCCGCCGCGGTGGAGAGGATCTGTGCGCGGGCGCCGTCCTTGGTGGGGAAGACAGACATATGCTGCAGAGGACCTGTTCCTGGTTGACCCGATCGGCGCTTCCTTTCAATTCTTTCGCTTCGCCTGAGCGCCGGTGACGATGCCATGGCCCGCGCCAGCTTCTTCTCCTCTTGGTGGCGGTTATTTCCCCTTCTCTTGGAAAACTCAGGTGACTACAAACTCGGAGGAATCGGAGCAGCGGGCTGTCGGCGGAGAAGAACCGTGTAGAGCTGCCCTGGCCCCCAGGAAACTCCGGCGGGCTCGCCATCCGCGTCGGTCATCGGCGGCCGGCGAGCGCCCTTTTACAAATTGACCCCTCATTTGGATCGCGATTATTAATCGAGATCCGAATATTTACAATAACCCCCTAGTTAGGATCGCGATTAATAATCGCGATCTGAGTATTTACATTGACCCCCCTGTACTGGGTCTAATAATTTTCAAAAAACCCTTACGAGTTGTCAAATTAGTTCCTCCACGGTCCGCACTATCCCCTTCGCAGCAGCGTATGCTAGCCATGGAGGATTTGTGGGAGACCTGGACACAGTCCTCAATCGGCGCAACGGCTCCGCCGCCGCCGCCTTGCTTCTCCGATGGGGGGCACGGGTACTACAAGGCCCCGCGCCGACGACAAGCGAGCGCAGGAGCCCCGCAAGGTCGTGCCGCCGCGCCGACGAGACCTTCGAGGAGGATATCACTGACAGCTAATGTGTTCTTGCTCACCTCCACAAAGCGCTTCATCCTCAAGGTACTTGTACTCTAGCCAGACTTCCCTCGTGGATGAATCTGCTGAATGTTTATATCCGGTGACCCTTCACCTGCAAACAGAAGAGATTTCCCCACGGCTGTTCAGGGTTTATGCTTGCTACCAAGTGGAGTTTGGTCATTGTGGTTGTGGATGTGCATCATGAAGGCCAAAATTGTCGAGTTAATGCGTAGAAAAATATCGCAAATGTATGATCTGGTTTTCCTTGGATGATTAATTCGATTTCTGTGTAGTTGAATTGATAGAGATCCAACAATACTGAACTGCACAACAGACACCATCCTTAAACATTGCATTTTGGTACAAAATGATAAGTGAATCCCACAAGACATCTGTGACTATATATACATTTAGTATCTCTTAGACACTTGATGTGCTACTCATTTCTGAAATACTAGCTGCACAATTTGCCCTTTCCTCTAGCCAAGTGATAATGTCAGAGTACACACGCTCAACGTCGTCAGGGAATTCAGCTGTTAGCGCATGCCACATTCCAGGGTTGAGCTTGAAGGTTTTGTCACTGCTTGATGCTTTCTCGAACAGCAGCTTGCTGACTGAAGGATCGGTCACGATGTCATCTCCACCATGCAGTACCAGGAATGGCATCGTCACCTGAATAACTGAAATCGTTTACCATGCTTTCAAACAGTAGAATATAGTTTCCTAACCAGGAAGAAAGCAAAAGGGGTTTACCATGCTTTCAAACAGTAGAATATAGTTTCCTAACCAGGAAGAAAGCAAAAGGGAATTGCCTGATTCAAGTTCTCCTCAATATCTAGGCTGACCATCAGGAGTTCATGACAAGTCTTCAGGGGGAGCTTTCCTCTGTATATATATGGATTGGAACGAACCTGTACATAGATATCCAAACGAAAACGTACTAAATATCTGTAATTCTGTAGTTGCTGGCTAGTACATGTTATCCTCACTTTCTGCTTTGTGCTAGTATAGTATCTTAACCTCTTTTCTCATCTCTGGATCTTTGCAGACTTTGTCGATGATGTCAGGTGTGGGTATGATCCTCCAACTAGGCGCAACAGCACAAATCATTGACAGAGCGCTGACGACTATTGGATGAGGCCTCATGTCATCAGAGACCTGACATCATTGCATCAGAAAACAGGAACTGTGAGATTAACCACAGAAATAAAAATCCTCGACAGGCACATAACAAGTCCAATACCACAGGCTTGAGAGGGAAGCTGAAAGCAAGCATTTCATCTTGCTATGCCCAAACCTTGCACATAGGAGCAAGCAAGATGGCACAATCCCAGTAGTCTGGCGCCTTCCTGTGGAGAAGAAGAGCCACGCTTCCGCCCATAGAGATGCCATAAAGGAATCTCTTCTTCTCCCTGTTCTCTGGTTTCTCTGAATTCAGGTACGATCATGGTTCAGAATGTGTGTCCAATGAGTGAAACAATGCCATTCAATTCATACCGCAAATACTCGTGAAATTATCAGAACAGTCTGTGACGATGTCACTGAAATTTGGTATGTAGCACCTCCGTCCAGATGATCTGCCATGGCCCTCATGATCTATCCCATAAACGCCGTATCCAGCCCGCACCAACCGAGCTGCGGCATCTGAATGTTTTTTGGGCAGCTTGTTATTTCCTACTATATTTCATCCACATCTGCTGTTCAAAAAGTCCAGCCAAATCAACAAAAGTAGAGGATGATAGTGATACCTCTCATTGATATGCTGCACTCTGCTGCAATTCCTGCAGAAGAGAAATCAAGAATGGCAGTAGTGTGTCTGATTTTGTGCTGGGAACTGCTTGTACAGACACAGGTTGAGGGTAGTAGTACCATGACAGATGAAGATCAAAGCTTTAGGCTGAAAATTCTTCGGTATCCATCTACAAGTGAACAGCTTGTTGCCCCTAGAGTTCACGATAAATTCCTGCAGAAAATGAAGGTCTCAGCAAATATAAGTGATCAGATGATAAGGCGACCCTGTCCGTGCAACGGATAAAAGGAACCAACCTCTTCATACTTAACATCCTCACTGTGATGATCCTGCAGAAATGAGAAGTCAGGATCAATAATTCAACTTGGATCAAAAGAGGTAAACTGATATGAACTCATTAGGTTGGGTTGCTCCTGAACATACCATGACTAATCGGCTGCCTTCAAAATGCCTTTACAGCTAATGAACTTGACAGGTCGGGTGCCTGTACGTAGCATATATACTGTTCCTTGAACACAGAAATCAGTAACCAGAACAACAAAATGAATCTTTAGGACTAAGGAACCCTGAGGGTTCTCAACTCTAAATCCTTTTGCTTATCAGATTATTTAATCCGAAGCAAGCCAGTGGGAAGACACGTTTTTGTATACCAGTGTGCTGTTGAAACTTGAAAGCACTGGTTTGTGTTGAAAACTGCAAATGGCCAAAACAAACCTCGGCGGCTTGAAAAACCATGTGCACTCAGAATCTCTGCGAACGGACTATTGGTATAGGTAGTACTATGGATTCGCAGTTTCTTCGTGGTGTTCTTGTTCCAAACTTCCAACGGGAAGAAAATTTGATCCACTGATTTGGTGAAAAAAAGAAATGCAACGCACTCAAGGTTCAGAAATTCAGATAACCATGGCACGTCTCCTGTGTTTTCATTCAAGTATTGATCATCTTTATTTATTTTCCGAAACACAGTATTCATCATATTTTTCAGAGTTGGTATTACAATGGGTACTATGGTATTGTGAATATGCTATTAATATGGTTTATTTTTATTGAAGTAGAGTATTGCCGTGTTTCGCGTTTCAGGCCGTGGGATCAGCAAGGTCAGCAGCACCTTCTGTGGAGGAGATATCTGGTGGCAACGGCACCGGCTGCCAGCCGGTGCAGCACTGCAGGAGCACCTTGAGCGCCATTGACGCGGGCTGAACCGAACACGATTGGTAGAAGTCCTGGACCTCGAAGTCCCACAGCTCATCTCCTGCAGCATCGGCAGCGCACTGCTGTGCATCATTCAGGAACAGGTCGCCTTCGGACCGGATGCGCCCGCTCGAGATTTGATCTTTGTCTGATGCCTGCGTCCATAATCAGTTCAGAGCTTGTTCAGTTGAAGCCTTTAAGGTAAAGTAATCAACCATTCAAAGGGTACTGAATAACCGAAGGAATAAAATAATAAAATAAAATTACCTGTTCTTCCATGTCTGTCCCGAGATATTCGGGGCCCGGGACGAAATTAAAATCTGGAACCCTCGTAATAATATTAGCAATAATATCTATATATAATAAAATATTGTTTTTTCAAAAGGCAATAAAATATTATTAATAAACACTAAAGATGCATACTGTTATCATCTATGTTGTTTTTTGGCAAGACCCTGATCATTTGAATTAATATTAGTGGTCATCTGGATTTTTTAAGTGCTCCTGTTAGCGTAATCCTGCCGGTGGCTCTTTTTTGATTTTAGACTCATCTGCTCACTTTCTACCGATCGAACGCATCTTTCTAGGTGATTCCACAATGGTTATTTTTTTAAAAAAAAAGTCGTAATAATAAAAAATCTAGTGCAAAGCTACAAAATTAATCAACCCAAGGAAATATTGGTGTCACCTAGACTCTCAAATCCTAGTATCATTAAACTCTAACCAATGTCCAATCCAATCAATAAATTATCAATACCCTATATACTAATAGCAGGCTAGCAGATTTTGAGGCGGATGCGGAAGCCAATAAAAAAAAGAAGTGACTTTGAGGCGGATTAACAGCCTGTTCGATTGAGTTTTCGGGATGCGACGCAGCTGACTGCCTAGCTGCCGCGAGTTATTTCGCCACCTGCGACGCAGCTGACTGCCTAGCTGCAGCTCTCTTGCGCACCACTCTAGCTCGCAGCAGCTCTACTGAATATGCTGTACTACTACATGCTTGGGAGGGGCCCCTCGGTCTCGGGGGCCCGGGGCGGCCGCCCCTCTTGCCCCCCCTCAGGGCCGGGGCTGGTACCTGAAGACATTCTTCTCCCCCGCCTCATAAATGTTGCACCGGGAGATAATCTGTCGCAGCTCGAGATGGTAAACTGTTAATGGGAGACGAATGTTACAGAAAAAAATCGAAGAACCAAACAAAAAATCCAAAATGCTCATGTTGACCTGTGATTCGACGCTGGCGCAGACGGCGTAGATGCCCCATCCCCTGGTGTAGTTGTTGTAGAGGTGCACCCTGCCGAACCTGACGCGCGGGTGCCTCTGCCGCGTGCCGTCGAAGAAGCAGTGGTGGATGGTGACCCGGATGCGGCGGTCCTCGACGTGGGCGCTGCTGCCCCCGACGAGCACGGCCTTGTCGTGCGCTGCGAGGTGGCACCGCGAGACCGTCACGTCCGTGCTGCCGTTGGTGACGTCGACGAGGTCGTCGGCGAAGTCGCGCAGGGTGCAGCGGTCGACCCAGACGTGCCGGGACCGGGGCTTGATCTGCAGCGCGTCGGCGTCGTGGCCGCGGCCGCCCGCGATCTCCAGCCCGCACACGATCACGTGCTCGCACTCCCGGAGCTCCAGGCCCCTGCCGGCGAGCCTCACGCGCCGCCCGCGGCCGTCGACGGTCTTGTAGGACGACACGCGCACGCCCGAGGAGAGGCGGATGGTGCCGGACACGTCGAAGACGATCCACAGCGGCTCGGGCCTCCGGCATCCCTCCCGGAGCGAGCCCGGCCCGTCGTCTGCAGAGTCCGTTTTGGCAATGTGCTGTGGCGACTCACTCTGCAGCTCTACTTCTATCTACACGATGGATGAGCGCGATGGGCATTACCTTCGAGGGTGGTGACATGGTAGACGTCGCCGTGGAGGCCGCCGATGGCGTGCCGGCCGAAGCCCTCGGCCTGCCCGGCCAGGGCGCGCAGCGAGGAGTCCACAGTGGCATACGGGAGAAGGTACCTCGCGTCCTCCATCGCCGGCTCGCTCCCGAGCTGTCCGTCGCAGGGAGGAGGCGCCATGGCGATGGCAATGGACGAGGACGAACAGCGACGCGCGGGTGCGGTATCTGTTAAAGGCGCGCGGGGCGAAACGGTTGCTGGTTGCTATTCTGGACTTTAATTGCTCGGGCCGTTCCGATTTGTGTCGCCCGCAGGCGTTTCGGGCCGGCCCAAAAAGCCATTTATTCCACCTGAAGTTAATTATTCTGTTAAGTAGTACTACTTTTTTTATATTTTATTTATAAAAAACCAATCCGTTATTTTTCGCGCGTGCAAGCTTATTCAATCTCGTAACTGCTAAAATAATATTTTAAGGCTTGTAGCTTGTCCATGGACCATATCACTGATCAGATCTGTACAGTACTATTTTTGTGTTATCTACTGCACCTTCACGACCTGCCAGTCAGCGTCTCGGTGGACAGAAGACCCGTGACAGACTGGTCACCGGGTACAACCATCCATCGATCAGTGTCTCTGTGACTCTACCGCACTACTATAACTATCGCCAATTAACTATCGTTAAGGACGGCAACTCGGCAAGGTGGTCGCCATCCTAGAAAACAAAACTGAACGTGCCTCAAGCCCATAAACTCCCGGTGTGAGTGTGACGGAGAACGTGACAAGCTAGTCTCCTCCACGTCGGCAGTCTCACACTCTTCGTCTTAGACTCATCCTCCTCGGAGACTCGTGACGTCGACATCCCGAGCGAAAGCGCACTCCCTGATGGGCCTGAAGCCACCGCGCTGCTTCGCAGTTCGCACTCCCCCACCTCGTGCCGCTCCCGTGGTCTCTGACCGACGGGCCCCACTGGTCCTCCCTTCCCCGTCTGCTCCCGCCCCCGGCCGAACCCCACCAAAACCTCCACGGCAAAAGGGAAAAGCTCCCCAAAACGCCAAGGGAGACGTTACCATCTCGTCCTTGTCTTCCCCCACGCGGCACCTTCCTCTCGCCTTCCTCCTTGACGACGCCGCCGGCGCCTCGCGGGTCGCGGCCGCTCACTCCTCTTAAAGCGTGCGCCCCGCTCAAACCCTACCTTGGAAACCCCTTCACGCCACCACGGGGACCCAATTCCGCCTCTCGCGATGTCGCTCGAGATCCACGAGGGTAAGTCCGGCGGGCGACGGAGTGGTGGTCTGGCAAATGTTCGATGCTTAGCCTCTGGCGTGGCATGGCGCTGATTGATTTTGTTTTCCTTTTTGGTGCGTCTGGGTGCAGAGGATGGAGGGGCGTCCGGTGCTCGCCCGGCGAAGGTGATGTCTGTCTCGGGGAGCGGGAAGCGGGGGCGGTACGTGCGGCAGGTGACGGGGCGGCACAACGACACCGACCTCCACGTGGCGGCGCGGGGTGGGGACGCCGCGGCGCTGCGGCGCGCGCTGCGCGAGGCAGTGGCCACGGCGGAGGGGCCGGAGGAGCTCGAGGAGGCGAGGCGCGCGGTGGCCGCGGAGGCGAACGTGGCTGGGGAGACGCCGCTCGTCGCTGCGGCGGAGAGGGGGCACCTCGAGGTGGTGGTGGAGCTGCTCTGGCACCTCGACGCCGAGGGGCTGGCGGCAAAGAATAGGTCGGGCTACGACGCGCTGCACGTCGCGGCGAGGGAAGGCCATCATGGTGAGCCGCTATCCTTTAGAGCGCTCTGTTACAATTGGTGTATCTGTTTAGTGCAGTTTGGAGCATCGAGCTCCCTGTTGCTTGTCTGGTGGTTAACTTGGTGTGGGCTAGTGGCACTTTAGCACCATGGCTATTGCCGGAATTTTATAGATAATTAAATTTGAGCACTCTGAGGTTTCTTATCAGTAATAGGTTTCGGATACTTCTGCTACAATTGACAAATACGTTGACAAGAAAAATAGACTCAACTCAGTTTGAACCAAATAGGAGTAGATGCATACTGTGTGTGCCGATTTGGTAACTTTGATAGTAGCGTTATGCACATAAAACACAGTACTGGTGAGAATATGATATTTATGTTTTTTTAACTTACTAGGCAACGGACTATAATACAAAATAGAGAACATATCCGTAACAATCATATATTCTCTATTTGTACAGAATTCTGCTATTATTTGTTCATTTATCCATTGTCTGTAACGAATAGCTATCAGAAACTAGCCCCCTTGCTAACCTATGAGCTCAGTGCCTCAGTATGTGTGCACTTGCGAGAGATGTACGAACTGTTTCTCTTCAAAGACCCTCATACTTTAGAATTCAGACAGCGACCACTATGCAAAATGTGGTGCATGTCTGAAGACATATTACTATAGAATAGTTTGGTGTGGTAAGTTTTATGTGTCTGCGACCTGGAAATGGGACTTTTGGTATGGTAGGAACTGTTTCTATGGCATGGGGACAGAGCCAAATCAAAGTGTGGCCCTTTGATGTGTTCAGCAGATTCTGGATAGTTTGTGATAAATCCGTTCATGCTAATTTTGTACATGGTATTTGTGAAGCTAATATAACCTTTTCGCTCACATCCAGGGAAATTTAGGATTATATAACCCATATGCATCGACTTACTCTACAAAATATCTTTACGGCAGTTGTTCGTTATATGAACATTTAGCAGTGAGCAAATTGTCCTAACGAATAGGAGCACTTTTTTTTCAGCTGTTGTGCAGGAAATGTTACTTCACGACAGGATGCTTGCCAAGACATTTGGTCCTGGAAATACTACTCCACTTATATCAGCAGCTATGAGGGGCCATATCGAAGTTGTTGAACTGTTGCTGGAACAGGATGACTATGGATTGGTGGAAATGGCCAGAGATAATGGAAAAAATGCCCTACATTTTGCTGCTCGACAGGGACATATTGGAATTGTCAAAGCACTACTTGAGAAAGATCCTCAGTTAGCAAGAAGAAATGACAAGAAAGGTCAAACTGCTCTTCATATGGCCGTAAAGGGAACAAGCTGCGATGTTCTTAGAGCCCTAGTGGATGCTGATCCAGCAATTGTAATGCTACCAGATAAAAATGGGAACACGGCTTTGCATGTTGCAACAAGAAAAAAACGAGCAGAGGTATTTACAATATTTTTAAATTAATGTTACACCTGCATTGTGCATGTATTTGTTGATAGCTGCTTACAATTCATCTCGATGATCATGGATTTCTCTCCTTTCTTGTTAGACACTTCTATGCATCGGCATTCTGCTTCCAGTTTTTAAGAAATTCCATGAATAAAATAATGACTCAGATTAGGCCAGCTCATAAGTTTAATGCATATCAAGAAAACAAAATAACTTGACGTGCTCCTTATACCTCACTGTTAAATGCCAACTTTCAATTCGGGACTTAGGGTTTACTTCTCTCTTGAGAAAACTGGCTTTGAAATTTGAAACATATCGAGTCTGATTGCCAATGACATCCTTCTGTGACCTAAAAAGTCACTGCATTACTTTCTTATTCTTCAGACTGATCAGATTGCCTAAGCACGAAATGTGCAAATACTTTTTTAGTCTGCACTAAAGTAACATCAGATTGTCTAGCACGAAATTATGGAAATACTTTCTTAGTCTCACTATTTTTTAATCATATTGTGGAAATATCTCAAAAACAACCTTATTTTACCTTAACATACATAAGACTGTTTGATAGGATAAACAATTACTTGTGCCTAACTTAACTATGATTATTCAACTTCTGTTGGACTTAATGTTTTCTCTGTTTCCTATCTTCTACAGATAGTTATTGTTCTTTTGCGGCTACCAGATACTCATGTCAATGCACTGACCAGAGACCACAAGACTGCATATGATATAGCTGAAGGGTTGCCAGTATGTGAAGAGTCTTGTGAAATTAAGGATATTTTATCACAACATGGTGCTCTCAGATCTAGGGAGCTGAATCAGCCTCGAGATGAGCTGCGGAAGACAGTGACAGAGATAAAGAAAGATGTCCACACACAACTGGAGCAAACAAGAAAAACAAACAAAAATGTTCATGGCATTGCTAAAGAACTCAGAAAGTTGCACAGAGAAGGCATCAACAATGCCACGAATTCTGTAACTGTTGTTGCGGTGCTGTTTGCAACAGTTGCTTTTGCAGCTATATTCACTGTACCTGGTGGAAATGACAACGATGGACTTGCAGTTGTTATTCAGGCCACCTCCTTTAAGATTTTCTTCATCTTCAATGCCGTAGCTCTGTTTACATCATTGGCGGTAGTTGTAGTTCAAATAACAGTTGTCAGGGGAGAAACCAAGTCTGAGCGAAGGGTTGTTGAGGTGATCAACAAACTTATGTGGATAGCATCTGTTTGCACTACAATTTCTTTCATTGCCTCCTGCTATATTGTACTAGGCCGCCACTTCCAGTGGGCAGCAATACTGGTATCTTTGATAGGTGGTGTCACAATGGCTGGCGTACTTGGTACAATGACATACTATGTAGTGAAATCAAAGCGTATGAGGAAGATTAGAAAAAAGGAGAAGATGTCAAGAAGAAGTGGCATGAGCTCCTTGTATGACAATACTGAGCTCTCAGATACTGAATTCAACCCAGTCTATGCCTTGTAAAAAGAAAGGGTGTCTGGACTCTGTCTGTCTCCATATTCGAGTATGTACTCACTAACAGATACAATAGCTTACATATTTTTTTTATTTTACAATTCCTTCTGTAACAAAAATGCCACACGGGACTTGCTATTGTGCAAGGCTCCTGCAGTTGAAGAATTTGATGGCACCAAATGTGCTCAATCTATTGTACATGTGAGTTACAAATTTTATTTTCTTTCTGAGATGTGCTTCTATGCTTTATCCTTCTGAGGATTTCTCATATTTTAAAGCACAAGCGATGGGCTGATTCCAGCTACTTAATCCCTAAAGTGCTTTAAGTTATGTGCAACTCCCTCTTTCCAGATTGCATGACAGATCATCTTGTTCATTCAATGTGTGCACTTATATGTAATTTGTTATGCTGCTGCAAAGTCTCAAGCATTATCCAGGTACTCCTGTACTTCATTTCTAGTTCTGAGCTTGTTCCTTTAATTTGGTAATGCGACTTCAGGTCTTGACTGGGTTTAAGTTCCTTTTAAGCACTTAAGCTGTTCTTAACAAGCTATTTCGTCTTTCAATAGTGATCTCTTGTGTACTTTAACTGTAGGATGTTAAATTAAATGCTTATTGGGCTAAACTAAATTCTTATTTTTCAAGTTGAGTTTTTTTATCATTGCTGGAAACCAATTGATGTTAAGGATTACTAGTATACTCTGGATGTACTTTGGATTTATGCTATTTTTTCTTTCAATAATAATTTTTTGTATACTGCAACTGGATGATGTAACAAAACTTATTGGGCTAAATTAAGTGCATATTTTCAAGAGTTTTTGGTTGATCGTGGCTGGAAATCAATTGATGTTAAGTATCACTAGTTCACTCTGGGTGTAATTTTGGTTTTGTTACTCTGCTTTCTGTATTCCTGATGTTCAGTCTTATGTTGAACATATGAAATTTCCGCCACTAGTTTATGTAACATTGAAGTGTGCTGAATACTTACCTTGCCAGCAAGAGCATGTGCAGTTTTATGTGTACTGTATCCATAATGATACTGTTTATGATATTCACCTTGTAGAATCTGGAATGGTCACTGGGATGCACAAGTTCTGGTAGACTTTGGTGCAGGTACCAATCACTGGATAGAAGATTATTTCGGTCAGTCACAAGTTACTTTTCTAACTAATCTGAGAGTCGGCATTTCCCTAAAGAAAAATCAAAGTCAGAGGCACAAGTTGGCACTGCAATGCAAACAGACTAATTTGTTTTTTGCAGGGACTAGAAAGGCAAAAAGAGGAAATTTATGTCATGCAAAACAACATAAGATTTATCTAAAAAGAAAGGCAAACATTGGCTAACTACTGGTGCTTAAGAGGCAGGGAGGTGTAAAGTAGGCCATATTATGTTGCTATCAGTCCTAACACTGTTCAGCATCATCAATGTAGTGGATAACTCTGCTTACCTTTTGCTTTAATCTTGCCCTGCCTTTTGTCAGCATGCTCTCTTAGTTTAAGGATTCCTGTCTTTACTCGGCCATTTCTTAAGTATATGTTCTGCTTTGAAGCATTTCTTAAGTATATGTTCTGCTTTGAAGCTAAGGAATGTGATGCTCCCTTGTTTGGTTTCTTTTGTTTCCATATAGGATAGATTCTGACAAGCAGTGTTCTCTAATGCAAACTGATGTATTATGCCTGATCTGTTGTTGTAGTCTCAGCATCGCTAGGTGCTTAAATGAGGAAACTACTGAGTTGGAAATTCAGCATGATGGAAATGAAGTTGATCTTGTCCATTGCTTTGCAGCTTTCCTGATCCCCAAAGGTGAGTGAACATTGAACTATGTTTTCCGGTTAAACTAAAGTCACTGGACAGCCAGAGTTATTTCAGGAAATAGACAGCTGGGACTGTTAGATTTATACTAGAAATTGATCTAGCTACCTTTCATGTTTTAACTTCTTATTAAGTGTCGGCCACAAATGCCTTGTGTGCTTCCTAAATAAGGTCCCTGCTATAACATTGCATTAGGAAAAAACGCAAGAGTACAGCACACTCAAACTAGACTAGAACACAAGAACAAACACGCGTGTCACTCAGAACACAATATGACCCGACCTGAAACAAGCAACCTGATCACTTAGCAGCGACCTCTAAATGAGCAAGGGGCGCCTCCTCAAAGATATTTCTAAGAACATTTTGTGATGTGTTCAAGGAATAGTAATTAGGTAGGGTTGAATCAGAAACCCGTTTACACATGTGGATATGTATGACCATCACAAAATGCCACCAACCAAAAAACAATTCGCTGTGCTAGGTTATTTATGTCCCTGACTTGTGATTTTGTTTATATTACCTTTCATTTTGGTCACAACACATGAATGCGGCTAAAGACACTGATTAGAGAAAATATTATGTATGTTATGTTTAGTTTGTTGGTGAATTTTTTTCTCTGGTACATGACAGACATATCAAATGCTATACTCTAGTTTTAAAAAAAGAGAGAGGGAATTTTTCAATATTTGTTGCATATTAAAACTGTTTGTACTTAAACAGAAAATGATTACATCGATTTTTTGAAGGTCATAATATTAAACATATATCATATCTGCAGAAAGATCAAGATGAAAACAGTACAGAGTTATTGGGGAAACATTGAATTTACATTGATATTTCGGCCAATATCAAATATACCCTCTGTGCCTTCAGATTCTGCTGCTATTTTTGATGCTGATGATGACATGAACCGGAAACCTGCGTCACTTGCACTCTTCCTCACTGAGGCCAGCTGTTGTGACTTCTTGCAGTATGCTATTGCACCCTGAATTGGATTGTCCATCTCTGAACTTGCACTGCTGCTCCTCCTCAGCACCGGTCCTACACTGGAGTCATTTGAGCTTGGGATGGAGAAGGAGGATGAATTTGATGAAGAGCATGATGATGATGAAACTGAGGATTGCTTGTTTGATGACGAATATCGGATAATGACGCTGGAGAAGGATCTTCTATGGCTGCACTCATCCTCTTTAAGCTTGCTACCTAGTGTGGTTCTATTGCTGACGGGTGAGGCTATGTACCTGTTGCTTCTGATATGGCTAATTGGGTTCTTCCTCCAGGTCTTGAACTGCGAATTTGACAGCTCGTCTGCTCTAGGTACACCATTCTTGTCATCCGGATTCCCTCCTTTAGTGGCAAATATTGTCTTCAAGTAAGCTTTTGACGCCTTGAGCTTGAGACCAAGGTTAAGATGCCTGATGAACTTGAGCTTCTTGGACCATGGCTTCTTCTCACAGGCTGCTGCCTCCTCGGCAGCATCACTACCAGCGGATATGCACTCATGGAAGTAGTACTCCGCATTGAGCTCACCACTGGCATAACATGAATTTGCTGCTGATGCATTGCATGACTGGTATGGTGTTGCTGGGGCAGTGCTCGCTGAGAATAAGCCCTTTTCAGCCGCACTCTCAAGGAGCTTCTCAACCATCTGAATGCGTGGTGGAAGATGGAGCGGTAGCAGCTTGCCCTTGTAGAAGAGCTCATCTGCTGGGGATGCCACGGGCTCCCACTGGTCAAGTGGAGCTGGCATGTGGAATTCAAACTCTCGCGAGTGTTGTGGGGAGGTTGCCATAGCGGCGCTGTAGCATAACAAGCTTGCCTTGGTGGTGGCCGCATCTGCTGCTGGTGAGCTCAAATCCATATCTATGTAGTCCTCTTCTTGGAGTGGTTGGTCATGGCTTTGTGGGTTATGTTTTGCCATTGTTCTTGCCTCACCTTATGAGTTTGGTGAGTCGTGTTTTGTGGTTTGGGTTGGTCTCGGCAGAGGTGGTGGTTGCGTTTTAGGAAGGAAGTGGAAGAGGTTTTGGCATGCTTTAAAGCAGAATTCCTGTAGCTATAGACGTTTATAAATTGGCTTATACTTCTTACAAGGGACCCGCTACCTGTGCCCCTATGATCCGCCTTTTGTCTGCATCTAATCCTCTTTCTGTCGCGGCTATATGTAATGCAGCATTTTGGTGTGGAGTAACTGTTTTCTCTATTATTGATCTATATGTGGCTGCAATGCTTTTACATGATTAGGTTATTTTACCTGTTACTTCCTTGGCATGCTTCTCCTCTTTCCACGACTGAAGCTACTTGTTTTGTTTGGATGTGTAGGATTACAAGGCAACCATTAAGATCTAGGCTTACGAGGTGATCACTTTTACCGATAAATTATTTACAAAATGTCTACTGATATGTGGGGCCTGCACACCACTTGGTCTGCCTGTAAACTGGACAGATACACTTGGAAGCTTCATATTCTTTCAAGCAAGTGTTGAAAGTTGTTTTTCAAATTGGGTTGCATGATGGTAGCTTGGATTGAAACTTGAAATTTGAAAGGCCTTGTTTTTTTAAAAAATGAAGTTTTCCACGGTCAAATTTTCATCTGAAAGGTAGAATAGTTTGATGATTGACCTAGTCATGTATAAGTGTTTTATTTTAAATCTAAAAGGAAGAACGCATGCCCTCAAAACATGGAGCAAGGTGCCATTTGTTTATTCATCTTTATGTCAACCTTTGGAAGTGTGAGGGTGACATCAGTAGCAACAGATTAGGCCCCTTGTTTAAGTTACCTGTCCAAACTGAGCATGCTCTGCCGTTCGGTTCCTGGATCCATTGTCAACTTTGTCTCGTTGGAGTTTGGTGTAATAATTGACATTGCGTGTGCATTAGCTCCGATCGAGGCCTTTGTGCATTATAAAGTCTCTCTAAATTTGTGCTGTTTCTAAGGTGGACTTGTTTGAGGTTTCTAGCATGTTTTTTTTCCTCTGCACGATTTTATTTAATAAAATCTGCTCAATTTTTTTCCTCGCTAACTCATTTATTTTTTCGAGCAGATCTCTCAGAAATCTGCTGGGAAAAAAATACCAGAGTTTCTGCACATTTCTTGTTTTCTTGGTAAGATACATCTTTACATGCAAATTCGTGAGACTGACTTTATGATATGCTTCTGAGCCTGCTTTATATCCCTTGCCACCAGCTAGAGCACTAAGCAACATTCCACGATTTGCTTAAAGATATCTTAAGAATAGCATCAACCCAGCCTTAACCTGTGAATTTATTATCTAACCTAACACATTGACAACTTATAGGTCTGTATTCTTTTTCAGGTGAGAGCTAAGTAGAAAGGGATGTCAGCTAGCTAGGTTAGGTGTGGATCAAATGCCTAACACACTACTTAACGAAATTTCGCTGTACCCAGTTTGCAACCCCGAAGGGTTAGTCCGCTGAATTGCAGGCCTAAAGGTAAACAGATTCTTTTGCAGACACTAATTAGGCGGTTGCTGGTGGTTGGAACTTGAAAAGGATTTTTCTTCTTTTCTAGAGACCAAACCTGAAAAAGAGTCTCGCTTTACCATTGCAAACCTTCTAGCGCTAGGAGAAATTGTAGAAACAGTGCACCACGCCTGCCAAACTTTGCAATTCATAACCACCTCTCTCACTAGCTCAGTGACATGCTGCATTGACATGATTGTACCAGAAGATTCATTGCGCGTGATAGGCGACAGTGTAAAGCCTACACGATTAACTTAGGGTAGAGGGATTTTTATCTTTATCTCGCACAGCAGCTTAACAAGCTGCAGGGTGCTTTACCTGTATGTGCTGAATTTTCTTTCCCGTTCCAGACCACATCTGCCGGACACTTGATGGTGGGAGTCCAATTCTTTTTGCGCCATGCAGAGATTGGAAAGGAGGGCCCGGTCCCTGAAAGCTCTCAGAGCTCGAGGTGTTCTTTGCCGCTTCTCCAAACTTGGAACCGAAGCACAAAGCTTCTGCTCTCGCAGCAATTCTGGGGTCTCTCTAGTAACCTACGGACGGAAACTTTGTGATGAGTTTTGACTGCTGCTTATTTCTCCAGGTTTGCTTATCATGATTACTCCGTGTTGCTTATGACATTAAGCAGGTTCTGTTGATGGAGAACGTGTCAAAACCCCCCGCAAGATTGCTCTGTACAGCAGACATATTCTGCGATGTGACTGAACTAGTTGCTTTGGAAGATAACTTATTTTAGACGGATGGAACAAATGCCTCTCTTCAAGGGGCGAAAACGCTTATTATATTGGAAAGTTGCAGATGTGGAGGCTTTGTTTTATCGATGTTTGTACAGTATGGTACACGCACCAACACCATGCTACCCGTCCTGTTTTGCACCGAACACGCCACTCCTGCTTCCGCGAAAGGATGTGGGTTGCATACTGACGCAGCGCATACGCCAGAGAGACGGGCCACTTGGCGAGTTGCGGGGAGAGCCTTTTGTGCCTTCGATTCCATTTGGTTCTGGTAGCTCAGCTCGGATTTTTCTTCAGAAGTAGCTGAGGCAAATCCAGTCATGTTCTAATTTCTTTTGCAGTAACTCCAACTTCACGATATCATGGGGCAAAATGTAACCATGTCATCTGACCAGGGTCGATTTCCTGCTGGGCATTTCCCGGCAGCGCGTAGGGTTAGAGCACCTAACATTGATGAATAAAACGTGGAAGGACAACTGAGATAAATTTTTCCTGGGTTGGCTATATGCAACTATCAGCTTTGATTGTAGGACTCGCTTTTTTTCTTCTTCGAAAAGTTGATGGCTGAGATCTGAAAGCCTCCTCCAGGAAGAATAGCATGCTTCCGTAAGGAGACGTTCTCACTGCAGATTGACCAAATACAGACACGCTACAGCAAGCTTTGATACCAGAGTGCAGCAGAGAGTTGTTGGCTACTTGACAGCCAGAGAAGATTGCGGTAGACAACAAATCGGGCGCTGGCTCCCATTGCAGGTTCAGCCAGAGAGGGACGTTGGTTCGAGGGAGCGCCGAGACATGCATAATTGGGTCCTGGGTCAATGCACTCGAGAGGATGGACCACCATGAAGTGAAAATGGCCATCAGCATTGCCCAGGACGGCAGAACACTGCAAACCTTTCATCCATGTAAACCACACCAAAACATGGAGTACTAGCGTGTACAGTTGACAACTTGACATAGTAGCACAAAAGCATTGCTACCAAGCGACTACATAGAAAAGGAGGCAAACAATTCAGCTTCAAATCACTCCAACTTAAATATCTGAAAATACAAGTAATTTTGTAGCAAAAGCTAGCGTGCAACGAAACAATCAAACAATGATCGAACAGCAACGTAGGGCTGCATTAAGAAAGTGGATCTAAATCACAAGCAGGTGGTTCGAGGAGTTTTCTCACCTTCGGTGGAAAGTGGAACTTGGAAGGGAAGGGACGGGACGGCGCCAGGGACAGCAAGCCACAAGTTTTACGGCTACTTCGGCCTCCGTTTCGCGGCCCACTCTTTGCTGTTTTCTTCATGTCACAGTCCATCCATCCGCAGGCCCACCTAAAATAGAGCTCAGGGGCCGGACAACTCAGCTTCGCCCTTCTCCAGCAACAAAAGCAAAGCCCGCAAGAGCCCAGGTACCCATCGTCCAGTGTCCACCTGATGAGCACGGTCCATGGACCATCGTGTGCTTCCTTTTCACGCACGCACGCGTTACTTCTTTTCGTCGGCGCGGCGGGCATGGGGGCGCCGACGCCTCAGCGCCTCATTTCCTCATCTCCGCGACTCCGCCATGGGGGCGCTCTATTCGCCGCCCCCTCCATCGTTTTCACCAGCACGCCACGGAGCGCCCAATCGACGGAGGTGCCGAAGCGGCCGGCCGGCGTGGTGGTTACGGCGCGCGCCCTCGACCACTGCCTAGCAGCGATCCCACGTCCAGGAGCGGAGCGCGCGTCGGTTCCCAGCAACAAACGCGTGAATCCAAAGCCGTGATGGCACCAGCTTCATCCGACCGCGGAGGGCGCGCAAGGCACCAACGGATCGGATTACGCGCGTAAGTGGAGCTGCTGAGGGGGGGGGGGGGGGGGGGGGGGGGGGGGGGGGGGGGGAGGAAGGCCATTTCAGCTCCACCGTCGCGTCGTGCTCCAACTGACCGGCGGAAGGAACGAGCCTACTAGAATGGATGAACGTCTCGTCAGCTGTCACTGTCATCAGCACATATACAAGTGCTTCACGTCCTAACCTCCCAACTTTCTTCGGGTCTCCTCCAGTTAGCACGACAATCTTCCGGTCGCCGCCGCGCCTGGAGGCCCGGAAGCAGACGCTGTACTGTACAAACCTCTTCGTCTCCGGCACGTCGGACAACTTGCTTGACCGGGCTGGCCGTCGTCGCTTCGTCAACCTATTTGTCCTTCTAGATTGCTGCCAAGCTTCGTAGCAGCTGCGAATCGCACTCGCATAGACGTGCTCGCCGGCATCTCGTTGGCCGTAGCGTGCTTCGATGCCGTACCTACGCCGTGCGATCACGATCGGACGCTCCGAACACGAGAAGCCCCGGCGTTGCTTCCCTGCTAAGCGTGGCGCCGGTCAAAGCCTCCCACCACACGGGCGTCACTAATCTCGAAGCGGATCCGACGCCGCATGGGCCCCTCACAAAGCCCACCAGAAAAGAGAAAAGTCTTCACCCCTCGGCCCGTCCGTCCGGCCAATTCGCGTCGCGCACCTCCGCTCCGCCCCGCCCCGCCTCCCCTCCCCCACGCTCGCTCCACCCAGATCTCGCCGCGATGGCCCGCGCCGCCGCCGCCGCCCGCGCGGCCCTCATCTTCCTCGCCGTCTCCGGGGTCCTCATCAGTCCGGCGGCGGCGGAGATCAAGCAGGAGTTCTTCAAGGACGACCCCCGCGGCTCCATCCTCTTCGAGAAGTTCGGCTTCGGCCCCCACGGCATGGTGTCCGTCTCCGTCACCGGCGCCAGCGCCTCCTCCGCGCTCGCCAAGCCCGACCCCTCGCAGCTCGGCTTCTTCCTACTCTCCGACGAGGCGCTCTTCGAGGCCATCTACGAGCAGCCGCCGCCCACGGATCTGAACCCCAACCCGGAGTCCTCCCCCAACTGCGTCCTCTCCAGCCCCTACGTCATACCGGTCTTCACCTTCGCCGACCTCGACGCCGCCGGCCACTACAACAAGACCTTCCCCATCACCCACCCCGACGAGTACAGCCTCTTCTTCGCCAGCTGCGCGCCGGAGACCAAAGTCACCATGGAGGTCCGCACCGACATGTACAACACCAACGCGGACGGCACCAAGGACTACCTCTCCGTCGGCATGGCCTCCGTCCCGGCGATCTACGCCTTCTTCGCCGTCTGCTACGTCGCCTTCCTGGCCGGCTGGCTCTACATCACCCTCTACCGCAACCGCCTCTCCGCGCACCGCATCCACCACCTCATGACCGGCCTGCTCGTCGCGCGTATGCTCTACTGCATCTCGGCGGCCGAGGACCAGCACTACATCCGCACAGCTGGGACACCGCACGGCTGGGACGTTATGTTCTACATGTTCCAGCTCGTGAAGGGTGTGATCTTGTTCGCTGTGATCGCGCTGATCGGGACGGGGTGGTCGTTCCTGAAGCCATTCCTGCAGGACAAGGAGAAGAAGGTGCTCATGGTGGTGATCCCGTTGCAGGTCGCAGCTAACATCGCTGCTGCTGTGGTTGGCGAGACAGGGCCATTCTTGCAGGGATGGGTGACATGGAACCAGATCTTCCTGTTTGTTGATGTTGCCTGCTGCTGCGCTGTGCTCTTCCCAGTTGTGTGGTCGATGCGCTCTCTGCGGGAGTCATCCAAGACAGACGGCAAGGCGGCCAGAACCCTTGCCAAGCTCACGCTCTTCCGCCAGTTCTATGTCGTCGTGATTGGATACTTGTACTTCACTAGGATCATTGTGTATGCCCTCAAGACAATCACCAACTACAAGTACAGATGGGTGAGTGTTGCGGCTGAGGAGGTGGCCACCATGGCATTCTACATGTTCATGTTCTACATGTTCAGGCCAGCGGAGAGGAACCAGTACTTTGCCCTCGATGACGATGAGGAGGAAGCTGCAGAGATGGCGCTCCGCGAGGAGGAGTTTGAGCTCTAGAAGACCATGGGGAACGCCCAATGACATGGGAATACAGCCATCTCCCATTCGATTTCTCCTCGATGTCATGTTGATCATACTATACAGATTCAGGGTTTAGCTAATATATGTCTATGTAGTGTGGTAAATCTTGTTTCACTCCTTCCTTGGCTTCGGAAGCTGCCGGCGAGACTTTTGATAACTAGATTTCTTGTGTTGCAAAGTAAGGGGGAATTCAATTACTGTTGTCATTTTGCCATGTCTCATCGGTTCTTGCTCTTTCCATGCTCTACTTTGATTGCGGATGGATTGTTTTGTGGATGGTATTGATAAGCATCTTGGTGCTGTGACCTGTAAAGCCATGGTATAGCTGGCCAGCTGGGTGGTGGTTGGGTTTAAGACGTCCAAGGGGATATAGTTCTTCAGAGCTTCGTGCTTGTTCGTGCACCAGCATCGCCTGTTCGTGCACCACTCTGTTCGGCTGGTTAAAAGCTGGCTGGTTTAATAGTATTCTGTGAGAGAGAATAAGCCGAAAGAAGCCGGCTGGTGCTGGTGCTGCTGAGATTCTTATGCGTGGTTGGGTACCAAACCTACAGGTCGGAATCAGTGTCACTGGCAAGTGAAAATAGGCCCGTAGAAGCTTCTTGTCAGCAACTCAGCATACTTGTTGATGCGTGCTGTAATTTGCTTAATCCATCTGGCCCTGGAAGCAGCAGGTCATGCGTGAGCTATCCTGCTCCTTTGCTTGGGTCCCTTCTCTGAATTGGTTCCATTCTTAGCCGGGCTTTCTGAAAGCGAGTTTCTGTCTTTCCGACACTCTTGATACCTCAATCTGAACAACATATGAGAGGAGAGCGGACAGCAGACTGACAGGGTAGATACTTGCAGACTGCAGCCTCCTGCATCCACTTCCATCCAGCCGATCCCTCAGAGTCCGCCGTGCGCCAGCACCACGCCTACCGTTGCTAATAATAGATGAAAAAAAGACATCTCAACAATTTTGGTTACATGAAGGACTGCTTGAAATCCACTTGTGGTAATTGCTTCTGCACACAGTAGACCGATATGTACACAGATTATTGTGCTTTAGCTTTCCTGTCATACTCTCATCACATTTGTATGTCTACCTTTACATATTCAGAGTTCAGGGGGAGTTTCAGTCGGCCTTGAGCTTCATGGATGGTCTACTGAGGCGAAGCGTGCACCGCCGCACGAGTTTGAGGACCTCATCGATGATGATCACCGGAAACGCCACGACCAACACCAGCATCCACTCGTTGAAGCTCAGGGGCACGATGCCGAACGCTGACGCGAAGAACGGTGTGTATAGGATCAAGAAGTGCAGACCGAACGACACTGCCATGGCGAGGAGGAGCCAGGGGTTGACCCAGGGGGGCATGGTCAGTAGGCTTGCGTCTTCAGACAGCGCGTTCAGGGAGTTGAACATCTCGATGGCGACCAGGACGGAGAGGGAGATCGTCGTGGCCTTCGCCTTTCCCTCGGTGAAGTAATCGCAGGGATTGGCGTCAAAGGAGAACACACGATCCCCCGCGGTGAACGGTTCTGCCTTGAAGCCCTCCCAGGAGGAGCACTGGCCCCAGTTCGAGAGCTAGCTGTAGGTCACAAGAGTATGACCGTCAGCGCCAAGATTTATTCCCAGGAAAGATCCGTGTGTGTACCAGACGACAAATGCACCAACTGTTGCCACACCAACATAGAGCCCAATGACCTGCTCATCAGACAAGAATTCAGGTTACTGTGAATCCTCACTACAAGTTTTAGCAATTTGAGCCTTCTCAGATTTATACTACTGCCCCTCCAGGTTTCAGGTGGTAGTGGAAGACCATACCATGTAGCGGAACAGGATCCACGCACTGATCAGTGAATCCTTGCTCCGGCGTAGAGGTTTCTTCATGATATCCTTATCTGGTGGGTTGAACCCCAGTGCAGTGGCTGGTGGGCCATCAGTGACAAGGTTTACCCATAGAAGCTGAACAGGAATGAGCCCTTCTGGAATACCCAAGGCAGCTGTAAGGAATATGGAGGCCACCTCACCGATGTTTGATGAGATCATGTATCTGCAACAACGGCTCCTGATAGTAAGTGCACAATCTACATGCTATTTTATACGTATACAAGCAATTGTTTTGATTTAGACATACAAAAAATTAATGACATGTTATGATGTTAAGATATAGAAACTTGAAAGGTACAACTTTTAACTAGAACCAGGACTAGATGATGCTGAAAGCCTTATGAATGCTTTCATGTTGTTGTAGATAGATCTTCCTTCACCAACAGCTGCGACAATTGTTTTGAAATTGTCATCGGCTAGTACCATATCAGATGCTTCCTTAGAAATCTGGAAATAAAATTTTCTTTTGAGCTTTGATTTCGAGTGATATAAAGTGATGAAGTGCACTATGAAGCTAAAAAATATGGCCGAGGGAGGTTAACTAATAATTTTTTTACAATATTTATTTTAGCACTAAATATTGGGAGCATACATACTGCAGTCAGTAAAGGCTAGCGAGAGATTCTGAACTTCTTTCTTTTTAATAAAAAAATCACCTAAGTTTTTCTTCTGTTTTCATTTGTTATCAGAAACAGAACAGATTTGGCACAATGGATGATGCCCACAAGACATAGGAAATATATACAAAACAAACTGAAGCATATTTCTTTCTACATCAAAAGAGTCAGTTTAATTCCTTTCATCAGACATGGTCCACCAGGTGTTTGTTAAACTGAAGGGTTGTGAGAAAAGGCGTTATCAAAGATACCTCAGTGCCAGCGATGCCCATCGCTATGCCAATGTCAGCCAGCTTCAGGGCAGGAGCATCGTTAGCGCCATCTCCGGTCATCGCAACAACCTCCCCATCTTCTTTTAGCAGCCTTACGATCTCTTGCTTGTGCTTTGGCTCAGCCCGGGAGAACGAGAGCCCACCTTGCTGCCTCAGCTTAGATTTCTTATCAGTTATCGACATGGACTCTCTCCCTGTGAAGCTTTTGCTGCGGAGGTCCTCATCCCTGCTGAAAACGCCTATTTCATGGCAGATGGCCTCAGCTGTCTCCTTGTTATCTCCAGTTATCACTATTACACGGATGCCTGCAGCTTTGCATTTCTCAATTGCTCCAGGAACCTCTTCACGCGGTGGGTCCTGTCATATATAAAATCACATGCTATTAGAGGTCATGTGGATCGCTGAATTGGATGACAATGAAGATAGTAGCTCAACACACCCTTAGACCAACAAATCCAGCGAATATTAGGTTGTTCTCAATGGATGAATAGTTGGAATGGTCAAGCAGAAGCTTGTGAGCAGGATGCTCTTCACCATCATAGGTGGCGAACTCTGGGATCTCATCCTTGTATGCAAAGCCCAGGCAGCGCAAAGCACTCCTTGACATCTCGCGGAGCGATTCCAAAATGAGGCCTCTAGATTTGCCGTCCATCTCTACAACATTGCCATCAAGCAGCTGCATGTAGGTGCACCTCTCCAAAAGATTCTCCACGGCTCCCTGTCATGGTTGTGTTGCAATGCTTAAGTTTAGTCTATTTTATATTAGTGGCTTTTCAGGAATTGAAATGCATATGTATTGGCAAATGCTTTACTGTAAATAATGTCATGCTGGCTTATAATATGATAGAGCTACATCCTAATTAGATTTTCATCAGTTTTTAGTAACTTTGTATGGTGTGGTTTTGTAATATATTTGCAGTACATTCTGTCAGATGAACTGACAAAAACAATGCCATAAGATAAGATACTAGTACATTGACAAGTAATGCATTCTTTCCTGAGTGTGATCTAACAATGACTCCCATGGACTTATGTGTGCGATCAAATTCCAAAGTTGCAACCCTGCAAGAAATTTGATTCCACCACTGGCAGCAACCTGGTGGTTTTGATAATAGGAGAGGAAGAAGAAATGATTTTCCTCAGTCCTTTATTCTAGCAATGTGACTTACAAATAGATAGGAAAGGAAAACAAAGAGTAGCTCGTACGCATTAATTCAGAAGATTTGAGAGAAGATGCAGAATCACCAGGGAGCCCCATTTTCTCCACCAAAACCTTTTTTCAATGAAGAAAACAAGACCAAAAAAATAAATGCTAGAAACTGCACAAACTGTCGTGTAAATATGCATCAATCAAGTACGTGTACAGTAGCATCAAATATCAAACTGTTGGTATGTTGTAAATAGAGGTAGAATTAGGGACTAAAGTGTAAAAGCTATGAAGAGATAAGGCAGAGTACAAAGAAGGATCGAGAGTATCATCCATTCAATTTTCCCCCACTTGTACTGTTCATCTTCCTCCTCCTTTAACCTTCTCCTTGAAATTTCTCTCAAATACACCACTAAATCCTCAACATGGTACCAAGAGCAGGTTAATCCTGTGGTTGCCACTCCATTTTCATCAACTTTGTGGGAGATTCTTGTGTTGGTGAACCATGATTTGGTGGCCATGGTGGCTGTTCTATACGCTCCCATTCTTTGAATCAGACTTTGCAACCTTTGCCTGGAGGAGTGGAGGTGTTGTAGTCATCATCCACACCAAGAGGCTTCATCATCATCAAGTTTGTTGGGTGCGAGGGGCCGTCGTTCCTCCTCAATTTGGTTTAGCTTACTGTTGCGCTACAGTATGCGATTCATCTTGTGAGGTACTGTTAACTTGTTACTTGCTACAACTGGTTAAGTAGTATGACAGATACTAGCAGAGTGAAGGCAGCAAATTCTAGCATGGAGAAACTTTGTGAAATATTTACTAAAATCTTTGAGCAGAAGCAACAACTTAAAATACCTTCGGATGTTTTCAAGTGTACAATCGAGCCTAACCCAGTTAAGTTGTGTGGTCCGGAGAGTTATATTAGTTGGGCTCGACATGCAAGATTAATCTTGAGCTCTCAAGGGTACGAAAATTTGCTGGCAAGTAGTGATGAAGAAGTGATGAAATGGGATAGTGCAACCAAACAGCTCAATGATAAAATACTTGTGTGGCTATTGGGCAGTATGGAACCAGATATTCGTCAACAGGTTGAATCAATGACCACTGTTGCAGAGGTGTGGTTAGCTGTAGAAAATCAATTTGCTGGAAAGTCAAATAAGATGCAAGCCACCCGTATTATGCATGAGCTGCTGCACTTAAAGCAAGACTCCAAATCAGTAATAGAGTATATATGTGAACTAAAAAAACTATATAGAGACTTATATTATTATCAACCATTTGAACCTGTTAACAAGAAGGATTTATCTATTCATCATACTTGGTTCCAGTCATTTGTTAGCAAATTTTTTCTTGATGGTTTTAATCAAGAATTTGACCTTCGTCGGCAGCTTATCTTTTCTAATTCTGAATGGCCTACTCTTGATGAGATAATTTCTAGCAGTTGCCGTTAGTGCTGCCTCATCTACAAAAAGGGTCGCACATTTGTTCCTCGAGGAGTCCAAGAAAGGAATAAGATGATTTGTGCTCATTGTGGTGATAAGGGGCACACCATAGAGAGGTGTTTTAAACTGCATGTTTTTTCACCCAGTAAGGTGACTTATGATCATTGTGGTGATAAGGGACATACCATAGAGAAATGTTTTAAGCTACATGGGTTTCCACCTGGATGGAAGAAAGGGGGGGGGGGGGGGGAATTTCAACCAGGGGGAGTTCGAGGTACAAATTGGAGTAAAGCAAATCTCACTGCATCTGAAAGGGTTCTTCCAATGGTAGATTCTCAAGCTCATGAGAAATACAACTCCAAGCTCAAACTCTCCGAAGGCTCTTCCTCCGCTCAAGGTTCCTCTACTAATTCCAGTTATCATGCCACTTTCCAAGTTATAAAACATACCCAATCCTACACACCTAAACCTTGGATTATTAATTCAGGAGCCACTAACCAAATGACAGGAGCATCCAATCTTTTCACTTCCTATACTCCTTGTTCCGGTAAGGATACCTGATGGATCCTTGGTTCCTATAATAGGGCGCGGATCTATCTGGTGCACCAAAATTTTATCCTTATCACCAATTTTGCACGTTCCCGACTTTCCAATTAATTTATTATCTGTCAGCTCTATTACAAAATCCATTAATTGTAGAGGTTGGTTTGATCCTTCTCATTGTGCTTTTCAGGAGCTAGGGAAAGGAGAATTCTTGAGACTGGGACCGTGCATAATGGACTCTACTATCTTGATGAAGGAAGTGATGAGGTTGCTTTTGCATCCAAGATGTCTCCATGTCAAGAATTATTATTACTTCACCGCAGGCTTGGACACCCCTCTTTTGCTGTCATGTCTCATCGTTATCCCTCACTTTTTAATGCATGTCCTATGGAATCTCTTATATGTGATGCATGTGAGCTTGCTAAACATGTAAGGGTTCCTTATCCTAGTTTGGGTTTAAGAAGTGAAAAACTGTTTGATATGATTCACTCTGATGCATGGGGACCATGTGAAGTTCAGTATATTTTTCGACATAGATGGTTTGTTATTTTTATTGATGGTTTTAGTCGGTACACTTGGCTTTATCTATTGAAACACAAAAGTGATATTTTTTATTTTTAAAGATTTGTATATCCTGATTAAAAATAAGTTTGGCAACACCATTAAAGTCTTACGTACAGATAATGGGACAGAGTATGTTAACCAAGAGTTTGAACAGTTCCTTACCTCAAATGGTATTGAACATCAAACAACTTGTGTTAACACTCCAGAATAAAATGGTGTTGCCGAACGAAAAAAATAGGCATTTACTTGAGGTTGCTCATTCCCTTATGTTTACAATGAATGTTCCTAAGTTTCTTTAGGGTGAAGCTGTGAAGACTGCTACTTATTTAATTAATCGTATGCCTCTTCGAGTCCTTAACCATAAATCCCCTGCTGAGTTACTTTTGCAATCAAATGATTTTGTTGTTTCTCCAAAGGTTTTTGGATGTGTCTGCTTTGTTCATGGCTACAGAAATGATGTTAGAAAACTTGATCCTCGTGCTGTTAAATGTGTGTTTATTGGTTACTCTCCTACTCAAAAGGGCTATCGTTGTTGGTGTCCATCTGAACGTCGTTTCTTTGTGAGTATGGATGTTACATTTCGTGAATATGAACCTTATTATGAGTCAGCCAATGATACTAGAGTTACTCTTTCTCCACCTGAAGTGGAATAGGAGGGGGAGAGTAACAGTGGAGGCATTCATACAGGCTCTATTCTTATTCCTCCTTCAGATTTTTCCTACGTGAATGGTTCGGTTTGTAATCAGGGGGGAGGGAATTAATAACGACAGTGAGAGTGGAGGTAATAATTCTTAGCATGGAGACATACAGAATACTTTACCTTCTCATAACATAGAGTCTCTTATGCACGAGGACCCAGGTACCAATTCACACTCTCTAAATCCTAATGCTCCTTCTAGCACTACAGAGCAAGGGGATAATCAACTATCTACTCAACCTCCTCCTAAAAATGATCTAACTATAGCCCTAAGAAAACCAACTAGATTTTATAATGTTCCAGCGCATCTTAAAGATTATGTTGGTTACAAACATGACATCTCCAACTTTGTTTCTTACAAAAGTTGCAACCCATCCTTCCAGAGTTTTATTTTGTCTCTTGATTCTATAATCATACCCACTAACTGGAAATTAGCCAAAGAGGATCCTAAGTGAAAGGAGGCAATGCTTGAAGAGATGAGGGCATTGGAGAAGAATAAAACTTGGGAGCTTGTGGATCTACCACAAGGTAAGCAACCTGTTGGGTGCAAGTGGTTTTCACTATCAAACATACACCTGAAGGGACAGTTGATAGATACAAAGCCCGTCTTATGGCAAAAGGATATACCCAAACTTATGGGATTGACTATGATGAGACCTTTGTACCCGTTGCCAAGATGAATTCGATAAGGACGCTTATATCTTGTGCTGTCAATTTGGAATTGGATATATATCAGATGGACGTGAAAAATGCTTTTCTTCATGGTGATCTTCATGAAGAAGTATACATGCACATACCGCCTGGCTTTGAAACAAGTCAAACAAATGGAAAGGTGTTGCGGTTGTTTTGATCTCTTTATGGATTGAAGTAGTCCCCAAGGGCTTGGTTTGATCGTTTTAGTCAATCAATGCTCAAAAGAGGCTATCTCCAAAGTAATGCTGATTGTACACTATTCTATAAGCATGCTGCTAGTAAGGTAGCAATTCTAATAGTGTATGTTGATGATATTGTGATTACTGGAGATGACACTAATGAGATTGTCAATTTGAAGAAATATCTCGCTCAAGAATTTGAAGTAAAGGATTTGGGACAATTAAAATAATTTCTTCGAATTGAAATCTCTCGAGGTCCAAAGGGGATGTTGCTATCTCAAAGAAGATATATTTTGGATCTACTAAAGGAAACCGGTATGTTTGGTTGTCGTCCTGCAGCCACACCTATTGAGCAAAATTGTTTAAGTAAAGATGATGGAACTCCCGTGGATAGAGAAGGCTATCAAAGGTTGGTTGGAAAGACTTATATACCTTTCTCACACCCGATCTGATATTGTCTTTGCGGTAAGTGTGGTGAGTCAATTTATGCATATCCTAAGTCATCTCATATGGAGGCTGTCTATCGTATTTTGAGATACCTTAAGAGTTGCCCAGGGAAAGGTCTTTTATACACCAAATAAGGAAATTTACAAGTTGAGTGTTATACTGATGCTGATTGGGCTGGATCTTTGGATGATAGACGTTCAACCTCTCGATATTGTACCTTTGTTGGAGGTAATCTAGTTGCTTGGCGAAGTAAGAAACAAAGTGTTGTTGCACGTTCTACTCCAGAAGCTGAATTTCGTGCTATGGCTCATGGTGTATGTGAGTTGCTATGGCTACAGATTCTTCTCACTGAATTAAAATTGTTTGAGAGTGGCCCCTTGATGTTATATTGCGAAACAAAGCTGCTATCGATATAGCTAACAATCCCGTTCATCATGATAGAACCAAGCATATTGAGATTTGATCGTCATTTTATCAAGGAGAAATTGGATGCATGAATAATTTGTCTTCCTTATGTAAAATCAGCTAGTCAGGTGGCTGATGTTTTGACCAAAGGATTGCCTGAGAAGATATTTACTGCATTTTGTAGCAAGATGGGTCTATATGATGTATTCGCCCCATCTTGAGGGGGAGTGTTGGTGTATGTTGTAAATAGAGGTCGAATTAGGGACTAAAGTGTAAAAACTATGAAGAGATAATGCAGAGTACAGAGAAGGATCGAGAGCATCAATCCATTCAGTTTTTCCCCACTTGTACTGTTCATCTTCCTCCTCCTTCAACCTTCTCCTTGAAATTCCTCTCAAATCCACCACTAAATCCTCAACACAAACACTATAGCAGAGGTATTTATTATATGTCACTCAACTCCATTTTATGAATCATGAATACAGATATCTGGCATTTGTCTAAACTCAGTCTAGCGGTCTAAGTCGACATTTCAGTCAGAGATGAAGACTGTCAGCTGTGATTGCAGATTCCACCTAAATTGCACTTGGCGTTATAGATGCTAAGGAATCAGCTTCTGCTACACTTGGTTGCCCTCACTGAACCAGAAACCGTGAAGCATTTGAGCTGCAGACTTCTGAACATATTCTTCGATATCATTGGACTAATGCTTCCCCTTTTAGGTTCCAAAATCACTATGACCATTTTCTTCAGGTTAGATTGTTAGAATGGTATTTCAAATTGAGCTTACACTTTTACTTCCCCTTTGCTATATTTAGTTTCAGTGAATCGAAGTCTAAAGTCCACAAAATCACAGTGAATTTCGACACCGAATTCAAACTTGTAGTAAGAAGTACGCCAAAAATTCTCACCTTCAGAGCTGCCTCCGTTGGCATGCCACTGGCCACATAATGTTGCCCGGACAGCGAAATGCTGGCGTCGTTGCAGACGGCGGCTATCCTTGCCACCATCGCCAAATTCTCGTCTATGGCGCCAGGCTCCGGCCTGCCGTCGATGCGCCCGTCCATTGGGTCATACGTTGTGCCCTCGACACGGAAGCTCCTCAGCTGCTCGCCTCCCTTCCTCGGCATTGCGACCAGGCGCACGGCGGACATCTGGTTCGTGGTGAGCGTTCCCGTCTTGTCGGAGCAGATGACGGTGGTGCAGCCCAGCGTCTCCACGCTGGGGATGCGCACGAGCGCGTTCTTCTGCGCCATCTTGCGCGTGCCGAGCGCGAGGCACGTGGTGATCACGGTGGGTAGGCCCTCCGGGATCGCGGCCACCGCGAGCGCCACGGGCGATCTTGAAGTAGTAGGTGCAGCGCTCGAAGGAGAAGCCCACACTCGTGGGCCGCCACCACCTGCCGGCGTCGTACTCCCAGGTCAAGAAGTAGCGGATGTTGATGATCCAGACGAGCGCGCAGATGGCGCCGATGATGGCGGTGAGCGCCTCGCAAACTCGTTGAGCTTGCGCTTGAGCGGCGTGTCGTCGTCGGCTTGCGACGCGTCGTGTATCTGGCTGTGGATGCGCCCGATCTCCGTGGCCATGCCGGTGGCCACCACGAGGGCGACGCAGCTCCCGTTGGCCACCGTGGTGCCGGCGAACAGCATGCCTCCTTGGCCTGTATCTCCGCGTCCTCCGCGGCGATCGCGCGCGCGGTCTTGTTGACTGCCTCGCTCTCCCCGGTGAGCGACGCCTGCTCCACCCGCAGCGTGGACGACACGAGCGACAGCACGCGCACGTCCGCTGGGACCCTGTCCCCGGCGCGGAGCTCGACGACGTCCCCGGGCACCAGCTCCCTCGCCGCGACGCGGGGCACCAGCACGCCGTCGCGGCGCACGGCGGCGTGCTCGCACTGTATCTCCTTGAGCGCGGCGAGCGCGCGCTCGGCGCTGGTCTCCTGCCATGCGCCGACGGCGGCATTGACGAGCAGGATGAGGAAGATGACGAGGGGCTCGACGAAGGACGAGGCCGCGTCGTCGAGGTAGGCGAGCGCGAAGGAGACGGCGGCCGCGGCGAGGAGGACGCGGACGAGGGTGTCGTCGAACTGGGCGAGGAGCAGCGAGAGGAGCGACGGGGACGGGTGCTCGCCGAGCTCGTTGGGGCCGTACGCCTCGCGGCGCGCGACGGCCTCCTCCGACGAGAGGCCCCGCGCAGCCGACACGGCGTAGGCCGCCTCGCACTCGGCGGGCGTCCGTGCCCAGGCGGGGAACGCGTGCGTTTGCTGCGGCGCCGCGTGGGCGTGCTTGCCCATGAGCGAACCAGCGAGAGTAAGCAGGGAGGGAGTGAGAGATTGGAAGGGGGCGCTGGGTTTGTGCCTGAAGCGCGTCGCCGGCGGGGGGGTTTTAACGCAGGGAGCGTGACAGCGACCGCGCCCGGTGCCGCCGTGCCGGCCGGTGGGTACGACCAGTCGGCGTTGCCAGTGGAACAAATATTCGGCACGGAAAATGGCCGAGGTTGATCGCCTCTGCACCTTCTGCAGGATGATGTAGCAGCTGAACTCGGGCCGTCGCCATCGACAAGCGCATGCATGCATGCGACATCTCGCAGCAATTGGCTCTAGTTACCGAAATGACCTCTGACCAAAGTAGTGGCTGTTTTCAGTTGACAAGAGCTTCAAGCTAGGTTAGTTCACACGAGGTTCAAGCTACATCCGGCCGCCAGCAGACTGTCAAGAGTGTCGGTGGATGAGCTGGAAAACCGACACTTTTGCACCTGTCAGCAACAGAGCTCACATCTCATGCGCGGATGTTGAAATCCCGCGACAGATACGCACACGCAAACTCTTACACGCATCTCTTCAGCTTTCTTGGCTTATTCTCTCTCACAGAATACTATTAAACCTGCCGAAATATACCTGCCAAACAGCGCCGAAATCCTAGTGACACCAAAACTATTATATGATTGTACGTTCTTTTTTCTGTGCTTGAATGTACGATCGATTCTACTGCTTGATTTATCATGTACGGCCTTGCGTATCAGGCGTATCACCACGCCAGCCTATCATATATACTCGTTAAAAGGAGTAGAGTCGTCTCATTCTTGAAAACACGAAAGGCGATACAGCTTCGTTCGGAGCAGCTACCGCACAGTACATTCGTGTAGCTTTTGAAGTTCATCTCCACCTGCTGCTTACATTAATCGATATATTTTGAACCGGATCTTTGCTTACATATAAGTACACCGCATCATATAGCATATACAAATAAAATTGTACACCTAACGTCGTGCGTATACCAACACACCAACAGATGCCGCCTCTATTGTCAACTTGCATTCATTTGTGATTTGTCTGATAGTCTACCCTCCACGTTTCTGCTCCATTTTCTGTCATAGTGGTCAGGGTGTTTCACCATTGATAACAAGTTGCAGCCCACGCTGTCTGTTTGATCAGCAGGGTAGAGTTTATGTGGAAAAGGTAAGATATGTTGAGGTAGCAGTAGACAGTGTCAACGGTGCCCGACCAAATGTAACCTTGAATCTAAGGATGCAAGTGGGTACCCAATAGTATTTTTTATTAACTAATTAATTACAATAGCATTCTATTCTAAGTTAATTTCTCCTCCCAAATTATTTACGTAGAATGTCATTCTAGTTCACTTTATTAATTTTTTAAACCGATCTAATGACCAAAATATATATAACTTGCATCCTACTTGAACCTTAAGCTGGTTGGGGAAGGGTGAGTAATACGTTTGTTATTAGTTTGCTTCAGCATGAGCCATCCACCGTGGAAAAGTGCACAGACTATCAACAATGTGCCTTAATATACGCGCTATCCGAGTTAGTGAATTACCAAACTTTGATCCCTTGACTTTTTGTCATAGTGGTTCTAAATGTGCTCGTGGCAGTTAGCAAGTACTCTCTCCATTCTAAATTATAGATCATTTTAATTTTTCCCTAAGTTAAACTTGTTTGATATTGATTATTTTCTAAAAAAATATTAACATCTATAATATCAATTAATGCACTATGCAAATATAGTTTATGGTCGAAACTAGTTTGATATTATAAATATTTATGCATTCCTTTATACATTTGGTCAAATAAAGAACTTTCACTTAGTATATAAAGTTAAAAAATGACTTATAGTTTGAAACGGACGGAGTACTAACATGTCATATATTAGCTTTGTATGGTCGTGCATAATTTTTGAATCTCGTCTCCACCTGCTGCTTACACTTATGTACTCCTTTCGTCTCAAAATAAGTGTAGTTTTAGGAGTTGGGCACAGGAATTAAGGAGGGGTAAAAAATAGAGAGGGCATATGAACCGAGGAGGGGTATACGAGGAGAGAAATGGAGATATAGTTGTATTGGAAAGCGCAAGAACTACACTTATTTAAGGACAGAGGCAGTATGCATTTTGAATGGCAGCAAAAATGTATCTATTATATTAATAAGGCTGGAAGTGTTAAAAAAAGCTCAAAGAAGTCACCACGTTCGCCGAGAGGTCTAGAAATTCCCAAGTTAATCTAAAAAAGAGAAGTATTTGCATCGTCGGATTTTATGAAGATGTAACGGTCTAAGGAAATTCAATTAAGATGCAATGATTAAAAGTATAAAATTTGTATAAGTTTGTGGTCAATGTGACAAAGAAAGCTATTGGAATTGGAAAGCGACCCACTTGGACAGGAAAAGGAGTCCAGCCATGACAAAACAACTTAGCTTGGCTTAACTTAATTATTAAAATATTTGATATTCCATAGCAGGTACGTACATGTATAAAAAAAATACTCCGCTCTCATCTCTCTGGAACACAAATCCCCATAAGAAAGGTGGCCATGAGTAATCGGAGCCGTGAGGGCACAAGCGAAGCCGTCGATGTCTACCTGCTGCAGCCTTGCGGGTGGACGCCGCGTGTCCTCGCCGGAGCCGCCGCGCGTCGTCGCCTTGAAGGCACCAGCAGCCAACTTGACTGGTGGGCCTTCTTTCTTTGTGCCATGGCTTCGAGGTTGCACTGGGCCCTTGCTGCAACAACAATAGCAGCAGCACTCAGCACTCATCAGACGGTCGCAGGACTCGCAAACCTCCTCATCTGCAATGGTAACGGGACAAGGCAAGGCGTGTGTATCCCTAGCTGCGAGGAACCTCTCTATGGCGGCAATGATGTGCCTCTCGTGCGTGTACCTCCAGCTTGGCCACGCTGCTCTTGGTTATTGAGTTGTATGCACCAACCAATTCAACCTAAAAATTTAAGCTGATGTGGGGAGAGGTGGGCAATTCAACACTCCCCCTCACGTGCAGAGAGGTGGGCAATTCAACACTCCCCCTCACGTGCAGGCTCCGCTAGGCCTCAAACGTGGAAATAGGAGTCGGCTGCAATTATTTTATTTAATCGCGCCCGTCAGGATTCGAACTCGAGACCTCTGGCTTTGATACCATATTGAGTTGCATGCACCAACCAATTCAACCTAAAAATTTAAGCTGATGGGGAGAAATGGACAATTCATTTATACTTCAACACTGGTCACATCCACAAGCACGAGCACCTGTCGCTCCTCCGCCGTCACCACCATCTTCTCGCACCTAATAGCTAATGGATAAGTAATGAAGATAACAGAAACCGGACAAGTAAAAGACAACATGGCACCCATAAGGATGTCTGGATAGCATATTGGCCTACCCAACACCGTAGAGGCTCCAAAAGATGATATGGATATGCTTCGATGGCACATGATGCATTTCTGGATCACAAAGTTCATGTGCTGGTCGCAAACACATCTGAGAAATTTCTAACCGAGCTCCATGGCCATGACAAATTTGTGGTCGTGTTTCGCTACTTCAAAAGCCTAAACAAGACAGCAAAACAAAGGTTTCCTTAAAAAAGAGAATGTTCAGTCACTTGACAGACTTAGCAAAAATATATATATGATGAACTGTAAAAACAAACAACAGAGGCTAGGCCATGTACAACATTTCAGAATCTGAGCTACTATTAAATAAATAAAGGGAAATTCTTGAGTTTACCTTTTGCATGACCCGGAAACCGTACATATGAAGATGCGACCTTGCCAGATTCGATTCGGCGTGCTGCTGCTGCAGACTCGCAGGCGAGCGCCGCGTCTCCTGCTACCTCAGCCTTGCGGATGAGCGACGCGCGTCCCAGCCGGAGCCGCCATGATGCAGCAGCAGCCTCGCGGGTGAACGTCGTGCAAGCCGGCGTAGCGGCATGAGCAGGCGGAAGCAAGGGCTGCGGCCGGAGGCTCCACGCCGCGCGGACCGAAATGGCGACAGGCACGGCGGCACGGGCAGGCAGCAGGAGGGCCCCAGCGCGCCGCCGGTAGGAGGGCTGCAGCCAGAGCCTCAGCGACCGTAAAACAGAAGCGGCGGCCGGTGTGGCAGCCCGGGCGGGCGGTAGCAGGCCCCCGCGCGCCGCCGGCAGGAAGGCTGCAGGCAGACCTCCGCGCCCCGCGGTCCAAAGCGAAGGCTGGTGCAGCAGAACAAGCGGGCATCATGAGGGCTGCCGCTCGCCGGAGCAGGGGCAGGCCAGAGGGCTGCCGCATGCCGGAGCAGGGTGGACAGAGCAGGTAACATGCGAAGACCGGCGGGTTCGATGATCTCGGGATTCGATGCAGACGGGGTTGGGATGGCTGTAGGCAGCATGGGTAATTGGTCATTTCCCTTTCATTTCCAATTATTCTAAATAAAAAATAGACTACGATATCCTGCAGCAAATTTGGATGGTTGAAGCGTGTCTCACGGTAAAGAGATGTTTTTTAGTGGTTATAAGCCAAAGCCAAATTTGAACAATATCCTCCAACTAATTTTGCCAAACAAAAAATATGAGTCTGCACGCGACAGGATAACCTCGTGAGGACTCGAGCTACACAATGAATTTAACCATTAAGGGCATCCGATGCAGAGATGAAAATATAAGAGGAAAAAATTAGAAGAAATAGCTGGAGAAATTAAAAATCAAAGAAAAAATAAAACATAGCAAAACACGCATGAAAATATACATTGTAGATATGACACAACTCTAAAGTGGGCTAATTTATGCGATGAGACGGGCTAAGAAAAATAAAACAAAAATCAAAGTGGGAAAAATAAGAATGGTCTGGCACAAACATCTGAACTTATTAAAGTAACATTTATTCATAGTTCATGTAAATTTATTTAATCTCTATTTAAAAGTATGGCTTGAAATACTAATACTAAAATATATATACCAAATTAATTATTATAAGAAATATAATAATTTAAGTTAATCGAAGAGTTCGTAGAATATGATGGATATATATTTAACTAGTAGAAGTTTAAATAGTAAGAAAATTATACTATACTACATGAATTAGGAAAAATATCGGAAATATTATTTCAGTTTCAGTTGATATTTGGAAGCAAATTACTTACCTAAAGAATATAAATACCAAAATTTTATATGCTATTACCAGTAATGGTACAACTTATGTGCTGCTTTTATAACGTTAAGGAAAAAGGTAAAAAATCTAGGTACCTGCGCTATTAGTGCGGAGCACCTTGCTAGTCCATATATAATATAACTCATCATAGCATAAGATAGTAGTACACTGGTACACCTGGCATCGTACGTACCAATGTACTGTCACACTAAACAGATGCCGTCTCCACTGTCAACTTTACATTCAATTCATCATCTCCACGTTCCTGCTCCTTGTCTGGCCAGGTGTGTTTCGGCCTTGCTTACAGGATACAGGTTACATTCCACGCTGTTCGCCAGTTCATCTGATCATCAGACGTGGTGGTTTCTAGGTAATACGCAGCGACTAGCGAGTGTCAACGGTGCTCGAACATCATCTAAACCTGCCATTTGTCTTGGTCAGATTCAGAGCTGAGGTTCACTTGGACTAATAAACAAGATTGTCCAATTTTAAGCAACATAGACAGGGTCTCTGTGTCTACAGAGTGGGAGGTGAAGAATCCAATGACAACACTAAGGAGTTTAACCAGATTGGGCTCAGATCATTGGCCACTTTTGCTAGATACGGGGGATCCTAGTAGGGGGAAACTGATGCAGTTTTACTTTGAAAGGCAATAGCTACGTATGGAAGGTTTTGAGGAGATGGTGAAAGAAAAATGGGAAATAGGGAGGGGCAGGTACACAAAAAATACATATTCTTTAGATAAGTGGCATGATAATATCAGCAGTCTGAGGAAGTTTCTCAAAGGTTGGGGTAATAATGTAAGGGGGGAATACACGAGAAGGAAGAAAGATCTGCTGGAACAAATCAGATTGCTAGATGAGGGGGACTAGACAGGTACTCCACAAGGAGAAAATGCACAAAAAAGGGGGAGATTTGAGGCTGATTTAGAAAAGCTAATGGAAATGGAGGAAATTTACTGGCAGCAGCGAGGGGGAGAGAAATGGGTGTTACAAGGGGATTCCAACACTGGCTTCTTTCATTTAGCTGCCAATGGCAGGAAAAGAAAAAAGTCGATCCTATCTTTAGATAAAGATGGGATCAACATTACTGATCAGGGGCAGATTCAGCAGATGATATATGAGTACTACAAAAAAACTCTTTGGGCAGCAAGAGAGGACTGGGGTGACAATTGCTTCAGCTGCTTGGGGGGGAGGGGGTTGCATTTCAGCCATGGATAATGAGTTGATCAGACCTTTCTCTGAATCTGAAGTGAAACAAGCAATCTTTGAGATGAAGGAGGAATCAGCTCCAGGCCCGGATGGATTTGGGGTGTCCTTTTTCAAGAAATTCTGGGGGTGATAAAGGAGGAAATTATGGACATGGTGAATGACTTTTATCTAGGGAACCTGGACATATCTAGGCTAAACTATGGGGTGATTACGCTGTTGCCAAAGATGAAAGATGCCAACTCAGTAAAAAATTTCAGACTCGTTTGTTTGCTCAATGTTTGCTTCAAAATCTTCACAAGATTGCTTCTAGGAAGGCTGTCACCACTAGCTGACAAGATGATTAGCAAGAACCAAGCGGCCTTTATTAAGGGGAGGTCCATTATGGACAGTGCGGTGGTGCTGCATGAAGTCCTTCATGAGTTGAGCCAAAAAAAAATGAGAGGGGTGGTGCTTAAAATTGACTTTAAGAAGGCATATGATAGCATCAGATGGGACTTTGTGGATGAGATTTTGACCAGAAAAGGTGTATATGAAAACATGAGAAAATGGATCATGCAAACAGTGAAGGGGGGTAGGGTGTGTATAAATTTGAATGGGGAGAATGGGCCTTATTTCAAAACACATAGGGGGCTGCGGCAGGGGACCCGCTGTCTCCACTTCTTTTCAACCTGGCAGCTGACGCCCTAGATCACATCCTAGGGGAAGCTAAACGAAAAGGGCACATCAAAGGGGTGGTGCCAAATCTGGTGATGGGGGGCTCACGCATATTCAATACGCCGATGACACGGTGATCCTAATGAACCTTGACGACACAACGATCCGGAACACTAAATTCCTGCTATACTGTTTTGAGTGTATGTCAGGCCTTAAGATCAACTATCATAAAAGTGAAGTGCTGGTGTTTGGTGCCACAGATGAGGAACAGACCAGAGTGGCCAATATGCTCAATTGCAAGATCGGGCAGATGCCGATTACCTATCTGGGGATGCCAATGAGTAGCAGAGTTGTGGGGAGCAAAGGGTTTGATGGGATGATAAACAAGATCAGAAGTAGGCTACAAACGTGGAAAATCCTTTCCAACTCATCTTTGAGCAGTATACCAATATATACAATGGGGATGTTTTTGATGAATGAAGAGACTCATGCAAAGATGGACTCATTACGATCGAAGTTCTTTTGGAGAGGAGACATAGAGAAATTCAAATATCATATGATGAAATGGTCAAATGTCTGCTTACCTAAAGACTTTGGGGGGTTGGGCATTCTGAACACAAGGATCCTGAACGAGGCGCTGTTACTAAAATGGATCTGGAAACTATATAACTCGGAAGAGAATGATTTCTGTTGTTTATTGCTCAGAAACAAGTATCTGAGGAACAAGCCGCTTGCGTGTAGTAAAAAAGGGGTGGGCTCGCAGTTTTGGAGAGGTATCCAGAAGGTGAGGGACAATTTCTATCTCGGGGCAGTGTTCCAAGTGGGGGACGGCGAGAATATCCAGTTCTGGGTTGATACATGGGTAGGAGATGCGCCCCTGAAATTGGTATTCCCCAAATTATTTGCATGCTGCAGAGATAAAAACATTATGGTCTGTGACTGCTGGGTTGAGGGGGAATGGATGGTGGATTTCAGGAGGACTTTTGGGCCTGTGGAGGCATGCGAATGGGAAGAAATACTAATGTTGCTTGAAGGGGTCCAGCTGAATGATTCCCATGACAAGGCCATTTGGAAACTGGAAGCCAATGGATCATACACCACGCGATCCATGTACAGGTTTATTTCCTTTGGGGGGGTGTTGGATAGGCGAGCGACTCGGTTGTGGAAAAATAAATTGCCCATGAAACTCAGAGTGTTCGTCTGGCAAGCCACTCACAACAGGCTGCCAGGCAAGCCACTCACAACAGGCTGCCAACTGGAGTGGTGTTGAAAAATAGGAACTGGAAAGGGGACGCCAAATATCCCTTGTGTGGAACGCTAGAAACGGTTGATCACATTTTCTTCCAATGTGTGATGGCCAGGTTTGTATGGAGCTGCTTCAAAGAAGCATTGGGGTGGGATAAATGTCCTCACAGTCTTGAGGAGGTTTTTAGGTCTTGGTTGCCGCTGGGGTGCGCGCGATATGACTTGAAATTGTTCTCGTTTGCAATCGTTTGGTGGGGGCTTTGGTTATCGAAAAATAAAATGAGGATGGAAAAGAAGTTTCCCAAAACAGCCGTGCGACATTCTGTTCTCTATTCTCTACAAAATGCAGCGTTGGGGGGTACTGCTGCGACCGGCGGACAAGAAGCTCTTTGATGAACAGGTGACGGTGCTGGACGCTTGGACGAGGGAGTTCAACATTAGCAATTCACTAAGATCGCCGGAAGACTTGCTGTGATGGTTGCTAGAGTTTCTAGCTAATGGGTGTTCTGTTTTTCTTCATGCTTGAGGCTGCGCCTCTCTAGTCTTAATTTGTAACTCTGGCATCCCAGAACGTGGTTCGTGTGGAGTCTGTATCAAAACTTATGCTTTCTATAAAAGCAGGATGGATTCTACCTTCAAAAAAAAAAAAGATTCAGAGCTGAGGACAGGGAGCTGTCTGCTGATGCGCCCGTTCGCGTTAGCTCTGCCGTGGTGTCATCCTGACGCCTCACTCATCCGTGCCTGCCCGCGTTGGGCGCCGTCATTCCGTTCGATAATAGTCTGACCTTCTTGGCTCTAGGTTGCCCGTAGAATTATGCACGCAGTGACGCAAAGGATCAGAGACGCGTCAGCCAAACTCTCTGCTAGCGGGGTCTGTGCTCTGCAGCAACTAGGATTATTCAGGGTCGTTGGTGCTATCGGCCGGTCAAGCACGAGCATCGTTATGATAGGTTAGCTGCATCTTGCCTGTCGCTTCCAGTGACGGTGCAGTGGATTTACGTGGCAGGTCGGGCTGCTACCTTTGGATCCACGAACCAATAACAGTCTGCATACTATTCTGTTAGTCCACCCTGTCCAGTTCTATGTTCTGACAGGCCAAGCATGACACAATAGCATCTAGTATATGTGCTAGTGTAATGTGTATGTAGTGAGGTGAGGACAGCAAATCCGTAAAAAAGTTTAGTTTATGGATGTGTTCCTAGGCAAGAAGTCATGCTAGGAATATTGTGCGCACACATGTACTTGTGGGGTATAAGTAGCAGAAATTTGCGACTGTTGTAGGAAAGCAAGTGATAACTGTAGATTTATTGAGGGAATTTCGATGATCATTGATGTAAAGTGTACTAAAGTTTTTTAAAAATGCGGCATACTAGCTTAAAAGGCAAAGAAAAAAATGTGGAAATCAAAGAGACCACCAGCATTTGAATTTTGGACCCAGAATGTCCCGCGCATCCTGCTCACATAAAACCAGAAAAGTGATTAGCCCCGTCAAAAAAAAAAGAAAAGTGATTAGCCCAAAGTTTGAATGTGGCGTTGGGCCAAAATCTGAAACATAGCTAGAGATCAAAGCCCACTTAGTCTAAAATCCAACATTCATTACAGCGCACGGTCGTCAGTCCTCCAGGCCCATCAGGCAGTAGCGCGCGGGCACGCGCGCCTTCAAGCCAGGTGGCCTTTTATCAACTAGGTGGCCCAGGGTGAGGCACCCGTTGCCCGGGGCAGCTGGGTGTCGCCGCTTGTGGTGATGGTTTACCCAACCAATTACCTGAAGAGGCAACGGCCAGTTGCCCGGGGCAGCTGGGTGTATCGCTTGTGGTGATGGTTTACCCAACTAATCACCTGAAAAGGCAATGGTCCACGAACGAAAACGGTCCACGAGTGAGTTCTTCATCTTCCTCCTTGCGCCATCGCCGCCTCTGCTCGCCCCCGCGCCGCCGGCCACCTCTGGCCACACTCGCCGTGACTCCTCCGCCCAACCACGGATCAACCGGTTATCCTCCACTGCCCGCGGCCGGCGGCTCCCGCCGCCTTGCCGCTCCGCCCACAACTCGCCACCTCCATCTGCTACCCTACCGCCAGCGACCTCCCTCCGTAGGCCGGAGACGACAGCCCACCCCCTAACCCCGGCAACCCAAACCTCCCAAAGCTCCCGGCGAGAGGAAGAGGAAGGTCAGGAGGAAGAAGGCCGTCTTCATGGGATGCAAAATTGTACGTGGGCCGAATACGGCGTCGATGGTTCCTAATATGTCGCACAAGCGACATATAATCGCGGCGCCCGTTGCCGGCTTGCCGCGAGAGCGAGTTGCTCCGCGAGGCAGGGTGCCGGACACGGGCACGACAAGGGTCGGTCGTGCGAATGACACGAGCGCCGTGCTGCCGCCGCCGCCGGCGATCGACCAGAATAAGGCTCCTCCGTGCGCTCGTTTGGGTCGTCTCTGGCACGGTATGCCGCACATGAAGAGTTAGTTCTGGGGTCAGGTGAGATCACGGGTCTCCCGGCCGGGTGATCTGCATTTCCTGCACGCCCATGGGCGCGCTGCGCTGGTCTCGGGAGCGCGCAGCGCATGGCAGATTGGGGCATCGGACACTGATCGTGATCGACGAGGTTCGAGCACGGCTGCTGGGATCCTTTTGGTTCTCACATGGATCGTCGTAGTGATTCGTGAGCAGATAGACATGAAGCGGTGCCGCGTGTATCCCACCCATGTCACGTCCAGCAATGGTGAAATCAGGCGACGCTTTGTCCAGTCTCACTCGCCGCGCGTACGGCACAGCCGCACAGGCGAGAGATGTTCCGATGCGGTGCGAGTTTGCTGAGCGATCGCTGACCTGCAGGACACGACGGCCAGGCATGCGCTGCATACTTCTTCTGAATCTCTGAATAATTTAGCCCTTATTTAAATGCATTGGATAAAATTTTTAAAATGAAATTTTTTCATATTTGAAATATTAAACATAGATTAATTAAAAAAACTAATCGTAGATTTCGTACGTAAATCGCGAGACGAACCTAATAAATCTAATTAATCTGTCATTAGCGCATATTTACTGTAGTATTATTGTAGAAATTTATTATCTAATCACGATCTGATTAAGCTCATTAGATTCGTCTCGCGATTTACGGACCATCTGTGTAATGCAATTTTTTTTCAACTACATTTAATACATCATGCATGTGTGCAAATATTTTTTTAGGTGTGGTTATCACTTGTTAGGCTATATGCCCGGTCTCAGAATCTCGGATAAATTTCCAAAGGAATTTTGGTACAGCGCGGAGCTCATCTCCATCAGGCCATCCATCCTGCTGACCAGATCGGCGGATAGATGGCCAAGTGCCGGATATGCGCCCGATCTGTCAGCTTCTGCTAGAAATCCGTTTGCCCAACAGCCAACCTCTCGCATATTACGCTTCCGACTTCTGATGCCGATTCTTGTGCAAAGATACAGGCATACAGCCATTGTTTTCTTCTCTTTCAGAGCTCAGACCTACTAAATGGAGTGGCTCTAGGAACAAGTACCTGCTGTCACTAGCATTTTACCGTGCCGTCACTACATGGTTCGTTCACTGTCACAATGGGAACAGGCATATATTCCACTATGAATGAATATCGCGGTGGAAGTGCAATCCTATCCGAGTCAGGTTTACTTCTGGTTGGGGTTTGTGTTGCGCAAGTCTGGATTGGGGTTGTCTCACTGGATAATAAAAGTGCAAGTTCTTGGTACAGCCTCCAAAATGACCGATGTTGAGCGCTGTCAAACTCCTCCAGAACTTCTTTTTTTTAAAAAAAAAAACTCCTCCAGAACAAGCTAGCTGCGTCGCACAGCAGAACAGGGATTAATGAAGGAGTAGAAAAAAAACAGAAGTCGCAAGGCATTTAAAATTAAATGATCATCTGATGCTCGTTCGTTTTTAATGTGTCCTAACTCATAGGTCAAAATTTTCTAACTCTGATCAAGTTTATAGAAACTAGTAGCCATGCCATTTGTCGCCTTTCCTTTGTTAAACCCTGCAAGACGTTGGCGGCTGAGCTCTGAATATACCAGAGCACGCAACAGCCGGGTGCGTGCGTAGAGCATCAGCATCTGCGGTCTGCCTGTCCAGTCGCGCTCACGGACGGTCGGGTCCGGTGCGAGTTCGTTGAGCGATCGCTGACCGGCACGGCACGACGACCGGGCACACCGCCTGCATGCACGCGTATATTAGTATATGCCCGGCCCCGAAGAGAAATTTCCAATTGCAAGCGCAGAGGAAACAGCTTCCAGATGCGGGCCTTGCCGTATCGGCGTCGGCCTCCCGGTCTCGCCGGTTCGGTGCGGTGCCGCTCAGCTGAAGCCAGCCTCCGCCGCCGTCAGGCCGTCCACGCCGACCGCCGCGCTGCCGCCGGGCTTGCGCTCCGCTCGCTTTCCATTTGCAAGTCCGTTTGCCCAACAAACCTGCCCCTGCAGGGGTCCAGTTCCTGCATGCGAGTTGCTGCTGATACAATATGGATGATGCTGAACAACAGAACCGTGTCAAACTCCTCTGGAACAAGATAGCCGCGTTGCAGAAGCATGAGAGAGGTTGATAAAGTTAGTAGAGGAGCGAATCGGAGGCCACGAGACGTGCATGGACGAAAGCTAGTTAATTTAGGACCCCTCCGGGCTCCGGTACCGGTATGATACGATGCATGCCTAACTGTAACCAACCTCTTCGCACGGGTTCGTATCTAACTCCATCTATGTCCATGTGATGTACCACATGACTGCAGTAGAAAACACCATGTTTGATACGATGGGTCACAAGACGAACACCAAAGGCAGAGGATGGGAAGATCGCAAAGCTGTGCGTTGTTCTTTCCAAAGTTTGGACAGTGCGTACTTTATCTTCATCTCGATGTGAGAAAGAAGGACGCTGCCTTTTTTTTTTGTTGCGCCACCGAGAATGTACTTGCAAAGCACAATTCACCTGATAAAGGTAAGGGAGCTAGAGAACAACCAGAAGTTAACTTTTTCTAAATATTGACTATGAACAAAAAAAAGATGGATTGTAGTTAACTTTTCTAATCATTAATTGGGATTTTGGCACACAGAAAAAAGAACAAAAAACATGAACGAAAGGACAATGGATCCAAGCATGTGTATACCCGTAATAAAACCACTTATTTAGCTACAAATCACTGTAAAAAGAAGAAGGAGAAAAAAAGCATGAACAATCACCACCTATTTGACTATGTCTTCTCCCTTCGCTTCCCTTTTGCACTCTTGCTTGCTTTCTTCCATGGCGACCTTCGACGATTGATTGCTTTCAAATGTACATATACGCGCGTGAATTCCATGGCGGGCGGCGGGTGCGATCACCTCCGCTTGTTCTTGCTGCCGAGCACGAGGCTGAAGTAGAAGAATAGGCGGAAGAGGAACCCCCAGGCCACCGTGACGAGCAGGCACTCCCACTTGCCGAGCTGCGTCACCGCCGCCTGCTGCAGCACGCCGCGGCCCGTGACGACGCAAGTGTCGGCGCCGATCCCCACCCCGAGCGCGGAGCTGATGGACGCGAGCACCCGAGCCTTCACGGCGTCCGGCAGCGCGGCCAGCGGGGAGTTGTCGAAGATCTGCGCGCCCCGCACGAAGCACTCGCCGGCGCGCCCGAACTCGTTCTGCAGCACCCCCTCGAACGGGTACTTCACCAGCGACAGGTAGTGGAACCAGATCCAGTAGCCCGGGATCCGGTCGCGGTTGATGAAGAAGCCGCTGAAGAGCAGGAAGTAGGCGAGGATGGCCACCACCACGGTGTACCCGATCATCACGTGGGGGATCACGCCGGAGAGGAACGTCACGAACCCGCTCCCGGCCCAGAACGACGCCAGGATGGCCAGCGTGTAGAAGGCGAACCCGGACACGCCGCCGGCGAGGCCCACGGCGAAGAAGGTGGTGAAGGCGAAGGAGAGGGAGAGGACCACCAGCGGCGGGAAGGAGACGATGGCGTTGGAGAGCACGTAGGAGGCGCGCCGGTACGCGCCGTAGGCCGTCTCCCGAAGGAAGACGTAGCGCTCCTGGAGGAACACCGGCAGCGCGTCGGCGCAGGTGTAGAACATGGTGGACATGGCGAAGGCGAAGAAGCCCAGCCGCTCCTGCGCGCCCTTGGGGGACTGGTCCAGCCGGAAGAAGACCGTGGCCAAGATCGCGCCGGTGACCACCACGGCGCCGAGGCGGATGAGGAACAGCTCCGGCATGCGCCGCGTGTTGATCGCCGACCGCTTCGTCAGCACCTTCATCTCCACCCAGAACGGGTTCGCGTACGTGTGCACCGACGCCGCCTCCCCGGCCACGTCCGAGCCCGACACCAGCTTCCCACGCGAAATGCTCGCGCTGATGGCCTCCTTCAGCGACATCGTGGGCACCAACGACGACTGATCAGCGTCCGCCGAGCCGTGGCTCGGCGCGTGCATGCGCTGCCACGCGCGGTGGAAGTCGACGAGCGGCTTCGTCCCCGTCGGCGACGACTCGAACTCGCGGATCAGGTCGAGCGCGAACTCGGCGCGGTTCTCGTCGTCGGGGACCGGGAATCCGAACTCGGCGAAGTAGGACGGGAGGGCGGAAGGTGTCCCGCTGAATACCGTGCGGCCGCCGGAGAGGAGGATGAGGCGGTCGAGGAGGCCGAGGATGCGCTGGCTCGGCTGGTGGATGGACGTGATGACAATGCTGCCACTCTCGGCGATGCGGCGCAGCACCTTGACCACCATGAACGCGGAGGTGGAGTCGAGCCCCGAGGTCGGCTCGTCGAGGAAGAGGAGGATCGGGTCGTGGATGATGTCAGTGCCGATGGAGACCCTGCGGCGCTCGCCTCCGGACACCCCGCGGTGGCCCTCGTCGCCGATGATGGTGTTGGCCGCCGCGCGGAGTCCCAGCTGGTCGATGAGCGCCTGCACGCGCGCGCGCTTCTTGGCCGGCGACAGCACCCGCGGGAGGCGGAACTCGGCGGCGAAGGAGAGCGTCTCGGTGACGGTGAGCATTGGGAACAGCAGGTCGTCCTGCATGACGTACGCGGAGATGGACTTGAGGATGTTCCCCGTGAGGGGCTCCCCGTTGAGCGTGACGGCGCCCTTGAGCGCGTCGCGGGAGATGCGGTTGGCGAGCGCGTCGATGAGCGTGGACTTGCCGGAGCCGCTGGCGCCCATGACGGCCAGGATCTCGCCCTCCCTCGCCTCCCCGCAGATGCCGTCCAGCAGCGCCCTCGTGCGCGGCGCGTGCGCGTCGGGCGCCGCGGCGGTGACGCGGTCGGAGCGGCGCTGCAGGGGCAGCATGCCGGGCCTCCCGCCGCGCTGCTTGGCGCGAACGCTGTAGGTCAGGCCGGTGAACGCGAGCCGGAACTGGACGCTCCGCCCGATGGGCGCGCACTCGCCGCCGCCGACTCCCGCCCCCGCGGCGCGGCCGGGCGTGGTGGGCAGCGGCAGCGGGAGCGAGAACACGGACGCGGAGCCGTCGTCGTCCGCGGCGGCCGCCGGGTCGACGGTGGCGGCGCCGACGAGGCGGAGCATCTCGGCGAGGGACGGGTTCCTGCCCCTCTCCCTCTCGGGCGGCGGTGGCGCCGGGGGCGAGGCGAGGAACGGAAGGCGGTCGTGCACGGCGTGCGCCATCGCATGCGATGCCAGCAGCAGCCTCGATCGTACGTACGTGCTGGCTGCGCTGCACTTTCTCTGCCCACTGGCGCAAAAGCGAAGCCGAGTTTAAGTAAGGAGCTAGGAGTGTGGTGGCTTTCCGGGAGAGGACGAGGAGCGAAGCCGGTGGGGGTGGGGTCTGCGCGGCGGTGGCGCTCCTCCGAGGGATGGTTACGACCCGGCGAGGCGTGGAGCTCAAGTTTTAAAGGGCTGGTGGCGCGAGGCGGTGTCATCGTACGGACGCGCGGGCTGAGGTGGTGACTGGTGGGGAGGGGAGGCGACCGCGAGGGGGGAGGGACGACCGAGCGAGGCCGGCGGCCGGGGGTGGTGCCGGTGTAGGAGGCGGGGTGGTGACCAACGCGCGCGCGGGGGGTGGTGTGCCGCTGCCGCTGCCGCCGTGGGGGCGCGCGCGCGGGGGGAGGGAGTTCGGAGGGTGGGTTAGCTGAATTCCACGTCGTATCGGTGCGGTTTAGGTCGGGTGGGTGATGAGATGAGAAAACGAGGGGTTTAGGAAGGAAACGGCAACTTGGCTCGTGCATTTCTTTGATTACGAGCCGGGGGATCGGATCCTTCTATGCTTCTGCGAGGTGCGTGTACTCAGCATGCTGCGTAAGCAGTGGTCATTGGCGACGTTCTAGAGCGTGCTGATAGGAAAACCGATTGGGGAGTGAATCGAACTTTAGGTTCGATCTCCGTTGACCGTGACTCAATGTTCGGAGGTCAGAGGATGCACGGTGCGAGTTGGTGGGCAAATTTCCCGAAGAGGGTGCTAGTAAAAAAAAAATCTAACTGGCCGCCGTGTTCCGTGATGGTAAAGCAATTTGGCTAAGAGGTTGGAACGTTTGTCTTAGACCAAATTGTACATCCGTTTTGACGGTTTGAGTTGCTACCCCCATACATCTATTCTATTCGTGTAACTAGCCGAGAACTTACTTTGTTTGACAACGGTGTGAAGTGGATGCTCTCTACTCCACCGCGCATAATGAACTTTCTCAGGGGTGGCACTATAAATGCGCAGGCTTCGCTGCCAATACATCACTCACGCAAACTCAACGCCCATATGGGTATGCAAGAAGAGCAAGGTTACGGTAATTGGTAAAGCCTACAAAAACGCCTTCCCCCATTTCAGGATAGGAGAGCCGAAAGCAACAGGTAACCGCGGTACATCTCGCCCTCTCCTGCCGCAACGAACGCCGGAACCGGAACCTCATACGTCAGTGAGCCGGGGGGCGCCCCATAAATTCTCACGCGGACCGGCCGACGTCGGCTCGCGGCAGCAATCGCGTCGCGTCCCCGGAGAGGCAGAGCGCACAGCAGGGCCGTGACGCGCTGGCAGGTTTAATTCCCGCTGGCCTCTCCGCTGCGTTGCCGCGGGCGCAGGGTGGCGGTGCCTTTTCGCGCCCCCATCTGCCGCGCCGCAGCCGCTGGAAGCCTGAACCAGAGGCATCACGCGACGCCATCACTGAGTCCAGTGCCACGCGCGGCGCGGAACCACGGCCGCGACCACCAGCCCCCGCGCCCGGCGCTCGCCGTACGCGCCGGCCCCTCGCGCGCGCCGCTCATTCGCCGCCGCCCGCACCTGCCGTCTCGTTCCGTCCCGTCCCGCAGGGCACTGCTTCCCGGAGCTGGCAATGGCATGGTAACCCCCCGCGCGGCGGCGGATGTTAACTCGCGGGTACCGACAAGACGCCGCGGGCCAAGCACAAGGGCCCGCGCAGCGCCTGTGGTCGGCCGGCCGGCCGTGCAGCCGTGCAGGGGACGGATACGCCGCGCGTGCAGCTTGCCTGCCTACCTTGGCTTGGCTCCCGCGGCGAAGAGACGCACCACCCACAGTCCCACACCCTGCCGCATCACTGCAGGTGCGCCCAGTGCGGCAGTGCGTGGTGGCCGTTCGCGCCAGCACGAGCCGGTACGCGGCGTCGCTGCACTTGGGTTTGGGTAGCTATTACACGTGCCATCTGGACAAGCCGTCACGTTGGAGTGCAACGGAACAAGCGGGAATGGGGGCCATCCATCAGCGATAAGATATGGATCTTCTCGAGAAGGGCCTGAAGTTCGCCCACAAAAAGGGAAAGGAGCTGAGGTGTAGGTGTATTATCCGATTGTTTTTTAGACCGCTTGAAGATTTGGGACCGTGCACTTTGGTACTTTGATGGTAGAGCAAAAGGTAGTAATAGACGCTGAAGACTTGCCTAGTTCATGGTTTGCCATCAACTTAAATTCAGATTAGAGATTTGTCGATGTTAATAAAGCTTCTCTTAGTTCGTAATTGATGTAAAAGTTGATTGTAGGCACATCGATACAGATCAAGGTTGTGCTATGGCATCTGAAAAAAATGTTCGACACTTTCCATGCATATCAACGTTGTGCTAGTGCATCTCAGAATAATGTTCGGCATTTTTCATCAACCAAGGACACTGTCCTGTGATGTCAGTAGTGCAGGGAAGTTACTAGAAAAACTTCTCAAAAATCGCAAGAAATTATTTAAAACATCACAATCTATTGCGGTGTGTATCTTAAAACTCCAGTTTATGCATAGCATGTTAGCAGCCACGAGGATTCACTACTGACGCTATTTATGGTGGTGAACTACAAGCTAACTCCAAAAGCTTCACAGATGGAACTATTGAGTCTAGCTAGTATTAAGAAACCCAGATCTTTTTTTTTCTTTTACAGAGAAAATGAACAAATTTGAGGACAATAATATCAGCCTTTTCAAGTTCCTATTAACTATTTTCTGTAATCTGTGAAGAGATAGAGATGTTAGAATCATCAGGATGTGTACAGAAATGTATAGTACACTGAACTGATTTGAACACATTTTTCAACAACATATACACTTGAGGTCTGGATGGCAAAGTATCTGACAGATTGGCACAATCCCACCCAACCTAACTCTGAGCATGCCATTGATCTCAGTTAAACGATCATATAGAACTCAAATAGATGCAGACTAACGAATAGCCAGCTATAAAACAGCGTCAGAGCACAATGTGAGAGTGAGACTACGAGAAAGTCACCTACTTGCATGTATTCTGTCCTGGACACCTATTTGTTTCATGTGACAGTAATTTTCTTTCATCTAACAAAAGGTAACTCTACTGGTCTTGGCGACATGCATTTGTGAAGCACCTCCAAAGACCAGTGCAAAAGAAGGGGGCAGGGAGTGGCGCTCACCAGGATATCTTATGATGCTCGTGCCAAAAAATCATCAACAGCAAGAGATGCATCACCATGAGAAACAGCGTTCTCAGGTTCCGGCATGTACAAAGAAGTAGAAGAAACCTGTCAAAAGTAGTACAAAAGCAGTGTGCTGTTTCAAAAATCACTAGGTCACAAACACAGTGCGCGAGCTTGGTCCAAGGTTTACCTTTGTGTCTATCTGCACTTCTCCATTATTATCTACTGAAAGAACAGCACCATGTGCTTTTAACCATTTCTTGAATGCTTCCAGTCCATCAGCTCCATTAGTCTCATAAACTTCATCAATTCCCACAAATCCTAAAACCTGTGCAGCGTATCTGATTGGTACAGTTGGGCGATATGATTTCGACATGCATTTTATAGCCTCAAAGCGCATTCGTTCCGCATAGAGGTCTGTAATCCAAGAACACAACAGAATACATATTAATGTATGTGTGATTGAAAGAGAGATAGCTGAAGTTTGAAGAAGACAACAGATATGTATGTATGCGCCTGAGAGAGATCATCTTTACCCATAAGACATGAGTTTAAGTTGGGTGCCACCTTGTATAATTTGAAAAACAGAACATAATTGCCAGACGAGACAGCAGAACGAACTTCAAGGGCATGCTTGACAGTTGCGTCTTTCTTGGCTTCCTTTGGCAAGCTGAGAGCAAGAGATGCATCAAGGACTCGGGTAATAATAAAATTAACAAAAATCATATATCCTCCTCTTATGTAGTGGCAGAGCCAAGATTTCAGGGAAGGGATACAAGAGTTACATGGCTCTGCCACTGCTATTGCAACCTTCATGATTTTACTATGCAAGAGAGATACCTTGTCATCGATGAAAGCAAATCTCTTTTGCTATTAGAGTGCAGCATGACGCATAGCAAGTTGTAAGCGGAGAATTCAAGGTTACAGCCTTTGAGTCCTCCTCCATATAACCTCTTTAGCTGAGATTGGCACTGCAAAAGTTGTCAAGAAAGTAGTTAGCTGTTATTTTCTTATTTATTTACACACAGTTAAGAGATACTTCAACAAGTCAAAACAACCAGGATTTCAGTTATAATTTAAATACAAACTTTGAATTCGACCATGTCTTGACTGGGATAACTTTACATGGCCAGTTGCCACCCAAAATCACTGCTCATCAGTTTGAATTAAAAATCAACAATAGCGTCTTAGTATCTTAGTATACAGTTGCTTGTAGTAGCAGGTACTACCTCTGGTTCTTTGTATAAGGCATGTAAATTTTCCCGTTGTGTTAAAAATATAATGTGTGCATCTGAATTTATTGATGTTTTCCCAGTTTGCACTTATTGCATATTATCAGTCCAGCATTTATAAGTAGCATCTTAGTATCTTACTATTTTTTTACTTCATTTAAGTATGAAACCCCCCCCCCCCCCTCCTCTCACTTAGAATCATACGTTGAAATAGAAGGAGTAACACACCCTTGGCTCTAAATACACTCAAGGTTCAGCATTTAACTGAGTCGCAGATATGAGGGACGCAAAAGAAAAGAGCAGACCTAATATTCCTCGTGAGTTGTGTGGGCCTCGTGGGCTGTCTCCCTTCCACTAGTCATGACTCCTAAGTTCCTAATACACACTGCCTCAGCAGTCCTCCAACGATCTCCCACCCCTTATGACACATGCTAGATCGCACTTTAAACTTACAACGTAGGACTATTTTACCACGACTACACCCCAACTATGGCATCCAAGCATGCCGCATGTTACACAATATAGCATAGAGACTTTGTTTAGTATATGCACCATGCCACCATTATGTTTTTATAACATAATGGGCTATTACTAGCAAGACTAGTAGACAAGCATCACCTTAATCGTCAACATCCTTATTTTCTTTCCCTTCAGCATGAAACATGGTCTTTTTACTTATTCAAGCAATAAAATAAATCAGAACAAGAAAGCCAAAACCTGATTATATTCAGGTAAATCTCCAGATTGAATAGCTAAACGTGCATGGGTTTCATAAACCTGAAACAAGAAGTAAAAAAGTTATAAAGGAAACAAATAGGGCTCAAATTGTGTCCTCAAGAAAGTGAAATGGAGGACATGATTCAACATTAACATAATATTCTTTTTGTGGATAAAATATTCCAAACAACGGAATAGATAAATAAACAATGCAACGAATCATTTTCAAGGAAAATAGTAAGGGAGACCCATACTCTTTATAATAAGCATCTCATTATTAAACACCACAATGCGGTATACCACAAACAAGGGCTATGGATACCTTGACAGTCAACTCATTCTGAATCCTCTGAACAGTAAGGTCTTGCCGAATAGACTTTAGTTGATCACATTTGTAAAGATAATTCTTTTCTGATGTTTCAACCATATGAAGAGCCTTCTCTAGGATATCTTCTGGCCGTACCTGCACAATCAGTAATAAATAACAGAACAGCACTACGAATTAATTAACAGCTAGAACAGTTATTTCTAGTAACGTGTGTTTCCTGCCTACAATTTACAGGACAATTAGCAAAGAATCCTCACTTCGTCAGGATCAGGCGCTCTTGTAAGGCGTAGGTATTTTTTCTCAATTTTCTGGCATGTTCCTTTGATTGTCAGAGCATCCCAATCCAAATCCTCCACTGCCAAGCCAGCATCATCCACATTGCTTCTATTAAGCAGTGACGCAGCTCTCCTTTTATATATGTTGGCTGTGGCATCCTTATCTGGTAGAGAACTTCCAGATTTTGATGGCACATCTTGACTAAGTTCAAAACGCTTAGATCTATGCTCCCGTCGTTTCTTTTCCTCAGGTGAATTTGCTAGTGTGATTGAACTGGAGTAATATTTCATTAAATCCTGCTCCTTACTACTGTCACGTGAGGCATTTCCAATTTCAGTTAGACTTGCATCACCACCAGTTCGCTGTTTTTTAGTAGTACTCTGACTGCATTGACTAAAAGGAACTTGACTGGATTGGACAAACTTCCTCAGATCCCAACTGTTACTCTGCAATTTATTTCCCAGAAAAGAATCCGGGCATAAAAATAAGCACAGGGGGATAGCTATATTCAAAGCTGTAATTTTTATTAAAAAAATCATAGGGATAAAACCATGAAAGTAATATGAAGCCAGCCCAAAGGTTTACCGTTCTTTTGGTTGGTTCCAAACTACTGCAGATATTACTCTTTGCAGATTCTTTAGGAACTTCCACATTGTTAGTAACCTTTTCCTCTGCAACAGGCTCCCACCTACTTTTTGTACGTCTACTAGGACTCCTCCTTGATGATGAAAAAGAAAAGGGACTTAAATCCGTCCCAGTGCTGCCAAAGAACCAAAAAGAAAATAAAGGTTAGCTAATTGAAATATGATCCGTTTCAGAGAGCTTATGGTTCCGCCTAAAACCACCGCAAGCTAAGTCCATGCATACTGAACAAAACAAAGGCTCTAAACATTTACATAATTATAAACTAATATCCCTGCGATCTGCTTAAGAAAGAAGCATTTGGGGATTTGGAATTTAAAAATCTAGGTTATACATATTGATCTGCATTAAACATCCCCAAAGAATAATACTAGTAGAGGGCATAACACAATCATATCGTTTACTGGTTATTACAGACTTATACCATACAGCAGAATTTAATCAGACCTAATAGAAAAAATATGGAAGAAAGACCTGCACACCTAGTTATATTTGTGCCTGCAGTAATTTCTGGCAAAGTTAATAGTGGTTCAATGTCCCAGTTCTTCGTATGAAGGGTCCCATCAGCAGTTGCCTTTGTGATTATCTGAAGTTATCAGAAGTAAAAGGAGTTGTAAGTTAACAGACTCCAAATAAAAGTTGATAAAATAGGATGGAAAACAATGGGATAGATAATTTAAATTAACTCCAGGGTTGAAATGTAAAGACACTCGTTTGCCCCTTATGCACAAATTCCATAGTTGCACAGGAAAAACTTACATTGTTAACCACATGCTCACAGCTAATCAAAATGAAAAAATGATCTAGTTTTTTCTCGTGAACCGATGGCCGCGTTTATAATACCTTGGCATATCCAGTCCAATAGATGTTTATAGATTTTGGTTTAGCAAACTAGAGCGATAAAATATATAATGAAATTACTTAACCTCTTTTAAGATTCTTCGGCTGGCAGTCCTTTGGGCATCATCCTTGCAACAGGCAAGATTCCGTTCAACATAAGTACGCAGTGAAACAGGGAAAGATCCCTGAACAGCATGAAATACTGTCAATAGGTTGATGAATAAAAAGGTACATGTTATGCATATTGACATATTACATAACTTATATGTTGAAGATTTAACTTTCAGAATTCTATAGGGGACAGGAGTGTACAGTTCTAATATCAAAATTTCAGGAGTTTTCACCAGTAGCATTCCAATTTTGTAATACATGGTTTTTAGAGTGATTCTCTGTGTCTAACGAGTGAGGATTCAGCTTAGATGCATGATCATATAGCATCATCTGTGCACAGAAAAATGAACTTACCATTAACCTTAGCTGTATGGTCATATCAGTGAAAAATAATGAAATAAATGGAACCTACCGTCACCTGCATTACTGCTTCAGAACTTTCTTGCACAGCCTTCACATCATCCTTGGGCATTGAAACACAAACATAAGCAGGTTTCAGTGATGAATCAGCTTCTAAATTTGACTCATTCAATTTTGGCATTCCTATTGGAAGACCTGGGGCTATTCGAGGATTTATTGCAATCTGTACTTTGTTTACCATGTGAACATTTGATGTCCCAGAATCCTGACAAGGTGCCCGAGAGTTTTCAGAAACACGATTGACTGAAGAAACATTTGAGCTTGAACCATGTAAATGCAGAGTCTTTTGTTGATCAGCTTGGTTACTTAGCAGTAGCTGATTATAATTTGCAGAGCTATGCTGGTATGCTGAGCTGGCATACTGGTTATGAAGCGTTGGGATACCTGCTGTGTTGTTAACATACTGGTTTTGAAGCACTGGGGCGACTTGGGCCTTGGGGCCATACTGGTTTTGATATCCTTGAATGTCCACCGCCTGAAAAAATTGGATGGTTAGAATTTGGCAAAACCAGAATGAAACCATGGCCAACATGATATAGCATAAATAACAAACATAGATACGGTCTCCTTTGGAAAAAGAAGTAATTATCATAATCATAGAAGCAAATTCAATGAAATGCAACTAAACCGATTACAATCGGTTGGAACTTTTATGTTTTAGAATCCAAAATGCCACGGTTCCATGGGCCAGACACAGATGAAGTTTTTAATAGACTCAAGATAAAGTGATGTATCCATCGCACAAATGCAATCTTTCAATGATCCAGAAGAACCATCAAAGCAAAACTTCTAAGTAAGCTTTACAGAACAATAACTTCTAGGAAGCCAGAAATGTGCTAGAGCCTAGAAGTGCAAGCCAAAAGAAGATATATGCAAGGCTCTCTTCTTGCAGAAAAGGGCAACTAAGCAAAGAAATTTGAAGGACCAGATGAGGAAGAAACTGATTTGAGACAGACATAATATGTGTGTGGCAGACAGAGTGCGATAGACGATGGCCTTGGTGTGGCAAAAGTTAAAGTTAGGTTGCACATATGCAGTCAAATAAAGCTAAGCATACAGAACAATCCCCCAAGACAAGCTGCATGGAGTTCCAGGAGCCTTTGCATGCAAAAAGGCAACAGCAAACTGATAGTAATTCTATAACCACTTAACAAATCAAAACCAGCATCGGTTACGGCAGGAATATTTTTAGATTGCATGTATTCCGTGATACGAAAAATCCATTGAAAGAAAATGAACCAAGGGGTTGTGGTTAGATTCCAATGTCCCAAACAGGGCCTAACAAGGTATATGCAACAGAAAAGAAAACTGTGGGTTGCACATTATCAGGTGACAGCCCTTTGTCTAAAACAACAGTTGAGAGTTGACCCCTTGTGCACTGTTCTAAACATTAAAAGCAAAGCAAAGGGGCATGATACATTTTACCTGTGCGGGAGGTGCAGCAGTGTTACCAGCATCACTCCTCCATGATGTAGTGCCTGGTGGAGGTGGCTGATTGCTGGGATGTACATAATCAGGACCAACGGTAGCAGCCTTTGTAACAGAAGCAGTGCTACCAGCAACTGCAAGACCACCTGAAGTCTGTGCAGACTGATCATAATAATAAGGCCATTGGTTGTACTGCTGTTGATAGTGGACAGAGCTTGCGGGTAGTGAACTAGAACTCTGGGCTACATTACTATCTGGGGTGTAACTCTGATATGATTGGGCATGATTATTCACAGAACTTCCATCACCCCATGCATTGTATTGATGATAATAATAGTTGCTTGTTGCATATCCTGGTGCAGTCTGATGAGTACCAGAATTATAATATGTGTTACTTGTGGGACCAACATAAGATCCTGAATTCTGAAACGAAGTTAGAGACTGGTATGAAGCACCTGGATGTTGTCCTACTCCTTGTTGAACAGAGGGATCATTTTCTGCTTGTAGATAGTTATTATAGTAATAGTTTGGATACTGGGCAGCATTGTAGTCATGTTGAACCGATGTCGAGCAAGGCACATAAGAGTTAGCGGATTGAACCGCATGAGGCTCGCAGTTTGTCACACTTTGAATAGCTCCTGAAACTGATACATCCCTCTGGGGATCATAGTAAAGTGCATTTTGGTTTATACTATCCATCAAATAGTTCAAGGAAGTCCCAGTCGAAGGAGACCAAGAATGAGGGCCAGCAGCTCCAAGTTCCTGCCCTGTTTATTTAGGATTAACTATTGTCAGATTGATGTCACCTTATATTAACAAAACAAAATAGCATCAATAGAAAACAGTGATTCTGGTGAAACAAGACAACAATTAGGTAAAAAAAATGAAGCCAGTAAAAACCTCCTACGGAAGTCACCACAAAGGCATTACTTGATACTAGCTTACCATAGGACCATGAGGCCATGATAAGTAATAGCCAACCATTATGACCAGTTTATACTTTGAAGACAAGGACCAGGAGGCATGTGCCAACAAAGATTTGTATGCAGCCATGAAGAATTGTTTATTTGCTATTATAATATGTGAACAGCCCTAAAAAATTCTAACAGAGCTAACTAATGTTAGTATAAGATACAGGCTGACACTGACTTACGGTCTCAGAACACACCAAGGATATAAGATTGTTGCTGTGCAGACATGTTTAATGGAGCCACTGAAATCCTTCAGTCGTTTCATTATTAATCATAAAAGCATGTAACCATGGTAGAAGCGACTCGTAGGCGATGTTGCATAGTTAGTTAGGACCCTGCACTAAACTTTATTCTTAATAGAAAATGGGCAGCTCCGTCTCATGTTCTCGAAAAGCTAACTAAGGACAGGATAGCGATTGCAGTTAAATTACATTAATGTCGGAGCAAACAACCACGAAATATAGAAGTGAAATAGACGAAGGACAAAAAACAAATTCAGTCTAGCTAGATAATGCCGAACTAAGCAAAATTTGAGTTGTATTGAAGTGTCATTCTAAAGGCAAATTCTACTCCTCTCTTGTTTTGAGATTACTCTAGAACCTTGGTATTCTTATCTAAGAGCGGATCATTTTAGCAAACTGTAAAAACAGCAAGTAAAGACGAAGATAATGTCATGCATCTAGCAGACTGGCACCAATCAACAAGCTGTACTGTATGTCTCACCAAGTACCTCGTCAGATGAAGAGCGGCTGAAGCACCACACCTAGCACTAGCAGCGATGTCTGACTGTAGGTGGCTAACAGGGCCTCGGCGGGAGCATCGGGCGCTCGGCGGAGGGAGATTAGGTTTAGAGACGCGATGGGGAAGGAAATTGAGAGGAGGCGGCGAACAGAGAGGTGTCGGAGGAACGGAGGAGACGGTCGCGTACGCACGCGTTCGGGTTGCTGCGAACGAGAGCTTTGGGATGGGCTGGCCTACTGGGCTGAGACATGAGAATGGGCCGAGTACTTGTAGCGCCGTATTTTCCCAGCAAAAAACTCCTACCGCCAAGCGAACAAGCAGAAGCAACTACAGCAATGAGCAGTCAAATCAACCAACATTGCGATCCTTTATCAAGAAAGAAAAAACCAACATTGCGATCCAAACGCGATCCAAACCGGCGGAGAACAATCAGTTCATCACAGACAACTCCAGCAAGCGGGGCACAGCAGCGAATGACCAATATGCTGTAGCGAGCCAGGGGCAGTGGAAACATTACCAGTTTACCACGGCCGGCTCGTCGCCGGTTCCGCCCTGTGTCGCCGTCCCCCCGCGCGGCCGCGCCCTGGAGCTCCAGATGTCGAGCTGGAACCCTAGCAAAGCCCTCGGAAGAGAAGAGGCGCCCAATCGGCGCCAGTACGGTCCACTATGGGGCAGATCGGACGGAGGCGCCCGCTGGAGAAGGCACGAGCAACGCACGATTTGATTGCGTTGGATAGGGCGCGGCGGTCTGACAAGTGAAGAAATTTGGAGGGGGCGGAGGCGGGATGCGGTAGCTAGCGTGGGCGTTGCGGTTTTTATTTCATCTCCGTTGGCGTTGGGGAAAGTACAGGAGATGAGGACGGCTGAGCCGTGAGGAAGAAGAGGAGGACTCGATTGGATCTGTTTACGCAGTGGGCTCGTGAAGGAGAGATAGCGGGGTAGTCAATGGGCCTAACTCCACGAAAAACGATTGCGGAAGACGGCCCAACTTTGACCGTTGTACAGTATTTGCCCCGTTATTTTTCAACAAAAATTGGCCAGAATTCAAATGACCTGGCATTCCGTTTTTCCATCATTCAGTGTGTCTGAAATATTAGTATGCATTTTGATTCCTTATCAGACAGGTCGAGAGCATCCTTCGAATCAATGAGGACCTGTCCATTCGCTTTTGCTACTGATGGCAGCACGGAAATACTCGTGTGAACCAGGCTAGACGAAAAGGAGGCAATGTTCTGAAGAAAAATGGCAATTGCAACTTGCAAGCTGCAATGGTTTCGTGATTCACAACCATAAAAAACCCCAGATAGCCAAATTTCAGAAGACGAAACATTCACGAGACCCCAGCAGGAAAACAAGATAGGCAAAGACAATCGATCTTAAAAATCCGCATCTAGAGAACGCCGAGCAAGCAAAACCTAGAAAAGTAATTCAAGATTTGAAGCGAATTAACCAGTCTGTTCCGATGAGGTATGAAGCGAATCCACATAATAACACGACAAGGCACCGGATTCATATATCAGAACTTCAGAAGTTCAGAACAATAGCAAATGCAGGCACACTACTTCACATACTACTACTTGACCAGGCTCTAGAATGATCCCAGCCGCAACAATAATCAGCACTACTGATAAGCCTATGAAACAGAGCATGTATGGACCAGAGCCCTCTCGCCTCCTCCACGAATTCTTGACCGCGACCCAAGACTTTCGGCACGGCCACCGGGCGGCGGCGGCGCCCCTCAGCCGCCGAATCCGTAGAGGGTGCGGCCCTGGCGCTTGAGCGCGTAGACGACGTCCATGGCGGTGACGGTCTTGCGGCGGGCGTGCTCCGTGTAGGTGACGGCGTCGCGGATGACGTTCTCGAGGAAGATCTTGAGCACGCCGCGGGTCTCCTCGTAGATGAGCCCGGAGATGCGCTTCACGCCGCCCCTCCTCGCCAGCCTCCGGATCGCCGGCTTCGTGATGCCCTGGATGTTGTCGCGGAGGACCTTGCGGTGACGCTTCGCGCCGCCTTTGCCCAGCCCCTTGCCGCCCTTGCCGCGCCCAGACATGGTCGCTCGCTCGCTCGAACTCGGAGAGGTTGGGGAATTGGGGGATTTTGGGGTGGGATTTTGGAGAGATGAGTGCCGTGAGACGAAGGGGAATCCGATACTTAAAGGGCGAGCGGTGGGGTGCGGAGGCAGGCTGCGCCGTTCGATGGGCCGGAGACGGACGGGCGAGATCGGGGGTTGGGTAGACGCCGCGGATCGCTGACGTGGATCGTGGCGCGGATCGGTGAGTTGGCGAGCGGGGTGGGGGGGTCGAATTCGTGGTTTGGGCGCCCAAGTTGAATAGTTTTGCGCAAAGTTTTAGCGGGATTGTGCAGCAATTGCTCTCTAGTTGGCGGGAGCGCGAAAACGTGGTTAGTACTTATGATGATGTTTTAGGTGGGATTTTTTCCTTGTTAAGCCAATTGTTAGCGGGATGATGTTTGGTTAAATCATTTACATGTGAAGGTTTGGACGTATATCTGGGAATGGAAACATCTCTTTGTACAAATATTGTTTGAAACAATGGTTTTGTGTTTTCTCCGTCTTATGTGTACTTTTGGAAATAGCCTGAAACAAAGTGTATGATGTCTACCTTTCAAACCAGTTTAGCTGCAGATTGTGTTAGAAATATTGTCTGTAAGTTATAAGCGGATTTTACATCATGTATGGCTGAGTATAAAGAAAGTTGTATCATGACAAATTTTAATCAACACTATATGAAATGTTACTATGCGGTGTCAAATCGTCTAACCACTACAAGAGAAACATCCAATTTCATCAACGCTGAGTCTCCTTGAAGTTTTAGTCAATTAACATGGCTCTCATGATCCGCCTTTTCTCCAGCCATTGGCATAAATATTAATCATGCATCTGCCATCTAGAAAACCTAATTCACGTACATACCATTGCCCTAAAACTGTAATCCTTTACGTGACATGAGTGTTTGCTTCCATTAGCATCTGCCGTTAGAGAAGTTGGAAGTGAACTCTGCAGATGCGCCGAACCAAAACAAATAAAATAATGGGGCATGCACATGGCCATTACCCTTCCCCTCCCATTTTAATAAAATAAGCATTGTACGGGAGGATGGATAAGGATCACGATTTTTCTTTTTATGGTGTAGACCCCACTATTCGATGTTGAGGCTGGAGAGACCGAACCGTGGTTTGGTTCTGCAGGGCTGCCTTTGCGAGTTCGAACAAGGACTGGAGCTGCTCTTAGCGACCATCCAAATGCCAAAATTACCCTGCTGCTTGGTGGCACGTCGGCAGCGAACGAGCGAAGCGGAGCTCGCCGGCCGCCGCAGTCCAGGTGCGCCGGGCCGAGCCCACGGTCTGCTGCCACAGGCCATGCGAACGGGCCAAGATCGCGGTCCGCCGCCGCAGGCCTCCGCCCCGGCCACCGCCGCAGGCCACACGCGCGAGGCAGAGCTTGCGGGCCACGCGTCCGTGGCGGAGCTCACGGCCCCCGCCACGGGCCATGCGTGCTGGGCGGATCTCGCCGGCTGCTGCCGAGGCCACGCACGGGGCGGAGCACGCTCAGCCGCCACCGCGGGCCACCCGTGCTGGGTTGCCGATGCGGACGACCGCAAGCTACAGAGGCGCGACCGACGCGTGCGGGGGTGCTGCCATCGGAGCAGGCACCGTCGTGCGCGAGGTGAAGAGTGCAGCTGCAGATGCGTCACGAACGGCAAGGAGCGTAGGAACTAGAGCAGAGCTCAATGGCCGGCGGTGCGTCGCCAGGCAGGCCAGCCCGCGTGCCGAGCTCGGCGACCGGCCACAGTCCATCAACCAGCTTCTCCGCATCATTGAGGAGTGACTGCGTGGTTTCACTTGCTTGGATTTGGAGAAGGCCATGACGATTGTTTGCTCTTGTCCGATTTTTATTTTGGGATGCTTGCTCTTGCTCGTTAACCAGCTGTGAAGTTGTGTCTAACTAAGAGCAAGGGCAAATGGGTACTTTGGACATGTGTTTTAGTTAAAACTACCGGAATATGGTCAACATTGGCATGAAAGAGATTAAAATTTATGGACAGTGACATTTACATGATATAAGTTTTTTAGGTGGCAGATCAGGATAAAAGTTTTAGCCAATGGTATATAGAGAATTTTTTTCAAATAAAAACTATACTTATGTATATGGTTGTACTGAGCTATCAAAGTATTCTCACTTAGGGTCGGGGTCTGTTTAACAGTGCTTCACTCCATAAAATTCAATTCCGCTCCACCAACTCCACCATGGAGCAGCTCGATGTAGGGCTCCTAAAAAAATGTAGAGCTAATAAACCTATTTGGCTGATAATGTGGCTCCGGCTCCAAGAATCGAAAGATATGGTGCAAATAATCTCTTTTGCCCATGGTTGGCTGCAGGCCGCGCCGACCCCACCCGCGCCAAGGGTGCCCAGGGGGCGAGGCCGGCCGTCTCCGGGCTGCCGGGGATGTCCTGCCCCTAGGCACCATGGTTGCTGCCCTCACCCTGCCCTACGCGTTATGGAGGCTGGGTACGGTCGAACCGGTGGCTCACCGGTGGTGGGAGCCGGCGGCTGGAAGGGACAACGACCAAAGAGCCCGGCGGAGCAGCATCACAGGAGCGGTGGCGGCACCTAGGGAGATGGGAGCATAGTAGATGGAACGGGGAGCAAAGCAGACGGACGCAGAGAAGAAAGGATGCCGTGTTTTTTCTCTTCGCGAAACGGTAAGTTTCAAGGAGCGGCAATGGCGGGTAATTTTGAAAATATATTTTCTGGAGCACTCCTTGAGGAGCTTCATGAAAAATATAGAGTTAACCCCTATATCCACATTTTTTCAGGAGCTGGAGTTCGTGGAGCTAGACATGTTTGGTACGGAAATTTCAGAGCGGAGCTGCAATTCCTGGAGCTGAACAGTTCCAAACAGACCATTATTGTATACTTCGATCCATCTTTGAACTTCCACGCTCTACATACGGCTTTAGGTTTTGTTCACCATGTCCTGATTGTGAACACATATAGGGTGGATAAAATGTTGAAATATAGTCCTTTTGTTTGTCAAATTTATTCTTTTTATCCGCATATAACAATCCTTCAATTATTTGTGCGCAATAGTCAAAGATAATTGTCTTGTATTAAAAATGTTTTTAAAAAATTTACTCCAAATATAGCCATGTATGATTTTATCGTAAAAATTATTATGATAAAACATCAAATTTAATTTAGATACTCGATTTGGAATTTATGATTTTTTTAAAATTTCAACCTCTCTTGCATATGGAGTAATATTATCACCTGATTTTATACTTTTATTTTTGATAACATGTCGCTATTATTAGATTATGCATGCGCTGCATGTGCTAATGATTGTGGCAGTGGATATTTTTTTTTTGCATGCCCTTCAGGTCACGATAAGAAAATTTTCGCCTCGAATGGCATGTGACCGCCCCCGCTCCTCACGGCCCGCCGTAGAAGCACCCGCCCCCGCACGCGGCGGGACGCCACCCGCGGCAGCGCACTTGTCCCGCGATCCCCCTATCTCGCCATGGCTTTCTCCACGGCCACCGTCTTGCCTCTTCTCGCCCAGGGGCTCTCTCGGCCCCGTCCCGACCCCCACCCCGTGATCATGCAAGCAACGCAAATAGCGGTAGCAGTAGCATCATCCGTACTAGAGGAAGGTTAGGCCGAATAGGAACTAGAGGGAAAGAGGAGGACGGGATAAGGAGGTGACGACGGAGGTAGCAGACCGCGATGCTGCGCCGCGCGGCGAGCAACGCCTACTCGTGGTGGTGGGCGAGCCACATCCGCAGCACGCAGTCCAAATGGCTCGACAGCAATCTTCAAGGTAGTAATCTTGCCTGCACATTGCTCAACCTCCACATGATACAAGAATATATCACAAATCATGACCTACAAACTTTAGCATAATTGTTAGCGCAACAATGCTTTTACTAGAATTACAGCTTTGTTTGCTCATGCGATCAATTTTCTCACCATCATCTCTTTAAACATGAAATCGTTGTCCAGAAATGATGTGGCATTTTCTATATCAATGAGCATTTTTTTTCTTAGAATTGTTCAACATATCTTGCACTGTCATTGCAGAGATGGAAACGAGGGTGAAGGCCATGATCAAACTCATAGAAATAGATGCGGACACTTTCGCAAGGAAAGCGGAGCTGTACTTCAAGAACAGACCTGAACTTGTAAGCCTTGTTGAGGAGACATATAGATCTTACCAGGCGCTCGCCGATCGATGTGATCGGATATCAGGGGAGCTCCACAAGTCAAACCACACCATAGCAACCGCGTTCCCAGAGCAAGTCCAACTCTCGCTACAAAATGACAATGGTGATGGATTCCCAAAAGGCATCACCGGGATCAATATCAACAGAGGAACTAGTCCAGCTCCAAAGAGGGCACCAACACACAGAAGGATTAGCTCTCAGATGAGCAAAGAGAAGGCACAGGAAGCAATCGAGAGGCTACAGAAGGAAATTTTGGTGTTGCAGACGGAGAAAGAGTTCTTCAAGAGCTCTTATGAATCTTCACTGAATAAGTACTTGGATATTGAAAGAAGGGCATCAGAGATGCAAGAGGAGGTTTGGAGCTTGCAAGAGACTTTTAGTACCAGTGCAGTTATCGAAGACAATGAAGCTCGAGCTTTGATGGCTGCACGGGCCCTTATTTCTTGTGAGGACACACTGGTTAACTTGCGAGGTCAGCAAAAGCGATCGTCTCAACAGGCAAGAACAGAGTTCGAACGAGTTATAGACGCAAAAACTAAGCTAAAATCTTTCAAGAATGAATGTGGGCACCCTGATAATCAAAAGGAGCTAAGTGATCGTCAATATGTAGTGACCAGCTCTCCACATCCATCTACAGAGGATAGTGATACCATTCCGCAAGGCCGCAGGCTTGAGCTGCAGGAGATAAGCCAAAAGGTCAAACAACAGTTTGAGTCATGCTCGGAGGCATCTGTAGTGCATCTAGCAGGAAAGGTTGATGAGTTTGTGGATAGGGTGATTGAGCTAGAAATTGCAGCTTCGTCGCATAATGCTCAAATCAATAGAATGAGAGCTGAGGCGGATGAGCTGCATAAGCGCGTCAATAGTTTGGAGGAAGAGAAGGCAGCTTTAGTTGGTGACTTCAGCAAGTTGTCCGAGAGGTTGAAGCAAATCGAGGAGGTATTGCAAACAATTCAGCGGATTGAGAAGTGTGTGCACAGTGAAAATGAAAATATTCGCAAACAATTGACTGAAGCATGCAACAGTCTTAGTAATTTTGTGGAGAAGTTGGATACTCCTCTAAGCGAAGAAATTCTTGATTCATCTGAAGAGTCTAAAGGAGTTGCTTCTCAAGAAGATACAGATAAGCCTGACACGGTCTCTGAACCATTACAAGCTGATTCAGGAACTGCAGGTAAATCGATGGATGAAGAATCATTGGACTCATTTGATATCTCTAGTGAGATGCACGAAGAAGAGGCAGATGGCACCTTAGGGTGGCAGCAACTAGTTTTGAATCGGTTGGAGGGAAAGGATAAAATCCTCCTAAAAGATTATGCATTCATCCTTCTAAACTACAAAGATACAAAGAAACAGCTCTCAGAAATTGAGAAGAAAAATCGAGAATATCATCTTGAGGCCATGACAGAACTGAAGGAGTTAAAGAGTGCCAACGCAACAAAAGATGACGAGATTCGCTCTCTTAGGCGAATGTTAAGCTCATTACAAACCAAGTTCAATACTTCTCCACTTCAGTGTGCTGAGGGGTCTGAAGAATCACCCAAAGCAAACACTAATCCTAATATTGAAGGCAAAGAGATTGGTGCATTAGAAGAATACATGAAAAATTGTCAATATGAAGAACCACCTCTTTCTTCGTTAGAAGAGAAATTCAGAGACGAAATTAGTAGAGTATTGGAGGAAAGCTTGGACTTCTGGTTGAGGTTCAGTACATCGTACCGATATATCCAGAAATTCCAGAGTTCCTTTGATAAAGCGAAATCTGAACTGGATAGACTTACTGATCCAAAAGCTCAGGAGGGCTTAGATCCTGGTTCTGCTAGTCAGTCTGCCAGAAAACAAGAGTCAGCTGCCCTTGAAAAGACATTTCGTGACCTTAGTACTGATTTACAAGTTTGGTTGGAAAAGAATGTGTTGTTACAGGGGGAGCTAGAGGGTAGATTCTCTTCACTATGCAGCATACAGGAGGAGATATCAAGGATCACAACGGTGGATGAAACCAGCGAAGCTCATTTTACCCCTTTCCAGGCTGCAAAGTTCCAAGGTGAGGTGAGTAATATGAAGCAAGAAAATAACAAGGTCACCAAAGAGCTACAAGCTGGGCTTGACCATGTAAGGGGCCTCCAAGTGGAGATTGGGAGGGCTCTTCTGAAGCTCAAAGACAATATCGAACTATCTATTGGAAGAAGCAATCGAGCACAACAAAACTTCAGATCACTGTCAGTGAAGGCTGGGGTACCTCTACGAACTTTCTTATTTGGTTCTAAGCCAAAAAAGCCATCGTTATTTTCATGTATGCCTGCAATGCCGAAGCCGGTTTATGACATGAAGCCAAAGCCAGGGCTTTTTAGATAAGACTGGTTAGATTGTCAGCTATTTTTTTCCTTTTGTTTGATATGAGTGTTCTGTTCAGGAAACATGCTAGTTGCGATTGAATGTTGTGTCGTTGTAGGGTTTAAGACCGTAGAGGATCATATAATCAACTTTTTTTTTGGTCCTTTCTTTGACCTGTCATTTATGTGTAATCCGTACATCCTTACTGCTAGAGTACTAGAGGAATCTGACATGCGAATGTATCAATGCCAACACTCACTTATGCCATTATTGTGACTTTTGGGTGGGATGGTGTTGAAATGTGTTCAGTTGAAAACTTGTTTTTTAAGATCTAACATGGATTTGTTATTTGCTCCCCACTAGAAAAGGTAGTGGTGCAACTATTTGGAAGTTGACCATCATCTTTGAGGAAGTTTGGTCTTGTACTCTTGTTAGTGCATTGTACTGGCTTGTCCATCAAATATTGCTCTCGGTGGCTTCCTTCTCCATTTTCAGGTTCTTTTTGGTAATTAGTTATTATGGATGGAATACACAGGCTATGCATGTAGTCAAATCAAATATCTAGTTACTCTTTCAGAACAACACACACCTTAGAGTGAAGCTACACATAATATTCTTGTCATTCCTGATGGTGACATCATCATTATTCATTTATCCGATGACCTTTCCAGGCAGGATTTGGAGAAGCTTCATGATCTCATTGATTTTGCTTTCAGGTGACAATGCCATTCTGCATCTCAAAAAAAAAAAAGACAATGCCATTCTGCATGCAGGGGCGGATGAAGTAGCAGTGTTAGACATAAGTGTGCGAAAGCTTCATCATATTTCGTTGATGTCTAGTCCAAACTAAGCTTTGTGCCCTGTTTTTGTTTCTGTTAACATCAGTAAAATAAGTTGTGTTTCTTCTGCAACTGAAATGACACTTGTTATGGTGGATGAGGGAGTAGGAGTAGCGCAGACACTCGATGGGATGCGCGAGGTCAAAGCCTGGCCGCTCCGGAGCTGAGGAGGAACATGAACACGGTAGCTTTTGGGGCCCACATAACAGCACTAATATGTGTTTCTTGTGTTACTTCATTTCTTATTTAACAATTTTGCAGGCTTTTCTGTTCCATTAAGGAAGAAAGAGATGGCTGATGTTATCATCTAAGGAATATTAATATGTGGCTGGGATGAGTTTGGTAAGTTGTTCTTTTTAAAAGAAAGGTAAGTTCATTTGATTGGAAAAAAAACTTTTGATACAAGATTAAGTGTCATCGGACTGCTTCTGTGTAATATTCAGAAAATAATAGTTCATTTAATGTCTCACTAATAAAATAAAATGGGAAGCTTAAATGTATATTCTGGTAACCCTTCCAATAAAATGGGAAAAGAAAGAAATAAAATATCAAAGTAAGGCCTACTCTGCATTAGAATTTGCATTAATAATTGAATATGCCATTCCAAAAGGAAAAAAGTTATCAAACTAATAAGTTAAGCTGTTGGGGAAAGCATCTCAAATGTCCAATCTTGATGGATAATGTGCTTAGCAACTTAAGACTTTTTTAATAGCAGGATGTATTTGGTTAGAACATGCATTTTAAATCATATCTAAACATGTAAGCAGTTCATGTATTAGTAAATCCAATAAATGGTAGAAAGACTTGGAGGGTACGAGAGGGCATGTTATAGAGAGATAATTAGCATTGAATCAGGAGGAAATGCAGTTAATCTAAATCAGTAAAAAAACATTCTATGCGAGCAATCACAGTGAGTGAGAGCTTACTGTGAGAATGGAAGAAGAAAAAAATGTATAAGGAGGCCCCATCATACGTATGCTGCCCCATGCACGTTTTGCCTCATCCTGAGGAAACAATCTAGTTATTTCCTCTTTGTCTTAACATATGCATGCTCAGTGTTTTCTTCTACTTCAAGAGATAAGTGGTGAGGTATCTCCTTTTCTTTTCTGGTCCAATGCAAACTGTGTAACATTGAGACCTACAAGATCTTTGACAACGACGCATATCTTCCATATCAAACTGTATTGGAATAATTCAGTAAAGCATCTCTTGTTCGTCTAACACAGGCACTATGTCTTCTGGGGCTACATGAACCTTTGTTCTGCAGTACCACCGGGACCTTACTGTACTGAATGAAGATAAGGGTTGCTTGGCAAAGACCAAGCTGCTTCAGAGTTAAGCTTAGCCGAACCGAAATTGAAGGTTGGATGGAGACCAAGCTTCATATCTTTGTCTGACTACAGCAAGCATTCTACACCTTTCGTCGCATGCTGCATTTCGGGTTCGCACTCCTGTATTCACAGTAAGTGTATTTGAAGTCAACGCAGGTACTGGGAAGAGTGGATTGCTGTCTGTGCGAGTCAACGGCTATAACAGTTCTCTGTTTGACATCTGCTGCCAAAAGTTCTTCAAGTGGCGCTACATAATTGGGCAACGGCCACCTTTTTCTCCGTAAGTTCATCTGAAGGTTGTTGACTTGTTAAGGTCGCATTCTCTAATCTTATTGTCAAAGTAGACCATCTTATTCATATTAACTGCAGTGAAAAAAAATTACTGTGAACTTAACTTCAGACGGTCGGCAGATGAAAAATATCTTTCCTTAAGCCGAGGCCCAGTACCCTATTGATCCCATTTTATATGGAAAGGGACGCTGCATCAAGCTGCTTGTGTTTGTTAATCGACGTATACTTAGTTGGAGCATATTCGCTAGCTGTGACACCTACGTTCATTCCTCTAATTGTTAATGTGAGAATGACCTTCTTTTATCAAAGGGCTAGAATATGTCTCTTTTGTTTTGAAGGAAAAGCATCTGGCTTCCAATAGCACCTTCAATTCATATATAGAAGGACAAAACTACTTGTCTAGGAACTGTTGCCCTATGCCTCATAATGCAGCAGTAGAAGAGTGTGTTTGATGCTCTTCAGTGCAGTAGACTCTAGACAAGCTTATAATGGTCCAATTGCAATGGATATGTGAAGCTCTTAGTAAAAGTAACTCCCAAAACATGAGAATAAAGCTACAAAGTTTGACCACCGGTAAAACTGTCACTCGCCGCACTTTTGGAACAATGTTGTGATATAATGTGCAATGTTTCATGTCAAGAGATTGGATGGTTCAAATCACTCGATTATGCCCCACACATAGTTATACCCCGGAAATATATATCTCGCGCATCTATGGGTGTGTTTGGTTTGTGAATTCTGAATTATGACCAAGTATGTATGCCCAAGCTAGCTAGCCAAGCTAAACTTCAGCACATTTGATCAATTTTTAGCCACTAGGTTGGGTGTCAAAATTTGGACCAAATTTAGTTTGGTTGCCACTCTCTTTGAGCACCCTAGTTATTTTAGTAGGCGAAGTCACGGCCACCAACGTTTTGACCAAAATTTGGCCATGCCAAAATTTGGTTTGGCTAGTAGGTGCACACCCATCATGTTTCGTAGTCCCTACCTTGAAATGCTACAATACAAATGTACTACTGTTGAAGATCGATCTGACTGCACAGACACATTCCCAGGAGCAGTACAATTATACTGCTGCCACAGAATCTGATAAGATTTTTAGATTTAGAGGTGACCCCGCCGCCACCTTTCAGCGCACAGCGCCCTGCACTACCAGCAGAACACACGGCAAGCCTCCCACTTCTTATAGCGCGCCCCCTCCTCTCATCGCTCCCCCAAACCACAGTCCGCGCAAAGTCCCGAGCCTTTTTTCCTCACGTCCAAAAGCGAAGCCATGTTCCGCCACTCCGTCGCCGCCGCCTCCCCCTCGTCGGCGCCCTCCTACAGCGACGCCCTCATGCACCAACAGCACGCGGCGGCGAGCTTCCCCGCCGCGCTGTCCGTCACCGTCCCGGCCCAGATCCCCCGCGGCGCCGCGGCGGGGTACCTCGACGGCAATGTTGGCGCGTTCTCGTCGCCGCCGTCGTCCTGCTACTCCTCGTCGCTGCCTGCTTCGTCCTACTACAACAGCATCCAGAGGAGCATCAGCTCCCACTCGCTCCCGATGCACATCCAGCTGGCCGACGTGTCCTTCGGCGGCGGCAGCAATGGCTTCTTGTCGCCGTCCTCCCCGTCCCCGCACCAGCTGCCGCTGCTGCCGCTCTCGTCCTCCCCGTCCTCTTCCTCCGGCGACCTCTTCGAGTTCACCTCGTCGTGCCCCGTCCGCCGTGTCTTCAGCACCGGCGACCTCCAGGTACTGCCTCGTGTATGTGTATCTAAACAACCATAGGCGGCACAGAATTCAGTGCTGCCTGCATGCATGGGAATCAGAAACTGAACTCTGCTGCGCTGACAATGAAACAGGGGATGAACGGGTCGTCGCCGCCACGGCCGGTGCCGTCGGGCGACGGCTGCGGCCAAGAGGGAGGCGGGCCGTTCTCGCAGAAGGTCGGGCGCTACAGCGCCGAGGAGAGGAAAGAGCGGATCGAGCGCTACCGCGTCAAACGGCATCAGAGGAACTTCAACAAGAAGATCACTGTAAGAATCGATCGCATCTCCCCTGCAAATGCTTTGCTCTCTCGCGATCTTTTTTTTTCACGTTTTTTGTTAGCTAACGTTCTGCCACTCGCTGGTTTCTTTATCAGTACGCGTGCAGGAAGACGCTGGCCGACAGCCGGCCGCGGGTGAAGGGCAGGTTCGCGCGGAACGGCGAGGCCGACGCGGAGGCCGACGAGCGCGAGGCGTCGGACATCAGCTACGAGTACTGCTGCGGCCACAACGAACTCAGCAACGGCAACAACACCCACAGCGGCGGCGGCGGCTGCTACGACGGCAACCACTACAGGATGCTGGACGGGCTCGGCAGCAACGGCGCCGTCTCGGCATTCAGCGGCGCCGGCGACAATGGCGAGTGGTGGTGGCGGGCGCCTGGTGCCGCCGCCGCCGCCGCGGCCGACGATGCGCAGCGGCTGCAGCGGCAGGTCGGCTTCGACGACGAGGACGAGCTTTGGGCGACCCTCGGCGACATGCTGTCGGTGCACCAGCTGGCGTCCTAGGCCGGCCGCGCGCCTGCACCTAGCAGGCCAGGGTCACTACTGGCCAGGCAGCCCACCAGGGCGACGGGACGAGCGCGGCGTTGGTGGCCGGTGGGTCCGGCGAGCGCGCGAGCACTGAGGCTCGATCAGGGGCGCAGCGGCAGTGCGGTGCGGGTGAGAGGTCGGGCCGGGGTGGCGTCGTTGACCTTCCCTAGTGTATGCATGAATCATGATTGATTTGCCTTGTAACTTTTAGCCGGAAACATCATGAAGCAACCAAAAAAAAAAGTTCAGAACAGACTTCCCGTCTCATGTGAAACTGACAGCAGCTCGATCGTGCTCCGTGATTGCCGAGTTGCTTCCACAAAGCAGCTCGAATTAGCCTGAATTCGTTCTCACTTCTCAGTGCTCCCTGCACCCTGCAAGTGCAAAGATCTAAGCAGGCAGGTAGCTTCCGTGACCAGCTCGTTCTTGATTGTCTTTCTCGCACGCACGCACGCACCCAATCGGCACCACACTTGTTTAAGACTTGGAGCACCCTGTGGTTTATGGAGCACATCATATGATCCGTCAGTGACACGACGTGACAAGTCATGCCCTCATGGCAGCGTGATTGCTCGCTGGCCTACCTCCCAAAACCAAACCCGTGTGGGCTGCGACTTCTCCCGTTGTTGCGGGAGATCGATGGCATGGCAGGTGGCGATGGAGGGCCGGTCAAAGGGAGAGGGCGGGGGTGGAGATCGCTGTCGCGGCGGCGTGAGCGCGAGCGCCGGGCGAGGCGTCCGTGACGCGCAACCATCTCGTCCGGCTTTCCGGAGGGGTTCGATCGATCACTGCATCAATGGCCGTCTCGAGGATGTTCGATCGATCCCATTGGCCTGCCGGCGAACACGTGATCGGCAGCTCGGGTTCAGCGAGAGTCGCCGCCGAGATGGGATGGGATGGGATGAATGTTCGGTAAGGGTCGTGTCGAGCAGCGACTCTGAAAACATGTGTTGGGTTGGGTGGGGCCAATAATTTGGGTTATCAACGATGTGCCATCTGAAAAAAACTCGCAAACTGACCTTCCCAGCAGTCCAATCCGATGTGCCGTGCCAGTTGAAAACTTGAAATACAGATAGTCAGTCGGCAGTACGGAAATACGCCCTGTGCTTGCTTGAGGATGACACCCCCTGATTCTTGCATTTTAGTCCTTCCTTATGTCCCTAGAAGGCAATGGGAATCATATGTAGTATGAGAAAAAAGAAGAAGAAGGGAATTGTACATCGCATTTTTCAGTCAAGATAAGCTGAAAGTTGTATATCGCAACCATATTACTCCGCAGGGCAAAATTCGATTCCCCACGGGAGCTGAAAAATGCAACTAATCTCTACTACTACTAGTATAATGCTTTTGACCACCCAAAGGCATCGCCAAATTTTATCGTCAGGGAATAAAGCAGCTTTGATCAATGGCGCCTCCAGATGTAGCACGACAAGGAAATGTAAAGGGACATCCGGGCAGGGAAGGCAAGGGCGGGCACCCAAACCCAACGGGAGAGAGAATTCAGTTCCAATCCCTGCCGATATCTCGAGTATATTTTCGCAGGCGTGATCTTGGGAATCATCCGTCCAACTATCCAAGAGTTAGAAGAATGGGGGAAAATAAAACTTTCAGGCGATCGCAACGGGCACGATCAAGATCATCCATCCAGGACAGTGATCGAGGACAGGATACCGTAAAGATGAGTCAAGAGAGAATAAGAACCCCAGGGAGCAAGTGTTTGTGTTTCTGCGTCTCCATGATTAGGATTCAGAAGAGCAATGGAGAAGCCTCTGCACGCTTTCCAGGGGAGAGGTGCTAATACAACTACGCAAGATGCAGAGGACAGATTAAAGAGGCCAATTATGTTAACGGCTGCTGCTCTTAACTAGCAGAAGGCTAGCTACCTGCCTCTACCAGTTGCTGCATGCATTCCAATGATGACAAATTAAAACTGTCAATTTCTGACTGTAAAAGGTTAGTTTGACAGGCGATTTGTTAATTACTGTCAGTCAAAAAGGTAAAACAAGTCCAAGGCAAACTCACCAGCTGCATCCGCATATATACGGCATGTGATGACGGGATATAGCATTAACCAGCAGGAACTCAATTCAAACTTTAACTACCACATGTCATTATTTAACACACTTTTGCAAGTGTGACAATGGGGTTCATGTGATCAGTTGCTTGGGTAATTACATCATGACAGTGACTAATGCGTCTTTAGTTTGCACCTGCAGGAGGTCTCTGTCGATCGACTGTCTCCCCACTGCTATAATAATTGTCCTACTGTTCTTTTTTTCTAGCACAAGACACTCTGAAACTCTGCATCACATGAAAGCCACTGCAAACGCAGTTTCTTTTGGCCGACGAGTAAGTTTTCCAAGTGCTCCATTCGTAGGGTAGGAATTGGGAAAAGGGATTAGTGTTAGCTAGGACGAAGAGAGCCCTATAATTAAGGGCGCACTAATTCCCCCCACTCGGCCACTCTGGTCAGTATTTTAGAGCAAGCAGCGGACTGCATCTTTCTCGCTGCTGTCTCTTTGGAATTTCTAGCTTTGGCCAAGGCTATCTCAGCTCTCTCTTCCTTTCCTTCGTCTCCCTAGAGGCGGGGAGTGTGGCTGCCGATTCTTTGTCGGCCGGTAACCGGAGTACTTTGCGCAGATAATCTTTGTTAACCAGCTATGATTTCGTTGTAACCAGTACTGCCTTTGTTCATGAATTCTTGTTTTGATGCTAAAGTTCATGGACATGCAAATGCTGCTGCTGAAAATGCTATATACTGATCTACTACTGAAGAATATAGGTAAAACGCCGCCTTCTGCAGCTGCTAACCTGAGCCTTTTTCAGGCAACGCCGCGCGACAGTTGATGTTGCCTAATAACGCGTTAATCTTTCAGGTAGACTAGTAGCTGTATATAGCTCTATGATGATGAGAACCGGGGACAGAATGTGACATGCAATTGTGTTAGTGCAATGCATATTAATTTTTATACTGGTGAGTAGCATTCAAAAAATAATCTACAATTAACTAAAACATTTAGAATTAGGAGCACCAATCCTACCACTTTCTCAAGTGGAGGAAGAAGCAAAAGGGAATCGTGTGAGGTGTTGCATTCCCTCTCTATATTTTTTTATACGAATTACTTATACAAGAAGTGAAGGCCCAAGAATCAAATGATGGCCTTGCTTTTTTGGATAAATCAATCATAAGCGAAACACATGGTATGAACATCAGAAAGTGCACGCTTGGATGCTATTGTTGACCCTAGTAAGAAACATAGGGGAATAGCCCACTGCAACCCTTCATCCAATTAGCAACCTCTTACTTGGGGGTTAGAGCAAAACCAAAAAGATGTGATCTTTTTGCGCACTCGAAGGGATCCTGAATGGGAAAGTAACATTAGTCTAATGACGGAATAAGGTCAAAAAGTTTTACAAAATTCCATGGAAAGAGGTAAGGTCATTGTAAAAAAAAAAAGATGGAATCAGAGCAATGTCGGAACATTATTCACTGATGCTGCGTGACCAACTGCTATGTAGTATCCTCTTCAAAAATGTTACACAGTGTCCTTATAATAATCCCTAAATGCTGCAAATTGTACAAAGATGCTTAAACTAAGCCAGTGGTTCCTTGCCGCTTACCGTACTTTACGAGATGTAAGTAGTAGCAGGCTGATAGTTTAAGCATTCTTGAACAATGGATCCCTGACAGCAATTAGAGGTGAAATAGTAAGAACTTTGTTGTGATTTTCAAGTAATGTTTGCGGATTAAGATTCCTAAACGCATATAATGCATTTCCACTACGTTTTCATGTGAAAATGTTTATCACAATAATCATATGCAATAAAAAAATTTGCAAAATAAAAAAGCTTTTGATACTGTTGCCAAAGAATAGTGGTGTATTTGTATCACATTAAAAAAATTACCATACATTTGTACCAATGCAGGACCAGAGGTAGAGTACCAAAGCTTTGATATATTGTACAATCTAGTCTATTGTTTGAGACATATAAATTTGTTTAGTTTTATAAGGCGGAGCTCCCGTGGAATCCTAATCTGCCCGCGCCGGCTGCCTCCCATCATCGCCGCCGCCGCCTCCCACCGCCATCTCTGTCTATCGCTGTTGTCGTCGACTCCCCGCCCCGGCGCCGGCCCAACCGCCATCCCCCACCGCCCGGCCGGTGGCACCCCTGCCGCCGCGCCTCGCCACCCCCGCGTCCGCCTCCTCCGGCCCTGCTGCCGACGGCCCTCCCTCTATGGCCGGCGGTGAGCAGTCCGAACCTCGACAACCTGAACCCGAAGCCCGAACCTCCCTAACCCCAAACCGTCGCCGCCTCTGGCCGCCCCCGTCGCGCCTCGCCGCCCCCGTGCCGTGCTCTAGGAAGAAGACGGCCTGTTGGACCGTCGTGGGCCGCTTCGGGTGATAGCTTCGTGGTTTGTCGCATAAGGGCACCAGGTGTGTACAGTACCGGTTCGACCTTAAGGGTGGGTCCCACGAGAAGTTGAGGTCCCCTGTGTTATGTGTGAGGCCGATACCGCCCTTATGGGTGGATCCCGCTATAGAATAAAAAAATCAGTTGATTATTATCCCCTCGCTCGGCTCCGCCTCCCCCGCGCGCTTGAGCTGCTAGTCCGGCCACCGCCTGCAGGACCTGCTACTCCGCCGCCGCCAGCCACCGCGCCCTCGAGCTCCGGCCGGTCTCTTTCTGCAGGACCTGGGCTCCAGCCCGCGCGGGACCCGCAGCCATCACCGCCGTCCGGCCGTGCTGGCGCTGCCTCCGTCTGCCACTCGCCGGCCCACAGTCAATGTAGTACCTGTCCGATGGCGCGTGATGGGCTGCCATCGCCGATCCTGGTGCACTAAGCTGCTGTGTAATATAACAGAGAATAACATTTAGTTGCTCGTATTGACGAATACAGTTTCTATGAGGCCCCCTAGAAAAGGCAAAATATACATTTTCTCCATAGTTTAATTAAATCCACATAAAGCATGTCTTGATATAAAGTGCACTATTTGGCATTGTAGATGTAATATATTTTTCCTATAAAGTTGATCTAATTTAGAAAATTCTGAATTAAGATAAAATATAATGACATAAATTTTGTAAGAGAGAATAGTATAGTGCTGTTGCATTTCTTTATCACAATCATATAAAAAGAAACAGTTATAGTGCTATATTGAAGACCCTCGTCAATATCCAGAATGTAGCACAAACTAGATGTATGATGCTTTATAAACCATCCATGGTCCCTCACCAGATATTCAGCTTCAGTCACTAAAAACCATAAAACCTTGACATTCCTGAAGTTACACTTTGATAGGAACCGTTTATTATCGTACAACGAAGAGGCTGTTTTTTTTTCTGTTATCTAAAACATCTAAACATCTAGTTGATTGTAAGAGGGTGCTACCAAGTTGATCTACATATGACCTTGTAATATGGGTGGAGAGGAGGGGTGATGGCTTGAGAAATGTGGAGAAGGTCACAGGGAACTCGACCACACATGTATCGTGGTAGGAGATATTACGTCCTTCGTGGCACGAGTGGTCGGATATGGTGGCGCCACGTGTTGTGGCTAAAAATATCGTGACGACGTTAGACTTGGGTCAACCCATAGTGGTCTCGGTGAGAGGTTGAAAGATATTTATGGACAACGATATCAGGACGACCTTTGTGGACGTATCTGTAGGCACACGACTACTCATGGATGAAGTTCAAGGACCTATAAATACACTTTCAGAGTTTATGGACCTAAGCGATACAAATTACAAATTATGGATCCAAAACTGCAATTTAGAGATTATGGACCTATATTTTCAAAGTTCATGGATCCAAGTGATACAAATTAAGTTGATGGACTAAACGTACACTTTTAAAGTTCGTGGATCTAAATCACGCACCATTACAAATTAGCGGACCCCTGGTGCATTCTACTCGGAATAATAATTTTAGACGAATTCAGACTGGCCCTAATCGGGACGGGCCGTGTACAGCTGCTTTTTAGTCCAGCAGCGTTCGTCGTCTCTCTGCTGCCCTGCTTGTCTTGTGTGCTACGAAAAGAGCAAAACCTATAGGCATTTTTTTCTGCAATGAAGATCTTGTTAACATAGTACTGCATAGGAAAATTTCCATAGAATTAATTCCTTGCTCTACATTTTAGAGGATTGCAAACATGAGCTCCAACCTCATGTTCATTAGAATTCGTACGAAAAGTCTAGCGCACGATTATTTGGTTTCAAAGAAACTCCTTTCCGTTCCCGTGTTTCTCCCGTAGCACTGCACACTCAGACGAGACAGCTTTGTTAGACAATTTTAGCCTAACATTTTATTTACCAAGTTTTCGCGAGAAGTTGCCATCCGCCAATCTGGGCCAGGTCCAATCCTACTCGCGGGCCAGCAGCAGCAGTGTCATTGTGCCTTGTTCGGGGCCCAGGGACCTTACTTCCATCACGGAGGAGCGCGCGCACATGCGCTAGAGTTTTGCTCTGAAACTGTGGTGCACGGTCGCCACCAAAGTGATGAATTCCTGAAGCTCCCGTTTTGTGCTTGTGTACACCATCCTGACTTGCAATCTACCACGAAACAGTACGCGAGGCAAAAGGCAAACCGCTCCCAGCTCCCTTATTGGTCGTGCAATGCAACACAACCGTGTACACCCAATCCTTGCTTCCGGCGGGTGATTTATTTGCTCTTTAATTTGACGTGGAGATCCCTCCCCACGTCACGATGCAGGGACCCAGCAACATCGACACTTGGCACATCTAGTGCTGCTATCTCTCTTTTACAGGCGGCGGCGGCGGTAGCTCGCTCTGCCGGTGGAGCCATATCTGTCTACGTCCATGGCGCGCGCTACCATCTCGGACTCGGAGCAGCAGCATTGGGCGACGCCGCGACGGCCTCCTCCAGCCGACGGCAGGAGTCGCTCCGAGCCGCGGTTCCCGGCCTCGAGGCCATCGCCGATCGCGCGCGTCGGGCTGTGGCTGTGCGACGTGTGCCGACCCGCTCGCGCTGCGTTAGTACTGTTTAGGCTCCTCCATAAATAATTCTATCTCCGGCTCCTCTAGTGGAGCGCGGCTTTTCTGACGAAGGTAGAGCTGTTTTAAAAAATATTTGGTAAAACAACTTTATTCCGCTTTTCATGAATAGATTAGAGAGGAGGAACCGGTTTGACCTAATATTTTGTAGCTCCACCACCACAATAAAAACTATTTCAGGCTTCATCGAAAATCACCCGTTTAGCGGGGCTTCGGCGGAGCCGGTTTTGGAGCTATTTTTAGAACCGTGCTAGTTATTGCACACGCCAACTCGATCCAGGCGGGATTACCGTCCACGTGATCGCCCGGATCCGTCCGTGCCCTGCCCACCTCGTCCCTTACCAGTCGGACCCGGCGATCTTGTTTGGGCTACCGTTTTGTGCTCGCTGCGATAATTAGTAGCCTGACACGTACGTACATGTACATGCAAAGTAGAACAGTGTCATAGACGGAACCTGGAGGGGTGGTTTGTTTGAAACACGAAACGTACTATACATTTTCGCCGGAGGGCCACAGGCAGGCAGGTTACCCCCTCCCCTCCCCTTCCCCCACCTCGCAAAAAAGAAAAAAAGAAATCATCTCTCCTCTGCAGTTTTAATGTAGTATGCCCAACGCCGCAGCACAGCGGTAAAGTACTTTTCATCGGCCAGGCGCCATCGGCGCTCCGCGCTCGTCCAGTGCATCGAGATATTTTTTGTGGCTATAGTTCTAGAAAAACTCCAAAGGAAAATAAAATGATGGTACTTGTAACATCCCGTATTTTTACGCAATGTTATAACCCTAAAAATATAGATTTTCAAAAACTTTTGTGTGGTTGTGGCAATAGCTAGAGCAACATAAGGATTTCTTCTCTTCCTTCCTAAAATTCTTAGTAAAATAAAATTCTAAATAGATCAAGGACTATATTGCTAGTGTGACTCATTTGGATTTATTGACCTACCCTATTTTAATTTGTTTATTCAAACTGCTTTAGTGTGAAATTGAGTGGTAATTAATTTGAACTTGACCATTCAAATTAATTACAAAAGCTAACTAACCCTAAGCCCACTAACTACCCTGCGAATTGGAACTTGGCCCTAACTGCTAAGAGGCCTAAACCCAGCCCAAACCAGAGCTAGCCCAACCCACCTAAGCCCTAAACTTCTAGCCTAGCCGGCCAGCTAAACTGGCCTGACTCGCTTAACCCCGCAACCCGGCCTGCTAACCACGCCGCTACCCGCACAGTACGGCCCGCTAACGGCCCAACCCAACACCCATGCCGCCGCCACTGTGCACCACCTGACCCCCTAGCCCTTCTTTCACCGGAGCCGCTGACAGGTGGGGCCCGCCCTATCAGCTTTCTTCCTCCTCCCACCTGCTCCCGCACCGACGCTGCACACCGCCTGCTCCGCCTCGCCTCCACGCCGCTCACGCCGCCCCCGCGTCGCGACAATGGGAGCAACGGCCTCGCCGCGCACCCCGCCGCGAATCCCGCGCCGCGCCCTGACCCGCGCGGCCCCCGAGCCCCAGCCCTGCGCCGCTGCGATGGCGCCACGCGTCCCCGCTCGCGCGCGAGTCCCATCGCCGCCCTCGGCGTCCGGGCTCGTGAGCACCACCCCGGCCACGTATAAGAACCCCGCGGTTGCAGCCTCCCCAAAGCCTAGGGCCACCGTGGGGAACTTTTTTCCCCAATCCGCCGCCGCCGCCCGAGCCAAAGGGAGAGGAGGGAAAGGAGCCGAGGAGGGTTAGGAGGAGGAGAGCAGCCCGCCGCCGCCGTGCGCAGGAGAGAAGGACGCGCCGGAGCCGCAGGAGCTCGGCGCCGAGCACGCCAGGGAGGAGAAGGCCGCCGCCGCCGGGACCCCGTCAAGACTGCGCCCGATCGACTACTCCGACGCAGCTGCTCGACCTGCACGGCGTCAATGTCTCCTGCACCGACTCGCCACTGCGTCACGCCACTCTCCCTCGAGCCACTAGGTAGGCCGCCGCCGTTCCCCGCCGTCGTCCCTGTCTCCTTCGTGCTGCCGGCGTGAGGCACGGCCCGCCGATTAACCCTCCTTAGACTTGGCCCTAGGAACTCCCCGTCCCTCGTTCTTCTTGCAGGAGCTCGACGCCACCGCTTCGCCACTTCCCGCAACCGCCGACGCCACCTCGTCGCCGACCGTCGCAGCTCCGGGTTGCCGGATGCCTGCGCGACCCGTGCGAACGTGTTGTGGCCTTGGGCGGCCAAGGGCCCGCACGCGTGTTGAAACCCAAACCAGCTCTAGCCTTGCTGTGCCGCGCCGCCATCCCTTGACCCGCCTCTGTTTCGTCTCGCCGCCGCACTGCAGCCCCGGCAGAGCCGAGCGCCCGCGTTCGCGTGCACACCCTACGCCGGCCTGCCGTCGCCTTAGTCCCAGTAACCGCACACGACGCCGCGCCACAACCAACTGCAACCCCAGTGACCCCGCACGACGCCGCGCCGCGGCGTTCGCGCCGAGGACACGCCCGTTCAGGCGTTTCGTCGAGCACCCTAGGTGCATGACACCACACACCCTCACAGCACGCACACCCGCACACAAGGGCCTGAGCCACACCGGATCTCCCCGGCCGCACAGGATCCCGCCAGAGACCGACGAGTAGGCCTGAGCTGCAGATAGGAGGAAGAGGCGCTGACGCGTGGGGATGACCTGTCAGCGAGGAGAAGGAAGGAAGCAGAGACCGCCGGACGGGCCCCCTTCGTCAGCAGAGGTGAAGGACCATGGGCCAACGCCAGCCCATGGGAGCCCGAGACGCCGAGCCGATCCTCCAAGCCGGCCTGCGAGCCGATTTAATGGACCGTGGGCCAACCTGCGCAGCCGAGCCGGCCCATAAGCCGACACTCGAGCCGGCCCATAAGCCGACACTCGAGCCGGACCAAAAGCCGACACTCGAGCCGGACCAAAAGCCGACACTCGAGCCGGCCCAAAAGCCGACATCCGAGCCAAGCCTGCCTAGCCAGCCCATGAACCGGAGCCAACCCTCTTAGCCGCCAGATCGAGCCGGCCTGCCTTACCTTAGCAGAACCTGAGCCGCGATCCACGGAGCCAAGCGGAGCCGTGTTGGGCCAGCCGAGCCGGTCCAAAACTTTGAGCCCAATACCCTATACCTTGTTCTTTTTCTTTTTCTTGTAACCAAGGTGACAGGTAGGTCCCGCCTGTCGGTGGGAGCTCCTGGCTGACCCGTGGACCCCTTTGACTGCTGACTTTGACCGTGGCCGGGTCAAAGCTAACTTGGTCAACGCTGACATCAGCATGACCCCATGCTGGCGTCATCAGGACCGTACCCCTGGATGACGTCATGCTGCCGTCAGCATGACATGTGGCATGCCCAGAGGCTGCCACGTGGCTGGCTGTGTGAATTTCTTTTCGTTAATCTTTTTCTATTTTCAGAAAATAATTTAAGCTAAGAAAATTTATAATAAATTAACCGGACCTTCGAAAATTATAAAACCAGTTTCATAATTCTTCTAAAATCATGATCTACCCGTTACAGTAGGTTTTATTGTGATTTGGATCTTATTTGGATACTTTTGTGCACTTTTATACTTTAGCCCCTGTTTTTATATGTATTTACGAATAGGACCTGTCGCCAAGAAGCTGACCAACGACCAGAAGATCGAGGAGGACTCCCAGACGCTAGAAGACCACGAGAGACTACGAAGAACCATCAAGTTCACGCCCATCTACAAATTGAATACCTATTAGGTATTGCTTGCTAGAAATGCTATTGCTCTGTGATGTGCTGCAATGAGATAAACCTGCATAGCCTATTTTTATACCCAGACTCCTTGTTCTCCCATGTTTACCTTGAATGAATTTATATGAGATGCTTTGGCTACTGTTGCATGTGTATGTGTGGGACATGGGGATATAGTCTTGGCATGAGTGAGCCACATATATGAGTAGTCGGTGAATAGGGCTATTAGCTGGGGGCGAGCAAGTTAACCTGATCCTAGGATCAGGGGGCTTGGGGTGTGTGTTGGGCACACCCTACGGAATGCCTATTGCGGGCACATATCCTTTGTGGACGTTTGGTCCTTTGTGGACGGATGGTGGTACTTGAGGAGTTGGAGGGCCATACCTGTAATGAGTGCCGACGATTGACCGTTGCGTCGGATACGTCGAGAGTTGGAGGGCCATACCTGTAATGAGTGCCGACGACTGAGCGTTGCGTCGGATACGTCACTTGAGGAAGATGCTCGCCTCGGCATATGAGGACCTGTTGTGGTAACTATGATCAGTGGGACTTTGTGAGCGTGCACACCACTTATCAACTATGCGGGTGGATCCGGTCCGAAACTAGCAAGCGTGGTGCCAAGCCTGTAGGAGGATAATGTATTAGTGTAAGGGGAGGAGGTGATGACCTCACATCCCCTGAATGGCAGTATCTTGCGTGGTCCAGGTGTAGAAGGCTTCACAGTCCGGGGGCGACCCCTTGCGGGAGGAAGTACCCATACCCGGGAAAGCAGGATGGTGCCATGGCTACTAGTTCTCATTCTCAGTAGACCGGTGTCTCATCGTCAGTCGGCTCATTACCGGTTGACGACGATTCGAGTGGGTCCAGGTGTACAACCCCCGCAGGGTGAAAACTATACGCGCGTACTTAGTCATGTACATCCCTACTTTTCTGTTACTTGCATTAGTTAGTATTACTATATCCTCTACCTCCTTCTAGTCTTGATATTCCTGCCTGGGGCAGTTGAGGTGCAAGAAGAGGGAGTTCTCGCACCGACTTGGTTGTTATGGAAGGTGTGTGTGGATCAGGAGTCCGGGATGCCGGAATGGCCCGAGTACGGAGATGGATGTTGTTATGAACTTGCTGCTGATGCATAGGAAAACCCCAGCCTTATCCTTTGGCTACTTTTATACCTCTTGCATTCCACTTAAAGCTTGCATACAGATGGTGACGTGAAACTATCCCACTCCTTAGGGATAGTTGGTAGATACAGGGTCCGACCCGAAGCTCAAACCCGACGCTGAAGGATGTTCCAGGATGGCTCGTGCTTCGCTCAAGTTTTGTCGGTGTTTTACCGGCAAGCCTACCTAGGGATACCCTAAGGTAGTAGACTTGTGGTCAGGGTGTCGCCGAGATCAGGAACTTGATGATGCCAGGAACATAAGTATTTAGACAGGTTCAGGCCGCATTATGCGTAATACCCTACTCCCTGTATGATTTGTATTGCCTTGGAGGTTATGCGTATGCACAATGTATTTTGGAGGGGTCCCTGCCCGCCCTTATATATCCTGGGGGGACAGGGTTACATGGAAATTCTGGTCTGGTACAGGCTTACGAGTCCTAACCGAGTACTCTCGGGTGGTTTCCTCCTGTACCGACTAGTTGTACTCGTGTACGAGTACTTTACAGTATGGATAAGGTATGAGACGTGCCCCACCCCTTACTCTATAATGTTCTAAGCCACACGTGCAGTCCCGTTGCCCCGGATCTGATAAATTTGCCTGTGGGGAAGTGCTCCCTCAAGATGAAGGACGGCCCCGAAGATTAGCTACCCGCTTCCGTTTTCTGTTTGAAACTTTTAGCCCAAGGGGCTTGTATTGAAAATTCGTAATACAATCATTCGGATTATGTAATATTTAAACCCTTATCTGAATCTATGCGATGTATGACTGTGATATTAGTCTGAAATGAGTTCTGTATGTTATAGCTACTGATCCAGGGACTATCACGATGATACAGAAAGTCGGGTTCTTATTTCGAAAACCCAGTTCGTTTCAGTACTAGTACATATATTGGGATGTGCAAGACATAGCGCGGTCAAAAAGCTGCCGCCCTGCTCTCTGCATTCCCATGTAACAGTGTTGAAAATAACAATGCATACTTGAGAAAATTCTAGAAGAGTTTGGAGATGGTAAGAGAAGAATTATCTATAATTAGATATTTTGCATAGTGGATAAGGATGAGAAAATTCTAGAGTTAGATATTTTGTAAAAAAGTATGTAGAAGATGGACACATGGCAAAACTACAGGAGCCATGGAGTCCTATAAATAGGGGTGCTCTCATCCCCCTTGCCATACCATGGTATGGCATACGAGGTCTCAAGTAGGAGTGTGGCATGATAGCCGTCAAGTAGGAGTGTAGCATGATAGCCGTCAAGTAGGAGTGTTATGGTAGGGTAGCCACATAAAGAGTATACTAGTATTGTGTTGTATTAAACTATAGTGAATATAGTGAATAAAGAGTTGAGTCCCATATAGAGTTGATCTCCCGTATTGGTATTTAGGTGAAGATTTTCTTGGTATAGTGTGAGTATAGTGTCCACAGAAGAAGTGATAGCACACTACTAATGTGCCGTTTTAGTAAATCGGTGCCAAGTTCGAGGGCGCCGATTTCTCAACAAACAGTGAGGGTGAATTTGTGATCAAGCACGATCGTCGTGTTTGTCTCGTTCCGTTCGCGGCTCAAACCATGCGTGTGTTACTTTCGTTTATGCATTACTTGCTGGGTGCATGGGTTGTAAAAATTTAAGCAAACTAAATAAATTTCCTGCATTGACAGTTTATTACCGAAACCCTCGTAAACTTTAATCAACTTTCTGATTGGATTTACACGTTCCAAGACGCGACAAAGCTTAATCACCGCACACGTGGCATGAGCCTTGTCGCGGTGTGCGCGAGGGGAGTCAGCCGATCCGCCGGCTAACAATCACTGGCCGGAGCAAACGAGCGGTAGCAAGCGCGCACGCTGGGACTGGGATGGCTCCTAGCTATAAAGCCTGCATCCCGTACCCCCATGCGGCCCTCTCTCTCATGTGGCAAAGGCGGAGCATGTGAGATTATTCTTCGCCTTGTGTTCCTTCCGTCCTTCGTGTGGAAGGATTCATCGATTCATTGTTGCGTATTTTGTTCTGGTGGAGCGAATCGTGTTATTTTTGTGCTAATGCATTTGGCCCTGAAGCATTTTCTTGAGGTTGTTGACCTCGTAGCGAATCGTATTTTTTTCTTCGTTGTCTTTAATAGTGTAGATCCTAAGGATCTTGCTAAACTGACTACTGCTAGTAGTTTAGATTTTTTGGGAACTTAAAAAAGGGTTGCTGCAAATATTAGTACCATGAAAGCGCAGGAAGCAGCTAAAGCTGCTTTACTGGAAGCTAAGAGGAGAGTAGAGGAGGAGAAATTAGCAAAATCCAAAAGAGAAGAAGAGGAGGCCAGCAGTTCTTCTCAAGCACAAGTAGAGGTGTGTGAAAAAAGGGATGACAATAAGACCATAGAGGTTTCTATCTCAGTGTCCGCTGGTCCGGTTGAAATTAAGAAAGGAGATAAAGCTAAGAAAGTGGCCACATGCCAAAAATCAAAAAAGAAGTTATGAAGATTCTGTTTTGGAACATAAGAGGCTTTGGTGGGGAGGGAAGAAGGAAGCAACTGAGAGAAATTATGGCTGACCAGAAGATTGATGTGGTGTGCTTGCAAGAGACAATCAAGGAGGATTTCAATCAATGGGATCTTAGAGCTTTATATGATCAAGGAAAATTTTCATGGAACTGGACCCCTGCTAGGGGCCACTCTGGAGGGACTTTGGTAGGAGTAAAACAAGGAGATCTAGATGCAGTGGAGATGGACTCTGGAGAGTTTTTCTCCAGTATAACAATTGAAAACAGATGTGACAAATTTGTGTGGGAAGTGATAAATGTCTATGGGCCAGTTCAACATGAAAGGAAAGCAGATTTTCTGATGGAGCTCAGCTCAGCCAGAAAATAGAGAGAACTGGTTGTGCTTTTATCATGGGAGGAGATTTCAACTTGATCAGGTTCGCGTGGGAAAAATCTAGCGACAATCTGGATCAGGGCTGGATGGATGCCTTTAATGAATTTATCGCTGATAATAGTTTGAAAGAATGCATAGGAAAGGAGGCAGGTTCACTTGGACAAACAAGCAAGTCAACCCTGTGATGAGAGTCCTGGACAGAGTCTTAACTAACATAGAGTGGGATCAACATTTTCAATTGGCTACATGTGAGTCTTTGACAAGAGTTGGGTCAGATCACTAGTAAACACAGCATATGCTAGGTTGAATCAGCCACACATTTTCAGATTTGAGATGGCTTGGTTAACTCAACCTGGATTCAAGGAAATGGTGAAGAATAAGCGGCCAGAGAGGAGATAGAGAGGTTCAGGACTACTAGGACAATTGAAAACTGTTGGTACTTTTACCGTCAGCCTACCTAGGGATACCCTAAAGTAGGTGATTATTTGGTGAGGGACCGTCGGATCTGGAACTTGAAGGTAAACGCGACACAAGATACAGATTTAGACAAGTTCGGGCTACCAGAATAGCGTAATACCATACATCCTGTTTGGGGTGTTGTATATTGTGCCTTGCGCTTGGGTGTTGAGTTGCCTGTTAGCTGCTCTGTTCTGCCTACCTAGGTACCCCTGCCCTCCTTTATATATCCCAGGAGGTGGGGGTCCTAGTAGGATTACAAGGTATGAGTCCTAATAGGATTACAGGGTAGAGTCCTAGTAGGAATTCGACTTCTTTTCCCCCGCGGGTAGCTTCCTTGCGGTATTCAGGGGATCTATTCCATACAGAAACTGGTCAAATCAACTATAAGAAGATTCTGTAGAGGGTGGGGGAAAAACCTTAATAGTCAAAAGAAGAAAGACAAGATTGAGTTGCTGAATAAATTAAAAATCCTTGACTTAGAAGATGAAGCTAGAGGGCTTTCTGCTGGAAAATGGCAGGGGAGATATATGCTGGAGGAACAATTAGTGGAACTCTATACTTTTGAGGAAATTCTCTAGCAGAAAAGAGGAGATTTGAAATGGATTCTGAAACAAGATGCTAACAATGTTTTCTTTCATGGTATTGCTAGCGGGAGGAAAAAAATGCACAATTTTCTCCTTGGAAGATGGAGATAGAGCGACGAGGGATGCAAATGAGCTAAGAGAACATATTGAGGGCTACTACAAAGCCTTTTAAGTATTATGTTAGAATATTTAATAGATAAAAGATAGTATATTTTTATATTAATTTTAAGTAGTCCGTGCGGGAGCACGAGTTGATAGGCTAGTTTTTCCAAAGCCATGATCATGGATCTAATTTTTCCCAGTATTTATTAGCATCATCACAAGAATAGTACCCCACAACATAAGACTGACATGAACACAAGGTACACTGAGTAGCACCTCCGTGCATTGTCTCATCAGCCTCATCGACTTCGTTGTCATCTGTACCGCTCAGCCCAGGGGCGGACCCAGCTCCGGCCCATGACTAGGGCCAAATTCAGCAATGTATATGGACCTCTGGTTATTAGGCTTTTTCAGTGGATCGGACCTCTAGATTTTAGATCAAAATTGAGAAGTGGTAGTGGAGATTATTGAGCCGCGACTAGGGCCACGGTCCGGGTAGCCCTAATGGCAGGTCCGCCACTGGCTCAGCCTACATCTGTTGCCCTGTTGAGCACAACATTAGCTGCAACGGCCTTCCTCTTCTCAAGCAGGAGCCTTCGTTCCCGGGGGGCTTTTCTTCGGGAAGGGCCAGGGGGAGCATTCAATGGACTACGAATCCAGAATGAGACCGAGTCCACGATAGGTCTGAAGTAGTACAAGCCGCGCTCAATACGACGCGCCTTGTATCTACATAGTGCAATGTTGATGGCAGCGAGGTGCGCCGTGATGCTGGGTAGGTGTTGGTTGTAGATGTCCTACTCACGTATCCCGTCAATAGTGTAGTATTCTGCCTTGATGATCCGCATCTCCGTACGAAGGACCAGCCAGTGGAGATGGCTTGATCATGCCAAGATGTCTTGCACGTGGTCTTATGCCAAACTTATCACGGCGTCCGAGTTTGAACCTTTTCCTCCAAATCCAGAATCCTCTTGCCATTTTTTCCCCTGCTGATGTTGCCCTCGAAACCTTGCATAACAGAATTGGCCACAGGTCAGGCCATTGCAAAACCATAAAAATTATTTGAAAAACCTACTCTAGCCGCTTACTCCCTCCATTATAAAATTTAGATATGTTAAATCTATCCAAAGTCAAACTATATGGAAAACAACAATAATATGATATTGAATGGCCGCAATTAGATCAATTACGAAAACGTACCCTCATAGCTTAGTTTCTTTTTATGATTTAATAATGTTAATACTCTTATGTATCAACCTTGTCGAACTTTCCTTTAATTTTTATGGGGATGAGAGTGCAGGATAACGAAGCTTTATACAATATTAAAATTCTTCCATATGCAAATGCAACTATGCAAGTGACCAAGTGAGCATGCACAAGCGAATTCGAGAGAGCGAGCTAGTGTGGAAGCAAACAATGATTTCCTACGTGCATCACGCGCGCCAATTTACATATATGCAAGTTAACTGCCGTTAATAACAAGAAATTCAGCACGATGGGCTTCTACCTGCTACCGAACTGCCGTTAATAACAAGAAATTCAGCACGATGGGCTTCTACCTGCTACCGAAATCCACACACTCCGAGATGGATCAGATTAGGAGCAAGTTCTTCTGGCCGGGGGCCGGAGAGGAATTTAAGTATCATATGGCCAAGATGGATTCCATTTGCAGACCTAGGAACCAAGGGGGGCTAGGCATGATTAATACTAAAATCATGAATGAGTGCTTGCTTGTCAAATGGGTTTGGCGAATTGTGCAAGGCTATGAGGAAACCTGGTTCAAGTTGCTGCAGGCGAAATATATGCAGAATGGGGATTTTTTTCTCCTCTAACAGCAAAGGTTCCTCGTAGTTTTGGCAGAGCTTGCACAAGGTGAAACACCTGTTTAAGTGGGGAGCCATTTACCAGGTCAAAAATGGGTCTAAGATCTCCTTTTGGGAGGATGTGTGGCTGGGAGATACACCTCTGAAAACATAGTTCCCGGAGCTCCACCGAATGTGCAGCAATCCAGGTGTGAGGGTGATGGATTGCTGGGGGATGAGAGGTGGAATTTTGGCTTTAGAAGGAGCCTCACCGTCTCTGAAAAAGAATCCCTGGATGGTCTTATGCGACTGCTGCAGGCCGGTCCTCTCTCGGGGGGCCAGGATGAAGTGATGTGGGCTCTGGAGAAAACGAAGCTGCTCTCCACAAAATCGATGTACTCCTTCATAACCAACAGGGGCGTGACCTTGAAGAATTCGCAAAGCATTTGGAATGTCAAAGTCCCGCTTAAAGATCTTTATTTGGCAACTGAGTAATGACAGGTTACAAACTGCTTTGGCACTTAAGCACAGAGGCTGGCGAGGGAGTCACCTCTGCTGCCTGTGTCAAAAACCTGAGGATGTTAATCATGTCTTATTTTAATTGCTCTATGGCTCGTTTCTTCTGGGCAGGGGTTGGGTGCGTCCTACGGTGGACGGCACGCCCGACCTCCTGGGAGGATTTGTTGGAAATCTGGGTCCCCAAAAAAATGCAAACTCCCTAAACGTTTTAGCATGTTTCTTTTTCTAGTCTAGCATGGGCGCTTTGGACTACTCGGAACAAGATGGCTATCGAACACATTTTTCCTAATGACGCCATTCAAGCTTTTCACGTGAGTCTGGCTTTTATGCAGTGGTGGACCCTGTTGTTGAAAGCTTCTGACCGTGACAAGGCGAGGGAGCTTGTGGAACGCTTGAAGTCGTGGGCGATGGGCTTCACCCCTTCATCGACTGCTGTCTCCGACATTGGTGTTATTATTTTCTCAAAAAAAAAGACATTGGTGTTATTTGAGTTTCCGGCTCTCGTTTGGTTTTGGTTGTAGCAGTTTCTTATGCTTGTAATGCTCTTTAGCTTAAACTGGCATCCCCAGTAAACTTGTACCGTTATTGCTTTCAATGCAAAGCAGAGCTATCGTTCTTTAAAAAGAATAACAAGAAATTCAGAACTACGAGAAACTTATATGTTATATCCAGCTGGGCAAATAAACACAATCACAATGCGTGGATGCACTCATCGATCAGATTAAATAGTAGATCCAGCTTTCTGTCTCTGGCTCCATGCTAAGGTTAGGGCATGTTTAGTTTCTAAAATTTTTCCGGCGTTACAGTAATTTCAAACGTTTATCCACTAATTAGCAGTATTAGATGTGGATAACTGAAAAATCCATTCAAAACTGCGAGACGAATCTTTTAAGTCTATTTGGATCATGATTAGACAATATCGTGCTACAATAAATAACATCTAATGACAAATTAATTAGGCTTAATAGATTTGTCTCGCGATTCCCGTCCATCCGTATAATTAGTTTTATAATTAATCTATATTTAATACTCATAATTAGTGTTGAAAAAATTGCCAAAAATTTTTTGCCAAAAAATTTTGGCAACTAAACGAGCCCGTAGATCAAAGAGCTAGCGAGCGGTTGATGCGAGTCCAGCAGCCAGCTGGTGGACCTCTCCCCGGCCGGGTAACGACAAAGCTGGCTTAGGGGGTGTTTGGATCCACAGGGATTTATTTTAGTTCTCTCTTTTAACATCGATTAGAACATCGATTAGGTAGACTAAATAAGGGCTAATTGTAAATAATTGCAGAAGTCGCGACTAATTATCGAGATGAACCCATTAAACCTAATTAGTCCATAATTAATACATGTTTACTATAGCACAACATTATCAAATCAGAATCTAATTAGCTTTAATGAATTTATCTTAACAATTAGCTTTCATTTATACAATTAATTTTATAATTAATTTAAATTTAATACTCTTAATTAATATCTAAATATTTGATGGGACGGAAATAAAACTTTCTGTCGCTAAAACCAAACAGGCCTTAGGCTTTGACTTCCGTGTGTTTTTACGGCCTTTGTGGCGTCGATCGATCAGAGTCGAGTTCGAAGATGATGTTGCCCGCACCAAGTCGGGGGGCCCGGCCACCGCACCACACCGATTTTTATGGGTCCGCTCCGGTCCGGTCCAATCCGAGTCGGATTATTACGAACATTTTTAGAGAAAAGAATTATTACGAACATGACTTGTGGAAAAAACTGCCGCCTTCTCTTTTCCATCGGGAAATCTTTCCCTTCTCTCGGACTCTCCTCCCTTGCTCTTACTTCCCTGGCGGCGACGACTGGGCGAGCGGCGGCGCCATTTGTCCTGTCTTCGCCCAGCCCTTTGCCGGCGACGAGCACATCCTCCAGGTATGCCCGCCCCTTCTCTTTCCTTCTGCTGTGCGAGACGGAGCAACCCAAACACTAACAAAACTATTTGTATTCGGATCTGAATCCAGTTACAATATATTACCTACTAACTTCGATTTCGTTTGCAAGAATTATCGGGTGTACATGTGTACACCCATGTCCTATGCTGCGTCCGCCCCTGCTGTAACCCTAACCTGTCATCTACCTGTTCTCTTACTTTGGAGTATCTTCATTGAGAAATGGTGGTTGTTGCAGTGGATCCTTGTCTTCGGACCATGGGAAACCGTTGGACTTGTATCATTTTTCGGTAGTCCAACTCCTGAGCCCTATTGGTAGTACTTGTCCTTTAGCAGCTTAATGAATAATATTTCCATCTTGAGATTCATGTCATATTTAGGTGTCCAATTGACAAAATTCAGTGAACAAATGGAGATATTGTGTCCAATTTAGTCCATTGTTTTGTATTATTTCCATGATTTTTTTTGTTTGATTGGAAAATGCAAAGAGATACAGATTCAACCCAGCATGTACCTGTGTGTTCAATGTGGGGATCATTCAGCAGTAGTTTCACTGAAATTTCTAACCTAGTTTGTGTCTGATCCAATTTGAAATATAAGATAGTCATATCTTGCGAAGACTTAGAAAGCTGAATTCTAATGATTATCTGAGTAGCGGGAGTAGGTTTAGAAGTTGGTAGAGGTACTAATAGTTAGTCTGTGCCCATTAGTGTTCACCCTTTCACCCTTCCTCCCAAACAAAACCATAGTGATGCCACTCCTGATAACCTTTTTATCTGGAATGCCGAATGCCTAATAAGTAATGAGTAATCTCAATTTAATTTCATTCTGAAACTGTAATAGCAAAACTAAAGCTGATGTAAATATCATTGTTATGTTTCAAATTGGCATTTGATCCATTGGAAATTGATTCCTAAACCAGAAGTCCCAACTGGCAAATCACCAGTTCAAGCATCAAGCATGACCTGCTGATTGCAATCCCTACTATGATGCTTATATGGTTGGCTTGACAGAGAAAAATTACTAGTGTTAGTTTTGAGGGTCACAGGTGTCCGGTGCCATGTTGAAACCCTCAGTTGGTATAATATGTCTTCTGTGTGAAGTACAGTACTAGCTAGGTGTTTGCATACTTTTATGTGTCCGCATCCCGAGTCAGCTAATCCTGCATAATATCATAGCTGTGAGCTGTGAGTTCCTTGGTTCTTTGCTGCTTGCCCTGTGACCTATTGATCGAACTCTTGCTTAATGCCAGCATATATCAACTTGTTTTGTGATTTTTTTTCATATTTTATTTGTAGAAGACCATGGAAGGGGCTGATTTCAAAGACTCAGAAGCTGAATCTGTCATCAAAGTTGCTAGAGAGCCTGCTATCATTATCAATGGTGTTCCGGATTTGCCCCCTGATTGCACTGCTGGTTCTCAACCTGAGGTAAAAAACGATACAAAATCTCAAGTTGATCCTCGTTTTGGTGAATGGCTAGAAGGGAGGAAAGTGAGGAAGCTTTTCGGAGACACATATTATGTTGGTAAAGTAGTCAAGTATGACAGTGAAAGCAACTGGTACAATATCATCTACGATGATGGAGATCAGGAAGATCTTGAGTGGCGTGAACTTGAGGAGGTCCTGCTGCCGTTGGACATAACTGTTCCACTCAAAACACTTGTTATTGACAAATGCAAACTTCAGGGCTCAATTCCTGACTACAGCAGACCTAAGGTGGGTAGACCAAAGAAAGTTTATGCTACAATGGATGGTAATATGAAGAAAACATCAAATATGGTTACAGTATCCCATGGAAATGATGTTATGAACAATCAGATGGTTACAGTTGGAGTAGAAGGCCAAGGCCAGCAATCAAATAATGATGCAAAGAGTGGTCAGTTAGTGACTGTCACAGCCGGAGAAAATGCTCAAGCATGCTTGCAGGCTAGTAATCAATCTAGAAAGAGGGGCAGGCCTCGAAAGGATGGATCTTTGTCTGCTAATAGTCAACCTAAAAAAAGAGGCAGGCCTCCGAAAAACAGGAATGCTTCTGGAAATTCTCAGAGCGCAGAAAATACTCCGGATTCCCAGAATAGCACCCTTAAGCGCAATGCAATGACAGCTCGTGCGGAAAAACTTAAAAGAGAAAATTTGCGTGTTCATGGCACACCATCAGGAACCCAGAAATTCTAAGAAACAAGTAGTTTCGCTTCTCGAATATAGAAATCTGTGAGCATTTCAGAATCTATGTATGATGCTTACATCTAGCTTTCAACCCATATTTTGTACAACCCGGCGTACAACAAAACTTGTAAAGCTAAGTCTGCTATACCAATGCTACTGTAATATTTCCTATACAAGTATGTTTGCAATCTGTTTGAAATTCTTCTGGTATATATGGTCTTAGAAGTTTTCCTTGTGGAAATGGAACCTAGTCGTGGTTGTCTGGCTGAATTCTTTTGAAAGTTCCTTGAGTTGTTTTGTGAGTGTTGGAGATCCACAGTAGAAAACACCTGAAAGGTTTAAGAATACATTAGCTGCCGTACTTAGAAGTTTAAGTATCTTGTCACAAGATGTACTGTTAAAGTAGCTCACCTATGCGAGAGTTCTTGTGGGCATTAGCCAAATCAGAGAAAACTTTTCTCCAGTTTGGCCTTGCAAAATGTGTTCGAATCTGCAACAGAGAAACCAGATAAAGAAAACAATATGCAAAATCATTCGCTGATAGAACAAAGCAAGAAGATGGTGAAAATACCCTGCTGCCGGAAACGATGTCCACGCCATTTTTTGCATGCTGAAGTGACTGCACCATGGCAATCAAAGCTGACCTTGCGTCGCCTTCTTCATAGACGCTGGTTAGGTAATTGTGCATCTCTATAACATTCTGCAGTAGCCAGATTTTCTCTTAGTTTTTGTTTCTGCAGATAGAAGGATGGTAAAGGTAGATACATTTCAGAGACATGAGAGTGAGACAGTACGCTGTGATCGCTTTCGGCAACATCATTCATGACTCCTTTGAACCATTCGAATGATCCTTGCTCCCTAGTAACCCAGTAGAAATAAGCTCTTCCTGGACCATTGTTCTTGAAGCTGCCTATCTCAGAGCCGTGGATGCTCTCCACCTCCTGTGGCGATCAACTCAATATAGTTATTATCTATCCTTGAACTTTATGCATGAGAAGGAACAACAACAACATAGCCTTTTGTCCCAAGCAAGTTGGGGTAGGCTAGAAATGAAATCTATAAAAAAAACAAAGATCACGAATCTTCAGGTACGTGGATGGCGAGTCTCCAAGCGCTCCTATCCAAAGCTACCTCTTTGGAGATATTCCACTCCTTAAGGTCTCTCTTCACCGACTCGTCCCACTCGTCCTAAGTCAGTTTAAGTCTACCTCTACCTCTCTTTACATTTTCGGCCTGCTTTAGAACCCCACTACGCACCGGCGCCTCAGGGGATCTCCGTTGAACATGTCCAAACCATCTCAATCGATGTTGGATAAGTTTCTCCTCAATTGGTGCCACCCCGACTCTATCCCGAATAACTTCGTTCCGGACTCTATCCCTTCGTGTGTGCCCGCAAAACCACCGCAACATCCGCATCTCTACTACACTCAGTTGTTGGACATATCATCTTTTTGTAGGCCAACATTCAGCACCGTATAACATCGCCGGACGAATCGCTGTCCTATAAAACTTACCTTATAACTTTTGTGGCACCCTTCTGTCACATAGGACGTCAGAAGCTTGACGCCACTTCAACCAGGCAGCTGAGATTCTATATCTAACATCTTCATCAATGTCGCCATCCTTTTAAAGCATCGATCCTAAATACCGAAAATTATCCTTCTGGGCTACCACTTGCCCATCGAGACTAACATCTCCATCCCCATGCCTAGTCGTGCTGAAATCGCACATCACGTACTCGGTCTTGGTCCTACTGAGTTTGAACCCTTTCAACTCTAACGTGCGTCTCCACAGCTCTAACTTCCTATTAACCCCTTCTCTACTCTCGTCCACCAGCACCACATCATCATCAAAGAGCATACACCAAGGGATATCATCTTGTATGTCCCTTGTGACCTCATCCATCACCAATGCAAATAAATAAGGACTCAATGCTGACCCCTGATGTAGGCCTATGTTAATAGGAAAATCAGTGGTGTCACCATCACATGTCCGGACAAACGTCATCGCATCCTTATACATATCCTTGATGAGGGTAACGTACTTAGTTGGGACTTTGTGCTTCTCCAAGGCCCACCACATGATATTTCTCGGTATTTTATCATATGCCTTCTCAAGGTCAATAAAGACCATATGTAAGTCCTTCTTCTGCTCTCTATATCTCTCCATCAATTGTCGGATTAAGAAAATTGCCTCCATGGTCGACCTTCCAGGCATGAACCCAAACTGGTTTTGGGTCACACTTGTCACTCTTCTTAGACGGTGCTCGATAACCCTCTCCCAAAGCTTCATCGTATGGCTCATCAGCTTAATCCCACGGTAGTTAGTACAACTTTGAACATCTCCTTTGTTCTTGAAGATTGGTACTAATATACTTCTCCTCCATTCTTCAGGCATCCTGCTGGACTGAAAAATAAGGTTAAAAAGCTTAGTTAACCATACTATTGATTTGGTACCTAGGCATCTCCACACCTCAATGGGGATACCATCAGGGCCCATCGCTTTACCCCCCCTTCATCCTCTTCAACGCCTCCCCGATCTCAGCCTCCTGAATTCTCCTCACAAAGCGTCTGTTGGTGTCATCAAAAGTATCATCTAACTCAAGGGTAGGGCCCTCATTCTTCCCATTAAACAATTTATCAAAATACTCTCGCCATCTGTCCTTGATCTTCTTATCCTTCACTAGAAGTCGATCTGTCCCATCCTTGATGCATTTGATTTGGTTGATATCTCTTGTCTTCCGCTCGCGGATCCTAGCCATCCTACAGATGTCCTTCACCCCTTCCTTCGTGGCTAGCCGCTGATACAGGTCATCATATGCTTTACCCTTTGCTACGCTCACAGCTCGCTTTACAACCCTCTTCGCTAAATTATAGCTCTCGATGTTGGCTGCACTCTTACTAAGGTGGAAGCGCTTGAAACACTCCTTCTTCTCCTTAATAGCCCTTTGCACCTCGTCATTCCACCACCAAGTGTCTTTCCCTTCCTGTTTGCCTCCCCTACTCACGCCAAACACCTCTGAGGCCACCTTCCGAACACATGTTGCCATCTTTAGCCACATGTCTTCTGCATCTTCTCCTTCCTCCTAGGGCCCCTCACCTAGCATTCTCTCGTTGAACGTTTGCGCCGCTTCCCCTCTAAGCTTCCACCACTTCGTTCTCACAATCTTGGCGCGTTTATCTCGATGGACACGTACCCGAAAATGAAAGTTCGCTACCACAAGCTTGTGTTGAGGGACAACACACTCCCCGGGTATTACCTTACAATATAAGTAATCCCATCTATCCTCCCTCCTAGCAAGGATAAAGTCGATCTGGCTCGAGTGTTGTCCACTATGAAAGGTCACAAGATGAAATTCTCTCTTCCTAAAAAGGGTATTCGCTATCAACAAGTTGTAGGCCAACGCGAAGTTTAAAATATCCTCCCCCTCTTGACTCTTGCGACCATACCCAAAACCCCCGTGCACTCGCTCGAACCCTACATTAGTCGCACCCACATGGCCGTTGAGATCTCCTCCTATGAAGAGTTTCTCGCTGCTAGGAACGGTACTAGCCATGCTATCTAGGTCTTCCCAGAACTGCCTCTTGGTGCTCTCACTGAGACCTACCTGAGGGGCATAGGCACTGATCACATTCAGGGCTGAGTCTCCAACTACCATCCGGACCAGGATAATCCGGTCGCCTCGCCTCCTAACCTCTACGACTCCATCCTTAAGGTTCGTATCGATCAAGATACCTACGCCATTCCTACCCGGTGTTGCCCCCGTGTACCAAAGCTTGAAGCCAGTATCCCCAACCACCTTCACCTTTTGACCCTTCTATTTAGTCTCCCGAAAGCATAGAATATTTACACGCCTCCTAATTGCTGCATCAACTAGCTCCCGCAACTTACCTATTAGGGATCCTACGTTCCAGCTACCTATGCGAATCCTACTTGGTTCGGCTAACTTTCTTACCCTTCGCACCCGTCGAGGGAAGTGCGAAGACCCTTGCTCATTTTCTACTACACCCGGGCGCAGATGTAGCGCGCCACTCAGGCTGTGACGACCCGACCCTTGCTCACTTTTCATCGTACCCAGGTCACGATACGACGCGTCCTTGGGGGGATGGCGACCCGGCCCTTGCCCATTTAACACCACGCCCGGGTTCCGATGTAGCGCATCGCTAAGAGGGTTACGCACGCCCCAACGAGTTTCTTATGAGTGGCTGTTTTTTTTTACGCTGGTTCACCAAACCTAACACAACCCTCCTCCTTTATCTGGGCTTGGGACCGGCTATATTGAGAACAAACACAGGCATGAGAAGGAATAACTTGTATTAAAAGAGAAAATTACTTCATTGGATTTTAGGTTGTTCAACATATCCTTCAGTATGCTGATGAAAGGAGTTGCTCCAATTCCGAGACCGATGAGCAAAAGAATATCATATTTTTTGTAATTTTGTGCTGGTGCACCATAAGGGCCATCTATATAGACCCTCGGAAACCTAAAGGAAATACAAAAATGCCGAGCAGGTTAGGTCAAAAAAATGTCAATGTCATCTCAAAACCAATAGAAATTAGAATTTGAAAAATATGAAGCTAAGCACCTGGTGTCCTCTATCTGGGCGTCTGCCACAACTGTAGTTTCAAGTCTTGTTAGGGTAGCCTTCTTGGAAGTAACTTGTGCCTCGCAAGCCTGTATGAACACAGTTGTTCATTTTCAATAGTTCATGTTATTCTTTTATAGTTCTTAAATAACGGTCTTTCTACTCTTGTAATTGTGTTTCCTCAAACTGACCTTTCCAAAAAGGTTACGAAGTTCAGATGTCCAGTCACCCAGCGTACGGATATGTACGCTTAAGTAGTCGTCACCTGGCGCAGAAGTAATAGAGAAGGGGTGCCTGCAAGGAAAAAACAGGGAACTGTAAGCAAGAACCTCAGATAAATACTTCTTGGACATGTATGTGACAATTAATGAAATGATACCATTCGAAAGGCGAGACATCCGGGCATTTTACAAACAGGTACATCCCACTCTTGTACTTGAACCCGGGTGGCTTCTTCATGTGAATAGAGAGCACATTTCCAGGATAAATTGCTGCCTGCATATACATCACAGCATTTGATAAACAATTCATTCAAAAATCAGAATGAACCAAATCATGTTAATTCAGTAGCTTACCTTCAAAATGCTCACGCGATAGTTGTTCTCACGGACTTTTCTGATAGTTCTTTCACAGGCATAGAAGAGGACAGGGACAATCAGGTACATCCATGTCTGAATGATCAATTCAGAAGAAATGTCATTTCACTGCTCCCAACATTGAATTCACTGGAGAAAAGAGTTACGAGTCGAAGGAAGGTGTGTGAGGATTACTGTCTTCTTGTACCACTCCCTGGTGAGGAATATGAAGTAGGAGTGCACCACCAGCAGGATATACGCGAGCACCAGCAGGTGGTGGGCGTACCAGAAGGCATTGAAACCGGCAAGGTGGTGCAGGGGTGACGGCAGTTTCACCACGCTCCGCCTGAAGGAGTGCGTTGCCAGCGTGAAGGAGAAGGACATTATGATGATCATGAGGATGCCGGTGACCCCGGGTATGCTCTTCAGCAGGTCCGGGTACGTTGGCTGCTTGTAGTGAAAGTTCGACCCCAAGGTGGCCATGAACTTGTCCGTCGGGCAGCTGATCAGCCTCGGGAAGTCGCAGGTGACGTGCGCGAGCGTGTGGATCGCCGTGGCAATAGCAATCGACAGCGCCATGATCTTGTGGAAGTTGATGTTGTCGTCAAAGGGTATGACATGGCTGAGCGCGGTGGACCTGAGCGTCGTCAATGTGTTCCGGCAGACGGGTAGCAGGATGAGCGCCATGTTGAGCTTGAGGGTCTCGGCAGCACCCTTGGCGACACAGACGCAGTAGCCCATCACCTGGAACGCAGAGCGGCGCTTGTACTGCTCGAACTTGTACACGAACAGGGCGAGGTTGACGACCAGCCACAGCGTGACGAGCCATATCCGCTTCCAGTTCTCGTGGATGAAGTCCACCGTCTTGGACAGGTGCCGCTTCAGCGGGCTCCGGTACCGTGATGGGATCATCGTCCGCGCCAGGCTCGACGTCGTCCGCTTCAGCTTCTCTGGCGCCTGCGCGCTCACCATGCCACGGAGCAGCGTCTCCAGCTGCCAAATCTGCATTGCGGAAGGACGCCGTGAGCATACCAGATCATTTATCCGTCTTGGTGGCAAAGCAAACAATGTTTCTGTACGGGCACGACCTCGATGTAGCCACGGTCATCGGGGTCGAGCTCCTCCATGATCAGTGACGCGTAGGTCGCCGCGTGCCCCTTCAACTTAGCCAGCTTGTTCGCTGACGCACTGAGTATAATAACCTGCCGGAGAAAAAAATGTAAAACACAAAATTAATTCGCTGAAATTTCATCTTTAATTGTCTGGTCATCCAGTTCACTGAAATTCCTCATGTCCACCTCTTTGACTTCGTCTTCCGTGAGCATCCCATCGCCGTTCTTGTCGCACCTGTATCAGGGGTTCGCTCCGTCAGTATATGAAAATTCCTCATTGGCGCGGGAACGAGAGGCGGTGGCCCTTTACATGTCAAAGAAAATGCGCAGCCGCGAGTCGAAGTTCTGGTCGGTCATCTCCTCCCAGAACTCCTTGATCTGCTCCTTGGTGATGCCGTCCTCTGGCTCCAGGTTCCGCCGCCGCGCCAGCGCCACGAACAGCTCGCCGGCAAACTCCTTGGAGTCCCCCATGCCTTGAGAAGGAGATGAGTCAGTCAGCCACGGATCATCCATCGATCACGGGCACCAGTGGAGATGAACTCTGATACTCAGAAACGATTTTACTGCTACTATTGCATCGCCTACTTCAACTTCCTCGCTGATCAAAGCATGGGGTAGAATTATGGTGGTGTCTGTGCTACGATCTCGTTTGCTCAAGTTGATTACTATCCAAGGGCCATTTTCGAGAAAATTCGTCAATTTAAGAAGACTCTTGGGGAGAAAATGGATCTCAGTTAGGTAGGCTTGTTCTGCCCACTCTTTGGGGGTAGACAGGTACAGTTCACGCTATCATCAAAGAATTGTTTCAAGCACAAAAACGGTAAATAGACAAAACAAATTCGTAAAACACAAGATTCCGATGCATATCCATCGCTGTTATATCATTGGCATGTAGTTTCTATCAGGGATTGACTGTTTGGAGTTTGTTTCCACTCTGGATCAAACCAACCACTCAGCCAGCGCATGCCCAACCCCACCGACAAAAAGTGGCCAACTCGATCGGTAGTACGGTACTCACCGATGCACTTGCCGAAGCCCTCCTTCTGGAGTCGGCCGCTGCCCTTGGTCATCTCGTCGAAGCGGCGCTCGACGGCCTTCCACCCCTCCTTGCCGCCGGAGGTCTTGTCGAGGAACCGGAGGCCGCGGAGCCCCACCTGGGCGCTGGACTGCATCCGCGTCATCCGGCCCGGCCGCATCCCGGCCACCCCCTCGGGCACCTTCATGGACACCCGCGACGCGAACTGCCGCACCCCGGACGCCAGCCGCGACGGCTGCTTCATGAGCCCGCGCGCGAACCCGCCCGGCGGCGGGGGGAGCCTCCCCGCCCCCGCGCCCGGCGACTGCGCCCTGCCGCCCCCGTCGGCGGCGATGCCCTCCAGCGGCGGCGACCGCCGGTCCCCGTACCCCGCCATGCCGCGCCCCGACCAGACGACAGCAATGCCGCCCGCCGCCGGCCGGCTCGCTCACAACGGCGGAGGCCGGCAGCTGGGCCCACCTGCGGGTGAGGGTGTGGGGTGGGGGAGGGAGAGGAGGAAGGGGACAGAGATGGCGGGTAACATGCGCGTCGTCTCCCAGTTATAGCCGTTGAGGCGCCGCGCAGCCACAGGGATCTACCTGACGACGGCGCGCGGGCCGTCGGATGCGGGATCGGCGGCCCGCGTGTCTTCCTCCACCGCCCGCGAGATATCGAGTCGGCGAGCTTTGGGATATCGCGCTACCGTATCGCGTGAGTTCTCTTCCTTCTCGCACGGGCAAAGGCCGTGCTCGTGCGCGCGTGGGCGTCCGTGCACCGTCGGATGGGGAACGTGGGGAGAGAGATGGGAGGGGGCGCGTTAGGTAGGCGGGGAGAGAAACGTGGCGCCTGCTCTCTTGGGGTGGGCACGGCGGTGCTCGTTGCTCGGAGGCTGACGGCGTGGGCCCGGGCGGAAAGGGAGTCTGCTGGTGCGTGTCGTGTGTGCTGCCTGGACTGGTGGTGGTCTCAGGCTTTGCCGCTGGCAGCTGGGCCACGGGGGCCAATCTGGAGGTGGAGGACAAAAGCTAGGCATATCGATGTCAAATTTATTTATTTATTTTGTTAGGACTAGGGTGTTATTGAATATTGACGGTGAAGATGAACCCTCAGCTCTCAACTGTTTGCTTTACAAATCATGTGCGAAATGCATGGTTTTATGGTGGGGGCACGTTGCAGTGACACCGTGCACGTACAATGCCAAATTGCCGTCCTGAGAGTATACATACTGCGTGGCGTAGTAATCATAATCTGTACTTGACTAATTAGGACAAAAGTGCACTGCTGGCAGCATCAAGGCCCCCTACAAAGCTCGTGCCAAGACCCACCACGCACACGGATGCCAATCTATGCTTGTCGCGGACGATGAAGAGCAGAGCAGACCTTGCAAAAATGGGTTTCTCCTCGAGTACGACCTCCAATTGTCCGTTCTCTCCCTCTTCTCGGGCCAACAAAAGAAAAGCGTGCAATGTACTGTATGGTCGTAGAAGCTGGAGCCACATGAATCGCCGGCGTTGGGTCCAGACAATTTATCCTGCTGCCCGGATATGTACTGATGTCGTCACAGTGCCCATTGCGGCAAGGCCCGTGCATATCCTTGCGGCTGCCCGCATCTGTCGCCGGGCATGCTGGGAAAAAAAACTTATATATTACTAGTACACATCTTCGTCAGAAATGCACGGAGATCACATCGTTTTAGCTGCAGCCTCAGATCTCACATACTTTAACTGTATAGAAGCCTCGCAAGAGAGTACATGTACATGGATGCATGTTGAAGATTTCCTGTTCTCTGCAAACACAGACGGGGCCAAGCAACAGACATCGTTAGCCGATCGAAATGACTGCGAAAGGTAAGGGGCACCTAAAGCTTGAAATGATTCTAAGGCAAGAGAAGGCATGCCGGAAGGCATGATGGGTTTACCGTTGGAGAATAGAAACGCTGATCTGGAGCTGGAACGCCCTGTCGCTGCCGGCCACCCATGTCGGAGCCGGAGCAGAAACGAAACGAGACGCATCGTCACGCGTGGCCTCTGGATTTGGTGAGGTGGGGATGTCAGACGCCCGAGCGAGCCAACGTGATCCCTGACGCCGAAAAGGCGCGGGTCAATGTGATCGGGCGGCTCAAGGAGAATTCCTTGCTTGCGAGTTCATGAACGTTGTATCCAGCCAAGTATATGGTTCATCAGAATTATTTTTTACGCATCTGAAACCCGTGGGTGCGTTCTGCCTGTCAGGTAGCCCCTCTTCTTTTTCAGTTTGCAAAAGCACCAGATGTGAAAGCCATGCGTACAATGTATGCTGCCGGTCGGATCGGGCTTTTGCGAAAGGCGCCAATGATCTGAAATCCTGTCTGCAATTCTTTATTTCAGGCATTTTTACGATGTACTACTATCATTGCAACCTCTGAAAAAATGTGCTCCTACTCGGGCAGCTTTACCAAGCATGCTGCTCCACTCGTCAATGTCATCAAATGATAAGAATCAGAGGACCCTAAAAAACACTTCTTTTTGCCTCCAAGATTTACACAGTCGTGTAGTACCTTGCTTGGTCGTGGTCACTAATAAGACTGAAACGACACGAAGGTTGTTAGCTCACCAGATTTCTTGACCACCGGGGTCTCCAAATTGTAACACGGCTAAGAGCTTGCTTCTCCAGTCGTAGGCAGCTGGAACCTGCGTGCAGCCCGCAGCTGCTGAGTCTGCCGGTACGAGCTGAAGCCGTCGCCGAGGGAAGCCGTGGACGTTCGTTCGCCGCCGCGCCACATCCACACGACGGGTGGCCGGCCGTCGGCCATGCCGCTTTCGCGCCCACGACGGCTAGAAATGAGACACCTGAACCCCCGCCAAACGGAGGGATCCGAGCGAGAGTTGCCGCCTGCCGCCTGCCGCCTGCCGATGACTGATCGCCTCTTGCTTGCTCGCGAGCCGGTGGAGCACGCTGTCGGTGCGTCTCTATCCCCGTCAGGTAGAGGGCAAGCTAGCGTCGCCGGCCTGCGAGGGGGCCTCGGTGGGTGGATAGCCGCACGTGCTCCTCGTCCATCGGGGGCCCTCCGCGGCCTCCGGCCATGGCCTGGGCCTGCCGCCTGCGTTGCTTTGCCGCTGCCAGCCAGCTCGACTGACAGCGAGCTTAAAGTTGGTTTGGAATTCCTTTTGCGATCAGCAATTCAGCAGGGAAAGGGAGATTATCATGAGGCTCCTTTTGGCCTGATAGAATGATGCTGAGTGCGCTTAGAAATTTAGAAACTGCACCTCGAATTTCAGAGAACAACGCACACAGGACGTGCGATCGGTTGGGTTACATAAAGCAGCGTTCACACTCGACCAAAAGATAGACGACCGAGTGATCACCGCCTCACGGCATCGTTCTAAGAACCCAAAGCCCGGCCTCCCTATGATTAGGTGCTCCATCATTGCAAGGGCTTTCTTTATTAGGTGCTCGGATCTTCAGCGACGGTTCACCGGATTCTTCAGTTACGCGGAGAGGCCTTGTTCAACCGGCAGCCCTGCGAGGTTGTGCTTGCCACTAAAGAAATGGCGCTCGGGATAGAATGTTCCGAGCCACAGTTGTTTATACGCCAAGGCTAGGATCACCACCGGCCTGCTGCAGCGGGGACGAACCGACCGAGCAGCTGACAAATCTCTCACGAGAAAGAGAGGCGAGCGACGAGATCGGCGTGGCCGCAGCGCGAGAGAACGAGAGACCGGCGTGGCCGCAGCGCCTGCCCCCGCATGTCTCGCACGCCGCCCGATCAATCAGGCCGCGGGAGTCGTCGCAAAATTGGTGGCGAAGAACTGGGCCGCACGTTGGGGTTATTGGGCGGGGGGAGAGAGGGAGACCAGATGCCGGAGTCAAGAGGCGACGCCACCTAGCTCCGCGCCCAACCAACCTCCCTCCCCCTCTCCTCCTCGCTGAACCTCTCCCGTTTCCGACGGGGTTTTTCTATGCCGCGTGGAGAAGCTGCCGCCGAAACCATAGGAAAAAGACAAACGTAACCAGGCGCGTTCATTCCTGCCTGCTCCTCCTGCTGTTTCCTGTGTGCTTCGGGACTAAGTGGCAACTGGCAAGCAGCAGACCGAACGATTATTCTACTCGAGACACAGGGATCAGTAATCTATATCATACTCTGGATGCGCTAAGCACATGGCTGTGATCACTTCCTGACGGTTGTTTACCTGCTCCCCCTCTGCCTAAAACCTAAAGGAGGCATTCATTCTGCACATCGGTGTCTGCCCTGTGGTACGATCGTTAGGAGGAACCGAGATGGTCGGCATTATGACTCCCATTTGAAATCATCAGTGCCCGACCGAGCTTCCGGCTGCTCTCCGCCAAGGGGAAACGATAAGAGTCTTGTCAGTGCGCTGGTAGCTCATCGTTTTCAGAGGTCAATGGGCGCTAACAAACTTGGCGACGTCCGGGGGTTCGTTCCCACGTGTAAGAAAGGTGTTGTACTTGGAATATTCTACAAGATTATGGAAATTATAAAAAACTACCTTTGTAAAGAATATGATCATGACAAGGTAACAAGGTTCTAGAAGAGTGGAGGACATGTATGATTCATAGTTGTCATGTTTCATGGTGAAGTGTGAGATGTTCTAGAGAAGAGATATTTGTATGATAGGATAAAGATGGAGAAAAATCTAGAATTGTAGAAGAGTGTAGAAAGTGGACACATGGCAACACCATATGAGCCATTAAGTCCTATATATATGGGGTCACTCCCCTCCCTAAGCCATGTCAAGTAGAAGCCATTTGAAGATGATATAGCTAGCCACCATGGATAATTGAGTGACATGCCATTGGATGGCATGAGTAGAGTGTGGTAGGGTAGCCACATAAAAAGTGTAAGGGTTGTTGGGTTGTGAATAGAGAAGTTGAGTTCCTTGTAGAGAGTTGGTCTCCCATATTAGTGTCCAGGTGAAGATCTCATCGTTATAATGTGAGTATAGGGTCCACGGAAAAGTGATATCACACTACTTTGATATCGCTTCTTGGAAGTTGATGTTAAGGTTAGGGACGTCGATTTCTCAACAAAAGGCTTGGCGATCGAGTCTCCTGATCACATCAAAACAGCTTGGAGAGGTGCAGGCCAATGCAGGGAGCACTGGAGCAGTACATGTGGCTGCATAATTTTGACAGCCACTGGGATATGGTTAGCGTATCTTAGTCATACAGGCAGTGTGTGTAGGACGGTACCACACGATTCATGGATGAAGTGGACACTTCCTTGCTCGCACATCAGCAAGTTGGGTTGGGGGCTACAACAACCATTTGAAGGAATAAACAATTATATGGGGCTGGCGTCAGAATAAAATGCAGTCAGGTTTTGGCGTCTGTATAGCGGTTTTAGGTGTACATTGTCTTTTTTATCAGGTCAAGCCAGGACAGATTAAGACTCGTCTAGTGCGTATTTCTCCGGTCAAGAGTACAGTTCATTCCTAGCTGCTAAACCGTGTCCATTTCACCTTCCACGGATATAATGGTTGCACGAAAGCTGTATCCAATCAGGAAATCAAGGTACAGGCAACCGAAAGAGAAGCTGCGATCTCTTTAGACCCTGTATATTTTTTTCTCTGCATTTATCTAGCTACGTTCTCCCTTCTGAATATGAAGATGTACAACCCTTCTGCATATCTGTCTATTTGAGGAAAAGAAAAACCAGACATCGATTCTGAAAAAAAATAAAGAAATAATAGTTGACATGAACGATCTTCAGACTCTGTGCATTACTGTATTGCTAAAATTTGAAAATATGAAGCTACATCGAATTGAAAGCAAGCATTATTCACGACCGTTGCAGTCGTGATGGATGAATGCCAACTGACCAATGACTCGCTCTTTCTCGATTTTGTGGTGTGGCTCCACTATGGAAGCAGACACATTGCATCCTTTATTTGATTCTCATATTTGTTGTCTAGTGTCAGTTTTCAGAATACGCATAAGATTCTAGTGGTTTGTGCAGGTCATAATCACTTGAATTGGAGTAAAGGTTAGCGGTACCTGTTTAGCTTTATCTAAAAAGAATCCCTCCATGATGCTATAAAATTTGTCTTATAGTTGGCTAGTGATCAGCTCGATCCCTGCTTGCCGCCTGAATAAATGCCTGGTGATCAGCACCCTACTACTGCCACCAGACCACTCTCTGTCCAAGAAAGCAACTAGCGAACCCTTCTCCGTTCACTCTGCAGTAAACACCTGAAACCGGCAGCATCATTCTCTAGCACTTGAGGTAAAGAAGTGGCATTAGTAAGCTGGCGAATACGCTGTCTTTGTTCAGGCACTGCTGCTGAGAGCAATGCGTTAGCGTAAACCTGCTTCTTTCTTATCCTCCGATCGGCATCCCCCGCTAACACAGGTGGTTACGGTATAAGACACGTGGATGGAAAGCATTTGGAATTTGGATGGCCCGATCACACCCACTCGCCGTCGTCGCCGTCGCCATCCATCCCTCGACCTGTCCGCTCGCACGCAGTACAACCCGCGCCGTTGCTTTCGTTCTTGCGATCAACGTGTTCGTCAGGGATTCAGCTGGGCGAAACGCCATCTGGTCGCTGGAGAGACAGCATAGAACGTGGGACTAGCACTGTAATCTAAGGCTCTGATGAGATCTTGGCCAGAGCAGTCTGCCAGTCTGCGGTCCGCACGTCCCTTTCAGGGCCGCAGGTTCAGGGATCTTCCGAACAGACGAGTTCCTGAGCCGAGAACAAGACACCCAAAATTTCTTCCTGGTAAATCCCATCCCTACCTTTCACGAATATCTTTGTTGTCTGCTGCAGGAAACCCCAGAAGCATGCTGCCTCTCTTGTGGTATTCGGTTGCAGCTTTTTGCTGGCAAGTGGGTTTGGGTTGTTTTCTTTCTTCTTTTTTTACGAAGATTTGCTGTCCTGTGATGTGTGAGTTCCATGTAAACAAATTTTGAAAAGCTAGTATGGTGGTATGAATTGTGTGTGACTGTGAGTCGAGGGCCCGGACCCTATCACATTTGACTGGCAATGGTTTCTGAGGGCTCCCCTTTGCTCAAAACAATGATGCTGTACCAGTTTGATGAGACCCCACCGCTACCAAGATGATGTGAACGTAGTGATGAAGGACTTTCGATCCGTTTGTTAGGAAAAGGGAGCTTCGATTAAGACATCGATCCCATCCCGTGCCATTTCTTTATGTGAAGCAAAAGCTTGATCTCGCTGTCGCAGTGCAGCGAGGCACTGACGAGGCTTGGCACGGAGGTTTTGATAGAGCTCGAAAGTGTGCTCAATGATTAAACTTTAGTAGTTTTACCGTTATCTCTAGTGGAGAGCTTTCTTTTCCCTAGTGAACTGAGTATAATCGGGGTATCTTTTTGCTCCTTTTATTTGTTTATTGTTGTTTTAAGGTGGATGAATCATCCGTTGATGCGTCCCTGTTTACCAAAAGGAAATGTGCGACACAATGGACAGTAAGGTAAACAATTAAAAAATAAAACTAATACAAGGTGCCAACATCCGTTGTAGTCTAGCTGGTTAGGATACTCGGCTCTCACCCGAGAGACCCGGGTTCGAGTCCCGGCAACGGAAATTTTTACACTCTCTTTTAATTTCTTTTGTAGGAACTGCTTTTGCTTCCTGCAGTCACGGCGGCTCCTCCGTTGAACGCAGAAGTTCAGCCAAGCAGTCGAACGCCAGGAGGCCAACGTGTACCGTGTACGACTGCTGCTAGTCTGCTGCGCAGGGATACATGTGAGTGTAGGTGGCCATGCAGCCCGTGGCCCGAGAGCCCGGCACGAAGCACGTTTTTTTAGCCCGTACCTAACCCGGTTCGGCCCGTAACTCTTTGGACTCGGGCTGGCACGGCCCGCATCATCGTGCCGGGCGTGGGCCGGTGCGCAGGGATACATGTGAGTGTAGGTGGCCATGCAGCCCGTGGCCCGAGAGCCCGGCACGAAGCACATTTTTTTAGCCCGTACCTAACCCGGTTCGGCCCGTAACTCTTTGGACTCGGGCTGACACGGCCCGCATCATCGTGCCGGGCGTGGGCCGGCGCCTCGGCCCGACGGGCGGCACGGCCCGGCACGAAAATGCTGTCCCCGGCCCGTTGCCGGCCCGTCAGCCCAGCAGGCCGGCCCAGCAACGGTCGGGAGGGGGGGGGCATAAGCCCTCCGCGGCCGGCGACGCCCCCCCTCCGCAAACCCTACCCCATTCTCCCCTCCACCTGCCGCCTCCTCGTCTCCTCCGCTGCGCGTCTGCGCTCCACCTCCAGGCTCCTCGCCTCCTCAGCTCCTCCTGTCCCGGCGAGTCGGCGACGGCCGACGGCGACCGGCGCGCCGCCTCCTCGCCTCGACTCCTCCCGTCCTCCGCTCCCGGCTCACCTCCTGAGGCGTCGCGTCCGCGTCCGCGCCTCCGCAGGGAGTACCTGACCGCCTGCCTGGCTCCCTGCCTTACCTTTTGCCTTGCCGGCTTGCCACCAGCACCGGCGCACCGCCTCCTCGCCTCGACTCCTCCGTTCCCCGCTCCTTGACTCCTCCCGTCCCGCCTCCCTGGATCTGGATCTACATCTAGATCCTCCTGATCCTTAGATCTAGATCCTCCCGATCCTTAGATCTAGATCCTTCTGATCCTCTTCTTGTTCTCCTGATCTTGTTCGTGTCGTCCTCTCCAGCCCGGGCTGAGCCGCTGAGGCGTCGCAGGTATGTAGATGAGTAGATCCTCCTGATCCATTTCTTGTTCTCCCGATGTAGATCCTCCTGATCGTGTTCTTGTTTTCTGATCCTCTTCTTGCAGGTAACTGTCTTCTTCTCCTGCTCCGGGCTCCGGCGTCGCAGGTAACTATCTTCTTGTTGTCCTCCTGAGTCCTGATCCCCTTATTGTTCTGCTATCTGCTGATCCTCTAGTTGTTCCTGATCTTGTTCTCCTATTTTTCTTGCAGGTATCCGTCGCCCCGTCGGGTGCCGCGCGCCGTTGAGTGACGGAGCGGTTGAGGCCTGAGACCTGAGGGACACCCCGGCCCCCGGCTGCCGCCTGCCCCAGGAGGTCGTCGTGATGGACGAGAACTACACCATCAACGACGACCTAAGGGCCTGTGGCCTGCCAGGTAACATCTTGATGATCCTCTTCTTGTTCTTGTTCTTGTTCTCCTGATCATCTTCTTGTTCCTGTCTTCCTGATCCTCTTCTTGTTCCTGTCTTCCTGATCCTCTTCTTGTTCTGTTCTACCAGGCGACGATGAGGACGACGTGGCTGCCGGAGCCGTGCCACTCGTCGGTAGCTCTGCTGCTCCCGTCAATGTGGATGCTGCCGGTGCCGGAGGTACTGTTCCACCTTCTACCCCATCTTCTACCCCAACTACATCAACGGGCACCAGTGTCCGCAAGGGGAAGCGGCGGTCTGCTGCCTGGAATGACTTTGAGGAGTTGTTCCAGGAAGGCGCCAATGGGAAGAAGGTAAGGTACGCTGCCAAGTGCCGTCATTGTTCTCACATTCTTACTGGCCGGTCTTGTGCTGGTACTAGCCATTTGCTCCGGCACCAGAAGATGTGCTTGGCTAAACAAAACCATTCTTCTCTTGTTCAGTCGCATCTGCAATTCCATTCTGATGGCTCAATTATTAATTGGGAATACAAGCCCGATCTTGCTCGCAAAGAATTGTGCCGGTTGATTGCTAGACTTGATCTTCCCCTAGGCTTTGGTGAGATAGAGGCGTTTGTGGAGTACATCCAGCGTGCTCATAACCCTCGTTTTGCTAAAGTTTCTAGACAGACCACTAATAGAGATCTTGCCAAGTTCTTTGCCGAGCATCGTCTTTCTCTTGTTGATACTTTGAAGTCTCATGTTTCTTCTGTTTGTCTTACTTCTGATATTTGGTCAGGGAATGCCAAGGAGGACTACCTTAGTGTTGTTGCACATTTTGTTTCTGCTGATTGGGAATTAGAGAAGAGAGTCATTGCTCTTAGGTTGATTGATTGCTCCCATTCTGGTGTTAACATTGCTGAGCGTATTGAACAAGTTGTTTCTGAGTTTGGTTTACAGGATAAAATTTTCTCTATCACACTTGACAATGCTTCTGCTAATACTTCTGCATTGTCCACACTTATTCCCAAATTTGTTGGTTATCTAGGTCCAGATCCCGAACCTCTTGATTCTGATTCTGATTCTGATAAAGCACTTGTTGGTCTTTTGCATCAACGTTGTGCATGTCATATTATCAATCTCATAGTGAAGTCTGGTTTGAAGAGGATCAAGGCTTATCTTGAGGCTTTTAGGACTGCAATCTCTTTTTTGAACTCTTCTAATCAATGCATTGCAGCTTTCCATAACTTCTGCATTGTCAAGGGGGTACGCCCTCGTAAGTTTGGTTTAGATATGGATGTGAGATGGAATTCTACATATCTCATGCTCAAACATCTACTACCATATAAGAATGTCTTTTCTGTCTTTATTTCTGCTCATTATGTGCACAATGGCCAACCACTTCTGACTGAAAACCATTGGGTAATTGCTGAGAAAATTTTGCTGTTCCTTGAAATGTTTTATGATTCCACTGTTGCTTTATCTGGTGTTTACTATCCAACAAGTCCTTTGATGTTGCATCATATTATTGAGATTGCTGGCCATTTGCATGGCTAAGATTCTGATCCATTGCTCAGAAATATTGTTGTTCCCATGAAGCTTAAGTTTCTCAAGTATTGGCAGAACATACCTCTGTTGTATTCCTTTGCATTCATTTTGGATCCTAGAGCCAAGGTGAGAGGTTTTCATAATGTTCTCCAACTTCTTTCTCAGACAGTTGGTGTTGATTACTCTTCTTATTTCACTGAGGTAAGAACTCGATTACATAAGTTGTTTAACAAGTATGAAAACAAGTTTGGTGCAGTTCGATTGCAAAGGCCCGCTCAACCTTCAGCTGCTACTGGTAAGAAAAGAACAGCATGGGGTAAGATCTTTGGTGGTCCCGGTACATGTGGTTCTCATGTTCTTTCATCTACACCTCCTATATCTCCTGCTTCAGAGCTGTCATCCTACTTGGACAGTGATACTATTACTTGCTATGACGATGACTTCAACATACTTAGTTGGTGGCATGAGCACAAGCTATCCTATCCTATTTTGTCCATACTTGCTAAAGATGTTATGTCTGTTCCAGTTTCCACTGTTTCTTCGGAATCTTGTTTTAGTCTAACTGGCAGGGTGATTGAGGAGCGGCGCCGACGGTTGTTGCCGGAGACGGTGGAGATGCTGACCTGCCTCAAGGATTGGGAGTTGGGAGATGCAAGAGCCCAACATGATGTTGAGAAGGAGGTCAATGAACTGGAGGAAACTTACAAAAGCCCCTACCCAGACATGGATGAAGGTAAGTCCATTACTCATTACTCATCTTGTTCATTTGTTAAACACTTTGAATTGCAAACACTAATGTTTTTGGCCTGTTGTGCTTGTGCACCTCTAGGCCTACCCCAGGACCAGGAGCAAGCTGAAGGCCGAAGCCTGTTGCCTGTTGCCTGTTGGACTTGGAGACTTGGACTGTTGGTCTGTTGCGGTGTTGCCTGAATGCCTGTTGGAGTTTTGGTGTTGGCTTGGCGGCTTGGCCAGTTGTTCATTAGATTTTATGACTGTCAGTCTGTGTGTGTCTCAAACTCTTTGTAATGTTGAATTGAAACTGAGCTAGCTGTACTCTTTTTCCCTTCCTAGGGTTTTCTCACAAGGGTGAGTTTTTACCTAGGAAGGTTTTTAATGAGGCAGCCAACACTTGATCACACAGATCAAGTGTTAACAGCTCTAATAATTATGATTGTGTCCATGTGATGAATGTGTCATATGTGATTATGCCAACACTTGAATACTTGATTAACCTTCTATTTTGATTTTTGAATGTTTGATAAACTTGAAAATTTTTGAATGTGTCTGTTTTTTTCCTCTTGACGGGCTGTGGGCTGGCCCGACCCGTAAAAATGGACGGGCTCTTCGGGCCGGCCCGGCACGAAAAAGGCCTCACGGGCCCGTGCATGGGCCGTCTCCACGGCCCGTGGGCTGGCCCGGCACCGCACGACGGTGATACCGTGACGGGCCAGGCCCGGCACGAAAACGAACGGGCCATGCCGGGCCCGTGCCGGACCGGGCCGGGCGGCCCGAATGGACATCTATACATGTGAGTTTCTTAAAAAAAAAAAAGGATACATGTGAGTTCTGTGCGTGCGAAGACGCAAGGAAAAGGGTTTGTGCTCACCCTCAAGCACGATGGGCCGTATCCCTCAAAGCACGATGGGCCCATGTATCCCCCAGCAGCCCAAAACTTGACCAGCGCAGTAGCAGGCTGATTTGGGATTATACTTCACCATTTTGGATTAAAAGTGCAATGCAATTTCCGTGTACCGTGCACGACTTGCTGCTAGTCTGCTAGATTGCAATGTGCTCAGCTGCTCAGCTTTGGTTACCGATTAATCGAAAGTAGAACCGTTTCTGTCAGTTTGATAGTGAATTGCTTGCTTCCCGCTCTCCATTGTCTATAGTACCTACAGGATTAGCATAACAATTGCCCTCCCATTCAAAACCCCTTTCCCACAGCAAAACTTTATTGCATAATTGCATTCAAAACCACATTGCAAATGCCAGCACATGTACCATTATATTTTGAACTCCTTCACGAATGACAGCGAACTCACCAGTTCGCAGAGCAAATCAAGCATTCATCGATTCAAAAAAATTACTACCAGACATAATGCCGCCAGTAACGAAATCTTCGGAGACACTGCCATTGCCAGACAGGAGAAGCTAGTCACAGAGATTTCCTTACTACTGTAAGGAGGCAATAGCAATCAGCAGCATCTTCTCAGAAAGGAGAGACCTCAGTCGAACACCTCGAGCGCGTCGTACTCCGGGCCGGAGATGGCGTCGGCCATGACGGTGGCCGGAGTGAGGTTGCCATCGGCCTCCAGGAAGAGACGCACCAGGTTCTTGGAGTAGCCGCTCACCAGCGCCGCGCCCTCCTGCGCCGCCACCACAGGCATCGACGCTTTGGACGTCCCCACGTTCCAGAACACCACCTCCGGCGCCGCGAACCCCTCGGCGCTGAACTGGTTGATGATGCCCTGGTACTCCGTGTCCCACGCCGCCGCGGGGCCGGCCCACCCGTCGAAATCCATGTTGCTCAGCACGAACACCCTCTTCACCATCATGTCCCTGCGCAGCCCGCCCGCCACCGCCGTGCTCAGGATCTTGCTGAACACGCCCTGCAGGTTGGCGCCCTTCTTGCGCGGAAGGAGGGCCGCCAATAGCGGCTGCAGCTTCACCTTGAGGTTGGCGCCGTGCAGCTTGTGCAGCTGGTGCGTCTCGTCGAAGGTGATCACCCTCCCCTTCCACGGCTCCTGGCTCAGCTCCGGGATCAGGAGTCCCAGCGCGATGGCGGCCGAGGTCGCAGGGTCCGTGGCGGGACCGGTGAGCCCGCACACCGCGATGCAGTTGTCCAGCCGGCCCTCCGCGGCTAGCGCGGACACCATGCTGCGCCACTGGAGCTCCGCCGCCTCGTCGTGCTCCCCCTTGAGAGCCGCGGCGATCAGCTCGTGCGGCAGCACCGCGCCTGCAGCCACCCTCGCGTGTCCCGTGCGCACCTCACCGAAGAAGCCGGTCACGCGGGGCTTGTCGCGCTTATGGAACGCCTCCTTGTACTTGTGCATCGCGACGGACGCCACGCGCGCGTACGGAAGGTCGTCCCACTTGCCAGCGCTCATGTACACCTCCGGGAGCTCGAGCACCTTGCGAAGCGGCACCAGCACCTCGCGGCGGAGCTGGTTGCGGACGCGGTAGGTGTAGTGCTTGTCGGAGAAGTTGAGGTACTCCTGGTTCGACTCGCGCGGGAAGATGCGGCAAGCGATGGCCTCACAGAGCAGGGTGGAGCGGTCGTAGGACGAGCGGAGCGACGGGCACCACTTGGCCGCGAGCCCGATCTTGGCGGTGTCCTCGGCGCGCAGGTGTTCGACGTCGGACTTGAGCAGCTCGGCGAACGTGTCGACGACGCGGTCGTAGAGGTGGCGGAAGGCCTCGTCGGAGGCGTAGCGAGCCAGCGCCGCCTGCGCAAGCTGCGCCTCCTTGTTGAGCCTCTCCTTGGCAGCCTGCGCCCGTCGACGCCGCGGCGGCGCTTCATGCGGTGACGACGGCCGTCGCCCTTGCGGTTGTCGTCGTCGCGGGGGCCGTGGAGGACGAGGTAGAGGATCTCGGGGAGGTCCTTGAGGCACCCGAACCTGGCGAAGTTGGCGAGGTTGGCGGCGAGGGTGAGCGGGTGGCGCGCGTGCATCCAGAGCGCGGCGGCGTAGAAGCCGTCCCTGTCGGACTTGCCGAAGCCGCGGACGCCCCGGAGATGGCAGACGAGCTTGAGGGCGGTGCGCGCGTCCCGGGACCAGGCCGCGTCGAGGAGCGCGGCGAGGTCGGCGTCGGAGGTGACGCCGGGGATGACCTGGAAGAAGAAGTCGACGCAGGGGTCCCCGGAGGAGGCGTACGCGAGCGGGGGCCCGACGTCCTTCTCCGTCGTCGGTCCTGGCGCAGGCGAATCTTCGTCCATGGATGAGTTCTCGTCGGCCGAGTAGACGGGGGACGAACAGCGGGTCGGCTTCGGCTGTGGCTTGGGATCAGCGTTGAAGGCGACGGCGACGGGCAGGCCGACGAGGGCGGTGGCTGGGGCCATGGCGTCGGCCGCGGAGGGGTTGCGAATTGTGGTAGGGTTTAAGATCGAGGCGAGATCGAGACAGAAAGAGAGGCAGGGGTTGGAGGATGGAAGGCGATGGGAGATGAGATGGCTGCGCCAGATTGGAACGAGATTTATGGGCGGCGGCTTCGTGGGCGTGGCGAGCAAGAAAGGCCGGCGAAAACGCTGCGTGATGCAACTGACTTCAAGCCTGGGATCCTCTGTGCTGATGTCGGTTGTGGCCTTGCGGGGCCACCTACTGTTTCCATTTGTTGTGTAGTTCCAACTTCCAATCAAAAGTTTCGTTTCTTCAGTAAGCTCGGCATTGTGCATGCCCCGGCACCCGGGCAATTGGATCGCTGAAAATCTGGCAAGAGGATCCAAGACTTAGAAAAGGGGTTCAAGTTCTGCCGCACTGATAAGGGAGTACGCTGGAGGCCGTAAGATGATCAAGCCAATCCAACTAGCTAGCGAGTTGATCCTCCGTATAGAGATGCAGATCATCGAACGGATACGCGAGTGGGATGTCTGCGAGCAACACCTACTGATCATCCTGACACACTTCACCGCCATAGACTCAGTCAAAGATACTAATCTGGAAGGCCTACGACCTCGCAGTGCTGCAGAAGCGGCAACAGCCAATCAACGCATGGAGACGCGCGAAGCCGATGAAAAGAAAATACCTAATATCGGGAACGCATCATACCCAAGCTTCCGTTGTAGTCTAGTTGGTTAGGATACTCGGCTCTCACCCGAGAGACCCGGGTTCGAGTCCCGGCAATGGAATTTTTTTGCACTTTTACCTATGCTATTATAAAGTCACTGGTTCGAGAGACCCGGGTTCGAATCCCGGCAACGCCTTTATTTTTCTTTTCCTTTTTTTTATTATTATAAAGTTACTGGTTCCAGCTTACTGGTGTCATGGCCACAGCCGCTGATAGTTCAACCATAATATAGCCTAGTTGCTTCATGTCATGCATGCATTTCACGCTGTTCGGCGTGCCCTGTCCGTGAGTGAGTCCATCCAGTCAAGATTAAGCTCTTAGAATGCGGCGGCATTAAAGATGGTAACGGATCATAACTCTTGTACTTTCTCACCAATCTAATTTAATATTATATATTTTTAGCTTAAGATTAGAGTTCGATCCTTAAATTATTTACTAAAATTTAAACCTCTTTACCACCTCTACGCAACGCCTTGCCTCGTTGCTTCCTCCTTCGTTTGCTCATCCTCGGCGTCCATTTAGTGGCGCCCGCTGACGAGACCCGTAGAAATGCTCCCGCAGTCCCGCTGATGTTGCCGGTGGCCGGTGCCGGACATGCATGTCACTGACTCACGACGGTGGTGGCCCCAAGGCTCGTCTAGTCGCCGCTACGGAGTTGCAAGCATCCCCCAACGAGCACCGCCACATGGGTACACCTCGAGTACACGTCGCGGCGGCTGCCTCGGCACATCGTACATCACCGAGAAACCGTGCTGCTCTTCTCGACGAGCAGGGGACTCCTTGGATTTGGAAAGACGAGGAAGCAAGACCTGCTGCTCCTCGTTCAATCGTTCTACAAGCACGCTGCTGCAGCTGCACCCATCCTTTTCTCCCGTGGCACTTTCGTGGGCTCGTGGCTCCGCGCTGATGAGTGATGACTGCCTGTGCTTTGCCTCTCTCCTGGAAGCAGAAAGAGGCCTTCGCCGATGCATCACTCGCGCGAACAAAAGAGAGAAAATCATGCCGAGCCGGATGAGTCTGTCTGCCAAAAGCCCAAACCAATTAACCAACGCTATCACGGCCGGCTACAAGCCCCGAGAGAAGGCCGGGCCGGAGACCGGCGTGCCTAGGTGGGCTCACTTTCTCGCCAGGACGGCCGCTGGTCCACAGGTGCCCTGTCCCCTGCTTTGCTTGCTGGAGCGGCCAGTGTCCAGTGATCTCCCATTCTCATATGGGTTCTGTCTCTGGATCGCCGCTGATTTGCCGGTGCTCCGGTTAGCCTGTACGGGAAACGTTTGGCGCGAAGGTCGTCGTGCACCCGCGTAACATGGTTCCCTTAATGAGCGCGACAGGACGGACACTGGTTGAGAGGTGGAGCTTGTCCGGGACTTCCGGTGCCAATCCGCCTGCCAACGGCCGAGACGGGTTGGGAGCACGGTTCCGTGCCACCCTGTAGTAGGTCACGGCCACGCGCACGGTCCGGACGGAGTGGTCGTTGGAGCTATAGTTGGCCAAATGGGTCCGGACTAAATGGGCGGTCTAAAACACAGCCTGGAAAAGCACGGGCCAGGTACGGCCTGGCATAATTGCAATAGTATCTGGGCCAGCCCGGCATGATCGTGCGGGCCGTGCCTGGGCCGCCACCCCAGCCCGTAGTGCTGGCCCAGGCACGGTCCGTTTAACCAGGCGGCTCAATTAGTCCGTTTAAGTAGGAAACTTCCTAACCCTAATTTCTCCTATATACCCCTACCAGACCGCCGCCCTAACTAATTTCTCTTCCCCGCTCGCCACAGCTTCCCTCATGTCTTGCCGTCCGTCGGGCCGCCACTCCGGCTTTCGGCGCCGCATCGCCGGCCGCCGTTTCGGCCTCCCGCGGTCCCCTCTCCACTCGCCAACCGCCGCTCCGGCATTCCGCGGCCTCCTCTCCGCTCGCTGGCCCCAGCTCCGGCCTCCCGCGACCCCCTCTCCGCTCGCCGGCCCCAGCTTCGGCCTCCCGCGGCCCCCTCTCCGCTCCCGGGCCGCCGCTCGGTCTCATGCGGCTGTCGTCTCTCCGCTCACCAGCGCTAGCTCCGGCCTCCCGCGCGGCCTCGCCGCTGCGCCCCCGCTCCGCCAGCTGCCGCTTCGAGCTTCCCTCCGCTCTGACTCCGCCCGCCGATAACAGGCCGACACGGGCCATCGGGCTCATCGGCCCGACCCGGCACGATGATGTTGCTCCCGTGCCGTGCCTGGGCTGCTGGCGCGGCACGTCGGGCGGCCCGGCACCGCCCGTTAACGTGCCCGTGCCGGATCGGGCCGTGCCATGAACGGACCGTGCCAGAACGAGCCCATGCCGTGCTGGGTTGGACGGCCCATCTGGCCATCTATAGTTGGAGCTGCCGGCTGCGACCTTGGACGAGCAGAAGTGCAGAACAGCCAACGGCGTAAGGACGCTCAGGTAACGTCTGGCTCCGCCATGACTTGTCGAACTAGCTGTAAAGCTGTGTGACTCGTCGGGACACCTGTGGCTATATTTAACAACCACGAGAAGAATGAAAATGGCAGTGCTCGATAAATATAGCATGGTGTTCAGTTCCTCTTTCAAATTTTTTTAAAGAGAATCTTTCCATTTAGAAATATTAAATAAAATCTGTTTATAAAATTTTTTGCACGGTTGGGTTGTAAATCGCGAGATGAATCTAATAAGATATATTAATTTATAATTAGCGGATAATTACTGTAGCATTACTGTTGCAAATTATGGATTAAGTAGACTCATTAGATTCATCTCGTGATTTACCATTAATCTATGTAAAAAATTTTATAAACAAATTTTATTTAATATTTTATTTCTTTTGACGTGACCGGTGTAAAATTTTTTCGGAGGAACTGCGGTGAGTGGATGCGGGTCGTTGTTTGGATGACGCTGACGCAAGTAGCGTACGGAAAGATAAAAAGCGGTCAGCAGTTACAGTAAATGGAAGGCGTTTGAGGTGCGGAAAGTGGCCGTAGAGGCTGCAGTACTGCAGTCTGCACCGCTAGCTGCGCCTGCGGCCTGCCTGCTACAGATGTCTGCTCCGCTGCCGCCTGGGCTGGGAGGACCCCACTAGACAGTCGAACTCGGGCTAGTAGCCCTACTCCCTCGCGTGATGGATCGCGTGCTGCGGCAGGAGGCAACGTAAACATCAGTTGGATTTTGGACCGACATCTCCACGCCAAGTGATTGTTCTGCACGCTCACAATACTCCTACCTACTTCAGCTATTTTTGTGTGAGGCACGTACGAGCATTGTACAAATTTTAAAAATTTATTACTTGGTGCCTGCTAAGTACTACTCGGAGTAGCAGTGCAGATCTGCTAACACATCCCTGTGCACGACAACTCCAAAAATTCAGACCACAGAAACGAGCACAGCTCCATCTGACACGGAGAATCGGGATCTCGACGTGTCAGTGAACACCGAACCCGCCCATGTCGACGAAGTAGAACCGGCCACGAGGGCGGCCGGGGTCACTCCCAAGTGCCCGTCTTCCCAATCTCCATGCACCCGGAACCCCAGATTAATTACAAACAAAGAGGAGAGAGAAAACCCATATAAAAATGGCAAAAAACTAAGGGGAAAAGTTGAAAATTATTTAAGGCGCTCCTCCGATTTTTTTTTTTGAAAAGACTCCTCCGATTTCCCAACTCCCCAGTAGGAAGTAGCCAGGCGGGCGCTCCGCGGTTTCACGCTGACACGCAGATCAAATCTCAAATCTCAGCGGCAGCGCTGCCGCGGTACAATAATCGGGGTCGCAGCACCGACCCCTGAGCTCGAATCGCACTCCACTCCAGTCCTCACTTCCGCACTGTACGCTTCGCTTTTGCCCGCCTACGCCAGCGCCACCGGCCGACGTCGTCGCTGAGTTCGCCGGAGGCGCCGCGCCACGGGCCGCGGGCCGAGGAGGCAGACGACCAGGAGGGTGGTGGTAGGGGGGGGGGGGGGGTACGGCGCTGGGTGGCCGACGCCGCGGGAGAGGAGATGAAGGCCAAGGCCCTCCCCTTCATCGCCTTCGAGCACAAGCGGTTCGTTCCCGCCTCTCCCAGCCGCGCGCATCTCGGCGACGCGTTGGTTGGTCTACGCTGTTTCGGGAGTTTTTTTTTCTCTCGCGGAGTTCCTGCTCGAGACTTCCGCTCGTTTGTTTCGGAGATATTTTGGGGTTTCGCGGGGATCTCGATCCGGGGCGAGATATTAGGGGGCCGAATTTGGGCAATGCACCGCCTAGATCTCCGCATTTCTGACGTGATGAATTACTTTTTTTCAAAATGTTCGAATTGTGGTTCTGTGATGCTTGCAGGATCTGAGTGATGCGAAACTGTAGATTTCTTTCCACACTAGTACAGATGAATTGTTAAGCTAAATTTGGTGAGCGTGATGGGTTTTAGCAAATTGATTTGTCCCGGGTCTCTGGTAAAGAGGACTGCACTTCATGGTTGCGGCATTGGCTATCACTAGTACATTTCTGACTGACGCATTGGGTGGTGGTACAGGGACGCTTATGGTTTTGCTGTGCGGCCACAGCACCTGCAGCGGTACAGAGAGTATGCAAATATCTACAAGGTGGAAGAGCAGCCATCCTGCCGATTCCTACATTTTGCACCATGTTATTTCATCTTGCTCAGTTGCATGTATTGTGCTGTTGGCTCTGCAGGAGGAGGAAGAGGAGAGGTCCGACAGATGGAAGAATTTTCTGGATCGGCAGGCTGAGGACGGAGAATCATCTGGAGAGGACGTCAAGGTTGCACCTTCCAACGAGGATGATGGACCTCCTGCCAAGAATGCTGAGGATGCCAGGCCAGATGAGAAAACATTGAGGCAGCAAAGACCACATAAGATCCAGATATGGTCTGAAATCAGGCCCTCTTTGGGCCACATCGAGGAGATGATGAACTCACGTGTCAAGAAAAAGCAATTTTCTTCTGTTAAAGAGGGGTACACGGGGGATGAACTGCACCCTGATAATCCTGAAGAGAGCAAACCATCGGAGGATTCTGATGATGAGTTCTTTGATGTAGAGAAGGTTGATCCTAGCCAAGAAGTGCCTGCAGTTGACATTGCCAATGCTGACTCAGGTACAAATAGAGGTGCAAACCAAGAAGATTATTATCCTTGGAAGGAAGAACTAGAATGTTTGGTCCGTGATGGGCTTCCAATGGCTCTGAGAGGAGAGGTACATATTACATTTTTCTAGAACCAGAATTGATGTATTTTCTATTAAAATAACAAATCCTTTTGATTTGTGGAGACAGCTGTGGCAAGCTTTTATTGGTATTGGAGCTCGTCGGGTGAAAGGGTACTATGAGGGTCTCCTTGCAGCAGATGGTGAAAAAGACAGCAAATGTTCCGATTCTCCAACTAGGGAGTGTGGTGATGGAAAACCAAAAGCATCTCAACCATTTTCTTCTGAAAAGTGGAAAGGGCAAATAGAGAAGGTATGTGGATCACTGTGATTTTTTTACTCTAAATGGAATACAATATTTCATTTGTTAATGTCATCTTTTACTTTGGAGCCTTTTAGGATTTGCCTAGAACATTTCCAGGGCATCCTGCACTAGATGAGGATGGTAGAAATGCATTAAAACGCTTGCTCACAGCTTATGCTAGACACAATCCGTCAGTTGGTTACTGCCAGGTACATCTCTTCCTTAATGCTTATCGTATTCTTTTTCATGAAAACGAATGCCATGTTGGGGGAGCCATTCCAGTTTTCAGGTGTAATATCATCGAAATATTGGTATCTGAAGTCTAAAAACATGGCCCACTGTATGGACTATGATAGACATACCCTTCAAACTTTTAATGAAAAAGCGAAATCGATCATGGCCAAATCACATATAGTCTTTTTTTTTTTAACTTGTTTTGTTGCTGTTACTATTTACTCTTTCGTTTTCTCTCAAACTGGAAGGAGAACTGCCTGCCAATATATTAAGAAGAAGTAAAACACAATATCAAAGTACAAAGCCAAAACCAGCTTAGAGACATTAGGCCCACCTCGGCTCAAACCCGGTTGTCGCATGTCATGGGCCCACCTCCCTGTGCAATGGTTGCAGGGTCCCAGGCTGCCAAAGAAGCATGCCCTGGTGAGCTTCCTTCCCTTGACAGGTTTAGGTGGACTCCTCAAAGCTAAATCAGGGGGGCGTCCTCCTCCCCTGTCTAGGATTTTTTATTTTATAATATAATCATCAAACGTTTGGACTCACATGCACTGACTACTCAATGCTAAAACTAGTCCTAAAAATAATGCAGGCAATGAACTTCTTTGCTGGTTTGTTACTTCTACTGATGCCAGAGGAGAATGCATTTTGGTAGGTTCTGTAGTACAACTATGATGTTTCATGTTATTTCAGCTGAAATATTGATTGCATAATTGTACTGCTGAACTAAACTCCTTTTTGTATGTTTTCATGGGGTCCACAGGGCATTGACAGGCATTATGGATGACTATTTTGATGGTTACTTCTCTGAAGAAATGATCGAATCTCAGGTATTATAAGTTACTCTTTTCTTTATTATAATGCTTGCATGCTATTGGGTGGTTCACTGGTTTGACCTTTAATCTTCTTTGTTTATTTTACATTATCTGCATTTTGGTTTCCCCATAGGTGGATCAGCTTGTTTTAGAGGAGTTAGTCCGAGAGAGATTCCCAAAACTAGGTGACTTATTCCTTCAATATTTCATTATTTTACCATATGGATTAATGATATGTTAACAACACAAGTTTCACAAGAACATTCATGTACTTTTTACAGTAAATCATCTTGATTACCTTGGTGTACAAGTTGCATGGGTTACTGGACCATGGTTCTTATCTATTTTCATGAACATGCTTCCCTGGGAAAGTGGTAAGCTTTGTTTTGCGCTTTTTGAAACATTTACCCTTTTATTTTCAAAATGATATGTCCTCTGCTCTTGCAATATCTGGGTTTCTTGAGGATTGCCATTCAAACTGTGGGACCTTTTAAGAGATCACTAGTGCTATTGCAATACTGTCTCAGTGTCACTTTCTACCCTCATTAGTTGTAGTGTTCCATTAAATATATGCGTGTATGGTCTACCACCAACCTTTTCCCAGATTTGGTGTCTTCTTGATCTGTGCCACTAAGCTTGGACTAATATTCTGTATTTAGAGTACATTATGAGTTTACTATTATCTTCTCTATAATCATGCTAACCATTTTGTGGCTATTTAAAACTTTCAGTTCTCCGTGTTTGGGATGTGCTTCTCTTCGAGGGAAACCGTGTGATGCTCTTCCGGACAGCCCTTGCACTGATGGAGTTGTATGGTACTGGGGTCCCTCTTTTGCTTTATTAACACCAAACCTAACAAATATCTCGGAAGTTAGGTCATGGATGGAGGCTTATTACCAATGTTAATTGCAGGTCCTGCACTTGTGACAACAAAAGATGCTGGGGATGCTGTAACCCTTTTGCAATCTTTAGCTGGCTCTACTTTCGATAGTAGCCAGCTTGTTTTAACAGCTTGCATGGGATATCAAGCTGTAGGTGAAGCCAGGCTGCAAGAACTGAGGAATAAACACCGGCCATCTGTTATCTCTTCAATGGAACAGAGAGCAAGAGGCCTTCGTGTCTGGAGGGACACCAACAGTCTTGCATCTAAGCTATATAATTTCAAGCGTGACACTGAACCCTTGGTGTCATTATCAGAAGAACAGTCAAATGACTCGACGGATGGTGATAAGAACCAAGAAACCAGTTCTGGTAATATGAAGGATATGTATCGTGGTCTCACTATCAACTCTGAGATTGATTCTTTGCCTGATCCTAAAGACCAGGTATCCTTCTCATTATACTAAACTTTTTTCATCTCCAAATTGTAAAGCTGTGCTTTCACTGAACTTAAGAGACAGACTAAATAAAACATTTCCATTAGTTAGGTTATTCGTTGTTCAGTCTATTTATGCGGAAGTTTATATGGTGCCATTCACACTAGCCTTTGAGAAAGCTGTTCACAATTTACATCCATCCTTTTTTGTTTTTGCTGGATATCTTATCTGAATGATAAGATGGGTGGTCAGAAAAGTAATAGATGTTACATTTCGCTTTTGTTAGAGCAAACTGCTTTTTTATGAAGTACTAGGTGACTTAACTATTCCTGAAAGAAAATTGAATGGCATCCAGTAGTTTACATATCCAACAAGGACTACTGTTCGTAATCTTATAGTCTATCCTGCATTTTCTTAGTATGACAATTTATGCAAATGCATCTGGGCATTACCGCGAAGCGATAGAACTCCTGGCCCAATTAATGTTGTTCTTATACCTTTATACTCCATCATTGTAAAGAAATCTGTAGATCAGTCTTGGTTTCCTCTCTATTTTTCTCCTTGAATTTAAACTTAAATAGTAACTTTTTCCTTAAAAATCTAATAATTTATATTTGGTTTTATTATCTCAGGTGGTCTGGCTGAAGGGAGAATTGTGCCAATTGCTAGAGGAGAGAAGATCAGCTGTTCTGAGGTTAGTTTCAAATATCCAAGACTGTGTGACCTTTAGGTTGCTTGAGCCATTTCCTGTCCATAAAATATGAACAAACATTACATGCACCATTTTAAGTAATTAATTTTGGAACTTAGGTCAATCAATGATGGTTCGTGTCATATTTACCACTGGCCGGCTGCACGTCATTGTTCTGTAGCTAAACCTTGATTTTTTTTCTCACTGCCATCACCATACTCTAGTAGCCCACTAGTGAGAGCTCATCTAGATGTATTGAAAACAATCATTTTTTGGTCTACATATGTGCGAAAAGTTAGTCAAGCTTGATGATTTTTTCAGTCAAAATTAGTTGAGCTTACATGTTTTTTTTATCGAACACACGGAAGATCCGCGTATCTTTGTACTAGAGAGAAGCTTACATGTTTATCATGGATAGTGTTATCGTAAAATATTATAGTCATGGATGTACTCAAAATCATCAGAACTATATACTATAACTCTAGTTGTGCCGGTTTGTCCCCTGAAGTGGTAAGGAAATGGTCTTTGCATATCGTTACTTGCAACCTTGGGTCCACATGGCCACTATTTCATGGGTTAACAGGAGAGTGGGACGAAGATGGGGCATATGTTCCTTAGAAGTGATCTTCAACTTTCTTCCATGAAAGCCTTTCACCAAGGTATGGTGAAGATAGAGTATACAGGGCACTTTTAGATGTAAGTTAAGGTAAATAGGGAAGGTTTCATGATACTGTGCTTGAGAAATAAGTTTATTGCTCAATGTTGTGATCAAAATATTTGTGCCAAAAGTCCTTGTTCTCTAGTTGAGTAGGCTACATCATCTGCTTTACAAAATGGTCTTGATCATCACTGGTTTGCAAGCCAGAAATAGTCTGCATCTGTGATTCCACTAATATCAATATTGCTGTAACTAAAGAGTAAACTATCCTAGGGATTCATGGACAACGTCACTTTATCGGCGCAGAAAAGGTGGATATGTATGCTCTTCCTCATTGTCAGAATGCGTTTATGTTTTTGTTTACTAATTTAGAGTGGAAAATGCAATCCTTTCTATGCGGTGGTACAGAAAGAGTCATAGCTATACCTTCCTACAGTGCCTGCCCCATTTAGTGTGCCCTGCATTTTACAAGAGTTGGTCTCTTTGGTCAGTAGTCACTAGGATTAAACATGAGTGCTTACTTACTTGCATATTTAATTAACTTTTTTATTATCTTTATCTAGGGCTGATGAATTAGAGACAGCACTGATGGAAATGGTTAAGCAAGATAACAGACGTGAACTTAGTGCAAAGGTAACCACAAAAGATGTTTTTTCATATCTTTTTGATTGTTTATTGATTTTTTCTTTTTGAGGCCATGTTTGTTGAATTTGTTGGGATCTTGCATGTTAAACCTGAAGTTTGCAAAATTGTATCATATCTTTTCGCAGCCAATTTATCTGTTAGAATATCCTGTTTAATTAACAGTTATTAGTAAAGTACACCTTTCTAGATGAAAATTTCTTGGTTTCTAGGAATATAACTGTTTCTATATTTTCCTGTCAATTCCTAGGTCGAGCGGTTGGAACAAGAGTTATCAGAGCTAAGGCAAGCTCTATCAGACAAGCAGGAACAGGAGCAAGCAATGCTTCAGGTACAATTCTTATCCATATTAGACCTCGTTACCACTATATCATATGCAGCTACCCACCAACTAGGTCAATTGCAGGTCCTGATGCGTGTGGAGCAAGAACAGAAAGTCACAGAGGATGCCCGCATCTGCGCTGAGCAAGATGCTGCTTCTCAGAAATATGCTGCGCATGTTCTCCAGGTTAATTCAGTTGGAGCTAGAATCCATGCTGTTGTGTTTCCATGCTATAATGTCTTGGTCTGAGTCTGACTGTCATGTTTGCTTGTGTGGCAACTGGTCTTTTTTTTTTTGTATAGCAACTGGAAGACAGTTCTGAGTTTATAATAGCCTTTACAACCTTGCTTTTTCCTGCTCTTGAAAAAAACTGTTCCTACTGGATTTGTTGATATTTATATGCAGCTATGCTTTGCAGTACACATGCTCTGATATCTAGGTTCCTTTAAAAAGCTACAATGGCCTTTGCAATGAATGGTTTTTCCTGCTCTAAAGAATAAAGCAAGTCAATGTTCTTTGTTCAGCTTATGATTTGCTGCTTGTGTACTTGGTTATGTATACAGGAGAAGTACGAGGAAGCTATGGCTTCACTTGCACAAATGGAGAACAGAGCAGTTATGGCAGAAACAATGCTAGAGGCAACGCTTCAGTACCAATCTGGTCAGCAGAAAGCTCAGCTGCCGTCTCCTTCTCCTTCTCCAAGGTATCATTGACCAGATTAGTACTCATAATGACCAATTTGTTGAACTTGTCCATTCCCTTTTTTCAATAAGGATTTGTTTCCCAAATGCAAGTAGATGTGATATGACCTACTAATCTTTCCTTGTGAAATGTTCCACTCATTTGCTGTTGTGGTTCTCCAATGCTAACTTGACACTGCTGCTTAATTTTTCATTCCTTGAAGAACCCCAACACGAGATGGATCACCTGGCCAAGCGAACCAAGATTCATCACAGGAGTTCCAGCCTAGAAGAATAAGTTTGCTTGCTCCATTTTCCCATGGCTGGCGAGACAAGAACAAGGTATCTTTTGGTTCGTGGATTATGATTTACTGGATATTAGATAATCCTTTTATTTCATTGCAGAATCTCACTTATACTAGTAAATTATTCACTCAAACTTCTAAGTTGGGGACATCAAAATCTCACTCCTCTGACAGTTTTTTTCCCTTTTTTTCTGAAAAGATGTCAGGAGCTCTGCATTGCATTAATTAGAAGAAAGGAGTTGCGACATAAAAAACAAACAGTAACATTGCTAACTAGAGCAAGGATAACGACACTAGAAAAAACAACTTGGGATTAATAAAACTAAACACAATACACAATAACTGACCAGAACAGCAACATAAGCTAATCTGAGAGTAGAAAGACTCTGTCCCCCACATGCTCGTTGATATGGAAGAAAACCTGATCCATGACATGGCATTTTCGTTTTGGAAAATTTTGCTCAAGCACATGTAGGTGTCAGAAAGTGTTAGTTTAAGAATGGTATAGGCAGCTTGTGTCTTAAACTTTCTGTGAGGAGGTAATAGTGTGATAAGGTACTAAAGTTTTGTGTGTCTATCACTCTATTGTCAGACTGATCTTCCAGCTGACTGCAAAAGGATAAAAACATTTCACTATCTTGTTTCTAGAATTTGTGAGACCAATAGTGTGGTACCTGAAAGATGCTGTGAGTGTTATATCTTCCTGTCATTAAGATTGTCGTTCAGAAAGAGCTTGCCATGAGTTGTCTTGCTGCTTGCAATCTAAAAAAATTCTGTATGCTATAAGATAACTTAAACTGTAATTTTTATAAGTTCAGATTACTATTATACTGAAGTTCTTCCACACTGATTCAACCTGCTATTGACCGTGGTGAATATAAGTTCGGACTGCTATTATACTGGAGTTCTTCCTACCTCCTGGTAAACATTTTAGAGGGGTTGGATTCTGCCATATTTTTGGAGAAAGGCCTTTGTTTCTTGCTACGTTCCTTCGAGATTAAGGAGCGTTCTTATATATTTTGATTTGTCACATATGAGCTTTAGGTTTTACCTCGTCTAGGCTAATTGAACTTTTGCTGTACAAGAACTATCATACTTTGCCTGATTTGAAGTTATTTGTACCCTGCCTTGGTTCGTCACAGGGCAAGCAGAACGGCACCAATGAGTCAACAAATGGCAAGCTGAATAATAACACTGAAAGGGTTGAAACACCCAAGAAGGACGATGAAAAGCAGGGTGACTCACCAAAAGAGGATGAACAAAGAATAGAAACACCCAAACGAGACAGCGAGCCCAGATTAGAGATGCCCAAGATGGATGGCGGTATACCAAGTGTGGAAAGGAGCACAAAAGATATGGGCGGGCAGGAAGATCAATTGGAGGAAATAAAATTGGATTGACGTCCTCTGGCTGGTCTGCACCAATGTTGTCAAGTCACAACATAAGGTGCCATTTTTAAATTATGTATTGGTGTATTTAGTTTCCCCCACTTTTTACCTTCTTTTAGGTTTATAGATTCTTTGGACTGTAACTTGAGGGGAGAGAATGAATGAGTCATGTTTTGCCTGTTAATTTTGTCGATTGGCTGTAAGTTATCAATACACATGAAAAAAAAACCCGCACCAAATAGAAGGTAAATTACAAAGCAGTTCATGGAACATATTGCTCTCGGCTGTAAACACCTTACAGAAAGAGTACCGTTGTTCTGGTGACTTTCTGGTTGCTTTTATCATTTTGTTGGCTACTGCATCTGCACTGTCTTACATGTCTTCCCATCTGTTTTTCCATTCGGTACAGACAACTGCGTGGTTCTATGTAAAGCACAGCGTGGTGATGCCACGGAAACAATGGTCGCCGCACGAGCCAATTGCACAAGCGTTTGCTTTAATCTACCGTGCTTCCTTTTAAAAGAGCACTCGGAATACCTTTTTCCTTCACAGGTTCACTGTCAGACGTCAACATCTTCGAATGTCAAAAATGATGCGGCAGCCTGATTGAGCATGTGCCTTTCGTGCGTGCGTGCGTTCGTGCATTCGGACGAGTGGTGTCACGTCCTGCCAGCACTTTTAAGCCTCGTTTAATTTTTTAAGTTGCTATCACATCGAATATTCAGATGTATTTAGATGCCAACTTAATATAAAATTAATTGCATAAGTTGCAATTAGAGCTCTAGACGAATCTATTAAGTATAATTAATGTACGATTAGCTGATGGTTACTGTAGCAATTAGTGGTCAAATTATAAACTAATTAGGTTTAATAGATTCATCTTGTGATTAAATCACAACTTATGAAATTAATTTTATAATAAAACTCTATTTAGTACTCTAATTGGTGTTTAAATATGTGATGTGATGAAACTTATGACTTAAACTGGAAAAATCAAACGAGATTTTACATGGACAACACGCCAACACAACGCCCCACCTGAAAGGCTAGTCCATCCAAGGTGTGCTTCAAGTTTCTTTCCGTTCCCATTGATCACTTGTTTTGTAACCAACCGAAGAGTTCTTCCCCGTACATTTCCTGGTTAAATTGCTGTAGATGCCGTAGCAAACAGTTTCAGGGCAAGATAGGTTGATGTGCTGCTTACATATCTCTCTGAGCACGGACAACATCACGAAGAGCTTTCTTGACTAAAGGTGAATTCACAAGCATTCCATTATTTCCCTATTGTATACCCCGTAAGAAAACAAAGCTCTACAAAAAAATTCAATACGCACCAATCCACAATCTGAAAGCTAGATTGCCTTTCGTCTCCGGTGCTAGCGCGCGTACAGAAGATGACAACGACGTGGCCACGGTTCCACGAGCCGTGCCGAAAAACCTCGTGTCCCACCTGACCACACCGATCGCGACGCCCACGCGGCTCGTGGCAGGACTACCCTACCGTGCCGGGCGTGCGGGGTGTTAGAAACAAATTTGTTAGTCATTAATTTGGCGGTATCCCTTTATAGAGAGACATATTTTAGTGGATAGACATGATCTTTTACGAAGGAATCTAAATCTTCAAGAAATATATTCTTTGGACACACATTTTTACCATATATAAATATATAATCACACTAATCAATCAATAAATCATTTGTTTATTTTATTTCGCAGTTTACTTTTTACTTTCAACAAGTTATCATGTATGGCTCTCCGCTGAGATGGAGAACATGAAACGAAGAAGACAAGAAGAACGATGGCCGTCGCCGGCGATATGCTCGGGCACTCGGCCTACATCGAAAGAACGGCAACCACTTGCCGGCGACGACAACCACTTGCCGGCGACGACAACGGATCGATGGTCCGAAGACTCGAAGAACCAGAGGCCAATTGAACATCGAGGCCACGTCCAAGAAGAACGGCGGCCGCTCGCCGCGACACGCTCGGCCAAGAAAAACACCGGAAGAACGGCGGCCGCTTGCCGGCGACAACGACGGTGGCACGTCCCTCCACTAGTCCACTGCGACCATTTTCTTCAACAACAGCACCTGGGGAGAAGCAACCTTGACGGCGGCATCAATCCGCTCCCCGACGGATCTGCGTGGGTCACAGCATGCGTTCTGGTGATCCCCTCGACGTGAGGAAACGAAGAGCAGAGGCATTTTTACTTTTCCATGGTGTCCACGAACTCATCTACGAGAAGAAACGGAGGAACAAGAACCAGAGGCCAATCGCACAGGCTAAGAACAAAAGAATAGAAGACTACACCGGCCTTCTTCTCAACCTGTCTCTTCAATTTTATTTTTTCCTTTATCTTGCATTGCTAATCCACGGCATGCAAGAATACTTTAATGTTTCGGCCACGGCAACGATTTCGCACAGAACATCAAGAAGAGCAAGAACCAAGAACTGAGTACGCTCCATCGACGACGTCGGCGCGACGCACAGTCACCGGCGACCAAGATGTCAGGCATCAATCAGATAAATGAGGAAAAGAAGAGCAGACGTGTTCTTGCCTCACCCACGTTGTCCAGGACAGGCCACGACGACGACTGCAGTCCGCAGGAAAAAGAACTGGCAGCCCTCTACAGAGGACTGTACATTCATCAACATCAAATATTTGTCCTGAATAGATGAAGAAGATTAAGAACAGAAATTCCCAAGTTCAATTTGTCTATACATTCTTTCCCAATTTTGTCCTTCCATTGCTAATCCACGAACATGCAGGAATATTTTATTCTCCGGCCAACAAGTAAAATAATATTGTTGCAAGGAGAAAGATCAGAGGCAAACTTTTCCCTGGTAATCCAGAAGAGCAGCATTCCGGTGGACATCTGGTAAAGAACAATGACTAACAATGCATGGTGAATCCAAACGGTCAAATGGTCTCTATAAATTGCACCATCATGTGTAATTTTACATTTTACAAATGGATATTCAATTTTGAGACCCAATTTGATCTGGATATTGTTATTATTTAATGTTTTTGTGACTATGCAATCACTAGAACAACATACAGTACATAGTGATTTGTTAGTTTTGCAATTTGCTACTTATTGCAATTTTAATAATAATAATTCACCATAATTAAGCACAAAATATCATGTTATATGATCAATGAGCTTAATTCAAGTAGAATTATATAATCATAAAATTAAGCAGTAAATGCTTGATAAATGTCATGCAACAATATGCTTAATTCACGTGGAGTTATATGCAAAAGAGAAGTGTCACCTCATCATTTTGTACAATACAAAATTCTAAAACCTTATATATTGGCCATACACAAGGTAGTACCTTAGTACTGTTGCGGGATATATACTAATGATCCTCAACGTGCGTACCCAATATCAAAGTTTGGAATGATTAAAGGCTACACATTTTTCCGGTGAGTACCTTAATTCATATCTCATATTGACCATACACAAGGTAGTATCATAGTACTACTACGGGATCTACACTATCACATAGTGATTATCCTCAACGTGTGTACCCAATTTTGAATATGGTTTAAACAAGGTCTACACCAGAATGGTAACCGCCCCCACTAGTAGAACACATATGAGTGGAGTCTAAGGCATCTATGGCAATGACGACAAACTATGCCTATAGCAACGAGTTTCTCGTCCGCTAATGTAAGGTCTGCAACATTTAGGTGACTACCTTTGATGTGTTAATTCATTAGTACATGATGATAAAGACTTTTATCTTGGTGGTGAATATTACTCAACCTTGATAATAGTAGCGCTTTTATCGCCTATCAGAAATATGAGGCCATACACTACTTGTAGTCCAACTAGCATTTTGAATCTACAAAATTTTGCATATATTAATTCAAGACTCATCTTGAATTCAAATTTTAAGCATTCATCTTTGCTTAGTTAAATAGCAAAAAATAGTGCAATATATTTTGGTGACTATCTTCACTCAAATAAGCAGAGCTTATGTTTTGATAATGATCCTTGCATCGTCTATTCATTATAGAATAGAGTTCAAAACAATAGTAGTGACTTTTGTCACTTGTCAATTATAGGATAATTCCACTTATAATCAAGTACCACCTTGGTTAAATGGATCATTTAGGTATTCTAAAAATACATATCGATGCATTTGAAAATAGCTCCACATGTGTCCCTTACTTATAAGGTACCACAATTTTACCAAATTATTTGCTCACGTTCTTTAATTAGAGCAAATTATCCCAGGCAAGGGATTAAATCCATTCACAGGGAATTATTTGGTTTGGGAACTATACCACTAAAGTAGCCTTTGTCCATATTAATTATTGGCTAATTGAATCTCTTATCGAGATAATTTAATTGATGACCAATGAAATAGAATTGCAATTTATTTTAGTAAATGTGAACTTACACACCGCATCATTATATTAAATTTATTAAACTGCAATCATACAGCTCCCTCCGTTGCAGTTAGTACGTGGAGGTTGGCCTTAGCAAAATATTTCCTATTTACGTGTTGTGTATGTTTTACACATACCGATATCACCACCTCAGTATACATTCATGGCATTGAGGATCTGTAAGAAGGTATTATTATCCATCATTTATAAATACCTTTGATCGCTAATAAAGGATTAATTCACAGTCTAGTATACTGACACTATTGAGGGTAGTTCCAGACATTCGAGGGAGATGAATACCACATATATAATGCCAGGAATCCAAAGTGAATGTTACAAATTCAACCCTCAAATCCGCGTACGAACCAAAGAATAACTGAACCACAGTTCATAACATCTTATATTTGTAACACATTACAAATAGTCTGCCAAATGCATTTACTCATCAAAAGTGTCATCATATTTGATCCTTACTGATAATGTACCAGAAAGAGTGAAAGTACCTAACAAATCACTCAGCTCTCAGGTTAAAATAAGATAGGGAGAAGTATGGTCATTAGGGATATAGCTTATTTTAAGGTTCCAAGGAAGTAAATTGGGGAAAGATCCTCTTCGATAGTAAATACGAATCAACATCATGCATGTTATTAGACACTTTGTGGATATTCAAATCCAAAGCCTATGAATGTTGTTTAACATTCACAAGTCCAATATTTGTGCACATAAATTCAGGCACTGGGTCAATGGAATTTCCTAACTTCGTAATAATGGAAAATGAGATGGAGTTGTGAAGGGTGGATATTTTCACAAGCTATATTGGTTCCATCGAATAAATGATATAAAGCTACAAATTATCGACATATACTCCTTATCAAAATTTTCATACACCTTCAGCTGGATCCAGACCAAAAGTCTTAGGCAGAGTGTTGAAACACTCAAATCGGTCAAATCAAAGGTGACAATTAGGAAAAGGTGTTCTCATTAAATTGGGAGGAGTATTCAGGATAGTAATATCTTCTCATGATGCATTCTTTGTGAAAGCAAGGTGGTGAAATAGTGAGAACTTGTAGTACATGGTTTCACGCAGAGAGTGAGCAACATACCTGCATGGTATGTGTGAAAATTATGTTCCCTTATTCGATCATTGGCAGATCAAATGAATTTGATAGTTTCAGATATACAATGAATTTTGTTTCTGAATCAAAATTGAAGTCGTAACATATATTGTGTATAACTCAAGTTATATGGACTTGAAAAGGTTGAGTTGATGTGATACAACTAACCAAGGGCGTAGCTTCCATACAAGGATTGCTCCAATTGTTATGATTGCATATGTGTGTCTATAAAGAAATTCAGAAATAAATTTTATCATATCAATACACAAACAAGCAAGCAATCATCTAAGATGGATTTTGAGATAAAATTTGGGTAAAATCAAACTATACCTAACTCTACAACTTAAGCAGGAACATCAGTTTACAAATATAGAATTGATATTGTACATAAATATTCAAATAATATTGAAAATTTATATCCATCAACACTCGTAGTCAATCACTCCCTAAAGATGGATCATTTTCCATGAGGACCGTGGGATGACATCCTTGGTACCAACAAGCCCTTATGTATCCTACAAACTGCATCAGGCCTAATACTGCATTTGTAGAGATTTTGCTATAGCTCAAGATAGCGCAACGACTCAATAACATCATATAGGTGGGAGTCAAAGAGTATATCCACAGATATCAAATAGTAAAAAAGATTTTAATTTATTTTGAATAAATCATGATGCGACTAAAGTGGGATGTATAGACACTGGCTATCTAATCCTCGTATTGCTAGATTATTGGCTGATGTTATGGTAGTAAAATGTTCATTGTAGTTATGAAAATAAATTGTAATGGTAACTTCACATATCATTCCGAAGCATTACATGAATATGCATAACTTCACTGAATGATTAATTGTGATTTCTTCGAATCGCTTTGATTATCTACAAGGATAATATGACTTGTATTGCTTGAATGATAAAAAGTTATAGGAATGCAATATTACTAAACATATTGCTAAACATCTTGCAAAAGTTAGATTATTAGATAATCTCATGAAATTCGCTCATAAGTTATTACCAGCAATTACATTCTAGAAATGTAATTCTAAAATTGGTATATAAGTACTTTAATTTTTGCAAGGCTCAGGGGGAGACTATCCTTAAGTTATAATCTATTCAACCATTATATTGTACTCTTTTTCCCTATATAAGTTTTTCCTCGCAACGGTTTCTCATAAAGGTTTTAATGAGACAATATCAATACAAAAATATATGTCAAATCTCCTATTTTTCCATGGGGGTGTTTAAAGGTGATATTCAGGATATATTAGATGCCATATCTTCTGTTTTCCCTATTTTTAAGAGGGTATCGAAGATATATTATTCCTCCTCATATTTTCCCATTTGATTTTGGAGGAGGTTATTCGAATACGATCCACAGATCATGTTATTGATCTCCGAACTTGCTTATGATTTTTTCTTTCGAGATTTTCTTATATGAGTTTGCAATGAGATAATAATCTATATATATCATTTTCTCCTATTTTCCCACTGGGTTTTAAAGAAGTTTTAATGGCATATCAATATACATTTTAGTTTCTCCTTATATTTTTCCCACAGGATTTTGGAGGAGTTATTCCCATATAATCCATATAATAATCAAGGATAATTGAATACAGATTAGATGAAGCATATAAGGAGCTAATTGACGAGGGAGAATGTTAGAAATAAATTTATTAGTGATCAATTAGATGGCACCCTTTCATAAAAAGATATAATTAGTGATTTATTAGTGATAGATATAATCTTTCATGAAATAGAGAAGTACGCTACTTTCTACTTTGGAACACGGGGCCAACAGCTTCACACTCCACTGCGAAAAGGAGGAGGCGAGGAGCGCAGGCGCCGCTCGCCACGCAGCAGCCTGCTCACCCGCGGATCACCTTAAAAGCGCCCAAAATAGGGGCCACCGCGGCACGGCCCACCCCACCCACTCGCACTAGCACTGGTAATCGAGTGCCCCATCCCCCAACCACCTCCAACACACCCATCCATTTTCGCCATGTGATGCATGCTCCCCCAACAAAACTGCCCCATCATCCCCTGCACCTGCAGGTAGTCTGACAAAAAGGTTGTTCCCGACGCGGGCTCTGAACGGCAATAATTACGGTATCCGCGTTAGACGGGCTCTGTCAGTGGCCACATGTGTTGCTGCTCGAAGCCTTTCAGAGAGTTTCAGACCAAACCATTCTCGTTAGATTCTTTGGCTTTACCTAACCTAACAGGGTCCCATTAGCGAATTAGTTAACGTAAAAGCACGGTCACCACTTGGCCAGTAACAACGCAAATCTAGTCAGAGAAAGGGGCGCCGGAGCATCTAGCCGTAGCGTTAGCATCTGCATTTGGCATGAGTTTGGTTTGCCTAATCTCTAATTGTCAATTTGCCATGAGGCTAATCATCCATATTATTAATCCTGTTGGCTGCTCATTGGCCCGCCTGTCCCTTCATGGATGCTTCATAGTTTCTTTCAACCGCTGCCTCATGATGGAGGGAGGGAAGACTGAAGAGGCAGTGACGAGTTGAGGAAACGAAGCGTGCTGACTGCTGAGAGAGTGAGATAGTGATAGTGGTGCTCCTCCCACTCGCAACAGAGACGAAGACAAGCACATGACTGACAACAAGTCTTGCAACTTTATTCCCGGACCCCAGCGTCTGGAATAAACAAAGGAGAACGCGCGTTCCCGCATCCCAACGCAACATGTCTGAAACCCCCGGCTATAAAATCCAGGCTCCCTCCTCCCCAAGCCAGGCATCCTCCATCCAGCTCACCTTCTCCACTCCACCGGCGGCAGCGCAGGCCACCAGGAAGGCAGCGGAGAAGCTAGCAATGGAGTACGGGTACCCCTACAACGGCTGCGGTGGCAACAAGGAGAAGAGGCCGCCGCTCAAGCGTGGGCAGCTCAAGCTGCAGATCGCCAGGACCCTGCTGGGCAGCATCGTGGCGCCGGGCGCCAAGAACAGGGACCGCAGCTTCGGGAGATAAGCAAAGCAGGAGCGCTGGAGCAGTGCTTGCAGTGGCAGCTATCTGAGGATATGCATCCCGTGGCGCTTGACATAGAGATTGTGCAGACTGAAGAGTTTTTGTTTTTCTCTTTAATGTGGTACCTGTTGGTGCTAAGTTTTGCCCCCCTTTAGGTCTCCCCCTTCTTCTCACCTTCAGGTTCTTAGCTGCTGGAACGCAGCTCAGAACTCCCCTCTTAGTGATTAAGCAATGCAAAAGGAGAGGTATGTGCTACTATAAAATGGTTTTGGTGTTAACTGGCTGGGTTACTTCAGAATTGCATTTTAGCAGTTGAGATGAAGGCAAACAGGCAGGGGATCTTTCCCCTTTTCCCCTGTTTCTGTCTCTGTCGTCCAGCTGCCGAACTGAGCAACTGCACAAGTACTTCTGCCGCTTCGTCGGCGGCTTCTCGGCGTTGAACCGTGCAGTCCAGCCGTTCAGTTGGCCGCATCACCCACCAACGCTCCAGCCTCTCCGCCTCCGGGCCTCTCGGTCTCGGCACCGCCGTCTGAATGGATGGATGGATGGCCATCACCCATCAGTGAGCTTTGAGCTGACACGACCGACTGGGTTCTCTGCAACTGGAACTAATTGTGCTTATCTGATGATTGAATATAAACTAATGTTGTGCATAACAAAAGACTAACACTTGGTGTGGCTTTTCTGGCGATGTAGATCAACACGCATTTGTTGTAACTGCGTATCTGACCATTTTATTATTGAGATGCAGATCTTATTGTAGAGATCTCAACAGTGCGAGGATAGCATCGAAAGCGCACCATATTTAATTTGTTCAGTACTACTGGATCTAGTCACTTTTAGAACATTCACAAAGTCTTAAAAAAAGGACTCACTCTCTTTGAGAACATTTACAAAGTTACAAAAAATAAAACTAAAAAGCAGCATTATTCTTTTACGAACCTAAGTGGGGCAAGATGCCCACCTGAAACTCATTATTCGATCAATCGAGTGCAGTGCGTGGCACCAAATTACGCGCGATGCTTTTTAGGGAAAGCACGGGCCCTAAAATATTGACATTATTGAAGTGTGTTTTGATAATAAACGAACTAATTGCATCCTCATGTGTCAAATATAAACACTTTTATACAAATATTGATAATTGAAGTAATTGTTAAAATATTTTCAAAAAATTGCAGTTAGTTATTTCAAAACCCTCAGGACTTGTCACAAACCAAGAGAACACATAATCCTCGCAAAAGAGAGAGAGAGAGACCACATAATCAAATACTAGAGAATCATATGTTCGTTCCATAATTAAGCACATTTGTTTCAGATTTGCAGGGCCATGCGAAAAAGGGAAAAAAGGAACGGGCGGTTGTAAATCCAAGGAACAAATTTTGTCGCTTCAGTAATTAAATTCGAATATCCCGTCGTAGAAAAAAGAAGCACGAGAAACAAGCTCCGGAGCACGTATTTCACAAAACTTAAATTAAAATATGCTATATAGATATGCAATTAGAATTTTTATAGTATGAGAACCTCGTACCAAAGAGTTTTGTAAACTATAGTCAATCCCAGCAAGATACTACACTAAGAATATAAAGGCACACAAGTTGCAATATGAATGCGGAAGGTTAAGAGTAAAGGATGAGGGGAATGAAACTCTGGACACAAAGATTTATCCCGTGGTTCGGTTAGGCACAAAGTCACTCCTACATCCACATTGTTGAAGCACTCACAAAGAGTATTGCTTCCCGGCAACCAAGACTGTTCCGGGACTCTTCTTGACTTGCCACCAAGGCCATGTCAATTCACCACGGTCACCTTAATTCCGCTTTCCACTAAGGAGTTTCTCCACAAAGGAAGGGGGTCTCCACGTCCCCCGCACAAAGCCGTCGTCGCCACTCCACACCAAGCCGGAGGGTCGAAGACTTGCCGGGCGAGCCACCAATGCTCCAAGAGACCGGCGCACCAAGATACAACTTGTGGTTCACTTCTAGAACCAGCACACAAGGTACAAATCTTGCTCTCTCACTCTCTCAAGAGCGAAACCTAGTACTAACTCTCACAAAGCTTGTGCTAAACCTAAAGATGTGATCAATATGCTCTTGGGTGGCTTGGAGGTGTTCTCTAGTGTGTATGGCGTTCCTCAAGACTCTAGCACCCTCAAATGACCCAGGGTGAGGCATATATATAGGCCACCAACTCAAAGTAGCCGTTACTAACCGTTTTGTCTTTTCTGCGCATAGCGTTGGTTTAACCGACCAGGTGTGTTAATTCAACCGGTCAGACTGACCCTAGCTTGTAGCCGTTCAACTCCAACGTCTCTCTGTATGCTTGCGTCATTGCACCGACGCTTGTACCAATGGATCGTCGGTTCAACCGGTCCTGATGACTCTGCTCCACGGACGCCTCTGGACGCTTCTGTCTTCTTTGTGCAATCACAACACTAATGCACCGACGCCTCTTGGTTCAGCGTCAGTTTAACCGGTCGTGAAGAAACAACCTCGACTAAAGTTGCATAGCTCTCTGATGCTATGGTTAATGCACCGACGTAGGGTTTGTCGGTTTAACCGGTTGTACATAGAAATTCCAGGCATAAGATACAACCTCTCTGATGCGACTGACATTGCACCGACTCAGCAGAAACTAACCCGTCGGTTCAACCGACCGTGAAGAGATGTTTCTGACTTGAGCAATATACTAATCCCAATTCCACCGACCCGTGCAAATTTGACGCCGTCGGTTCAACCGACCTGTTGACTGTTTCTGCCACTCGTCCAAACTGTCGTTGAGATCATCTGGAGACGATTTGGACTTTCACCTTTCACTGCATTCATTGTGTCTTGGAGACGATTTGGACTATCTTGGAGATGGTTTGAACTCCATCCATAGAACCTAAAAATACTACAAATTTAAGCTCACAAACTTATTAGTTCGATTGATTATATTGGTACTCAATCACCAAAATCACAATATGATCTAATAGGACCATTTTCCTTACACTCTAACTGCCGTGAGGGCTAGTCCCTCCCTAATCTTCTTGGTTGCCCATTGGCCTGCCCGTCCCCTTTATGGATCCTATGCCGGATGAGGTGAGGAGAAAGGCGAATGGGAAGCATGGAGTGAAGGGACGCTACAGCTGCTCCCACTCGCTCACAAGTTGCAAAAGAGACAAGGACAACCACCACGCAAATGGCTCAAAACAACGTGAAATTTTATTCCCGGACCCCAGCACCTGGCGTAAACAAAGGAGAACGCGCGTTTCCATCTTCAAAAGCAACATGTCTGTGAGAACTTCGGCTATAAAATGCACCTCCACGCCCCTTCCTCAAGCAAGCAATCCAGCTCTCTCCTCAAGCAAGCAAGCAAGCAAGCAGCGCAGGCCACCGGGAGCTACCTGAAGCTCACGCACAGACCGAGCGGCCAGCGGTAGAGGAGCGATGCAGTACGGGTACCCCTGCAATGGCTGCGGCTGCAACAAGGAGAAGAGGCCGCAGCTCAAGAGGGGGCAGCTCAAGCTGCAGATTGCCAGGACCCTGCTGGGCGGCCTCGTGGCGCCGGCTGGCGCCAAGAACCGGGATCACAGCTTCGGGAGATAACCAGTGGTAGCAGTAGCAGCTACTAGCTGCGTGTAGATGCATCCGTCTGTGGTGCTTGACAAAGGGATTGTGCAAAGTAATGAGTTTTTTTCTCTTCAATTTGGTGCCTACCGACGCCAAGTTTTGCCACTTCGGTTCTCCTTCCCCTTTGGCTCACCTTCAGGTTCTTGGCTCCCGGAACACCCAGTTTAGAGTTCTGTTCTTGGGTGAAGCGATGTAGAGACACAGAGGTCTACGATTCCGTGATGCTCTTGCGTTCGAAGCTCCGAGAGTTGCTGTGCAATAACAATAATGGCTCCGATGGCAACTTCAATTGTGCTTAATTTCACAACTGCACTGTAGTTCAGCCGACGGAATTTTCCCCTCTCTGCTCCCTCGTCATGCTGTCCAGCTGCGCTGAACTGAGTAATCAAAACGACGGAGTAGAAACAAGGGGTATTCCGATAATCCGATGACGCACGAATGCTTGCTCCATCATCCAGGAGCCGAGACACCTGGCGGGTGCTGCCTCCTGCCTCGTGCGCGGTCATGGTCACTGATCGGCTGCGGCTGCCACTGCCACACGTTGCGTTGATCGTGCGGCCCAGGCCCTGGCCTGGAGGCTGGACCTCGATACCCAAGGCGATCCGGTGCCATCCCAGCACGCCACCGATCAAGCTGGATCTCGATTCTCCTACCTGATGATAAACTAATGTCGCAGATAAGAATACTTTAATGAGTCTTTCATGGTGAAGCTAATCAACCTGCATTTGTTATGCGTATCCAATCATTTCATATTGAGTTCGAAATCTTATGCGGCATCAGTACTAGATAGTATCCGAGATCTCAACAGTGCAAAGAAATCCTCAAAAGATATTTTCGCAATTGCTCGATATGATACTATCGACACCAGGCCTTAGACAAAGCCGATAAATGCAGACACGCAATCCCCTGCTTGCTAATCATCAGCAAGAGAAGCTAAGAACAGCGTGGTGGGTGGTGGCTGCTCTGGAAAATTCGCAGGCCACGAGAAAATCAGGATAAGGCGATTGTTTTGTATATAATACAGCAAAGTAATGCAAAGGTTAATCATTAAACATCATGCATCACATCGCCACGCAGGAATGCCACTACCACAAGAGAGCATGGGGGTATGAATCTGCTACTGATGCAGTGTTGTTGGATCTTAGTAGGGTTTTGAACAATGATTGGGATCACGAGTTAGGCTTAAAGATAGCTAAATGTAATATACAGAGATGCTGGTGAGAAGTATGTACACCTTTGGATCATGAACACAACTCCGTTTAAGATATGGACATCGCCTAATAGAACTTTCACTGGAAATTTCTGTAAAAAGAACATGGTGTTTCGAATAAAAAAATACCTATATGTTATGAAAGTGATTTTCATCATGAATCTCTTTAAGCCAATCGTATTCATGTGAATGCAAAAATCCTAAAAATGACTTGTATTTGAGGCATGTGATAAAACATAGTATATATGCACTTGAGATTTATATTTTTACTCTTGTCTCTCTTACTTGGTATCTAAAACATTTAAAATATCTATAAAATGCACATGAGATCATTAAAATTAGGTTATATAAAAATGTAGCAATGTTTATATAATCCACACTTGTTTTTTAAGTACTTTACATGTAATATACTGGCATTCATGTGACATTCTCACAAGGTTTAGTTCGGTTACCGCAGAAGAAGTTAGCAAGCAATCCTCCATTCAAAAAATACTAGGAGGGTTTATTTTTTTAAAAAATGAATAGTTTATCAATAATTAGTCAAACTAAAGTTTATTTAGTGTAAAAACTATTTTTTGCTATTTAAATTTTAACTATAAACAATATATTATATGAGAAAAAGGGTCAAAGTGAGACCTTGAAAATCACCAAAAAAAATCATATTCTAGAACGAAGAGACTAGCATTAGTCCTATAAAGAGGCGCCTGAGAGCATCTTGTGCTAGCATTGGCATTTGGCATGACATTAGGTTGCCTAATCTCTACAATTGCCATGATGCTAATCCCTCCCTAATCCTGTTTTTTTGCTCATTGGCCCGCCTGTCCTTCATGGATGCTTCAAAGAACTCTGAGTATGCGAGGTAAAGGTAGTGGGGAATCAGAGCTGCGAGTAAGTCAAGTGACACCTTCCCCACTAACAACAGAGACAACCACATGCTCAAAATAAGCACGCAACTTTATTCCCGGACCCCGGCAGATGGATGATTAACAAAGAAGAGCGCGCGTTCCCATCTCCTAACACAACATGTCTGAAATCTCCGGCTATAAAATGGTCGCTACCCTGCACACTCCATCCCAAGCCAGCCAGCCAGCTCTCGCCTTCTCCACCAGCAGCGCAAGCCACCGGGAGCTACCAGAAGCTCACGCACAGAGCGAGCGGCCAAGCGAGAGAGGAAGGAAGCGGAGGAGCTAGCAATGGATTACGGGTACCCCTACAATGGCTGCGGCAGCATCAAGGAGAAGAGGCCGCCGCTCAAGCGGGGGCAGCTCAAGCTGCAGATCGCCAAGACCCTGCTGGGCAACCTCGTGGTACCGGCCGGCGCCGGCGCCGGCGCCGCCAACAGGGAGCGCAGCTTCGGGCGATGAGCAAGCTGCTGCTAGCTGATCGAACACTTTAGATAGATGTATGGCGTGTTGTGCTTGACATAGGGATTGTGAAGTGAGTTTTAGTTTTTCTTCTTTAATTTGGCAGTAGTTGGTGCCAAGTTTTGCTCCTTTGGTTCTCCCCCTTTTCCTCACTTTCAGGTTTTAAGCTGCTTGACCGCAGCTTAACCTCTCTGTTCTTAGGTGAAGCAATGTGGAGAGAGATGTGTATTACTCTTTGCTGTTTTTTGTATGGGCAGAAGCAATCTATGGTATAATGATTTGATGGTAACTGGGCTTTTAATTTCCAAAACCGTGCTGAAATTCAGACCGAATTGGCTGGTAACCGTTTCTGGACCGTTCGGTGATTCGGACAGCTGCTTAACTGGATTCAAAAACAGAGCGGTGGCTGCTCTGAACTGAATTCAGAAACAGAGCCGTGGCTGCTCTGCACTGAATTCAGAAACAGAGGGGTGGCTGCTTTGAACTGAATTCGGAAACAGAGCCGTGGCTGCTCTGAACTGAATTCGGAAACAGAGCCGTGGCTGCTCTGCACTGAATTCAGAAACAGAAGGGTGACATGGGCCTGCCGCGCCCGCGGCTCGCATCACCAATCAGCCTGTTCGATTGCGGCAGCCGCCCGTGCGCGGCCACGATTTTATACGCCTCGCGCCTCCACCGTGCAAGCGGCGGCCCGATCGTTGTGACTTGCAATTCATACCCCGGTGCAGTTCAGAACTCCACTGATCCAGGGGTCTCTCTCTATTCTCTACAAGTGGTATGGCTGGCCTTTGTGTTGATGTTAACCAACCTGTACTTGTTATCTGTATCTGATAATTAAATATTGTGCTGCAAATCTTAGGCAGAATCTCAGCAGATATCTGATATGTACTAGATATCGGAGATCTCATCTCAGCAGTATGGTACGAGAGAGAGAAAATCCGTCAAAAGCTCTCCATATTTGTTCGTTATTACTACCTACTATAGACCCTGAACTTAAACAAAGCAGGTATACGCTCCCTTGTTGATCAGAGAAGCAACCCAAACAGATATTAGCACCGCCAGGATCAGCATAAGGCGGCAGGACGTGCAAATATATACTGCTGTTAATCATTACCCATCATGCTCTATCAAACTAGGCCGTTATCATGCGGTATCACATTGCCAGGCAGGAAAACCACTAGAACGGCCGGAGCATAGCGATAGGAACATTCTATTAGCTAAGTGTTGTTGGATTAGGATTTAGGAACGATATTCGCAATGAGTAGGAGCACTAAGCTAGGCTAAAAGATAACTCAGGGTTATATATGGAGATGCTAGTGAAATCTGCGTCTGTGATAAACATCTAGTAATATGGCCCGTGAGGCCATCTTCGTAGTGAATGGCAGCTGCTAGCAGCGATGCCGCTCCGGCCATCAGGCGGTGCATCAGCAAGACGCCGTCAGGGAACCCGCTGCCCCGGAGGGGCCAGGTCAAGGAGAGGATCGTCAGGGACATCGCGGCCGCGCTGGCCACGGCGGCGGCCCTCGCCTGCGACAGGACGGCCGTCGCCGGCAAGCAAGACGCCGGGGCCAAGAAGAAATAATCGGAGACAACTAGAGACTACTAGCTAGTAGGTCAGGTGCTAACTGTATGTAAGATCATGTTGTGCCGAGACCGATGCTCGCAGCACCTGGTGGTTAACCAGCCGGAAGGTAAAGTTGCCTTTCTGTGTGCCTGTCTGTTTAGCTAAGAAATGTTTGGTTTTGGTCAGGGAAGTGCACTTGTTGCGGTGGTAATAGCTAAGAAGAAATGTTTATAGCTAATAGTGTGCCGAACTTGCCTTCTGATGGGTGTCCAAGCTTATGCTTGATGGTTGTTGTGTCGTAGCTTGTAATCAAGGTGTGCGTGTAACTGTGTAATACATATGTAACCAAGCATGATAACAATTGAGCTGAGACTGATGATGACCTGACGAGACGAGCAGAGGTTCTGAGCTAGTACAGTATATACATCAGCACAGCGACATTACCGCTGGACCGGGAGATTATCATCAGTAGGGGGTGGGCGACGGGATCTGGGCTGTTCCGTCGTCATTTCGCTTTGTGTTGCCATGACCTTGGTGTGGCCGGTTAATTACGTGGTTAGTTACGTGGTCGACGAGCTGCGCTAGCTGCCCAGGGTCCAAGATCTAACGGTCACGGCCGCGTGCCGCCGGTGCCGGGCCGTGATATCCGTGGCCCTGGCCGCTTTTGCACGAACGGCATATCCTCCGGTCCAACCGGCCGGCCAAGCTGAGTAAGCAGAACCCAACAACTTTCTGCAGAATTAACATCACACGCACAGTTCGATTCGAGCCGTCGAGACAAGTAAATTCCTTCAGCAATCAGCCTCATCTTATCCATGCTTATCCATGAATGGTTCAGCAAATCGACAGAATGCAGGCGTTGACGGAAAAGGAGATCGTATGTTCCGATTATCATTGATGCGAATCAGCCTCATCTTATCAGCAAAATTTTGTGTCATTCAAGGTTCGCATCAGAACGTAGCTCGTAAGTCCGCGCGAGGTCAGCAAAAACTTCAAGGCTATATATTTGTATCTTACAAATGAGACAGGCGATTTGTTGAATGCTATAGGAATTTACAAAATCATTTTTGTGGACACAATGAATGGGGAAAATATATACAAGTTCACATCAAGAAAGCATTGCGATGCTATTTTTCACAGAAAGGGAAAAATAATCTGAATGGATTGCTGATAAAAGATAGTGCAGAGCTGCATATTGCTCACGTCACCGACTGAATAAAATCAGCAAACTATCATCATTGTGACTGATCGCTGTGTAGCGATTGGATCAAAATTTTGCTCACGAGTACAAAGTCAACAAAAATAATTTAGTCCTGTTATTCACAAGTAGCAGCATATCTCCCAAAAGGGTTACAGGATAAAAGGCCACAAGGCAAACATCAATTGTCATGTGATCATAACACCAGGCGTCATCTGTTGATCATTGCTCCCTCGAGATAGCTAGTGAACATTGACACATTGCCTCATAGAAATCAATTCACTTGCATCTATGCTCCACCTTTCCGTTTCCAATAGCAACTAGATTGGTTTGAGGAGCCAAAAATAGAGAGCACTTATCAACAACCTTCCATAATACTACTTGCTCAGGATGATGTTCCCTCGCCAGGCTCTCGGATTTGGATGGAAGTTCTCGACAGGCTTGCTTCAAGTTCATTTAATTCATCAATGTCCAAGTCATCATCAAGATCGATATCTTCGTCATCTGGCTCCTCAACCTCCTTGCCATTAGAAGTTGATGAACTTGGACCTGCATCCTGACTTTTCTTGCTCTGTCACATGGGAGGCAAAATATTTATTAGAATAGATATATAGAGAAAATAGACATTGTGCAAGTCTGCAAATCAGCCTTCATATAGATATATTATCAAAGCATCTGTCAAATTCCATGCTAAAACATGCAGCCATTGACAGGTATGAAAGCAGTTTGCCTTTAACAAGAAATTAGGTAACAAGGACAATTTCAAAAAAAAAAAGGGTAACAAGGATAAGAAAAAGAAATTAGATAACAAAAGTTCCTTTTCTAGAATACACATTTCAATACATTAAGCTGATAAAAATGTGATATCAGATCCATGACTTGATCATCTTTCCTATTTAATGGTCGATTCCAGGCCTATGTATTTCTTTTCGGCATATAAAGGAGGATAAGAGATATAGCTTGTGAAAATTATCACAGTAGTAAGACATTCTATCTGAGAATAATATCAGGTGTGAGAAAAATAAATCTCTGTGCAGTCCATAGAATCTGTGCAGAATAAAACGCTGGGTTACTTCTAGTTCTTTGATTCTTAAATGCATCCGAAGATTATGTACCTAACTTCTAAATGAGTCTACACAAATAAATGGCAACCTGTGGATTTGCCTGGTGCTCACTATGAACAGTTACAGAAATTAAATTTCCTGAGTCTAGACACTACTTACATAGATCCATTTCAGATGTTTTGATCTTCTATCACATGGAGAGCGAAGGGAAAAAGGGAAACTTCCAAGGCTCAGCTAAGACCAATGAACTAAGTCTAGATCTGAACCAGCAACATCCACTTTATGTTTTGAACATTTTGGAGGTCAAGATTATACATGGATATAGGATGGATATGGTAGATCATGTGAGGACCAAGAAAAGTTTGTTTCTTGATCAGTTGAGCCTACTCATTCTTGTGTTCCTCCATTAAGATACAGAACATGTCCATGATAATTAATTTCAGCGGAAACCGACATGACATATACCACTTTGCTTCCATTTGGGTGGACGGTGGGATAATTTGTGTTTCGTAGGCAAGGGGTGGGGCCAGGACCAGGTGCTTAGGTCTTCTTCACACAGTCAAATTATTGTCTTACTAACCTATCAGCGCTTTGACCATGCCTACTCAAAATGGAACAAATATCATCAAAGGAAGGTAAATTTACCGATTCTGCGTTGGCCTCAGACTCTTCCTCTCTCTCATAAACTTCATATGCTTCCGCATCATCAACGAACACACTTGCATCAGCCATGAACAACTCACGACCACTGGAAACAAGTACAGCCACATTTAGCACATTGAGAACGGCAGAAAACAATTAACTAAAGAAAAGGAGGTTACCTCATGCGATCATTCTTAGCCCTCTCTGCCTTCAAGGCAGCTTGGCCAGCTTCTCTTTCTTCTGCCTTCTTCCTCTTCCATTCCATGAACAATTCCGTCGTCATAGGGGTGGTAGTCTTTGTCTTTTTACGCTGTGAAACCAACACGACAAGACAATATGTAATCACAGCGTTGAAGGAATCCAATTACACAAAAGAAATGGGGGAAACAGGAACTTCAAAGTTCCAGAGAAATGATGCCTATTACAGTTCATTTACCTGATCTTCAATCTCATCTTCAATAGCTATCTTTTCACTCTCTTCCTCCAGTAAGGCCTTCATTTGGGATTTTAGTACATATCCAGGCGGAAGGGCATGCCTGTAGTGGCAATCTTTACCACCATTTGGGCAAACCCAAAACCAGCCGTACTGTTTCTTCTCCACGGCATCAAGGAAGTACTTGCAGACCTGCACAGAACAAACAAATTACCAAAAATGCTTTCCTGTTTAACAACAGTTTGCAGACTGAGAACGCAAGGCACTAGTGTAAATGAATTACCAACTGATGGCCAAAGAAAACAGTTGTAATACCACGTTTCTAGAGAAAACAAACAACATCATATAAAGAAATGAAATGCTGATTGTGAAAGCTATAGCTCAGTCACAATAAAAACTGGAATACTAGTTCAGATGTGCCTTTACATCAGAATATCATAGCATGGTAAATCTTTTCAAAATTTCACTCATGAAAAATATATTCAGTGCATATACATTTGCATTCAGTTAGTCAGCATATCACAGATATGAAGCTTTTCTACTAAATGGCAACCCACTAGTATAACCTCTTGGTAAATTTTACAGCTAACATGTTAAGTCACATAACTATGATTTCAACTCATGAATGTTTCAGACGTAATAATCAAGATGGCTAACAACAATTCTAACAAGTCTAAAACTTGATAAATTTAGATATTAGCATCATATGCAAAGGAACATAGAAGGGGATGCATCATTTGACAGGAAAGAATTACAGACTGATTGCAAAATAGGATCAGAGTATTGCGTACAATATCAGTAGGTTTGTTCTGTTGATACTCTGTCTTCTTCGATTCAACAACCTTCTCGAGAGTTTCCTGATCCCAGTCCTCCATGGTTTCTGGCCATAACAAATAGCATATGAACTTATACAGAACCATTTGAATAGAAGAAGGTGATAACCTAATCATGTTTGTACGTTTGGTACGATACCTGTATCACGCTTGTCTGTGTAGATATCAATCTTTTCACCCTTCCTCTGGACATTCAGGTCATGTGAGAACTTGCACTTAAAACCCTTCTGGCACTGGCCAGCCTTGAAGAACTCGCACAATATTGACTTGGGATCAACACCTGCAGAACATATTTTGAGGCATCAGCATTTGTCAGACTGTCAACCAGCATAGCAGCCACAACACGTAAAACACTAAAACTCACAGTTGTCCTAATAAATTGCTATGTTTTTGTCCACCCTACAGGGCATGAAATAGCTCTAAGGTGTTGGGATTTCACAATGCACAACTTACACTGAACAAATTAAGCAAACCTTTGTCAAACAATGACGCTAACATTGCGCAGACCACTTTTTGGTACTAAAAGTGACATCAAAAGGAACTGTGTGCCATTCATTTCATCCACATGTGAACCGAAACGAACTATACAGCATATATAGGATGGGACAACTCAAGACGCCTAAGCGCAAGGAGAAGATGCCTTACCAACTGGGACCTTGGGCTGACTGACGGCGACCTTGAACAGATCATTGAGCTCCTTCTCGCGCGCCTTCTCCTCCTCCTTCTTTTTCTGCACACAAACATCCACATCCACATCAAATAAAAGAAGAAACATCAACAGAGCTAGGCAATCGGAGGAAGAAGCGACAGAAGCGCCCGCGAGGGCTCTCGATCTGAGCGTTCTCTGGTACCTTGGCGGCAGTCTTGGTCGGGTCGGGCTTGGGCTGGACGGCCTGGTGCAGGGACTGGACGTACTTCTGGACGTTCTTGCTCTTGTTCTTGTTCTTGAGCCCGAAGGTCTTGTCCTCCACGACCTTCTGCTTCTTCGTCAGCTCCGCCTTCGACGGGGCGGCCTTCTTCGGCGGCATCCTGTCAAGCGGCTCCGATTCCCGCTGTCGCGAAGGTCGGGTTGGGTTCGGGAGCGGGCGGCGGGAGTAGGAGGAAGCGGGCGGCGGGAGGAGGAGGAAGCGGCGGCGAGGGGAGGAGAGGAGGGTTTCGTGGGTTTGGGGCTGCCTGTGAGGAAGGGGAAGCCGGAGGCGGAGGCGAGGAGGAAGTTTCTAGAGATGGTGGAGGTTACGTGGCGATGTGAGGAAACGGGATTGGATGGTGGTTGTCGATACTGGGCCGCTCGGTGAGGGCTTCTTGACGGGCACGTTGGGCCTTTGGGCTTCGGCCTTCCTAGGGTCGAGGTCCAGTTTGGTTCCCTCTAGCACACCCAGTGCTATAAGAGAATCTTATATTTACGAAGTACTAAATGAAATTTATTTGCAAAAAAAATTTACACATGAATACAACTTTAAGCGATGAATAGCTGTAATTGTACCCTATGTTATGCGGCCGTAATATTTTTATATCTGATAAGTCTAATTTATTCATGATTGGCTACGGTGATGCTACAGTAATCATCCTCTAATCATACGGTCAAAGGCTTCATTAGATTCGTCTCATGAAGTAGCGCAGAGGTTGTGGAGTTAGTTTTGTAAACTGACTTTATTTAATACTTCTATTTAATAGTCAAAATTAGCTACAGTACTCTATGCTACCAAATCAAGCCGAGGTGTACAATATTTCAAATTTTCTCCGTTTTATGCACATCCTATCCCATCTGGCATCTCCGAGAGATTGGTAACAGATTGTGGGTGCAAAATCACTATTAACATCTCACAGTCGATTAGCACGTCATCTATCACTGTACGAATAACACAATTTATTTCTAGAATAAATCCAGTTCGGATGGGCATGCACCCCTTGTACTCATGTCACTATTTGAGTTCACATATGTTTTGTATACAAGCCAGGTCACAACCGTCGTGTACTATTTCGAGATTCAAAGTGCAAGTCTTAGGTGGTCGGTATTTTTACCGTCAGCCTACCTAGAGATACCTCAAGATAAGTGATTGTTTGGTGAGGGATCGCCGGATCTGGAACTTGAAGGTAAACGCGAAGACACAAGACACAAATTTAGACAGGTTCGGACCGCTAGAGTAGCGTAATACCCTACATCCTGTGTGGTGTTGTATATTGCACCCTGCGCTTGAGTGTTGAGTTGCCTGTTGGTCGCTCTATTGGTCTGCCGATCTAGGTGCTCCCGCCCTCCTTTATATACTCCAGGGGGTGGGGTTCATAATCGGTTACAAGGTAGGAGTCCTAGTAGCATTACAAGGTATGATTCTTAGTAGGATTACAGAGGAATCGTAGTAGGAGTCCGACTTATTTCTTCCTTGTGGGTACCTGGGGATCTATCCCTGACAAGCCCCTGAGCTCTTCGTAGCCGAGTAATGCAAGCTTCGAGTACTTCTGAAGGTGTCTTCGAGTTCTTCCAAACTTAATCTTGAAGGTGTCTTCCGAGTACTTCCTTACCTGCATCGAGGTTGCGAGGTGCTCAAGCCTCGAGTAGTCTTTAACCCTTCTTTTATATGGGGTGCGATGAACTCGCACTCCATATAGAGTAGTCCCCGAGCCTTAGGTTGAATCGGAGAATCAGGCTGAGGGTCAAATTAGTCTTGAATCTTTGGTCTGTATCTTCCAAGAATTTTTAAAAAATAAGCCGTTGATGACACGTATCCCGCAGCCCCCGAGCCTTTAATCCAAATTCCAAGGTTTGTAAAAAAGGATCTAAAAAGTCGTGGCATGGAATGCGTTTTGAAATGAATTGATGGTAATTATGGGTTAATTGGTTCTGAAATTCGAAAACCCTCTTTTCGGGAGTTTATCTCGTTAGTCGCTTTCTCAAAAAACCCTTGAATACCGCTCAAATCAAATCGTTATCCCGGGAAAAATCGCTTCACACGCCCAGCCCTAGAGCATGGGAGCCGGATGAGCTGCCGAATTCGCGCCGAGTATCCAGCACGCCTAGCCCCCGAGCGAGGGAGCCAAACGAGCTGTCAGAAGCACGACGAGTGCCCTGTTGCGTCCAACCCCCGAGCATGGGACCCAGATGAGTAGTCCAAGATAGGATCAGTGCCCTGTCGCGCCCAGCCCCCGAGCGAGGGAGCCAGACGAGTCGCCAAAATCATATGAAGTAGTCGACGTGGCCGAGCCGTCGTGGCCGAGCGGGCGGGTGACGGAGTAGTCGGTGAGGCCGAGTCGTCGTGGCCGAGCGGGCGGCTGATGGAGTAGTCGAAAACACGGTGAGTTCCCTACAAGGTAAACATAAAAATATATCATAACTGATATACATGATATTGAGTCGGGAGTAAATTCCAGCATTGTAAAATGCATGTAAAAATTTTTATGTCTTACTCTTGTTAGGTTGTGTAATTTCCTCGGGTAGTTAGCCTATTACGTTTAAACACCTGATCCCTGATCGTGGCCGTAGTCCATAGCGCAGGGAGCTTGGCCGCGTGCACGCGTAGGAACATAGGCATACAGAAGAGTCGAGGTTTCACGGATTAAGGCGTGTGTTACCCGAGTACTTCAGTAACCATTAAGAGAAAACGACGAAAGTAGAAATAAATAGTCGGCATGCGACAAAGAGAATGCGCAGTGCGCATAAAGTAGTTGGCGAGTGCGCGTGTTGTAGCGCGTATGGCCGTAGGGTGTAGCCGCTGTAAACATGACACAACTCAATGTACTAAACACGTGGGCGGCGTCCTACGAACTCGATGTACCAAGCGTGTGAGCTGTTAGTAAACCATAAAAGTAGTCGATCATGGTGTAGCCCTCGAGAGTAATTACCGTCGAGAGGCGTACCAAAAAAGTAGTCGATCTTGTGAAAAACAAGTCGAGAAATGGTATAAATGACTTAGCTTGATTCGTGGACGATTGTTGACGAAGCCGTAGTGCTCGTTGATGGAGCCGCGACGGTTTGTCGATGAAGCCCGACTAGTCGAAGTTGATTTCGACTAGTTATTGATGATGTACGGCCCGTTCTCGACTAGTTTTCTAGTCGATATGAGTAGTCGAAATAGTCGTCGACGGGTCACCGGGCGTCCACGCGAAGTCGAAGTAGTCATAGCTGCGGCGCGAGCTGAAATCAAGCGAAGTAGTCGAGGTTGTCGCTGTTGCGCGTCGACGTTGCGGCGCGAGCTGAAGTTGAACCGAGTCGTCGAGGTCGGCGGCGGCAGTGCATCGACGTTGCAGCGCGAGGTGAAGTCGAGCCGAGTAGTCGAGGTCGATGTAGTCGTTCGCCGAAGGATCCGATCTCGAACTCGACGAATCGATCCGCCGATGTATATGTACGAAGTAGCAATCCGCCATGTTGAGTGGATTGATGTTGGTGAAGAGGTGCTTCAAATTCGCCAATGATCGCAACGATCTGCCTTACGGTGGGCGCAAACTATCGGTGTTTTTACCGTCAGCCTACCTAGGGATACTCTAAGGTAGGTGATTGTTTGGTGAGGGATCGCCGGATCTGGAACTTGAAGGTAAACGCGAAGACACAAGACACGGATTTAGATAGGTTCGGGCCGCTATAGTAGCGTAATACCCTACGTCCTGTGTGGTGTTGTATATTGCGCCATGCGCTTGAGTGTTAGGTTGCCTGTTGGTCGCTCTATTGGTCTGCCGATTTAGGTGCTCCTGCCCTCCTTTATATACTCTAGTGGGTAGGATTCTTAGTCGGTTACAAGGTAGGAGTCCTAAGAGTCCTAGTAAGATTACAGAGAAATTCTAGTAGGAGTCCGACTTCTTCCTTCCTTGCGTATACCTGGGGATCTATCCATGACATAGGTGTCAAAGTAAAGTGGTCATCACTCGTCACTCATGTAAAAAGAGAAAAATTCGTCAATGCGGAAGGAAAAATGAATTAATTTGCCTATCCTAAATGATATATATTTAAAAACGGATAGAGTATAATTCACATATAAAGATTCAGTAGAATAATTATTTTTGTGGGTCTAAGCGTCATACGGACGTAGTACGAACATCTTTCCTGACCAAGAAAAAACACGGTGCTCATAATTTATTTCAATCAGTGATGTATAAACCTTCTTGGTTGGGTTTCAAAATCTACCTTAACTAGGACAAGCTAAAATATGAGCATGTCAAAATTAGTCTGCCAAAATCTAGGCAAAACTTTTAGAATAGCATTTAGATAGATGCAACTTTTAGAATAGCACTTAGATAAATGCGTCAATTCTTTTAGATTCCAACCAAACATGTGCCAGAATTTATATACACACAGGTTCTGTATCACGTCCGCCGCGATATTCACAACTAGCCATTTTCAAATCCGCAGCTCGCCTACAAATCCAGATCCTTTCTGTGTACCCACGTGGCAGACCAGGTTCACTGTGCCAAATCCCCTGCTCCAACCCTCCACTCAGCATCACAACCGTTGGTTCCCTAGAGAAGCACGGATCACAAAGCAGGCACCAGCACAGCCAAACCCTAAACACCAAAGCCGCCGCATATAAATTTCGTCGCCTCCCCTCTTCTCCCCTCTTGCAGCCGCCGCCGCCGCACCTCCGCCGCGAAGCGCTTCGGAACACTTCCGTCAACATGGGGTAGCTCACTCTCTCCTATTCGCGCTCTTGTGATCTCTTCGTGTCACCGTCTGTTTTCTGCCCTAAGCGATTATGAATCCAGTGTGGTTTGGTATGTCTGCACCTAGTAGCGTGATGCGTTCTTGCCCTGATGCGCACTATACTACGTGATTTTTTATGCTTTCTTGCGGATTTTATCTGTCTGACTGCTTTATTGAGATTTAGTTGATTATTAAGTCCGATGAACCAAGCTTATTGACGGTCCAGTGCTGATCAGATTAAAAAAACGTCAGTGCTAAACATACTCATAAGCAATAATAATCCGTTGCTGCCGCGTAGCGATATCTTTGATATCTTTCTTGATCCGGTTACTTGGATCTGGGAAGTTATGCGTGGTAGCATACACTATTGCACTTCATTCTTCTGTAACATGTCACAAAGTCGTTGTCACAAAGTCGTCGTTGGTGCTGTGAAACATTTTGTATGTGGTTTACCGAACTTTGGCCTTGAAGAGTTCAATCCATCCAAGAGTCAACCATTAGGCAATTTCAGTAAAAATGTGGTACTGGTGCAGTGGTGCTCTTTAAGTTTCGTGTTCCGAAGAATTATTCTAGTGTACAGTGAGGTGATAGAACTTCCAAGTCTCTTTATTAAAACTGTTATTTGTTGGTAATTGGTTATAGATAAATGTGGCAGCATCTGGAGTTGTATGTCAACTGTTAATTTATTCTGATGTTGTGATCTGAAATTTTGACCAGGGCTTTTTTCTGTTATTGATTATTATAACTATTGTGTATCAACCTGATGGACCCTAATAAATGCTTTTTCCTAGCACACTGCTGTTAGGCATTTCGCTTGGATGGACTGTCAGTTGTAACATGGTAGTATTTTTGTGGTTGTGCTGTCTGTTTTAGCTGTGAATATTCATGTTTAAGCTGTCTTATACAGGAAGACACGCGGTATGGGAGCTGGGCGCAAGCTCAAGACCCACCGCAGGAACCAGAGGTGGGCTGACAAAGCATACAAGAAGAGCCATTTGGGCAATGAGTGGAAGAAACCCTTTGCTGGGTCATCTCATGCCAAGGGCATCGTTCTGGAGAAGATGTAAGCATATGCTGAAACTTTGTTATTTTTGATACTTCACTTTGAATGCAACTGAGCAACTGACACTGATTCAATTGCAGTGGTATTGAGGCCAAACAGCCAAACTCTGCTATCCGTAAGTGTGCTCGTGTTCAGCTTGTGAAGAATGGCAAGAAGATTGCTGCTTTCGTGCCAAATGATGGTTGCTTGAACTACATCGAGGAAAATGTATTATTCATCCAGAGCTCTTTAAGTTTCAATGCTTGTCTTGAAGCCTATGGTGCATCAGAAATATGACTTGTCTTTCCTTGTGTCTCTGCAGGATGAGGTGTTGATTGCTGGATTTGGTCGTAAGGGTCATGCCGTGGGAGATATTCCTGGTGTCCGGTTCAAGGTTGTCAAGGTCTCGGGTGTGTCTCTGCTCGCCCTTTTCAAGGAAAAGAAGGAGAAGCCAAGGTCTTAGATTGCTCTCAGCACTCATATCAACAAGCGTGGAGTAGAAAAGTTTGAAGGCTTTAGATGTTTAAGAATGGCTGCTTGCTATGTTTACAGCGCACTCTTGCAGTTAACCTAAGATTGTGTTGGTGAAAACGTCCTGTCAGACTTTGCTTCTGTTAAGAGAATAGTACTATCATGAGTTTTGTTCACCGAGAATGTTAGTAGCTTGCCATTTTCGGACACATCCATATCTGATTATTTTGCGTTGAGGTTATGTTGCTCACTGGTTCTCGGCGCAATTCTTTCCTTTGCATGCACTCGGTGCTCGTACTTTTCCTGTTGATGGGGTGCTTAGCGTGTGATAAAACAGTGTCTGGGATGCAATGGTGGTTTCACAATAAGGAAAAATGCTTTGCACCTTGAGTCCTTGAGGCTCTAGCCGTAACAATTTTTGTTCTGACACGATTGGATTCTACTAATGATTGGATTGTGATATATGATTATCTTGAAAGCTATACAGATGTTTGAATGCAAGTGACAGCTTATAACATCACTCCTGATACACCTTACAACATTCCTGGAAAATTGGGGCTTGCTAGGTTACAACCATTTTCCTATATCCTTGTCATACTTTGGTGACCATTACCTCGGACTCTAACCCTAACCTTGTTAGATTAGAAGAATATGAAACCCAACTTGAATTTCCACGTTGAGGGGCAGCCTAGAAATTAAAGTGTGTAAATTGAAGAAAGTACTCAAATAATTGAAAGTGCAAGTTTTGTCACGACACCTCATCTGTGGAACGTTTGATTAGAGAAATGAGGCGATCCATCATCGTTTCGCTGCTAACAATTTTGTATGGTTTTGAGGGTAGAATAAACTGATTAATCACCATATCATCCTTCACAAATAGTTTGGTTAAAGTCTAAATTAATGAGGAATAGATTCATCCCACTAAAAATCATTGGATAGCCGACCATTTCATTCTAGATAAATTGATTCCTAATAAGGCATTTGGTTGATTGGTTCCATAGACCTTGTATCCTACTCAAATTTGCTATAATGGTGCTGAGAATTAACGAAATAGTCTTGTCTATTGGTCTGGCAAGTCTTTAATTGTTGTGCGGTTCAAATCTCTCAACGAAAATTATTCAAAATAAAACCTGTCAACGGAAATTGACATGTTCAAATAGTTTAATTTACATTCCAACCCCGGCAAAAGAAAATAAGATATTAGAGCAATTTCAATAGACTCTTTAAATTTTTCTTCATTGCTAGTTTTAGAGTTTTTATTAAAAAGGTACCTTCCAACAATTTCTCTATTTGGTTATTCAAACATATTCACTCTCTATTCCGGATTTCTCGCTAGCCAAATATAGAAAAGAGAATAACTTTTCAGAGTGCAAACAAGATATAGAAAAACAGTTGGAAAACGGAAAGATATAGAAAATGATTTTTATGCAAATGACTCTCTCATCTAGAGAGTGAAGTTTAGATTACAATCCAAAGTTTTCTCATCTTTCTTTAAAAATTTGAAATATTTTTTGAAAATAATAGAAAAACTGCTATAGCATCTAACCCCGCGGGTCCATGGGCAGATCTAGGGGCCCACCGGACCAGGGCCCACTCCCCTCCTTGTCCCTATTTGCAGCTGACGAACGGCCCGGATACCCCGGCCTCCTCCATCGCACCAACCCGGACCGCCTCCTCTTCTCCAGCGTCCGATCACCATTCCCCACCTCTCCTCCTCTCTCCGCGGCCACCTCCTCCCTCTCTCTCTCTCTCTCTCTCTCCTCTCTTCTCCCTTCTCTCCCCTCCTCGCCTCCCCGCGCGCGCGTTTTTATAAGGTACGTACGGCGCGTCGACACGCTGCCCGCCCGCTACCTGCCGATTCCCGGCGGCGCCTCTGAGCTCTGACGCGATCGATGCCGTGTGCCTTCGTCTTGGTGGATCTAGGGTTTCGGCGGAGGCGCCCGGTCCCCGGCGATGGCGGACGACGGCGGGAGCCACGAGGGCGGCGGCGGCGGCGGCGGCGTCCGGGAGCAGGACCGATTCCTGCCCATCGCCAACATCAGCCGCATCATGAAGAAGGCCGTCCCGGCTAACGGCAAGATCGCCAAGGACGCCAAGGAGATCCTGCAGGAGTGCGTCTCCGAGTTCATCTCCTTCGTCACCAGCGAGTGAGTTGACACGGCCCGGTAGCGTAGCCCCTCGGCCTTGATCAGGTTGGCTTCCCTCCCTTTTCTTCTGAGATGGTTCTGATTTGTGCGGCGGCGGCGGCGCCGGTGGGTGCGTGCAGGGCCAGCGACAAGTGCCAGAAGGAGAAGCGCAAGACCATCAACGGCGAAGATCTGCTCTGGGCGATGGCTACGCTCGGATTCGAGGAGTACATCGAGCCCCTCAAGATGTACCTACAAAAGTACAGAGAGGTCAGTGATGGCTCTTGCTCGCTGCTGTGTAGATGTGAATCTTCTTCTATATCTTCTTTTTTTTTAATGTTTTTGTGCATCTGTCTCATGACGCTTCTCTGTCCTCCTTGCATATTCTCTTCTGGGACCGGCTGGTGACTGCAGATGGAGGTATGGTCTTCATACGCCTATTTAATTTCTCCATCAAAGCAGCACTTGTTTGCCTTTGCTTCCGCTGAACTGTGTAGTCTACACAACCTATTCAGGTTCAGGTTATTGAGCTATAACCCCTTTAGAAAATATTTGGCAGTTGGCAGGAAATGCACATAACTAGCTCTGAGGAATGCAAACTAGCAAACATTACACCTGAACAGGACTGGATATATCCTCCTAATCATGGTTAGTATGCTGTCTAGGAAAGGTACCTGATAGTTTGTATGCCGTCTAGTAAGGTACCTGCAGGCAAGAAGCCAATAATATAGGAGCAACACATTGTAGATGCTAGTTCTGAGAAACATTGCATAGATGATCTATCTGTTTTTTATAATTGCCCATTCTTTGTTGGGCTGCTTGGGCTACCAAGCAAGCTTCTTTGCTACTAGTCTGGCTGCTGTGAGCAATTTAATACTTTCATATAATATTTGCACATCCAAAATGCAATGTAATACTGATCACAATTTCTCGCTAAATTCTGGTAGGGTGATAGTAAGTTGTCTACAAAGGCTGGTGAGGGCTCTGTAAAGAAGGATGCAATTAGTCCCCATGGTGGCACCAGTAGCTCAAGTAACCAGGTTAGCATTTTTAACTTGTATCAATCTCCTCCCAGTTATTCCCGAAACTGACCTAATCATGTTACCTGCAGTTGGTTCAGCATGGAGTTTACAACCAAGGGATGGGCTATATGCAACCACAGGTAATATATCATTCTTTCACTTGTCAGTAAACACTGCTAGTAAATATCTGATACTAAACATGGCACAAAATTTTAACTGTTGCATTATTTCACTGACAATTTTTTCCATGTACACACTCAGTACCATAATGGAGATACCTAAAGGGCAAAAACTGAAGACAGCAGCAAGTTATGGTAATCTTATTGCCCCCTGAATTACCTGTGCATTTTTCTTTTCATGACATAAACAAATTTTCTATTCTCTTTTGAAATCTGTATTTGTTTAACAATGGAACCTAAAGATGCATTTTTCAGCTCTAAAGCAGAAAATTCTCTTGACGCCCTATGCATAAATCCTGCTTATTTTCTTTGATCTGACAACTGCTTCTCTCTCTTTCTCCAGTGGTTATCCATCAGCTAGGGAAGTCGCCGCATTGCTTCTATGTTTATTGGCAGAAAATTGAAGGCACCTAAAAAGGGTGTTTAACTTTTGCTATGGCTGCCTCTCAGATGTAAATTGGCTTCCTTGAGAATTGTTCGCCTATAATGGTTCAGCGCTTGCTTTTGTCTGTATATTCAGAATGATTTGACCGTTGCTATTTTGGCAGCCTCTCAGAATGATTTCACAGATCTGTATTGTGGAGCATAAATATAATGTAGTCCTAGGAGCAAATAATGGTGATTAACAGACAGGTCTGCAATCAGCCTATGCTCATTTTCTGGAACCTTATTCCAGCTAGGTTGTCCCTCCGATCAGAATGTGAGGCTTGCCTGAATCCTAGTTGACGTGGCCGTGAGTTCTATGATCCATTACAGGTCTTTACGGGAGAAGTTTAGGTGCTCCACTGCTCCTACAACTTAGGTCTCTACCGTGCTACCAACGCCTGTAAAAGTGAATAAAAATTTCCAAGAAAGATATATAAAGGAATATATCATATGCTCATCTATGTCCAAGCAGTTTGAGCTTCAATATAATATTGTGCAAGGAGAAACAGAAAAGAGAGAAACCAGCACATGAATTTCACTTTTTCCCTCAAACCAAATTTAAACAGTTTGTATGCTCATCGGTAATTGAGTGACTATCTATTTATGTCCTAGTTGAATGAGTAAATTACACCTACCATACAATAACTTGTATGGCTGTATCACTTTGATCCAACATGTAGCAAAACTTACAAACAACTGCATGAACTTTCAATAAATTACTCTTGAAATTTTTTCACGCAACTTTTTTGGGTTCATTTTCTTTGTGTTTTTTTTTGCCAGTTTTCCTTTACTAGACTATTTTATTGTGGTATAGATCGGAGCAAGACACGTATATTGTGGTATTTAATCAACCATCGCTAAAATTTGCAATGATACAACGTTCCTGTCACGCCCGTCCCGGAAAGACATCAGCCACGCATCATGGAAATAAGGAAAATATTGTTTCCCAATAACGCTATAACTTAAAAATCCACAACATATAGTCCAAATTTGAAACTTTTCAGTGCAATGTGGCCGATATTGCCATCCCTGGTATGATGCTGGCATGCTGCTGCTCAGCAGCTATACAAATAATACAATGGCGGACATCAATATTTCTAGGTGATTTACAGAAACGACATTTTTGCGACTGAAATGTGAATACTCAAAAATTAAACTTCCAAACAGCTAACCCGCACACGAACACTGGCAAAGCAGACAAAAGAGCAGCGTTTAAAAGAATAAGCACAAGGATAAATATTTATTTTAATTGTAAAACAATACAGTAAAATATCTGTCATGCCTTTCTTCCAGCCTCGGCACAAATGGCCAAAAAAGTCGTCTCCATTTGAGTGGTAAGGGCCAGTCACTTCGATAAAATTTAAAGCTAAAAGTAGGTGGGGCAAATCTACATTTCTATCTTTTTTGTTAGCAACTATAATCTGCATCTCCGTTGGAGGAACTGTACGATGAACCTGCCCTCTACAATATTGCCGTAAACTTACAAAACCTCCTTCCCGACGCTGGCAATCTCAATGACGACTGCACTCATGTGCTGGGAAGAAGTCCGGCGGTCTGACAAAACACTGTGTATTGGGAAAACCCATCTCGCCCACAAAGTTCCACTGCCGTGCTCCAAAAATTTGCAAGAAACGAACTGAATCTCCTTACACGCTGAATTTCACATGCATCAGTCTTCGTCGTCTGCTAGCAGAGCAAATGAAAATGGCTTGAACTTGTAGCCATCCCCATGGTAGAACTTGTTCATAAATTCAACCCAGTGCAGACGCAATGCATGCAGAAAGGCACTCAGTGTTTCCATCATGAGCAATATGAAGGCAGTAGCAAAAGCAAAAACTACGAGTCCCACTGACTTCACAATAAGACTATCATACCTATAGATAATAAAAATCAAGAAGTGAGCTATCATTAAATTTTGTGCATCATGCCAGTATAAATAAAAAAAACTTTGGTATAAGGTTTCCTTATATGAGATGCAGACAATATATATGGAGTTTATCCAAGTCGAGGAAGAAGGTGCTTACCCCCAGGCAAGTAGCAGCAGCTTCTCATAGAAAACTGTTGACAGCTCTGAATGTGCCAAGCTGGAACGGATGAAGAATACACAGAAGTGAGCAGTAGAACTGGGAGAAATAAAAATTTGGTGGAAAACATCACAAGAGGCAAACCTCAGGGCCCAAAGTCGAAGATAAGATGCAGTATTTGAAACTGCACCAAGTACAAACTCAATGGAATGTATCATTTGATGCACAAAGACTTCACTGAAATTGAAATCATCATGACGTGCTCGGGCTGAATCAGGTTCAGAATCTGGATCCATTTCAGATGTCCCTAGGAAACGATAGGTGTGACCTTGAAATCTCTGCATCCAGGTATGAAAATTAGTAATTCACCTTGCATACTTGAAAAGAGAAGGTATTTCAGTTTGGTTCCCATAAGCATTGATCATTTACTTTGAATGTTTGACAAATTTTCAGGATGCCCTTATTAGTTGGCATGGTAAAAAAGAACCTAGTATAGAAAGTTGCCTTAATATGTTTCCCAAGTACATTTTCCATGTCACAATATCAATATACCTCCTTGTGAAGTTTCTTCAAGATAAAAGGCTTTGGGAAGAGCATCCATGGAACAGCTACCAAAGCCATAAGCAACAAAAGTATCTGAAAGGGAAAAGCAGATATGTTATCACATAAAGGGTGTTGGAAATACAGAGTATTCTATTCTAAGAAGGGGGGGCATTTTATTGAACCTGGAGTTCCTTTTGCCCCCAAAACAGTTGATTTTCTCCAAGATCTCCAGCAGGATCAAGGAACATATATATCATTACGTGATAAAGATCAGCTTGAGAGCCCGTGCACCATTTGATGAGAATCAGGAGTGCTAAGTAACCAAAAAGGCTATTCAGAAAAATCATCTGTGGTATGAATTGATACCTGAAAAATGTGAATAGTTAAAAATACTGCAATTTCCCCTCTAATCAGTTACATCCAAACAGAAGATACAAAAGAATATACAATACCTTATGTCAAGGGCATTTCCATGAAACCGCGCATCAAAATAACTTAATACAATTCCCAAGTTCATCTGGGCAACACCCATTAGTATAGACATCTTCATCTTCAATGAATTTAGAAAGGGTAGCTCAGACCGACTTCCACGCCAACTTGGGTCCACCCCAAAAGGATAGGGATCGCGGACTTTAATGAGACCAGCGGTATGTGCATCACTGAAGCACACAGGTTAGGTGTTAGACCTTCCAGAACAAAACATTTGGCACATGGCTATCTCACACCATTACTCAAGGAGGCCAACATTTCATTAACTACGAGGCTACATTCAGAAAAGGAATAAACAAGCGCATAAAGCTCTACAAAGATGCAGCAAAACGGACTACGACCAAGCAACAAATATGTCTTGCTAAACCACAAACTTTACTACAGTCAATGCACTAAATTAAACTCACTACCATGATTTTTGTAGTAGGTGCATATCTTATAAAGGCTCTCGTATGAAGAATGAGCAACAGCACACGTTTAATGTTTGATGCATATAGCTCTTTAGTAGTAGAAAAGATCAAGCTATATATTTCCTGTAATTTAACATGTTTAGCACGTAGACTGTATATTCTGTGATAGCAACATAGGGGTAAAATGAAGATACAGTGATTACTGTCATCGCAAGATACTGTGACCCCAAAAAGTAGGGATTTAGATCATCCAGCAACCAGCAAAACAGAATACGATGGATTTTCCTTTTACTAGAAATCTCATTGTTGTCAGCATTAACATGTAGAATGTGACTCTCTCTCTTTATCCTCGTTCGATTAATCCACTTATTTAAAGATCTCAAAAACAATGAACTGAAGGATTTGATTACTCAATAGTAGATTGGAATGGATTCACAGTAATTCTTAAAAAAAACAGATTTTTCTACTACAAAGTCCGAGAGAAGAGAAGCCAGTGCTGACTCTTAATTAACAAATAATATATCTTACGTGATTTCCCCAGCATTTTAGAAACTCCAGAGAACAATTGTCCCATTAAAACTTGAACACACAAATAGCAGACATACCTGCAGCTTTTTTCCCGGCACTCATAGGCAGATTTGCCAAATATATGGAATGGAACTGAGAAGAACTCATTGTATATAAGGCCACAGTATATTGAGAATATTGCCATCAGAAGAATAACATATCGTCCACCAAATGCCATCTCCATAAAGCTGCCAAGCTTCTGAAAAAAGTAATTGACGGAGGTTAAGCAAACTCACATACACAATGTCGAATAAATGGCAAGATGCCAAGCTCAGATTAAGTTTCTCAAAGATACACTTAAAGCAACCAATAGCTTCCAAACAATATCATATTTATTAAGGAAACTTTTTAATGCACAAAATTATACAAAGACTTTAAACAGACAACTGTCACCCAAGCCAGAAGCCCCAGAACACCTATTTACTGGGTTCCTGCATGCAGATATGTTGCACCGGATCTCGTCTACATTATAATTTATAAGAGAATTTTCTTGACTTTTATGAAAATATGTCAGGTTATCTGCCATATTTCTGAATGAGTCCTGTGACATAACAGGTCCCTTGTGCCTTTATGAAAAACAATAGGGAGTAGACTATTTTTCCATTTTAAGAATATTATTCAGTTGCTCAAATTACTTTGTAATATTTGCTCAAACTACAGAATAAGAAACTATTTCATACAGTAATAACACGATACAAGATTTGTTTCTAATGGCTACGCAAAAGAAAGAAAGGACCAAATTTAACCAAGTATACCTGTGAGGAGAGTTTCTTCTCACGAAGTATAAGAACCAAAGCTCCTAGTAACAGACATATCCCATGACCCCAATCTCCAAACATAACAGCAAAAAGAAATGGGAATGTCACAACAGAATATACAGCTGGATTAGCTTCTTGATATCGAGCAACACTGCAACAAAAAAAAATCACAATCAATTCAGTGTGGAAGATTCATGGTGAAACTATCATAACAAGTATTTCTCTTTCATAAGAGAATGGTAAACAAAGATTAAGTAAATAAAAACATTCCCAGACAAGAGCAATCACATCAAGCACACATTCCAATAACTCCCAAGATTTCAAGAAATAATAAGCCCTGTAAGATCAGCAATACTGAAAACTCTAGGAAAACACTGCACACTCAACAACGCGGGCGGGGGGGGGGGGGGGGGGGGGGGGGGGGTGTCCTGGCGACGCAGCAAGTATACCTGATTTCCAAAGGCAAATGAATTCTTAGCATTTACTGATTACTTTAATTTGTTTTCTTGGCATTTAGTGATAATTAATAATCAAGTCCCAAGGCCAAAGGCAAAAGAACAACCAAAAAAAAATATTTATCATGCTGCATTTGACATCTTTGTACATACCCGTATGCATCCACAATTTCCTGGAAAGCATTGGTAAATTTATCAGTTCGAAAATATGTAGGTGGTGATTCAAGGGTGTCCATCTCATGAAATATTATTCCAACTTGTGAATTGCTGTGAAGTGTTGCACGCTGCAAACAATCCTTGATCTGAAACGAAAGTTCGAAGTAAGAAACATCTTCTAAAGCTTTTGTTCTGAAAAAAAGGAATGGCCACAACAATTGAAACAAATGTATAGTTGCTAACCTGAGATTTAGCAAATATAGGACACCATCCTTCTCCAACAAGGCATTTCTTTGTCACATCAAAGTTTAACAAGTTCAGCGTGTCATATACAGCTTTCTCCTTTTTAACCTAAAAGGAATACAAAAATGTTATGATTCACAATTCCATGTACCAGCACGGAAAAAAGACATAGACCTTATAGGGGTGAAAAGGTACAGAAAGAGACAATGAGAAATTGGCATTTACTTTATTACCATGATTGTCCACCTCCACAATTGTGATCCTACTGACTCAAGAGCTTTGTTTCTGTGTTGGATTCCAGCATCCAAGGTAACTTCCAGGTCAGAGAGGCGTGCGGATACCTGACAGAAGTCGTAAAATTGTAAGTTACTACCATCGAAGCCTCAAAACACTCCAATGATATAGTAATAGGGAGAATAAAGAAAATCAAATGATGTGTTGCATTTCAAATTGCACAAATGAATTGACGAACCAGGGAACTAAAATACCTCATTGAAAATCTGTCTCTGCTTGATCATCTCCACAGGAACAGGGTAGCAACTTGCTCCAAATGAATCACAAATTTTTAGTATCTTTGCTTTTGCTTGTTCCCCAGAAAAGAAAACTACAAAAACAGTTTTCTCTACCTGTCAAAATGTCAAAACATTTTCAGATGTTTTGAAGGTATCAAATGAACCGCACCACCCAAAGTTGGATTTCTAAACTAGAATATGTATTGATTCGGGCAGAACCAAATGAAAATTTGAATAGAGTGCAGCTGTGCAATCAGTAAATAATTTGAGACAAATTCAGCAAAATATTTAACTCAATATACACAGGAATTAGCAAGGGCAAACCATGATTAATCAGACCTCTTCACCAGATATGGGATCAGTTACAGGTTCCCCTGCAGGCGCCTGATTGAATAGCATATTTCCTCTTGTAGCTCGGAAAAGCATCCGTTCAAAAGCCAGTGCCTTAGACTTCAATATCATCCCACTAACAAACCTCACCCCAGAATTTCCAGAAGATCCTTGATGCACTCCCTGGCAACAGTTTAGTTTATGATAATGGAACAGGAAAATGGAATAATGCTAACTTTATGGATCAGAGCAGGAATAAGACCTGTTCGAGCAAATAGGCATTTCCCTCGTCCACTTCCCTGTCATATATGTTTTCATCTAGCTCCTGCTCAGCTGAAGCTGCATGGTTGTGAGAAGAAGCAAGGATGCCACCTGCCTGCAAGATGTTGTTTGAGAAAACATGGAACAGCAAGAAGAGCAAACATACTATTTAAATTAAAGTCAATATTTTACTAGCAAGTGGTAATGAAGGCATGCTCGCCAAGTAATATTACAGTTCATAGGTTAAAAAAAGGCACCAATCATTAACTATGCTGTATTTTTCTGGCACATTCCATCTGTTCATAAGAAAAATCACTAGGGCTACCAATGCAGTCATAAATATACGAGTGCAGATCTTTTATCTCCTATACGTAGGAAATACATGGATTGATAGTTCCATATTCAACAAGAATCGAGATACAACCTTTGTCAAGACCAGCTTGAATTCAAGAAGTTCATTGTATGTCTGTTGTAGCTTATCACTGTTGGTATTCATCTCAAGCAGCTCATGCTCATGCTCACCCAATCTTGCCTAGAGGACCAAAAAGAACAAGTGTTTATTTTCACCAAAGCATACTATTTATTGTCGATTAGATCAGCTACTTTTGAAAAAACGCATAAGATTTTCTGTTATAGGAAAGATTATCAATGCACCTCTAGCTCCTCCAGATCAATATCAGGTTCAAGTGCAGGTCGAACCGAAGATCTTACACCTGCCTTGTTGGTCTGGTCACTGAAAAATCTTAGTTTACGTGACATTTCTGCACATCTCTTCACCTGAAGGGGAATTATGGAGGTTTATCAATATAAAAAAGTTACTCGGAACCAGATATTTTTTTTAATTTTTAGATGGGATCAGGGAGTTAGTGTACATGAAAACTTTATAAAGGAAAGCAACAGCCCAAATAAAAAGTTACATTATTGATCATTTCATCATTCTAATCGTGCTAAATATAGAAAAGAGTACTTAGTGCCATGAGCATACTAACTTCATTGGAAATAATAAGTTCCATTACTGATGACTTCATCATCCTATTCCAATTTTCCATCATCTACTCAATCTGTACTCTGTGCCATTAGTGTACTTCAAAAGGCAACTCGATTGGACATACAGTACTCATAATACCAAATAGAGCCATGGCTTATTTATATAATAGTATCCGCAATACGATGACATGTATTTTTATCCCTTCCCCAACAAGAGTCATATCTCATATATATAATATTATAATACCAAAATCCTTGTTTTATCAGTTGCTTCCAACAGTTCTCAAAAACAAAAAGGGAAAGAAATATTAGTCTCAATCATATATGATAAATCGATTCAATATAATCCTATATGTTCTCTATAGTTGTCTTATGAAGAGCAACATTCATTGTTAATACTTCAAAAGTAAAACACCCAATCCATGATGCTTGCTTGCACTGTACTAGAGAACAGAATGATCATAATTAATGTTCCCCCACAATTAAGGGGGGGGAAACAAACTTAGCTGCTGATACTTATTTTTCAGCGAAAGAAACTAACAAGGACACAGCTCATAGCATGGCTAACAGAAAATTGCTTTCTATTTCCATTTAAATTCCAACAAATCAAATAAAACTTGCCGAAAATATTTCTCACTATGTAATTCCCTTGTAATGCTCCTTCTTGTTAATTCTTAAGAAACTAGTAATCTGACTGCACATCGAATAGTCTGAGCTAACCAAAGCAGTGCTATCTCAGTAGTACATAATCATAACACCCAAAGTAAACATCATTTTCAACAAATAAGAATACATGCTTGAAGAATAAAACCAGATAAAATATGATTTCCAAACTCCTTGTTCAAGTCAAGGCATTTCTGTAGTAGAATCAAAAGATAGGTGCAGGCAAAGTAAGGTCGTCAACACAAAAATGAAAACGTGAAATGAAGAATACAGTATGCTGGAATACCTGGTTGACAAATATACGCTGAAAAGGACTCTTATCCTCATTCAACTGCAGCAGATAATAAAAGAAATCAGCAAAACCCATTATAGCAGCAAACACAAACACAAACAGACTTCAAAAATAAAAGTAGGCTCTATCCCCACCCAATGATGGCACCATATACAGTAACAAAGTTTTCTACAGTGACATCATACAACAAAGTCAACGAATACTACCTCTTCAAATAAAGCCACTAGCTGAAATGAATCAACAAGGAAATATCATTTTGAAGCTACCCATTCCTTCTAATTCCCCCCCCCCCCCCCCCCCCCCTCAAACAACATTGCAACAAACTAATAATGCACCTGATTCCTCAAAATATTAATCAAACATGATGGTAATAGGCTGGTACATAAAAAGTTTGTAAAACTAAGGAAGTAAAAAAGGCTTTACGCATACAGGGGTTTGAACACCCATTCTCAAAATAGAAAAATAACGCCATTACTCATTTCATTGAACCAGTATATCAGCATGATTTGCTCTTTCAAAGCATGCAACTATATGGTTCATAGTATTGTGTTGATGACCTCTATTGATTCGTTTGTGCAGACTGTCACAAAAGACACAGTGGCAATTCATTTGCTTACACTGGCTCAAGTTAGTACAGACGTATACTATGAATATTCAAATGAAGCTAAAGCACACTGATCCAATGCCACGCTTGTCATGAAAACCTCTGCAGCTCTACCACATTAACCCATTCACGTGAACCCGAGGCCTCAACGAGACTGCCAGGTTCGTGCCCTCCAATAGTCCAATCTAAAACAACCACCCACGCTAACCGATCATTGCAGGTGCCCAAACAAGCTCAAACATGAAACACGCGCCAAACCGGGATCCAATGACACCCGAGATCAAACACTATCCCTCCAATTCGACCACGGCCTAGAGCTGGATCCAACAGACCGCAAAGCGTGACGCTCGGGCGGGGTCCGGAGAGAGATCACGACTCCCGAGGCTGGATCAGGCAGATCCGAGCGAGAACGCAAGAGGCGGAGAGGCTAGCGAGGAGCGGCGGGAGCGAGGGAGGGAACTCACGTCCTTGAACTGGAGGAGGCCGAGCTCGCCGAGGTAGGTGACGGCGACGCGCGCGCTCTCGGCGGGGATGATGAGCTGCACGAAGCACATCTTCTCGGACCGCAGGTGGTCCATCGGGGGCAGCCGGTCGAACACCCCCATCCCGCCCGCCCGCCCGCCCGCCGGAGCGGAGCGCGCCCTCCCGGAGCTTCCAGAAGGCGCCCCGAGCGCGAGGAGGAGGACGACGCGGTGAGGTGGTCGGGTGGCGCCTCAGATCTGAGGGGGTCGGCCTAATTCTGTTCTCCACTCTATTCTACGAGTGCGCAACTGCCATGAGACCCATCGCGGGGGAGGACGGGAGGGAGGAAGCGGCTCGGAAGGGAGGCGCGCCGTGGCTGGCCCGTGGGCCCAGCCCTGGTGGGCGCGGACCGGCCGGTGCTTCATTCGGTTGGTCGCTCGGCCCCCCGGGTTTGGTGGTTTTTACGCGAGTGACCCTGTCGGTCCCGCGTTTCTAGGACTGGGCCTGCCTCTCCCCCAAAGTCAAGGCGTGAATGGAACGCAAAGGCCGTGCTGGCTCGCGCGCGCGATCCGGATGGGTTGGGCCCTGCCGAATAAGGTGGTGATCTTTGTTGATGATGATATGGTGGCGGCCCTATTGTGTGCGGCTAGTGGGCATGCATATAGGGGTTGGGCCCTGCCGAATAAGGTGGTTCATTGGAACTGGTATGGCCCATTTGCAGATTTTGGCTTGAGAATTCCGAACCCGAATCGATGATGAGATCACATTTGGATTGACCATCCAATCTGAAGCGTTTGTGAGGAGTGATCACGCAATTTGAGGCGCTCATTCGTGCAAGGGCAGGGCATCCTCGACTTCGATGTCTCGGTTTCACAACATGTCACGTGTGTGCTAGTTACAAAATTGCTTTCGCAGCGTCTCTTCAGTACTTACCGGTTAAGTTTTTGACTTGGGAATTCTTACGAGGTGCTGCGTCGCTCCGGTCCACATTCTCCGCTGCTCCCACTGATTGACCATGATTGTTCTGTGGCTCCATCGTGGTCAATCAGTGGGAGCACAATTTTCACTTTCACGAGTCTAGGTCAGGATCAGGACGTTCATTTTTCACCACTTGTTTTCGGCAACTCTGCACTAGACTGGTGCCACTGCCACCAGTTCGTCTCTTCCTCGTCTGAACGGAACGTCAGGTCAGAAAAGGCCCTGACTTGGAACGGGATGTGCTGCTGGAACCGTCTGAGCAGAGACTCTCCCGGACGGAATGAGCACCTCGCGAAAACGACGCGTGATTCGACGATGCAGTGAGCGACGGAGACAGACGAGGGCCGCCGCAACACCCACTGCCTGGTCGGTCAGTGAGCTCTAAGCTGCACGGGGGCTCGAGGCTACAGGACCGACGTCTGATGTCGACCCAGCAGCGATCGGAAGCCCTTGCTCCCGACGCCGACGTACTACTACTACTACGTGACGCCGACCGTCGAGCACGTCCGCATGATTTGCTTAGCGCCACGCCGCACGCCGTATCTCTCTCCACCATTACTCCGGTGGTTGCTAACAGAGCGGGAGGAGGCGTCGGCGTCGCGATGGAGACACCGCACGCGAGCGGGGGGCGGGCGTATTGAATGCTTTCGTTCGCGGCACGCGCAGGCTGTGGTGGGCGGCGACGGAGCGAGCTGGACGGACGTAGTTGTCCGCCGAGCAGTGGATACGATGGCAAGCAAGCCGAGTACGACGCGCACCCGCCGCCGGCAGCTGCGTGGTCGACGCGATCCTGTGCTGATGGGGATGGAGACCGCGGCCAGGCAGAGTCGCTTTCGGATGACCATCTCAAATCGATCCCAAATTCTCGACTTCAGATCGGCAGCATTGCCTTCAGGCTTCACGCAGTATGCCGTGCGACTTCAGATCGGCGCGTAGGTAGAAACACGCAGGTAATTTCGTCGAGGTCAGTACATCTCGGGAATTCACCCCCTGGAGTCACGTCCGCCTGTAACTAGCGACACGGGCGGCCCCTGCGTGCGCTTTTCCGAAAGGATGGCTCGTCACAGGCGCGCGCGCCGGACTCTCCCGCGACCGGACCGGCGTTCACATGCGCGCCGGCGGATCCCGCCGGCTTTGGCGCCTACCCCCGCACCCGGCCGCGCGCCGCGAGGCACGCCGGGGGCGCCGGGCGATCGGGCCGGGGCACGGGCAGCCCCCGCGCGCGTCGCTTGTACGCTAGCCCGATGCGCCGTCACGCGCGCCTGCTGCGACGAGTGGTCCGCCGCGCCGAGCGAGCTCGGAAGTAAGATACTTGTCGTGTTACGGACGCGAGCTGGGGGACTCGTGCTCTGGCTCCCTGCTCTGACCGGTCTCCTTGTCGCCCGCTCGTGTGACCGTATCGTACCGGTGGGGGCACCCCCGCCACGCACGCCATAATGCTAGAGCACAAACCTGTGATTTGCTGGTCCTTTTTTTCTGGTGGTAAAGATGTCACTGTAGATCTAACAAATAAATTAAACAACTGCTGGATAAAAATGTCACCCGCTGCCCTGCTGGTTCTTTTTTATCGGGGACGTGTGAACATCGCGGAAAACACAACAGTGGGAAGTGTTGAAGCCCTTGTTTTAGCTTTGATCATTTCTTCTTCTTAAAAAAAAAAGCTTTGATCACGCCGCTGCCACGTGCTGCGGCGGTGCAGTGCCAGCGTCTACACGCTTCCCTATCCTTTGAGCCGTACTCCACAAAGCATCATTCATCAGTCATCAAGTGGCCAACACGGGCCGAGCATTATCCGGGATCAGCGACCTCTGAGGGAGCTCAACGGCAACATCGGCGAGCGTTGAAATTCCTCGCAAAATATTGCCCAAAATCATCAGGTACGGATACGGGTATCTCGCTCTCCATCTGATTTTCTCTCACGGTAGGCCGAGCGGAACGGAATGATTGTCGTTCGTCTCGCCGCTGCAGCCTTCTCAGAAATCCTGACGACCTGTCTGCTATCCTACTTACTTAAAGAAGATGACATCCTACTTCCCGGACGGCCGGACCAATGCAGCGCAGGTGCCTCCGTCGTCTCCTTTGGGCAATGGCTTCCCGGTCTCGGAGCATGATATGAAGGCCAGGCGGCGAGGAAGGAGAATACGAAAGCCATCTTCGTCCAGGCCACTCTGCAGAAGCGAGGTGAGGCTGCTGCTGCTTCCATTTGCCATGTCTGACTCCTGAGCATGCATCGCATCACACCATGGGCGGTTGCAGTGTTGCACCATGCAAGCATGGCCGATCCAATCAATCAGGCCCCGGATGCTCGCGTTGCGCTGTCACCTCTCTGCTGGAACTGGTCCAAAAGTTCAGAGCTATAGTTTGCAATCCGGTCTTCGGAATGCATTCCTCGTTGGAGGAACCATCTCCACTTTCACTTTCCTCACAAAATTAACCTGTCAAAGTCTCGCACCTACTAGGCTACTACCCGCCTGGTTTAGCTCACAAGCTTACAGCGTACTCCTACTCCTACCTATCCATCCAGGTACAGACAAGCTGTAAAGATTTGAATCATCGCCTCCACGCATCCGGAGCCCAGCTCATGCGCGTGGCCGTGGCCCGTGGCTATCAAGAGCTCGTTATCCAGAGGTACGTGAACCTAATATAGCAGCAGCAACTCGCGCCTCTTCTTGTGGCTGTTTGTTGTGGTGCTTCTGCTAATCAACAAAAAGGTTGCCGTATCCGGGGGCGTGGTTGCCAATTGGGCCATCTCAAAGGAGGACCCCCAACTTCTTATGCGCCACGCGTGATTCCGGGCCGCGGTGTCGAGTGTGGCCGGCGCCGCCTGCTTTTGTTTTGTGCGTGCGTGGGGCGGCGTTGAGTAAGGGGAAAGACTAAGCGAGCGCGAGAGCGGGAGGGATGGCTGATCGAGAGCGAACAAAAGGGGAAGCCGGGGAGTGGTGGGTTCTCGCTTGCTTCAGGCCTACCTTTCTGCAGCCTTAAGCTTGGTGGTTGTAGTGGCGCGCGTATAATGCGCTAAGCTATCCCTCCGGCCTCCGCCGAGGGACCGACCGGACCATCCATGCCCATGCGGCCATGCCCGTGCTACAGAGCTCTACTAGTATTAACTTCAAAAAAAAAAGAGCTCTACTAGTAGCAGCGACCATGGGTCATGAGTCATGACCAGAGTCCAGAGCCAAGCCATCACCCGTGGCGAATCAAAGCTTAAAGAATCGGATTGCGCGCACGGCCAACCTCACCATGTGTCCCCCGGTTTAAGGATGCCAGTCAGTTTGGTGCTAGGATTTGTTTAGAGACCACACGGCTGTCCCTGTCGCTGCCTAAGTGGTTGGAGGACTAGTTGCTTTGCCTTTGCGCGTGAAGATAGGTGCGGACGGAGAGAAAGAGAGACAGCTAGCTAGCTCCGCCGTCGCCATTGCTGCTGCATAGCTCCATAGCTCGCTCGGCTTCTCTCTGTCTCTCCTGCCGGCGCTCTAGATAGCTCGTCCATGACAGAGCGAGCGGGAGCTAGCTGACGCCCCCGCTCTCGTGTTTTGTCCCCTTGCAGCTTTCCTCTTGGAGCCGTGGTGGCGCGGCGGCTCTGAGCCTGAGCTCCGGGAATAAAAGATATCGCCATGCAGGCGGCGGCCAGGGCAAGGTTCGTCCCGTCTGCCTCATTTTCATCCCCCTTCCATGCTAAATTCCATGTGCCGTCTGATGATTGCTGCATATGCATGTTTTGTTTAGTTTTCTCCTGTGCATCAATCCTGGCGATGTTAGATTCTCCTCTCCAAGTCAATGTGTTTGCATATGCACCGTGGTTTCTCTCTCTGATCTGATCATCACTCTTCAGTTTGGCAATTAGCCCCCATGTTCTATTGGAGCACGCACGGGCTATGAGCCTACCTATGACTGTACACGTCTCACGAAAGTTCAGGGAGAACTGTTCATACTCGATACTCCTTGCTCAATGGTAGCAAAAAAATAAAAAAAAAGGCTCCGAGCAGCCGCAGCTGCAGCACTGAGTTTACCAGCGGCGAACTGCGAGATGGAATTACGCGATTGGGCGGCTCTAAACTACACTTTCCCCCTCATCACCATCAGTCTGTCCTGCCTTTTCATTTATTTTCATCTTTTCACGGAGCCGAGGAGGAAGCGACCAAATTTTCAAATCAGGGCCGCATGTGACCGTGACTGTTCGCAGATAGCTCCGTGGGCAAGGGCTGTCCCGTTCTTGAGCTCGGAGCCAAGGAGGACAGGCAGGTCCACTTGTTGCCCAACCCGCATCTGTAAAGCAAAGCCTCTCCTCAGTCCTCCCTCACCTTGCCCTTTTGATCCCGCCCGTGCTTGCCTACGCGGCGGAGGCCGGAGGGGATTATGTTAAGCTAATGCGGCGGCCCCCTTTCCTCGGCTCGGTGTTCGCTCCTCCCCTCCTCTTCTTGTCGGCCTCTGGCGCTTTCCGGGCCTCGGATTCTTTGTTGCGCTCCCCCATTGCGCCTTGCTGCTTCTTCGCTTTGCATCTGGGTTGAGCTGGAGCATCGATCCGCCTTGCTCGGCGGAGGCGGCTTCAGCTAGAATCCACCGCTCTTTGGTTTGGTTTCCCCCACCAGAGCTTTGAATCGGTTCTACTCCTACCTTGTTTGGATTTTGGAGCCTCCCAAAGCAAAAAATTTCCCCTTTTTTGCTTGCATTTGACATGAGGAAAGAAGCTGAGATTTCCCCCCTGTTCTAAGCATGCTGTCCCTGAACAAAATGCATTTCCTCAAGTTGTATTCCAGCAGCAACAGCTCCAGGTAATGTTGCTGCTTCGGGTTGTGAGCTTGCCTTGCCTGCCCTTGTGTGATTTCTGAGGTCCCTCTGATTCAACCTGACGCCGTTGTTTATCTTTTTGGCTGCAAAGGAATGGCTCCGCGGAACACCCCACCCGGACGTCCTCCCAGGGAAGCAACAAGGCCGGCCGGACGGGGAGGATGGCCGAGTTGCCCACCGGGCTCAGCCCCAAGGTCGACCGCCGCTCGGCGATGAGCGCCGAGAGAGAGGTAAAATGGCGAAAAACCCCTGCTCTGAAGTTGCTCCATATCAGAATGCGGTTTCAGTAAGTTCGCCTGGAAAAAGATAAAGCAAGCTTAATTGTTGCTGTTCGGTAGTACGTCGGTGGTGTCATATCAGGGCACCGCCCAATTAAATTCGTGACAAGTTTTTGAAAGACCGTTTATGTATCATTTCTCACGGTTCATTTGATCAGACAGTACGGCTACTTATATCCGTCTATCTCTGATACTCCCTCTCTCAATCAGGAGCAGTTGGGGTCTCGCTCTAGACTGAAACTGACAAGTTTAGTAGGTACTTAGCTGAATCAGATGGTCCAGGATATTGAATGGCTAGCAAATCCTTAGAAATAATTGAAGCTCGTCCTCGTGTTAGTGTTACTACCAAACTGGCGAATTATGATAGTGGTACCAGTTCTGCTACCAATCGTGTCTCTGCAACCAACGGCAAAACAGGCGTGTCTGAACTGATGCAAACTCTTGCTCGGGACCAGCAACCCGTAATTGACACCGGTGTTTGTTTGTTCTATCTGTACTGATTATGATCCTGACAAACGCCTGGAAAAGTAGGCGGACCGGACTATGTAGATGGTTGCACATTTCAAGCACGCTGGTAGGTACTTATCTGTGCTAATATGCCATCATGCTAGTCCTTTCTCTGGTACAGAACACTAATCAGGATTATCAGCTAGCGTCTAGTAACAAGATTATTGGCAAATTCCCAACATTTGAGGAACTACGATTTTGTCTAGATACTAGAGAAGGGCTAGAAAGTTAACACACAAGCAGGCAAGCAGCATTTCTCACAACAACTGCATTGCTTAAGCTCACTACCACTAGTGTCTCCTTGTCTAAACATGTCACTGAGGAAATCAGATCATCACCCTTTTTTTTCAAATGGTTTTCTGGGAGTACTACTGTTACCATAAGTGATATTGTCGGCATTAATTTGTCCTTGTATGCAATGAAATCACCAGAAAAGGAGGCCACCGACGACGAAGCTGTCAGAGCTGGAGTCCCAGCTGTCGCAGCTGCAGGACGAGCTCAAGAAGACCAAGGAGCAGCTCCACTCCTCCGAGGTCTCCAGGAAGCGGGCCCTGCAGGAGGCCGACGACGCCAGGGCGCAGGCCGCCGCGGCGTCCGCGCAGGTGCGCAACTCCGAGGCCCAGCTCGCCGAGCTCTCGTCGGCAGAGGAGGCCCGCCTCCTGGAGCTGCGCCGGCTGTCGCAGGAGCGCGATCGGTCGTGGCAGTCGGAGCTGGAGGCCTTGCAGAAGCAGCACGCCGCGGACTCGGCCGCGCTGGCCGTGGCCATGGGTGAGGTGCACCGCCTGCGCGTGCAGCTCGCCGCCGCGGCGCGCGCCGACCGCCGGCAGGACGTGGTTGAGGCGCTGGCCACCATCGACGAGCTCAGGGTCAAGCTCAAGGCGAGCGAGGAGGCCGAGGCGCAGGCGCGCGCCATGCACGAGGAGTGCAAGCAGCAGCTGGAGGCGAGCCGGGCCACGATCGACTCGCTGCTCACGGACGGCTCCAAGCTGATGGACTCGTTCAGCCTCGTGGTCAAGGAGCTCGAGGAGTCGCGCGCCAAGGTCAAGGCTCTCGAGGAGGAGGTCGCGGAGGCGTCATCAAGGATCGCCAGCGAGCACTGCAATTGCTCGGGCTCGGAGGCGGCCGAGCTGAGGTCGGAATTGGAGGCCGCGGAGGCCAGGTATCAAGAAGAGAAGATCCTTAGCACCGTGGAGACGCAGTGCGCGTACGAGCTCATGGACCAGATAAAGACCGAGTCCGACCTGCGGCACGGCAAGCTCGCGGCGGCGCTCGAGAGCGCCAAGTCCGAGGTCATTTTCCTCAAGGCGAGCCTGTTCGACAAGGAGTCCGAGCTGCGGCGCGCCCTGGACGCGAACAAGAAGCTACAAGCCGAGGCAAGAACGGACAGCTCGGCCGACGCGCTGAAGGAGCAGCTGCAGGGCGCGCTGCAGGAGAACGGGCAGCTGAAGCAGGAGCTGCGTCAGTACGAGTCCGAGAAGGGCTCCGCGGCCGCGCGGGCGCCGGAGGCCGACGCGGCGGAGGCGGCGAAGAAAGGGGAGATGGAGACCGAGCTGCGGCGCCTGCGGGTGCAGGCCGAGCAGTGGCGCAAGGCTGCGGAGACGGCCATGGCGCTGCTGACGGTTGGCAAGGGCGGGAACGGCAAGGTCGTGGAGCGGAGCGAGTCCTTGGAGGGCGGCAAGTACGCGGGCCTGTGCGAGGACTTGGACGACGACGCGGCGGCGAGGAAGAACGGCAACGTGCTGAGGAGGATCAGCGGGATGTGGAGGAAGTGAGAGGGGCGACCGGCCAGCTGAGCGGCGGCGGCGGCGGCGTGGCTTGTACTGCTGCTCCGGGGAGCCCTGGGTCTCTCAGGTGTAATTGTTTTGCCGGTTCGTGTGGTGTAAAAAAACATAGTACAGTGCTGTACTGGTCGGGGGTAAACGTGCTCATAGCTGTATTATACAACGTGGTATATGGAGGATCAATTCATCCGGGTGTGACAGGGCGTGGTAGGGGTTCTCCTATAGTTGCATTGAAAAGTGTCTAGCCATCAAGAATTCGAATTGATGTTTTTTTACCTTTTGAAAATGGAAATCCCATAGTTTTTCAAAAAAAATGGAAATCCCATTGGTTCACTGGTTTTAGTTTTCAGAAAGAGAATATCCTTTCTGATCCGTGAGGAGAAATGGCGCTCGTTCACAACCTCTGACTTTTCAGTTTCGGACCAGGTCTTGTGTGCATCTCGGCCCATGGGCCGGTTCAATTTGCACAATGCTTACTTACGGCCCGCGTCCCCAGCAGTTCTGGAGCAAGGGCCCAATGCTTTTATCATCGTCCCCGACGACGACGCACGCACGGACAGTGACACCCTCGTCGTGCCATGATGCCATCAATTAAAGGTGCAAATAGATCATTTTTAGATGTACCTCCAAGCTTCTTTAGTTCAATTAATTGTACTACTTCTTCAAAATAAGATCTTATTTTAAAGAAATAGTATAAATATTTGAACTAAAAAGGGTTGGAGATGCACTTAAGGGTAATCCATTTGCACCCGTACCATCAATCCATCATCATCATGATTCATGAAGCGTATGGTATGATGGTACTCCTACCAGACTAATGCTGCCCAGCTCTCAACTTCCACCAAAAGCAAACACCCAATTATTCTCTCCCCCATCATTGGCTCATAGCATGATTCACCAGAGCAGCAATGGCCGTCTGTTCTTTCGGCAGAATCATCGACGATTCGACGAGCCAGGGTCGCCGCTCGTTTCGGGGCTTTGGTTGGAGCAATCACTACGGGACAACAAGTGTATCAGTGCTAGCCGTGCACTGCAGCAACAGTGCTATGAGCTGAACAATCTACAGCACGTCGCTCCCCCACAGGCCTCGCCCCGCACCCAACGACCTCAGGAGGAGCAGGAGGCCAGAAGCTGAGGAGCGGAAGCGAAGCCGTGGGACGCCGTGCTCCGCCCCGAGCCCCCAACACCTGCAACGTCCTGTCAGATGGTCGCGTCTGATCGATCCAAGTGCATGGAGGCGCCCCGTCAGCGAACAGTTCGTAGTGGCGCGCCGTTGGTGGTGGCGGTACGTGGTCTCACATGAAATCCATGGCCCTACGCTCCCTACCCTATCCAGTGGAGTCAGTGACCAGTGCGGCTGTGCTGCGCTGCTACTGCACCCACCGGATCACTGATCAGTGGACGGGCTCCTTTTTCTGGAGAGGTTGTTGTTGGGCGCACATGCTTGGCGATCTTGGGCTGTTGATCTGAATTGTTAATAGTACCATGAGACGGTTTGATTACATCCGGACTCTTCCCGACGAACAGATCCTAACTTGAAATTAATCTGAAAAAGAAAATGAAAGAAAGTTCCACATGAGCTATCGAGATAATGGACGTGATTTCACGTTGACAACTAGCATTTTAATCAAGATGTCACGAGAATAATTTAGAGAAGTAGCGGAAACGTTCTGAAGAGGTAACAAGCTCATAATGCAGTTAAATATTTTTATTTCTAGCTTCAAATTTCCGTCCCCTGTAGCTGTCATCACCGTGCATGGGTTTGAATGAGAAGATGTTTTCCTCTTAATGAAACTCGTGCCAAGGCATGTTCTCAAAAAGAATAAGAAGATATCATGAAAAATTATCTGCACGCATGAGAAAAAAAGAAACATGAAACATTTGGGGTGGAAGAAATCTGAGCTCCTCTTGACCTCTTGTGTGTTGGCCAGTGCAGCGAAGCTAACCGCAGATGGGACTGGAGCACAATGTTCCCCTTTGCCCCTCCATTGGGGACAGCGGCGGAGCTGGAAAAGACTTCCACCCGGGGCCGCCGAATGGATAAAATGCTAGGCTAATTAAAATTAAGCTAAATTCTATTATTTTGGGACTGACTACTATAGATTTTACATGGGATAAACTGAACAAGGTCCCTGCTGCAGCATGCCCTGGTTCCGCCCCTGATTGGGGATACATGCTGAGAAATTATGCCATTCAACGTGCCCCCTAGCCACATGCAAAGGGCACGTAAAAAGATCCTGATGATCATCAGACTGTCCGCACTCGTCATACTCTATTTTTATTGTCTAAAAGAAATATTTTATCCGGATCATCAAGATTTTATCCTCTATACCAGTTTTTTCCTCACCCGTCATACTCTATATCTCATACTCTATACCAACTACCCTATATTTTATTCAACCATCTCCAATTACCATATCCTTTTCTTCTCCCCTCCTTTTCTTTTCCTTTTCCTTTTTCTCTTCTTTCCCTTTTACAACAGTACAGTAATACAACTTCTAATTAAATAATATTGATTTTTTTCTCTTCTCTCGTTTTTCTCCCTTTTCTTTTCCTATTTTTTCTCTTCCTATTTCTCCTCCTCCCCTTATTTTCTCTCCTCCGGCTCTCTCCTCTCTTCGTTTTCTCCTCCTCCCCTGCTCTCTCCTCTCTCCCTCTCCGCCCCGGCCATCCCCGGTGGCGCTCCATGCGCCGGCCGCCGCGCCCCCCTTCCTCTTCCGCCACGGAGCTGGGTGCGGGTCCCCTGCCCCTCCCTGAGCACGCACGTCCCCTGCCCCTCCCTGCTCCCTCCCCTGGAGCTCGCCGCCGCCCCCTGGATCTCGCGGGCGAGCGCCAGCCGCGGCTCCTGCTCCCTCGCGCTCGTGGGGACTCGACGACGGCCGGGGTTGAAGAGCGAGGCAGCTCTGGGCGGCGGGGCCCTCCCGGCCGGCTCCTCCCTCTCCGACGGGCCATCCTTGTGCGACTCCTACTCCGCGCCCTTCCTCCTCCCATGGCGGCGGTGGCGAGCAGGGCCGGGCACGCGCGGAGGCTGCGGCCCCTGCTCCCTCCGCTCGCGCGCGGCGGCCGCGGTGGAGTGGCGAGCAGGGCCGGGCGCACGGGGAGCAGCTGCGGCGGCGGCTCGGGTCACCGGCGTGTGGTGGGGCGGAGCGGCAGCGGGTGGACCTCCTGGCGCGAACGGGGGTCGGGCCGTGCGGGCCCCATGCCACGTCGGCGGGTAGCGCTCCTCCGCTACCTCCGCTGGATCTAGCGGAATCGGAGGCCTCCGCTACCTTAGCGCACCGCATAGCGGATGTCGGTGCGGGATTTTTTCCGCTATCCCCAGTGGTGGACATCCCACTAGGGTGGCCCGGGTGGCGGCCCAATAATCTCTTCTACCACTTTTCAATTTTGATGATCCGATCCATAAAAAAGTTGAACAACTAGAGGCTCATGTACATCGCTGAATTTGATTAACCGCCGGAGCTGGGTCCGCCCCTGGCTATCCCCATCCGTGGAGGGTGGGGCAGCGGACGCCTCAGCACGGGAACCGCTACCACCGCGGCAGGCATCACTCGCTGATGAGTACAGTAGCCGAAAGCTTCGCCCCGGTGAACGGCTGCCTAGCCCAGCAGATCGGCGCCGAAGCCGTGCACTGATCCGACGGCACACGGTCACGTGCTAGTGCTACTGCTACCCGGGAGGCCCGGACACCCCGCCGCCGCGTACGTGTCCCTCCGGAATCCCCCCAAGGCCCCAACCGCAGAACCGCTTGCCGCGTCGCGTACGCAGGGCAGGCCACCCGCCCACCCCAACGATCGCGCGCGCGTACGAATACGCAGTAACGTACCCGTGGAGGCGTGGACCGATCGGCGTTCACGCTCCGGCGCCCTCCGCGGCGGCGACGGAACATGATTACATGAAGATACGGCGACTCCGCCTCCGCGGCCGGCGGCCGCCGTACAACGGTGAAAAGGCATCCGCGGCCGTGGGGTAAAGCGTAAAGGTCGCCAGTCGACCGCCACCCAATCTGGCATTCGGCACGTGCGAGCGCACCGAGAACCGAGGGCAGAGGCGACGACCGCTCGAGTTGGCAAGATCCGGCATCCGGGACACCGTGCCGAGGCTGGCGGGCGAGTAAAACACTCACGCAAGCAACGGATCTCATCTCATCCGCACTGACACCAACGCTATTCTAATCATATGATGTGCCATCGGCGCCCGTTCCATCGGCTTTGTCCTCTACTCATCGTCTCCTCCCGCTCGGCTCTCGAAAGTAAAGGATGGCGGGCGGGCAAAAAACTGCGAAACGTACAAAGGCCAGCCAGCAGCGTTTTACAGGTACTGCATGTCTGCATCAACTGATAAAGCTGTAAAAAACGGCCGAGCGAAGCCTTTTCAGGCTTTTTCCAATCCGGGGACGTTTTACGACCGAGTTGTAAATGCCCTCATTCAACACGGCATTTAACCGGAGCAAGTTGGAACGGTGCCGGTGGGCCCCTTTTAACCGATGGAAATACGTAGCCCCGCGTTACATGTGGGTCTTTGCTCGCAGTTAAGTACTCGTGGGCGCGTGGGGCGTACTTCCGTACCTGGTTGTCCGCTACACGGTGTGCCGGAGCAACCCCCGCCTGCGTCCATGACGTGTGGGCCACGAGCCGGCGGCCGGCCAGCTGCCGCCGCGCAGCTGAGTTGAATCCGACCAGCCGGAGCCACAGCCCACAGCCAGGCAGCCATCGGCCAAGCCAACGTCTTCGGGTCGTACCACCAGTCGTCGCAACCGGCTAACGTCTTCTGCCGCGACCGGTCCGCGGCCACGCGGGGCCCACCTGTCATGCTCCCATCCCCGGGGCCCGCCACGCTGCCAATAAGAGACAGCAGGGACAGTGCCTTTCGGCTGGCACCCGGAGCGTGACCGTCACGAGCGGGCGAAGCAGGGGGAGAGGAGATCGAGAGCGGCCCGTCGCCCCCCCACCCCACCGCGCCCCACCTCCGGCTGCCCGCCTCCCCCGCCGGCGTGGTCCGCGGCTGCGGGCGGGGCCACGAGCCCGTCTGGGGGTGAACAGCGCGGGACTGGGTCGCCGTCCGGGCGGTGGGGTGGGCGAATCGATCCTGCGTGCGGGGTTGTGCTGGCCGATAAAAGGGGGCGCCTTTGGACTGGTGAGGAAAGTGAGAAAAAAAGGTTGGGCTGCTTGCCCTTCCTTGCATTTTGGTATTTTTCTTCCCGTCTCCGGTTTATTTTTCCTTCGTCCTGGATGCGTTGGTCGCGGGTTTGATCTGACCATCAAGATTCAGACTGCCTTCAGGGGTTATCTGGTAATTCATCTGCACTTGTAGGTCATTTACTACTTATGTTATCTTGTCAATGTTGTTGGACTAGCCATATAATAAGAAAATAAGATCTTGTGGCTGCTGTGGGTCACTGTCTTGAACTTATTGGCACATGAGACCATGCACGTGAGCTAACCGGTTGGGTTCATATTTTGTATGACATCTGATTTGGTTGGTAAAGTGTTGCTGTCTAATTCATCATTGTGTCTTATGCGGACATCTAATTCATCACTGTGTATCTGTACAATTTGTTCGTTTTTGAATATATCCAAGATTTTGCTTGCGGGTCATTTTCGAAGTTATATTTGTTTGATGTTTCCAATTTTATGGCACTTGTGAGATGTTAATACCAATGTAACAGCTGAAAAAAAAGTTACTAAATTTGGTAAATATCCTTTTTTAGGCAAGGAGAGCATTGCGGGCACTAAGAGGGCTAGTTAGATTGAAGTCACTTGTCGATGGAAATGCCGTCAAGCGCCAAACTGCTCACACTTTGCATTGCACACAAACGATGACAAGAGTTCAAACTCAAATCTACTCTAGAAGGGTGAAGTTGGAGGAGGAAAAACAGGCTCTTCAAAGGCAGCTCCAATTGAAACATCAAAGGGAACTTGAGAAAATGAAGGTGAGCACAGCATTCTGATGCCACAAACTTTTGGGAGAGAGTTAAAGTTATACTGTAGTAAAAAAATAACAGTCACATCGAAGTAGATCTTTTCTTTGGATAGATGGTGGTAATCAGAATTTTGCAATCATAGAATAGGAAAGTCCTGATATAACAGATCTGTGACACCTAACTTTCGTATCAGATTGATGAAGACTGGGATCACAGCCATCAATCCAAAGAACAAATTGAGGCCAGCCTAGTTATGAAACAAGAAGCTGCACTAAGATGAGAAAGAGCACTCGCATATGCATTTTCTCACCAGGCAAGTTGCCTCTTTCCTATTTTATTTAACTTGCTGTACTTGTTCTTAATATTTGTAGCTACATTGGCCTGTTCGATACATGTAGTTCTGTATCTCACTTTTTCGCCATTCTGTTTCTTCTCATGCAGTGGAGGAATTCTGGTCGAACTATAACCCCAACTTTCACGGAACCTGGGAATCCTAACTGGGGCTGGAGCTGGATGGAACGCTGGATGACAGCAAGACCTTGGGAGAGCCGATTGGCAGCATCAGACAAGGATCCTAAAGAGCGTTCTCTGACAAAGAATTCCAGCACCAGTGCTGTTCGAATGTCTGTACCCTGTGCCATCTCAATCCAGAGGCCAGCAACACCAAACAAGTCGAGCCGTCCACTAAGCCGGCAATCACCTTCAACTCCACCATCGAAGGGCCCATCTACCTCAGGAAAGACCAGGCCAGCAAGTCCAAGGGGCAACTGGCTGTACAAAGAAGATGACATGAGGAGCATCACAAGCATACGATCTGAACGTCCAAGGAGGCAGAGTATAGGCGGAGGCTCGGTCCGGGATGATGCAAGCTTGACTAGCACACCACCTCTCCCCAGTTATATGCAGTCAACAGAGTCTGCAAGGGCAAAGTCTCGATACCACAGTTTATTGACTGAGAAGCATGAGGTTTCAGAGAGGGCGCCTTTGGTCCATTCAGTTGTTAAGAAGCGCCTCTCCTTCCCTGTCATCGACCAACAGAGCGGTCCACCGGCAGATAAGCCAAGGGAAAGAGTGAGGCGCCATTCAGACCCTCCGAAGGTCGATCCTGCAACGCTGAAGGATGCCCCTGTTGCCTGATCAGGCCCCTTGTGATTGTTAGGTTTCGTGCTGTTTTAACTCCATGACGTATTTTCTAAGTTAGATTGTTTTTCTCTGTGTAATTTATGATCTGTCCGGGTTGATTTGAGAATTGAGACAATTCTAACTGTGTTTGCAGACATGGTTTTCTCCCTGTAGATTGATACGTGTGATGCTAATAGTGTGTGCGGTTGGCTTTCAATGTACGATATAACGGTTTTTGACAGACTTTCTTAACGTGTGAAAACTGCAAATATTTATCCATTCCAAAGTGCCCTTGCCAGTGCTATATCTGAATGCTCTTTGTGTAAGATATTATATGTGTGTTCGAGAAAAAGTAAGATATTATATTATATGTGTGGTTTCGACGAACGGGTGGCAATCCAATCCATGTGTGGCAATCCAATCCATGTGTTCCTGAACAGAAATCAATCTGATTTCTTTTGTATTAGCAGCAGCTAACAGCATCATGAGCAACGAGCGCTCTTCTGAAGTGGATTACAGACAGCCATTTTGCCTGTTATGGATTTGGAATCCATGCGATTCTCTGAATTTAATTCAAAGAAAGCAAGAACGTCGTGGTGAGTCTAAAGATTCATCAGACCCAGATTTTCACAAGGTTAGGAATTCCGTTCACGACGACGACGACGACCAAACCTGAGCTACGAGCCTACGACGGCGACGCATCGGACGGAAGAACACATCGGGGACGATTTAAACCCAAGTCTAGTGTAAAGCCCTTATTAAACATTGGCCAACCCTATATTGGGCCGAGATTACTCGTGCAGCTATAACGAATTATTTGATCATTTATAGCTTCCGAACGAAGCAAAGTCGCCAGCGCCAACGCCAAGTCGCCAACCGACGCGGTCCGGCTCGACCAGCTCGCCACCCGCCGATAAATTCCCCACCCGCCAACTTCGCGGGCAAATCTCTCCTCCGGCGATCTCCGCCACCGCGCCGAACGCGAACTCCGTCTAGATCCAGGTATCTTCGACCGCCAATCGCTCCTCTCCCCCTTTCTTCTGTCGTCGCCCACCCCTGACCGGCGTGGGGTGGAGCTCTAACCGGACTCGGGTTGATTCCTTCTTCTCCTGGTTAGGATCGGTCCTACTTGCTTGGACGAATCGCTCGTTCCTTTCGTTTTGCGAAATTCAAATGTGTTCGATGGGACTGGGACGAATGAGTCCATCCAGATTGTTCCGGATTTGTGTTCTTCGTCGGAGCAGTAGTCACTGTTTGCATTCGGTAATATCCGTGGGTTGAACTGAACCACAGTGCCCCCGCATTTAACTCCGCCGGTGATCCTGATGCCTGAGCTGTTGTGCTATCGGTAGTTTCAGAATTTGGACCTGGACATTCCAACATTTTGATATGTTAGTTTTGTGCGCAGAATTTAGCTTTAGTTTTGTAGGGGCTATTGAATCTGACTTTTTCATATATTGAAATGATATTGTATTTAGAGCCTAACCAACTAAAACCTTCTTTGATTAGGGCATGGTAAAACAGCATAACATAATGGAAATCAGTTTTGCTATTGATTAAAGTATGTTAAAACCTGGGAAACAAGAAGAAAAATCAGTTATGCTAAAACTCGTATTATTGGCTATATGAAAAAACTACTCTTACAAATCCTCATTGTTTATATGTCTATCAGTTATTCTCATGTTGCATTTTTCAAGGAACCATTCTCATACTGTTGCAATTGAGATTTCTAAAAACTTCATAGGTCGTGCCCACTCTTTCTTAAAAAAAAACATAGGCCCTGGAAGGCTGGACAATGTGTCAGCTTTCACTTATATGATAATAATGGTTCACTTCTCTTGTTCCATTTTACCAAGTTATGTGGTAGCTATGTGGAAATTGCATTAATTTTTTTATGACTAAGTTCTCTGATTAGTCTGAATGTTGTGTTTCTGCAGTTCTTATGAGTCGATCTGTTATATTGTTGTACATGGCTTTTTGTTGGTAGAAGTAATTACCCTCTTTTTTGCAGTTCAATTACTCGTTGATCCAGCTTTTATTATTCCTGGGTGCCGAAACCATTGAAAATGGTATGCTCGATTCGAAGTTATACTGTTTTTTCGTTTTTTATAACTAATTCACTTTGGCCCTGGTGCCTAGACATTCAGTTCAGAGAGGGCATTGAATTGATAAATATGCATCATTCCTATAATCTTTGATGCATTTCGTGTTTTGGTATCCATAAGAATCTGATTGTTCCATCTTTTTCTTTTTTATGTATTGCAGGTGGTCCTTGCAGCCTCTATAGTATCAAAATCTGGAAGAGGTAAGCTGGCTTAGAATTGCCCGTTTATTAAACTTGAATAGTAATATATTATTTTTGATTCATAAATGCTATATCTTTGTTCCTCAGCACTTACATATTTGGTAACTTTTGTACCTGTAGCATATATCTTCTTCCTTGAACATTTAGCACTCTATCACTTAATGGACTTTCCCCAATAGGATTTGTCAAGTAGATTTATGGGTTTCCTCTTATGCAGTTATTTTTTTGTCAAGCTACCACCAACAAATTTTCTCTGTATTGTTTGTCTGACGAATTTTTTAATAGCACACAATGTGTTATCTCTGTTTTCTTCAACTGCAGCACTTGTTTCCAGACAATTTGTTGATATGTCTCGGAGCAGGATCGAGGGACTGCTCGCAGCATTTCCAAAGTTGGTGGGAACTGGAAAGCAACACACCTATGTTGAGACCGAAAATGTCCGTTATGTTTATCAGCCTATTGAAGCCTTATATCTGCTAGTCATCACAAATAAGCAGAGTAACATTCTTGAAGACCTGGAGACATTGAGGCTGCTCTCTAAACTCGTATCCTGTCCCCAATTTGTGTTATATTCATACCATCAGTGGCTAGTTTACTGCTAAAAGATTTTGTAGTCAACACCAGAAAAAAAGATTTATTTTTGCTACACGGCTGGCATTAGATGCATGTGTTTCTTTTGGAAAATAAAAGAGAAGATTATGCATGAACATACCCACCCTTTTGGTTTTGGAACGAAGGTCAAGGCATGAATCACTGTGTTAGCACCAGTTGTCCTTGCTTATGACCTAACTATCAGCTTATAGCATTTGCATATTCAAAATGCTAATTCAATTCAGTGATTTCCTTGAACATACAAAGGTACCTGAATACTCTCCCTCTTTGGACGAGGAAGGTGTCTGTAGAGCAGCATTTGACCTTGCTTCTGCTTTTGATGAAGCCATTTCCCTTGGAAACAAAGAAAATGTTACTGTTGCCCAAGTGAAACAGTATTGTGAGATGGAGAGCCATGAGGAGAAGCTGTACAAACTAGTCATGCAGAGCAAAATAAACGAAACTAAGGATCACATGAGGAAAAGAGTTACTGAGATTGAGAAAAGCAAGGTTTGCCCTATTCTATTTCCTAAAACATACATGCTTCTCTTAAATCTTGAACATCGAGGGATCTTTTTTCTTCTTGTAGACCTTTATACTGTTAAGTTGAAATTTGGTATACATTAGCATGAAAACTCTAAAAGATTTGAGTTCACACAAAATATTTACTTATCTAAAAGCTAGTTAAAGAGCACGGTAGTCAGTAGTCACACAAAATAACATGGGATTTAATCTAATAATAACTGTTTTCTGTTAGATATATTACAGTTCTGTAGTTGCTGATAAAACACTGAAAGATAGGTAGTATTTCTCCCATCATTGTCACATTCTTTTATCAAAAACATTGCCCTTTCTGTTGGTCTAAGTTTACAAAACTGTAAGCATGGCAATAGCCATTATAACTTTCACCACTTTCATGCTTGCAATCCAGGTACTCTAGAAAATTTAATATCCTCCGGGAGGAGTAAACTACATGTGACTACCCGTGCTCTTTGACTAACGTGCAATGGTATGTAAACTTTTATCCGCAAGATTGTGACCATTAATAATACTGGAACTTGTTGGAATCTCTGCAGAATGATAGAGGCAATAATGAAAAAGCATTTGGCCCCCTGAGGCCTCCAAACAGTTTTAGTGACATGAGCACTAAAGGCACTGGTCTAGGAGGTGATCCTATATTTGCTGACTTGTTCACTCAAAAGCCCAAAGGTTAGTACCCAAGCAAACACATATGTAGAAATTCTGGTGCCATTAATTTTTTTATTGCCGGCATTAATGGTTATATAGTAGTTTTGATTTGCATTGTTGATAATTGATGATAGTGAATTGTGAATTTTGTATCTTTCTTTTTTAAAAAATGGTGTGACCTCTCAAATTCATCACAGAACTTTCAGGTGAATTTAATCTCTCAGCTTTTAAGTGGATTTTGGAAAGGAACCCTCACTAATGAATGCATCTATTATGAGAAGCTATAATTTTATGTTGATCACTTATGGCATTTGTACAGGGCTGCCTTCTGCTCCTGCTCCTGCTCCTGCTACTAGTAAAGTGTCTGGTGGTATGAAATTGGGCAAGGCAAAGAAGACAAATCAGTTCATAGATTCTTTGAAAGCTGAAGGAGAACTCATTTCGGAGGACACTCAACCAAGTGGAATTCAGTCAGGGCTGTCATCTGTCCCACCAAGTGATCCTATCGCAGTTGCAATTGAAGAAAAGATCAATGTCACTGTTAAAAGAGATGGGGGGATTCATAATTTTGATATTCAAGGAACCCTTGCTCTCCAAGTTCTTAATGACACCGGCGGTTTTATCCAGTTGCAGGTCATTTTCTATACTTATTTTCTGGACCTTCTATTCGCTGAAGCTCTCTTTTTGTTTCTTCCTAATTGTAAAATATAAAATGTTTGTTGCAGAAATTGTACTGTTTGTTCCATATGCCTTTAGATTCTTTCAAATTTATTTGAAACTTGTTGTGTATCCATGCTATCATAGATATCATGTCTATGATCACTATTACCTGTTTCCAAGGCTGTATTTTGGCTAACAATATTTTTTTATAATTAATAAAGTAGTTTTTAATTGGTGGAACATACTATATTTGCGTGGTTTACAGATCGAGAATCAAGATCTACCTGGACTTAGCTTCAAGACACACCCTTATATTAACAAAGAGCTGTTCAATAGTCAGAAATTTGTTGGGGCAAAAGATCCAAACAGGCCTTTCCCCAGTGGTCAAAATGAAACCCCTCTTGTGAAGTGGAGAATCCAGGAGTTGGATGAGTCATCTCTGCCGCTGTCAGGTATGTTTCAATTGTTTGCTATAATTACTTGCAAATTTAGACATGTATAACCTGTTTTTGCCACTTGCAGTCAATTGCTGGCCTTCAGTCTCTGGAAATGAAACATATGTAAACATTGAGTATGAAGCTTCTGAGATGTTCGATTTACACAACGTTGTCATTTCTATACCTCTGCCTGCACTCAGGGCGGCTCCAAGTGTTAGACAGATAGATGGAGAATGGAAGTATGTTTCAAAACCTCCACCTTCCTATTTTAAATATTCTGGTAATGTGCATGTCTCAAAAATAACCTGTACAACCCAAATAATGCTAAGAGCTATAGGTTAAACTGTGCATCTGAAAGAAAACACATCCAACAAGTCTTTGGGTGCGAACATGGAGTTTAGGTTATAGAAGAAAGGTGAAGCTGTTTGTTTTACAAGAAGTTGGAAGGCAGGTCATGACCTGTTTGTAATTTGGTATAAGTTTTTTTTTGCTGATTGAATACTGAGGTCCATAAAACTGTCTGTAGCCTCTGTTTACCATAATAATTCCTTCTAAAAGTATTACAACTCAAAGTTTTCCTCTTTGAAACTGCTCTTAATGGATTAAAATTTATCTCAGCACTCAGATGGTCTCTTTGTTTGCCTGTTTATCTGTTCTCTTGTTGCATATATTAACTTTTCTCTTTCTTTTCTTCCACGCAGGTATGACTCAAGAAACTCAGTGTTGGAATGGTCAATTTTTCTTATTGACCAATCCAACCGCAGGTATATGATGCAATGCGATCTCACTAGTTTTAGTTTTATGCATTGTCCCCAACGCTGTTGCTAATACTTCCTGTCCTTCCATTTCCAGTGGTTCTATGGAATTTGCTGTTCCTGCAACTGACCCATCAACATTTTTTCCCATCTCGGTTGGTTTTTCTGCATCAAGCACCTTCAGTGATTTGAAGGTTGGTTACTTCTTGTTTCCATTGCATTTACTTGTTTACCTTCCTGATGATGTATGATATGGGTAGGAGCATAGTGAGAGAAAATTTGGAGAGTAGTTTAGAATTACACCTTGGAGTATAGAACATTACTTGTCGTTTTGTTGGTTGCATAATTTTATTAGCTCTATGAAGTTCAGTTGTTTGCTTTACAGAAAACCCGTGGGGGTCTGTGCTCACTCACTCAATACTCCATAAAATAGCACCCGAAACTCTTCCTTACCTTACACCAGATCCCCCCCCTGTACTTTGCAATGTTTAATACTGCATAAGTGCATAACCTATGCAACCCAAATAATGTTGTGGTCCTTGGCATCCAATTTGGTCTGAGGAGGTTGAATTTATTGTTTAAGCACCAAACAAAGATCCCCACTTACCAATCCCCACTGCTTTGATGTCATGCTTTCTACAATACAGTGTTCTGGTTATTCACCGCCATTCTTTTTTCCTAACTGTAAACTTGATAAACTATAAAGAACATTTGTGGATTGTGTACTCTAATTCCTTAATTTTACATTTCTTCCCCTGCAATGTATAATTCTCATAGTTTTCTCCAAATCATCGTTTCAGGTTACTGCTGTTCTTCCGCTAAGGGAAGCTAGCCCTCCAAAATTTTCACAGAGGATTCGTTTGGTTACTGATAATTACATAGTGATTTGAGGCTGAGGGGTGGTTGCCTTCCAAACCTGAAGTCGATTTGTTTGATGCAATCGCGCGTAATTAAAATGTGTAGAAGCTAGAAATTTCTGCTGGATAAAAATTTGTTATACATAATGCATTTTTGCATCTACTTCATGCCAAACGTAGCAACGTGGTGGTATGCACTGGAAAACACCTTTCTTTTCTTGAGAAAGTCACGACGTTGCATTTGCCTTTGCCTCTGATTTTAGTCCCTTGTGCCAAACAATTTGCACACTGTGTTTGGTTCTGGACACATGTGGCTTCTGGAACTTTCCATGACTCAGAAATTCACCGAGGCTTTGTTCGTCTCTGCCGGAAAAATCAGGGTCCGGTCTTTAACTCTTAACCAGCCAAGTGTGGTGCTTATTATGGTCGTGGCAAACGGGTGGCCACTCAGACATGAGCGTCTTGCCCTTGTTTTGTAGTATGAGTTTTTTTGTACACTTGCAGCTCTTGTGGTTGTACCACGGAGAGCGCAAGGCGTGAGGAATTGTAATTCCAGTTTCACCGATGCAATCCACAGGATCTAGAGTCTTCTCAAACGCTCCACCTGCCATTTTTTTGGCATTTTGTTTGGTTGAACCCCTGAATAAATCTCGACATTGTCAAGCAAGAGCTTCTGCTTCTCCAAATCATCTCCCCTGAGCAAGAAGCTTTCTGCCTAGGCTGCCTGCATTGCCTCAACCTTATCGCTGCCAGTTTCCCAAACGCGAGGGCGTCGCCTCCTGGTTTGAAGTCTTCACGTTGGCAATGGCCATCAGCGGCCGAGCGGCCGCGTGCGCCGCGCTCGTCTTCCCGAGCACCGCGACCACCACCACCACCGTGCTGCCTTCGACAATCTCCGTGAACCTGAGAGCCCGGCATCGGACGATGGCGACCCGGGCGGGTGTTGCTGCATCACCGCACACGAGCGGCGCCGGCGCCGGCGCGGTGCTGGAGCGGCCGGCGTTCGACCAGTCCCAGCTCGACGCTCTCCCCGTCGCGGAGGAAGGAGGGGACCCCGGGAGGCTCAAGGACGGGAGGCGCTCCGGGAGCGGCGACAGCTACAAGGTCTTGCTCGTCGACGACGTGCGCCACACCGAGCAGCACGGTAAGCACGCTATACCCAAAGTTGTTCTGAAACAGACCCGCCGTGCGCCCGTGCCGTTCCGGATTTCCAAAGTGTTCTGAGCCTGGACTCACGTCTGCTCTCGTCGTCGCCGTGCCCGCCTGCGTGCAGTGGAGAAGGCCTTGCCGCAGGTGGTGCCATCCATTACCGCCGAAGTTGCGCGGCAGCTCTTCCACGAGTCCCGCCTGAAAGGCGTCGCGGTCGTCATCGTCGCCGTCAAGGTATTTGCGAGTACCCACAGCGCGCGTTGTCGCGAGCTTCTAATTTCTATAGCCTCACAAGGATTCAGTATCGCTTAACGTTGACCTCTTGGCACCTGCTGGTTATTTGTACGTGAAGAGATTCTTATTGCTACTTTGATTCCTGAACAGGAGCACGCTGAGTTCTACGCGCAGATGATGGTTCGTCAGGGACTCCGCTCTGCCATCGAGCCAGAATCGGACCTGGCAAGCTGAACGCCCGTCCTCTACTGTAGTTGGCTCTCTGTTTTTTGCCAGCCAGTTTCAGACATCCAAAGTTCTGCAGATTTTGTCACTTAATGTTGCAGCATTGAGGATGGTGTACTTTAAAGTTTAAACAGACCGTTGTTAGTTGTATGTTATTCAACCATTATTTATACACCATTTTATGGGTTATTTGGTTATCCCCACTTCCAACAAACATTAACACGTGGTGTTGACTATAATTTGTTAAAGGCTCATACAGCCATATATAGCTGTGCTTAGCTCAATTTGTTAAAAGCTAGCTGGTTTCGACTAGTTTAATAGTATTCTGTAAGAGAGAATAAGAAAAAAGAAACTTGCTGGTGCTGGTTCTGCTGACCAGCGGAACAGAGTGAGAGTAGTTCCCTGCTCCAACAAAAAAAAAAGGACAGGGTAACTCAAAAGGTGAACAGGTATACTTAAACTACTAAGCACACAAACGGTTTTAAACTGAAATATCTAGCGTGGGGCTCACTTAAAAGTTGAACAACCGTTGCTTTTCTGACCGATGCAATGATGCGGCAGTCCAGTCAGTGTAATTCTTTTGGGGCGAGGCGACTAGGGCCGTTGCTCTGCTCCTCTACATCATCTCACTCTCCAACGCCTTGCTCCGGCCTCCGGGCAACCAGAGGCCCCGTCGCCTGAAGCCGCGAAGCGACCCTTCCTCGCCTCGTGCCATGCTCCTCGTGGAGCTGGAGCACCACCTGCCTCGGGCGGTCGGACGAGACAAACAGCTCACGATCCCCTCACGTTGCTGAGCAGCCCGCGTGTTCGGTTTGGTTTCGATTAGTTTGCTCACCGCCTTTTCCCAGCCTCCACGTTCACGCGTGCGCACGCGACGACATGGCGAGAGCAGATGCGATGCGATCCCTGGCCCTGCGAATTTTCAGCCGCCTCCCGCCCGGTTTCCCTCCAACCCCCAACCCCATGTGCCCCATTTCAGCCGCGTCCGCCGCCCCGCCCGCCCTCCCCACGGCGCAGGCGCACAGCTCGGCGCGGCGCGGCTCTGCTCTCCCACGCGCCACCACCACCAGTCCACCACCACCGCGCCACTACGCCCTCCGACACCGCACTTGCCGCGCTGTAACACCTAGCACTAGCAGCCCAGTACGCCGTTGTGGTGTGGACGCCGCCTAGCCTAACCCCGCGAGATTTTTCTCCGAGAGGCGGGCGGTACGGCGCGCGATCTGATCCGGCGCTTTTGCCCCCCGGCGGCTGAGCTGTACCCGTGCCAATCAATCATCGAGGCGGGTGAGGAAATCTCGGCACATTCGGCCTGTACTTTTGCCGCAACCACCGCTTTTGCCGGCACCGCGCGGCTGGTCAGAGCAGAGCCAGCGGATGAGGTCAGCTGCCTCCCTCCTCCTCCTCCCTTTGACGATTCAAGGGGACAACGCTCGGGCTCCCTGAGCTGTCCTCCGGTCAATGGGAGTGGCGGAGGGTGGCGTGCGGGCCGAAAATCCCCAAGGCAGCAACAGGGCAAGCAATCCCCCTGTCCCTGGTCAGCAGCAGCAGTAGCTGGAGCGCCATTGCGTTTGCGTAGTGGGCAAGTGCAGAGCACTGTGCTGGGTGCAGCCAGGTTCAGCTCAGCTCCGCTACTTCCGCCCCAGTCTCCAGCGCCTGAACCTTCTGCACGCACTGGCAGCTTGCCTCTGCCAAGCCATTGGAGCTAGCCCCCAATGGCAATGGCTCGCGCGTTGGTGCTGCTGCTGCTGGTCTCAGCGGCAGCGGCGGCCGTGGCCACCGGCACCGCCGACCAGGAGAGCGACCGGATCCGGGAGCTCCCGGGGCAGCCGCCCAACGTGGAGTTCTCGCAGTACTCTGGCTACGTCACAGTGAACCCGGCGCGGGGGCGCGCGCTCTTCTACTGGCTCGTGGAGGCGGTGCCGGCGGCGGGGCCCATCGCGCCGCTCGTCCTCTGGCTCAATGGCGGGCCCGGGTGCTCGTCGGTCGGCTACGGCGCGTCCGAGGAGGTCGGCCCGTTCCGCATCAGGCCCGACGGCCAGACGCTCTACCTCAACCCCAATTCCTGGAACAAGGGTGGGTACATGTTCTTGAGCTCCGTTTTGACTCTCAATTTGGAGAGCAAGCAACGATGCAATGCTGGTGTTGGAAGTGGCTTATTTGTTTCGGGATGTGATTGCAGCTGCCAATTTGCTCTTCTTGGAGTCGCCGGCCGGCGTTGGCTTCTCCTACTCGAATTCGTCGCTGGATCTGTACACCGCAGGAGACGCAAAGACAGGTAAAACTGAATCATGGCCATTCCTGCGCGAGCTGGAGCTGCTCACTTACTTTTGTTGATCAAGAATTTAGGTACCAACGTCCTGTACTTGCCTTTGTCTTGTAGCACTGGATTCCTATGCTTTTCTGGTGAATTGGTTGGAGAGATTTCCACAGTACAAGTACAGAGAGTTTTATATTGCTGGAGAAAGTTATGCAGGTAAAGTTTCTGCGATAAGAGAAGTTCTGAATTCTGTTTTGGTTAACTCCATTTAGGGCGAAAGAGATCAATTGCTTGGCCCCTGATGTTTGCACTTTGCAGGACATTATGTTCCTCAATTAGCCCAGCTCATATATGAAAAGAACAAGGGCATTCAGAATCCCACAATTAATTTTAAAGGATTTATGGTACACCTTTTGAGCCTATTTTATTTGCTTGTACTAGTTCTGGTTTATTTATGCTGGTTTTTGAAATTTCGTGATTCCTGAAAATTAAGGTGGGGAATGCGGTTATTGATGACTACCATGACTACCTTGGCACGTTTGAGTTTTGGTGGACTCATGGTCTGATCTCTGACAAAACGTATCACAACTTGAAGGCAACATGCTTGCTTGAATCCTCGCAGCACCCTTCTCCTGACTGTCTCAAGAACCTAAATCTAGCCAGTGCTGAAGAAGGCAATATTGATCCTTATAGTTTGAATACAAAGCCATGCAATGACACAGCCTCTCTCAAACTTGGCTTGGGTGGACGCTACGTAAGTGTTTTTTCTGTTTCTTTTTCTGAGCTTCCATTGAGTAACCCTGTTGAAATATTGTTTCACAAATCTAGTTCCGGACTCCCATGTCTTAATAGCTGAAATTTAGTCATCCCGTTTGCTTTTTCTTTTTTGAGGGCAGTGATCCCATTTGCTTTTAAGGTACTATTTGCACTCAGCAGAAAGCAATGCAATATCAATCACCAGATGCTTACTGAAACTAACAGATGATCAAGCGTGGATGCAATTTACTTCAATATGATGCAGTAGCTCCATTGCTCCATTTGAATATCAAATTATCGAGGAGCTAAACTACTGACAACCCAATTGGTTCACTGTTAGTCTTGTGCTGTAGTGGTTCAGAAAAGCGTAAGCAAAACAGTTACAGGTCCAACACAAAGGAAAACATTTTTTTTTGGGCAACATCCACTGACAAATAAGTTACTTGGATGGAGTAAGCACATTCGCTAACTAGGAAATATGAACTTTATGATTTCTGATTAATTTTGGACAAGCTTGCATTCACGCACACCGTACAATTACCAAACTGTGGCATCAGCCTTTTAAAAAAATCTGTGTCATCCGACACTTGACTTGGAAAACAAGGGTGTTGGCCATTTTACACTAGATATACTCATATACATCTATAGAATAAATGGATATATTTCTGCAAACTTCCTAATTTCCGTTTATTAACATTATTTCTACAGTTTGGCTCTTTTCTTTTCTATGTCTAGTAACATGTTTCCATCCTCAGCCTTGGTTGTCCAGAGCTTATGATCCTTGCACTGAGAGATATGCAAGTATTTACTACAATCGGCCAGAAGTGCAGAAGGCATTACATGCAAATACAACCGGAATTCATTACCCTTGGCAAACATGCAGGTAGCTCACAAAATATCCCATGTATTTGATATTCCTCTTCTGTACATGCTAACTCATTTACTCTCTCTATCACAGCGATATTGTTGGAACCTATTGGGCAGATTCCCCAAGATCCATGCTTCCAATCTACCAAGAACTGGTAGCAGCTGGTATCAAGATATGGGTTTTCAGGTGAGTATAGTTTTAGCATCTTGTATTGTGTTGCATTACAGAGGGATTTACTGGGGTGTACTCACATCTGGTATATGCTTTGGTCAGTTCAGCATAAGTTCTATCAGTAAACATAGTTATCATATAGGTGTTTCATGTTTTGTAATTGTATTTGTATTATCATCTACCATTTTATTCTGGTATTTGGATACTGGTATAAATGGATGTTTTCTCCGAATATTTTAACTACTCATTAAAAGGGAGTCAGATGGACGAAAACTCCTTGTTACCCAACTTTGTACCTGTCTCCCTTCAGGGAAAAACAACCTTTAAACCTACCTTCGAAATGAAGTTCTCATAGCTGTATATTCGGGGAAAAAAAGTTATCATAGCTGTGAAACAATGCTTTGCGTAATTATGGATTGCATTGAATTATTGACTTAGCTATGTTTTTCCTTTTAATCTTTTGCAGTGGGGATACAGATGCTGTAGTTCCTGTAACTGCAACAAGGTACTCGATAGACGCTCTCAAGCTTCCAACACTAGTAAATTGGTACCCTTGGTATGACCATGGGAAGGTCAGTTACAAGAACATTTGACTTTATAAGCAAATTTTGTAGTAGAATAATATTACAACTTAATGTCGATTGTTAATTTATCTGATATTTGCAGGTAGGAGGTTGGAGTCAAGTTTACAAAGGATTAACTCTCGTAACCGTAGCAGGTGCAGGACATGAAGTCCCGTTGCACCGGCCTCGACAAGCTTTGATAATGTTCAGACACTTTTTGCAGAATAAACCAATGCCAACACAATAGCCACTTGAAGCAGAGTTACATTGTAAACTATCACACTAAAATTTATTGTTTTTTTATTTCTTTTTTTACTTGTTTTAATTGTTACAACATTTTATTCAATTATCTCGATTGAATGTATGTAAGCCCTTTAACAAATTTGATTCTGTAATTTGGATGCCACAGTAAAATTCAAATACTCCTCAGTAAATTATATCACTATACTAATTCTTGCTCTTCTTTCCAGAAAGGAAAACAACTGGAAAGATAAATCATAAGCAGTTGATACATGCAAGTGAAGCAAGACTACTCAAAATTGCAACCGTGGTGGATCATGAGTCATGACACAGTACAAATTATATGGGATCAACTGACATACAGCAAACCTAATCATTTCCTAATACCAAGCAAAATTCAACAACCATGTCGCTGTACACTTCACAAAATTTACAGAGGAAACGAAGAGCACTACTGGCAGCAAGATGTCTGAAAACAGCATGCAGTTGGTTACCCTCTGAAAGTTCTCAGCTGTGCCAAGCTCTTCCTTGCTGTATTTTCTCCTGCACTGACAAACTCACATCCCTGATAGCACAAAAATCGAATTCAACCAAGCTGGAAGAAGAGCACCCTGTAGCAAGCAACCCGACGCCATCTATCTTCATCATAGCGTGAAGGCAACGGCATCAGAATCGTCTGACGACGGCTGCAACGCGCTGATCTTGATCACGTAGTTCCTCTGGCTCGACGCGCTGCTGCCGCTGCCGCTGCCACCCGAGCCCGAGCTCGCGCGCAGGTCGTCCGAGAAGGCGTCGCCGTCGCTGAGGCCGGAGTCCCTGTCTTCCTCCTCGTAGGCGTCGCCGATGCGGCCGCCGCACTTGCGGCAGAGCAGGCGCGAGCGCTTCCTGAGGAGGCCCCAGGCGCGCCTGGAGCGGAAGTAGGGCATGCAGGCGACCTCGTCGGTGAGCGTGAAGCGGCTCTCGTCGACGGCGACGAAGGCAACCACGCCCTTCTTGATCTGCTTGCGGTACTTGGAGCCGATGCCCGCCGTGTCCCGCGCCGAGGAGCTCAGATTCAGCGCGTAGCCGCAGTACCCGCAGCTGCCAGTGACACGCTGCCAGTCAGGAAAAAAAAAACAACCAAACGGCAGTTGCAGGAGCAGAGAACGGGAATGCCGGGGCTCGAACACGTGTCGCTTGTGCAAGGAATTAGGCGGTTGCAGTTCTCGTTTACCCTAATCAAAACCTTAGTCCTTAAGCGTTCGAGAAAACCCTTAGTCCTTAAGTAAAGAGTGAGACACGGAGCCTGGGATTGGCTTTGTTCGATATGAATCGGGGCTTTCGCTTGTTCTTAGCAAGCCCGCAGAGCAGCGAGGGCCATCGGGCGAAGGCAAATGATTGGGAGTTGGGACCTATTCGCGATCAAACCGGGCATAAGAATCGGATTATTCCACACGCAGTAAACCGCCAAATTCTACAGTTCCTCGTTGGGAAACTACACAACGAATTCAAAAAGAAGCGAAGAGAAGGAATTGCAGAAAAAGCACGGTGAAATACTCCTAGTTGTGTATCCTAGTGAGGATCAAGAACAACAATGGATTCCAAATGCTCTGACCCAGCGCGCAGAAGTTGAGAGGCAATCGCGGCAGTAGAAACCGGGCGGGGATCGTGGAGGCACCGTACCTGTAGGTGACGTCCTTGATGGAGGAGGAGGAGTAGCTGCTGTCGAGAGACCTCTCCATGGCGAGGCGAAGGCGACGGTGGCGCTCGCTTCGCTGGAGCGTCCACTTTTCCCTCCTGCCGATCGGAGAGACAGAGGAGACGTGGGGCGAGTGGGGGGGAGAGCGGGGGCGACGAACGGCCGGCTGGCTAAAAAGGCGGTTGTTTGGTCGGGTCTCGCCAACGGACACGGGGGATCGGCGTCCGGCCGGCTGGGCCGTCTCCTGCCGCGCGCTTTTCCTCGGGGCGACTTGCTTTCGCGTGTGCCGCGGCTCATTGTATATTTGTATGCTCCACCTGCTGCTAGTTAATCAATTCTTTAATCAGGATCCTAGTCGATTAACGAGGCGGCGCCCAATCGGAACCGGCCAGCGCGCGCTGGGTTTAGCATGGGCGCTGGTGCTCCGCTCTGACCAGAGCGCCGCGCGCTATTGCGGCGACGGCCGGGCCGAGCGGATATGGATGCCGAGGGCGGCGCGCGGGCGGCCGTGCGCGTCCACCTGCAGCATATCGAGCGAGCGAGCGCGCGTAGTGGAGGCGTGGGCGCGTGGCAACGTGACGCGAGTGCAGGGAAGAGAACCGAAGGGCACGACGCACGCTTATGCCCGGGGGCGTGGCCGCGCGACGCGGCGCGGCGCCATCCTCGTCGCGTCGTCTGCGCGCAACCGTGCGGCCGCGCACGCGAGACAACAGGCCCGGGGCACGGGGGCGAGGCCGCCGCGGGAGTTGGGCGGCACGGCCGCGCCGGAGATCGTCGGGCGGACAGGCTCAAGGGGTCAAGGGCGGACAGGCCGAAACCGTCGAAATCCACGGCCACGACACGGCGGCCAGATCGGCACAGGCGCGATGTGGTTGTGACTTGCTGCGGTTGGTGTGGCGAGAGGCTGAGGTGCCCGGTGAGGTTTGGTCAGCGTCTCTGTTTCGTCCCGTTCCCGTCAGCATCTTGCGCGTCGATGTTTCGCGATTTTCCTTCTCAGGCTAGAGCGTCGCCGGTTTTGGTGAAGATTGGGCATAGCATGGGAACCAGTCCTCGATATGAGGAATGGTCAAGATCCTCGACCCCTTCTTTCTAGTGGCAACATCATTGGCGGATAGTAATCATTTCAAAGATGTCTCAGTTCCATACATCTATAAAGCGGAGATGGGGGTTTTTGCCTTGCATTTCGGTGCTGGCAGAAAACAGAAGCCATAGGTTCGGACAACGGGACAAGCACCTCAGCCGTGCATTTCTACATAACATTTACATATTGGCTCTGTTCATTACAAACTCGGAGAAGATCGGTGGCGATCTTGTAAACTGGTTGTTCATATACAAACTCGGAGAAGATCAGCGGGCGGTCTTGTAAACTCGTATCTGCTGCTCAACAACGTCCACGCATATTGCAAAATGTCTCAGTCCTCGACCACGAAGATTATCCCATCATGTTTCTTGAAATGGTGTGTAGTGTGATCAACAACCTGCAAAGGCACAAGTGCAGCTAGGTGAAGAAAATGCCACATTACGTGCTGAATTTCAGATGTATAATACAATGAGGAATTCTCATTTGTGTTAGGAAACACACAATGGCATGCAATGCAATGAATTTATCCACAAAACAATGGAACAGTAAAGTCACGGAATTTCATTTCATCTCATAAGGATTTCACATCCTTGGCAGATATTTATTGGTAAAATGATTAGTAATGAGGATATTTTAGTCCAAACGAACATCCGAATTATCCTGCAACTTGCCAGAAATAGCGTTTCAGAACCTTCGGTTGTGTTCCAACTTTGGCAAACAATAATTCAAACCAGGTTGTAGATCGTTAGTCCTTCACCGTCAGGCTGCCCGCAGTGGTGCCCTGTAAAAGAAACGCTAAACAATATAGCGTGGGCGGAGTGCTGCAGCGGGGCACGGTAAGCCGTGCGCTGCTTTAGCGCAGCCTTCCGTTTCCTGGAAATGCAGCGGAACAGAGGTCGCACGGTAAATTCCCCGTGGAGTCCAACAGCCCGCCGGTGCTGTCGTCCCGCCTGCCGCGTGGAGAGAGAGAATGGGGAGGGAGGGAGAGTGAACGAGGAGAGAGAGTGTGAAATAGAGTATGACGCGTGGGTCATAGTTGTTAGTTGATATAGAGGATGAGATATAGAGTATGAATGGGTGCGGAAGAAATGAATATGAAGGAGAGAATATCGATGATTAGGATGAAATATTCCTTTTAAAGAATGGATTTAAAGTACGACGAGTGGGGATAATCTCATAGGGACTCCATGTTTTTCTAACTTGAGAAGCAGAAGAAATCTAGGAGTGGCAAATTCCAGCTTGCATCAATTTACTTTGAATCATGATCATTATAATCATTATAAGGCCTCCAACGGCTGGCTCTAAGCCAGCTCGTATGATTTTTTAATCAATGAACAGGGCGCGCTAGCGCTTCCCTTCTCGCGTATCTCGCATGCTCGCCGATGACTTCCCCGCACAGGCATGCTCACCCAAGCACCTGCTGGCACTGTGCCGAGCTCCTCTTCCTGGCTTAGAGATAGCTGCTGGCTCTTGCCGTTGGACAAGGCCTAATACAGTACTTATGAGCCAAATGCAGGCTGTATTTAATTATGATACAACTACCTAATATGCAGATAAGTGAATTGTCTCCAATTGATTTATTATTCAGCCTGTCAAATCCAAGCTACTTGTATACACATATGAGACCAGCATAGCTAATGTAAAACATAAACGTGAGGGATGAAAAAAAAGGTAGAAATGTAGAATATTGAGTGAACAATGCACAGAAATGCAAAATCATGCTAATGCTTGCTGAACTGTCCAAAAAGGCTGGAAGAAATGTACGTTGCTTGAACAATATACCAAAGCACAAAATGTCAGAAATTGCTAGATGAAGTCTACAAAACAAAGATCCATCTCACTTTTATCTATAGTACCGTATGAGCTACTTTTGGAAGAAACTTTGTTATGACTTATCACAAACTAAACATTGAAAGTGGATGGTACATCCCAAGCAGTGCTACATTGTTACCGATGCCTAGGCTCAGTAAAATTCATGTGTGTAGCACTAGCTCCATTCATTTTAGCCGTATTAGAATTTGAAAAAAAAATCTTTAGAGGTGTGCTTTGGCTCCCATTTTCTCTTACTGCTACAAAATAAATTTCGTATTAAAATATATTCGAAATCTGAGCCTATTCATACAACTTTTATACATTAAGCATGTGTATAATTTGACTAATTGTTAGCCAAAGATTATGAACTTTTCAAAATCCTAATACATCTACTAAGGGGGAGTGGAGGACTGAGTAGTGACACTAGTTCCTGTGTTTTTCTTGCCAAAAATCTATCACAGCTTCCAGTTATGTAACTTGTTAGCTACTGTGTATTGACACTGAAAAACTGCCAAAAAAATGAGTGATGCGTAATCCTTGCTCTCTCAGGATCAGAAACTTGTTCTCTCAGGACCAGTAACGCAACAAATGAACTACTAATTCAGTAACTTAGCACTCACGTTGGTGTTGCTCAGCTCCAGATTATAGAAATCCACTGCATCAGCCTTGAACAGAGGCCCGGCATGCCAGGTCCCCTTGTTCAGCTTGAGGAACTTGGGCCCGGAAACCCGGAACACGCAGACCTCGGCTGGATCGGGAGGCAGATAGTAGTGACCAGCGCGAGACTGCAGCGGTTTCCTCCCCTCCTGACCACTCTGCTCAGACGGTCCATCCACGATCGATGGCTTGGCCACTCCGAGATACCAGTCATGGCCGCCGATGGAGCCTAGGCACTGGGTCACGCTGGCGTGGTGGGTGATGGTCGAGAACTCCAGCGGCCGGTCCTGCAGTCGCATGATGTAGAACCTGCGACGGAAAGGGGGAAGGAAAAAAGCTCGAATCTCTGGACAAGTCCGGACGACACGATTTGTGCGGAGATGCCGTGGGTTTACCTAGGGACGCCGCGGCTGAGGTCGAGCTGCGCGTCGTGGGGCCCGAACTCGTCGCCGTCGGGGGAGGCGGCGATGACCTGCCCGAACGGCGCGAAGGACTCGGGCGTGGCCTCCACCGCCCGCAGCTTCACCCTCGCCGGCTCCTCCCCTTGCGTGCGTTCCATCTGCGCGGGCTGGGCGGCGCTGGCGCGCACGGCGGCGATGCGGGTGTTTAGCCTTGTAGCGTTGCGACGACGGGGTGGAGCCGGAGCAGAGGGGGAAGCGGCGGTGCGGCGGCAGCGGCAGACATGGAGGGGGATAAATAGATCTAACACTAAAATTTTTGCCAAAACTTTTTGAAACTAATCTTGCTATTTAGGAGTGTTAAATAAAATTTATCTATAAAATATTTTGCACGGATGGATTATAAATCGCGAGATGAATCTAATAAGACTAATTAATCTATAATTAGAAGATGATTAGTGGATAATTATTGTAGCATCACCGTTGCAAATTAAAGATTAAGTAGCTTATTAAATTTGTCTCGCAATTTGTAATCCATCTGTGCAATAATTTTTTTTATCTATATTTAATATTTCATGTATATATATGTGATTTTTTAAAAAAATATTTTGGAAATGGCGGGACTGCATATGTTACAGTAGCAGTACTAACTGCACTGCATCCAGGTCCGGTGCGCCTGCATCACGGGTGCCTTTTTTGTGGCGGAAGCGGTGAGCTGCCCCGCCCGTGTGCCAGCCTACCGTGCCAGGGCCGGAGGTTCTCTGCTAGTTTCTGTGGCAACCGTGCATGGCGTACTCGTGTTCGACATGGAACGCCTCTCTCCCATCCGTTTAGTTCTGTCCACTCATCTCTTGAACGCGTCCGAAATTGCAATTTTGTGAACATCTCGTGCGCCTGCGCCATGAGAAGAACAGTGATTTGACTGACCAGAATGGCCAAGAACTGCTCATGTGCCTTCTGAAGAAGAGCGATGATTCGTCATGATTTTCTCGATCAAGTTAAGCTTTTGCAAAGATTGAGCGTGATACAGGAGGAATCTCGATGCCAGCCAGGAACATCAGACATGACCTCCCTTTTATTACTGATATTACTGATAGAAACAGAAGGCACAAGCTCGAGCAAGCAGCTCAGGCTATCCGCACTCATAATCCTCTACTTTTATCCTCTAAAAGGAATATTATATCCTGATTATCGAGATTCTTTCCTCTATATCCAATTCTCCCGCACTCATCATACTCTATATAACATCTTCTACATCAACTATCACTCATAGGACCCACACGTCATACTCTATTTACTCTCTCTCCCATTCCCTCTCTCCCATTCATTGGCGAGTGGGCCCGGCACGGGGTAGCGCATCTTCTCTGCCGCGCTACATTTAGCGGAGGGCGCGGTCGTCCGCTTGCTTACATGACGGCACCGCGTACCCGCTGCAGCCCTCCTGTACGCTATAGACTCCTGCAGGGCTGCTTTACAGTAGCCAGTGCGGGTAGCCTCAGGTGTGCATCTGCACACGACAAGTACAGAGTGGTTGTTCCTTGTAACACCCTCGAGACCAGGATCAGCCAGTAGGTCATGTCATGTGTTTCAATCCTCAACAACAAAAGCTACCCCGTCGTGCTACCTGAAATGGTGTGAATGTGTGATCAACAATCTGAGAGGCAGAAGAGCAGCTAACTGCCGTTCGCAGGAAAGGTCATTACCGAACTGCTATTGTCAGCAAAGAACCTCTCTACAAGGGCAAGGCTGTTCTTCAGTTGCGAAAGCTTGCCGAGCCACCTCACCCCGTTGTTGCCCTTTTCCAGATCCGGCATTCCGTAGCCAACGAATCCGAAACGCAACAGTGGAAAGCCAAACCAGTTCGAGCATGGCACGCTTTCCTTGTGGCCAGATTTGGAGCACCAGTTGTAACTCACAACGCCTAATCCAAGCAAAGATTCAACTACTCTGAAACCTCAACTGTCAACTCTCGATGGTACGAATGCGATTACTTTTTACAGTTAAAAAGTTTATCTGCCGTGACAGATAAAAAGTGACAAGCGAGTGTACTTTTTTTTTTAACACGGACCAATAGGTGCTCGGGTAATCCAAGGGAACAGTTTCTGCTGTTCAATCCAAAGGCCAGAGCTTGCCGTTTATTCGCGTCCCATCACAAGATGAGTGGACGGAACTGTGGAACCAATGAAACCGAGACTGAATGTTTTTGGACTCATCCAGCAAGACGTGACGTCAGAACGGTTTTGGTCTAATGGTCTCTTCCAACTCCATAGCAGCCATGGAATCATGGATAGGCAGCTACGACTTCGTGTGGTCGGAGAACGTATGCAAGCAGGACACGCCTAGTTGGTACTAGTTCTCTTTTTAAAAGGACAAACAGAACACGAAAGCAGCCTCGTGCAATCAGAATATTATCAGAGCAAGCATCTGTACTCCAGATTAAGAATTTCAGTATTTCTTCAGTTCGCTAACTTGTCCAATTATTCGTTTCAAAAAAAAAATTGTCCAATTAGTGTGTGGTGTTGCATGGTGCACTTTTAGGACAAAAACGGTGGGTTTGTCAATTGCCATTTTTTTTGCACCAATAGTAAGGAACATTGTTTCCCTAACAGTACTGACCTTTTTTACTTATTAGACTAATAATAGCTACTACTATACTAGGGAAACATGTGTGTAGACAATGAATATGACAAAACGTTATGAATGCAGTTGAGGGACCATATTCAATAAATTCTGAATTCAAACACTTTTTCTAAAAAAGGAAAAATCTCACCTCCAACAATTTCCTCTTGCTCCATGAACACGAGCACTTCTGTTGAGTAGCTGGATTGAAGATATCATGTAGTATATCATTAATCATCTGAAAGAAGACTTGCAGTGGGCTATTTCTACATTTTTCGCTTTACAATAACACGTGGTGAATATTACATGATCCCTGCTAGATGATCTGTCCTCTGTCCCTGTCCATTAGGCTATGGTTAGGTACTTCGGGGTGGCTGTACCAAACAACTATTTAAGTACTTGAATACGTAGTATCATGGCCCACACTTGTTCCTAGAACACAGAGGGGATCAAAGGTGCTTTGATATAATCTCCACGAAAAGAAATGTTGAGAAAGCAATGCTCTTGGTTCAGAGCACGTCATGTTCAGGGGAGGGAGGGAGGAATATTTGTGCCGTGCCAGCTAAATTCTGCACTACTACTACTTGGTTGTAATAATCATTCCTCCAACCTTATTGTTACAAGTTCATTTCCGAGGTGAGTACTATGTATTGTTAGAACGGTCCAGCCTATGATTGACTAAAACTTTTTTATTTTTTGCGAGGAGACTAGAACTTTTGTATTGCATGCCATTAGTCCAGAAAGACAAGGTCAATCTTGATTGCTTGAAGTTTAGCATATAGTACAAGACAAAAACATGCTAAGGAAAATCAAAATAACTGGATTGAATTCTCTAGCACTTCCAGCTGTACGAAAAAAATGGTTCAACGTCACTGTACCACCACCATAGATATTTCCATCCATCGTAGCAAAGCGAATAACGCAGAGGCAGAGAGAGCAGAGAAGGCCATCAAGCCAGAACTCGTAACAGCGAAATGCGCAACCAAAAAAAATGAAAACTGCGCGTGCGCGTACGATAATTACCACCCGCGGCACCTCGGCGGTCCAGCCGTACTATCCCTGACAGGTGGGGCCGATGAATCTACCACCAATCACCAATACCCTATTCCGCTAAGCACACCCGCACACAAAAACACCACGTACACGGGCGGGCGCGCGGAGACCGACCACCACCACCACCTCCTCCGGCTGCCTCCGGCCTCGCCTCCCCCCTCCCGTCCCTCCTCCTCCTCCCCGCTCGAGCCTCACCGACCGCCCGCCCCCACGTGGCGCGACAGCTCGTCGCCGGAGGCCATGGCGGCGGCGGAGGTGTACTCGCCGACCGCGGCGGCGGCGGCGCAGCAGCAGCAGCGGGGGAAGGCAGCGTCGCAGGCGTGGCGGGCGGTGGTGGGGTGGATCGGCTTCCTCCTCCAGGTCCTGCTCCAGATCCTCCGGGGTACCCCATCCTGCGCCCAGCTCCTGTCCTTCGTCGGCTTCCGCTACCCCCTCCTCTCCGGGCCCGCGGCCTCCGAGCCGTCGCCGGAGGTGGCGTTCATGCCGCTCCGCTCCGAGATCCCAGCTGATGTGGCCCCTGCACCAGAGGCTCCTCCTGAGCCTTTGGGCCGCCTCACGGTACGAAGATTCGGTTTTTGATTGGATTCGCTGGAGTTTGGGGGTGTCTGGGGTGGGGAAAATGGCGCCTTTGGGAGGTATATGTGTGTCAATTGGATACTACAGTTGACTTGGGACGGTGGGAAGTGCCTGTTGACCTTATTGGAGGATGCTTCGGTATCTGGGGATGATTGAGAGTGGTTGATTGAGGTTAATCCAGAGGTTTGACAGCTTAATTCAGGTAGTTGAATTGATTGTGTTGCTGTAGAATAATTAGTATCTCGACTGTGTAGCAGGCCTTCGTTGAGGATTATTATGTGTTAGAAGGTGTCATAATGACTTCCTAGCATGGGCAATTAGTTGCTGCAATTGCAAAACAAGTTCTTGCTTTATGGTAGTATTATTGCATTATCTCCTCTCTGAATTGGGGGGTAATATGTTTCGCGTGATCTTCTTGTGAAGCTCTAGGAAATAGTTTCAGAACACTGGTTCTCTGATGTTATATGTAGGTGGATAGATACTTGAACTTTCCATCATTATTAGACATCTTGATAGGAGCTGGATTATGAGATACTATCATACCAGCTGCTTATGGATGATCCAATACATGGGCTGTTATACTGTAAGATATGGTCATACCGGCAAAGAACTTTAATCTCTCAGCAATGTAAACGATTAAAGTTATACCAGTATTGCTTCACATAAATGGAGCCAAAACTGTAATGCTAGTTACATTAATGCTAAGCAGTACTACCTGATCGCCTTGAAATAGAGTCTGCTTGAACAATTTTCTCTTGTGTTTCTGCATCGAATATTTCTGACAACATCAGGGTTATCTGTGTAGGTAGTGCTTGATTTGGATGAGACTTTAGTTTCTGCATATGAGTCATCTAGTCTTCCGCCTATTGTACGCACCCAAGCTGTTGAAGCAGGACTACATTGCTTTGACATGGAATGTATATCATCCGATAAGGTACCAAACTTCTACTTTTGCTACCTCACTATGCTTAATCATTTGAATCACAACTGATAAATGAGCTTTGCTTATGTAAACTTTAAAGGATGTTGAAGGAAAACAGAAGGTGAATCATGTGACTGTTTTTGAGCGCCCTGGTTTGCATGAGTTCTTGCAGAAAACTAGTGAATTTGCAGACCTTATCCTTTTTACAGCAGGTTTAGAAGGTATGTTGGCTGCTCTTATTTCTCTTCACCAAATGAGGCCGACCAATTTTGGTTCACATCCTCGCTTAACCTATCCACGCTTGTCCTCAGGTTATGCTAGACCTTTAGTTGACCGCATAGATGTTCACAGCAGATTCAGACTCCGTCTCTATCGGCCATCAACTGTCACCACGTAAGTTACATTACCTTTTCTATCAATGCAAATCATGTGCACCACCTCTGTGTTATTGTTGCTTCATATTCGTGCGTTGAGAACTGTTACCTTGCTTATTGGGGATGTGTGCAAAATTAGTTAGCACTCCAGCACCTTTCTAAGTGGAAATAAAAAGTAGATTATAGCCAATGCTTGTACACAGCTATTAATGATGATGTTCATATTATGCACAACAAGTGTTTTTGCACTCCAAAAATTTTACAACATGTGCAATGCGCCCTTGGGCTGTCTTCATGTATCGTTTGTTGCCTGTGTTTTTCATCATTGTTTCCGGTAAGTTGATTCCTGAGATTTCTTTAGAAATGAACCATGGATGCTTCCTTTAGCATGCATTTTTGTGTTGATTCACTGAATTGCTGAAACGTAATATGCCTGTTTCTTGATTCTCTCTTCCTGCATGACTGATTGTATTGGTCCGGACCATACTTCTTTGCCAATAACCTGAACGGTCATTTTTTCTTATATCAATGGGTTGCATGATTGCAGGGAATACAGAGAACATGTGAAAGATCTTTCTTGTGTGTCAAAAGATTTCTGCAGAACCGTCATTGTCGACAACAATCCATTCAGTTTCATTCTTCAGCCTTTGAACGGAATACCTTGTGTTCCATTTTCAGCTGGACAACATTCTGATGATCAGGTAACTGGTGATGAGCACCGATCCTTCAGTGGATCTGAACTTCAACTCTCTAAGATTATACTGATTTTTCCTTGTTTAAACATTTCAGCTCATGACGGTTATATTTCCACTTCTGAAGCATCTTTCTCTCCAGAAAGATGTCAGACCTGTATTGCATGAAAGGTTTCATATGCCAGAATGGTTCCAAAAGCATGGGATCCCCCAAACGAATCAGGCAGTGTAAGTTCTGCTGCCGCCCTATGGAACTGTTTTGATGAAGGTTGAAGTGATTACCACGCCATAATTCCCTCAAGAGGGGGAGCACTTGTACATTATCTATATTCATTTAGGGTTCCTGATAAATTGAGTCACTGTTCATACGGAGTTGCCACATCCGAAGATAAGAAAATTGTAATGTAGCATAACGTCAGATTTGTATTTGTGTAGTGGAGCATTTTTATATCAATTAATTGTTGTACATCAGCTCTTGTTGTAAAATTTGATTGCTGACAGTTCAGATAGTCTAATGAACAGTTCATGGGTCAACGACATCAAAGCTTACACCATGAGAACAAATATCCTGGACAATTTTTATCACCATTCCAGCAACACTAATGTATTTCTGAATCCAACCATCTGACATGTTATCATAAATATTAGTCCAAGCCCAATAATTAGTGTTGATAGCATGTTGGATCCCTGTATTATTCATTCACAAAAGGAAGGAAGAAAACAAACACTAGGAGAAGCTACACACACCAATTACAACCAACTTTTTGTCAGTGCTCTTGATTATTTTATCTGAAAGATTGTCGTCAGATTCTCTGAACGTAATACTATTAGCAGGACATGGAGCATTTTATCTGAATTTCTGGACATCAAAACCGTTGGAGCTCCTTATCTGGCTGATTATCTGGGATGCCTTATCAAACTTGTATGCTCTCTCGTAGATGCCGGCAGCCACAAGGTAAAGCTCCCTCTTGTCGATATTTGGGTCATGGCTAAGCTCGCCGACCAGCGTCTCCAGCGCCTCGAAGTCCTTCTGAGCTCCAAGCAGGCTGATCATCTGGAAGTGCACCCGATCTGAGAACACGCAGCCTTCCTTCCTCATTGCCAGGTACAGCGCTGCGGCCTTGTCGAATTCCTTCAGCTTGCCATAAGCATTCATCGTGGTGGCAATCGTCTCCGAGTCCGGCAACTGGCCCAACTTCCTCATTTCATCAAACACCTCGATCACATTCCGGTGCCTCCGGTTCTTGGCAAACAAGTCCATCATGGCTCTGTGCACCGACGAGTCCTTGATCTCGCCGGTGCTGGCTGCACGACGGAACAGCCATGCGGCCTCTTCCACACGACCGGCGCTCGCCAAGATTTTGATGGCTGTCTCCTTGGGGATGCCGTCCTGATCTTTCAGGTCGCGCAACAAACGCTTGGCCTGCGAAACAAGCCCGGCACGCTCATAGCCCACTACCATTGTCTGGTACAGCACCGGGTCGATCTCCGTGCCGGCTTCCCGCAGCTTCTCAAACAGCTTGGCAGCGCGGTCGAGCTTCCCGGCCTTCACCCATATGGAGAGGATGGTGGAGTAGGTAATGGCGTTGGGCTGGACGCCGTTGGCCTGCATGTCCTGCACCAAGCTCCCGGCTTTCTCGTCCTCCAGCGACTTTCCGTAGATGGCAATCATGGTGTTGTACGTCACCACGTTCGGTTTGATGCTGTTGCCAGCGCCACCATTGCCATCGGAAGCGCTGCGCAGGAGACCGAACAGGTGAACCGCCTCGCCGAACAGCCCGGCGTCGCCGTAGACGCGGAGCATGGTGTTGTAGGTGACCACGCTCGGCGCCACGCCAGCTCGGCGCATGTTCCAGAACAGCCGGTCCGCCTCGCGCGCGAGGTCCAGCTGCCCGTACGCGTTGAGCACGATGTTGAACACGGAGAGGTCCGGCTTGACGCGCGCCACGGCGCGCATGTGCGAGAAGAGCGACACGGCCGCGAGGTGCCGCCCGCGGCGCGCCAGCGCGGCGAGGATCGGGGAGTAGGACTCCGCGTCGGGCGCGACGCCGTCGGCGGGCATGTCGTGGAGCAGCAGCCGCTTGGCGTCGCGGAGCAGGTCGGACTTGCAGTAGGCGGCGACGGCGGCGTTGTAGGCCTTGCGGTCGGGCCTGATCCCCGCGCCCCGCAGCCGGGAGAAGAGCGCGAGCGCCTTGGGCGCGTCGCCGCCGCGGAGGGCGAGGTGGATGAGGTTGGAGAAGAGGATGAGGTCCGGGGCCACGGCGTCGTCCTCCATGAGCGGCAGGAAGGTGAGCGCGTGGTCGAGGTGGCCCGCGCGGGTGAGCGCCGCGAGGAGCGTGGAGTAGGAGAACGCGTCGGGGGTCACGCCCCTGTCCCGCATCTCGAGGAGGAGGCCGGAGGCGAGGCGGAGGTCGCCAGCGCGGCAGGCGGAGCGGAGGAGGAGGTTGTAGGGGATGAGGAGCGCGGGGGCCGTGAGGTCCGGCGCGAGGAGGTCGAGCAGCGCAACGCCGCGGCGCGGGTCGGGGAGGCGGGAGAGGAGCGCGCCGAGGAGGCGCGCGGAGACGGGGCGGTGCGGGGCGAGCGCGGCGGCAAGGTCGGCCGCCGTCCGCGCGGCGGAGACCGTGGCCACGAGTGCGGGGACGTCGAGGGCGCGGTCCTCGTGCTGGCGTTGCTGGAGCTCGGCGGCGGGCTTGTGGCGGTGGTGGAGGGGGTGGGAAGTGGGGAGGTTGGGGTTTAGCCAGACGGATTTCGCTGCCGGGACGCGGCGCGGGGAAGGGGAGGGCAGCGCGGCGGCTGCGGCCGTGGCCGTGGCCGCAGACGCGGCAGTGGGAGGCATGGGCCGTGGGCGTGCGCAGCCTCGTGGGAGCGGGAGTGGCGGTGGCGGTGGCGCGGCAGGGGAGAAACGGATAGGAGATTTTTGCCGTTGGTGGGGACTCATCGCATCGGCAGACAGAGTTCATATTTACAGAAAACCCCATAAACTGGATTTTAGTTACAGAACACCCCCTAAATCGGATCGCGATTATGGATCGTGATCCAATTATTTACAGAAACCCCCCTAAATTGGGTCACGGTTATTAATCGCGATCTGACTATTTATATAAAACCCCCTATTCATGGCCCTATTTTTACAAACTAGTCCCTTCTGTTCTCTTCTCTCACACGGCGACGCAGCGCTCTCTTTCCTGTTCGCCGCCGGCGAGATAGACTTGCTGGCAAGCTGCGCCCAGTGGCACCTTCTCGTCTTCGTGGCCGTACTCATGCTCCTTCTTCACCCAACCTTCCTCTTCTCCTCCGCCTACTCCATGCTCCATGCCCTCCTCCCCTTATCCGCCCCGGGCAGCGGCGGGCAGGCGATGCGGTAAGGGGTTTCGACGTGGATCGAGAGCTAGCGCCAGACAGCTGGATCATCAGTTAGTGGGCGAGCTCCGGGACGCCACGGTGTTCGTCGCGCGGCTCAGCCGCACCATCGTCGTGCGTCCCGTAGTCGACCACCACGCCGCCGCTCGCTGGAGCTGCCCCAACTTCAGGTTCGACGACCCCGCTGCGCTTGAGGGCTGCTGTCTGGACGAGGCCGTGGAGATCCTTCGGAAGCCGAGGTAACACTGCACATTTTGCATTCAGCTGGGCCCTTTTTCAGCGCTACAGTAACTTCGAGCGCTTGATCACTAATTATGAGTATTAAATGTGGATAACTGACAAAATTCATTTTATAACCCCGGGTGAAATTACGAGATGAATCTTTTAAGCTTAATTGGACCATGATTAGATAATATTATGCTACAATAAACAACCTCTAATGACGGATTAATTAAGCTTAATAGATTTGTCTCGCGATTTCCTATCCATCCGTGTAATTAGTTTTATAATTAGATCATATTTAGTCCTTCTAATCTTCGATTAAAAATTGCTACAGTGAATTTCGTCCAAAATTTTTCAAGAACTAAACACACCCTTAGTTTGGTCATCGGTCTAGCGGAAAGGCTTGGATTCGAATGTGGGCCTACGCCCTTTGCTTCCTTGCTTGCGCCCTGGATTCGATGGTAATTAGTTGTTCGGATAATTTTGCGATGCTTCATGACCAATAAGATGTTATGCTTGGTTTTAAGTTCACCATATGTCGTTGAAAGGTAGAGGTTTAGATGAAAAATGCCCCATGAACAACATACAGCAGGTCTGCCAGAAACTGTGCATCCTATATATTTCCTTTTTCCTTTGTAGACATGGTAATCAACAGACTGAATGCTAATTTGCTTTAACTTTCAGATATGTTTCAACACGATTGTACAACCAGAGCCTGGACATAAAGGGAATATTACTGGTGCAGAAATGAAGAGTTGAACAAGTGCAGAACTACATACAGCTATAAAAGGATTTAAGGTACAGGTTGTGAAGCTGAGAATCCTATGTCATTATTTGGGACACCAGTCTTATTTTGGTATCCAGCAACCAGCAAAGGATCATAGAATACAGAACACACTTGAGAAAATTGAGTTCCTTCCTTTTACCCCTGAGATCATGGCTGCAGCCTGCAGGAAAGGGGCCTTCTAAAAACAAGGTCAAAGATCCATTTCTTTGTGCGCAACTAAGGTCTTTAGATGGTCAATTCAAGAGTCAGTTGAGGGCAGTGTTTTCTGTCCTAAAAGAGAAGTTGAAAGATCTTAAATTGGAAAGAAGAGAAATTAGGCCAGCATGACTGTTCTTCCACCAGCAGACAAAATCTATCTTGCAAATATGGCAAAAGATAGTGCTGAGACTGCAGAAAGGTTTATGGCATATGGTCCAGATTCCTCCGAAGATAATACTGAACAAATCTAATACTGTGCAAGCGCAAATGGAATGGACTCGATAGAGGCACCAATGATGAAACCTTGGACAGTATTTTCTCATGTTATCATTAACGAATCAGATGGAGTACAAGTACAAGAGTGGGCTTTCAACTGTACAGATACACACCGTGGAAAATTTCTGATATTTACATACACATACACTCAGGGATACTCACAGGGCAGGGGTTCCACACCGAGAATTACCCTGAAGACGAGAGAGAGAGAGAGAGAGAGAGAGAGAGAGAGAGAGAGAGAGAGGGGACTCCTGTAACCACAAAGGGCTTCTACAACTAAAGGAAAAGAGTAATGTTTCATGTCAAGAGAAACTCCAAGAAAAACAATATTTCTCAGGAACTTTACAAAGGCTCCAAATTAGGAGAAACACAAACTCATCCTTATGTGTGAAGAAAGCTGTCCCAAAGTAGAAGCAACAGACGACTTCTCGTTAGTACGCAAAAGAAAGCCATGGATGCTGTAGTGCTTCATCGGCTGTTGGTCTCTTCCTGGGGTTTATTTGCAACAAATAGGACAGAAAATCAACAAATTCTGAATCAGGACATTGCAAGTGTCGTCGCAAGGAGGATTTCTCCGGGATCAAGTACTCTAGCTGATCTGTCTCCTGGATATAAATAAGACAATGCATGGATGTGTTAGCATCTACTGTTGTACAACCACTAGTGATAGATATCCACGTAGTGAAACTCAAATTATAATAAAAATCCTAGTTCTGTAATCACTTAAACTGACAAAAGGCCGTATAGTTATGACTCGAGTGTATCAAACAAGAAGCCGCATAAATATAAAGCGAGTTCAATATTTGGTTAAGCCAGGAAAAAGTGGAACAAAAACTGTGAATGTGAAGGATATAATCAGAAGCAATTTGTGAAAATATGATTATTTGGTTACAGAATGCTCATTTAGCCTTAGATTTCATAGGCTGGCAAGTGGCGAGCAAGGATGAAAAAATTAAGAATGTTACCTCATTCTTGGTAAAAAGATCGTAATCATCAGTGAAATACTTCTGCGTCTCCTGTCCCAGTTCTAGCATTTCCATGTCAATTGGACCGATTATACCAATCATTTGAGCAAGCATCATGGGCACAGGCTCGTTAGGAAATAATACCTGTTATGTGTAAAGACAGAAGTCATAACTCATCCATGGAAAAGAAGCACCCCAACACTAAAAAAGGACATAAATTTCATAAATTTCTAATTCAAGTTGCAGTTATATGTTGGTATAGCATTCAAACAAGAAAGGAGGCTGTAAAATTATCAAGATACTATTAAGACCAGTGTGCATCAATCATATAAGCTGCCAAGCATATCAAGTAAACAAAACATACTTACCTCACCAGTGTATAGTTCAGCAAGGATGCAACCAAGAGACCAAATATCAATCCTCTGATCATATGGTAGGCCCAGAATGACCTCAGGAGCTCGATATGAGCGTGATTGGACATAGAGGCATAAGGTGTCTGTCAAGAAGCAACTACTTCCCAGATCGATGACTTTAATTTCACATCTGCTGTAGCTTTTGATAAGAATATTCTCTGGCTTCAGGTCACAATGAATGATCCTCAAATGGTGCAAGTAAATCAACGCCTCTAAGCATTGCCGAGCTATAACCTGCAAGAAAGGGAAACGTTCAAATTGCTAGAACTTCGTAACTTTCTGGATGAAACTTAATAATAATCGACAGCCAAAGTGCTAGTCATATTTAGCAAAGCTACCATTTCAGGGTATCAAATAAGTTTGCTCAGTAACAGTCCAATAGTTAAAAAAATTGTGTGTTTAAACATGTGACTTGTTAAATGGTTTTGGCTAAGGGGCTGAATACAGTGTGGAATGCAAATGCTTATTATGTACAGGCATGATCTCATTATAAGTTTATGAGTAACTTCATGGAGAAGTAGAGAACACCTCAATGGAGGACGGATAGCATACCTGTATCCTAGGCAAAGTAAAATACACCTCACCACCAGATTCCTGATTATATTTCTGAAACTCATAAAGATTTGCCCGTAATAGTTCAGTGACGATAAAGAGGTGTTCCTGTCAATATTTGCTTGCTGTCAGCACCACGCAACGTCATCAGAATTGAAAAATTCCACTAAAATCTGCCACCGAACATGCCCACAAACAATCAAATACACTAGTCAAAGTAAAAATGGTATATTGTTCAATAGATCCTTTTTAAGATATTGCAATATTGCTCGAGACCTAGTCAACTAGAGTATATCCCTTGAGATGCCTTCTAAGGATCCAAACATGTTAAGTCAAAGGGAGTAACTTAGCCAATTGTCTCAGGAGGCATGTACCTGGTGGTAGAAGTAGTCATAGAGGCGCAATACACGGTGCTCGTCTAGTGGATCATATTTGTTCACAAACTTCAGGAGTTTTATCTCATCCAAGCTTTGGTCGAAGAAGTCCTTATCATTTTTAATTATTTTAAGGCAAACATCCATTCCTGTCTGAAGATCATGTGCTTGCACGACCTTGCTGAATGCAGCCGAGCCGAGATATTCGGTGACATAATATCTTCCAGCAATAACTGAATTCAAGACAATAGGAAAATCTTTGTTTTCTTCAAAGCCAGTCCTGCAGTGAATGCCTATTATATCAGTATAAAAATTGATCAAACAACATACAATTTAACAAAGGAAAATCAAAGAAAAAGGAGATTGTGAACCTGTTCTTGCGGTGGATAATTCTCAATTCAAATACCTCATATTCCCGGTGAAAATTAGAGAGAGCAAGATCAATATTTGTCTTTGAATCTTCCTCAGCTTTAAGAGCAGTTGAATGTTGAATATCTGAATTTAACAGTCCAACATTTTGAAACTCATATGCATCATCACCACTTTCAGGGAAAGGTTGTACCCTATGACCTTTCAAATATTCTTTATCACTGCTGCTTTTCAGATTTTTTTCACTGCTATCATCAAGCTCACCATTGTCCGTGAAGTCATATACACCATGATCTATGAAATACATCAAGAGAGTTTGACCAGCACATGAGCAAAAGAAAACCTCTATCCGTGAGACTAGGATAAATGGACAACTGGCACTAAATTACACAGAAATACAGTGATGGACAAACATATTTTAACTTGACTGATCAAATAGCAGGTTGGGCCTAGCTACGTTAAACAAGACCATCCTATTTGTATTGTTGGCCATCCTAGTTAGGTTCCAAAATGAAGAACATTACCAGCGTAGGAAAACTCTGTTAATCTGTTTCTCTGAAATTTCCAGATATCATTCCGAGAAGCATAATCATAAAATCCATACTGAGGAACCGTAAATATTGAACATAAGAGATGCTAATGTCTAGTATAGCACCGTAAATATTACATAAAAGGGCTGCTAATGTCTAGCATAGCATTTTTTCTCTCTATTCATTAAACAACACATTAACCAAGTTGCAACAGAGATTTGGCTATCACAAGACAACTCCTTGGTATCTAACCTCTTCATTTTGTTATCTATTCCCCTTTTCCACCTACATTGAATTCAATAAACAAATTCACATTATCTTTGGCCGTAAATGGGGTTAAAATGGATGAACCATAAGCTGTACTGGCACCGAAGTTCAGCTGGACCCCCAAAGAAATGGAGTACAACTAGGTGAAAAGAGGAACTCTAGTTGAAGGCAGAAATGGAGTACAACTAGGTGAAAAGAGGAACTCTAGTTGAAGGCTTGAGACGTACTTACTCGCAACAGCATCATTATCAAATGAACTGAGCATTTGAAGCTCCTTCTCCACAACACTCAGCTCGGAATCATCATCTCCTCGCCCAGGATCCCTCGGCATATCGCACTCAAGCACAACATCTCCACTCTGCTTGAACTGAAACACATCCTGGGCACAATCATCCAGTATCTCTGTCTGGTCATCCATGATCTGGTATCTCCCGTACACAGTGGAGCTTGAGCTCCTGGCTACCTCAAGCCCGTCAATCTTGAGTCCCCCTCCACAGCAACCACAGAGTGGCGATGAGCATGTGTACACCTCGGCGCACCCCTCACAGCGGTCACTGCCAATGTGTTCATGACGGTGGCTGTGGCCTGCACCAAGCTTGCCTATTTCTACCTGTTCTGAGCCATCATTAGCCCCGAGTACAAACTTGTCCTCCTCTTTGCCTTCGTCATCCTCATCGTCCAGCTTGCTAGGGAAGAGGTGGTCGTCGTAGAGCCAACCCTCTTGGAAGAAGAGGTCGGTGGTGTCGTACTGGCGCGCAGTACCAAACTCCATCTCCGATGACGACGCGTCCGACTGCGAGTGCCGCGGCGACCATAGCCCATACGGGTTCAACAGCCCTAATCGCCAGAGCGAATTTCGTTCAGAACATGAAAAATGTGCAGAAATTCCGAACATTAAACGATAAACACTGAACCAAGCACCGAGACGGAAATTAAAGTAGCTCAGAGGTTTAACGACTCTCCTACAAAATCTAAGATACCAATTATGCTATAAAATTCATCTGCGCAGAAACACAATAGCGTTGATCCACCCATCAGCTCCGAATTGGGCCCGAAGCCAACCATAGCCGCGGAAATATCGGCGCACAGATCGAGATTGCGCGAGACACCCACGGAAAACAAGGAGAGGAGGGTTTAAGGATAGCGACAAAAATGCCTCGTGCCTCGGGTACCTGAGGGCGTGGAGCGCATGCTGACGAAAGCGGACGAGGACGCCGAGCCGGAGCTGGAGCCGGGGCTCGCGGGCGCCGGCGTGCTAGCACCATCAGCACCAGCGCCGCCGCTGCCTGAGGCGGAGGCGGAGCCGGGCATCCGGAGCGGCGGGAGCTGGGGATCTAATGCCGCGTCGCGGGCGCCCTCCCCGGCAGCGGTGCGCTCGAGGACGTCGTCGCGGAGCGCGGACGCGGCGCCCGCGAAGCCGTGGTCGGTGAGGAACGCCATGACCTGGTCCAGCCCCGGCGCCGCCATGCGCCTGCAGGGCGCGCGCGCGCGGTCGGTGGGGCGGGGGGCGGTCTCGCTCAGGCGCGTGGGCGGCGCCGCGGTGAGGTAAGCGGTTGCGTCGCCATTGGGAGGGGCGGGCTTGGAAGCGAAGCGAGAGAGGACAGAGGAGTCTTCGAGTGAGAGGACCGGGCGAGACGGACGAAGGAGCCGAGGCAGGCAAGTCAGAGGGGAGCGAGCGAGCGAGGCGCACGGGACGGCATCGCACCTGCCGCGCGTCCTGCGCATAAAAAGGTCGCCGCGGTTGCGTTTCGGCCCAGCCCCTCCGCCGGCGGTTGGCCATGTGTAGACACACACTAGACAGACAGTGCAGTATAGTTTAGCCCATCAGATTCTGTCACACCCGGGACACCTGTGTGTTGCTTGATGGCCAATTCTGCCATTATTAAGCTTAGTTAAGGTATGGTTTTGCGACTTGAATGATTACTAAAGTGGTCGCGGAGAATTCAGCTTATTTAGTAGAACAAGCTAATTACGCAACGTACTGGACATTGGGGAGTCAGATTGTATTTTTTTACGAATGCAACGATGTTTCGAAATCACAATGTTTTCGTTTTCTCTTCCCTGCGTGAGGGGTTGCCAAATGCCAATCACCAATATCCAAATCCATCGATATAATTGTAAGGGAACGCGGTGGGGTTGCTTGATCCTTTTGCTTTTCAACTTTTCAACGGGGGAAAAGGGGGAAGAGTCCGCGTGGAGCCCCTGCCCCCTATCAGCCTGGCGACCGGGGCCCCTGTTCCAGTGGGCCTGCATGAAAAGCCAACCGACCTGGCTAGCGCCACCGGGGCGGCCCCCTCCCTCGCGCACCTTTCCATTTTTTTCCGCTGCCCGCGCCGGTGGGCGCGACGCGCGCCTGGGTTGGTGGTGGTCGGGTGCAGAATGCGACGCGGGAGGAAAAGCGAGACGAGGCCACCGCTTCCCGCGCCCAAACCCACCGCTCGGGCTCGGCAGACCCCCCGCCCCCTACCCCGCTGCTACCACCAGTTTTCAGGCCTTTTCACTGTGCCCGCCCGCGAAAATTATTAACCAGCGGCCTCACCGCACCGGCACTCACCCCACTCACCGCTCGACCTCGACCGCTCCCCAGCCTGGAGGGTGGGACTTGGGAGACTGGCGAGCGAGCGCGGGCTCGGCACCGCACCGCGCTGGAGCCGCCCGTCCCCCGTCCCCCGGGGTCACGTACGCCACTTTTCCGTGATCTGCCTGCCGGGCCCGGGGTAGGGGACCAGACCGAGACCGTGACCACCGATGCTCCGTGGCGCGCGGGCCGGCCGGCCGGTCGCGGTCGGGCTAGCCGCGACGCCAGTCAGGCACGCAGGCCGGATCCAGATTCCGGACGCGCCGAGGTGCCACCACCGTCTCTAGCGCGTTGTCTGCTCTCCGCTTCGGTGCGCCAGCGATGATTGGCCATCATGCTCTCTCTGGACTGGAGTGGCTACGATTGCTTGTTTCGGCGCGAGTGGGAGAGAGACATCGGCTACCGCGTCTCCATGTGAGCACAGGAACGAACCTTGGCGGCACATCTCGAAAGGTAGTTTTGTTTTTAACCTAGTGTTCCGCAGCAGCGCGTGGTCTCTGATTAACCGCTGTGGTCACTCCCTCTTTGCCGGGCCCTCGATAGCTTAAACATTTAGCCACAACCCAAATCTCTAAACTTACTTTTCTGCTGAGTGCTGATGCTTTTATCAAGCTGCAGTCACTGTGACGAAACTACTAGCACTCTGCACTTCCCCCGTAAACTTACTTCTGAAACGTAAAGCAAACTTTGAGTGCAGCGACACCACCTTCTACCTTTTTACCACGTGATGCGTGCTCTATGTCTTCACTGCGTTTCAAGCACTGTGTTGGAGGGAGCACTACTAGAGAGTCCCCCTTTCCACTCCCCTGCCCATCTTTTTCAGTGCAAATCCCAATCACCTGGTGCCGTCATTAGCAGCCGCGATCCCTCAACAGTGAGCGGGTGCTAAACATCCGATGGGATGGACTGTAGTAGTTTGTACTTGTGTGTACACAACAGCAACTGCAGGCGAGCAGCTACACATCATACCAGCGCCACCTGAGAATGAGGCCATGGAACTTTTCGAGAAAGCAGCCTCGCCGTTGATGCTGACAAGCCCACCTAATGGCGCCCCGTACGCACCATACATTCCCATTGCTGTTGCTGGGAAGTGAAGCGATGAATGGCCGTGCAGGTGTAAGCAGGTGTGATGTCCGCGCGCCGCGATGATCGGGAAAATGGGAAGTTCCAGAAGTTCATCCTGGTGATCGACAGGACTTGCAACAATGCAAGCTCTAGTCAGAAAGCAGAGACCGATACGATCTAAGACCTTCCGATTTACGATTAATTGGTTTCACTGTTGAAGACACGGGAATAAGGCAAGAGGAAGAGCTGCAGAAGATGAGGGCACATCGATAGTGAACACTGAGAAGACTACAAAAACATGCCGATCAACAAAGATCCACGGGTGATCATCAGCTAACCATCTGGAGGGTGTTAGGCGCACCTTCCTCGGACAGGACATCGGAAAGCGATAACTAATTGGCGCGGTAGTTGTGGAAAGAGCTCCCTTTTTCTTTTGATGGCAACAATTAGAGAGTCGCTCGCTCACCTCTGCTCGCCTCACAGATCTAGTCACAGTTTTAGGAGAAATTTTAAAAGAAACTCCCATCATAATAGTTGTATCAACCAAGGAGAAAATCATGCACCGGGAGGATAATGATTGTACTGGCACCGCACTGTCCAACGGGAGAAAACACACTCAGCTTTGGCCCTGTGGTTGGTGATGACTGATGGATGGGGAGTGCACTTAATTCTAATTCCTTGCTCTAGTCCACTAGCCTCCTGTCCAGGGCTAATTACTCACATTTTCAGGTCCCAAGTACCAGTTGTAGCGAATGCGAAAAGCGAGGAAAAGAGGACGCAATAACGTTGCTCTAACGTTCTAGTATGCGAATACTGGATGTTAGCAATGTATCCGCACCGGGTGCGCTAAAGCACCCAGGACGCCATCCTGCAGCACGGGATAGCGTACCGGAGCGCTGCACCGGGTACGCTATCCGCGTCCGCAAGCGTAGCGGGCGGGCGGAATTCCGCTAGATTTGGCGCTGTCCAGGGCGTCCGCTACACCGTCTTCTGGGCCCACCGCGGAGCTCCAGCATGCGGGAGAAGAGGCTCGGCGGAGGAGGGGCCCGGCCGAAGGACGGGCGGCGAGGGCGGGGAGGCGTGGCTGGCGGGAAAGGCGAGCCGGCGGCGGGGGGCGCGCCATCGTGGACCCGCACGGGCTGCCGTCGGGGCCGGCTACAGAGCTCCATCCCGCGCCGCAGCTCGGGCGCAGGGGCAACGGGGAGCTCGGGGCGGGGCCGGTGTAGAGGCACCGGCGGCGTCGGGGGTGGGCGCCGGAGGGGAGGAGACGGGGGCCTCGAGCGCCGGCGTGGGCGCGACGCCGGCAGCGGGGTGACCGGGGTCGGTGGGGCCGCCTGGGGCGCCGCCGCGGGACTGGGCGCCTGCGCCATGCCGGCCACGGCGAGGAGGGCGTGAGAGAGAGAGGGGGACGGGGGGCCTCGGGCGCCGGCGCGAGCAGGGGAGGGCGCCCCGCGCCGCCCCGCGCGGAATCGAGCCGGGCCGCCGCGCACCACCGCCGCGGGGCCCCTACGCCCGCTCGCTGCGCCGGAGGAGTGGGGAGGGGAGCCGCCGGGATCCTCGGGTGGCTCGGCAGGGAGGATGCAGAGGAGGCGCTGGGGCTGCCCCGCCATGGCTGAAGAGGGGAGCTCGGTGGGAGGAGCTGGTGTGCTGGGAGAGAGGAGGGACGGAGGGAGAGAGGAGGGACGGAGGGAGGGGATCTGATAAAAGAGAGAGGGTGGAAAAATAAAAATAAAATCTGATATGTCGGTGCCGCTGGTACAGCGGAGAGATACAGGATGGATGGGTGCAGGGAATAAATGTATGAGTGTAGAGAGAATCTTAATAATTAAGATAGAATATTTCTATTTTTTTTTATAGGATGAATTTAGAGTCCGCACGTCACGCACTTTGATTAATTGGTGCCGGATGCTCTTTTTTTTAACCAAGTACCTTTCGGAGATAAAAGCGAATCTATCCTCGAGTTTCTAAAAATGCGAACATATTCAGTCAGGTCCTGAGTGTATCTTTTTGGACCACGCAGTGGTACCGGATACTAGATCCTTGCTAGGTTCCAAGATTCATGAATGGCTGGCTGCATTGTGTTGGAGAAATAAAATAATTTTGGTTCAGCTACATTGTAGCTCAAGGCTGCACTCGGCTCGAACGAGCCGCGGCTCCTGGCGTCGGCGGTCGCGTGCGCCAGAGAACGACGTCGAAATCCGCGACCGCGAGACGTGACGCGGGAACAGCAACGCGGTCGCGGCACGCCCGACGGCCCGAGCACCGGCTGCGGCCTGCAATCGAATCGGCGAGGCATGGAAGCCGGCCGGGAGGAAATCAGATGGGGAACGGCGGGAATGGTCGTGCGAGACGTTGCGGTCCCTTCTCCTTTCCCTTGCACGGCCTGATCGCTCTGGAGCGGGTTTGCTTTCAGTTTCAGATGACAGGGAGGAGGAGGCCGCGAATTGAACCGATAAAGTGAAGGAAATGGGCAGTAAGTTGCACCGGAACCGTTGGCTTTTGCAATTCCCTCCTGATGCCGATATCCTGTACCACCGCTTTTACTTTATTTTGATGTTTTATGTTCACTTTCACTTTCTTGTTTTATTTATCTTTATTAGTGTAGTAGTACTAATGGATAAGTAAATAAAGTAATAAAAAAATGCTACAAAGGTCCTTCTCTCCTAGGATTTCTTTGGCCTTGAGACAAATGTGGGACAAAGATGCAGCGCAGGAGTGGTTCTCGGACAAGATTGCATGAGTGCACCTTGATGGGTGCCATTTATAATTATCGACCCCCTTGCGTAGCGAGCAAAAGGTCAGAGTTCAAAAGGTATCTGGGTCAAGATTTTATGAAAGATAGATCAGATATATCTGAGGCTCTGATGTAAACTGCGCCTAAATGAGATACTAAAAGTTGCACTAGGCGTTTCCACGACTGACGATCAGCAAATTAAAAGCCGTCGCAGGAAAGCAGTACTGATCTTCTTTAAGAGTACCACAGTGTCACGATCACAGCGTTTGCCCGGAGAGAGAGGAGAGTATAATGCATTCCGAGCAGCAGATGGGGTTTTCTTGCCTAGTACATTTTTTGTCAGGAGATACTCCTAGATCTAGCAGATGAGTTGAGTGCCCAGATGGAATTCATGGCCTCAGTGTTTTACCGCGCGCAGTCCCTTAAAAAAACGTTAACCACGTTCTTGGGCCGGAATTTTTGGTCCAATGGTCAAATTTTAGGCACAACTTCAGGCTTTGTTTATACTTGGGCTTACTATGCTTGACCCGATGTAAAATGTGGAGGTCCAGGGACGTTTTCTCTAAATTCATCGACTATACATACACACAATACAAGAGAGCGCAAAGAAGAATATCATCGTGGACGAGAGAGAAACAACTGTTATGATATTAAGGCCCATAGGCCTGTTAAGGACACGTATACCTAAACGGGCCTGTGGGCCCATGAAAGATTCAGCTAAGGTATAAGAAAAAGCCGCATAGGGAGAGAGTTCTATTGTCATATTCACCGCCAACTAATTAACCATATATAATTCTAATGTCAACGGCAACGCTTAAAATCTCCCTCAAGCCTCAACTTCAACGAAAAGACTTGGGTCCAGATCATACTAAAAAGAAGTAAAATAACTAGTATCAGATTCACAATAGTTCATTACCAGTCCTTATCTTTGTCAGATGGTATCCTTAGTTTTTCGTTGGTGTAAGACTCTGGCTTCCCAATAAAGAAGCGCAATGCAACATTCCAGTTTTTCAAAAAAAAAAGAAACAATAATCCATTAGCAGAAAGACAAAGACCAATCAATAAGTACTGATGATTTGTTCAATGATTTGGTCGAGTTGGATTAACAATGTTCATCAACTAATAAGGCCCTTTTTGGTCTTTGACTGAGGGAACTAAATGATTATTTGAGGTTACTAAATTTCAATTCCAACCAGATGCTTTGAAAAAACAATTCCAACCTCATGCTTGCAAAAGGCAATACGAATTCTCCAATACGATTAGCCTGTATTGACGAACTGTTACATGCATGGCCAGCACTTCGGTGCTTAAAAAAATAGAAAGATATTTCTTTGTCCTTCATCGAGAACGAACCTAACTATAATATTTTTGCTCCGTTGAAAAACTGATGGAACGAACCGACCTGTCATCTCTTTTTTTTTAACGCAAGGTACGAACGAGCAGTTATATAAACAAGAATATTTTCGGATCGTCCCCGAAGGCAGACTGCCGGAAAACAGAGTTTAATTTCCTCAGGAGCTGACCACCGATAAACTAATGATCGCCCACATCGATCCATCATGGTGATATAAGAAGGCGCCACGATCTATCACACGGCGCCGTGCGCTCGATCGGGCGCACGCCGCACGCTTGCGTGCGCGATGACGCACGCACGGCACCGGCCGGGGGTTTGGTCAAAGGGAGCCTTACCTCACACACAGGAGTGTTTCTGCTGCTGCTGCCCACGCGCCGGCGGGCGCGTGCTTTCAATCCACCCGTACGTCTTCGCAGCCACGGCGCACGTAAATCCAATCCTGCGGCCGGCCGGCGACGACCACGATCGATCGTGATTTTTTTTATGGGCGATCGATCGTGATTCTAGTTCTAGCAGTCGCGAGCGGGCTGATCGACCGGCCGCGCGGCTGGGTGTCCGATCGACGACGACGATGGTTTGGGGGGCCAACGACGATGGACGAGCCGCGCATTTTCCCACTTGAGCACGTACGCATCTGGTTTGGATAAATTTAAATGCTGGGTTTGCAAGATCTTGGCTGTGGACATTCACCCTGAATTCATCCTGAATGTTCCAAGGCCGAAACTTTTTCTTAATTAAAAAAAATCTGGTTTGGATAAATATGGAGCTAGGCATGCATATTTAATTTCTTTCCAACTTTACTCGATGGAGCTGGTTGAGTGACAGTAGCGAGACTGATTGAGAGCTACTAGGCTACTAGCTAGTGGAGGTGGCCAGTCGATGGTCAGAAGTGTGCCCGGCCGGCCGGTCGGTGCGTTCTTGAGCTGCTGCTGCGCCGACGTGGATCTGTTGCCTAACCCAACTTTAGCGCCTTTTCACGGTCTACCTCACTCTATGTTGTCCGTGCATCAGCAGCGCGCTCCGCTCCAAAGCTTGCACTCTCCATCGTCTTCTTTCTTTTTTTTTTAACAAAAAAAGTTTGCACTCTCCGTTGTCACCACCGGCCGGGCATCGTCGTATATATACTCATATATATATATATATATATATATGACTATATATATATATATATATTCTCCATGCATGTATGGGCAACTTTGATCGATCGGGATCGGCGGGATGGACCTCACCTTCAGCACCATGCGTCCCATCGATACCTCCTCCAATCCATTGTGGAGAAAACGTGCTGCAACAACTCCTGCTGTGAAGATATGTACTACCACCACGTACAGTACGTACTAGCCTAGGCGCCTAGCTAGCTAGCTTTAACCCGCATAACTCCTGTGGTGCCTAGGACTGGTAGCTATATGTAGAGGGAGTCAGGAGCCCCTGCATGATCTCAAAGTGCGTGGCATGCAGTTGAAAAACGGATCGGAATATATGCTAATAGTACCAGTAAAATAAAATGTTCCAAATGCAGGGGCTTCATCCATTTATAGGCATGATATGACGTGTGTTCCAGATCAGTGCGCGAGGCATATAATCCTGAGCCGCACATCAAAAGATTTGGATAGAGTTGAATAGTTGATCAGCTAGCATCTCATTTTAATTTTTGTATATATGCATGCGTGCATGCATCGATATTGTCTCGACACGACAGTAGTTACGTGATCCAATAAGTCCAAATGCACGTAACAGAAAACTGGCCACTGCACCATCATATCGAATAATGAACCGGATGCTTCGGTTTAATTTGCCGATCGATCAACGTGCACATACACAGTATACTGATATTATATATATATATATATATATATACATATTGCTTAAATATGATTCGGCTTACAGTGTAGTACGACAATGAGCAGCCATGCACATCGACTGCATGTACAGCTACTGATGCAGCACCCAGCAAGCATACGATTATAGTAAGCGGTAGCAACCAGCTAGCAATGGTAGGTCGATCGGTCTTACACGTGCGTTATTACAATCAGATTATACACGGGGGGGAGATAAGCTAGCTAGCTGGCAGCCCCAGATAACTCCGAATTAATACTAGTCGACGATTAGGATACATACATACACGCCGTTGATTATTAACTGGATCGGAGCACGCAGCTACTATAGCTAGCTAGGTAGTCGTTGACCTAATCTTCTGTCGATGCCTGGCCCTTGAGAGCCTCGATCTGCGCCTTGCCCTTGACGCCCTTCTTCCTGATGTAGAGCCTGTACTCGTCGAAGGTCATCGGCGGGTAGAGCGCCGCCGCCCGCGGCCGCGGCCAGCTCCGGCGCCGGGGAGATGGGGACGTCGCCCTTGGGGTTGTAGAAGAGCGCGAGGGAGATGCGCTCCTCCCTGGCGTTCACGATCACCCGGTGCTCCACGCTCTTGTACAGGGCGTTGCTCAGTATCCGTACATGAACAGATTTACCAGTAATTAATTAATTATATATAACCGTCGTCGTATCCAAAATAAAACCTGAGGTCTTGTATAATAACATGAACAGTGACATGCGTACGCCCGCTGGAGGTGCGCCTCCTCCAGCCCCAGGCTCACGGACAGCACCCGCATCAGCAGCTCGCACAGCCGCACCACCGACCGGCCGTACTCCTCCGACACCTCCCTGCACATATATAAATATATATTATATATACATCCATCGATACAAATATAATAAATGCCATACATGCTGTGCTGGCCTGTGTGTTTTACTGCAGTGATCGAGGTCGATCGGTACATGATTGGCATGCATGGAGTGACTAGCTAGGATCGGAGGAGCACGCAACGCATGGTCTACTACGACAGGGACACCCCTCTTTCTGATTTTAGCATGAGCACGACCGTGGGTCCGTGCTGCGCTACTATAGGCTTGGAATTGTATTCGCTCTGTGGCTCTGGACATTTTGCATGAAAGCACCATCGGCCTACTTTTTCGTTTCATGCACGTGCTGTATTTCAATTCGGGTGCTGAGTCACCATGGTGTGTAACTTATTTCAATGACTAGGGAACGATGGAGCTGTAATGGCCGGAGAGAAGTACGGCGTGGGCAGGGACAGGTACGTTAGTTTATCTTTCAGATCAATCAGTGCGCTGTTACGTTCTGTGGTAAAACATGGCCAAAATCTAATTCAACGTACAAATATTATATTAAGTTTTACGAAGGATAGCAAAGTTCTTTAAGTATAGTTGTGTGATTTTCGCTGTGTGTCATTCAAAATCATTGTTATTTCGAGGGATCGGATTTCCGTTTCCTGCACGACATGCTTCCTTTTTAGTATACGAATAAACATATTGTGAATATTAAACAAAAGGTCAGCATTAACAAGCCAATTATAACTAGGTTTAAAAGCATACTCTATCTATAGAAAAAGAATAAATTATGTGCTCGTGCCCAAATCACGAATTATTCTATCTGCCAGCTGGTTGAAAAATTGGACCAATTAACCACATGATTGTACGAATTACTGTAACAACGTACAAATTTTGAGTTCAGCTCGATCCATATAACATGCTCAAAAACAAGGAAAAAAAGTTAATCTCAGAGGTTTCACGGTTCAATTTATCAAACCGTGAACTTGGGCGAATTAGGTTTAACTCTTTCCTAAGGAAAAAAATCGATTTAGGTTTAACTCTTTCCTGAATAATCCAGAAATTACTTCATGTGTTCTAAATGGGAGTTTCGTGTAACCAAGCACCTAGTAGAGATGAACGCATGTGCACGACAACATCGCAGCTAAATGCACATGGGCGAGCTATAACTATAGCAGCTTAGGATCTGGAAAAATGAGTATGAAAAATAATGCAGAGCACGCATACTTGCAGTTGCCGGGGTTGTCCGGCCAGAACTTGGGCGGGCTCTTGGCCGCCTCCGGCGCGAGGTGGAGGAAGAAGTAGTCGCCCCAGTCCAGGACGGCGCCCTTCTGGACGCCGAGCCGGCTGCCGTAGCCCTCGTACGTGCGCGGCGAGTTGGCGTAGCGCTGCTTCTCCGCGAGCGGGCGGCGGAAGAAGCCGCGCCAGGCCTCCCGCGCCGCGCGCATCAGCTCGGGGCGCACTCCGTGGTTGACGACCTGGAAGAACCCCCACTCCCGGCAGGCGGCCGCGACGGCCTCCGTGACGGCGCCGCCGAGGCCGACGGCGGCGCCGTCGTCCGCCAGCAGGTCGCCGAGGTCGACCACCGGAATGGTGACGTCCGAGAGTTCATTCTCCAGCTGCGCTTCCGCCGCCGGCGGCGGCGGCACGGGGCGGTCGCACGGCGGCTTGACGTAGCAGCGCGGGATGGCGGAGAGGCCGCTCTCGGCGAGCGCCTGCACGCGAACGACGGGCTCCGGCCACTCCTGCATGCAGTCCGCCATCTCTGTACCCCGCGGCCCGCGCACGCAGCAACAGCGATGAGTGAAGAAATTAACGGTCGGCCCGGCCTGACGACGAGAGAGCGAGGGGTAATACAGTGCCAGCCGGATATATAGCTACAGTGAGAAACGAGCCGACTGCTGCATACGGGTTTCGCGCGCGCGCGGGACAAGTGGGGAAACACGAGGGGACCGGTCCAGACGATGAGGATCCCGTTAGCTCGCACGGCGCGAGGAAATCTGACGGGACAGGGCACGAGATGGGATCATGGGAATGCCGCCGACGGCGGCGGCGACGACGACAACTCGTGGATGGGTGGAGGTATGGACGCGTGCTGTGCGTGCCAACAAGAACACGCGGTCGATCGAGCTAGAACAACACAAGAAGGAGTGGGCAGCAGAGGACGTACTGGGGCAGATAAACCTTGATGAGTTGTATAGCTGATGAGCTGAGCCTGCGGTTGCGCCGTGCTGCTTCGATCGCTTAGCGAGCGCCAAGAGAGGGTATATATAGCCGGGATGAAGAGAGAGACATCTTCGAAATGAAATGCCAGATAGAGAGTGCGGGAGATGAGAGAGAATAGATGGGAGAGAGACGGGGGGGGGGGGGGGGGGGGGGGGGGGGTAGAAGCCAAAAAGTTATCTGGCTGTTCTGCTTTGTTTTCTGTTCTGGCCGGGCTGACAATTCGCTGACCTCACCTGGTCTGGTCGACCGGTTGGTTTGGTTGGCCGTGGCCGCGGCGGGGGCGCGAGGTGCACAGCTGGAGCTGGGCACAGGCACCGCAGGGACCGAAAAGGTGGAAACGTGTTTTTTGTGCGGATTTCGGCCCGGATCCGCTGCGGCTGCTGCGGACCGACCACTGGGGGAATTGGGGATGCGCAGCTGGACTCGGTTGTAAAACGTACTGCTGGTACGGTCTCTCCACCGGCCCGAGACTTTCCACGGCGAGCGCGTGTACATACATATATACTTCTTCTGAGCGCGTACCTCTACATCCTTCCGCGTGATTCCAACGCCTTGCCTGCAGCATCGTCGGTGTTTATGTTCCTATTTCGATTTTTTTTCACTTTGCTGTATACGAGCCATACGGGTACAGTACAGGTGGCGGTGACAGCTTTGCCGTGCTGCAACCTCAGGCGGCGGCTCAGGAGCTGATAAAAGACGCAGAGATTGGTTTGATAACAAGGTCCCGTGTATTCTACTAAACGTGCGAGCTATCCTACCGCAACCATTAAAAAGGAACTAGTTAGCCATGCCTAGTAGATCGAGATAAATACTTCCGATCGTCCTCGCAAACAAAATCGATATATAGCAAACAGATGGGAATGGATTATAAGTACGATTTAATTGATAATAAAGCTATGAAATATGCATGGTATTTTTTACAGCTATTCTTTGCAAATAATGTGTTGTGCAAAGAACGAAAATTGCCACACATTTCAAACTTTTGTCTATGTAAGAGGGGATTGCAAATGAAGCAGTGAGCCACTGCCAACATCCCGAAAGAGCTCGCCGTCTAATCTCAACATCTGTATATAAGAGGACACAGCGAATGCTCCTCTAATATAATGTTTCGTCTTCATATGTCCAAGACGGTGGTGGCTTTAAAATTTTCCAATATAATATGTAAAATACATACACATTAAGTTTGTCCGAAGAAGGATAATTGAGGGGGTGTTCGGATGGAGAGGTAAAAAGTTTTTGCGTGTCACATCAAAGAGAATATTACCATTTAGAAGTATTAAATGTAGACTAATAATAAAACTAATTACATTTCTCGCCTGTAAACCGCGAGATGAATCTAATGAGGGTAATTAATCCATGATTAGTGGATGTTTACTGTAGCACCACTGTTGCAAATCGTGGGTTAAGTAGGCTCTTTAGATTCGTCTCGCGAATTACAAACTATCTGTGAAAAAAATTTATAAACATATTTTATTTAATACTCCTAAATAGTAAGATTCTTTTTGATGTGATGGGTGAAAAAAGTTTGGGGTGCCTGAGCCAAAAATTGTGAAGTAGCTAGCGCGCTCAGGTTTGTCCCAAAATTGTCTCATAAAATCCTAAAATCACAACTCCACTGTCGTTGAACGTCCCCACACATAAGTATTATTTCTTAGCAAGTCACGTTTTTTTATCTCTTTTGTCCTTTTTAAATGAATTATTCCAAGGCGTCCTACATGTATCATATTTGATGTTTGTGGGCCACACGTGCACACTAATTACGATTTCGGCCGGGTGGAGTGTATCCATCCTTCCCAATTAGTGCCTTGTTTGCCGCGGCATGCATATCCATCCTTTCCAAAATTTGATCGGAAGCGATCGCATTCCGCACATACTTGTCGTGTCGTCGTGACCCCCTTGCCGGCTTGCCGCATGGGCCGAGTGACGGTTACATTAATGGATGTTATGGAGTTGCTTAATTAGGCGATGGAGCCTCCTAACTGACGGCGACACCATCATCTCCAATTCTCCACATGGCAAATACAGCTACGGAGAGAGCAAACCGCCAAGTGCCGACGGAGTTAATGGCGGCCGGCCGGGTCGCCGCAATGCGCTCTGGGTTTTGTCTGAGGACGACGGATGAAGCTTGGGGATAGGTATAGTGCGAGAGTGGAGACGGACAGGTTGACACAAGGAGCGGAGAGGCAGGAGCCGCGCTGTGGCGACACGTGGATGTGACCCTGTCTGGTTTTGTCGCGGTCCCCATGCAGGATTTCGGATTTGTGTGCTGATATATGCGGCCGAGTTGTCCGGTCTAATTCATAGCCCAGCTGATTCTTATATACCGTTGGTCCGCCGCAATCGCAAAGCTAATTTGCTATCAGACAAAACAGGCCGTCGGCAGCCTGACGAGCTTGCTTACTTGCCCCGATCGGAGGCAGGAGATGAGAAAATACCGAGCGTATCCATCATGCACGCATGATCGGCACGCGAGATCCCCTGCCATCCGAGCACTGTTCTGCCCCCGTGGCACGCGATCGTGATCCGAGTTTTGCGCCAGCGGCATGGCATGCTCATGCTGCGTGTCGTTGCCCGGCCGAGAGCACCGCGATTGCGCGAGGCATGGCGTCCTGTTCCGGCATGGGTAGCCGTGCGTAGCTCCTCGTGCGACAATTCCCCGGGAGATTGACACGGATCCGATCGGGGCCGGGACGACGATCGGTGCATTAATTGAACTCGCTCAACGCGAGCGGGGTTCGAACGCAGCCATGCCCCGACCCGTCACGTTTCGACAATGTGCGTAACTGCCTTGCAGATAGGCATCACCGGTCGGCCGCCACATGGCGTGCCGCCCGGGCCGGAGCCACCGGCGGCCGCCGCTGTTAACCTGTCGGCAAGGATGACAGCAGCCGCATTGATTCAACCGGGGGCCTCTGATGACGACTGGGTTGACTGATTGGCCTCCGTTCCGTCCCGTCCCGTTCGGCCGGCCGCCATCAGCAGCCAGCAGGCAGCAGGTCCTCCGGTCCCTACCCCATTCATGTACCGTCGCATCCGCAAATGCATCTTATATATTCGCGGCAGGCAGCCGCAATGCGTAAGATATATAAGATGCATTGCGGCTGTAATAGTTAGCGTCCGGGGCAAAGCGGGGCGCACCGGACGGCGACGCGCCGCGTGGCCTGGCATGGCCGCTCGCGAGAGAGAAAGCGGCGTCCGCCGGTGGCATATGCAGCGGAGCCAGTGGCGGCGCGGCACCAGCGGCGGCGGCAGCGAGTACGAGCCGGCCAATAGGCGCAGGGCCGCAACGCGCGCCGCCGCGGAGCCCCCGTGGGAACGGAATGTGCACGAGCACGATCGGTTGGCTGCCGACAACCCCGGCGTCGAAGCGCGCGCGCGTCCACTAGCGAAGCCCACTGGCCACTGGGCATTTCCTTTGCCTTTGGGGAATTGGGGGCGCGTTTCGGCGGCGCGCCGCACGCCCAGGCCGGACAGGCACAGCGGACCAGTGGGCCGGTCGCTGCCAGCGCCAACTGCGTCGCCGCCAGGCGCCAGCTGCAGCTCGCGCTCCCGGCGCACGTTGCGGCTGCGGCCTCGCGCTTTCCCCCTCCCCTGCGATTTGACGTCGGCCGGCGCGCCGCGGGCCGCGGCAGGGGAGGACCGCGCGTCCGCGCCGCTGCCGCACGCACGTCGCGCTGTCTGCGGGCGCAGTGCTGACGGGTGGTCGGGTGGAGGAGAGCGTGTGGTGGATGAGGTAGTAGTGCCAGTGGCGAGTGCCGAGTGACGACTTCAACCCGAGTCAACTTTTACATGGCTGACCGTGCCACTCCCAGGCGGGCCGTGCGTGCCGGCCTGCTCGTACAACCTCCCACCACCGTGATCGTAACACAAGTCGCGGCCGCTTTTTGACGGCGGCAGTAGCAGATAAGTAGATGATACTACTACTCGTGCTGGCGCAGATTGTTCCACTTCCACGATAGTTGGTACGGTGCGGTTCGAGTAGGCAGCCACATCCCACAGCCTGCTGCCGCTCTGGAGCGGCGTGGCACGGCACGGCAGCTCGCCAGCTCGGGTCCGGTTTAGTTGGGCGCAGCGAACAACGAACGGCACATGGATGTTGTGCCGTGGTGGAAAGGGGGTTTTCACTTGGCCTGCAGAAGTGCAGATGCCTGTCAAATGGAGCCGTATGCTTCCCGGCTTAATCTGGTTCCCGCCGGGAATTCGGCCACATTAGCCTTACCAAATTATGCTCCAAGGCTGGTGCGGCCGGGGGTTTGTGCACTCAGCATGGTGTGATGAAGCATTACCCTGCCGCGGAATTCGGTCACGTGTCTGAATGCTGGCGCCATCGGTCACCGGCTTCTCGGTCACGACTCACGAGAGCATCAGGGTCAGAGCAATTTGCTTGGCAGATAGAGCAGCATCCGATATTGTCTGCGTTCTGCACACACCCAGTGTACTAGGTGAACATCGAATTGCATCATATCTTATATTTCGGGCATCACATTGCGGGTAGGCCGCCACTCACTCTCGCACATTCGGCATTCGCCAACACAAGCACCACAAAATGAACTTTGCCACTGCCAATCACGCTAGGTCAACAAACTGCATTTCAAGACTGTAAAACATTGTGTTGTACAACGCTCGGCATCAGGTGCCGCAGGATCAAACTGGAGAAAGCAGGCGCGCAGCATTTGGTACAACATTCGGGCTCGGTGCTCGTCAGCGGAACCGGGAGGGCTAATTACACAGGTAAGCCAATCAGGAAGGTTCACCTATCTAAATTTTCACGCAAGATGATCATGGGAAAAAGGAGGGCCAAAGATCTGCTGCTTAGTGGGGCGGCCAAGCAAGGGCCTAACTACATGCACACATAAGAACCCTGGGCGCAGTTTGAATTCACTCAACACCCAATTTTACCGACCCATCCTTTATGAGCTTCATGCTAAGGCTGTTAAATCTTCCTCTTGAGTAGTGCCGGGACGCCTTTCTCCAATCTGTACCAGTCTTCATCATTGCTACGAATTCGTCATAGCTAATCTTGCCATCCTGCATATGTAAATAGAGAGGATATTCATTCAGATGAAGGGAGAACCAAAATAACGGTAGTATCAGATATGAGCGTATAATGACCTTATCAGTGTCAACTTCGTGCAATATGTCATTCACCACTTCCATGATATCAGTTGCTCCATCATCCACTAGAGCCTCTCGAAGCTCCTCAGGCTCAATGAAGCCATTGCCATCCTTGTCAAAAAATAGGAAGGCCCGCCGAAGGTGCTCGTCATTTGCCATCCTTTGCAAATGAAGAGAGACAGCCAAAAATTCTCCATAATCTAGTGCCCCCCTACCATTTGTATCCACCTGAATGCAACAACAGTTGTCAAAGATGTGCAGTGTATACAACTCAACAAAAGAAGTGCAGAGTGTACAATTCAACAAATCACAATTCAATAATCTACCCTCCTCTTGCTACCTTGCTCCTGTCGCATAGCCACCAAGCTACATCAATATAACTATCAAACCAAGACAAGCCAAGGTTCCTCACGTGATATCACAGATCATTTGGATCTATTGTCGAACTGAATGCACCAGAGAACTCATAAATCAACTCCCACAAAAAGAACCTTTGCAGATGCCGTTCAAGGAGGTATTGGAGCAAAAAGTATATAATGAGTAAGGTGACACTCTCAACTTCTCAATTCAACTATCAATGAGTGTGCAATAACTTATTCTAAACTACACGAGCAAAACACATTGATTTGAGACAAGGACATTTATCTCAGAAAATAGTTGTTTGATGGAACCGTCCCAACTTGCTTGAATCCTGCAATAAGCAGTCAACTAGTTCCTATATGTTGGCAGTTGGCACCAGCATTACTAGCTCATACAGTGTAGGAAAAACCATGCACCCAAATGAATACATTCTAGCTTTGTCAGCCGGGAATCTCATCATTCAAATGCCAAACACATCAACACAATTTTTCCATATCAAAAACAATAAGTTACTATCTAAGCAAACAAAAGGAAAATGGATATATCTGATTGAACACAACGGTCTATTTGACCTCACTAGGGTATGCTCAGGTCAGATGGATATTTGATACTATAATGGAATACAACTAGTGCATCTACCATAGATGCGTAAAAGTCACCCTGGAAAAATCTAGGCCACAATAATCGGCCCTGGAGCTAGGAATATTTGGTTGACGTGAGCATAAAGTGGAAGATGGCATCAAAAGGAGACCATTACAATAACTGGGAAAGATTATGAAATTGGTTCAGTATGTCTTTCTGTGAAATTACCTATCATGTATGTAGTTCTTCAGGGTATCACATCTTTCTTATACCATTTTTATTAACAATTGGTTTGTTCACCACCTAAAGATTCTTCCATGCAAATACAGAACTCTAATCTTGCTTGTTTCTATGAGGAAGGGAGGAGTATTCTTTGAAATACTTACAGCTTCAATGAGCATCTGCACTTCTGATTCCGCAAGATGAGAACCAAGTTTTGCTATTCCGATCATTAATTCTTCATAAGATACAATCCCATCATTGTCAGTGTCCATAGTCTTGAACATCTCCTTTATGTCTTCAACTTCCTCGGCAGACAAATGATCAGCAATAACCTGGTCAATTGCATAAACCAGATCTTTTCAGTCAATTTTTCATTCCTATGGTTGAGATAAGAAAGAATTGAACTTTCCACTAGGATGAAAAGGCTAAGTGAGCAAGATACAGACCCTTAGAGCCCTTCTTTTGAATCGATTCATCCTAGAAAATTGTTTGAGCCTAGACTTCACAATATCACCAAGAGGAACATTAGGAGCTTTCTTTGCATTTTGAAGCCAAGGATGTTCTGTTATTTTTTTAAAAAAGAAAAACAATGTCAAGGTTCCTCAAAGAAAAATGACAAAATAAGGGTAAAAAAAGTATTTATACCATAACAGCATATTTACGGCAGGAAAACAGATTAAAAAGATTCTAGAAAATTTTGTAAAAAAAACATGATTTGTGCTACAGATATTGTCCTACTCAAAAGGATAGTTCCATATAAACATCAAGCTGTAAAGAGCGCCTCCCTTTTGATCCAAACATTTCTTAGGTTTTAGGCTTTTAGAACTAACATTCCATAAAAAACCATAGCAACGACAGTGCATAACATGACTAAATTTGGCCCAAGTCTAACATATTAAATGTTCAATATGTCATAAGCTGTCTGATAAACAGAAAAAGGTTGAAGCTAATTTAGCACGTTCTAAGCATGGTTCATTCTTTTACATAACTCGGCATGCTATTGAATTGGAATACCTCTTCTTTTAGGGAAAAAACGTTGAATAGAATACTACTGTTTTGAATTTAATGCTGCAAACATTTCAATCGGATCCTGCAGAACAGCTGGATAAAAAGGTAACCTAAGCCTGGTTACCACCTCTGCAATGGAAATGATGTCAAGTAAAACTGGACACTATCACAGTGCTACACTGTTGGAAGGAACCACAAAAGAGAAAAGTAGTGAAAGCTTTACGCTTCACTGATTAAAGACATATGAACCTGACCATTTCAAAAGTCACATTGGAAATATAAAAGTAGCATATTAGGGCCTTCTTTCTTTAGTATGGACATACCAAGAACCTGCTTTGCAGTTAACCTGAGCTTTGGATCAGGCTCCAACATGTGTCGAACTAAATCTTTTGCATTGTCTGAAACATTAGGCCAGGGTTCGCGCTTAAAGTCAATATTTCCACGAAGTATGGCCTGTGCCACCCCTTGTTCGGTCTCTGCAATTTTTCAAGGTCAGGGTTGTGACAGAGTAAATCTAAGAAAATTACTAGTTCAACAAAAAAATTACCAGCCCAAAATGGAGGAACTCCACATAATAAAATGTACAAGATAACTCCCGCACTCCATATGTCTATTTCTGGCCCATAGTTTCTCTTCAATACTTCGGGAGCCATGTAATAGGGGCTTCCCACAATTTCTGAGAACTTTTCACCTAAAAAGGTAAAACAATAAGATAAGGTAAGACAAGATAAACTAGAGTTTGGTTGTATAGTAGACATGCGTGTACAGCAAGTTTGTAAAATCAGCAACATTGTAATAAATTAGCGACATCACAAAGGAGGACTACACCAGTAATGAGGTTTAAATGCAAACGCTCTATCTCCTTCTCAATAAGAGATAAAAGAAACACTTTATCTTAAAGCTTAGTCAGTGATTAGGCACTAAAATCATAACCAATGGTGGCATGTTGAGATCCTCAACTTTCATGAAGTACTCACCAAATAGTTCCAAGATGTACAAAAGTTCCAGACGGATAGGTAGAAAGTAGAAACAAATGCATAATTTCCAGTAGCCTCTACTGTGTGGGTATGGGTAATACTTTTTACAGTAACTTAAGAGATGTTCCATAGGGAACAGAAAAAGAAGCAAGTGGAAATGGCATCATGAGAATTCTGTTGAAAAATGTATAGAAAGCAAGCTAATATCATAGCAGAGGGGGGAGGTGGAGCAGGGAAGATCATTGCATGAAAGAGGGGACTGGAGCTGGAATATCAGTGACTTCGGTCCAAATGGGGAAGAAGTATCAGGTTAAGAGAGAAGGGAAAGAGCTCATTGGAAAGGGCCGCAGGGAAGGGCAAAACTGTCAGTATTAACAGCATCTAGGCCTAAATTGACACTTGACAGGAGCGGTACAAGATGAACTGATATAGTTTTAGATGGTATTAGAGTGTATACCAACCTCTTTTAATGATACATAACCTGAAGAGGTGATCTTTCAGTGGCATTTTACAGTTTTTTTTTCCTTAAAACAAAGTGTGCAGTAAGAGATAAATCTGTTCCAAGAGCTGAGTACTCGAATGAGTCAGTTAAGTCAGAGTAGACAGTTCCTGGTGTGTAGGAAATGGAGGTTTAGCTGCAAACCTAGATAGTAACAATAGCAAAATAACCATTGCAACTGTATTTGGAAAAATTTCCATTGATATTAAATACTGCTAACTGCATTATGAATTATTATCCTGCAAGTGTAAGAATGTACATCACATCCGCTCCTAAAAATATTACTAAGTGCTCACATCACACATTGGAGAAAGAGTGTTTTGGTAAAATGAACACGATATTAATAACTAAATTTCACAACAAACGCACCACTAATCGGTCATCATAATCCCCAAAATGGTGGACCACACTACAACCATCCTAAAGCCTTGACGTACCAACCAGGCAACCACTGAGCCCACAGCAATATGTTCATTCTTCAACAAACCAAAATGTTCTGTAAAGGGAACACGATTGAACTAATGTTCTGTAAAAGTCATCAGTACCTCCAACATATCCTGATAAAAGGAGCTGTTAACAGTATCCACTGGACCACTCTCAGTTCTCAAATCTGCCTTCAAAAGTTTTATTTTCGAGATTATTCACAACTACAGTTGCATTCACTACCCTGCCCAAATTGCTGCTGCTAATACAGAGGAGCCAATGAAAGAACTGTTTTCGGATTACACAGCTAACTAACCACATTTTTCCTGAATTCCAGCTTAGAAACTGCATTTTGCTACACTGAAGTCCGCCGCCCAGTTCTCCCCAGAACACCCCCACTAAAATCAGAAATCCCGGGCGCGCGCACGAAAAATTCTCCCAAATCGGGAAAGGATCTCAGTTGGGGTGACTCACCTGGCTTGAAGAAAATGGAGAGGCCGAAGTCGATGGCCTTAAGCGGCGAGTTCTCCTTCTTGTTCGCGAAGAGGAAGTTCTCGGGCTTGAGGTCGCGGTGGATCACGCCGTGGCGGTGGCAGAGCTGCACGACCTCGACGATGGTGCGGGTGACGTTTGCGGCGGCGCGCTCCGTGTAGTGCCCCCGCGCGACGATGCGGTCGAAGAGCTCGCCGCCCTCGCAGAGCTCCATGACGAGGTGCACGGCGCCCTCGTCCTCGCACGCCTCCCGCAGGGTCACGATGCTGGGGCTCTTGGGCAGGTGGCGCATGATGGCGACCTCCCGGCGCACGTCCTCCACGTCGACGGCCGTCCGCAGCTTCCGCTTGGAGATGGACTTGCAGGCGAGCAGCTCCTTGGTGTCCCGATCCATGCACAGGTACGTGACCCCGAACTCCCCGCGCCCGAGCTCCCGGTCCAGGACGTACTTGTCGTCGATCCCGGTGACCTCGCAGCCCTCCTCGCCCAGCACCGCGAGCCGCTTCTGCCCGCCGCCTCCCCCGGCGGCGCCGTTCCGCGGCTGGTGCGGCTTCTTCTTCGCGTTGTTGGTTGCGGGGAAGTGCGAGGAGCTGACGTCCTCCCGCGCGACGGCGGCCGGCGAGCGGCAGCAGTTCCCCATGGCCGCGCGAGATCAGGAGGCGGGATGCTAGGGTTTGAGCGGCATTGGGTGCGCTGGGGTGGTGGGGGAGAGGAGGAAGGAAGGATACGGCCTGCGGAGAGAGGGGAGGCAGAGGAGGGGCAGTAGAGGAAGAGAGTGGGGAGCAGTAACTGTGCGGGCTAACGGTATGAACGAGGCGCTGGGGACGGAGCGCTGGGGACGCGGAGCCGGCGGCAGCTTTTAGGCCGAGGAGGGCGGGACGGGGGAGGCCGGAGGGGAACATTCTCACGTGGCATCTCAGCGTGTGCACGGAGGGTCACTGCCCTGTGGGCCCTGGGTGGTTTTGTGGGTGTGCTTTGGGTGGTACCGTGGTGGAGGGGAGTTTGACTGCGCTCCCGAGGCTCGGACGGCGTGGCGATAGCAAAGAGGGAAATGGCGTTTCTTTTTTATTATTTTTTATGAACTTGTAAAATAAAAATAAACATCCTTGATAGTTACTCAATGGTACATAGTAGATTACAATTGTTACAGTGGCGTATTGCATTTTAAACTTGCGTTTCATCAAAAGTTAAATTGGGCATTATTTTAGAGACAAAAGAATCATATGTGCTCTCCTATTTCTTTAGCCCCATATAGTTTAATTCAATAATGCGTGGTGCTTGCTTAAAGACCTGATCCATGTCTGCGGACGTTGTTTTGCTAAAACTCCCCTATGCAGGTGGTCTTATTCAGGTGGACACTGCAAGATAAAAATTCACTCATGCCACCATCCTTTCAGAAAATACCAAAAGTCGTATTTTTCATCCACTTAATCACGAAAGAAGACACCAAATTTTCGTGATCGAAATGCCGTGCGCGACTTGTACACCAAAACTCTAGTTTATCTACCGCTTGACTCAACCCCTGTACGGGAAGATTATTTTATGGTATGCTGTGTAGATTCAGACTCCTTTGTTGAAAATGCCAAAATCCCAACAAATCCTTGGACCTTTTTCCAACCACCATAAGAAGCTTCTTCCCCGGGTATTAAACTATAAGGCCTCGCGCCAAATTTCAATGCGCATAGACTCGGCCGCATGATAGCGTCGTGACGAGCAACAAAGAGCCAAGGCGTGTTTTTGCGTTTTTGTTTCCTAGTACCGTGCTAATTAAGAGAGCTTCACGTGTGCTGTAGTACATCTAAGCACCTTCCATCAGCTGCAAAACAGATCAGGCAGTAACGATTTTCCTCTACCGAAGCACGCAGCTGCACTGCGCAGGGAGAGGGAGAGGGAGATGGAGAGGGTGAGCTCCGGCTCCGGCCAAACCAGCCACGTTCCCGACGCCAGGGGGCGAGAGCGACGGCTCGACGAAAGCAGGTCACGCTTCGACACCAACTTCTCTCTCAGTAAAGAAAAGAAAGCACCGCAAGAGCAAAGCTGTGTGGCTGGCATGGCTATCTTGGCCACGGGGGCACAGCGAGACTGCGAGACCCTCGAAAGCAGCGTGGAGGCATCGCCGTCGCTCCCCCGGGTGGGTGAAATTTTCTTTAAAGTAGCCGGAGCACTGGCCTGTCACGTAAGATGTTGGAGACCCAACGCGGGCGGCCTGGCTCGCGCACATGGCGAGCTTGCCAACCAAGCTACGGCTCGTTCGCCGGGTGGGTGAAATTCAAAAGCAGGATCGGCTGCATCCGTAGGCAGATTCTGCACGTATGCGGTGTCAGTCCGGGTACTGCTGGCCTTGTATGAACACGGCACCGCCAGCCGCCGGGACCCCCGGCAGACCCAGCCTCGGCGGCGGCCGCAGACACATCTCCATCGTTTAGATACAACGTTAAAATTTTTTCAAAAAAAATACTGCTATTAAATAAAATCTATTTATAAAAGTTTTTACACAGTTAGATTGTAAATCAAGAGACGGATCTAATAAATCTACTTAATCCATAATTTTACAACAGTGATGCTACGATAATCATTCGCTAATTATCCGTTAATTATAGATTAATTACTATTATTAGATTCGTCTCACGATTTAAAAAAAAATATAAATAAATTTTATTTAATACTTTAAATAGCAAGATTCTTTTTAAAAAAATTTAAAGTATTAAATTAGCGTATACAGGGCCTTGCCTGTGTATAAGGGGGGCAGGACCGGGATTGGAGGTGCGTGGATCATCTGATTCTGAATTTCTGATCAGTTCCCGGCAGCGGCAGGTCAGCAGGTGACGGCCAACTAACCGGTAACCAACCAGGCTCGTAGCTCGCGATGGAAATGGGATCTCGGCGAGAGGAAGGAAGGTCAGTCCGGCGCAAGTTGGTGAAGGATACTGATCAATCAATATAAGATACGGGAGATTTTGGGACGTTTGAGATGTTGGGCGTACTTATTTAGTCCAAGTGATGCGGCCGTCACTGATATCGTGGAGCTCTAGCTCTTTGTTATAATAGATTAGATCTCTCGCACTTTCATCGGTATTCCGAGACTTGAACTGTTTTATCGCTTTTAATATAAAGTTGAGTTTTACTTAAAAAAAAGGAAGGTCAGTCCTATCTGTATCTGGCCTCTGGCGTGTACCAACCTCTGCTTAAAAGCAGCAGGCTAGCTGCTGTTGCCTCTGGCCGGGGCTCCACTTTGTGCTCCCTTTTTCCCTTGGATGCCATCGTGCACGCAAGCTGCAACGCAACCCTGTTCGCCTCCTAATCTCTACCCAGAGTCCAAGACCCTGTCCTCTTTAATCACTGGCCGGGCCTCTCAGACGCAACGTGGCAGGGAACTCGCATCCTCCGCCGTTCGAGTTTAGCGTGTCAGACCAAAGGTTCGTGCCGGGTGCCGTTGCAGTTGCAGCTTGATTTGCGAAAGTGAAGAAACAGCAGGAAGGAGAGGACCGGAGGGTGCGGATCGGACCAAATCTAGTTCTGTCGTCCACCGGAACAGGAGCCGGCCATGTGCGCGATCGTGAACCGGGGCACTGTTCCTGCCCTCCGTGCCCGGCAGGGTGCGGCGACTCACACTGCACGGCAGTACTGGGGCTACGGCCTACGCCCGATTCTTGGCACGCGGAGACAATCAATGCCGTGCACTTGCGTGCGATGCCGCATCCCCAAAGGGCGGGGGCGCGGCCATTGAAGCGGCCGGCAACATTGATTGGGTTGGTGCCTCTGCAGAGCGCGGCGCTCTGTCACGAGGTTGTCGAATCTGTGCGTGGTGGTACGTAACGGCCGTTGCTGCCTGCGCGCGTGGCCCATGGGAGGAGATAGCAGCAGACAATGCTGGCAGCCCGTGTGAGCGTACGTACCTACGCCAGTCGATCGCGTCTGGGCCGTGGTGTCGCTGTCCGCCTGTCCGTGCTTGAATCCGGGTCACTGTAACGTCATGAAAGTTAGTGGCAGTGACGATCTGTGCGGCTCGGCTCTCCTGAGTAAGGCCAGTTTAGTTGCCAAAACTTTTTGGTAAAAATTTTTTAGCAACCTTTTTAACACTAGTTACAGGTATTAAATATAGATTAATTATAAAACTAATTATATGGATGGACGGAAAATCGTGAGATAAATCTATTAAGTCTAATTAATCCGTTATTAGAACTTATTTACTGTAGTATGATATTTTCCAATAATGGTTCAAATAGGTTCAAAAGATTCGTCTCGCAATTTCATCCGGAGGTTGTGGAATGGATTTTATCAATTACATCTAATACTATTAATTAGTGCTCAAACGTTCGAAGTTAGTGTACCACTTGAAAATTTTCGGGAACTAAACAGGACTAAAGTCAAAGTCCTCGGATTGCTCACCTTACTTTTGTTTTTACACTTTACTTTTTTTTTCCAGTGTACTACTGTAATTGATCACTTCGCTTATTTTTTGAGGGTTTGATCACTTTGTGCAAGTCAGGCCGCTTGTGGATCGTTGTCTGATTTTCTCTTTGGGCCGGGCCATCAAGTTAGGCCAACCCGAGGGAGGTGACTACTAACCTAACCACTGGGCCATGGCTGGATTGACAAGTGGGCCTCCCGTCTCTCCTCCGCGCTGGGCCGAAGGCTCGACCGTTCTAGCCCGGCCCGCCGCGTCAAAATTCCTAGCTTCCTTCCTGTGGTCTTCGGCTCGTCGCCAATCCGTTCGTTCCCTTTCGGCAGTTCTCTTCTTCCCCGGGGGAGAGGAGCAGCAGGGGTCAGGGGCGCGATGGACCGCGTCCAGCTTGTGCTCCTGGGCCTCCCCATCCTCCTCTTCTGCTCCGACGTCGTTACCCTCTTCGCGCCGCTGCCGCCGTCGGTCCCGGAGCCCGACCACCAGTCGCGCCCGGGCCCCGACGCCGTCCAGCCCGGCGACCCCTCCGCCGCCGACGCTTCTGCGCAGGCGGTCAGTATCGGCCCGCCACCTGAATTCAGTGATTCGGTTCCCGATCTGGTGATGTGAACTGACGCGACTCATGTGGTTTGTTCCGGCTTTCTGTATACCCCATCGCAGGAGCCGCAGGTGGATGGACCTGGCTCCGGCACCACCGTCGACTTGAAGTTCTGCGCCTCCTGCTCGTACAGGTAATTTACATGTACATCTTGTTACTGTTGAGTTCCTGAATCGGCATGGAGTTGGGGGAATGAATAGGATAGTGATGGTACCTGGTAGTAGTTTCTGAGTGGGAGGTCAAATACTTGAGATTTTGGTTGATTTACTAGGCTGGAAGGCCGTATGAGTATGCAGGCATGCTTAAAGCTGTTTACCATACTGAAATCTAGTTTTCCAGTAGACCAGTACCACTATTCAAGTAAAATTCCATCTGTGAATTTTATTCTACAATTCCCCAAGTCACCACATGACAATTAAGCTTGTCTTTGTTGGAACCATGTGTTGATCCCAGGTCTCAAATGCATTATCATCTCGGGAATGAGCTTGGCAGGGCTAAGATCAATACTCCTGGGGTCATACTAAAATTTCTTAAATAGGTCTTCAAAGAGAACTGAAATTAGTATTAGTTCTTCAAAGAGTGCTGAAAATTGGTATTGTGTCACAAGTTCAATTCCTTTCTTACCTTTGGCTGTATTCTTTTAAGACAATCTAACAAAAAAAAGAATTATAACTTTTTTTGGACTTGATTGGGGTTTTTGGCCTTGATGGTGCTGGGTGCATACTGTTCTGTACTTCTGTTAGAAAAAGGGAAAAAATGAGAAAGTATATCGGACTTGCATATTTATATACCATTTATTTCTTCATTCCATGGCCTAATTGCGTTCTGTTTGTAGCTAAGAGAAAATCTAATAAAAAGGTATGATATGTGTGCTGAATGATTCTTCTCATGCCATCCCTTAGAAAGAACATTGAACATATGTTGGTGCAAAACCTCTTTATCCACACGCTTTAATAAAAGTCTACTAGAATCTAATGGTATGATATTTGCAGTTATGTTTCTGTAATTTTTTTACTCTTTACCATGCTCTTTCTTCCAAATAAAGAAAGGGGTCCATGCTTTGTTCTTGAGTGAATGACTAAATTTACTTGCCTTAAAAAACGAGACAGGAGAGGCAGACAGCCACCCCGCATTGCACTAAGAAGGAGGCAGCGAGACTCGAACCCAGGCTGGCTGCCTGAGAGCAAGCTCTGCTAGCCACTCAGCCCGCGAGAGCCTCGCTAAATTTACTTGCCCTTGCTTAGTTGCCTCTCCTATGGATTGATTGTATAATGTAGGTTGCTGATTTCAAGTCAAATTGTGTAGGGGAACTGCAATGACTATGAAGCGGATGCTGGAAACTTCATTTCCTGGGATTCATGTTGTGTTGGAAAATTATCCTCCACCATTTCCCAAACGTGCACTCAGCAAAGCTGTTCCTCTTCTTCAAGTTGGAGCCATGGCAACATTAATGGCTGGTGATCAGATCTTCCCTAGATTTGGAATGGTTCCGCCTCCATGGTACTACTCACTGCGTGCTAATAGATTTGGAACCATGGCATCAATCTGGCTGTTTGGCAATTTCGCTCAGTCATTTCTACAGAGCTCTGGCGCCTTTGAAGTTTATTGCAATGGACAACTGGTAGGTTCCCTATGGATAAACCTAACTTGGATGCACTGTTATTCAGCATTACTTTCATTTTATTTGCAATGTTATATTGTCTCGTAAAGCGTTGAGATATCTTCTTTCCTTCAGTGTGTTGTTCTTATTTCCTCTTGATAGAAGTTGTTAAATGTTAACATTCTGGAACCTTCAATCTTAAAGTAAGGCCTGAGTTAAACTAGACTTTCTTGCTGAATCCCTGCAAGAGTTCAGATCACGTTTGTTCATAATGCCCTCATACTGTGGCACAATTATCAGTTGTTGGTAGCAAAACTTGGAAAATGAGTCGAGTTATTCTAGACGAAATGAGAAAGCATGTTATGTTCGTTTGTATCCACATCTGTGCCAAGTACTCACTCTTGGAGTCAAAGTACTAATCTGTCCAAAATTTACTATGCCATCATTACTGAAGTGTCGAAATTTCAACATGAGATTGGAATCGGTACTGTAAATATAAAAAAACAAAGAAGTAGGGGAATTCGTTGAGTCAGTTGAATCAGTAATACCAGACACATATTAGCCTGTTCTAAAATGACTAGTGAATTAGTGAATGGTCAATGGTGTTTCACAAAATGTCCTGCAACCATGTTTTTCCATTCATATAAAACTGCACTCTATTAAGGAAGTTTATTTTCTTATGCAGTTCATCTGGACCATTCATACAAGTCCATGATGTGCAGTCATAGACTCAGTTCTTTTAAATGGAACTATAACCTTGTTCTGCTTCTCATAGTTTGAACGGTTCTTAATTTTTCCTTTTCCAAAACTGATTTTCTTATGCAGCCGATTTGGATATCCCATGCTTATGCTAGCGTTTTGCTCCAATTTTCAGGTTTTCTCAAAACTGTCTGAGCAGAGGTTTCCCAGCGAGCTTGAGCTACAGGAGCTCATTGGAAACAAGATACCGAATTCTCAGGAGCTCATTAGCAACAAGATACCGGATTCTCAGGTTGGGGAAAACCTGGAAAAAGATCTGGTGTTAGATGATGACAATGGTGATGATGATGCCGCTATACTCTAGTTTCACCCATTTTGTTACTAATAGTAGACAGTGTCACAACTTTATTGCCAAACACACAATGTCTTTGAACTCCAGACTTTTATTTTCCCCACTTATGTACATGTGTATACCATGGCTATGTAATAACAAGCTGAAGTCATATGAACTCTGAACCACCAGAGATTGCAATGCCGGGCGTGTGTGCCCAATTCCCTGCAGATTTCTGGACTTTGCCCAGCCCTGACGAGTATGCTAGCTCGGTCCGGTAACCTGGTTCAGAGCAGCATGCGGAACGCAGGTCACCTATGGATTCATCAAATTGATGCACCCAGGTAATCGACAATATGTATTACAGCAATTTATTTCAAACCTTCATATGCATATGAAGATGGAGAGGAAGGAGGTTCTCTTTGCTCCTCCTCGTCTTGTCAGCCACCCCGTCTTCTTCCTCTTCCGCCTCCTCTTCCTCTTCTCCACCTCGTCCTTGGTCGCCGCCGTGCGGCTGTCTCCATTGATCACCATCACGGTGATCAGTTGCTCAGTGTTGCAGGTGCACAAGGCGAAATTGGCAGACATGTTCGGTGCGACGCGTATCCGAACTTGGGTTGTGTATATTTGTGGACACGGAAGTGCGGATGGCTGGCCAGGGGATTTCTCGGAAATCCGCAGGTACGGTACAAGAGCTGGGTTAAGAAACGCGGTGAGACTAACGCCTCCGTCAAGCAATGCAAGTTTTCACACCGTACGGAAGTAGCTGTCCGTACGTTGATCTTTTGTCCGCGCCTGGTACCCAAAGCATTTGTTTGTGCAGTGAGTAGATTCGATTCTAGATGCGCGCGAGTGGGAAACAAATTCACTCCGAGTAACCGCATCGCAGCTGCCTTTGCTCGCCTGCCGCCTTGGCCACATTATTTGTGATTCGATCGATATGCAAGTATGTTGAGCTGACGGGTTTCTTCTGCAAGCTGTTTAGACGCGGCGATCATCGCCTGACGGCAAGCGCCCATCAGGCATGACGCCCTGACATCCGAAGCGCGAGCTGCGAGCCGGCAGCGCCTCGCCCGATCCCGCAGAGCCGGCAGGAGAGCGCTGGACGCCTGGACCGTCGCCGTGCCCAAGTCATCGTCTGGCCGGTTTGGGCTGGCCGCTGGGTACTCACCAGCACTCCTAGCGTAGCCATGCCTGTCACCACCGGTTCTGGTTGCTCGACCCCCGGCCGGTGGAGAGTGGAGGCGCTGGCTGACGTGCCTGGCCGCCATCGCGCGCGCCGGCCGAACTGGCTATACAATCGCGTCCAAAAAGATTTTTTAAAAAAAGCAATAGCGTCAAGCCGCCGCACATTGGCAGAGGGACGGCATCTACAATTTTCCTGGCCATACTCCAAAGTCCAAACACACGTGTTTACTTCGTGTGCAACCTCGCTTCGCTGACGGCCGGTGCTGAGTTTTCTGCTTTTTTTGGACCTAGCGAACTCATCGCGGTCGTCATCTCCCTCGGGTGGCCGGGTTCCTCGCCCTCCCGACGTTCTGACGGTTCAACTACTGTAAGCTACTCAAGTGCCTCTAAATTAGAAAACTTTTTTGTTATCCCACCCACCAACTCCTGGGAATGGATTGGGTCTAATCCAATGTCCAATTGAATTTAAACGCTTAGATTTAGTTGGATTTGGACTTAACTGGATTTGGACATCCACTGATTTCAAGTCCATTAGCATTGGATACTGTAGGACAAAAATGATGGATAATCCAACTTGAACTGGACTTCCCTGAACACACGAACTGGAGCCGAGTAGCACACACCCACCGGCCACCGCATCATTGCGCTGCGCCCGCCTTCCTGTGCCCGCGCGTGGCCGTCAGCGAACACCGCAGTCGAGGAGTGCTTCACCGCGCGCGATGCCGCGCCAGCGAGCGGAGACCTCCTCACCTACAGCACGATATGCTATCGGCGGCGATCACTTGACGAAATCTTCACAGGTTACTTGCCGTCGAACTCTTCTCCGCGCGCGCCGCCAACCACCAGATCGAGGCCAGCGCTTTCGTCGAGAACCTGCTCCGCGATGAGGTTGCCACGCTTGCCGAGACTCTGCTATGCAACGCCGCTGCGGCGGCCGGTGCATCGTGGGCTGCAGTGACACTGCTGCCGCTGAGAAAACCTACTTTTGCATTGGATTGACTTGGATGGATTTGAGTTCTTGTGTAGTTAGATTAGATTGGATTGGATTGGACGCTATAAATTTTATTTTGAGTTTGGATTGGATAGGGGATTTTTTAGTTGGACTTTTTGTTGGATTCCAGTATTTGGATTTTGGATGCTAGTTCATTCCTAGGAGTACACCCACCTTGAACTTCCAACTAGTTTGAATTTACTACCGTGTCCAGCAGTAAGTCAGATCTACTACTTGTTGGTTTGATGAGCTATCTATTTCCGTGCTTTAGTCACGTTCGTTGGCATCTTTTAGAAATTATGTTTTGCAACCATACGAGCTGAGGTCCATTACTCCATTCAAGATAGATGCCTTCCAACTGTTCCAGCACCATTTATGTTGAGGGCTTGATGCCTTTGTTTTCAACGCCGAACTAAGCTACACACATTTCAACTCACAACGAAGCGAGGACTTAAATTCAAATCGTATTTGCATATTTAAATTTAATAAAATTCCAAACAAGGCACATGACATGATTTTCCTATTTTCCCGTAAAAAAACTTGCAGCGTGGTCTCTGGATGCTGCTTTTTCCCTCCACGCCCTTGACTACGGCGGCGGGACGGCGTCCGGCTCTGCCCCATAACTCCAACGCCAGGGTCGTCATCACTCATCAATCATCGGTCAGAGACGACGAGGAGGGCCGGGACCGGGAGGGATGTTCACTCTCGGCGCCCACGTCTCGGCGCTGCCCTCCTCCCCGCCCCACGCTCCCCTCCTCTACTCCAGACGCCTCTCGCCGTCGCCCACCGCCCCCGCCGCGGCCGCCGCCTCCACGCCTCGCTCGCTCTGCTTCCCCCGCCGCGACCGCAGCCGTTTCGCGGCGGAGCGGACCGGGAGGCCCACCATGGCCGCCGCGATCCCGCTGGAGGCCGCCGGCGGCCTGGCCCACGACCTCGGGTCCGCGGCCGTCACGGCGGGCGTCGCCCTCGCGCTCCTCAAATTCTTCGAGGAGCTCGCAAAGCGCGGCGTCTTCGACCAGGTAACCGCCCTCCGTGCGGCCCCTCCCTTCTGCGCTCATCTTCGCCGATTTAGCGCGTGTACCAGACTACCAGTACTAGCGTCAGAATTTTCAGTTACCGGTGCGCAGTAAGGAAGCAATGCTGCATTACGTTGATGAACGAATTGAACAGAAACGAGTTGGGAATAGTTCCTATTCCGTCAACTGTGCTCATCTGAAGTACAATTTGCATGTTCAAACCTTCAAACTACACAGTGATTCATTCGCTCGCTGCTGCTGAAGTTACAGAAGCTGTGAATAGCACATCATCACCATCAGTCCAGTGAAGCACAACGGTACTCGAGTCAGAATCTTCTGTAACCAGTACTTGCAGCAAGGAAGCCGCTGTTTCATTGGGTTGTATTTGTGAGATAGTGCCAAGGACTGACACGTCATGTAGGTGCAAAACCTTCTATTCCTCTCCAGCGTATAGCTATTTCTAACCCTCCTCAAAGCAGGCCCCACACAGTAGAATTTTTTTTTCCTCATCGTTGTTCATCAATGGATTATGCCACCCACCTCGAAGTTTGAGAGACAAAACAATTGTTTAATGGCTGGAACTGGGAGCCAGCTTTTGCACCCGTGCTAAGCATTTTTGCTTCGCACCCTCGCGCTCCAGCGTATAGTCAAGGTGCCAGCAATTTCTCTCTCCCATGGCACCCCCTTGGAACGCACGCTGGAGCTGCCCTAACTATGCAGAGTGAGTTTTTTTTTAGGGCACTATGCAGAGTGAGTTGGTGGGAGTCCGTACTGTCCTGTGAACTGTGCTTGTCAAAAGTTAATTTTAGTGTGGATGAAGTGAGTCAGTGGTCCGTGCTTTTACAGAAATTTAGAATATCACTGCAATGAGGATTTGCAGATTTGCAGTGGAACCTATTGTTCAAGCGACACAGGACAGGAGCCCTACACTGCCAAGTGCTAAGTACTAGCTGTGCCTTTCAGATGTATTTGCTGAATTATTACTGTGAGGTAGGATATTTTAGGTGGAGTTGGCGATGAACTAGTAGCCAAATCCCACACAAAATGAGTTTAGGTCAATATATTTTTAGTTAGAACAAGAATGAGAAATGAATAGTTCAGCAGCTGTTATTCATTAATCACATTTACAAAGAGTGAAAAAGTTCACATTATATTGTTGCAAAAAAAAAAACTTTGAGAACCTTTGGAGTTGCACCCAGTTTTTCAACAATACAAAGCTGACTCAAAGTGCATTGTCTATTGAAAATTTGCTTTACTTTTGTGTAGAAACTCAGCAGGAAACTTGTTCATATAAGTGTTGGGCTGGTGTTCTTGCTCTTTTGGCCTCTTTTCAGGTAATAACATTCTCAGATGCCCAAGTCGTTGTATATCATCATTCTGGTGTTCAGATACTGACATTTCATACAGCTCTGGAACATATGCTCCTTTCCTTGCTGCACTAGCACCAGGGGTTAACATTATAAGGATGCTTCTACTGGGGCTGGGACTAGTGAAAAATGAAGCTATGGTTAAATCAATAAGCCGCTCTGGAGATCACAGGTTCAGTTGCAACCCATAGTTGGTCACTTGATATGGTTTCTGCTCACACCTGTTCTTATTTTGATGCTTTAACTGAATGTCACTTGAACGCAGGGAACTTCTCAAGGGACCACTGTATTATGCTACCACTATAACTTTTGCCACTTCTGTATTATGGAGAAGCTCACCAATTGCTATAGCACTTATATGCAACTTATGTGCTGGGGATGGTAGGCCCATAGATCTGAATTTGACTCCTTACATCCTAGAATAAACCTATCACATGCAGCATAATTAGGTAGCTCTTTCTATTGGAATGGAAAAGTCCAGTTTATACCCTCTAACTATCATAAAAGTCCGATTTTCAACCTTCAACTACAAAACCGGATAACATAGGCCATCCAACTATCGAAACCGGACAAATTTAGCCCTTTGGGTGGTTTCAAAGGTGGGTTTTCATTTTGTGAAAATTAAAAATATTCAAATTCAAAATAAAAAATTTGTAAGTAATTCATTTTAAATCATTAAAATATGAAATGGGTATCAAAAGTTTTTTTAAAATGTAACCTATCTATTGGCACTCTACTTGTCAGTTATTCGGATCCAATTTTTTTATGTTCATAGTATTTGGTTGCTTATAGTTATGCCTATTATTTTTGAATAAATAAGATTCAAATAGAGCAATAATAGTAGGTTACATTTTTATAAAAAAATGGATACTAGTTTCATATTTTTCTGATTTAAAATGAATTAGTTTTGATTTTTAGATCTAATTAGAATTTTTAAATTTTTAAAGAAAATACAAAACTACCTATGAAACCACCCGAAGGGCCAAATTTGCCCGGTTCAATAGTTGGATGGCCTATATTACCCGGTTTTGTAGTTTGAGGGTGTAAAGCAGACATTTCCCTATTGAAATCTGTATGACATTAATTTGCTCCTTTGTTCTTGATAAAAGCTGATATTCTAAATAGCTTAGTACTAACAAACATGAGATTTTGCCCCTATCTATGCATTCCCAGGTATAGTGATTTATTGGGGAGACGTCTAGGTAAAGAAAAGCTTCCATACAACCCCAACAAATCATATGCTGGAAGCATAGCAATGGCGGTTGCTGGTTTTCTGGCTTCAGTTGGGTAATGTCTGGTCAATTATTGAATTTTCCGTTGCATCTCCTTTTTGACCCATTAAGACTCACATTATTCAGGTACATGCATTACTTCCACACTTTTGGTTTTATTGAGGAAACATGGAACATGGCGTTAGGCTTCCTTGTGGTGTCTATAGCTGCAACACTCGTTGAATCCCACCCAATCAGCACAGAACTGGACGATAATTTGACTGTTCCTTTGACATCATTCCTAGTTGGTAGCCTCATTTTCTGATGTTTAGCCTCAAAGGGGAGCTGAGATGTTTTTCTGTATCATGTTCTAACATGTAAAAGATTACAGACAGTTGTAGATTGTGAGAATTGTACCTTGAGTATGGTGAATATATTTCCTGTGGTGTCTATAGCTGCAACACTCGTTGAATCACACCCAATCAGCACAGAACTGGATTATAATTTGATTGTTCCTTTAACATCATTCCTAGTTGGTAGCCTCATTTTCATGATGTTTAGCCTCAAAGGGCAGCTGAGATGTTTTTCTGTGTCATGTTCTAGCATGTAAAAGATTACAAACAGTTGTGATTTGTGAGAGCTGTACCTTGAGTATGGTGAATATATTTTCTGATTATTAACTAGAACTACACGTATTGATATATCTGGTCACTAATTCTTTCTATAGACATACATGTGGTCAAACTTTTAAAACTTTGATTTCTAGAAAAAAAAATTCAAAAGATATTTAGATTGGGAAATCATGTGTAGATTTGTCTCAGAAGTATTGGTTTTTATAATTATATTACAAAACAAATTAGTGATCAAAATTGCTTCCTAATGCCTAGTTGCTATTGTTGCATCCGTCTCAAAAAGTTAGACCCCATTTACAACCATTGAAGTAAGGCAACCAAACCTAATTGTCTTGATGGGCAATGTTATGATGTTATTCCTGCTTGGCAAGGCAAAGTGGTCATATGATCCATGCACGGATGTACCCAAATGATGCACTGCATCTGTTCAACTATAATCAGTTTACCTGACCAAGGAAGCTAGGATTTTGTTACCCCAAGTGGCAAGGCTCTTTCTGCCGCAAGAGATTAACGGTTGCAATCAGTTCCTCTGTTCTGGTAACTCTGAGGTTAACCCACTTGCTGGGATGTTAATCCGGGAATGCCGCACCAGAGGTAGACATGCCTCCCAGCATTTCAGTAACCTGGCTAGCACCGAGCGTGCCTAATCACTTCTTCTGAATTTCTCAAAAAAAATAATCACTTCTTCTGAACTCCATCTTGGCCTGTTGGGACTTTACATCTGCGCATTTCTGTTGGATCGCGGATCAAATCATTACCGTATTGAGTAATCTGTTCCTTGGAATTCGGCGCAGCATACATTCGTGTGCCATGTACAGTTCGCCTAATCCAAGTTGTGGTTACAAAAATAGAACGGTGACACGCTGGTAACAACCAGTGGCCGTTGAGGGCCAATCCTTGGCTGTTTCTTCATGCTCACCCTAACACTGCCTCCAATGCTTTACGATAAAAAAGATGTCTCAATTTCGAGGACCTTTGAACTCCGATATGAAAACGAAGGATCTTTGAACTGGGAATATACTGAATGGTCCAACTGCACCACCCCTCCCATGGCACACATCTTCAGACTTCAGAGTTGAGACTAGTCCAATTGCATCTCTCCGGCCGGCTGGTTCCTGCTTAATCCCTGAACGTGAAACTTCAGGCGTTCAGGACGCAGCCATTATCATCAAAAATTCAAAACCACCCTCCTTCTATGTCTCATACTGTTCAATCCTCCTGAGAACTTCACAAGAAACAGCTCGATTCCTACAGGATTTTTTTTTTTAAAAAAAACAGAAACCGCGCTGGTGCATTTACAGTATTTATCCATGGGACCTCAATGAACAACTCAACACGTCCCAAAAGTTTAATTTTAGGAAGAGAACTACAGTTCAATTGGTAGAGGTAGAGCTGCCCGGTTTGACCCGGAAACAGGCTACGGTTCCCCACATCTCGTCCCCACCAGACGTCGTCGGTTCGAGCGCGCGTCCCGTCTCACGAGCTCGCCTCCGAGCTCTGCCCCAAGCGTAATCAAACCCAACCTGCACTAGATTAACCCCAAAAAATCACCGTCTCAGCTAGGGGCCGAGCGCTATTAAACCCCCACTTCGCGCGCCATTGTTCACGTACCCCTCGCGCAAAGCTTTTGTTCCAACACAGACCAGCCGATGCACTTCGCGTCCACCGGAATGGCGTCGCCGCCGGAGCCGGGGCCGTACATGCCGGACCTCCCGGCGGTCCCGGCGTGGCTGAACAAGGGCGACAACGCGTGGCAGCTGGTGGCGGCCACCTTCGTGGGGCTCCAGTCCATGCCGGGGCTCGTCGTGCTCTACGGCAGCATCGTCAAGAAGAAGTGGGCCGTCAACTCCGCCTTCATGGCGATGTACGCGTACGCGTCCACGCTCATCGTCTGGGTGCTCGTCGGCTTCCGCATGGCGTTCGGCGAGCGCCTGCTCCCGTTCTGGGCCAAGGCCGGGCCCGCGCTCACGCAGGACTTCCTCGTGCGCCGCGCCGTGTTCCCGGCCACGGCGCACTACGGCCGCGGCGGCGTGCTCGAGACGCCGCGCACCGAGCCCTACTACGCCGAGGCGTCGCTGGTGCTGTTCGAGTTCGAGTTCGCTGCCATCACGCTGGTGCTGCTCGCCGGGTCGCTCCTCGGCCGCATGAACATCAAGGCCTGGATGGCGTTCACGCCGCTCTGACTGCTCTTCTCCTACACCGTCGGCGCCTTCAGCCTCTGGGGCGGCGGCTTCCTCTACCAGTGGGGCGTCATCGACTACTCCGGCGGATACGTCATCCACCTCTCCTCCGGCATTGCAGGCTTCACCGCCGCCTACTGGGTAGTTAAACTCGTGCACACTTGCTGCTGCGTCCTACTGTACATAACAACTATCTGACCAGTTCACGACGTGATACTGATAATGACAGGTGGGCCCGAGGCTGAAGAGCGACAGGGACAGGTTCTCGACGAACAACATCCTGCTCATGATCGCCGGCTGTGGTCTGCTGTGGCTGGGCTGGGCCGGGTTCAACGGTGGCGCGCCGTACTCCCCCAACGTGACCGCGTCCGTGGCGGTGCTCAACACCAACGTCAGCGCCGCGACGAGCCTCCTGACCTGGACCTGCCTCGACGTCATCTTCTTCGGCAAGCCCTCGGTGATCGGCGCCGTGCAGGGCATGATGACCGGGCTTGTCTGCATCACGCCCGGCGCAGGTATCGAACCCTAGCTTCATCTCGAAATTGCACAGCGTGACGTTACGTGTTCGCCATACGAAGACAAGCACATGATCTGATCTGGGTCTTGGTTTTGCTTTTGCATGACGCAGGGTTGGTGCACACGTGGTCGGCGATGCTGATGGGCATGTCCGCGGGCTGCATCCCCTGGATCACCGTGATGATCCTGCACAAGAAATCCTCCTTCCTCATGAAGGTCGACGACACCCTGGCCGTGTTCCACACCCGCGCCGTCGCGGGTGTGCTCGGGGGCGTCCTCACGGGCCTCCTGGCGACCCCGGAGCTCTGCGCGCTCGACTCCCCCATCCCGGGCGCGCGCGGCGTCTTCTACGGCGGCGGCATCGTGCAGATCGGCAAGCAGCTCGGCGGCGCGCTCTTCGTCACCGTCTGGAACCTGGTGGTCACCAGCGCCATCCTCCTGTGCATCTGCCTCTTCATCCCGCTCCGCATGCCCGACGACCAGCTCATGATCGGCGACGGTGCGGCGCACGGCGAGGAGGCCTACGCGCTCTGGCGCGACGGCGAGAAGTTCGACCTGACGCGCCCGGAGACCACCAGGACCGGCGGTGCCTCCGGCGCGGCGAGGGAGGACACCGTCGAGCAGCGGCTCACCAGCATGGGTGCCAGAGGCGTCACCATTCAGCTGTAGCTCTATTTCTATCGCCTGACTGGGCGAGACCTGGTCTAGCTTTCTGATCTATAACAATTTGTTTCTTTGATGTTCAGTGTTAGCAGATGTACGCCGTCGTAATCGTCTTTCCTGTTAATTAGATTAGTTTGGTTTGAATGAGCTGGACATTGATAAGCATCAGTGTCCTTCGTCCTTAACTATGGCTTAGTGCTCGTTAATTTCTCAAGATCTGATGTATGTTGTTTTACAAATGTTAATTCCTCATCATGAGTTTTCATTGCAATACATGGCAGTTTTCAGGCAGATCTGAAAGTTTGAAGTTGACTACCTAGTTGAGTAAAATTCTAACGGTCCCAGTAACAGACCATTCAAATCTTAAGAAAAGAAATGGGCAACTGGAACAAGAAGAAAACTGTAACAAATTAACAATTTGGGAAATAGAATTCTCTGCCTCCTGAGTTCTCGACAATGTCAGGAAATTTTGAGGAAATCAGGAGAGAGAGAAAAAACAACGAAGAAGAGAAATTGGACACGGAAGCAAAAGAATACAGGCCACTTGAGCCTCCTGAGTCCTGACCGACCCGCCGGCGAGGCCCCGATTCCCACCGGCCTGCCGTTGGCGTTGGCTCATGCGGCTCACGAACTCTCCCAAAAAATTTCACCAACCACCTGTCACGGGCGTCGCCGCGTCGCGTGCATCTATTAAACCGCGTCGGCGAGGAGCCGCGTCGCGGTGCGCACCTCCGTCACGCCGCGGCTCGCCGTAGAGTTTCATCGGCGGTCACCCGCGCGCCGGCAACCGGAAATGGCCGCGCCCCCACAGCCGGGCCCCTACGCGCCCGACCTCCCGGCGGTGCCGGCGTGGCTGAACAAGGGCGACAACGCGTGGCAGCTGACGGCGGCGACGTTCGTGGGCATCCAGTCCATGCCGGGGCTCGTCGTGCTCTACGGCAGCATCGTGAAGAAGAAGTGGGCCGTCAACTCCGCCTTCATGGCGCTGTACGCGTACGCGTCCACGCTCATCGTCTGGGTGCTCGTCGGCTTCCGCATGGCGTTCGGCGACCGGCTGCTCCCGTTCTGGGGGAAGGCCGGCCCGGCGCTGGCGGAGGGCTTCCTCGTCGCGCGCGCGTCGTTCCCGGCCACGGCGCGCCACGGCGCGGACGGCGCGCTCGTGGCGCCGCGCACGGAGCCCTACTACCCGGAGGCGACGCTGGTGCTGTTCGAGTTCGAGATGGCCGCCATCACGCTGGTGCTGCTCGCCGGGTCGCTCCTCGGGCGCATGAACATCAGGGCGTGGATGGCGTTCACGCCGCTGTGGCTGCTCCTCTCCTACACCATCTGCGCCTTCAGCCTCTGGGGCGGCGGCTTCCTCTACCACTGGGGCGTCATCGACTACTCCGGCGGATACGTCGTCCACCTCTCCTCCGGCGTCGCCGGCTTCACCGCTGCCTACTGGGTACGTGCAGACGTGTACACCGGCGACAACCCCTGCGTTTCGGTCGTCGTCTCAATTTCGTTGGATCTTGCGTTGGTTCGGTCATTGGTCAGGGTAGGGATTAGGCACGACGCCCGTACGCGGGAGCATACAGTCAGCGTGGACTGTCGCGTCCTAGCCAATCAGCGAGCAATTGGAATTTCTCTTTGTACTTGGTAGGACATGAATTCCGACTGGTACGCTGCTAACCAGGCGACGCGTGACAAACTGAAATTCTGGCAGGTGGGGCCGAGGCTGAAGAGCGACAGGGAGAGGTTCGCGCCGAACAACATCCTGCTCATGATCGCCGGCGGCGGGCTGCTGTGGCTGGGATGGGCCGGGTTCAACGGCGGCGCGCCCTACGCCCCCGACATCACGGCGTCCGTGGCCGTGCTCAACACCAACGTCAGCGCCGCGACGAGCCTCCTGACCTGGACCTGCCTCGACGTCATCTTCTTCGGCAAGCCCTCGGTGATCGGCGCCGTGCAGGGCATGATGACTGGGCTTGTCTGCGTCACCGCCGGTGCAGGTAACAACATTCTTTTGCTCGAATTGTGACCCGTTCAGTCTGGAGAAGTGCGTTACACTACATGCGACGTAGTGGTAGCTGAATCATGTGAAAAAGATAGGCTAACGAAACCTAAATTATGTGCCAGAGCTTATAGTTGAACTGGCTACCTCCTTATCATTTTTTAGCGCATTATAGATGAATTTCAAAATTGCATTGGTTTGCACGACGCACATGTCTGCAGGGCTGGTGCACACATGGGCGGCCATACTGATGGGCGTCTGCGCCGGCAGCGTGCCGTGGGTCACCATGATGATCCTCCACAAGAGGTCCGCCCTGCTCCAGAAGGTGGACGACACGCTCGCCGTGTTCCACACGCACGCCGTCGCGGGGCTCCTGGGCGGCGTCCTCACGGGCCTCCTCGCCACCCCGGACCTCATGGCCCTCCACTCCCACCTCCCGGGCGCGCGCGGCGCCTTCTACGGCGGCGGCGTCGCGCAGGTGGGTAAGCAGCTCGGCGGCGCGCTCTTCGTCGTCACCTGGAACGTCGTGGTCACCACGGGCATCATCCTGGGCGTCGGCCTCGTCGTCCCGCTGCGCATGCCCGACGAGCAGCTCAGGATCGGCGACGACGCCGCGCACGGGGAGGAGGCCTACGCGCTCTGGGGCGACGGCGAGAGGTTCGACTTGACACGCAATGAAGCGGCGAGCACCGGAGCGTGGGGCAACGGCCTCCGGGAGGAGACGGTGGACCACCGGCTGGCCGGCATGGGAGCCAGAGGCCTCACCATACAGTTGTAGCAGATTAGCAGAACGGGCGGGTTTTGCTGCTATATACCATGGTGCTCCGTGCTGCTGTGCTGAACTGGACGAGACCATTTTGTCGCAGGAACATAAAATTTGAAGGATAACAAAATGTAACAAAAACAAGAAATTCAAGGTTTATTCTTTGTTAATAGACAATTTTTTTAACCCTACCGTGCTAAGATTTGGACGACCAGACAACAGTTACTCATAGCTCTGCTTTAGACTAAAACTCCAGTGGAAGCTATGATAGAAAGAGCATGTACATAGCAAAAACTCGCACACGGACGAGCTAATGCTCCAAAGGATCTGGAAAGAGATGCTGTCATTACCCTTGCAGAAGCCAGCCAGGACAGTGGGAGCAGTTGAAATACGAGCCTCAAATGGGCGATGCATTTCACACGGTATCATTTGGTATCATTCACAGGCAGTTGGAACAGCAAAAGGCATCCAACGTGGTGCATATACACAACCCCTTGCTGCCAGTTAAAGGAATGTCCATACTGATCTCTCACAAGATCCATGATACATCAATAGCTTCATCAGAGCCTAGTCAAACTGTTCCCAGTCAGTGTTGGCTTGGGTCGAAGAAACACGTGGCGGGGGCGCGCTCAAGCTGCCCATGCCGTTCTCAAACGTCTCCCACTGCGTCGTCACTGAAACAGCTTTGTTGTGATCGCTGAAGGGGTTAGCATTTCTAGCTTTCAGCTTGTCCAAGGTCTCCACGAGGGTCTGGACACGGCGCACCTGAGATGTCGAACACAAAGCTCTATCAGGCAACTGTTATCATTTCCATGTCTGTATTTTCTTGACTGTAATGAAATGGTTTTCTCCATAGAGAACAAGCAAAGACTGCCAAAAGTTGTGCACATGCATACAAACTGCTAACCATATCGTATACTCAACCAACACATTGTGCTTATGAAAGTTCCAAACATAACTCCGAACAATCCTAGGTTATGCCTCAAAATGCATAATGTGTTCAATTAATTAACATTTTCCTCTATGTTATTCATTACAGGTTAAGCCAGAAAAATAAAATGTATATGAGGAGATTGCACAGGTATAGATGTAACTTCTTATGTTCGCACAATTTTGAAATTAATCGTTGGACCCAATTTTGCATAATTGGAATAAGCTGAGGATTCATATAACAGTATAACACCATATCAAGGGTTTGTTTGCTCTAAACCTAAAGTTAGGACGAAACAGCCAGCTAAGTCTCATCTTTTTTTGGCAAGTAATAACCCTTTTTCCGAGAGGGGCCAACAGATAAGGTCAAACTAGCAAAATCTGGCCATGAAGAAATTTATAAGCTGGAAAAGTCGATACACTGTCTATAGGGAACATGGGGCAAACACATACGAGTTCACTACTTCACTACACGAACTGCAAAAACTAGTCATCAGAAAGCCTTGTTAAACTAATAGCCACAATTACTCCTGAAACCATACTACAAGTTAGAAACTCTACTGGATGGCAAAGTCAAATGCTTCTAGTGCCCTATATAGACTTTCAAGGTTCATAGATCACGATGATCACCAAAAGTTGCAAGTTTAATAGTTTGAGTCTTTATGCAGTCCTCATTCTTAGGATAGATATATATGCCAATCATCCATTACTTCAGGAACAACTGGTATCGGGCCGGCCTCTAGAGCACCTTATACGAATAAAGAGAAGATACTATTGCGATTTGTACTTCAGCCAGGAAAAAACAATGGGAAGAAAAATGACCTTAAGATCACGTCATGTCATGTATACAACTCCCAACATGAATATAGTCTATTTTGAGAGCATTGCATCAAAATGTTTCAGCCCTTGTAACGCATTCTTATCGAACAGGTAGCACAAGTGAAAATAGCAGCAGGAAGTGTTTAGTTGTGTACCTCAGCCTTTCTCTGCGCCCTTGCTTCTCCTTCAGCTTCGATGCCATCGAGTTTCAGCAGCTGCATCATAAGCAGCTCCGTCAAGACGACAAATTCTTTATCCTCAACCTTTCTCCCTCCAAGCACGCTCTTCTCCAAGTCACACACCTATTAAAGAAAACAGCATCACTGCATCAGCACTAGAAAGCATATGACACATTAGTGCTCCAATAAATAAGTCTGAAGGAATGTTCCTCCACCTTAGCAAAGAGCTTGTCAACTTCAGCTCTGACACAAGCCACGGCCTGACATGCCTTCATCATGCTCTCATCCATAATCACAGGCTCAGCCTTCTGCTCCACGGTGGCAGGGGCAGGCTTCTCAAGAAGAAGCAACTTTGCTCCATCCTTGACACCTGCTGCGTGCAGGAACTCACTGTCACTCTTCTCCTTGCCACGGAAGAAAAGCCTCTGCCTCTCAGGTTCCACGCCAGTAGTCTGAACAAGGATTCTCTTCAGATCACCTTCATAAAAGTTACAGAGTGCTTATTAGGGTATTGTAATTCAGCACCTTGAATAAACCAATGCAGAAGCACCAATCATTTATGCGGGTTTACAGGTTATTTGGGGAATAATGATCTTATTCAGCTACTTTCTAAAGCTAAATTGAATACAGATTGACTGCCAAAATTAATGCTCCCCAAGCTGGTAAAGAGCTCAGATACTTACACAACAGCCCTAGGAGAGGTAAGGGTTTGTCCTATTGCCCATGAGAATATAAGCTAGCGTGGTCCAATTGATTTGATCATCACAGCAAAAAGTAGCTATTAATGTAACAGTTGAACACTATTATTTGTGAACCTACTGGTGAACAGTGAGGCTAACTAGTAATCACTACAGCATAATAAGTAACCCGTACTTGTAATAGTGAGATAGATCGTCAAAAGGATTGGTACGAAAAGCTAAAAATTATGCCGCGCTTGCCTGTCCTGTCAAGCAAGGTAAAGTTACCGGAGCAGGGCCATGATCAATTTATCAAGTACGCGAGCACTTTTGGTCTCAATATGAATATTTTTCAGACCTCTCTGTTCTTCGTCTAGGCTCGCCTAGTTATGAGTGAGGTCATCTAAATCAATCGCTGGAGAACGAGCTGAAGAATCTTAGACTGAGTGAATAAACTAATCAACTAGATTGCCACTTGACCGTTCAAGATCCAAACCCAAGCCCTGCTTCACCAATGTGAAAATATGCGACAGGCGGAACAGACGGGATCAGAACACGAAGAGGGGGGCGCGTAGCGTACCGAAGGTGGCCTGCGCTGGCACGACGACCTCGCGGAAGGTTGCGCCGTACGAGACCCTGATCCTGATGGCGGGGCCGGCGGCCTCGCCGTCCCTGCGCTGCACCAGCATCCCGCCCGGCCGGACCTCCCACTCGCCCTCGGCGTCCCTCCCGCCCGACGATCTGCCGCTCATCATTCTGCCGCTCGTCGGCGACGCCTTTATCGCCCTGATCTCTCCCCCCACGCCTCGGCGACCGAGCGACCGACCCACCGGGTTGGGGCCCGCGCTGAACGCGAAAGCGACGGGGTGAGGGAAAAGAGGTTTGGTGGCGCGTGGCTTTTGCGAAGGGTGGCGGGGCGGCCTCCCGGGTGCCTTCCCTCCCGGAGAAGCAAGGGAGGAGGAGGAAGGGGAGTCGGCGGTGGGTTGGGTTGCAGGTGGGAGGGAGTAGAGGATTTTGCAATTTGCGGAGAGGCTTGCCGCAAGTACAAGAGAGCTTTGGATGCTCGCGAGGTGCAGGACGATGGAGGGAGGACGGCAAAGGGGAGCAGAACTGGCTCGGCTCGGGGTGGATGTCGTGTGCTGCTGACTCCGCCGTGTCCGCCGTGGATAGGAGGTCCCCCCGAGGCGGAGGGGATTGCTGTGGGGTCGGCGAGGGCCGGGCCTCGCTTGGGCTCTGCCGCTCGTTGGGGCCGGCCGCAGACGGGCCTGCCTCGTGGCATGTTTGCGGAACCGAATGAAATCGGTGGATGTGGATGGGTCAAGCGCCGAGCCGAACTCTCTACAGGTCTCCACGAGACGCCAGTCGCCAAATCTCAAAAAAGAAAAAAAAGAAAAGACGCCCAGTAGGTAAACAGGATTCCGTTAACTTGCTCGGACAGGATGATGATCACGTGAAATTTGGACGATATCCTACGTTTCGTGCCAGATTTTCGTGGAACTTTAAGTTTGCAAAGAAGGAGTTTTAAAATTCTATTTGAATCCAAATACTAATACGTGAAAATGCTAAACTTTAATACTAACTCATCCAAACGGAAGTTCTAATGAGGTAGGCTAAATTTTAGCTAAAATTTGAAAATTTTAGTGTGCATATTAACATCCGAAAGGTCCGTGTGCCGTCCAGGCACTATATATATACTAAATAGGCTACCAAGCTGGTACGGATAAATCCATCACGACCGCTTAGTTGTCTGGTGCGACCAATCCGGCCGTCGAGCGGTGCTGCCACAATTCGTCGATTTCCCTTTTTCTTCCCCTCCACTGAACTCTGTGCCTGCATGTGTCCAACCCTTTACCACAGATTCTTTGTGTTTGGTGCAACAACTACGTGCCCTCAATTTCGGACTCAAAGCATGGTTCGGTGATAGGGTAAGCAGGGCCGGCCTGTTGGAGTTTGACAGGGACGATACCTCACTTGCGGTTTTGCAATTGATAAGTGGGGCCAAGCATATTTTTGTAATCACAAAAGGGCCATCTTAATTAGCAGAATCAAAATACTACGGAGAGATGTTTCAGGCAAGAATAAAAGTGTGCCATGCCTGTCTAGAGAAGTGCTCGTCCCTCGAGAGTTGTTGCCGTTAGCGATAGAATAGAAATCTAGACTCGAGTACAGTATATTGTACTAGTGATGTCAGTGGATTATAAGAATAATCGGGCCCCTCGGAAGGTCACGTGCTCAGTGGTTGGCGTGAATATGGCAGGACGTCATGGCCGGTGGGAGGTCGGCGGAAGAATTAGGCTAAAATAAACATTGGAAGGAGAGCACACAGCACAGCACCATAAAGAAAACCAGGGCTACGACGTCTAGCTCGTGAATTCTGCGGAGAGAAGAATGAGATGATGAACAAGAATGTTCTGATCCTGATCCTCCAACCCTTCCCTTGCTCGGTTCCACCTGCATCCGAGATCCGAGCTTGCAAAGTGCAAAGTTGCTGCGGCGGCGGAGCCTGCCAAACCGTGGGCCGAAGTTCTTTTTTTCTTTGACAATGGTGGGCCGAAGTTGGGGATCGCGCGAGCGAATCAAAAGGCCGTTACGTAGCGGGAGCCCGCGCGCACGCTCGCGGCTCGGCCCGCGGGCGCCGGTGTTCGCACGGATCGGAAGGAGGTCGCGTCGTCGTCGTTGCCCGCCCGACGAGCAAGCGAGCAACCGGGATGCGCGCGCGATGGCGGAGAAGGCCGCCAGCCGTACTGCGCGGGCGCAGTCGGGCCATGAGCGTTGGGCGCCGTGTCGCACGCGCGGCGTGGCCAGACGCGAGCGAAATCTTGCAGGCGCGCGCACGAACTGCCCACGGAGCGCGGAACACGGCACCGGGGGAGACTTGCACGCACGCTCGCTCGGCCGAGCGTGCAGCCAGAGTCGCCTGCGCTGCGCCCGCTCCAGAGAGCAAAGGGAAGGTTTCGATCGGAGGAGGGAGTCAGTGAGCGAGACACGAGACGAGGGGGGTACGTACGGGCACGGGTGACGAGACGCGACGGACGGGACGGGCACGTACGCGGCTGGGCCCCCGCGCGGCCGGCCGGGCCTTCCTATCATGAGCTCATGAGCACTGCGCTGCCGCAGGGCGGGAGCAGGTAGGGGCGATCCATCCCCGCGCTCTCACTGCTGAACCGTCACGGCCGGCCGGCCGGCCACGTCGCGTCACACAGTCACCACCCCTACCCACGCAACGCAACCCTAGCGACCGCGCGTACGTACACAGGAATGTCACGTGGTGGCGATCTACTCGCCTCACGCCCCCTGCTGAGCTGACGCGACGCCGGGGCTGTCCGTACGCGTACGGACCCGGGTTCTCGCTGGATGGGCGCCACGCCACTGTTCAGGGAGACTGGGACGTCACGGCCAGCGGCCACCCAGTAGAAGTTCGGTGCGCGCGGTAGGTGTTCGCGCGCAGGCGCTCCTGATTGGGAGGGAATCCCGAGCTTCCCGCGACGACGACGGGGTCACGCTAATCCTCGCCGGACAATTCACAAGCCCGGCCGCACGGGTTTCCATCCCCAGCGCTCTCTCGGCCGGTGTGGTGATGATAAGATCGTAAGAGAAACAAAGCCTTGCGACGCTTGCCTGCCTGCCTGCTTGTGCACAACGGAATTGATGGATCAGCAGCCGATGCAGGGGCAAGTACGTGTGCGAGAAAATCTGATCTCCCGAAGGGGACGGATGAGCCATGAGTCACTCACGCATGTGTACGTGTACGGAGGCCATTTTCTTTCAACTTCTTTTTTGAGCTAGAGTGAACTGTAGCTCCCCTCTGCCTGGTAGCTTGCCTTTGTTTATCGTGAGGTGACAGGCCTAGGTAGCTCTACTTTCTGCTCGATCGCCAAGGCACGAGAGGGGCTCTGGTCTGGCGTGTAGCTGTCTCCTCTCGGCCAGTCGCAGGACGGAGCCAAGATTACGCCAGGCGCAAAGCGGTACTCGTTGATATCGGTAGAGCCCACTGCGCGGCTGGGCACTGTTCCTCTGGCTATATATATATACTAGAATAGAACCAAGTACGACGCGCGTACGTGTACCGCGTGCATGTCAGTATGCCACACGGGCTTCTATTTCCAAGAAGTGTACTCGCGCGCACGTACGTTTGCGAGATTGCTTGGGAGTTTGAACATGTCCATGCATGCGTCTCGGATTCAACAAGAAGTTTCGAGCATGTCAAATATGCGGGCGTCTTATGTTTTGTGTGAAATGAAAATGAGACCACCGAGGAGATGCTAGAATTTGGACGTGGATGAAGAGCACTAACTGAGTTGATTGGATATAGTAAATATTCATTAACCAGAGATTTTTTTATAATTCTCTTCAACGAATTATCATCAGAAGATAATCGCCAGAGCTACATAAATTCTAGCAGGAAGCCGAACAAGATGTGAAGAGACCTGAGGTGAAGGTACCTGGAGGCGAATCAGCGGGAAGTATTATTCTATGCTGTCTCTTTGCCTCCATCTCCGGGGATGTGTTGCCTCTCGGGTGGTCATGTGTACAAGGTGGATGTGACACCGGTACCAATCATGTGATCTTGCAATTGTTTTCGCATGGGCGCATGATAAAAAGAGTGTACTGTTCCCTGGAACCCTAGCTAGACCGTCTCTTTTCACCAATGCCGCCCTAGACTCTAAGCTAGAGGCCGGCCTTTCGATCATTCACTACTACTCTACTATGCATGCATGGTTGCTGGAAAGAGGAGCGAGAGAGCTATCCGTTCGTGTACTTACTTATTCAGTGCATGAATGAAGGTCGTCGCGTTTGCATTGTGACCCGTACATGATTGTCTACAAGTGGACTTACTCACACCGCGTGCACCAAAAGTAGAACGGTTAAATTCTCAAACTGTCACACCGGTTTCAGTACCTATATTAGTCTGCCCCTATTTGCACAAAATCTAAAATGGACGAGGTTTAACGAATTTGAATCTTGTCAAAGACACAATCATGAATCCTTTGAGTAAGAAACAGGGAAATATATAGCAGAACCATTTAAGAAGCGGAAAGCTAAATCTCAAGGGAGTGTCTTAAGAATACTAGAACTCTACAAGATTTCTTTGAATTATAGCTTGGTGAGAAATCTTGTAGTTTTCTTGCGGTTCTAAAGGAAACGTTTTGCACTTATATTCCCACCAAATTCAATCTCTTGTTCAATCACGCCCTTAAAAAAATCTCCTGTTCAACCATCCCTTCTTTTCAAAGAGCCTGAAGAGTGGAAAACTCCATTTTGCCAAATCTAATACAGGTAAAATTAAAGGCAATCTAGTTCGTACTTTACATGTGCTTAGCTGCTTATACGCTTCCATGCAATTCCATGCTGAGTATATATATCCACCATGGGCTGCATCCAAACCCATAGCTCTAGGGCTGAAACCAGCAAAGGCAACAGCAAAGTTGTAGTGGCTGCTCACCCTAGGCGTCCACGCATCCTAGCTATGGAACCATATCACTACCAAGCCGTGTACGACCCACGCGGTTTCCCCATGATCCACCCGCAGCCCTACCTCCACCACCCGGCGGCGGCCGGCGCCCTCGGCGACAGCAGGGTGCGCGGCGGCGGCGGGGGCGGCGGCGTGCGGCGGCGCCCGGGGGCCAAGCTCTCGACGGACCCGCAGAGCGTGGCGGCGCGCGAGCGGCGGCACCGGATCAGCGACCGCTTCCGCGTGCTCCGCAGCCTCGTCCCCGGCGGCAGCAAGATGGACACGGTGTCCATGCTGGAGCAAGCCATCCACTACGTCAAGTTCCTCAAGGCGCAGGTCAGCCTGCACCAGGCCGCGCTAATGCAGCACGAGGAAGGATGCCCTGCGGAGCTCGCCGCCGTATACTCCGCCGTGGCCGGTGCCGGCGAGGTGACGCTCGCATCAACCTGCCCGGCCGGCGCATGCGAGGAGGTGGTGATGCAGCTCCAGCAGGTCCCGCTGCAGGAAGCGATGAGCTACGACGACGTCGCTGCCCCACGGCTGCTGCACGGGCTCGATCCAGCAGGGCCGCAGATGAGTGGTGGGCACGAGCTGCCTCCGCTGCCTTCTTGCGTCTTCGTCGACGAGCCTGCGGCCTGCTACTCTGTGTGTGACCTCGATGACGGGGAGACTGATCTGCATGGATCTTATTAACATAAGTAATTAAGTAGCTGCGGTGCAGTCAGTAAGGTAGCTTCCGTACGTCCGTGTGTGCTAGTAGTATCTCCACTGAGAGAAAATTAAAGCCTAATCAAGCACTCCACGAATTACCTAGCTGCCAGTTGACTAGCTAGTATTCTCAGAGCATGCATGCATTGCTTCTGTACTTCTGCGACTCTGTTGATCGATCAATGATCACAGACGATGGACCGCGGCCGCATGCATGTTTCCTGTATATCTAGCTACCTTGTTTCGTATGGATGAACTTGTATGCTAGCTTAATATGTCGTTCTTCTAATTAAATAATACTTGCAAATTTCCTGTTTTCTTTGCTCCCTTAGATTTTACAAAGGAGAACTCCACCATCGACGGCAAACAGCAAATATTGTCGCAAAATTAAAGTCAAAATATCATTACCTGCATGAGGATGCAAAAAATAATACTCCCCCCCTATCCAAAATATAAGCTATTTTATACGTTTATCACTAGAATTAATTGTGTATGCCTGCCCTTCAATCTCCTTGAATGTTGAAGAATTAAGTAGAGTATGTAGTCTATGCAGGTATGCAAATCATTTTTTTTAGAAAAAGAAAAAGTTTTCGGCCTATGCGAAGTTTTTACAAAATTCTGAGCACACAAACTGAAAAAATAGAGAAAAGATTACACAAACAACTTGAAGGAATCAAAAGCAAAATCTATTATTGTTTCTCCATCCTTTCTTCGCAAAGATATCCAAGACAACAACCTTCGTGCCTTGCTTGCCAAATAAACAATCTTCCTTGTATCCTCACGATGTAGCATTGACCAAAATCACAGCCAATACGCTACCCCGAAGACACCCTGCATAATGAGCTAAATTATTTTTTCTCAAAAATCAATTCGTTACGTGTACACCAAATCACCCACATAAGAGCTGCAACCCCAACTCAAACTTCTTTTACTTATACTCGTTAACTAATTTCTAAGCATATGCGCTATTGATTTTGGTGGGATTAACCCAGTAGCTATGTGAACAAATCTCCAAATGGTCTTGGCATGTTGACAATTAAAGAAGAGATGTCGAATTGTTTCATTAAGATCACAGAAGCAACCGTTAAGGGAAAAAAGAAGCTATGCGATTAAGTCAAAATAGGAATCATTGTTATATAAAAAGTAGAGTGTATAGTCTATGCAAGTCATGAGACATAAAAACCAATCCAGTTGGGGGAAGGGGGGGGGGGGGGGGGTACGGAATGCAACTAAGAAAGTCAAAATATGAAAGCATGATTATATAAATGTCCTGAAAGAATGACTTATCTTCGGGGGGGGGGGGGGGGGGGGGGTGAATTGAAACTGGTGAAACAACCTTTTGGGTGATCCTCCGTTTGCAAAAGAGAATCATTTCAGGTGATTCAAGCAAGAAATGTTAGTTTTAGCGTCCTTGGAAGGGGTTCTCGAGAATCACTTGATTTGGCGGCAGTGCAGACGCTCGCCTGCCGGTCGGATCGGAGGGCGTGGGCACGAATTGAAGCACGGTGCCCAAGTGCACGCGCTAGATGATCCCCACAGGCCGCATCCTCGTGCAGTGCTCGGACTGTGCGAGAATAAAGACTTTTCGTTTCCTTGATGAGGACGGCGACGTCCATCCACCTGTGTGATTTGTTGTGGTCAGAGCCAAAGATTTTGGCAGAACCGGCGCGCTATGTTATGTAGCGGCAGACGTGATGTTCTAGGGCGTTTAAAATATGATATATATGCCATGGCAAACGCATAGCTAGGGCAGCTATTCATATATATTCATGTCTGCCTGCCTCGGTTGGCGAGACCTTCAGCTACCTGCAGCAGCAGTGCCCTGTGTGCTGCGGCTGTGCCCGCCCCGGTGAGCCAGCTCTCGCTTGCAGAGTTGCAGCCCAGGTTCCTTGGCGGCGCTCGGGTTGCCTTGCCGTGCCGCTGGCTCTGTCCCAGGGCCGGCCGCAGGGGGACCGGCCAGAGTGGCCGGTGGACGGTCTTTGGCTTCGTGAGACAATAAACTTAGATGACGATATTCATCATGGGACTGAAAAAACATTATATGTCGGAAAAATTAAGTATCTCCGGCGACAAATGGCAGTAAGATTTATCTCTCATAGTTTTATCAGAAGTAGAATAACACATTTAGACGAACACATATGATCAGTCCACGCATGTAACTAACCTGAATAATCAAAATATAAATAATTGTGGTTAACATTAGCTGAGTTGTACATGGTTCGTGCCTCAAATTAAGTGTTTATTGTCTTAGTAACCTAAATACTTTGATTAAGAATAAAACTAGAATTCCATTGTTTTATGGTCCGTCCGACAGGTGTGAAGCACATGCATGCGCGCGGTGTTTTTCGTTTCATGAGCTCGGGTCTTGAAAAGGGAATCCCGTGACCAACTGACCATGGATCTCAGTGGAGACAAAGATTTGGCGTTTCTCCTGGGTCTAGCCGCCGCGCTGCTCAGGTGGTGCACGAGCACTAGGCCTGGCACGTCTTTTTTTTTCTTCTTATTAGGACAATAGGAGTGGCCATGCTGCCACCATTGCTTCCCAGAAAACGATGGCATGGTCGGCATGAAGACCTTACGGTGAGCCATACATGCAGGTGCCGAAGAATATGAATATGTGCCCTGCACAAACTGATATATGACCGTAATGATGCCGCCAGGTTGGTAACCGCACGGAAAGCCGTTGGATCCGGCTGGGAACATGTGCTGTTCATGACGATCCACGGGCCACGGCCGACCCGTGCACCTCGCTCATTGTTGCTTTACCACGGCAGCGGGGGCGTACCCCAGTTTGTTGCATTCATCTCGGTGGCTAGCAAATTGGCAGACCGGTGTCCTGTTGTGATCAGCAGGTCCTTTACCTACCTAACCTACTCATGCTGCACCGCATCATTCCCGTTTTGACACCGTGGCTGTTACCATCAGCCTCTCAGAAAGCTCCCTTTCAGTATTCCCCTACCTGTTCTGTTCTGGGACTGAACAAACTGTTCGAGGTAAAACCCCATGTGCCTTGTTACAAGATAAGGATCGCATGTACTCCCTCTGTTCCCGAGCGACTGATAAATCGGGACGGAGGGAGTAGATAAGTTCGTGCGAAGTGCATTTTTTTAAATACCAGTACTGCTTGGGAACGTTTGTGCGAAGTACAGTCTGCTCCCACTGACTCTCTAGGTGTGATTCTTCAGAACTTTCCAGACTCCGGCAGGGGCAGCATCGAAAGGTAGGCGACCAACCTTCCAAAAGGTCAATGCGCTTCTGAAGAAACATCGCGGTTTATGCTGATAACGACCACACTAGCTTAAACTACTAGCGGCAGTTCCGGACCGTGCTTGGGCCCGACTGTCAGTAGCTCGCCATGGAATTGAGCAGCAGCATCAATCAGATTAACACGATCTAACAGGTCCACCCATTTCCAGCAAAAAAGCTAAACAAGGAAAATTCTGATGCTTCCCATGAATGCCATAGTGACTGGCAAATCACACGCAGCTGCAAATTGCGATTGCATCAAGATCGAGAGCAACTGGTCGGCTAGTCCGGTAAGCGGTAAGTAACATGCATAGAATCTCTATCCTTTTGTGTCCCACTCTACATGAACACGACCGACCCAGCAGTCGCTAGCACGTTTCTTGGCCAGGAGCGTTCGTCAAACCTTTACATCGAGAGGGAATTTGGCAGACGGTCACGGCAAATCGCTGCCAAAAAAGTTTAGAACCACCTCGATCCCTCGCACCATTTGAAGCGCGCGCTGGGACCAGAGGCCGCTCACCGCCGAGCCCACAGAAGCCACGCGACGCCGAGTCGCCGACCCGACGCGACGCGAGCCCTTCCTTTTTCCTTTTTTTGGTTCAGGTCCGCTCAGGAGCGAGCGACGAGAGAAACTGACGGCCGCGGCAGTTTCCAGGCTCCGGGAGCGAGAGCCGCCGCATGGCAGCGCAGGAGGCGCTGCGGTGGCGCTACGGCGACGTGGACGACGGCAACTTCGCCGTGCGCGGCCGCGGCGTGCCGGTCCTCGTGGCGCTCTTCGGTGTCTTCGTCTGCTTCGTCGCCGTCTGCATCTACCTCCGCTGGGCGTGCCACCGCTACAACGACCGCCGCGGCTCCGCGGACGCGCTGCCGAGGTGGTACACCGCGTCGTCGTCGGCCTCCTCCGCCGCGCCGACGGCCGCCGCCTCATCGGCGGCCGCCGGCCTCGACGACGCCGCGATCGCCGGCCTGCCCGTGACGCTGCACCGGCCCGCTGCGGGCGGCGCGGCGGACGACGCGGCGCAGTGCTGCCCCATCTGCCTCGGCGAGCTCGCGGAGGGCGACAAGGTGAAGGCGCTGCCGGGGTGCGGGCACGGCTTCCACCCGGAATGCGTGGACGCGTGGCTGCGTGCCCGGGCGAGCTGCCCTCTGTGCCGGGCCTCGCTTCTCGCGGCCGCGGTGACCACCAAACCACCAGGCGACAACGTCGGCGTCGGAGGCGAAGCTGCTGTCTGATGATCATTTCTCGCGGCAACCGTGCGCGGAGCAGCACGAACGCGCCCGGTGCCGTTCAGGCCGGCCGCATTCCGTCGCGCTGGCCGGTCGTGTTCAGGCCGCCGGCGATGGAAGCTTTCATCTGTGTTCGGCACTGTAAAAATCTGGCGACGTGGCGTTTTGCCCACTTCATTTTTTGCAGAAACGAAACGAAGTTGCGTCTTTCCATGGCCGTTCCAGGATCGAGATCGCGGCCGATTCGATGACGTTCTCTAGTTACAGGCCACCATCTCGGAGGGGAGCGCTGCCATTGCTGGGGCGACACTTTCGCTTTCAATTGCAGAGGTGAGGCCAAGAGGAGGTCGAACGCGGTGGTTCGATGCAGCTCACGCTCCGTGGCCGCCGTACGGCGGATGCGGCACACCTGCTGCTGCAGGGGGGCACGGGGCACACCTGGGCCGGTCGCTGCACCGGGCCAAGATTACCTGGCTGTCGTTCTAGAGCTCTCGGCTAGTCGGGTTGTCCAGCTGGCCTAAGTTTGATTGAGCTCACGTGATAGAGGAGGGTTCTGCCATGATGATTTTGGAGGTCAGCTCAAGTGCTCAACAACAAGGGCCTGCGCTGTTGCAGATAAAAGTTTTCTTTTTTAAGTTGAAGCGATGTTGGTGATGTGTTCTGCTTTGGGCTTGTACTGCTTAACGGCCCGGAAAATGAAACCCAAATGCGGGCCAAAGCAACAATATATTTGTATCCAGCCCAGTAACTGAGAAAATAGTAAAGCAGGCTACGGACGCGTTAGATTCGAAATCTCCATGTGACCCAGTCTTGACTAGTCGCTGGGATCTTACTCGCTCCCAGTCCCACGGTCCCACCCAGTGCGCTATGACACCTACACCGTCACTCTAAATTTCTTTTACCTCCTTGTCATTCCATCCACATTCCGTTTTCTTTTACCTCCTTGTCATTCCATCCACATTCCGTTACCTGTTAACAGATTGAGTAATCTAACATGTGGACCAACCATAGTGAAATGACCATTTTGCCCTTCTATCAATCTAAACCCTATCCTCAGGAACCCTATCCTCATTTTGCCTGTTCTTCACGCCGACCACGCCCATGTCCGGCGCCCAGCCGCCGGCCGCCAGGTCCGCCGCCTAACCGCGCGCCCTTGGCTGCCTGCTACGCGCCCGTGCCAGGGTCCGCGCGCCGCGCGAAGGACGCGCCCGTGCCCGGCCCCCGCCGCCGCCGGCCGGCCGGCCGCCCAGGGTCCCACCGTGCTTCGTGCGCGCCGCGTCCGCGGTGGACGCCCGCGGCGGCGGCGGGAGCGGCTCCATGTGGCTCGAATTCGACGACAGCGGCAAGCTCTTCTCCATGGGCCGCGTGGACTCCGGGTGGATGGAGGCGTTGCGGGTGAGCAAGAGCAGAAAGGACAGCGTCGCCGGCTTTGGCGCGGCATCGGTCGGCGACCCGAAAGGCGAGTCGGACCTGTTCGAGATCCCGATGCAAGACTGATGAACGCGACGGCCGCCGGAGAACTACAGCCGACAGGTGGCCCATTTGTCAAACAGGAGTTAGTTGTAGTTAATGGCTAATGGTCATGGAGATACTGACAGATGCTTAGCAGCTTAGGAGTTAGGACACTGCAGGATAGTTTGGCTGTTGTTGTTGTACCATCATCTAGCTGCTGTTACCTAGATGTGAAAAAACCACTCAATTTAGTTGCTTAGTCGCTTGAATGTTGATGATATGACCAAGTTTATTTCCACATTTTCTCTATATTTTTCCGCATTTTTCTAATTTATTTACAAATTTTCCTTATTTATTTTCTATTTTACATATATTTTCGGCATTTTAAAATTATATTTACGAATTTTTCTTATTTATTTCCTGTTTTACATTAATTTTCGTCATTTTTAAATTTTATTTACGAATTTTTCTTATTTATTTTCCTCGTTTACAAATTTATTTACGAATTTTTCTTATTTATTTCCTGTTTTATATTTATTTTCAATATTTTATAATGACATACACGTAAAAGAGATAAAAGAAAGTTAGCCTGTGAGGAAGAGGGCAAAACATTCAATTTACACCTTTATTAGCCTCCGTTAGATCTCATTCCATCCATAATAGCACGGAGGTAAAATAAAGTTGAAACAATAGCACACGGATGTCTCCAAGGTTTCCAGTGGCACGTACGTAACCGTCATCTTTTATAATGGTGTATATAGTTAAATGACTCCACAACCAAACGGGATTCTTTTTTTCCAAACCAAAAAAAACAAAGGAGAAAAAGATTGGGTTCAGACCTTCAGGGTTAGCGACTCCAGATTCGGAAATTTCCGGCCATGGAAAGCAAGTTACAGGCTTGAACAGGGACAGATCCTGAGAACAGACCCTGCCCCTGCTGCAACTTTGGCCGGCTTGATGTGGGCAACCGCAAAAAGAAGGTACCAATTGACATATATCTGGCCCCTCTCGATAAGTTGCCGTAAAAAACACAGCACCTCTGCCCCCTTCCGCGAGAACTCAGTTTCCTTTTTTTTTAAAAAAAAAGCGCGAGAAAACCAGATCAGAAACCGGAATAGCCAGGAACTAGCTCGGAGAAGGGACGACGTCACGACGGCACCGGAGGAACACAGGAACGAAACGCATCGGACCATAGAGAAGAAGGGGTGGCTCGTCTGCAGCAGGATTTGGGAGGATTTTGCAGCAAATCAGGGCTTTTATAGAGCAGCGGGCGGCGGCGGAGCGGGGGGAAGCCGCGACGCGGCGCGTGCGCTAGGTTTTACGGATTCGCGAATTGTGCGCGAACTCCTGACGCCAGTGCAGACTGGGATTAACATTTGAGTCGCACACTTGTTTTTTTAGGAAATGAGCCCAGCCCATGCATCCTAAGCGCGCTCCTTCTTTTTTGCTTTTACGACGAAGCCCCTGTGGATCCGATGGTGTGTGGACTTCGCGTTACATTCCTTCCAAAAAATTTTACGGCCCACTGTGTACTGGGCTTCTTTTTAGCTTTTGTGAAACTTGACATAGCTAGAACAAACTTGGTCATTTTGTAACGGATTAAGATAGGCATCTAGATCTGAAGGCCTTGTTCCATTGGAAAGGGGTTGGCAGTGAACATAGTTCAATTCCCCCAATCTCCCTCAATCCATACGTCCAACCAAACATGGCCTAAATATGAGCCAGGCTTAGTCCTTGACATCAGCAGCATACATATATACATGATACTTGCTACCCTAAGTAATAATAGAACGAAAGGAGGCTTTCTAGGCGTGCTGGTGCTGCATAAGCTGCACTCCAGAACTAATAAAAAATTGTTTTGATCAATTTAAGCGTCTAACTGTGCCTTAGTGCTTCTGACCTAGTAGCTTGGACTTTGTACACGGCAGATCAGGACCATGCCCCCTGTGCGGCTTTCGAGCTACGACATTGATGAATTCTGAATTGCTAATCTGCTGAAGTACCAGTATTCACCATTCAATTGTGAGTGCACGCTAGGTCCCCTGATATCAAATTTCAGCATAACTTCTCCGTTCTCGACCTAAACGTTTACTCGTTTTACAAGTATGGCAGCGCATACCGCTATCTGTTTTTATGTCTCCAGGAAATATCATGCTACGTCCATCCTTTCTCTCCTCGCGTCAGCACTGCATTTCTCTCGCACCTGTCAGTCAGTCGCAGGTCCAACCCTGCAGGGCAAAGGGAGATACGGGAGCCCTTGAACGCCAAAAAGCAGCACAGATCTTGTCCGGATCGACCAGGAGTCGGTCCGGACCATCAATGGCGCACGCTCTCGCGAGGACATCACGCCCACCTCCCTCAAGCTCAAGCTGGTGGAGCATGGGGGCATGGCGCTCTCTCGACGATGGCTACCTCGCGAGGACATTCCTCCTTCTCTAGACGTCCGCTTGGCCTTTTCAGGTGGAGCATGGCGCTGTACAACGAGAGGATCAGACAAGACGATCACCTAAAAGATCCTCCAACTCCCATCTGTTGGAACTTTTGGGTGGTCAGAAAGGCCCAAAAGAAATAAGCCCGTTACGCGCCTTGATCGGAGGTCCAAGCCCAACTCGTGGTTGTGGCCCCAGGTCGCTCAGCGCCATAATAAATAGTGGGACCCGGCGTTTTTATGATTAACCTAATCAGACGCAAAAAACCCTAGCCGCCCACTACAGCCGTCCCGATCCACGGCGGCGCTGGAGCCACCTGAAGGTCACCGCCTCCGCTTGCCGTCCAACACCGGACAGTGCCGGTATCGGCCGGAAGGAAGACGGTACCCGGCGAGATCGACTACTGCATCTACGTCGGGAACATCTACGGGAACAACTACGGCTAATCTGTACTCGTCACCAACAAAACCTATCGCCGAGATGTCGTCCTCAGCAGCCCCTACGATGACCGGCGGTCTAGATCTAAAACCCTATCTCTGTTTTCAGTTTGTTCTATAGGTTGTGCTCATATTTAGGTGTTAGATCCTGTTGATTTAAGTCATAAGCGATGTTTTAATCTAATATTTGGTATCTATCGCCTAAGCACCTAACTGTGAGCCTTAAGAGCCTATAGATCTAGTCAGTTTTAGATCTTGGTTGGATGTTTCACGTTTAGTTCTCGGTTATATTCATGTTTAGTTTAGATCTGTTAATTCTGAGTTTAGTTTCGCATGAGTAAAGTCAGATCCGAGAGAAAGAAAGCATAAGAAAGTATAAGAGAGCATCAGATCGAAATAAATCCCACCCGAAAACCCCTCCAAACCCCTCGGGATAAGTATAGAAATCCCACAGCGGTGCCCGATTTTCCGCTAGATTTCAACGTACTTCTCAGGCACACGCATGGTGATCCTCGCATAAGCATGCTAGGGGCATGTAGCACCCGCGGCATAAGACAGAAAAAAAAAGGCGCGGCCATGGCGGACCGCGGAAGCGGGCCGCCTCTATGGCCGCCGTGAAGGCGCCGGAGACGGCACGCCGCCGCGGCCCGCCAAGACGGCGCTCCGCATAAGAACAGCGGCGCCATGAGGTGGCCAGAGGCTGCGCGAGCCGCCGCAGCGCCACCAGAGCGGGGCGGCGCAAGCCCGAGCGGCGCGCGGCGGCCCGCGGCGCGGCTCGAGGCGTGGCGGGCCCAGGCGCGCGGCCAGGCGCGGCGGTGCCGCCAGCGCGGCCACATAGCGGCGGCCCGCGGCGGCGCGGCTGCCCGGGGCGGCGACGCCATGAGGCGCGACTCGCGGCAGCCCGCGACGCACGGCGGCCCGCGGCGGCCAGCGCTGGCGGCGCCATGAGGCGCGACGCGCGGCGGCGCGGCGGCCAGCGGCGGCGGCGCCAAGGGGCGCGAGGCGCGGGAGCCCGCGCTGGCGGCGCGATGAGGCGCGGGGGACCATGTTCCCAGGCGCGGCGCCGTGCACAGAGGGCCGGCCGCCGGCGGGTGGAAGAAAAAAGAGGAGGAGAAATGAGTTAGGGTTAGGGTTTGAGGGAGAGGCCCATCCTTTTATACCTCCGATATCCACTCCCGACCGTCAGATCTAGGGTACCTGGGATGGACGGCCGAGATTGATTCGTGGGGAATTGGATGGCCGGCGCCCGTTTTGGGCCGGTTGTGGCGGCCCACCAGCCGCTCCTGGGCTCACGGCCCAGGCGGATGGGGAGGGGGGGAGGCTGCCGCGGGTGGGCCGAATTTTCGGCCCACCCGTTGGTTTTCGGGCTGAGAGCCCATTTAGCTTTAGGCCTTCCTATTTCAGTATTTTTTATTTGGTTTTATTTATTTTCTGAGTTCATTTTCAGCATATTTCCCTATTAAGCATTAAGAAATTTTAAATTGAGGATTATTACGCTGAAAATTACTAGAAAATTATGAGTTGCTATTCTGAGTAAATGAAACCAACGTGAATTTTATTCAGAATTACTTAGTTTATTTTGAGCATTTAATTAATTTTTGACCGACGTTGATTTAGTTATTTGCTTTTAAGATGCTTAGTTCAAATTTAATAACTTTTGCTTCTGCCCAACGGTGATGCAAAATTAAGTTTTCCGCTGCGTTAATTACGCTAAGTCATTAAGCTATTTTGTTTCTGCCCAACGGTGAGGCAAAATTAATTCCTAAGATACTAAGTTTATTTGCTTCTGCCCAACGGTGATGCAAATTGTTTGTTCAATATTTAATCTGGCCAACGCTGATTATATTTATTATTTTGTTGTCGGTACTGATTAAACTTTATTTTTATGAACAGAAGCAACCCCCTCGAGCATCATGACATATATCAATGGTGTTTCTCAGTTGGGAGGGGATAACTTCGTCAAGTGGAAAACTGAGATTGGTTTCATTCTGCTGACGATGGATAAGGATCATTCCCTGAGGCTGCCCGCTCCTATTGCACCAGTGTCACAAGGGACTGACGATACTACCCTTGCTGCACGCACTGCTGCTTATGAGAAAGAAAAAGAGCGTTGGGAGCATTCTGACAGAGTGACCTTAAGTCTTATCAACATGACCATTAACCCTTCCATCAGGGGAGCTCTTGATAAAGAGCCTAAAAATGCTAGGGACTTAATGGATAAGATTGAGAGCTACTTTAAGGGGTCTGACAAGGCCAATGCTAGCACTCTCTTATCTCAGCTTGTGAAGGCTAAGTATAATGGGCAAGGCAGTGTAAGAGAGCACATTATGGGCATGGTCAACATGAGGGACAAGCTTCGAGACCTCGACTGTCCCCTTAATGATGCAGCGCTGCTTCACCACGTCATGATGTCACTTCCATCAGTCTTTGAGCCATTTAAGATAAACTATAATGCAAGCGATCAGAAGTGGGACATCACCACGCTTGTGTCTAAATGTGCTCAAGAGGAAGAACGGCTGCGATCTCAGAACCCCGACTTTGCCAACGTCGTAAGACATGAGGGACAAAGGGGAGGAAATAAGAGGGCATCCCGCCCCAATAAGCCTAAGAAGGGTAAGAAACCTTGTGAAGCTCCTCAGCAGAATGATCCGTCTGCTCCTAAGAAGCTTATCTGCTACCACTGCGATAATGAGGGCCATGAGAGGAAAGACTGCCCCAAGTTTAAGGCGTGGTGTGAGAGAAAAGGTAATAACGACATCATTTCTATAGTCGATGAGTCATTTTATGCGTATTTCCCATTAAGTACTTGGTGGATTGACTCTGGTGCCACCATTCATGTCACAAATTCCTCACAGGGATTGTCTGGCGTGCGGACTATAAGAAAGGGGACTCGAAGGTTAAGAGTCGCAAATGGCGTTGAAGCTGACGTGGAGGCCATTGGAGCTCTCCAATTAGAACTTAGTGGCGGCTTTATTCTTCGCTTAGCTGATGTCCTTTATGTTCCGTCCATCGAGAGAAACTTGATTTCTGTTTCTAAATTAGATTTAAATGGTTATTCATGCACTTTTGGTGACAGCAAATGTGTAATAAGTTTGAATGGTGACATTATTTATCGAGCACCTCTACACAATGATCTTTACTTACTGTCCCATACTAATGACTCTGTGATGAATGTAAGCGAAGTTAGTCACAAACGCAAGAGAGGCAATGAGACTTCATCGAAATTGTGGCATTCATGTTTAGGCCACATTTCGAAGGAGAGAATGGAGCGTCTCATTAGAGAAGAGATACTCCCAAGATTAGACTTCTCTGACTTAGACCAATGCGTTGAATGTATTAAGGGGAAATTTACAAAACAAATTAAGAAGGATGGAGCTAAGCGCAGTTCAGGAATATTAGAATTAATTCACACTGACATCTGCGGCCCATTTAACGTTAAGTCGGTGGATGGTTTTGGTTATTTCATAACATTCACTGATGATTACTCCCGTTATGGATATATTTACCCCATAAGAGAGAAATCCGAGGCACTTGATAAGTTCAAAATCTTTAAAGCTGAAGTAGAAAATCAGCATCAGTTAAAGATTAAAGGGGTACGGTCAGATAGAGGTGGTGAATATTATGGAAGACATACCACATATGGACAAATCCCAGGTTTTTTTGCTAGATTCCTTGAAGAAAATGGAATAGTAGCACAGTACTCAACTCCTGGTGAACCTCAGCAAAATGGTGTGGCAGAAAGAAGAAATCGCACTCTAATGGATATGGTGCGCAGTATGCTAAGCAACTCCACACTGCCAGTGAGTTTATGGATGGAAGCGCTGAAAACAGCCACGCATATAAATAATCGCGTTCCTAGTAAGTCAGTCCCTAAGACGCCTTATGAGCTTTGGGCTGGTAGGAAACCCAGCATTAATTATTTTCATGTCTGGGGCTGTGCGGCTGAAGCGAAATTATTTAATCCGTCCCTTGGAAAATTAGATCCTAAGACAGAAAGTGCTATTTTATTGGATACCCAGACAGATCAAAGGGATATCAATTTTATTGTCCTAAGGGTACCACTAAGTTTGTTGAGACGAGACATGCAGTATTCTTAGAGGAAAATAGATGCACTGAGATTAGGCAAATCAATCTCGAGGAAATGCGGACTTATGATTCTACACCGCTGACTCGTGATTATTACGTACCTATTTTGTCTAATTTTCAGAATACACCACCAGCCCAGACAGTTGATTTTCCAGAAGTAAATGTGGAACGAGCGCCTGTCATAAGTGAACATGAGAATGTGGTTGATGAGCATCAAAATGAAACTGTGGCAGAACCTGTTGAGGAAGTACAGGATCAGACCGCCGCTGGGACATCAGAGGCACAGCAAGAAGCTACTGATGAGCCTGTTCCAGTGGAGCAGCCACAACCTCTGAGAAGATCAACACGAGAGGAAAACTACTATCTCCAACGATTATGTGTACATGAGTGAAGAAGCACATGACATGGGGAAGGTTGATGATCCAAACTCGTTCAAGGAGGCTATGGATAGTGAGCACTCCCACAAGTGGATTGAGGCTATGGAAGAAGAGCTGAAATCTATGAGTATAAATAAGGTATGAGACTTAGTAGAGATTCCTGATGGAGCTAAGAAGGTGGGCTGTAAATGGGTCTACAAAACTAAGTATGACTCTAAAGGGAAGATTGAACGTTTCAAAGCAAGGCTTGTGGCTAAGGGTTTCACACAGCGAGAGGGAATTGATTATACTGAGACCTTCTCGCCCGTCTCGAAGAAAGACTCGTTCAGAATCGTTATGGCTCTGGTAGCTCATTTCGATCTCGAGTTGCATCAGATGGACGTTAAGACTGCGTTCTTAAATGGTGATTTGCATGAGAATGTATACATGGCGCAACCAGAAGGTTTCGTTGTGGAAGGCAAAGAACAGTTGGGATGCAGACTAAAGAAATCCATTTATGGGTTGAAACAGGCGTCCAGACAATGGTACCTAAAGTTTGATGAAGTAATTAAGAAACTGATCTTCGTTGAAAATATAGTGGATAATTGTATATATATTAAGATCAAGGGGAGCTCTTTCATCATCCTAGTTTTGTACGTGGATGACATCCTATTAGCAAGCAGCGATAAGAACTTGCTGCATGAGACAAAAGGTTTTCTCTCATCGAATTTTGATATGAAGGATCTCGGTGATGCCTCTTATGTACTGGGCATTGAGATACATCGAGACAGATCCAAGGGTGCATTAGGACTCTCTCAAAAGGCTTATATAGAGAAGGTTCTTAAAAGATATAATATGCATCAATGTTCAGGCACAACTGCTCCAGTGGTTAAGGGCGATAAGTTTGGGCAGTTTCAAAGTCCCAGGAATCAGTTAGAAATTGATCAAATGAGTTCGATTCCATATGCTTCAGCTGTTGGAAGCATTATGTACGCACAAGTATGTACACGCCCTGACTTAGCTTTTATTACCGGGATGCTTGGTAGATATCAGTCTAACCCAGGAATGGATCACTGGAAAGCGGTCAAGAAGGTCTTGCGTTATTTGCAGGGCACTAAGCATCACATGCTCACATATAAGAAAACTGAGAATTTAGAAGTAGTTGGCTATTCAGACGCCGACTTCGCAGGCTGTGTTGACACTAAAAGGTCGACATCAGGTTATGTCTTCACACTTGCGAATGGAGCAATATCATGGAAAAGCTCCAAACAATCACTTACTGCAGCATCAACCATGCAGGCTGAGTTTGTGGCATGTTATAAGGTCGTAGGGCAGGTTGTGTGGCTCAAAGGATCTATACCCGAATTAAGAGTGGTAGACAGCATAAGCAAACCACTAAAGTTATACTGCGATAATAAAGCCGCAGTTTTCTATGCTAGTAACAACAAGTCAAGTGGTGGTGCCAAGCACATTGACATTAAGTTTTATGTTGTGAAAGATAGAGTCCAAGATCGTATTGTTGAATTAGAGCATATAAGTACTAAGGAAATGCTCGCGGATCCATTAACGAAAGGCTTACCTCCCAATCAATTTCGTGAGCTAATTGCCGGCATGGGACTATTGGATAGCCTGTGATCTTGGACTTAAAAGGGTCATAAGACAACCACCTCCCATTACGATAAGTGGTTTAATACATTGTGGATAATTGTGTCATAATAGGATTATACACTGTTGTGATACATAATTTCTTTGCATAACTCCACTCTAAGATTGGTGTCAGTTTTTAGGCCTTTAGACCAAAGGGGAGAATGTTGGAACTTTTGGGTGGTCAGAAAGGCCCAAAAGAAATAAGCCCGTTACGCGCCTTGATCGGAGGCCCAAGCCCAACTCGTGGTTGTGGCCCCAGATCGCTCAGCGCCATAATAAATAGTGGGACCCGGCATTTTTGTGATTAACCTAATCAGACGCAAAAAACCCTAGCCGCCCACTACAGCCGTCCCGATCCACGGCGGCGCTGGAGCCACCTGAAGGTCACCGCCTCCGCTTGCCGTCCAACACCGGACAGTGCCGGTATCGGCCGGAAGGAAGACGGTACCCGGCGAGATCGACTACTGCATCTACGTCGGGAACATCTACGGGAACGACTACGGCTAATCTGTACTCGTCACCAACAAAACCTATCGCCGAGATGTCGTACTCAGCAGCCCCTACGATAACCGGCGGTCTAGATCTAAAACCCTATCTCTGTTTTCAGTTTGTTCTATAGGTTATGCTCATATTTAGGTGTTAGATCCTGTTGATTTAAGTCATAAGCGATGTTTTAATCTAATACCATCACCTTTCGATCTGCCCCCCATGTAAAGACTGACGAAAGAGTGCGCGACGACAAGACAAACCACGCAAACCTGCGGGCGGATAGGCCCCCCACGAGGGCACGACTCGGCCCGCCGGTGGACGCACGCGAGTGTCCGTTTCCGTGTAAACCATTTCTGTTCATCTCTTTCACTTCAGCTCTTTTTTGCCCCCGGAATGTACAGTTCGTTGATCTGGGGTGACTAGCCTCACATCCCTTTTTTTTACAGTCTCTTTTCACTTAACCTACCGCCCCTAATAATAAAGAAATAAAGCCATCTTTCGACAGGCGAAGAAGAAGGCAGGAGAGAGTGTGAAGAAAGCAAGGAGAAAAATTCTTTTCAGAACCGATGGTGTCGTAAAACCAGCCGCCATGCCAGCCCAAGTAAGCCTACGAATCGAATTGGTAACCTGGGGGTTTTAGTTGAACTGGACCGCCGGCCGGGACATTATCAGGGTGTAGAGCACGAGGTTCCAGATGTCGGGCACGCCGGGGAGGCACCAGTGGATGCAGTCGGCGTAGGTGCCGGGGTCGGCCTGCTCCTCGGGCCCCAGCACCTTCCCCTGCCGGATGGTGTGCACGGAGGTGTGCCCGTCCTTGCGCCGCTCCGACATGGTGGTGATGTCCACGAAGGTGATGGGCACCCGGGGCGACGCCGCGCGGGAGACGTTCTTCGCCTCGTGGAACATGTCCCAGTCCATGCCCAGCCACAGCGGGCCGTGCCAGTCCAGCAGCGGCATCGTCTCCTTGGCGCACCGGATCCCGTCAGGGTTGCCCCACACCTGCGGGCTGTTCCAAAACACAAACAAGGGAAACAAATCCGTCAGTTCGAGTTCGCCAAACAAAATTTGTAAATTTGCTTAGATTTCACGGCAAAATATAGCGAGGGTAAAAGGAGTGAACTAGTAGGAATACTGATCACGAATTTTCTACGCGTAGCGTGTACGTTGAGTTGCCAAATACGTGCATTGTGCAGAATAGTGCTACGTCGCTTGTCGTCTTCGCCGGAATTGCAACCTGCTCTCTGGTTGGGCGAGCGTCAACAGTGTCTTTCGACGTGACATCCCTCCAACTACTCCAGCGCTCCGTCCTTGGACGCAATCGCGACAGGAACACTCTACAATTTCGATGCAGCTAGGCAGGCCAAATGCCTCGTCCTTGTTATTTAGCTTTCCACTTCAAGGCCAAACCTTTAGTTGCTAATCCCTGCAGCCGGCTAGTGACAGCACGCAGCGACTTGTTCATTCATCCAACAGATCTGGATCTTTGGACAGTCCTTCTGGCTATCTACTCCACACTGCCTTGTTGCATAAAACAAACCACCAAAGAGGAGGAATCTTCTGGCTTAAAAAAGGCTAAACTACTCGGCCAATTCAAAGTGGTTTGCTTCACGGAACCTAAACACTTAACATCTCCCTGATAGGTCACCCTCTTATCTTTTTTTTTTCTTCCAGGAAACTTTAGGTGAGCTTTCGTAAGGCGTCATCCGTGGGGGGCAGCTAAGCCAGATCATTGTCAATGCACTGTCAGTGGCGATAGGTAACCAGCGCAAACCTGTCAGCGTGGTGAAGCCAATAATTCGTCACGGACAGTTCGTATGCAGACTAGCTCTAATATTAGTGTTAGCATAAACTAGCTTGATATAGTTGGTATAGGGAGATGCCCATTGGATATACTAGTACTGGATCCGATTAGTTTAGAACTCCGGAGCTGACTCTCAAGAGAGGATTGAGCTTTGAGCCTGAGCTACGCAATTAGAAAGAAGCAAAGCGTCAGGTGCAAGTAGGATTATCGTCAGATGAGGAGACTTTCATCCACCTTCCAGTCTTCAGGCCCCAACGTGATCAGGGAGCAGGTCTGATAACCAGACCGGCTTAAAAATTTCTCTCTGTGAGATCCTAAAATTCCGGCCACTGGATAAGAAACCCGCATCTCAGAAATTCAGAACGGCGCACCAACCCGGCGACACTCGCCGCCGGTCATCGGCGCGATTCGTCACGGATCGCGGCTGCCGCCGCCGCCGGCGGCGGCGAAGCGAGAATCGACTTGGAAGCTTCGGCGCCTCAGATCCGTGCGAATAATTCGATCGCCCATGTGACCGGACAGGTACGCGCAGGCACAGACACTCATACAGGGCGCATCACCCTGTAGCTCCCCCGCGACGGTACTCCCACCACTAGCACTAGTAGTAGTATAATTTCCTTGGGATTGCAACATGCCTGGACAGCGAGAGGAACACAATACAATACCCTGTACTGTACTATTCGGCCGATAGGGAACACCCGTTTGATCGGACTTTATTAGCGGACCAGCTGGCCAGTTTTGCGACGCAAGTATCTTGACCCCCGTAAAGTGCTTGGAGAACTGGAAGAGAGGAAGGTGCCGATCCAAGTAATAACGTCTAAAAAGTCGCGTTCGCCGTCTGTGATTGTGTCAGAAAGGTTATGCTGCTGGTGAAGTCTACAAGCTACGGAGTACACAGCAGATGTCTAGTGCAGCCGTGCTCCTCCTTGGGATCGGCAATACTCTACAGTGATAACCCCCTTTGAAGCTCGCTGTGCAGTCCCTGGTGCATGCCAGCCAGTGTGCCCGTAGAATATTACACACGCTGAAATGTCAAACCACTGGTATAAACCAAATCTGGTTTACAAGCCAGCTAGTACCATTGTGCGCGCCGTGCCAGGACCACACCCGATCGATTCCACGCGCCTCGCCATCAATCATCAATGGCTGCTGATGGAGTCGCGCCAGGCGCACTGTTCGCGAGCTACGTTACGTTCCTCGTGCCGAGCCCGGGCAGAGCAGGTAGCTGGCGATTTTGCACTGAAATGGCCGAACAGGCTCGCGCGGCCACCGCCGCACGAGCACCTATAGCCTAGCCGTGGCCCACGCGCGAGCCCCCGGCGGGCCCCATGCCCCCGGGTTCTGACATTTCAAACTCCCAGGGATAACGACCGCCTCGGCCGGACGCGGCCCGCCCTTTCCCTCGACTTGGACTTCTCAGACGAGGGCGCGGGGCCGTTCCGCCCACGGGAACCGGCCGCGCCAGTCGGCCCGCCGGCGCCCACTCCGCCACCAAACCGTGCAGGATCTCGCCAGGCTCGACCGTCTCTCCGGCGGGCAGGGTGGCCGAGCTCGGGCCGGTACCGGTACCATACCATCCCGCCACGGGCGCGCGTCCACGTACCTTTCCGTCCCCACACGCGTCGCGACGTTAAGAGCTGAGTACAGCGAGCCGGCAGTACGTTTCTCAACTGTTGGGCAGTTGCGCGCGTGCACTGCGTAGTTGTAAGTCGGGCGTGGGGGAGCTACTGTACTATGGTCTATGGAATGCAATTGAACACAGCGCGAGAGGATGGCTAAGCTAGTGGAGGATGCGGTACCTGAGGTGGAGAGGGGACATGCTCATGAAGAAGACGGAGGTGCGCGCCGGGTCGACGTTCTCGTTCACCCACCTCGCCCACGTCGTCAGCACGTTCCGGTACGCCTCGATGCGCACCACCTCGTCGTGCTCCTCCCAGCTCTGCCCGCCCGGCCTCCTGCGAGCGACCGCACTAGGTCAGCGCTGCTTCTTCGATCGGTGTAGATAGCATCCAGCCACCAGCGTGCACGTACATGACTTTCATGTTGAGCGTGTTCATCCACCAGATGTAGGTGTTGAAGACGAGGTAGTCGACGCCGCGCCAGTTCTCGGCGTGCGCCGCGATCGTGTCCGCCTTGATGATCCGGTCCTGGATGCTGTGGATCTTGGGGTCGTCAGAGTTCGACTCCACCAGGAACGGCGCCCAGTAGAACTCCACCGTCGCGTTGAAAGCCTGCACGCACGCACCAAACGTTCAATCAGTTCGGATCGGCTGGTGCGTTCAGTTTTCCTTTTCTTTTTTTCTTTTTCAACTATCGAGGGGATACTGTAATATAATTCTGGTTGGTTAGTTAGTTTCGTCCGCGAACAAGACCGGCGGCCGGGTCAGAAACGGCCCGTGTCCAGGAAGGTTGTTGCACCTAGCTAGCCGTCACCAACGACAGGCACGTCACGGTGGTTTGAAAAACGGGCGCGTGGAATGAAACTGGAACGCAATGTATCGTAGGGCAGCCGTAGGCCCGGCCCCGCTACAAGCTGGCGCCTGGCGACGGTTACCCTGGGCGGCACGAATCTTAAAGTCAGAGAAGAGGACGGGGACGGCGGCGTACGCACCCAGGCGTGGAAGACGACGCGCTGGCCCTCCCAGCTGACGTACTTCTTCCCCGGCGGGCTCGCCGACTGCAGCAGGCACACCATCGACTCCCACTGGTTCCGGTTCAGCGAGTCCCCCACGAACATGAACCGCTTCCCCCGGAGCCTCTCCATGAACAGCTTCGCGTCGAACCTGCGGTGGAATCGATGGAATAAAGCCTCGCCGTTAGTGCATGCACGCCCAGGCCCAGCCAGCCGTCTCTGTCCGACCGGTGAGCTCGGCTGCCCGCGGGCTCGCGACATACCTGGGCATGGAGCAGTCCCTGGGCTGCCACCGCCACTTCTGGTAGGTGTCGTCGCGGCGGCCGTTCCTCATGCACGTCACCTGCGACGTCAGGAACTGGCACTCCTCCTCCCGGTACAGCGGGTAGCTCGTGTTGTCGAACACCCACCGGCCCTTGGACAGGTCGCACGTCTCCGGCACGCCCAGCGCCGGCGGCACCACTGTCTTCCTCGCCGCGCGCTGCCGCCTCGCCTTCTTCGCCTTCTTCCCGGGCTTCTTCTTGCTCTTGGTGGCGACCTTCTTCTGCGGCGTCTCGACCGCCGGCGCCGGCTCCGCAGTCACCGCGTGCCGCTTCGGCTTCTCCTGGTCGCCGCGGTGCAGCACGGCGGCGGGCTTCTCCGAGGAGGAGATGTCCCGGCGGGGCACCACGACGACCTTCTGCCGGCCGGCCGAGGCCGCGTCCGCTGCCGGCACCGCCGGCGCGGGCACGCGCGCGAGTGGCTCGTACGTGAGCGACCGGATGTCCTCGCCGTACATGACGATGACGCAGAGGACGAAGAAGACGCTCGCCACGTAGACCGGCAGCCGCCCGCCCTTGCGCAGCGACGACGCCACGGCGTGCTTCCCGCCGAACGCGTCGGCCCCGGCGCCCGTGCCCGCGCCCGCGAGCGACGACGACTTGCGCCGCCCCACGAAGTTCATGGTGCCCGCCCGCCCGCCCGCAGCTCGATCGCTACCCACACCTAGATAGCTCTTCTCCCCTCTCCCGATATCCCCGCGGCCGGTGCGCGCCGCCCGGCTAGCCCGCGCGCTTGGACCGATCGAGCAGAAAGCGTGGAGAGGGGATCGAGCTGGCTCGAGGAAGCCGGCGCGCGGGGTCTTTATGGATTGGCGAGCCCGGGCGGGGGAGAGTCAGCACCGGGGGCTGCGGATTTGGTGAGGGGACGCCATCTCCTCCTATATCCTGATGCTTCCCTCCCCCTTCTCTTCTTCCCCGGGGCCAGGGCGTTGAACGGGCAAGCAAGCGGGATCGATTGGATGGGTGATGCAACGGCCGGGAAAGGACTCGTTTTTGTTCCTTGACAAATTCGTGGTCGCCGCGACCTGGCCAGACGAGGACAAACGTGGTACAGCACGTCACCAGCGTATCTGGGCTTGTTTAATTCCAATCACAGTACTTCTTCGTGCGCACAGCACCGTGTAAGTAGGAATTTAATTGTGTACACACTTCTAAACATTATTGATGAGCACCATCTGCTTGTATGATATGTTTAGGACAAACCCATTCGCGTTAATTTTTTTTAAAAAAGCAAAAGTTAAATTCGACGATGAGCTAGTGGCAGATGATGCCCGTATGATTTGCCGATTTATCTATCTCCGTGAGGTCAACGGGGTAAGTAGATGGTATATGGCAGGCAGATGATTCTTGAATCATGATGATGGTGTTGATGATGAGGCGATCAGAAGTTCACAGCAACATGCACACGCCTCTCTTTTCGAAGCTAGGAAAACATGCACACGCACCACATGTCCACATGTAAACATGGGGATGTTTGAGAGAGGACGCAGCCGCGAGTATTTGATTTCTCTCCCGCTGTCTCCGGCTCTTGCTTCGACAGTTCGACTGGTAGGAGATAATGCGTGTCCATCCAGCTAACGTTCTGCACTCCTACTATGTGCTAGCGCACGTCGGGCTAACGACCGGTCTGAGACTTCTGGAAACGAAGTGGTTGCACCGATGTAACGATGATTTCTGCACAGGGCGGCGATGCAGGACGTGGCGGCGGCGGATCTGGATCGCTGCTCCTGATTCGTGTATCTAGGGATCGTCAGTTGAGGGAAAGATAGTTTTCAGAGCAAGCGTTTCCCACGTGTACGTTCTGGATTAGCAGAGCCTAGTCTAGTACAGTACGCACTGTTTGTTTGTTTTTTTTGTGAAGGAATGTCAAATTGTTGCACGGAAGTACAGAAGGCATCCTATCACTACGGATGGCTTGGAAGTTGTTGAACTGTTATTGCTGTTCCATAGCCTTTTTTTCCCTGCACATCAAGAGGCTATCACCAATTATGACATGTGAGGTATAAATTTTGGTACACGCACGGTACATTTTTTATACCTACATTCGAAAGTCCAAGTTATAGTTTGGGTACCACATGGGCATGGTACTTCTTAATGGACCATAAAAGTCCAAGTTATAGTTTACATAGATGATAAAAAGGAAGATATATACCTTACCATCAAATTTTACCCCATGTTCATGTATCCACCACCTTTTTCACTTCAGTTCCCCTTATATGGCCACGGAAGCACTCCGTCTGAAGAAGAAAGGTCACACCGCCAGTTGGTATTATTTCAGCTGCTTCAGCTTTTGTATGCACCATTGTGCTTCACTCCACGACATTTTTGCGGCAAAGGTATTGCCCATAAGTCACAAGAGACAACGGAATGACAGAATTGCTAGTGATTCCCCTCTGCTCTGTCGCTTCCATTACGAGACGTCTGCTACCACCAAGTGCCAATTAAGCCTGAAAGAGAGGGCCGCTCCCCGAATCATGCAACGGTGCATTAGTATATGCTGCGAGCAGTAGTGCTCCCTATGTGCCAATAATCCCCATTCTGACCCTGTCTTCCTCAGGAGACGTGTTCGCTCGTCAGGCCTGAAACCCGGGGGCGTGCTTCAGCAAGACACCACGCCCGGAGCACTGTCCATTGACCACTGGCTCGTCGCGCGACCAGCTCGCGATTACCTCGCGGGGCAGGACTGCGTCGCGATGCGAAAGGAGGCGAACCGCAAGAAAAGCCCATCAGAATTCGCGAGGAAACAGCGGGCGGCAAGCGACGCACATTCATTCGCGGCTCGCTCATGCGACCTCTCTGAAGTCGAACTGCGCGGGCACGGCATCCTTGTCGACAGCAAGGCGCCACCAAGAGCCCCCCCATGGCGGCGTCGCTTCGGCTGTGGTGCCGGAGGAAAGGATGCCCGCGGCGTTGCCCTGCCCGGGCGGCAGCCCCCTGAGCCGAGCAAGCATTTCTCCTCCGTGCTCTGTGCTTCTCTCCGGTCGTCTTCATCTGCGGTTTTCTGGTAGACTGATTGGTTGTTGATGTCCATCATTCATCCACTCTCTCCTTGTTCAGTAAGACAGTAACGGACTGGAACGGGAAATCTGCAGTACCACTCCACAGGTAGCTGATGGAACACTCTGAACCGACCAGAAACGAAGGGAGCCCGCTATTGGGAGTTCCACGCCCCCGCGTTTCATACTCTCATTGGACCAGCAACGCCTCGGGGGATCTAGCGCCATGATTGGCACCTAAACTCTTGTCAAATCTCATTGGCTGCCCGCACAGTACCAAGCCAGCTGCGTTGCGGCCCACTCAGTCGCCACGCTCGCGAATGTCATCTTGCGCTCCTACTACATCATCACCTTCGGTTCCGGGCCTCCTGTGACCTCCAAATTGCCATTATTTTCTTGGCGGTTCACGGAAGCTGTTTGGCCACCTACCAGATGATTATCTGCGTCGTCCGAAATCCTCCCTGCTAAAAACAGCGACGTCCCTGCAACGGCCGCGCTGCTTTATTTGGGTTCAGTGGATCGACCGTGCCTTCGAAGCCCGGCCTGCCTGCAGATTGTTTGGTTCCGGTTGTTGATTTCGGGTCTGCGGAGCTGGTTGGCTCGGCCCCAAATCGGAGAGCGACTACTGCAGCAAACGCCACTGCACAAGTGGAATCGTGAGGAATCTTCATTGCTTCCCCTGCCTTTCCCCGTCTCGTATTTTTTTCTCTGGTTGGAGTTTTAACCTGAACTGAACGTCATGTTTATGTTTCGAGAGCGATATGCGATTGTTTACAGACCAAGGGGCAGTAGTGGGCGACCATATCAAAGAGCACGCGTCCGTACGTGCGGGCTTGTCTCCGCTGCCAATCGAGCGTCGGAACAAACTGCTCGGTCAGGAAGATTCCGCACAGCACGGCAGGACTTTGCAACCTTCCTTTGCGCCGAACAACTTGGGATCTTCTCTGGGTTTTAGAATGCGCCATGTAGATGTGTGTAGCCATCACGAACACAAAAGGCGGAGGCTGATGAGGCCGGCGGACCACGAGCACGCGACGATTTGACCGGTTGGACGGACGCGCGTCTGGAGCCGGGCGGATCCTCGCGCCCGTTGCTGTCCCGGGGGTGTAAGACTGATCGCGCTTCCTCCTGCCTCGGCAGGCGACACGGCCGCCTCCGCGTCCGTCGCCGTGCGGCCGGCCGGAGAGCGCAGCCGTGGGCCACGGAGCATGCCTATGATTATCGATTAGGGCTCATCAACCGCCCGAACATGCAACAATAGACGGGTTGTCGCCTGTCCCTTGCGCCGCTCTGGGCGGACACGGCGGCTGCGTAGGTTCGCGGAGGGGACGGCAGACCTGCGACTGGTCCGGTGCCCGTTGGTGCGCCGTGCTGCTGGCTTCGTGCGCGGCTTGGTACCTGGATTGCCCATTTGCCCGTGAAGTTCTGGTCTGTGGTCGCGATCACGCCCATGCCGCCATGCGCGCGCCTGGGCCCTGCCTGGGTCACGAACACGAAAATCGCCAAGCGTTTCGCAGGCTAGGTAGGAAGGAAAGGTGGGTAGGGAGATAAAAGCATTCACCGGTTTTGCCTGAGCGAAGCTGGGGCAACAACTCAACAACCGTGCGTGCCATGCTGCCGTTTTGCCAGCTCTTCACTGCTTGCTGATGCATCAGCTTTGCCGTTTTTAGCGCTACCTTTTCGTTTGAGCCCGGGCGGACGAGCATGGGCTCCGGATCGCAATCCCAAATCTCCCATGCGACTCAAGTGGGAAAGAAAAAGAGGGGAAGTACACGTGATTAGACAATACAGAACAGCATCACAAATGGATTAGGTGTAGGAATAAGGAAACAGAGTTCCATCAGTGTTGCTTGATTTTTTTTGAGGGGGATCAGTGTTGCTTGATGACACACCAAGTGCACTGCACTGCAACTCTGCAAGCATCCCTCGAGTGGGTGACTCAAGCTTGGGCCGTGCATCCCTTGGTCCTGAATTCGGCTTTCCGGCCCAAGAACAACGAGTTGGGACAGGAATGTGGTGTGTTTGGACCCCGAATACATCATTGGGCCTCGGTGCTACTGGCAAATTTCTTCTTGGGCCTCATTCCTTCCTAACGAAATTCCAGCCTATCGTAATTGTAAGCTATTGCTGTTTCTAAAAATAAAGTAATTGTAAGTTATTGCTGCATGACCCCCGTGCGGCCACATTCGCAACGCCGCATGTCATGGAATCGCCTTGTGTGTCAGTGTCACTTGCCGCGCATGTATGTATGATAGCACGAGCACTCTGGTTGATATTTCCTTTTTTTAAGAAGAGGCGCATCGCTTGCACTGTCTGAATTTTACTGACGAAGATCGAGCAAGTATACTGAAACGATAAAATAGGATTGGGTGTACCCCTCGCTTTTTTTTTTTGCACGACAACTCCTGGAGAGCACAAATATTGAGATAGCTGCAGACCGTCGACTCCGACCTAACACACGAGGACACAATTATTTTTTCTGACGAGCTGGAGTTCCACATCGCTAGGGACAAAGCTTGTTTCCTGGAAGATGTTTCAGGTGCCGGAACCGGTTTTCTTGTTTTCGCTCTGCCATTCCTTTCAATCCTAAGCTGGCAAATCCCTCGCGATCGCGACCGTCTGCGCGATTCCGAAAAAATCGCTCATCTAATCACGAAAGCACACTCGCAAACCTTTTTTTTCCCGCCGTTTTCGTCTTTATCCGTCGAATTAAACGATAGGCATGCACATGGACGGCCCGAATAATAAAAAGCACTCGATACTAGTGGTACAGGACTCACGATTCTGACAAGGCATTAAAGTTGACCTGCCGCTGCACACGTTTCCATATTTTAAGCACCCCTGCATGCCTGTACTTTTTTATAAGAACACAGAGTACTTTATTGCATCAGGAAACGCGAAAGGCGAGCATCCGGCCCTGTGATTGAATTTTGGGTTGCATGTTCAGATGCGGCCGGACCTGCTTTCTCTTCATCTTTGTGTCCACCGTATTCGGCATCTGCGACTCTGCGAGTGCCATGTCCCTGTCCCAACTCCCACCGGAGAGTAATTTAACCGAGACGGCAGAGACAGACAAGTTTTACCGTGCCAAGATCGCACGCACGGTACCGTGAACCGGGAAAAAAGTCCCAACTCAGCAAGGCAGCAATTTTCCTCTCCTCGTGCGGTCTCTGTTCAACGGGAGGCACTGTGAGTGGCGTTCCAGCTGGTCGAATGTTGATGGATGGAGCAAAGATACCGACACAGATGGTTTAGAGCAAAAACGATGGGCTCAGCAGGAAAATCCTGTTATTTTTGCCCTATTAATGCGACCCAGTAAATGCGACTAGATCAGTCCCGGCGTAGCACGGCAGCTTAACTGCTTATGGATGAAGTAATCAACGAGGTCAAGTGCTGACGGCTCACGCAGTTATTTCTCTCAATCACGAGTGTATTCAGATATTTTACACACCTAAAATAATGCAAAATGAAGCAAAGCAGCTCTCTTTTTATAGTGAAATTAATATGAAAAAGAGAAAAACAAAGCAGCAGAATTCAGTGATTTTGTGCTCCGGCCCAGTTGCCAGCTTCACGGGTCCACCAGGTCGCCGGCTCACCGCAATCCGCAAAACTGGCCCACCACCGGACCAACAGCTGGGCCCACCCAACCAGACCAACACGGCACAGATAAGAGAAGGCCGCCGCCTCCTTCCCACGCAGCAAACGGCGCCCAACAAACCAGCACACGCGTTTCCCAATTCCCACCAAAAGCACCCGCTCTGTTTCGCTGATTCCCTGCGCTGCGACCCCGCCGCTCCGGCCGTCTTACTCCATGGCCGCCTCCTCCTCCACCGCCGCCGCCGCCACAGCCACCGCCATGTCTCGGACCGCCTCCGGAGGGAGCGCGCTTCCGGGCCCTCCGCCGCCAACACCGTCGAACCACCACGCGGGCCCGTCGTCCGCGGCCGCGGGGGGCACGGACGCCGCGCTCTCTGCTTTCCTGCACCGCCTGCTCCTCTCCTCCCCGGCCCCGCAGCTCCGGTCGCCGCTCGCCGCTCGGTCGCGGGCGTCACCCTCGCTCCCGCCTCTCGTCTCGCTCGAGGCCCCCGACCAGCGCGCCCTCCGCGACGCCGCCGACGTCGGCTACTTCCACCTCGACGGCCACGGCCTCCCTTCCGAGCTTCCGTCCTCCGCGCTCGCCGAGCTCTCTCAAATCGACGCATCCTCGCGCCGAGAGTCGAATCTTCGCGCGCTCGGATTCTCCGAGGAGGAGGAAGAGGAGGAGCAGGACCCGGACGGCGGCGCCGATGACCCCGCCGTGGTGTTCGACGCCTGCGAGGGGGACATGGACGCGCTCCCGGCTGCGGCGGAGTACGCGCGGCGGATGAGGGACGTGGGCATGCGGGTGGTGGCACTGCTGTCCGGGTACCCTGACGCGGGGTTCCGGGAGGAGCCGTTCGCGGAGGGGAGGAGGAAGGCGAGGTGCCTCGTGTGGGCTTCCAAGGTCTCCACCGGCGATACTGCTCCTCCGGCTGCAGGGAAGGCGAAGGCGTACCCGTACGTCGTGGGCCTCCACTGCCAATGGGAGGCGTCCGGGAAGGAAGCGGCACCGGCGAGCTGGGTGATGAACGACAGCGGCGAGTGGGTGTCAGTTGGCGCCCGCGACGGCGCGCTCCTTGTCAGCATCGGCGACATTGCTCAGGTACTTGCGTGCAAATCTCTCAGTTTGACTAATGCGAAAATCATAGGATATCCAATGAGCATTCCAACTGAAATTTCCAATAGCATCTTAAGAAAAAACAAACAATAGAAGAGATCACATAAGCACTGTTGCTATTCTTGTTGGTTTGGTCAAAATTCAGATGCCAGTTTAGTGCTCTAGTACACGCTAGAGGTTTTTAGTGCTACTGCAACAGAACGTACAAAAACCAGACTCAGATATGGAGAGCATCCATTTTGTTTATGCAACGGCATCAATTTCTAAAGTAGGTTGCGCATCAGCAATTCAGGGTCACCACTCAATTTTAATTTTTGACCCGGTTAGGCAATCAGGCCCCATGTCTGCATCAGCGGGTGTATCACTCACTGACCACCGCTCAGTTTGGCGCACTTAGAGACACATAAATTAGTAAAACATCCCCGCTTTTCAAACGCAAAAGCGACCATCATGTATCATATGAGCTGTTCTTCAAATCCTCACTCTTCAGGCAGCAGTAGCACTCATCTTTTGTTTCCATGATTCCTTTTGGCTCGCGTGCCAGGTGTGGAGCAATGGCAAGTTGAGGAAAGTGAGAGGGATGGCTCGCCCCACCTCCGCACCCATGGATACGCAGCACGGTGAGACTGACCGCTTGTCGCTGACGGTCCTCATCACTCTGTCTCTGGACAACATCATCTCGCCCTTGGTCCCGCTCTCCAATCCCGCCGGAGAAGGCGACGACGAGGCAAATGGTGCCGGAGCCGACGGAGATGAATGGAGGTTTCACTCTTTCCTGCTGGAGGACTATGCGTGGAGAGTGTATCACCAGCGGCTTCAGTTCAAGGATCCATTGGTCCGGTACCGGATATGAACTTGCCAGGGTGATCTGTAGCTTCGTTTTTTTTTTTTCCGTTGGTGTGCCATGTACACTCATGTGTGCCTTTGCGTTGTGATGTACTATTTGGCTTTGGAGTGGTTTGAGCACGAGTACATGACATGAGCAAGGAATTGCCTGACTTGATGATTTTAACTGAGAAACTCATCGTCCCATTACATTCTTCTCTCTCTCTCTCACCTTATATCTTTCGTATCTGCCTGCAACAACCCAACTATGCCTGCAGAAACCTTGGAGAAATGAAAAATGTAAATGGACGAAGCGGTTAAATAAAAATGATTTGATGCTGAATTTAACTGCGTAGAGCCTGTGTGGTTCCAGACTTCAAAATAGAAATATACAGACACCGCAGGAAAAAGAAAATGATGTGGCCCGGCAGTAATCCTGACGACGAGATTGATCCCCAATTTAACACTGTGGATGAGCTATCTGTGAGCATTGACATCTCAAATGTGTGCATCAAATGCTCCCGGTGATTTCATTTTTTCTTCTTCTATCTACACCGCTTTATTTCGATCACTGCTGATGTGTAGACTGTATTCTATCTGTGTCTCTTTTAGGCATGGGAGACAAGGTTAGGAGACATGCCAAATTAAGGTAGCATTTCATGCCACAAATTCTACTGATATTGAACTACTTCTCAGGGAAGTAAACATGACAAACGGACGTCATCCATATGTCCTTGTTGTTTCCCAGAGGGTTTACACGACAGACAACCTTGTACTTGTTCCGAGGATTACCTCACCACGTCGAGTTTCTGAAACTGTGTTGCTGGGATGCAATACAGCAAACCTTAAAAACCTGACCATCGATATAAGGGCAGATGCTCCTTCAGTGCCAGGAGATATGCAGCTCTGCTCGCCCCAACATCAACTTTAAAACTCAACGTGCCTAACATCAACTTCAAACTCAATGTGTGGCTGCGGATAGGCACCCTGTAACTAGGCGTCAGAAATGTCATGCAAATTTTAAAATATTGCCTCGCACCAGGATGACGGACGAATGCTCGTTCTCCTGCACTAGCTGCATGGCTGAGTTTCTCTACCAATCCTCGCGAGGTGGAGCCGTTGTTTTCGCTTGTCCCGGTCGACAAAATTTGACCCTGTTGCTCGCTATAACTCACAACTTTCGCCCATTTCCACGCGGTCCACGGGCCATTTTTTTTGAGCAAACGGGCCATTTTAGAGTTCGTATATATGGACAATCCGGCCCATATGTCTCTCCTACGGGCCGAACCTCATTGTATATTGTTCGTATATATAGGCTGCATAGGCTTACCACCAACTGGCCCATGTAAAAACTAAGCGCGCTACAGCCCACGCCGGGCCGCACGCATTCGTGAGTGCTGAGCAGTTGGGGATTGCCCCGCCGCCGAGGCGCCGAGCCCAGGCAACACACCACCCGTCGGCGGCTGTCGGAGTCCACCACCATCCTCCTCCCCCGCCGCGGCAGGCGGCAGCCACTTCACCTGAAAAGGCACGGCGGTGCTGGTCGCCGCTTCCCCGGGGAACGAGCTCCTGCGGAGTTTGGTCAGGATATGGGAGGTGGGAGCTGCAGCGTCTGCAAGGAGGCGCTGTCAAAGTACAAGTGCCCCTCCTGCCGCACGCCCTAGTGAGTCCACCCACAAACCTTCTCTGCCGTAGTGCGTGGTTATATCTGCTCTTGCCAAGCGTAGGGCTTGGTGTTTCAGTAGACGAGTATCTAGGCTATCTCGTTTGGGTTAAATCGGTGTTGATTCGGGCCACGGTTACGGTATTTGTGCAATTTCTTCGTTGAGGATCTGCCTTGTGCTTTTTTTGGGGGAAAAGGAGCAAGGGTTGGCTAGGGTTCATGGAACAAAGTGATTGGACCTGTCTGGATTATGAGCACCTGAAATTTGCTTTTAGCTTACTGCCCGTACATACGATCAGTTAAGAAACCAATATAGCTACATTTCCAGCATTACGATGACAGTGCTGGGTTGATGCTTATCTTATGCTTGGTGAGAATTTGGAGCAGATTAGTACGACGTACTAACTGAGAAATGCTACATTAATCGAAGAAGTAAATGTTTGCAACTTCTCCTAAATGAAAGTAGTGCGGACATGTACCTGCAAGAAACATAAACTTGACCCTCTGAGTCCTGTATCATAAATTTGGCTTTCTGTACCATGTATCATCCCCCCCCTCCTACAAGATAGCCTTTATTTAGAAGTACAACTTAAGGATATCACCAAACATTTCAGCCTTCAGGTAAATTGGTCTTTCTTAACTCATCTTGTAATTAAATCAAGTCACATTCTTTTACTTGCTATCACTTTAGGCCCATTTAAAATTATGCCCAAAAAAATCCACATGAATGTTGGTATTTTGGTACTGGATATATGCTATGCTACAAATTAACTGAAAGCATTACCTGTCAACCTTTTCCCCTTTACTTTTAATAGTTGAACCTAATATACCATCTCATTATCCCTTGCAGCTGCTCTGTCACATGCTTTAAAAAGCACAAAGGTACTTCTGTGCTATCCTTATCTTGCTGTTAGCTTTATATTTCTTCAGTGGTTTAATATTTTCTTACAAGACTAAAGAGTATCTTGCAGTTTGCCAACCTAAAATTTCGAATGATATAATATATTCTACAAGACTAAATAGTAGCTTTGAGTGCTTTTATACTGTGATAACCCTTTGATCTTTCTTTTAAAAAACAAATCCTTTGATCACCAAATTTGATTGTTTCTCTTGTTCTGAGAGCTGTAGAAACATGCTTACAAGCAGTAACAATCAAGTATATAAGATCCAAGTGCCTCATATGAATATTAGTTGTGATTTGGTGCTAAATATTGCTTTTTCTTTGCAGAAGAATCATGCCAAAAGACATTGGTTCAGGAAGAAATTAGCAAGTCACCGCTACAGGAGGAAGTTAGTGAGTGCTCTAGCTTTTGGGATATAATTATTAGGATGTAATTGCTTTCTTAACGTACCGAGGAGCGGGGACTCATTCTAGTTACAACAGGAGTATGACGTGTAATCCCGACTGTTATTTGCATGGGCTTGTCCCTATTTATTACTTATCACTTTGACAACTTCCTTGAGTGTAGGTATCAGCTTTTGTTAGTTCATTAAACAACATGGTACATGTGTTTTATTAGGTAGTTAACGTTTTCTTGACAACCATAGTGTAATGTCTCGCTTCAAAGGTAATTTATTTTGTTAGAAGAAGAAAACTTGCTTTCTCTTTATTTTGTTAGAGGAAGAAAACTTGCTTACTAAGTTACTATTGGTGTCCTAAATATCTGCAGCATTTATTCACCCGAATAAAGGTCTCAAACCAGTATGCTCTGTTTACGAGCCCATCCTGTAGGTGTTTTGTAATAGTTGGAATGATTGCTATCGCAACCTATAAGAATCTATGGTAATGTCTTCTATTTTTTGCAGCACGGAGCTCTGGGTTGGTGGAAGATGGAACAAAGTGCCCTAATGACAAGGATCAACATCCCTATTTATGTAAATACTTATACAACATACTGTTCCCTGTTTTTAGTTTGTCTTTTTGTTCCATAATTGCATTTGGTATTTTTCACTAGAATTGGTTAAGATCAGACTTTATATACTATAATCATATTCTCATTATGAAAGTTCGAGGCAACAACCACATCCAACTCTATACAATGGGGCCATACTCTTTCTTTAATCAAGTTAATTTAAAATGGTTGTCTAAAGTATAATGCATAATGCTGTTGTTGCTTCATTATATGCTTGCAATAATTGTAGCTCCTTGTTTTTCTGCAGCACCAAACACCACATGCCCTGCAAAATCTCCAAATACTGTATGCCCTATAAAAGCTCTTGAAGTTGAGGACCCAAGCTGGCTTGTTGACAACAATAGACTAAGGTCTTTAGGTATGGCCTGCCGTACCACCAAGGCACCAAGTATGACTATGTACTACATTTTTAGGCACTTCATGTTGTGTTAATAATGTTGTCATGTGGATTAGTTATTAAATAACTAAAAGGAAGGATACTAGCATCATACTAGAATAAGAATGCCCCCTCAACATCTCGTACATTTACGCCAACTTAATGAACATCTCATTTTCGAACTGATGTATACATCTCCGGTTGCATTTTTGTTGACATATATAAAAACAATCCGTGAATATTACTTAAGCGGCTAATCTAGGGAAACTTTTATGGGATATGTTACACTAACCATGATTAAATAAGTTCTGATCCTTCATGCATGATGCGTAAAGTCATTTATTATTTTCTTTGTCTTCTAGAACGCTACTTTATTCACCCTTTAAGATGTTTATTAAACTCCCATCCTCACCTGGAATGCTCGATGTATGCAAGTGCTGAATTCATGAATGCCCAAGTTATCAAAGGCTAAGTGCAGCTTTCTTTATGTATGTTTTTACATGAACTTCCTATCTTTCACAGCGGAAGTGAAAGAGATCCGAGATGGTCTGAGGGATCCTGAACTGCAGAAACTGATACTTCAAATTGATGGGTCTTCGGAACCAGAAAAGGTCAGTCTTCATAGTTCGTTCACCTATGAAAATTGCTAAGTTTGAAATGTGTTTGTATTCATATCTTCTGCTGTCTGCCCAAATAGTACTTGACATACCTATCATATCGCATCTGATTCAAAATAAAACACTCAGAACAAATATGGGTGTAGAATTCTTTCCTTCACCCCATGGGAATAGTATACATCACTTCACTCTATTTCTTATCCTTTGTCATGACTATGATATATATATGAATAGTTGACAAAATCCAAATAGGCCCATGCCACTTAAATTGATAGCAGTAGATATGGGTCTGAGCTACTCACATATATTTCTTGATTTTTGCAGTTTTCTTTTATTCAATATGTCTATAGTCCCTCTGTCCCAAAAAACAAGTCATCCTAGAAATTCTAGGACAAATTAACAAGAAGGTAAAATGACCATGTTTGCCCCTGTTAATTATCCATATTTGGCACTAATTCATTCTTGCATGCACATGCACTTTCTAAATAGGGTAAGATGACTTGTTTTTTGGGACAAATTTTAAATCCTAGAATGACTTATTTTTTGGGACGGAGGGAGTACTCATTAATTTGTCTGTAGGAATTGGAGAAAGTTATGGAAGGTCAAGCTTTTCGCCAGTTCACTGATAAGGTCTTCAGCCATCTCAGTTTGCCTCGCCTTTTGATCTTCTCATTTCCATGGAAAATTCTAAACATAATAAACCAAACTTTTATAAACCATATTACTCCTGCACTGCAGATTCTCCACATTGTCAGTCCACAAGAATGATCGCCTATCCTGTTTGGTGGAACTCTGATGCTGGAGAAAATAGAGGCATCCAGGCAAACAAGGGAAAGCAGAGCACCTCGTCGCTGTTTTTAATTTCCAGGATGCGGTTACCTGGTGAATGGAATTTATGGTTACTGCAAAAAATCTCAGTTACCAAAGAAATTTCCTAGTTGGTAGCATCCTACATTTCGGTTCAGCGACCTGTCCAAGCTCTATGTTAGTGTCGGATAGACAGCGACGCTATACTGACTCTGTGGAGAGGATGCTGGGAAGAAAATTAGTGGGCGGATGCTTCCACTGACCACCCTATTTCTCCTTCATGCTCTTTGACAGATGTGAGCTAAGTTGAACGATCAATGCCTGCGAAAATTCTTGCCGTAATAATGTTTGTTTTCAACCTTTTGTTTTCTGAAAATCTTGTTTTTACCCTGGCATCGTTTTATGGAGGAGTCATTGCTCTAGGAATTTTGGATTTGGGTCTCAGTTGCCCTTCCTAATAATGCGCAGTTGGATTTAAGGAAAAAAACTATTACGTCCCTTTGCAGAAGACCAGAAAGCATATTGCTAAAGGCTAAATCCATTTATCTTGTACAACATAGGCTTTGCTCTTTTGCACAACCATACTTTACATCATCTCTCGCTTTTCGTCCTGTAAAATTGTCCGTGAGATTTGTTCAAAAAAAAATTTGTCCGTGAGAAGCAAGAGGGGCCCGTTCCTTTGCACATTGCCTCGTTCCTTTGTGCCGTTGAGCAAGGGCGGTAAAAAGAGGGTAAAACAGCGAGCGGGTAAAAAGACCAGCGGTTAACCAGTTTCTGGCCTGGATTACGGTTTTTAACTGTCGTGGAAATGGAATACCCTTCCCACCGCGACAGCACACACACAGCGGATATAACACGCCCTCGCCCTTTCGGGCCTCTTGCCGCCCCCCACCTCTTGGCCGCGCGTCCCCCACACCCCATTCGCCGCCGCCGCTCCCCTCGTCGGCGGCCGCGCCCTGCCCCTTTGCCGCTCGCTAATCTCTAATCTCTAGCGAGGGCGTGCGAAGGATCCTCCGCCCATGACCCGGGCCCCGGGGCCGCGTCCGCGCGCCAAGATAGGGTTTGCTTCCTGCAGACCGCGGCACCGGTGAGGCGGCGGCCCGGTCGGGAAGCGAGGGGCAGGGTTCTGGGGCGCGGCTCGCCGTCGGATGGAAGCCGATGAGGCCGCTGGGAGCAGCAGGAGGATGGATCTGAACCTTTACCTCGGTCTCCCCCGCGCCCCGCGCCCGCGCCTCTCTGACCTCGGCTCCGACCTCGCCCTCAGCACCCCGATGCCCTCTTCCCCGTCCTCCTCCGCCGCGTCCGTCGACGCGCCGCCGCCGCCGCCGGAGGCCCTGCACCCGCCGTACTCTCCCTCCCGCGCTGACCTCTCCCCTCCGCCGCCAGAGGTGTACTCCCCCTACAACCCCGAGGACTCGCCTGTTCCGGACGCGCATCTGTACATGCCGCCTCCGGAAACGCTCATCCCCGGGCTTCAAAACATGCCGCCTCCGGAGCCGCTCATCCCTGGGCTCCGAGACGAACTTGGGTACGCCTTCCAGCCGCCGCCGCCGCCGCCGCCGCCGCTGGTGCGGGCCAGCGAACTGCTGGGGTGGGAGGACCGGCCTTCCTCGTCAACGGCCTCCTCATCTTTCTTCCCAGAATCTGCCGCCCAGTACAGGCGGCTGCTCGAGCAAACTGGAAGCAGGTGGCTTCGCACGAGGCGGTTCAGGTCTGACCTTCCACCCCTCAGCTCCGAGGCTCGCCCCTCTGGGCTGGATGCCGCTATACCTATACCGGTGCCCCAGCATGAGCCTGCAGCTGATACTGCTGAAATAAATAAGGTGGCTGCCAATGGCTCAGAATTAGGTGCCTCGGAAGAGTCCATCGTGGAGCGGGGCAAGACTGCCGCGTTCGAGTGTAACATATGCTTTGAGATGGCAAGTGAGCCTGTAGTCACTTCCTGTGGTCATCTATTCTGCTGGCCGTGCTTGTATCAGTGGTTGAATGTTTACTCCAACCACAAGGAATGCCCAGTCTGCAAAGGCGAGGTTACGGAGGCAAATATTACTCCTATATATGGTAGAGGGAATTCGGATGGAGGAAAGACTCTGGAAGATGGCAAGCCACAAGATCCGACGATCCCGCCGAGGCCACATGGAAATCGCCTTGAAAGCTTCAGGCAACAATTCCACCATATGCGACCAATCTCAAGAAGGCTTGGTGAGGCGCATGGGATACTGTCATCGTGGAGGCGCCTTCTGGACCAGCAGATTATGAATAGTGTGAGTAGGTTTGAAGGCCCGTCTGAATCAGATGCGCAGGAAATAAATGACAGCGCTCAACATGCTACTCGCCTAAGCAGATTGGCATTGGCCACAAGGATGAGAGCAAGGCGACTGCAGAGAGAAGCAGAGAGCCGCCCTGATGGTTCTTCCACTAGCCCTGATACTGGTTTGACGGGAAACAATGCATCGGAATCATCGAGACGTGGTCCAACACCACGTGTATCAGACAGATTTGAATTGTTGGAGCATCTTGCCTCTATTGGCATTGCAAACACAGAAAGACTGGCCAGTGCCATGAGTGACCTTAGAAGAAGTGCCATAAGTGACCTTAGAAGAATAGCTTCACCAAGCCAATTTGGAGGATCTGCTTCATCATCAAATCCTCAAAATAACGAGCCAGCAGTTGATGGAATTCATGTTGCTGGAGCACCTTCTGCAGACCAAGCATCTAATTCAAGCACTGTTGCGGTGATACAGGGGGATGCTGGTATCTCAGAGAGTGCTGGAGAACCTAGCAATGCAGGTTCTTCGAGGTCCCTGAGGAGGAGAGGGAGGAGCAATGCCTTAGGGTCATTGGATGTTGATGGTGGGGGGCCCCAACGGAACAAGAGGCGCAGAATGAACTGAGCCCTCTTGATGTCAGTGTTGTTCCAAACCTCACTTGGCCTCTGTTGCTGATTTCAGTTGCATTTCATAACTTTGGGTGTTATCTGCTGCATTATAGCATGTTGTTGTTTCTTCTTTTTACCTGTTTAATAGGTATCAGTGAAACAGCTCCTTGCTCAGTTTGCTCTGTAGCCTGTACCCCCTTCAATTTCAGAATCGAGTTGTTTTGCCATCTATAGAGGAAATTTAACTGTGTTGTTTCAAACATTTTTTGGGTTCATAGATTGAATGCTCGATCCTGCATTCTTTGCAATATCATTTAGGCAACTGAGGCATTCAAATGGAGATATTATTTATGCACCGATTTTTTTGCCAAGGGAGATCTATTAAACATACTGTATATAGTAAATGTGTGAAAGCTATGAGAATGGACTGCCTTTGTCGTTTGAACAAGGTACATGCCTGATCTAAGCCTTTGCCGTTTATCTAGGTGCAAAGCAAAAGCTATATATGTACCTACTAGAAAAGTTAAAACGACCTATAATTTGAAATTTGGAATGAAGGGATTGCTTCTAGAAAAGTTACTTCTATTATGAAAGCATTCAGTTCAGTGCTTACTGATGCTTCGGGCCATAGAGAAAGCAATGCCCTACCTTGAACGTGTGCTCTATGCATTATTTTCATTGAGCAAGAGAGGAGGTAAATGAGCCTCATAGCCTTCACACTACAACCTTTGGCAAGCTTAGCAGTTTTTTGAACAATTCATTGACAAGTTGACCCACCTGTTCAAACTCAGCTTTCTTTGAACATTGTGCACCTGACTTTTCCAATATTGTTTTTTTCCTCCTGGTTCAACTTATTTACTGCCAACAAAATCATCAATTTGCCCAGTGAATGTTCCTCAAAATTTTATGCAAGCATTATACATTCATCACTCGTGAGTAACTGTGGTTTCCTCATATTTATTCACAATTTACCTTTGAATTGTGCTTTCCGAACTTACAAGTAGACAACTAACAGGGATAAAGACAAAAGTGGATAAACAAAGAGAGAGAAACAAGTGACCGTGAGCTATATAACACTGCACCGAACTTGTAGTGGACAGACGTCAACGTACAGGAACTCTAGATACGGCTTATGTCCCGGCCAAACAATAGCGTCGTCAGCCAATTGATAGCCACATAGAATCTATTCCTCCAGCTAACAACACGAGTTAAGTACGCCGAGCGCCAGATCAAAAAGCTCACAAATCCTGCAAGAGATATCCCCTTCGATTCCTGCCGATGGAGAGAGAAATTTGTTTCAGTAAACCCATGAGCAGCTAGTGAACTGTTAGAGGCTGCAAATAGAGAACATCACCAGACCTTGCTTTGCCTCAGATCGACGAGAGCTTTGTATCTTCCAACAGTTGCCATGCTGCCTAGATGCTTGTACACAAAGGGCGGCCCTGGATCAGCTTCGGCTTCAGAGTTTGCATGCCCTCCACCAGCTTTCATGGCACGGTTGAGCAGACTGGCGAGGTATTTTCCTTGCCGTTCTGCAACCTGCTCAAGAACAAGAGCAATGGAAAAAGAATTATCTTAACAACGATTCTTCTGAAAGAGAGTAACTAAGTCATAGAAATGTGAAAGAGCAACAGAAATATCTGCCAGTTCATTTCGATGCAGATCCGTTTGTTTATCTTTCTTTTTCATTTTCCACCCTGTTTTACCTGGCACTATAGAAAGAACTCTGTTTGGGAATGCTTTATGACTAGCTTGGCTTGCAGCAAGATGGTTCATGAAACTACCTGGGCAAGAGCTGGGAGATCATCCTTGCCAGTGCTTTCGAGAAATCCACTGCAGTCACCAATAGCATACACATCGCGAACAGAAGGAACTCGTAACCACTCGTCTACACCAATCCTGCAAACATTGAAAAACTGTTAGAGGTCCTAGGACAGAACATGATGCGTGAATATGGTATCAGCATATGCCTACACCCACACTGCATAGACACGATATATGATCATACCAATTTATTATACCTTCCACCAGGTGACTTAGGAAATGGCAATGACTTGACAAATGGTGATGCACCAACTCCGGTAGACCATACTAGCAAACCATAAGGAACCTCCTCTCCGTTGTCAAGGATTAGTTTGGTAGGTTGTACATCCTTAACAGTTCCTCGCACAAGCCTAACACCCGACTGATGGGTGAGCATACACAAAAAAAGGTTATTTATCAACATCCAAATAATTTATAAAAACGACATGCAATCCGCTATTAGGTTTATCACAGCCATGTACGGCTATGAGATTCTCAGCATGCTATCTTTGGAATTTCTCCTAAATCTTGGCCTGCTGTAGCTTTAAAGCCAAAAATGGTATGACAATAAACGTTAAGAAGATATTAATAACCTTAATTAATTGGTCTGTAGCATATTGCCTGAGGCGAACATCAAAGGATGACAATATCTCATTTGCCTGAAATGAAAGGAAAAATAAGCTGATATGCGAGTTTCCAGTTAAAAGTTAAAAGGTAAACATAGAAAAACAACAGCACAAACCTCAATCAGGGTCACACGGATATAATCCTTCACATGTGAATAACGTTGTTTAACATCTCGCATGATGAAATCACTAAGTTCACCACTAAATTCCACCCCTGTTGGACCACCTCCAACAACAACACAGTGCAATAGTCTGCGCTTTTCTTCCTCTGAAAGTCCTGTTTAGCCACATAGCTTTGATCTATCAGTGCTCAGCAATAATAAAGTGGATAACATTAGGTTTGAGCAGAAAAGGTAACTTTTGTTTTTTTTCCAGCTGAAAGATACTTGTATCCTAAATTTCAATGAGGTGTTTAGATGTTTAGATGGAGAGGTAAAAAGTTTTTGCGTATCACATCAAAGAGAATCTTACCATTTAGGAGTATTAAATGTAGACTAATAATAGAACTAATTACATTTATCGCCTGTAAACCACGAGATGAATCTAACGAGGGTAATTAATCCATAATTAGCGGATGTTTACATTATGGATTAAGTAGGTTCATTAGATTCGTCTCGCGAATTACAACCCATCTGTGCAAAAAGTTTTACAAACAGATTTTATTTAATACTACTAAATAGTGAGATTCTCTTTGATGTGATGGGTGAAATTTTTGGAGTGGGAAGACAGCCATACCAGGCACGTCAGACAACATTAGATTGAGAAGGAGCTTTCTGCGGATCTCTTGAGCATGGTGAACTTCCCGTAGAAAGATTGCATGTTCGGCAACACCACGTATCCCAAAAGTTAATGCCTCAGCTCCGCATGCAAAAACCAGCTTGTCATAAGCAACCTTGAATTTCCTTGGTTCCAATGTATCTTTCTCACCATCTGTAACCGTCTCGCAATCAATCTAAATGCAAAGGGAGGCGAATAAATATACAGAACTGGGGCATAGAGAAAAATAAATGATGGCAGAAAAGGTTCGTGTAATATCCATCCAATTAACCAAGTAAAGTTAATACACAGTCTATAACTCTTCCTATATAAATATCCATAAAACAACAGTTTTTTTGTTCTTTTTTTGGTGTGTGTGTACATGTCTCCTTGACTTTCATCATTCTGAGGCACCTAGCCACGTAGTATCAGCAGGGATTCTTTAGGTTACACATCAGATCTTTGATGGCATTGACTCTTTGATCCAGCAAAGATTGTCAAGTGAATTAGAAGCTATGCACATATTAATCAATGGCATCACAAGAACCAGTAAAATGACCAGGTGCCTAATGTGGGTCAGTATGATCAGATGCGTATCAGATGGTCAGTATGCACGTAGACTGTCGATTTTTCATACTCATATAATGGTTTTCGGGTTAACAATTGATCCAATGCTTGGTGCATACAAAGATCCACACTAACGAGTGAGAAAGGGATCTTGAACTTTGCACTTAAAAGCTACAAATGTTGTGGCGAAAGGCAGCATAGCAGCCGCACATTCACTACAGACTGCTAAGCTGCAAAGCATGGTAGGTGGATCATGGTATAGATGAGTAGAACTAGGATTCCTCCTTTTCCTCTGCCCAACTAAACCCCGGACATCTCAATCACCCATCTCCTGAAAAGGTCAAAAGCAATTATGCACAGGACTAGCATAAATGCACTTTGGGAATTTCTCCGAGAATCCGGGAACACACACACACTCGTGTGAAAGCAACACCACTTGGTAGGATTGACACACACCTACCCAGAATCGGGGGATCTCACCGTGTGGGCGTCGGGGTTGACGCCGGTGCAGCGGGCGAGGAGGAAGTAGGAGCCCGGCGACTTGGACACGGCGGGCTGGATGCGCACGACGGGCTCGGCGATGGAGCGGAACTCGAGCGTGCCGACGCAGGTGGAGGCGAGCAGCGGCGTGAACACCATGTGGTTACGCGGCGCGACGCAGACGACGTCGTAGCCGCTCGTGTCGAGGTCCTTCAGGAGGCGCGACCCAGCCCACCCAGTCCCCAGCACCACCACCCTCGCCTTCTCCCCTTTCGCCGTCGGCCCCAGCCCAGGGAACCCCCTCCTCGCCTCATCCCGCGCACCCGCCGCCGCAGCCGCAGCGGTGGAGAAGGGCGACCAAGTTTTGTGGTGGTGGTGGTAAGCGGAAGCGCCGCGCGCGTGTCGGGTGAGCGAGCGGAGCAGGGAGGAGGCGGCCATGGCTGGCGCGAGGGAGAGAGGTGAAGCGTGATAGCCACAGCGAGAAATGAGGCGACTTTAACGAGCGCATTTGGTTGGGCGTTGAACGGCGGCCGTCGCGGGTGGGCCGGCGGCCGGTCCCGTCGATCCGCAGCCGCAGGCCTGAGATCGGGAAGGGCCGGGCGGCTCGAACCCGATCACCTCTTGACGGCTCTGATCCGTTCTAGATCGAGCCGGGCCCAAGCCGAGGCCAACGCCACTTTCGCCGCCGCGGCGCTTGCGGTTGGATAGAAATGGGCGAGCCCGTCCCCGGAATCTCGACGAATTCCCTCCGGTAGCTGACACGCGGCCCACGCGTCGCGAACCACATCCAGTGCCGTGTGCCCCTGCCTCTCGGCCGCCACACGACCCCTCCCCCACCGGCGTACCCCCGCCCGGACCGCGCCCACCAACGCCAGCCTCCCACGCGCCCCGCCCACGCGTGCGCCCGTTCCACGGCTCCACCCCCTCAACAACATCCGGTTGTCCCGGTCCTCGCGGTCTCTCTCCCCCACGCCCCCCCCCCCCCCCCCCCCCGGCCCATCCCCAATTCCGCAATTCGCCTCGCCTCGCCCCCCCGCTCCCGGCCGCCGCACCATGGCCGCCGCCGCCTCCACCACCCTCCTCTCGTCATGCGCCCTCACCGCCAGGCTCGGGGTGGGGCACGCGTCCTATCGGCCCTGGCACCGCGCCAGCGCGCGCCAGCGCGGGCGGCTCTCGGTGGTGGCCGTGCAGACGGGCCCGCAGAAGCCGTCCCCGTCGTCGTCCCAGCCCGCCGCGGCGGAGGAGGACGAGGCGGACGCGCTGCAGAAGCTTCTGAAGCGGGAGTACAAGTACGGGTTCGTCTCCGACTTCGAGTCCTTCTCCATCCCCAAGGGGCTCTCGGAGGCCACCGTCCGCCGCATCTCGGAGCTCAAGGCGGAGCCAGCGTGGATGCTCGACTTCCGCCTCGCCGCCTACCGCCGCTTCCTCACCATGGTCGAGCCCACCTGGAGCGACAACGAGTACGCGCCCGTTGACCTGCAATCCATCTGCTACTACTCCGCGCCCAAGACCAAGCCCAAGCTCAACAGCCTCGACGAGGTCGACCCGGAGCTGCTCAAGACCTTCGACCGCCTCGGCATCCCGCTCACGGAGCAGAAGCGCCTCACCAACGTTGCCGTCGACGCCGTCATCGACTCCACCTCGATCGCCACCACCCACCGCGAGGAGCTCATGGCCAAGGGCGTCATCTTCTGCTCCATCTCCGAGGCCATCCGCGAGTATCCGGACCTTGTCAGGCGCTACCTCGGCAGCATCGTGCCACCGGGCGATAACTACTATGCCGCCCTCAATTCCGCGGTGTTCAGCGATGGGTCCTTCTGCTATGTGCCTAAGGGCACGGTCTGCCCCATGGAAATCTCAACCTATTTCAGGATCAACGACAAGGAGACCGGGCAGTTTGAGAGGACTCTGATTGTGGCTGATGAGAGGAGCACGGTTAGCTATTTGGAAGGGTGTACTGCCCCGGCATACGACTCGAATCAGCTCCATGCTGCAGTTGTGGAGCTTGTGTGTGAGGAGGGGGCGGAGATTAAGTACTCCACAGTGCAGAATTGGTATTCTGGTGATGAGGAGGGGAAAGGAGGCATTTATAATTTTGTGACGAAGAGGGGAAGGTGCAAGGGGCGGGGTTCGAAGATCTCTTGGACACAGGTCGAGACAGGTTCCGCTATCACATGGAAGTACCCAAGTGTGGAGCTTGTTGGGGATGACACTGTTGGCGAGTTCTACTCGGTTGCTCTTACAAAGGATTGCCAACAAGCAGACACAGGGACGAAAATGATCCACAAAGGTAAGAATTCACGCAGCCGGATTATATCCAAGGGCATCTCTGCAGGGAAGTCAAGAAATTGCTACCGAGGCCTGGTCCAGATGAATTCTGGTGCAGAGAATGCTTATAACTCTTCACAGTGTGATTCATTGCTGATTGGTGATAATGCTGCTGCGAATACCTATCCCACCATTCAGGTAACAGACTCTTCCTTTCTGCTTGGTTTGCAGTATAAGGTTCAATTGGTGTGTTAGATACTGATATGACAAGCTTTTAATGCTCCATTTTTCAACATGTATACAATTACCATCCTTGCATAAGTCGTGAAGCACATCTTGAAACATGGTGAATGAAAAACTGATAATTTGATTAAATTGAGGGTACCGTATGAATCTCCTTAGGATGGACTAACTTGATTCAACAATATTTCTACAATGATTCTATTGAAATACATGGCATGTTTAATGCTGCCCTGCTTCTGTGATGATCCTTTACCTTGTAGTGAACTGCTGATCTAGTCTGTTTATCAAATCTTATAAATTCTTGCAGTAGTAAGGAAATAAAGAAAAATTATAAATTGCCACATCCGTTTATGGAGAAACATAAAAGTTGCTGTGATATAACAGCTGGATGATCAAGTGATTATAGGAAAGGTGATCTGATATTATAACATGATCAAATGAGTACATAATATGCTCTCTCCTCTCTTCCCAATTCTTAATTTCCATGTGAGTCTAGAAAAGGAGGGATTGTATCTGTGTGTTGCAGTAGCATGGTTTGCGGCAAGTAATGCAATTGGATTATTCACGACAAAGTCTTTGTATGTGGAAATAGGAAGGAAATATGAGTTGTCTTTTATGTTTGACTTCCTAAGCTACCGATGCAGTATCAGATACCTGTTGTGGTCACAATCATGAAGTTTGTAGTTTTGTGTTAGCACTTGGCTAGCTGGTGAAATTTACCTGATGTGGTCATAATCATGAAGTGAGTAGTTTTCAGTAAGTACTTAGCTAGCCGGTGAAATCCATGAGTTCATAGTCAGTATGTATCAAATATTCCACTTCAAGATTTGATATGCAACCGTCCATTCAGTAGCTTTGTAGTGTCAATTTTAATTGTAGTATCTTTTTTTTTTGAGAAATACAGTACAGACGCAGACGCTCACAATTAATTGTAGTATCTTAGCACTGTCACTCTAAATGTGGCTTTCGGAAAATGCAATTACAATTCAGGAACATAGTTAGGAGTCTAGTGCTCTAGGAAAGCTGAACCATTCTAGAAAGAAAGCAAATGAATGTGTGGTCTTTCATAATCTTGTCAATTTGTGATGCGTGGTAGCGTGGGGGAATATATTTGACTTCAATTTGATTATGAATGCAAGTTATCTGGACATATTAAACTGGATGCTCATAACATGAATTATCCATTCCACTTCTTGAATATCTTCCTAGCACAGATTGCAAATTCACGCTGAACATAACTTCATATGTTTCTCCTCTTACAATAGGGATTTGACATAACCTTGCTTGTAACAGGTTGGTTGCACTAGCGGCCGTGTTGAGCATGAGGCAAGCACTTCCAAAATCGGAGAGGACCAGTTGTTTTATTTCCAGCAAAGAGGGGTAGACCATGAAAAGGCTGTTGCCGCCATGATCGGCGGATTCTGCCGAGCTGTTTTTGAGCACCTTCCCTACGAGTTTGCGCAGGAGGTGGACGCACTCATGAACCTGAAACTCGAGGGATCGGTTGGCTAATTTGTCAGCTCAGCACAACTTTGTGTAATACCGCATCATAACCAAAGTTACCTAGAAAATCCATGTGTACAGCAGTACGAGAAGAATAAAATGCATGATAAATGGACATTTCCTAGCTTGTTTTAATACTGAATGTTGATGCTGTCCATGGCAGTGAAGATAGCAGTTGTGTCCTCTTCTCTTCTGTTCGCCCATTTTTGCTACTGCTGTACGGAGTAACTGTAAGCGAGCTTTTGTTGGCTCGCCAATACAAGAAATGGAAGCTTACGTGTTCGTGTAACTGAAACTTGTCTCGTCTATACAAGAAATGGAAGTTATCGTTAGGGGGTGCAAATTGGTGGGTTTGTGTCGGTGTGATCGAAACTATCTTTTGTTCGCGCACCTGACTCGTACCACTGCATCATCCCTGGTCCAATTCTTCTTCCTGTGGCTGTGGGGAAGTTTTGTGCCAACGGAAACAACGACAAACGTTTACATGTCTCGTTTCGTGTCACAGTACGATATGATCCGTGCTGATATAATTTGGTTAGTGAGAAAAGTATAACAAGTCGTGACACCTCTATTCTCATTGAAATCTTCTTGGTACATGTACAACCGCCACCTTCTTCTGTTCAATGTTCATCTGGCTAACAGATGCCTGAAGCAGCGCGCGATCGCCATTTCGTTGATCAACCCTTCAACAGACCACAACACTTAGCGGCGAGAGTAATTACCATTTCATTTACCTTTCTGGCAGACCACATTATAGCTCGTTAATAATAGTAAGCGCCCAAGCCAAAAGCACGCAACCGATCGGCCTCCCGTTCTTTCCCTTGCCTCCAATCGACCGCGGGAGCTGCCCGGCCGTCGAACCTACATGCATTGGCCGTCTCCCACTCTCACCGACGATCCGGGAGCGAGGCGACGCGGAGCGGGAGGAGAAGGAGCAGGAGCAGGAGGATGGAGTCGATCGGCGACCCGCGGGAGGGCCCGTCGACGGAGCGCGTGTTCGAGGTGAAGCCCATCCCGCCGTGGCCGGAGCAGGTCACGGCGCGCGCCGTGGCGGTGAGCCTGGCGCTGGGCGTGGCGCTCAGCGGCGTCATGATGAACCTGGTGTTCACGTCGGGGATCGTCCCGTCGCTCAACATCTTCGCGGCGCTGCTGGGGTTCTTCCTCCTCAAGGGGTGGACGGGCCTGCTCGGCCAGATCGGCGTGCCGCACCGCCCCTTCACCCGCCAGGAGAACGCCGTCGTCCAGACCTGCGTCGTCGCCTGCGCCAGCATGACGTACAGCGGTACGCGATCCGGCACATCCTCCGGGCTCTCCTCCCGTGTTCTCGTGAATACGCCGCCGTCGCCGGCGAGAGGTCGCCGGCGGCGAACGACTCCCCGCGTCGCGTTCTATCCTTTGTGCGCTGCGTGTGATCAGGCGGGTTCGGGTCGTATCTGCTCGGGATGGACCGGAAGACGGCGGATAAGACGTCCACCGCAAACGTCGCCGGATCGAACATCAGCGAGCCGACGCTCGGCCGGACGATGGCCTTCTTCTTCCTCGTCAGCTTCGTCGGCCTCCTCGTCATCGTCCCCATGAGGAAGGTACGCATGCTCTGATCGATCAACCATCACCACGCATCAAACGACGGGACATCGATCGACGCTAATCCCTCCGGCCGGCCGGCGAACAGACCATGATCATCCGCCACCGGCTGACGTTCCCGAGCGGCTCGGCCACGGCGCACCTCATCAATAGCTTCCACAGCCCCCATGGTGTCATGCAGGCCAAGTGAGTAGCGCCGCGTCGATTTCAGGTTTGTGAATTCGAGGAGCTGATGGGCATGCGCTCCTGATCACAGGAAGCAGATGACGCTCGTCGTCCAGTCGTGCCTGGGCAGCTTGCTCTGGTCCATCTTCCAGTGGTTCTACACCGGAGGACCCAGCTGCGGCTTCACCGCCTTCCCGACGTTCGGGCTCACCGCCTTCAATCGCGGGTAAAGGATCGGTGAATTGGGTGGCAAAATTTGCACATTCCATTACATCAATGCAAGTTAATTACAACTGAAGAACTTGAATCAGATTAGTGCACATCAGGGAGGATACCAGTGGACATAATTCTGCTTGCCTGCAGGATCGTCAGAGTTCGTTTGATTGGACTATCAAATAAATTAATTAAGTTGCCATGACAGCATTGTTTTCCGGTGCCTGCAGATTCTACATCAACATGAACGGAACCTACGTCGGCGTGGGCATGATCAGCCCCTACCTGATAAACATCTCGATGCTCGTCGGGTCCATCATCTCCTGGGGGTTCATGTGGCCATACCTCCTAAGCAAAAAAGGCGAATGGTACGACGCCAATCTCCAGGAGACCAGCCTAAAGGGCCTCAACGGCTACAAGGTAACAATGGCCACTCAGAACCATACAGATGTATCGTGTCTTCATTTCCTGTGTTGTGATCGCGCAGGTGTTTGGCGCCATAGCCATGATCCTCGGCGACGGCATCCTCCAGCTTATCGTGATCTCGCTGCGGACCGTACACACCATGCGCCACCACCAGGTCGCGGCGGCGGAGACGATGAGGTCCTTCTCCGACGTGGACGCCACGCCGCGGCCGGTGCTCAGCTTCGACGACCGCCGCCGGACGCAGGTGTTCCTGAGGGAGCACATCCCCAGCACCTTCGCCATCTTCGGCTACGTCGTGCTGGCGACCCTGTCGTCCGTCTCCGTCCCGCTCATCTACAGGCAGGTGCGGTTCTACCACGTGGCCGCGGCGTACGCGTTCGCGCCGCTCCTGGCCTTCTGCAACGCCTACGGCACGGGCGTCGCCGAGACCAACTTTTCGGCGCAGTACAACAAGCTGGTGATCCTGCTGTTCGCGTCGTGGATCGGCGCCAAGAACGGCGGGATCGTGGGGAGCCTCGTCATCTGCGGCGTGGTGTCGTCCGTGGTGTCCACGGCCTCCGACTTCATGTCTGACTTCAAGACGGGGTACCTCACGCTGACCTCGCCGCGCGCCACGTTCGTGAGCCAGGTGATCGGCACCGCGCTGGGCTGCGTCGTCAACCCCGTCGTCTTCAACGTGTTCCACCACTTCTACGAGTCGAGCCCCAACAAGGGGTACGAGGCGCCGCTGGCCAAGGTGTACCGCGCCATCGCCGTGCTGGGCGCCGGCGACCACGAGCTTCCCAAGCACTGCCTCGCCATCAGCTTCGCCTTCTTCGGGCTGGCGCTGGCGGTGAGCGCGGTCCGGGAGCTGGCGGCGCACAACAGGTGGCCCGCGCAGTACTACATCCCGAGCGTGACCGGCATGGCCATCTCGTTCCTGCTGGTCCCGGCCGTGTCCATCGACATGTGCGTGGGGAGCCTGATCCTGTTCGCGTGGAGCAGAGCGGACAAGGAGGGCGCGCCGGTGTTCGCGCCGGTGTTCGCGTCGGGGCTCATCTGCGGGGACGGGCTCTTCTCCATCCCCTACGCGCTGCTCACCAGGTACGACGTGACGCCGCCCATGTGCGTCAAGTTCATCAGCAGAGTGCAGAACAAGATGCTGGACGACTATATGAGTAAGGCATCCCAATGAACGCACTTTCGACATGCATGCTGCTTGGCCTGTACATTCATTCCTGCTGTCAGGTTGTAGTGATAGCCTGTGAGGTGAAGATTTGTAGAGTGACAAGATCGAGTTTCTTGTGATTTTTGAACAGCTAAAGCTAATATTGTAAACTACTAGTACATTCAACATCAGTTTTGTATTAATCTGATAGTAAAGGTGAGGCCACCTGTTAAGTTAGTGATCCAACTTGGATGCTACATATCAATCAATCCAGGTGATCAACACACAAATAAGACGTCAAGAAATGAATCATATGACAGATTCCAGAGACTGCTGCTGCAGACTTCCCATGGTGCAACACCCTGGCCGCCAACATATTACATATCCGTATTGTTCTATTGAGCATGAGACAATACCCGTTATCATGTTACCACTTTCTGGTTCTAATGCTCAAGAACGAGCCTGATAATAGTGTTACCTCTTCTGGTTCTAATGCTCAAGAACGAGCGTGATACAAGAGACCAAATCATCTGATGATGGATTTGCCGGACTCCTACTTGTTAAAAAGATGTTTCAGTGAGAAAAACAGAAAATGAAAATGGCTCATCGCAACCAGGCAGGACATTCTTCTGGCAGGGAGAAGCAGCTGTTGAAACGCATTTGTACTACATTGGCGACGAGAAGCTGAACTGGATCCCAGTCTTCCCATGATCGTGCTCAAATTGCTTCAAAATACAGTAGTTTATCTGGACATGGGAAGATCAACAGAATGGATCAGTTGCCACTCACAAATATGCATCCATGATCATTAATATATGAAATTTCAGTAAGACCTAAAAACATACATACCTCCACCCGGAAAAGCTTAGTGGGTATGATGATACCAACACCAGCTGAGCTTCTAAATGTGCGCCCAAATTCAGAAAATGAGAAATTCCTGAACTCACTCTCAGACAACTTGGTGAGATTTCCAGCAGTTAGGAATGCATGGCCATGTATGCCAGCATCCCGGAATAACTTTAAGGGCAAATCAAATGATAGATCAGCAAATGCAGAGACCGTGAAATCACCTCCCAAATAATCCCGTCCTGGAGAGTCTGCAGAATCATCCATAACAGATTCACTTGGAATAAATCTCCGTACTTCTGTAGGGCCAATTCCTCTTGTTTTGAAACCCAAGAGAGAAGTTAAACCACCAAGGCTGCATACTGGAGAAGAATGCCCTCCCAGGAAAAATCTATCAGGTACAGATGACGGTGATCCCCAAAACCCCCTTCCCAATGGTAAAACCACCCCAGCTGATATGCCAGCATTTAGGGCAGCATTGTAAAAGCCGAACGGAACAGCTCCACGAATATCGAACTCCTGGGTAAAGGAAAAAAAGGATTTCAGGTGACAATGTTTAACAGTGCACAGCCCAACATGGCCAATAATTAGATGCTAGCACGCACATCATCTGAACTGCCAGTAACCATTCATAATTTAGACCCCTAGAGTTAGGAAACTTTAACCTTTGTTCTATTGCATATATACAATTGAAATGGTAATGTACCTTTTCCATAGAGAAACCTTTAGCCACATCATAGTAGCATGCATGATTCATTAAATAAATACAAATAATAGATTAAGTGAAATAAAAACAATTTATACAGATCCAACTTATTACAAGAACACTTAAACCAGTTCATAGGCACTGCTGAAAATTGGATCAGTTGTTGAGAAACCAAAACTAAACTAGAAGCGTACTAAGATCAGTACTAACTGCTAAGAAAATGCTCTGTTGGGATATGGATCTGTTGGAATATGGGGGCCATAAATTCAAGGATGCCCACCATCACACAAAAGGTTCACTCCAGAATAAAAGGAGTATTGGGTATTATAGCTAATTAAAATTGTGCATTGTCAGTACCGCCTAAAACCCATTAAATTTTATACCTCTGGCTCTTCTGCGAATCACTTTCTATTGCAGACAAAGTACTAATACACTGTGATAGAGTCTGTATAAAAAAACCTGGATACTTTGATCTAAGAATACAATCTAACCAAACAGTAATACTGTATGCAAGTGCAAAATTCATTCCTCAAGTTAGTGGCTTCGTGCTTTATTTCTCAGGTAGCTCACTAGCAGCAGTATAGAAACAAACTGGACCAACTTTATATTCATCAAACTAAAAGCAAGGATGCAATAAGGAAAGATTAGACAAACTTTGCATAGAAAACTAAACAGAAGAAGCTGGTTGGGGAAGAACCTGGCGGAAGAATCTCAGTCCTTTGCTGCCCCATAGACCACCAACTTGCGATGTCGAGACAAATGCATATCCTTTGGTTGGCCTGAGATGAGAATCCCTTTGATCAATTGTATATGTATACTTCATTGCAGAAAGAAGGTTATGTCCTAACTGCTTTCTTATGGATTTTGATGCCATTTGTGAAGGATCAGTTAAGGTACGCCAAGTCAGCTTATAAGATAAGTTATGGTGCATGGTCGAAAGCAACCCGAAGGATAGGCCAAGCAGATGCTCCTTGTATGATGAGAATTCCAGCCAATCATGAGACAGAAATGATGCCCGAGCCGTCAAGGGAGTTGGTATTGATCTAAATCTGGGCAAGGACACTCCAACACCTATCTCTGATGACTGATCCCACCCATACGCTCCCGAAGCATTCCAGATGTCACCATAACCAAATATGTTCTTCAGTCTGAGAGAACCTTCAAGTGACCACGACTTTGCCTAAACATAAAATCAAGCCATTCAATAAATCCTGCAGCTATTAGGTTGCCAATGGTACGAGAATGCCAGCTATTATTGTTATGTATTTGGTTCTTGTTTAAAATGCCTACTATTTAAACCCATAAGGTTTATATTCCGTGAAGAGAAACATATAGTAAGCAACTTAACTGCAAGATTCTATTGCTAAAGGATAGAACAAATATAAATCCTACTTTTGTCAGAGAAAGGTGAATCTTTGCAAATGAATGATGAATATAGAGAAACAGTTCAAATCCATCAAGTCATCAACTCGGATCGATCATAAAAACCTATTTGGAATCACCATTGAGTGGTTAATTCTGTAACTTCCATATCATAAGTATACATCATAAACTTGAATTCCACACAAACTAAAATGTTTACAAATTTCTTCTTTCTTAATACTACAATGTGATTATCAATCGACAAATCAAGTGCCGCAGAAACATGAATCAGGAAAACAGCAGATTTGACTTTTCGATATCGCAATGTTTTCCAAATATTTTAAATCATATTATCACAATGACCTCGATGCTCTAATCAAACACAACAAAAGCCTTCCAAAAGTTTTCTGCTAAACTAGAACTCATATACCTTCAATAGGAACAATACATAAATAGCTGGGCACCGCCACATAGTAAATTAGTAATCATGGAAAAATGTACACCAGCAATAACCGAAGCATACACACAGTACAAAATCCAAATCTAGCATACCTGGGATTTAAATTTTTAATTTTTCAGAATTTATATCTCCAGTACATCACTAACTGAAGAACCGAGCTAAGCATAAAATTTGCGTATTTCAAGAATAGTAAGCATGTGAATCTCACATTGTTTGCCTAAACGTCCATTTAGGCCGACTGCACACTGCACAGCGCATAATCACTAGTTCACTACACGATGGCCACCCGTGTTTGCCTAGAGCCCTAAATGGCCATTTAGTCTGACTAATGGGCTGTTTGGTCCAGCTAATTGGCTAAACAATGGGTGAGTGACTGTTGCAATTAGCGTTAGGTGAACACTGGAATCTCCAGAATTACTCTATAGGTAAACAACATAATACAAACAAAATCTCTAAACATAGTGCAATGCGCTTCATCTCGTTCAATTCTCATTGTCCACCCTGTGCGGTGAACAATCATTTGAACAATTCCGAGTTCTCAGTGTTCACTCACCTCCGGCTTGGAGAAGAAGCCGACGCTTCCATCGATAGGATTCGCCGCATCCACGACTTCGATTCGGACGTTAGTGGTGCCGGGCAGCTCGGGAGGGCCAGCATCCAGGCTGACATGGACGGAATCGAACACTTCGAGGCCCCTGAGGCGCGCGTTGGCGATGCTGGCGGCGCGCACCAGGTCCTGCACGGTGGCGGCGGAGCGGATGAGTTCCACAACTTCCGCCTCTATGAGCGCGTCGCGGGTCTTGGTGTTGCCCTGGATGATGACGTCGTGGACGCGGATGCCAACAGGAGCGTCCGACAGCCGCTGGAACACCGCCTCAATTTTCTCCCTCTCCGCCGCTTCCGCCGCCGGCCCGTCCAGCTCCTCCTCCTCCTCCTCCTCCTCCTCATACTCCTCGTCAGCAGCTTCCGCATTGGGTTCCCCGAGGTCAGGGTGCGTGGGTGCCTTCACGGCTTCGCCCACGGACTTGTCGGGTGCAGGGTTTGGTGCTTGATCGGCGGTAGAATCTGCCGCGATCACCATGGCTGGGTTTTGAGGGAAGCCGGAGGGGAGCAGTGTGATTGTGCGAAGGGAATCCCTCGCCAGTTGGATGGAAATTGAGGAGGGTCCTTGTTGCTCTATGCGGCCCATGTGCATTTCATTATGGGCCTCCGCTATTGGAGAAACTACAGCCCAAGGCAGCCCAAAATTTCGATCACGCCGGCCGGTCAGAGCACAAAATCAACGATGAAACTTCCTCTCATAATTCATAGGTTTTTTATGAATCGTCGATTCGTCGTTCATCGTTTTTGTTTTTTCAATTTGGAAGGCTCATTTAGGGTTCTGGGTGAAAGTTCAAAAGTTGGAATTCAGAGTTACCAAAAATTTCAAGGTGAAAGTTAAACACCACAAAGTCGTCTGAAGTTCAAATGTCACAAGCAAATGGTTAATGTAATAGCGAGGAACGATTTGATTCCTAGTATGTATCGTCGGAGGCCGTGTATCCGCAACATCACTGAACAGCGCAGCTGCGCCGGTCTTGCCCTCGCCACCGAGCAGATGACACCCGCACTTTACTACGAACTAGTTGCACAAAAACGAGAACCCCTCCCTCTGGGATCCTCTAGTTTTTCTTTAATTTTGGGCACGATCGTCTCCTTCCTTTCGGCAACCTCCGCCATTAAGGAGCTCTAGAGCACACTCACGGGAGCGAGCAAAGGAGCTCTGTCACGCCACCATACACGACGCTACAGCCCAACCACCGCTCCTGCAACTTTTCGCGGGAAAGCATTGCGTCGGCGGCACCGGCTCAACGGCTTCGCTGCCGCCTTCGCGTGCACTCTTAAACGTCCACGGCCCGGCCCCCACGCAGTATGCCGGCGGGGATGCATGGTCGCGCGCAGTAGCTACAGTTTCTGCTCTGCCTCTATCCCGCGTCGTGCTCCATGGATCATATCAGTATCATCACCAAGCGCGCCGCGGAGAGGGAGCGCAATGCCGACGGGCAGCCGCCGGCGCCGGCGCCGCCGCTCGACTCGCCGCTTCCCACGCTGCGGCGGTCGTGCGCGTCGGTCGACGGGTCCCGCCCGCGCTGCCGCCGCGGCGCGTCGCCGCTACGGACGCATGTGCCGTTCTCCTGGGAGAGCTCTCCCGGCGTGCCCAAGAATAACAGCGCGTGCGGCAGGGACACGCACAAGAAGGCACCGGCGGCGATGCCGCCGCCCGGACGCCCGCAGCCGTGCCTCGCCAGGAACAGCTACTACGGCAACACGAGCGAGGCGAGCAGCGACGACGACGACAGGTCCTTCTCCGACGCGCTGGACATGATCTCCTCGCCCGAGCGCACCGGCTCGTTCGACCGGGTCACGTCCAAGCGCTTCGAGGACATCTTCATCGGCCGCGCCACGAGCTTCGCCAAGGACCGGTCCCGCCACCCTGACGCTGTAGCCTGTACCCTGCATAGTGCCATGTTTGCTGTCCGAACTGGTCTTGTACTTGTTAGTTGTTAGATTGAAAGTAGATTATGTTTTCTGAAACTAGTATCAATGTGTACGATCTCTTCAGCAATATGAAGGCTAAGCATAGGTGCTAAAAAAAATGAAGGCTAAGCATCAGCCGCACGAATTGTTTGTCCTTTTTTCCCCTTCTAGGGATTTTTCTCTGGTGTCAGACCTGTGCCATTGCCCCTAGTGTTGTTTAGACTCTGAACGGCGGTTTACCCGCTTGACCTTCGGTTTCTTTCAGCGCCTATATTCTCTCTGCGCCTCACGACCTCTGCATTTATGGAGCACTACTATCTGCAGTCCACGCCAAAAAAATAGAACCTGCCATTGCCAAGCTTGGCCGCTAGGTTCCTCGAACCCGTCCCCTTCGAATCCGTCCACGCTACCTTCTCTTGTTTCCGCCAATGGAGGCTTGGAGGAAGGCCGCCCTGTGCCGTGCCCTCCTGGTGCTCCTCGTCGTCGCCGCCGCCGGTGACCTCGCCGCCATGGTCGGGTTTTTCCCGTGATCTCGTGCCGTTTGTGAATTCGTCTCGATCTTCTCGCAGGCGCGGCGGTGTCGACCGCGCAGGGCGACCACTGCTGGAAGGACGACGACCACCACCCGATCTGCGTCACCGAAGACTGCAGCATGACCTGCAAGGATCACGGCCACGAGGACGGCCGCTGCAACTGGACGGCCTGCTGCCCCACTGCCAGCGCCAGTTGGCGAACTGCAATTAGACGGGGCTTGGCCGGCGCGGCACGGCTGCCCCGATTGGTGATTGCCTCGTCGGCCGGTCGACGAGCTGCTAGCTGCGGCCTCGCGACGAGCTGCCTGAAGCGTCGACGCACGCATCGATCGCGCACTTGTGTTACCCCTGTGCCGTGCCACTGTCTGTCATGCCATCACAGGCACGTAACTTACCTGATAGCCCTCGGATGCTTCTTAATTTTTTGTTCAGCTATTGGCGCTAGTATTCAGATTTAATCACAATTTTGGAAGTTACACGGCTCAACATGAGAGCAAGGAAATAACAATCAATGACTTTTAGTGGAATCTTTTTCAAAAAAAACTTTTAGTGGAAGGCATCTGGAAGAAAACGGTTTGCAAGTGATTTAGTACGTAGATCTCGATTCGAAGTCAGTTGTACTGGAAGGTATGCTTGTGCCGTAGACCCTGACAAAAGGACACCATTTATGCTGTTAGACTTAAATTGGGATCGAAGATGCGATGCACATGATTATATTTCCTCTGTTTCTAAATTATATATATATATCATTTTAGCATTTCTAGATGTATATTTAAATATTTAGTAAACATTTTAAACCTAAAAATACAAAATGACTTGTAATTCATTAATTTGGAATGGAGGGAGTGATACCACAGGGTATGCCACCCTCCTGTGCAGCAGCCTGCTGAGACATTTCACGGCGAGTGGGCCAGCGCTGAAAGCGCCGTTTCTAGAACCTGTCCTCGAAGCCTTTTGCCTGCGTTCGCCACCATCTGGCACGGATCCAACAGCCTCCAGGAACTTTTTTACCGTGCACGGATCAGCAGGCGGCCGGAGGGGGAAGGGAGCAGTGACTCGGTGAGAAAGAAGCAGCAGCACTGGTGCACCACTGCTCCGTCGCGACAACTTCCAGTGACCGGCCGGGAGCCGCAGCAAAAGGCTGTCGAGCCGCGGCCCCTCCTCCACGCTCGTAGCAGCACGCTGCGTGGTGCGCGGCTGGGCGCAGGGATTGGCAGGAGAGGAGGGATCGCGAGAGATCGCCGGCCGAGCCCCACCACGTGGGTCTTGCGCCCTCGCCGCGCAAGCTCGGGCGCGCCCCAACCAAACGCAAGGCTCCACCGGCAACCGGCGGCGCCTCCGCTCGCTGGCCGATGGCGGGTGGCGACGGCGACCAGGTGGCCGGTGTCGCCGCGCCGCTTGGCCTGCTCCCGTCGCGCGCGCGCGTACAGGTGTGGCGCCTGCCGACTCCATGTGGCAGTGTGCCGTGAGCGTTACTACATGGCTGGCCATTCCATTTTGCTGCCTTCTCGCCATTGTCGTCATCATAACCTGATAGCCCCGCACAGGCACAGATCGGGAACCGGTGCAGATGACGTAAACAGAGAGAGCGCTGCTACAATGCCATTCCGGTTCGGCAGATCAGATTACGATTTACCAACAAGGATCCGACAAAGGGATCGGTCAGTGTCATTTTGAGTAGTCAGAGCATGGAAGCGTAGAGCAGGGGTAAGCAGTAGAAGAATCGCACTACAGTACAAGCATGGGTCCAATCTCCGACCTGGAGCTTTCAGGAGGCTCCAACTAAAATCCCAAAAGGTGCCTATTGGAGAAAAAAGAGGCGCCGTTATCCACTCTATTCTGCTTGCCTTCTTTTCGCTTTTTTCGAATTTTTTCAGCTTTTTTCCTCTCATGAAATACTATTTGAAGTAGCCAAAACCAGCTAAAATCTAGGCTGCCGAACATTGTGCATTGTGCACGCTAAGCTCCAACGGCACTTTTGCCCACCGTATCTCATTCAATTCAAACCCCCGCACGACCGCCCGTCTGAAAAGGAAGGAGCATTGAGCAAGACGGATTTCTTTCTCCGCCTGGGCGCAGCAAATGCTTTGCTACCGTTGCGCCATGGGTACGGCGAGGAGCAGGCTCTTAGGGTGTGTTTAGTTGCCAAAAAATTTTGGCGACAACATTTACAAGGCCTATTAGAAGTATTAGATATAGATAAATTATAAAACTAATTACACGGATGAACGGGAAATCGCGAGACGAATCTATTAAGCCTAATTAATCTGTCATTAGAGGTTGTTTACTGTAGCATGATATTGTCTAATTATGGTCCAATTAGACTTAAAAGATTCGTCTTGCAATTTCACCTGGGGTTATGGAATGGATTTTGTTAGTTATCCGCATTTAATATTACTAATTAATGGTCAAACGTTCGAAGTTACGTAGCGCTGGAACTTTTTGGAAACTAAACAGTGCCTTAACTAAGGAGCAGCAGGTCGCCAACCGTTCAAACTCGCTGACAGCCGCGGCGAAGCGTTTTGAAAGGGAATGGCACAAATGCAGGCATGTACAATCCTAATCCTAACAGTCAATTTGACACAACTACCTTGTTTCAAATTTCACGCAACTACGAGACAGATACACTTCATCAATTATATGTCAACGGGTACTTACTAACTAGTCGCATTTATCTAAGTATCTTTTACTCAAAGTTATTTAGGAGTACTCCGTATCAAACCAAACAACCCCAGATCTGCCTGCAGCAGCTTAGCAAAGAAAAAGAGAAGCCAGAGAAGCAAGGAAACAAATAGCTGTTCTAAATCCTACAGCAACAGCCAGGATTAGAGGCGTTGGTTAGCAAACAAAATGCTAGAAAAACTGCAAATGGCCACATTCATATTTAGCAACCAATCAACACTAGGCTAACGAGTAAGATCAACAGCTACTACACACAATACCCATTTCTTGTCCCAAGTTTGAAACTAGGAGGAAGAAAGCATCCAGTGGAGATCGTGACCTCTCGGATCTGGACCATCAGACGTCCGGCGGCGAGCAGTCGGGGCACCGGACGAGGCCGTTCTCGTTGCAGCCGGCGCAGGTGCGGAAGCCGCCGCCGCCCTTGACGCTGTACCGCTTGTGGCTGCCGTTGCAGCTGCTGCAGAGCACGTAGCGCTCGCCGCCGCACCGGCCGCAGGCGGCCAGGGAGGCGGCGACGGCGCCGGCCACGACGCGGCGGAGCTCGCCGGCCTCGTGGAGGCGGCGGAGCTCGTCGGCGCCGCCGAGGTGGCGGCCGCCGACGAAGACCTGCGGGAGCGTGACCCGCCGCGGGGACGCGAGGCGCGGGAGGAGCGCCGAGAGCTCCTCGAGGTAGCGCGGGTCCATGGCGAGGTCGCGCTCGTCGACGGAGACGCGGAGCCCGCGCAGGATGGCGCGCACGGCGCGGCAGTCCTCGTAGGTGCTGCGGACCACGTGGAGCGAGGTGAAGTAGAGCACGACGCGGCGGTCGGCGCCGGCGCCGGCGGACGGCGGCGCCTGGAGGGTGCGGAGAGCGCGGAGGGCCGAGGCCGCGACGCGGACGCGGTGGAAGACGCGGACGGTGGAGGAAGACGGGGAGCAGGGAGCGGCGGGCGGCGGGGAGGGCGTGGCGGCGTCGGAGAGGAGCAGCGCCTGGAGGTCCTTGAGGGAAGGGGACGAAAAGGACAGGCGCGGGGAGGCGGCGGCGGCGACGAGCGCGGTGGAGGACGAAGAGGAGGTGGAGGTGGCCGAGGAGGGGGAGGTGGAGGAAGGGCGCGTCTTCACCCAGGGCAGCCACATGGGGGAAGATGGGCAGGCCGGGCGGAGGCCGGAGATGGGGACGAGGCGGGGATTTGTTCGGTTTTTCAGGTTGGGGGCGGAGGAGAGGGGGGAGTACGCGGCGGCCGGGTTGCTGTTGCTGTTGTGGCCCTCGAGTTTTTTTGGCATGCTCTGTTTTTGCGCTCGGATTTCAGGTGTTAGGTTTGGGATTTGAAGGGGAGTGCTGTTTTCCATTTGAGCCCTTGAAACTTGCAGGTTTCCCCTTTCACACGGGGAGGAAATCTTTTTTTTACAGTATAGAACATGAAAATATTTCCGGCCTTTGAAACTTGTAAACAGAGGCGGATCCAGGGCCTAGGGACTGCAGAAGCCTGGGTCTCGCTTGCGCAACCCCTGCCGTAGCATCACGCCACCATGAGTTCTCTCCTTATTCCTCTAGTTGCATTGGAGGTGGAAAGTATCAAATTTTCCGGGTCTTCTTCTCACGCTCGATTCTTGGGTCCACCAATGTAAGAACTTGTAGGGGATTATTTTTCACTTGAACCTACTACGTCTGACGCATGTGGTACGCTCTCTCGTTTAATTGTTTGGTATACGATCCTAGGGGTACATCGATTCTAGTATAAAGAAACATTTTTTCTTCTTATGTTTGGCAAGTTTAGAGTACCTTTGGTAAGGACATCAAGGACAGAACCAACCCAAAGCTGACATAGCTTAAAGCAACAAAGTCAACTTGGGAGCCTAACTTGATAAATTAACTAGGGTAAACAGTGCGGAAGTGCGCACGATTTGCTTTTCCCCGATTTGCGCACATTATTGGTTGTAATTTACATAAGGTGGGGGAGAAAAATTACACGAAACACATTGAGCGATGATGCACAAAGCATATACTCCCTCTATTTCAAATGCATAGCAAATACTATGAATCTAAAAAATTCAAAATGAACTGTGCATTTAGAAACGGAGAGAGGGCAAAGCAGCAGACAGTTGCATCATCTTATCTACGATGTATTGACGATGCACTACAGGTGTTTGGCGCATGCCATAATATGTTGCATATAAAAACGTGTCGCATCATGTACTCTTATTATTTTTTACTTTAATCCAATTACACATAGCTCTTCTAGGTATCCTTAAAAAAACAATGACGACCCTCCACTAATATTTGTCAAACCTTTTCACCAGATCTGATGGGAAAATACAAAATAGGGCTCACAGGGAGAATGCGAGGAGCGGGAGAGGAGGGGGCGCGGTGGCCGGTGCTGATTCGCAGAAAGCATGGCCCAGCGTGTGCGTGTCTTCTCTCCATTGTTTACACAGGGAGCAGTGATCAGTGTGCCCCTGCTGTTTCTTAATGGCAAACATGTGAGCTTAGCTTCGCCATCCTCCCCTCCATCCATTCAATATTTCAGTCCAAACCCCACCACACTGTCCCGGTGCTCGTGGGTCACCTTATCCGTGTGCCTGGCATTGAAGCCTGGAGTGGGGCGTGCATGAATCAAAACCTAATCACAGAACTGAGGGATGTTAGTGAAAAGAGTTGAAGTCTTGTCAAATCCTAATCGTGTGGAGCACTCTTCTATACAATGATGTAATTTTCCAAATTTGCACTACCTGTCTACCTTGACACGCACCTTGCGTCCTCATTTTCTTTGCACTGCTTAGCTGTAGCCTTGTAGGAGTACTATGGCATGCTTGCTCAGGCAAGGTACTCCTCTCATTCTCTCATTATGGGTGTATACTCTTCTCCGGCACCGTACGACACCGACTCATGGCATGTTGGCTTTACCGGCAAGCATAAGAGTCCGTTCGGCACTGTGAAATTATTGCGTGTCTCCGTCTCCGCGTACGTGCAGTAGCGCAATCGACGAAGCAACAGGGGCATGCGCGCTGCTGCCCAGAATTTTTGTTTTCACATGGAATTCGTCGCCCTTCTTTTGTCTGGGATTTCCAGCTTCTTCCCTGAACCGCCTCTGCAACGGCCGTCAGCTGGCAACTAACGAACTGCCGCTGCTGGAAGAGAATGCTTCGAAGCAACGGGTGATCAATGGTGAACGGAGAGTGAGTGGCAACTGGCAACCAACAGCAGGGAGCAGACGCTGTTAGTTTGACACGGCTGTTTTTCTAGTTCCAACTTCCGGGAGGTACGTACTGTCGATTTTGAAGCACGCAGAAACCAAGGACAGTCTTGCGCGAGCGCGAGGTCACCACCGGACATGGGTTTAATTGGGAGCTGGAAAGGCGTGCTTACTGCCCGATTCAGTTGCATTGACCATGGGTTCCACAGAAACAACAGCACGCGCACTTTGATGGCCATGGCCTCCTGGTCCCTGCCGCCACCGGCCACCACCATGTCAAGGAAAAGGAAGAATATGCCGCATGCTCCGTCCACGCGACGGTGGGTGCCGGGAAAGAGGAAAGGCTGCGCGCACTGCAAAGGCTGCCGTGAGAGTTGAGACGCTGTGCTAGTGTGCTGTGCACAGAGGCTTGGACCTCACGTCCTCACCCTAGTCACCTTCGCGAACATCATGCGGCGGGTGCAGATGCCGTGAGATTATTTGGTGGCGAGCAGTCCTGGCCAAAAAGAGAAGTTGACTCGACCTCGCTTTTGCCAACCAAAACATGCCACGGGCATGTGCTGACGCTGCTGTGTGCTGCCTGCCGCCGCCAACGACTCGGATGACCTAATTCTTCGCGGGACATCGCGGTCGGCCAGCAGATTGGGAGCGGGTACGTCTTCAGCCGTGAGGTTTCCATACCATACAGTCATACAGATACAGGTGCTGGTGGGGTGGCGGCCAGTGCCAGAACCGGGGAAATTATGGAAGATGCCGAGTCCTGACGCGTCACTTTGCTCCCAAGTTGTCGGGTCTAACCTATCCAAGCTGACCGGCAATGCTTTTGATTCACAACCTATACTGTAGGATGGAGCGAGTGCTAGTAGGGATTACTTACCTTGTTGATGCAGCAATGCCACTCTTCGATCTCTTGTTAAGCAATAACATCACTGCCCTTTGGGAGGAACGAGACTGTTTGCAACCACTGGTCAGACAGCTCCTCCTTTGCAGTCTGCTGCACACTCTGCTGAAGTAAAAGTTCCCGGCTGCAGGAGAAAGGCCCATTTGCGGGAGGTGGATCGATCAGCCCAAGCTGAATGCGGCCTGCAAATTCATAGCCCACCACGTCGTAGCTCATCGACTGAATGAAGTTCTGAACCGAGAACTGTAATGCGGTGGACGGAACAGTTAAGCAGAAATTCACCTTGTCGACTCCCTATATACTTCTGACCGGCTGAGATACATCATCAATGCATGTAAATGATGCTACGGGTAAAAGAAAAAAAAACAAGATATGCGTTTGCCGGGAGTCGAACCCGGGTCTATTGCTTGGAAGGCAATTATCCTAACCGTTGGACTACAAACGCCTTGATGTTCGAATTCCTCATTATACCAAAAGTAACCACTGTAGAGAATCCGAAGCGTGTCTCATCTGCTGTCCGGTTCTACCCTACCCTGTAGATAACGTGGGGATTGGGTCTAACTAAACTCCGAGCTTGCAGATAAGGTCATGACACGCTCAGATTTCTATCCCGTAACTCTGCTACGGAATATGCTGAGCTGGATCGACAGTCGTCTGTACATTTTTTTTTGTTAGACCAAGCATTTCATGGAGGCAGAGTTCTACTGCTGCCACATGACGCACGGTGCATAAAAACGAGGGGGTCAGAGTTGTTGCCTAGCGCCAGGAGGGTATTTTCCTGCACCCGACCGGGCCTGCGCAGGCACGTCTCGCCAAGCCGCGCGTATTTGTGCCGCGAGATGCCGGAGGGAGCGCGCACAGGCCGCGGACGCGGCCAAGCCCCCTCCTTTGTGCGGATTCGTGCGCGACAAACGCCAATGTGAAGGGGAGCGCGTCGGCACATGGCTGCCTGCCTGCCTACCCGCGGCGAGGGAGGCGACGCCGGCCGGCCGCGCGAGGAAGCGGTCCGGCCGGGGCAAGGTCACGAGCGCACTGTAGTCAGCCGTGCGCGCTGGCTGCTTGCTCCCCCGGCGTGACTCGCCACCCGTTCTGAGTGGGACGTTTGCCCGGCCGCTCGCGTGTTCGTACGGGGCGCCCGGGCCTGCTGCGATCGTAGCGCTGCTCCGCTGCGATGCTCCTGCTCCATCATTCCCCGATGGTCCCACTGCTTATCATGCAATCCAGGGCCACACGGATCCGTGGAGCCTGCACGGGACTACAGGCACAGCTGTGTTCATGCATGAGAGTTACTAATCTGGTATGTCTTATGAGCATGAAATAAGTGTTACTAGTTTGGGATGAAAACGAAAACGGTAATCTTCGATTACCGGGAATCGTTTTCGAGATTTTACCGAGATTTTGGCTTATACGGAAACGAAATCGGTTACCGAAAATCCGAAAACGAAAGTAGTAGTTTCTTCCGGTACCGAAAACAAAAAAGATTTAGCCTCCTTCCGATCATTTTCGAGAAATACCGTATTTAGCAGGTAATTTACCACCGATATTACCGTATTTGAGGCCCCGCCCAACATCTCTTTCCCTAGGCCTGGCCCAAATTACCTCTGCACCCTATCCAACCCTAGCTGCCCAGCTGCCATCCCCCACCCTAGCCTCCCGACTCCCTCAGTCCCTCGCCAGTCACCGCCCCCTCCAGACCTCCGCCGCCCCCTGACTGGCCGACTCCCGTGACCGCCGGTCCGCCGCTCGCTAGCCGTCACCCCCCTCGGCCCTCCAGCCCTCCGCGGCACCGCGCCCCTCCTCCAGCCTCCCGTGAGGCCGCGACCCGCCGGCCGCCTCCTCCTCCTCCAGCCGTGGTGGTGACGCCCATCGCCCCCTGCGGCCCTACGCCCTCGGCCCTCCAGCCCTCCGCGGCACCGTGTCCCTCCTCCAGCCTCCCGTGAGGCCGCGACCCGCCGGCCGCCGCCTCCTCCTCCAGCCGTGGTGACGCCCGTCGCCCCATGCGGCCCTGCGCCCTCGGCCCTCCAGCCCTCCGCAGCACCGCGTCCCTCCTCCAGCCTCCCATGAGGCCGCGACCCGCCGGCCGCCGCCTCCTCCTCCAGCCGTGGTGACGCCCGTCGCCCCATGCGGCCCTGCGCCCTCGGCCCTCCAGCCTCCGCGGCACCGCGTCCCTCCTCCAGCCTCCCGTGAGGCCGCGACCCGCCGGCTACCGCCTCCTCCTCCAGTTGTGGTGACGCCCGTTGCCCCCTGCGGCCCTGCGCCCTCGGCCCTCCCTGCTGTTCACCGTCCACGTCGTCCAGCGGCGACGCAACACAAGGCTCGGCGGCGCTCGACTCGTGGCTCAGCGGTGCCGGCAATGGCACCAGCAGGAGACGCGTCGTTCCGGGGACGATTGTTGGAACCGCCGGAACCATCAGCACCACAACAGAAGGATGTGACCAGCTCTCAGTCCTCACCGCCGGCAGCAGACGCATCTAGTAAGCTCCCAAATCACGCTCACGTGTTGGAGTAGGTCAGTAGGATCTGCACAGTACTGGATTAGGTGATTAGCTATAGATAACTGATGTAGTGTCATTTACCGCCGAAGATTGGTTACACATTGAACTAAGAAAATTTTATTTGTTTGATAGGTTCACGTAAGAGAGTGATGTCAACTCCTAGTGATGCAAATGCAAGTCAGAGTCTTGGTAATGGTATGTCCGCTTCCTCGGCAACGGCAACACCTGCAGCACCTTCATCTGAGAGAAGTTTAGTACCTAGTGAATCAACTGTTGGTGGTGCTGCTGCCATCAATTTGGATAGTGATAACGATGGGGAGGATGAGAATCAGGATTAGCCTGCAGCTAAAAGGGTAAAGAAGAGCACATCTGAAGTATGGAATTACTTTGACAAGTACACAGTGACAAAGGTGGTGGATGGCAAGCTGGAAGAACAGGTTTGGAGAAAGTGCAAATTCAAAAGGTGTAAAAATAAGACCAGCAAACATAGAGCCGAGGGCAGATTTGGAACAACTAGTTTTTGGACCCATCTTCTTAATTACCACAGCATTAAGAAAGGACAGACATATCTCACAACAAAAACTGATGATGAGACCGGCATCGTTGTTGTTAAACCTTACAAGTATGATCAAGAGGCTAGCTTGAAGAAGTTCTATGAGGCAATGATTAATGGGTTAAATCCATGCGTCCCAATTATCCTTTGAAGTGTCGTGTCACTGTTAGAAAGGAAATAATGGAGTATTATTTGGCTGCAAAGGACAAGTTGTATGCATACTTCAAAACCATTGACAGCCGCTTTAGTGCAACAATGGACATGTGGACCAGTATCCAGAATAAAGGCTATATGTGTCTCACTCTTTATTGGATTGATGACAACTGGAAAATTCAGAAGAGGATCATCAATTTCTTCCATGTTGAAGGGCGACATACCGGTCAGAGGCTGTCTTCCATGTTGAATTTCTTCCATGGTATGCGTGTGATTAGCCTTTGTTGTTGCTGTTAAGGCGTCAACAGTGCAGTGTGAGGAATTTCTAAAGTGTGCTACATAATGTGGGTTCGAGACAAACCCTTCTCTGTCACTTGATGTTAGTACAAGATGGAATTCAACATTCCTAATGTTGAGGGATGCTCTTTATTACAAATTTGCCTTTGAGAGGCTCACTTCCATTGACCGGCGCAGGTATGGTAGTATTACACCTTCAGCTTATGAATGGGACAAGACGCAGATTTTGCTTCCCTTATTGAAAAAATTCTATAAGCTTACATAGATATTTTCACATAGATATTTTCTGGTACTTCATATCCAGCAGCAAACCTGAGGTTTTTGTGAAATACTAGTAGTGAGCGAGAGCAGTGTAGATTTTTCACTGGGAGAAGTGCCAAGAGGTAAAGTGGTCATCAGTAGTGATCTCACGTTCTCACTGGCCTAGGTTTTCGCTTTACGAATGGCGCAACGGCAATGTGTTAACTGAAGACGGTCAGAAGCAGCGATGAGCCTGCTCACACAAAGGCACGCGGTCCGGCGCAGAAGATCTACATTCCCTCCGCGCCCATCCAGCGTGACATCAAAAGCGTCGTCCTAGGTCGGCTAGCCAGCCACCATTCCATGCTGCCTTCCACTTCCACCGCTGCCCCATCCCGCACTCGCTCCTTTCCTCCAGCAGGCAGCAGCTCCGCTTCTTCCAAGCAATGGCCGCGGCGGAACCAGCCTCCTCGGCAGCATCCGCGCCAGCCGCTGAGCGGCTGCTGGAGGTGTCGGAGGAGGAGGTGGTGATCGACTTCAAGCCCGACGCCAAGTGCCGCGCCGACCTCCGCCTCCGCTCGCTGCACCCGACCCTCCCCGTCGCCTTCAAGGTCCAGACGTCCTCCCCGCTCAAGTTCCTCGTCAGCCCGCCGCGCGGCGCCGTGCAGCCGCTCTCCTCGGCGGCCCTCCGCGTCGTGCTCCGCCCGCAGGCGCACCCGCCGCCGTCGTTCCCGCGTTCCCGCGCCGACCGCTTCCTCGTCCTCTCCTCGCTCTCCGCCGCGCACCTCGACGCCGCCACCAGCGGCACCGACGACACCGGCGGCGGCGTCAGCGCCGTCCGCCTCCGCGTGTTCTTCGGCGGGCCGTACCTGCTCCGCCTGGCCGCGGACGCCGGCGACGCCGCGGCCGTGCGCCTCATCCTGCGCCGGCAGCCGCACCTGCTGCCGTTCCTCGAGCCCCAGCCCGCGGCGCCCGACGCCGCCGAGCAGTGGGCGCCGCTGCACACGGCGGCCGCAAGGGGGGACTGCGGGGAGGTGAGGCGGCTGGGGCCCGAGGCGCTGGCCGCGCGCGACCGCGAGGGGAGGACGGTCCTGCACGCCGCGGCCGCGGCCGGCGAGGCGGAGGCGGTGGCCGTGCTGGTGGACATGGGCGCCGACACTTCGGCGGCCGACGCGCGCGGGAGGACGCCGATGGACGTGGCGCGCGAGAAGGGATACGTAAGCGGCTTGATCGAATCTACCTGCTTGTCCTTCTTACTGTCCTCTACCATACTACACTCGCGCAGGGAGTTCAGATGCCGCTTCTTGGGTAAATCGCATATACTAATCCGTCACTAACGAACACAACACGAGAAGAGACACAAGGAATCCTGGACCAGATGGAGCTTGGCTTATGCGAGCCGCGTCGCTGTGCTCGTGAACGCATGATAGGAGTAGGACGACGACGAACGATAGGAAATAGCTAGTGCAATGCCGTTGTTGTTTTGTCCAATAATGTAACGGCACGCTGTTGCTTGTTCTGCTGGGTGCAGCAAGAAGTGGTGGACGTGCTGGAGCGGTGGGAGCTGGTCATGACGGCGGCGAGGCGCGGCGACCTCCAGAGCCTCGAGTCCCTGCTGGGCAAGCGCGCGGGGGTCCGCGGCCGCGACCAGTACGGCCTGACGGCGCTCCACCTGGCGGCGATCAAGGGACACTGCGACGCGGTCGCCTTGCTGGCCGGGTCGGGGTGCATGGACATCGAGTGCGAGGACGTGGAAGGGCACAGGCCGCTGCACCTCGCCGTCGAGGGCGGCCACGCCGAGGCCGTGGAGCTGCTGCTCGACATGGGCGCCGACGTCAACGCCAGGACCAGGCGCGGGGCGACGCCGCTCCAGATGGCGGAGGCCATGGGGTACGAGGCCATCGCTCAGCTCCTGTGCGGTAGGGGCGCGGAGGTGGCCGCTGCGCCGGCGCTGTGCGTCGCGTCCTCGTCTTCGTCGTCCATTTCGTGCGCCTGACCTTGCTGGGCTCAGTTCGCAAATGTTCCAAGGACACGATACGGCACTGTATAGTCCACTGATGTGTTTGTTCTGCTTTACTGGAGAGTATATCATGCAGTGTTAGCAGCAGTTGCAATTCTTTACATGTTGACATTATGCTGTTTATGTAGGAAAAGCATTTACTGTTCTGATTCATTCATCATATTATTCCAGTTTAAAAGCATACAGGTAATAGCATTTCGCATAACTTGAAACAAGTTAGCCACCTACTGTAGTTTGTGCGGACTAACCAGTTCATCCAAATTTAAGTGTAGCACAAATGGAAAAGAGTTCAAATAGCACAAGATAAGTATCCGAATTCTGCAAAGATTTTGTTCAGTAAAAGAGCAACTGAAGTAGACTTTGCTCAATGACGTAGTTTGCAATTGATTTTGTAACCTTATTATAAATAGGAAAAAGTCTAAATTACTCCCCTCAACTATATTCAAGGTCCGGATAACCTCCTAAACTATCGTTTGGTTCATTTTACCCCCAAACTATCTTCTTTGATTTAAATTACCCCCTAATATAATTTGACCTTTTCATTTCTCCATGCATAGGTGGAGTTTTAAGTTGAAATTTTACAAGATGATAGTACAAGTCATAAACATGTTATAAAAAATACATCATAATTTTTATCATTATTTTGATAAAAAATAAATATGGCTATGGTGAAAGTGAACTAAGCACTCTTCCCGTACTACCTCGAATGTCATAGCGACAACTCAAAGCTGTGTTCTGTTGGACTATACTACTACTCATCAAAATACATGATTTACTCCACAAGTTCCCTACTCCAGTTTTAAGACTACAACTTTCCTAATCGTGACAACCAGCATTGCGATGATTTTTCTTTGTTTTCTTTAGGTGTATTAATTCCACTCTCCGAACACCATGTCCTGGAAAATGATGGAATAGGAGCAGCTTCTTCCTGGATCGGATAAATGCATAGAATCAAACGTCAAATAGAACAATAACCAGTACGATTAATGTTTTCAATCAGCAGTAGGGCAAACACTGAAATACTTACCAGAAAGCACTAGGCACTTGCACCGAGCCACCAAGTCAGAGAATAGGACACTATGCCAGCTTTTTTATACAGGAGTTAGAGGGAAGCCACGGCTTCAGGATTAACGCAAGGTGGCCTCTTTGCATTGTAGTAAAAATGGGCAATCATTTGAACTAGCTCCTCTGCGGTCCTTATCTCTGTAAAATGACCAGTGTGAAAGACAATCGCATTATGACCCAGTATCATTAACAAAAGGGTGCTGAAAGCAGAGGTGGTGAAAAAGGTCGCAATTTATTGATCGCCACCTTATTTTCAACAATAAACCTCATACTGAACATAATATAACACCAATGCTGTTGAATTTTTCTTTGTCAAGGGACTTAATATAATATAAGTTCTTGGGGACTTCCTTTTCAAGGAAAATAGATTGGGAAACAGAATAGAAATGGTGGGATCTGCTTGTCATTTTGACATAGAAGAGGGAGGGGATAGCTCTGCAGATAATGTGGCCAGAAGCTGGACTGATGATTTGATCCTCTCCACGACCCATGGTATGGCATCCACGCCAGTGAGGCGTATTAATAGGGAACTCCTGTACCTGATCGAGTACAGAAGCAGAACTATGCCCATCTGAGTTCCTCTATTCTTCTCTGTATCTTGAGGTGCCCATGACAAAAAAAAATCCTCATCCTGATCAGGCGCTGCTCCAGGAGAACAGTGTGTGCTGCTTGTGTACAGCAATTGTCCTGCATCTGTTCAACGTCTAGGACTGATATTTGGTGAATTCAATCTGATCCATTTGGATTCAATTTGGAAACCCTAAGCCCAACACAGTCCACAAGCCAAATTGATTAGAATCAACGCGAGACCAATCCAGCCAATGGAGTAGAACTGGAAGGACCTTTGGTGTGGAGATGAAACCTTCAGCGATGAAGAAAATGGAGGAACTCTAATGAAACCCCCATTCAGGAGGTCAAGTCACAGATCTCCTTATCTCTCCAACATTGTAATGGGAACTATCTCTTCCTCTCTTATCTCCCAATGGTAACTTTACTGAGTTATCTCTTCCTCTCTTATCTCTCTTAACTCCCAATGGTCCAACATCTACTTCTCTATTTTGTTTCACAATGAAATTGCCATGAGAAGGAAATCCTAAAATCAGTAACTTTACTGAGTTTTCACAATGACAATTCGAGACACATAAGGGGCTGCTAGGTTAGCGTGCTAGTTGGACATACCTTTTTCTCTGTATAAGATCTTGTTTCCCCTAAGGAACAATAACTGTGGACATTCTCTTACTTGAAGTGCATATGCCAGATCTCTCTCAATATTTATATCAACTTTCACAGTCTGAAAACATAACAAAACTTAGCACCTGCACAAATACCAGGGTAAACTTGCCAAATAATCAAAGGTTACTAGTCAAACTCACCCGAGGAGGTAACCGATCTTTAGCATTCCAGTATACCTTAGCAGCCTTTTCCAATTCTTGAAGAAACTTCCAATTGTCAGCAGCCCTGCAAAGCGCAACATTACACATGCAATACTAAACTATAAAATAGTCCTGCAAAGAAACTAATAAAAATTTATTTTTCATGGAGCAGCTCAAAGCATCATAACGAATTTCAGATATTGAAGCCCGTTCATTTGTTAGTCTCAGGGCAGTTCTGAATTTTCACGGCTCGTTGAATTGGCAGTTCACAGACATTGCAGTTACAAAGAGCAAAGCTGAAATGATGCGTGAATTGCATAGTGCCGACAGTTTATGTATCAAAATTAGACAGGGACTAATGATTTATACCTGTTGTAGCGCTCGAAGACTAGGACGACTAGGGGGCTGGGGTGGAATGCGAAGCTCTCCCACTCCAAGCAATTGATTTCCTTGACCCATCCCTCGTCGACCTCCCCTTCCCAATCGATCTCCACCCCGTCCACCGTCACGTTCCTGATCGAATGCTTGTCAAAATACTCCGACGCCCGGATCCCCCACCCGACGTCCGCATCCAGCGGCCAGCTGGGTTCCTCCTCCTCCACCACAGGTTTCTGCTCCTCCTCTCCCAACTCCTCGCCCCCCTCCTCATCCGGGACCTGCTCCTCGTCCTTCCGCTTCAGGATGTCGCCCTTGCCCTCGAGGACCTCGGGGTCGCGCTCCCGGATGGAGGCGAAGACCTGCTCCAGGCGGCCGCGGACGAAGTCCTCCACGGCCACCGCCTCGCTCCGGCGCCCGCGACGCGGCTTCCGGGGCTTGGTCGTGGGAAACCCTGCGTCGGTGGGGTGCTCCGGGTTCCGGCTGCGGGCCTCGTGAGTGGGCTTTGGTGCTTCCGGGTCCGGGGTCGGCTTGGGAGGCCGTGAAGCCGGAGAAGGCGGCGGAGGAGTGGATGAGGCGAAGATGGGTTTGCGGCGCCGGCCATGGCTGCCGCCGATGGGGTTCAAGCTGACGGCGAGGCCCGAGGGTTTAAGGGCGGTGAGGGTGGGGAGACGAAGCATGGCGCGTGGGGAGTGGGGAGAACGGGCACCGAGTGAGCGGCTGCGTTTCGCCGGCCGGCTGCTGCGCCCGCGCGGCCCTGCGCTATCCGAGCGACGGTTTCTACTCCGCCGTTGGGTTGTGCGTGTACACGGCTGTACACCCTTCGTCGATCTGGGCCTAAAGAAGGCCAGGATGGGGCATATCTGGGCCTTTGTTTTAACCCAAGTCTTTCTAGAAAAAATATCAGACAGATTAAGGAAGAAGTAAAATGACCCTGCAGCCCCTACTTATCGGGGATTGATTGAAGTTTTTTTTTTCAATTGTGTCTGAGCACGTATTTTATTAAAAGAAGGAGGAAAGATTGAAGTCTAAAGACCATTACGGAAAGAATTGGTTACGGAACGTGCATGGCTGCATACGGGTTTGTCGAGGCCGCCACCAACTTGTTTTCCTCCAAAACAGGATGATTGTGTCCGTCTAAACAAAGCGAAAACACGATAATGGTCTGCATCGCTCTGCAGCTGCAACCCTAATCCTCTGCAGTCTGCCGTGATGTTGTCCACTTCCCATCAGACGTCGAAGGCCATGTCGATGAACAGGCGCAGCGTGTCAGAGCAACGCACTTGGGCTCGCCGGAGCTGCCATCAGGTCAGGATCAGCCGGCGTCAGGAACTTCGGTCTCAGGCAGGGGCCGGCAGCTCGATCGGCTTCGCCCGGCACGGGGTCAAAACTCTGATGCGCCGCGTGCCCACCGCTGCGCGCCTGTCTGGTCCCCCAATCAAAGGAGCTACTCCAGGAGGCTAGAGGGAGGGATAACTCATTTGCCAACAATGCTCGTCAGAGGGGTATAGGCCATGGCTCAAGTGACAAGTCGGAGTACGGGTTACTTAAGTTCAGCAACAGGTATTTTTCTATAAAATAATTGAATATATATACAACTCCTTTTAAAACGTGTTAGCAAAATACTAGATTGACAAGAACATGATGAGTTTTACCTACCGTGTTCGATCCAGTTTTGCTCGAGTTGGGTGCCATTATGATATCCTTAATGTTTCCCCGATCCTACTCAGACGAGTGTTGGTTTTGAAACAACTATTTGTGTATGCAGCGTCTCTAGCATCTCATTGTGGTATATGGAATGAGCCAAGTGATGGTTGAGGCTAATTATAACTACATTGAGTTGTAAAAGGGCGTGAGGGGAATGTGAAAGCACATCAAACTTGTAGGTGTGAGAGATTGTATGGAATTCATATGTATCTTGGTACTTGAAAATCTCCCAAGTTGCAAATGAATGTATACTTTTGCAGTTTGCCCTAATTTTCAAGAGGGGTATTCATTTAAAGATTCTCTAATTTGAAATGAACTTTATATGCAGAACTCACAAGTCACAAATTATCTTTCTATGAAGTAATATACAAGAGAAAAAACAAGGAAGAAATTATAAGCAATGGAGAATTGTCGATAATTTTATTGCTAATTTTGAGTTTTGTCAATTATCTTGCCATTTTTGTTTGATATTCTTTGACAGGATAGAGAGTCACAAAATATAACTGACAATTTTTTAAATACAATGCTTCTTACATTTTTCATATTGATCGAATATATCATAAATATCTAAAAATATCCAAGTTTAAGTATTTCTGGCGTAATCTACCCTTACTCCCTCTTCCAATCTTCCTCATCATTAATACTTAGTTTCCTTACTTGCGCTAACGTAACTTTGGTGTTTGAAAATTCATTTAGGTGTGAATTGCATCAATGTAATCTTGGTGATTGATCGGGAGGGGGAGTATCCAAGGTAAATTTAGAGAAAAAAACATTCTCTTTAAATCCGCTTATTTCCAAGACTTCCTCTTTTATGACTTGAACAAAGATACATCCTGGTTGTGTTTCCAAACCTAGAAAACAGTCAAATATTCATATAGACAAGGAGATGGGTATAACAAGGACGGGAGAGTGAGGAAGGTAAAAAAAACAGGTATAAGAAATATCCAATAAATTATAGACTAATTATTAAATAAATGATATGCATGCATGGCTGTAATTATTGATGGAATGACATAAATATACATGAAGAAAATTCATGTGTTGTGAGCGTCTGCGTCTGTACTGTGTTTCTAAAAAAAGATAATATGTAGTTATGGTGTAGGGTCTGGAACACCAGAATTTTTTTCATCGTGTGTTTCACGTGCCACGTACATCATGTGCATACAAACCACGTAGACGCAAGCAAAAGAGCAGCAAGCAGGATTTTGTTCCGGTGCTGAGGTATAATTGACTAATTGTGATTTGTGAAAGAACAAATCCATTGCTAGTTGACCTTCCACTTGGGGTGTTGATTTATGCTACTGTCTACAGTATCCACCCCGCATGCACTACGTATAATACACGCCACCCGTACGTGGTGTACGTACGTGCGGATTCTTTCGGCATGGACGGGAGCCACCCAGGCGAATGGCCCGTCAGCCTCACACCCCCTTCTCCGCTCTCTCTCCAGTCTACAGTAACATTCATCTCCCCTTCGCTCTCCGGCTCCGCTCCCCGGCTCCCTTCCCTTTCCAACGTCCCATCTCGATCCACCCCGTCGCGGCCCCCGGATCTCTGCTTTACCGCACCCCGCACCCCGGTGCGCGTCCACTCAGCGCGATCGCCCGCTCCATCCATCGATCGATCGCTCGCTGCGCTTCTGATCCTTCGTTCTCCCTCAGTCGTCGTCGCTGGCTCGCTTCATCGCTTGCTTGCCAGCTCCTCTCCTAGCTAGCTGCTTGCATGAATCCGTCCGGGCCTGGCCCGTCGTCGGTCGTGGGCGGAGGAGGAAGCGACGGTGACGCGGCGGCCGTGGCGCCGCAGCAGCGGCCGGCGCAGCTGAGCAGGTACGAGTCGCAGAAGCGGCGGGACTGGAACACGTTCCTGCAGTACCTGCGGAACCACCGGCCGCCGCTGACGCTGGCGCGGTGCAGCGGCGCGCACGTGATCGAGTTCCTCAGGTACCTGGACCAGTTCGGCAAGACCAAGGTGCACGCCGCCGGGTGCGCCTACTACGGCCAGCCCGCGCCGCCGGGGCCCTGCCCGTGCCCGCTGCGGCAGGCGTGGGGCTCCCTCGACGCGCTCATCGGCCGCCTGCGCGCCGCGTACGAGGAGAGCGGCGGCACGCCCGAGTCCAACCCCTTCGCCGCGCGCGCCGTGCGGATCTACCTCCGCGAGGTGCGCGACTCGCAGGCCAAGGCGCGCGGCATCCCCTACGAGAAGAAGAAGCGCAAGAGCGCGCAGCAGGCCGCCGAGCCGTCGTCGAGCGCGTCCACCGGCGGGAGCGGGAGCATCAGCAGAGCTGCAGCTGCGACGGCCGCCGCTCATCAGGCTGGAGGGAGAAGCGCTGCACCGAGCAACACTTGATGAGTACACAGTAGACCTGCAGATCTTGTTTAATTATCGTCTCCGCATCGCAAGATTTGAGCTTTCTACTACTTTTATTTGCTATATATGCTTTGCGTTGCTTCTCTCTCTGCCCATTTCATCCTTTCATAGCTGGGTTTTGGATTTCCCCTTTTTTCTGATTTATTAGGTCAAGTATATGGCTAGAAATTGGAGTAGTATATAGCTGAAAGGGGGCGATTAATCGGTGCAAGTGCAAGTGTGCAACTTAACTGTGTGTTCATGATCTGATACATATATATATTCTCGGTAAAGCAATGAAGATTTGAGGCCATGTTAATGGCTTCCAAGCTAGCTTGCTAATAACATTTGATCTCAGTCTCCCAAGCATTTTTTGTTCCTAACTCGCATCTCATAGTAATACTTGCTTCTAGTTAGCGGATAATTTGCATTTTCGATCTACATGCTATGATGCACCCAAGCACATCATTGTACTAGCTAGTATATACAGTAGCAGCTGTCTATCTTTTCGCAAGCATTTCTTGCGCGTGTTTCTTTGCTGAACGAATTTTTTCTTTGCGTGTGTTTCTTGAGTGCCGCATCTCATTTCCCTCCTGGATGAACGGAGCTGTTCAAATGGGGAGGCATACAGTCACACGACGCCGGCATTGATGGCGGTGCTCCCTCCTTCCCGGGCACGCATGGCGCACGCCCCTGACGGGCGCTACAGTGTTCTTCCCGGCTGCCCTACCTCTCACTGACCCAGTCCTCCCCTCCATCTGACCAGCTGATCAACTCCCATTTACCATGTACGTGCATGCTCGCTCGAGCACAAGTTAGGCGGAGCAGCAGCCGGAGGAGGAGAGAGGTCAGAGGGGCGCGTGCATGTGCCATCAGCTAGCTCGATCTCGTGGCTTTTAATGGCGACGAGAAGGGATGGCCGCATGGGTGGCAGGGAGAGAGAGAGGGAAGCGGGGAGCGAGCGAGCGAGGGATAGCCGGCTAGGCATGAACGCGCGAGGGGATTTGGCCTTAAATAGAAAAGGGCGAGGGGAGGCGGAGGAGATCGATCTGATCCCTGCGCTGGTCCCCGGCCGGCGGACTGGCCGGATGGGACTGTAGACTACGGATCGTCGCAGCAGCGGCAGCACGGAGAGGGAGGGCCCTGGCACGGCGTGCAGGTGCAGGCGCAGCACTGAATCTCTCTGACCACACGTGCACCCGGCTCACTCACTGTCACACTGCCGCCATCTCTTTCTCACGCGCCGCTTGATCCGTGCGTCGTACCTCGCCGCCAGAAGCACGCACCGCTTCCATCTGCCCGTTGCCAGTGCGCGACCGTGGTCCTTCAATTGTGGATTTGCACGCCAAGCGTCCTCTCAACCTCAGCTCTTTTATGCTGTTTTCTTCCCAAGTCTTTTACATACACACACTAAATTTGAACCCTGACGCGTAGAGATAGAGTCATGCAAGTATGCAACCACGACTCCACAATATAATGGTGCTTTCAGTTTCAGGCGAGGATAGACAACTGAATCTCTATAGAGCCTAATAATTAACCACATCCAGTAATCCGTTTCTTGCTGTCTACATGATACGATGATGAACATTTCTCGTCTTTCCACGTGACCTCACTGACTGATGAGTGCTTGTATTGCTTTCAGTTTCAGATAGCGAGGACGAAGACGAACATTGGCCGGTTAGCGGTCACCACGGGTCTTAGCTTAGCCTTTCTCTCCCTCACTTTGTCAGCAAAGGGCTGTGTGGGACTGTGGGTCAAGCAGCAGCAAACCCTTGCTCATGTCCACACTTGACCTGGGAGGAAATGAGGAAAAGACGACGACGACCCGCGCTGCTACCCGGCCTTCGTGTCCTGTGATCCTGTCCATTCCCAGTAGTATCACCCGGTGCGCGGGGCTCTCCGAGCTCGCGGCGCCACTGTATCCGGCCGCGCAGGGGCATGCACGCCCGGCCGCAACTTGGCTAGCGCTGCCCGCCTGCCGCCTGCCTGCCACCACCGTCTTATTCTTTTCTAGTTTTTTTTTTCTCGCGTCGGTGCCATGCGTAGCCGCTGCTCCGCCGCGCGCGTCCGGCCCCACCGTGGAATTTCACTATAGCCAGCCACCAGCGACCTCCTTATCGATCGATCACAGGCGACCCGTGTTGGATCGTGTCAGGTCTTGTCTGAAATTATTGTGCATATAGACGAATAATAATACTATACCTTCATATATATAGCCTCCCCTGGCTTGCATTGCACCATATATATTGGGCAAGACAAAGGCTTAACCACTGCTAGTACTGTTGGAATCTTGAATTTCTTGCGATTTTTCTGTGTACTATAGTAACTACAGTAGCGCATGCAATCATGCAGCAGGCTCGATCATCACCAGCTTGTCGACGCATTGTCTGATGTAGCATCGATCGATCTTCTATAGCTAGTACTGCTCTAATTCTAAAAAATGTACGCGGATTATTGGCCAGGAGTGCTTCATTATTATATGTTCGATTACTCAATCCTTTCTTTCTTCAGTACGGGAGAATTCTCTCTCTCTCAGGAACGGCATGCATCATTAATTGCATTGGATTCTTCATCAGCGAAGATAGTGTTGCCATTTTATTTATAACCGCCAATAAACTTTTTTGGTCGGATGACATCTACTATTTGTTAGTACTTTGACTGCATCAGCGGTAAACTTAAGGAACTGAATTTATATAACTGTATTTCAGTACTGTTCTCTGATGGTTCTGTTGTAACAGCATAGTATCATCTACTGTTTCTTCTACTTATTAATTCATATTTGAGCATACGTTGGATGCTCTTGTTAGTTCCACAATGGATAATCTAAAGTACATTCTATAATTTGGTGTGCAATAGTGTGGTGGCTTATATAGCTACTGTGTGCTGCTTGCTTTCCTTATTCCATTTTGCTGCCTCCTCATTTTTTCGAGTTCACTGGTGCTTGAATCAATCTCATACCGTACTAATAATGTACATTGCTTTCTTCAAAAAAAATAATTACATTGCAATTAATGTTTCACTATCGATCACTTGTGTGAGCATATATGAGAGATAGTGGTGATGATTCATAGAAGCAAAACAGAAGCTTGCAGCTTTTACACAAGAATAATTATACTGATGTGTGGTCAATTGAACAAAGGAAAAGCACAAAGCTAAGCATTTTTCCTGTTCTTAAAGTTGCTTGAGAAAGGCAGTCTGACCCTACATCTATCATGACGCTCCTTCCTCAACCTATAAATTTAGTAGGATTTCTTGTTAGTCCCGTACACATCAAAGGGTACAGGCCGGCTCCTAGCTTACGATCTCTGAGCTGGCTAAAGTTTTCTTCAAGACAAGGCGGCCAGTCAGCCGGTGTGTCTGCAGAAGCAGCTGGCTTTAATTTCATACCTTGCTTGACTTTTATTAGATGGGTAGTTTAAAGTATATATTTACTAGTAATTGTTTGCAGTATAACTAGTTAATAATTTTGATAATTTCCTTGTCAAGATTCTTCAGTTAGAAAAGAAAGAGCGACTAGATAGCTTTAGATTTTACTAGAATTTTAATGACAGCTTCACCCGACTCAGAAATTAGTGTCAGCACACAAATAAATATATATAATAATATTATTAAGATCACAAGTTAGGTGTGCTTATGCTGATTTTGCAAGCAACCTTATTTTATGATCGTTTTTGTTTGCCTCTAATCAACAAGGACCTCCATCTTTTTGGTCAAAAGATTTTCATTTAGGAGATAACCATGGCACACGGATATGTGCTCAATATTCCAGAATAAATTAATTTTATGGGCAGCCTCTATTCACTTCACATTTCTGCAGCCTTATCTGCATACCACGCTTTTAATGTACAATTTATGCAGCCTTTTCTTTTATGATCACTGAGGGTAAACAAGCACCTCTATATATCGCCGTGGCTATATGTTGCTTATGCGACAAACCACGAAGCCATCACCGGAAGCAGTCCACGACGGCCCAACAGGCCGTCTTCTTACTCGAGCACGGCGCGGGGGCGGCGAGGCGCGGCGCAGCGGGAGGCGGCCGGAGGCGGCGGCGGTTCGAGATTAGGGAGGTTTGGGTTTCGGGGTCGGGGTTGCCGGGGGCGGCTGCTCACCGCTGGCCATAGAGGGAGGGTCGGCTGCAGCAGGCTGGCCTGGCGGAGGAGGTGGGTGCGGGGGCAGCGAGGCCGGGCGGCGGGAGACGGCAGTTGGGCCAGCGCCAGGGCAGGGGAGTGGTGGATGGAGGCTGCGGCGGTGGTGGGAGGCGGCCGGCGCGAGCGGGCTAGGGTCCCGCCGGTGGGGTGGGGAAGGGTCTGGGCAACGGGCGGCGGACGGTGGCGGACGACGCTCAGGAGGATGGAAGAACCGAAGAAGAAAGGGTGAGGGAGGAGAGAAATGGTCGTTGTGGGCCGCTGGCTTCAGGTGATGGTTCCACGAACCATCACCTTAAGCGATAGCCAGTTGCGCCCTCTATATATATCATAATTTTTTGTAATTGTATGTTTAGTTCCACTTAAAAGACTTCCATTCATAATATATATGGAAATCTGTTTGACAGATGTTCATGTTTCTTCGTTCCTTCATCATTTTAATGCACGGGACAGATCCATTTGACAAATGCTTGACCAACTTGCTTGACCATAATGTGGGAAACACATTAGATTATGAAAAGAACTGTACTGTTCAACTATTTATACATTAATAGATGTAATTCAACAAGTGGTCATGCTCCATTAATTTGTAATCCTGGAAGATTTTTTTTTTAGGTGCTGACAAGCATATAGTTCATGGCCAGTAAAAATTATTCCTTGACTACATAGGATTACTATCAATTTTTGTACCTGATATCACTTACGGTTCTCAAGACGTACTGTCTGTTAGGAATGATGCTCTGAGTATAATTGGCATGCAATAGCTATTAAGGAAATTATGAATATGTACTGAAATAGAAGCAAAAGGTCGGGACTTTATCTTTTTCTAAAAAAACTAAAATAAAGCACACTTCTTTTTTTGCCCCTCTCCAAACCCTAGACCTCCCATGGATGCGCTCTACAGTGCATGCCATTTATTTATTTGTTGCTCCCCTTCAGAACCATGGCCAGGTAACAACATCAGAAAGTAATGCCTGGCAGTAAACCTTAATGAATTATTATTTTGGCATCCCTAAATGTAGTTTTGTTTCATTTCAAACGAATTCAAACTGTCTTGGACAAAACATCATCAGATAGTGGCTATGGTGAATACACTACTAGAAAAAAGACTTATAGTACCGGTTGGAAACGGCCTTAGGCACTGGTTTTTCCAACCGGTACTGCGAAGCCGAGACCTATGGCCTTGACCTTACGCATCGGGTAAAACAATCGGTGCCTAAGATTTTTTTTTATACCGGGTAAATGTTTCACCCGGTACCAAAGCATTTTTATTCAAAAAAATATATTGCACCCCGGAAGAGGCCCGCACAAGTCACGCGATTTTCACGCGAAATACGCGCACGTGCAGTTGCCGGGATTATTTTTCACCCTCTTAGCTCGTGCGTACCTCTCCTACCATCTCACCTACACAACACTTGTGATAGAAAGAGAGATAGTTGCTTTTTAAAGTAACTGGTGGTGGACCCTTAGGTACCGGGTGATAACATCAACCGGTACCTAAGGCTCCCTAGACATTTCCATCCACCCCAAAGGTACCAGAAGGAAGGTGACCCGGTACTTAAGCAGGGGTGAACATTTGGCATGTTTTCTAGCAGTGACAATATATTCAGCTCGAAATTATACATGCTGTCCTTGACACAAGAAAGTCGAAATATTTTCCTACCACACTAGTACACTAGAGACATATATTTATTATAACAGAATCATTAGTACAAAGTGCCATCAAACTCCGTAATTAGCAGGTAGCATGCATTATGCTTCCTTTAGTGCATCACATCGCCCGGGCACTCAATATCTCATTATTTTACTCACATTCTGTGGTTGTTTCACTGCAAGCGTGTACGGATCACTTTAAGCCTACAGAACTAGACGAATATAGATATCATCAGTTAGCAGGCAAATGGTCCATAGAAAAGATGTAAGCATCAGAGCAAAGGAGCTCAAGTGCGTAGAAATATTTCGCTCTTAAGAAAAGTGTCTGGAATAATTTTGTTGAAGCATGCATCATCATATCCATCTCTTTCCTCGCGTTACACGCATGCCAGCTTCAAATGATTTCTGAGGCATATGAACATGCTTCTTATATTATGCTATTTAAATCAACTTATGAGTTATTAAGTGTTGCTCTTAACACTCAATGACAAATCAAATTTGGAGGAAAGCTTTTATTTCTTATAATATATCACTGCTGTTCTAAATGCTCAAGTACCCGCTGTATTATTATTATTATTATTATTATTATTATTATTATTATTATTATTATTATTATTGAGCATATAAACACATAAACAAAAGTGCCAACACAATCGATGTCCAAGATATTGACAAATACAGCTCCATGCGCGTGAAGTTGATTTATGCATTATAGTCAAAAGCTACATATGAACTTTAATTCAAAACTAGTCTATATATAGCGTAACTACAAAACTATAAATAGCTAGGAGCCTAGGAGTAGGTGTGATCGATTAAGGTAAATCTTGATATGAGCATTTTACCAAACACAAAGTTGATAGAGCTGTTGTGCAGGATGTGTTTACTCAAAGCCGACTTCATTCATTATTTATTCCCATTAACACTGCATCGGCAGAGACCGGCTCGATTCAGAAATCAGAAGATCAAATGTAACACCCTAGCATCGCACCCAAGCGACATAATACATACAGTGTAACCATGGCTTTGAGTTGTTCAAGGATCAAGGCTTCGAGAAGCCATGGCTTCTTTGGTCAGGGTCGTCGTCGTACTACCTTGCTACAGCTGGAACGCATGTGTGACAGATCTCAGCACGTACTGTGCTACAATGGGAGTGCCGACTGGTAGCCAAAAAGCAGAGCTACGTGCATGCTATAGTGCGCTGCTGGAGGAGACCGGGACTCCGGGAGTACTCTATGTTGGCAAGAGCACTTCACGCATATGCATGCACAGTAGTCTGCGTGCTTCAGCTAAGCCCTAGAAAGAAATAGGTGGGTCTTTCGGCTATCAGCTGGTGAGCTCCGATGAGCTAGCTGGAACGTACGTATAAGAGAGGTTAGGGCCCTGGCACCGTCTTTGAAGTTTGAACGCGTGCACACGGTACATGGCCGGCCGGCTGGCCTGATCCTGATAACAGGCATTGCAGGTGATTACCATTTCCCTGGCTGGTGGGGCCAGAGGGAATCATGGCCAACAAGGGCCCCCCGGCCGTGTGTGGCTTTCCCCTTTCAACAGCAATCAGCTCGTGAACGGCAGGGCAGGCACCGACAGGGACGACCGCAGTAGTCATCGCCTGCGGCGCGCGGCCGCAAGGGCCACTCCTAGGGGGCTTCTCGATCAATCTCAGATCTCGGGCGCAGGCGCCATTGGTTCGGATGGCAATAGCAAGTATATATACTGAGCCATCGATCTCAATGCCCACTCACCGCCGATTTCTACGCGGATTGTCAAGAATAATGGCGTAGCCGCGTAGTGAACCAAGTGCCCTCTAGCTAAATTAGCGTTCATGAAGCTATCACAAGGTATTTTTCTAAGAAAAAAGATTACTCCCCTCAACTATAACCAAAGTACGGATAACTCACTAAAATATCGTTTGGTTCACCCCCCCAAAACTATGCCCTTTATTTTAAATTACCCTCTAAAACAATTTATTCTTTTCACTTCTCCATGCATAGGAGGAGTTTTAAGTTGCAATTTTACAAAATGATAGTACACATCACAACACATGTTAGAAAAAATATATTATATTTATTATTATTATTTTTATAGGTTAGGATGTTTAATAATAAATTAATCATTGGAGTTCGAATTATATGAAATTATAATAATTTTTTAATATACATTGTGATGTCCTTGTAAAATTTGAAATTAAAATTCAACTTGTGTATGGAGAAGAGAGACACATTGTATTATGGATAAAATGTACTAAATAGCATAGTTTAAAGGATAAATTGAATTAAATTATAATTTAGAGGGCTATTGAGACTTGCTGGGAAAGAAAGCCCTCGCACCCCGTATCTTCAAGGAAATTCCCAACCCGGATGCCGACGAGCTCGCCCTCAAATCATCCAGTTATACAGAACGCAGATCTCCTTCTCCCTCCGTACTTCACCCCCGTGATCTGTGGCGTCGCGCCCAACAAACACGTAGACCTTCCCCTTTATCCTCCTCACTGCTGGCTCCGTGGCTCGCCCAACGGCACTGGCATCCATATCAGAGAAATGGTGGCACCAACATTTTAACCAAATTTCCCAGTAAGTAACGGCTAGATGCCTGAAGGTGCTGTGATGGAGCGGCTAATGGCATCGAACAGCTGGGCTCCGGGGATTAGAGGATGAATTAGCTCAGGGCAAGGGCAAATTATAATACCGTGAGTTCTAGTTCATCTCATGGGGTCTTTTCGGTTCTCGCAGCTGCCATCCAAACTTTACTGAGGTTTCAGTATCGAAGTAACGTTGTGTCCATAACATTTCAGACCATTGTTAGTAGAATGTTTCTATAAGAGAAAGCTCCATAGGGGTAACCAGATAATTTGGCCTCGAATGGCTTAACTGTAACTAGTCATATACTCATATAGTCATGCAGTTTACAGAAAATGGGTCGAGAAAAATAAAGGAACAGAGAAGAAATGATTTGAAACCCATACTTGTTATTTTGCAAGAAGATGAGAATTGTATAGCTAAATATACAAAATACTGATGGCATATTGTTCCAGTTTATAGCTATAAATATACAAAAAAAATGCTTCTAGAATTACCTAATAGACTTGTTAGCACTAACCGATGATTCAACCTGTTTGCAGTACCAAACAGAAATTCACATGGCTAAAACATTTCAAAAAAATAGTGAAACAAAGAGGGGAAAACTGGAACTCTGAAACTCACCTTGATATGGGGCTAAAGTGTGTCCTCTAATCATCTATGCTATGAGAAGAACCAATGTAATAAGAATCAGAAAAATCAACACAACTTTGGATGTACCCATGAGTCCATGGCTCCATCTGGCGTGGAAGAGCAATCATCATGAGTGAGGACCTGTACTTGCAGGGCGCCAGAAACCCTTGGTGGCAACCAGAAACTGCTGTTTGATAATCGTAGTCTTGTAGTGCAGAGAACGAAGAACAGGGTCCATCTTTCTTATCACTTCTATAGTGTCTTGGAGCACAAACCATCTACCAGGTCTAAGTATTCTGTCAATTTCTGCTGCTACTTCAGTGATATGGCACCTAAAGTGTGAAACAAATATAAAGCTTGCTCGCAATGAAGTTGTGTACAAGAGAGTGCCAGAATATTAACAGCAAGAGTTCTTCAACAATAAGACAAAGCTTGTTTACCTTTCTGTAAGGGATCCTAGGAGATAACTCATGTGAAGAAGATCGTAAGTTCGCGGGTATGTATTAAAAGATTCACACCAGTCATGATATACCCCAATCAAACCCCTGTTAAAAATAATGGGCAACATATCTGGCTCATCAACAGGTACGACATTCATAACCCATAATGGTTGCCGAATAAGTGATGCTGCAAAACTGTTAAGGAAACAATCTTGATCAATGTCTCACCACAAATGAAGCACTTAGTTAATCACTATTTTAAGAAAATAAGAATATCTGAAAAGTAAATTTGAATCTAAATGTAATAACAAAATATAAACCAAAAGAATCACGCAAGCAGATCATATGTCCTCTGAATAAAGCTGGATCCTTGATTTTAATGAGGTAACTTCCCAACTCTCAATCCAGGACTAGAAAACACTGACAGGCTGAATGCACACTGCATTCCATTAAACATTAGAAAAGTTCAAGCCAAGGATTGCAAAATCGGCCGCTGAAAATACAGCATATTACTACCTTCAACAAGAAAAAAAAAACCTATGGCAGCTAAAAAAGGTGAAAAGACATCGTTTCAGTACCTTATCAAATTAGCAATTCTGATTGTCTGACACATCTGAGCAGTCTAACAAGATTCCGTAAAATTAAGGGAAATAAATTCATAGGAATCAAGCAGAAATGAAAGTTAGAATTTTCAAGTGACATTGTCGTGACAGTTGATAAGGTCAATTAGTCACCTTAAATTGCACAAAGAGCTCAAATCAGTTTTTGCTTACCCTCCAAAACCAGCATTCATGTCCATAACATTGCGAACACTAGACCAATTAACTGCAAATTCATTGAGATACACTTCTGAAACAAGGTCCTTCCAATGGTTTGCATCAGAATCAATTTTTTCTTGAGAAAACTGAATGGAAGAGTTGTTAGATGAAGTTGAATGCTTCATGTTAAGTCTTTCAGGCCATGAAATGGGCCAGCTATTTCCTCCACCTGAACTTGAAACAGCAGGAAACAGGCAACTATCGAGAGGTGTGTACCTGAAAGGTAAAATAAGATAATATATATGGCATGAATAAAGATCATAGCATAATACCTCTTAAGGCGATGCATCAGTAGCCACAGCCCAAGATGGTACAAATCGTGTGAGTCTTGGCCACTGATGCATCTATGCGCAGGCAGAGTGATCATAGACAGTTAGACACTGGTATAGATCACCAGCAAACAATGTGCACGAAAAAAGAAAGAAAAGGGCAGCAAGAAAACGTACCAAGGAGAACGCGATCTATCACTCTCAGAGCACAGAGGTGGTTCATTGTTTTTCCTCTTAAGGTAGCATGAATTTGATGTCGGTTTTTGGTATATAACAACTCCGATCTTATTGATATCCCGAGACCTTACCACTGTCCTCCAGCATATCAATTTGGTCAGAGCAATCATCGCTGCCAACAATGTAACACAAATCCAGTCAGTAATAAGAGATTGTTCTCTGCCTAATTATGTGATAGGTTCACAAAACAAACAGGATTTTGCAGACAGAAGCAGAAACAAATAAGTTACCAATGCAAACCTATTTTGTTAACCGTAGTGAAAAAAAAATTCAATTTTATGTATGACCACCTAACACAAGTCATACATGATAATTGATAACGACCACATTAAAAACAATGACTATTATTTCCTAATGGACTAACTGATGAAAATTCCATTAACTGACATAGCCACTGCATTTCTCATATTTTGTCAATAAATGCTCTTAATTGGTATGCTATATTGCACACTGACATGACTAGATGTGAAATGAAACTAGAAATCTACTCTTTTATGATGCTAATATGTGGGGTATCAGATTGAAAAAACAAAACCCCTCGTGGATGAAGCCTAAATAGCACTTGTTATTTTGCAAAGGTGCGTAATTTGTATGACAGACTAATTTTATGTGAAAATTTGTGTTGATAGAATATGAGGTGATAGATCGGTGTCACAAACCATTCCAGTCATCTTTATCTCTTTGTTCTTCGCGATAGACAGGAGTTGCAGACCAAATGTAATATCCTCCAGGCCTGAGTACTCTATTGAGCTCCAACAATGGTTTTCCACCTGTACGCCCCAAGTAGAATAGCATTAAAAAATGCATGTATCTCACACATTACACAAAATAGTGTAGAACAAAATAAGCCAACAATTTGTATTGAATAGAATTGAGAATAACTACAAGATAATATAAAAGTGTTCCAAAGTACTTGCCATCAGCATACCAGTGGACCCTACACCTTGCACAGTGTACCACATCAAATGAATTATCAGGGAAGGGAAGCTTTTGTGTTCCAATCACTGCCAAAAAAGCAGGAATCCCACGCTCCAGTGCAAACTGTATCTGAGCTTCATGCTCATCTTTGGGTGCAAAAGACATGGTAATGACATTCCTGTCAAGCAAGTATCCACCAAAGCTGGCAACACCACATCCAACATCCAGGACAGTTCTTGTATGGGTTCCCCATTGAATGTTTGGCAAAATCTAAAAAAAAATGATTGCAAGTTGTGAGTTTTGAAAGAAAAAAGGAGAACAGTGTATTGGTCATGTTTAATCGAGAAATTTTTTTAATTTATGATGGTTATCCAAATAATGCAAGTATGGCTTTTCTTTTGACTCACTGAGGCTTCGATGCTGATATTACAAACATACCAATAATATAATGAACTTCTATCGGAAAAGCAGCATTACATGCATGAATGTTTGACTGGACATAGCTCAGAATTACATAAGGAGCAGAAGTAACATTTACCTGTTCAATGAATCGAATGTATGCAGTCACGCCATTTTTAAATTGAGTCCCACCTCCGGGGAAAACAAAATAGTTACCAGATTTCCTGACCCAGTTCTGGTCCTTCTTGTATACTACTAGCTTTGGGTGAGGAACATTGTTATACCAAATCTGAAATTAGCAAGTGAAATGGTATACGTTACTGATTGTTCAACCAAGGCAAACATAAAACATAAACTAGCTAGATTACAAATTTTAGCATTAGAGATATGTGATAAAGTCTGCATTTACAGACACTACCCATGCATTGAATTTTCATCTGATAGACAGTATTCATACAGCACAGCCATGTTTCCAAGGGTCATTTGCCGAAATAGATAAAAAAGGTTTGCATCAGTATATGTTACCACTTATCACATGGATGCACATAATCCCCAACCTGACAACATGCTTTATGTACAACTCAATAAGATGGGCATATTAATCACTAACTTCTAAGCCTGCAGCCAAGTCTCTGACAGAGTTACTACCCTTTACAAGAGTGTCTGTCTGTTATTCGGTTTCGAGAATGTTAAACACATGTGCTCAGTTGGATCTTATAATCGAGTAACTGGCGGACCACCTACTACAAAAGTGCATCCTAACCAGAGCAGAGGAGCACAGATTAACAAATTACTGCTACCACTACTCAACCATTGGGGAATAAACAAACAGCAGTAGAAACCGCTTGCTCGCTTACCGAAGAATAGCGGGCATCCTCACCATGTCACGGCTGCGCGGCCACGGCACCGGACGCCGGTACCTCTCGGGCAGCGGCACGAGGCACCTCGGCCTCGGCTCCGGGCAGTGCCGCTCCCGGTGCTCCATGTGCCGCAGCGACTTGAGCGCCTTGATCGCCTTCACGTTGTCGAGGCAGGGGATGTAGTCCGCGGCCACCACCCCCTTCCCCACCTCGCAGAGCTCCCACGACGGCAGCTCCACCGGCTCCTCCACGGCGCCGCCGCCGCCTTGCCCCTCCGCATCCCGCTCGGCCGAGACTCCCGCGGCGGTCTCATTGTTGCCAGCCGATCCACTCTCTTCAGCCGCGGCGGGGGACGTGCCGTGATCTGGTTGGGCCACGTCGGCCGCAGCGTCCCCGGGGTCGCCGGTGGAGTCTGGCCGAGGCGGGTCGGTGGTGCTGTCGCCGACCCCGTCCGACGCGACGGTTGTTACGGTTACCGGCGGTGACGCGTCAGCAGAGACGGGAACTGGATCGCCATTAGTGCTGCTGCTGCTGACTCCGTTGGAGGCAACAGAAGTCGGGGCTTCGGGTGCAGATGCGTTAGAGGAGACGAGAATCGAGGTCTCAGAGGAGGAGAGGTGCGAGGAGGGGGAGGAGAAGAACGGGAGCGCGGAAGGCGTGGGGTTGAAGAGGAGGAATAGAGAGGACAGGACGATGAAGAGGATGACCGCGACGACGATTGGGCGCTTGCGATCGGAGAGGAAGGAGAGCGCGGAGGAGATCGCCATTCCTCCTGTGGGTATGGGAATCGGGAGCAGGGGTTGGGGAAGCGGGGAGGGGAAAGGGAGAGAACTCGAAAGCGGCGGCTGCCGCGGCCGGGGAAGGAGGAAGCGCGCGGAAGTGTGGGCTCTGCGCGGTGCAGGTCTGGCTCTGGGGAGGTCCGGTTTGTTTCTTGTTTCATCAGCGAATCAGTGAGCTAGATTTGTTTAGTTCAGTGTTCAGAGAGTTGAAACTGTTGCCTTTTCTTTTCCTCAATTGTTTTGGCTGCTTTTTGCATGTTGATGCTTGACAGGAGTATGTATTTTCTGAAGGGTCCTATTACTTCAAAAAAAATTCTGAAGGGTCCTTGTGGCAGGGTTTGGCCTTAAAAAATAATAATATCAATATATTTTTTCTTTGTTTGGGGATCAGTTTTTTTTGAAGGATTTCATGCTCGTTTAATAAGCACGGACGCTCCATTAAAAACATGTAAAATGCGTGCTATAGACCAATCTGAAAATAAACTATTATGCAGGGAGGGCACGTAAAAGGGCGCTAACTACTCTGCCACGAACTGAATCCAGAGAGGCCCTCGGTTTCAGTGAAGACCATGTTCTGGAATCTAGATTTACTTGTGATTGGCAATTTGGCATGGGATGGCCATTAGTCTAAACCCGTCCAACGCTAATTAGCTTTTTGTTTACTGCGGCAGCGGCCAGGGCCAGGGCCAGTCACATGCTCACAGCCAACAAGAGAGCCATCCTATTCAGAACTTTCTGCGTCTCCGTTCTCCGGACCTCGAGTCGTCGTTCTACGCTGCGATTCACGGCCGGCGATTCACCGGTGTCGGCTCGTCGGCTTACAATGCTCGTCGCTCGGCGTGGCGCATAAGTTGCGTACAAGTAAGCACCCCTTCTCGAACTGGAAGACTAACTCTTCAGGTATCGCGTACTACTTACGGTTTCAGTTGTTATGTACAAAAGGACTCCAATTTATCTTATCCGAGTCAATGAATCACTTTGATCTTTACAGTTAAACAAAGGCAGATCGAAGCAATTTGCTTGCCTGCCTCTGTTGTTGACAGAAATTTTCAGGTTCCCGTTGTAGAATGCTATTATCTGTTAGTCTATTGTGGACTGGCTCCGTGATCTGCCTGCTTCTGAAAATTTTGACTACTTGATCTTGAGGGGACGGCGCTTCATAATCCGAACCATAGGGCGATACCAATGGCAAGCGCAACGGCCACCTCGTGCGGATTCCTCTGTTGGATCATAGAGCATCAAAACCAAAGTACCAACCAATCAGGCATGTTCATCTTAAGCTGAATAGACGAACATCAAACGAAATGTGCGTACTCCAGAAGGAAAATGCTAGTAAAACAGGTTGGTGAATCTCAGCAAATGAGTCACTCTATAGCACTACAAGAAAGTTGTTCTGAAATGCTGGAAGCATCAAGCATGGAAACTGTTGCATTCCTTTCTTTCAAGTTTCAACAGAAGGTGGACATTGCTAACTGGGCACACCTTGTCTTCTCCGCTCGCTCTCGTGTGTTGAGCGATTGCTAGGTGCATCCCCTTGCACGCCTCTGGAAGCTCGCCATCGTAAACGCTGCAGATGTAGGCCTCAAAGTTCATGTAATCCTGCAGACGCTAAATTAGACTGGATTCCTGAAAGCGTAATATTACTACTACATCTTAGAAAAGAAAACAAAAGAAAAAGGGAAAAGCAAGAGGTCCAGCTTACCTCACCAAGCGGTTTCCCATTAACGACCACCCATGGCACAAACTGATGAGGAGGCTGAAGAGCATTTGTCTCGGCAGCATTCTGCAGCTCAAGCTGTGTAATTCCAGGTTGATTGCTCATCAGATTGCGGGAACTCAAGGAAGGTATACGAATGTTCTGAAGCATACTGTAAGATTGAACCAGCAGAAAGGCCAGCAACTGGTCACCCCACCCACCTGCCTGCCATATCCTGAGTTGTAGCAGTCAATAACGGGCTGAGAGGCCAGGCCAGTTTCCTGAAAGCAAGACTGCCAGGCGTCCCATTTCCGTGTCAGTGCTAAATGCTCAACGCATTGAACGAAAGGGAAATGCTGCTCCTGCATTTCAGACAAATGTAAATTATAACATTTAGTTCTCCTGTATTTTTTAAGCTCATTTTTTTCTGGGGGGCAGATCTGGGCAGACCCATTGTGTAAGTATCAGAAAATTCAGTGCCTCGCACAACTGAATCATTAAAATCCGAAACAAATAACAATATTAAATTGAACTATTGGAAATTCAGTGTCAACAGATGCCTGTATTAGATAAATTTCAGAACCATTTTCATCCTCACTCTTTTTAAAAGAAAATGATGTACTCATGATCCATGGATATGGGCAAAATACCGCATTAGGCCATAGCCTGATCACACAAGCTTCTATAGCGTTGAGTTGGCACTCGCCCTCTCCATGCTGCAAAACAAAGCAAGTGGAATAGTGGAGTGAGCAAACTGAAGCCTGTTCATCAAAGGTAAATAATTCATTACTTACCGTACTAATAATCTCGTAATTTGTGAAAACAATTTTTACACGCTCAATTAGGAATGTGAAACCTAAGGGTACAATCCGGTGACCCTTACGTGCATCTCCAACCTTCTTTAGTTAAAATATTTGTTCTAATTTTCTAAAATAGGACATCATTTAGGAGAAGTAGAACAAATATTTGAAAAGTGGGTTGGAGGTGCAGTAAGGATCACCATTTTGCACCCTAGTGAAACCATACTAACACTGGAAACATGATATTCCCCATTGAATTTAGGCAAACTGAATGCGAGTAGCTAGCTGCAGACTAGGGTCAGAATTCAGAAGAACTAGATGGACTTGAATTCTATCAAAATTTCGCTTGAACTTCCTGACAAACATAACCAATTCGACAGAGAGAAAGAATGCTACGATGACAGACACTGACCTGACAGGTAATGGATCCGTCGGCGGAGACGCGTCCATTGCCGAATGGGACTAGCCTGAGGTCAGCGATGGAGGAGACCCCGTCGTGGAAGATCCTGGCGAGGTCTTTCACGACGAACGCGGAGCAGAACGGGCACAGCGTCTCGTAGTAGACCGACACCGGGACTCTCCCGGCGGCGCACGCCGGTGAGAGGCAGAGCAGAACGAGGGGGACGAGGCGGAGAAGAAGAGGAAGTCTTGGGGAAGCCATGACGACGGAGCCAAGAAAAGGCGCCACTGCCTTTTAGTTTAAGTCGAAGGCTAGGAATATGGTGGCCTATGCGCGAGAGATGCTTTTCCTTCGGAGGGCAAAGGAGGGGGACGAGGAGATGCCGATGCGCTTGATCCGCTGGAACAAGGCAGATTTTGTTCGGCGATCCCTTTTCCCAGGTAACGCGGGGCAGAGGTTTCTGAGGGGTGCTGCAATGTTGCTTGCTCCGGATCAAGTGACCAGCTTTGATTCTTTGCCACCGTAGGTGTATAGTTTCTTCACTTCTTAAGAACGGTAGCTAACACGCTGAATGGCAAAATTGACTCCTTTTTCTCTACCGAAAATGTCAATAAGACTAGCGATTGGTATAAGGTATCTGAAGATTCAGGTTTTGATAATTGAACTATAGGGTGAATCGCCTAGTTCAAAAGGGTATTCTCTACTCTTACATGGGGGATTAAAAAAAGAAAAAAAAAGATGCATGGCAAAGGTATGGAGCCTGATCGAGAGAGATCTGAGATCTGCACATCACACTTTTCTTTACTCTCCTGTGAATGCTTTTGCTTCTTTCTTATCCAGTTCATTTATAGCTTTTCTACTAGTTTTTTTTAAATGTTTGGTTCCTCGTTCTTGCGCTTTTAAGCCCCGGTAGAGAACTACATTAAGAAGAGACAATGGTAAACATATATCGAGTATTGATGACCATGATGCCATGTCGATGCATTCTGTCATTTTATTTTGTTTGAGCTGGAAGACTATCGCACAGCACTTTTTTTTTCTGAACAAAACATACAACAAGACATGTTTGCAGGCTAGATGAGCCCTTTGTTCCTGAAGCAATCCACAGTCTCCCTGACGGTCTGGTCAAATGGGATGAAACCAACGCCCAGATCGATCAACTTTTTGGAGGGGTCCTTTGCCCTCATCAACCAGCCTTGTTTGTCCTCCTTGACTCTGAAGTAGAAGCAGAATTCAGCAAAAATTGCATGATGCTGCTTACGATGGAAAGCACGATATGCTCAGAAGTGGATCACCTGTGGACTGGGAATTCAGGGTACAGATCGGCAAGTTTGGCGGTGAAGTCAACCAAGCGTTCCATGGACGCCAAGCACAGGTGGCGTCCCTGTGCAGATGGGTTCTCGTACAGCACAACCGCAGATCGCGCCACATCTCTGACGTCGACCCACCCCGTGTAGACGGCGTCCAGCTCAAGTTCCTGGCCTGGTACAAGTTTGCACCGTCAGAGAACTACTTTGCACCGTCTGTTCATCGTATTGCAGATCTGCAACAAAGATGTGAGGCACGATGCAGATGACAAACCTCTCAGGAGATGCAGCAGAATGTTGAGACTGGTGTTGACCGACGGCGTGAAAAATGGGCCCAGCGTCGTCCCCGGATTCAGCACAACCAACTGCAAGCCCTCCTTTTCGGCGAATTCCCACGCGGCCTTCTCCGCCAATGTTTTAGAGACGTTGTACCAAAGCTGAGCCTCAAAGAAAATGAATCAGGATTATAAAAAAGAGAGAAGAAAATGAATCAGCAAGTACATGCCCTCTCTATATGATCATTTTTCGCGACAGTGGCTGAGCACGCTTTTGTATATATATACACACATCATGAAAGTAGACGAACCTGACGTTTCTCGAGGAGCTCGACGTCAGCCCAGCAGTCATCCTCTGCTATCGCCTCATCCGCGGGCCAGGAAGGGTTAGGCACCATGGCCGACTTCGATGACATGAGCACCACACGGGCGACGCCGCAGTCCTTGGCGGCGCGGAGGACGCTGAGCGTGCCCTTCACCGCAGGCTCCAGCAGCTCCTTCTGCGAGCAGCGGGAGAGTCACAAGTCACAACATGAGAGAGGCCGGTGTGGCTATTGCGACGACACACGCAACAACAGCACGGGATGATCGATCATGCAGAGAGGAAGAACTGCGTTGCCTCCGGATCTCGCGCCCGCAGTGCCAGAGGGGACGCCAGGTGGAAGACACCGCGGGCGCCCTCGACCGCCGGCCGCATGGAGGAGGCCGGGGCGAGGAGGTCCATCTGGAACAGCCGGAGCCGCGTGTCCGCGCCGTCCAGGGCCCGAAGGTGCTTCGTCTCGCCCTCATCATCTGCAAGGGGGAGAAAATTAAAATCTCTCAAGAACATACAGGAGATAACCTCGTTCCATTTCATCTGGCGCGCGGAGCAGAGAGGGAGCATTATGGTACTGAGGTTCTTGACGGTGGCGTGGACGGTGTAGCCGCGGTCGAGGAGGAGGCGGACGAGCCACGAGCCGATGAAGCCGCTGCCGCCCGTCACGCAGACGAGGCGGCGGCCGCCGCCGGCACCAGCGCTGTCTCCGGCACCCTCCATTATTCCGTCGTTGACTTGTGGCCTGACCGTGTGCCGCTAGCTCTATGCAAGCCACTCTCGCAATATGTAGTAGAGAGGAGAGCAGCTGGCGATTTCTTCTTGCTTAAAAAACGCAAAAGCCGGCCGGCATGGTAGCGATGGTCTGATGGCAGGTCCGGCGTGGAGAAAAGGACCGGGGGCACGTTTAGTCTTTGGCGGGAACGACGCGGCTGCACATAAAGGGTAGAGGCCGACGGCCAGCATGCATGCCATTGTTGCTCCGTTGTTACCACACAATTTGTATTGATCACAAGATTACATAGTATTTGTACATGTACATCAGGCCTAGCAGCTAGCAGGTATAGCGGGCGATGCGTGCCACAGCTAGCGGACGGCGTGGCGAGCGCACAGCATCTCCAACACATTACTCATTTCCATCTTCAATACCAAAAAATTAACTTTTAATGATAGAAATTGCTCCAACAGATTACCAATCTCATCCCTATTATCAATTTTTTCGGTGATCACCAAAATACACCCATCTCTCACCTAAATAGAAGTGAGATCTCCCTCTCCCCTATCCACCGGTATTTCTGGCGTGAAGATATTCCCCCCTCCCGCGCCGCACGCCATCTCGCTCCGCCTCTGCACAGCAGCGGCGCGTCTCTCCACCCCAACGCCGCCGTCGCCTCTCTCCGCCCCGATCTTGCCCCGCCGCGCTAGATCGAGAGCATGGTTACCTGGATCGATCTTCTTCCAGACCAAATTAACTTGCTGTGATTGCTCTTCTTCCCACAACATCTTGAGGGAGTGGAAGAGGTGACCTCCTCGCCGTCGAGGCCGAGCTCCTCCTCACGAGGCTTCACTTGCTGGGATCTGGTCGGTGCGTGCTCGTCGGGTCGGGCGTCGAGGCCACGCCACGCTGGTTGGGTCGCACTTGTGAGCAGGGGGGCACCAAGGTGGATTGGAGGCTGCTTTCGCCGGTCACCTGACGCAGCAAAGGAGCGGCACCTCTCCACCGGAGCATCAGGGCTTCAGGGCACCGCAAGGTAAAAAATAAACTAATTGCCTCTGTACCGGATCTGCTTTGTGGGTGCGATTCTGAATCCTTGAACTAGATCATTCAGTACTCCTTATATCAGTGCTTGATTCACACGAAGAGAAGACTTGTTTCAGTCGCCGGGAACCAGACTTGGACTAGAACATTCAGTACTGTACTCTTGTTTCAGTGCTTGATTCACACAAAGAGAAGACTTGTTTCATTATCGTTGGGAACAAGAGTAGCTTCTGCTTGTGTTAGCACGTGGTCTGGACTAATCTGATGAAACACATTAAATAGTCTATTGTCACAGGATACTACATTTGCTAGTGTTATGTGGCAGTTCTTTGATCCAAGTGTAACCAGCATACTTACATGCATGTAGAAGTATGTACTTTCTGCTCATGCAAAAATGCAAATCAGTTGCGTTACCAAAACATTGCAATTTCTTTTTTAGACAGGTCGATCTATGTTGATGGCCAAGCACATACCGTACTGCTTTGTATATAAAAGATGATGTCCTCGTTTATTTGTTTAATTCCTATTTTTTCCTTTGTGCATATGAGTTCGCTTCTTAATTTGTTTTATTTGATGATGGTCAAGCACATATAAAGTCCTTATCTGCTTATCTATCCACTCTGTTTATTTGATGATGGTTAAGATCTGCTTGTGCTAAATGCAGTGTAGATGATGTCCTTGTTTCTTTTTCAGACAAGGCCTGCTTGTGCTAAATGCAGTGTAGATGATGTCATTGTTTCTTTTTCACACAAGGTCCGCTTGTGCTAAATGCAGTGTAGATGATGTCCTTATTTGTTTGTTTAATTCCTGTTTTTTTCCTTTGTGTAGATGAGTTCGCTTCTTAATTTGTTTCTTGAAGATGAGTCTGATGGGTCCAATGATGAACTTGAGATGGCCGCTGTCTTGACTGCTGAGATGGAGGAGATGGAGAGCAACAAGCGGCCAAAGCATGGAGGTTCTGTGCAAGGGCATGAGGTGGTTCGCCGAAACAAGCAGCAAGGCCATGACAAGCTCTTTTCTGATTACTTTGCAAATGACCCCGTGTTCGGACCGGTCACTTTCAGACGACGGTTTAGAATGACCAAGGAGCTCTTCTTGCGAATAGTAGCTGCTGTGGAAGCTCATTGTCCATACTTCAAGCAAAAGAGGAATGCAGCTGGGATCCTGGATATAGTGCATTGAAAAAGATGACAGCGGCACTACGCATGCTTGTTTATGGTGTCCCTGTTGATTCTCTTGATGATTGGCTTCATATTGCAGAGAGCACCACCATTATGAGTTTGAGGAAGTTTGTGAAAGCAGTGATTGAGATCTTTGGGCAGCAATACTTGCGAGCATCAAATGCAGAGGACACGGCAAGGCTTATACAAATGGGTGCAGAAAGGGGGTTCCCGGGTATGCTTGGATGCATCGATTGCATGCACTGGCGATGGAAGAATTGCCCCGCGGCATTGCATGGACAATTCACTGGGCATTGCCATGATCCAACAATCATTCTTGAGGCTGTTGCATCACAGGATCTATAGATTTGGCATGCTTACTTTGGGTTGCCTGGCTCTCACAATGATCTTAATGTCCTACAAAGATCACATTTGTTTGCACGGCTAGCTGCTGGGGATGCTCCACCAGTGAACTTTGAAGTCAATGGTCACCACTACACAATGGGTTACTATCTTGCAGATGGTATATATCCATCGTGATCCACTTTTGTCAAGACAATAAGAAATCCACAAGGTAACAAGAGAGTACACTTTGCCCAGGCTCAAGAAGCAACTAGGAAGGATGTTGAGAGAGCATTTGGGGTGTTGCAATCAAGGTTTGCAATTGTTCGCGGCCCTGCAAGGTTTTGAGACAAAAAGACCTTGTGGGACAAAAAGACCTTGTGGTGTATCATGACAGCTTGTGTTATTATGCACAACATGATAATAGAGGATGAGAGAGGTCAACCGAAAGACTTCAACTACGAGCATGTGGGAACAACCGTGACCCCCGAGAAGGATGAAGACCGAATCAAGAGATTTCTCGAAGTGCATCGCAAGATTGAAGACCGAAAGACACATGATCAACTACACGATGACCTGGTTGAGCATTTGTGGCAACGTCATGGACAATAGTTTTGTTCATGTTGTATGTTACCTCTTTTCTTTAAGAAAATACTACCAGATTTGATCAGGACAATACTAGCCTTTCAAGAGACATGCATATGATCCTAGTTCATGCAGAACTGCAACTAATTTTTATCATGCAGTGCCTCTCTCCTTCAATTTAGTTTGAGTCTTTCTTTCTTTTTTCTTTTGTGCAGATGATTTCAGCTTATGTCTGTCCGCTATTTCAGCTTGTTTTGCTCAATTCCATAGTCACTGATGGGCAAGACAATGTGATTTGAATTCAAAATTCAAATTTCAAAATTATGAATTTGAAATATTGTCTAGTTATATGTGATCCATTAAAAAGGTTTTAACTATTGAGATGAGACAGTATAACTAAAAGAGAGTGTATATTCATAAGAGGAAGAGAAATGGAAGAAAATAAAATTTAGGGTGAGAGGTTTTGGTAATCTGTTGGAGGAGATGACAAAAAGTGCATTACCAATAATAGGGGAGTACCCTACTAATGGTTTTAGGAGATGGGGTTTTGGTATTTTATTCGCTGCATCTCTCGCTATAACTCTTTCGATCCTTCTTCTCCGTGTTTCTCTTCTTTTGTGAAATACGTTTCTCCCAATAATTTTTGGTGAACTAGCATATGAATTTTTCTAGGAAATGTATGTTTGGCTGTGGTGTTGCATTGCGATTTGCATCTATGTTTGCTTCCCTCGGCTCGTGAGCTGAAACAAGCCAGCTCAAGCTTTTAACGAGTCGAGATGAGCTCAAATTCATTACGTTAACACGAGCTAGAGGAAGTCGAGCCGGCTCATTATCCATCCCTATCCAGAAGTATAAAAGAAGAGAAACATGCACGTAGCTACAATACCAGCTTTAATATTAATAACATAATACATCAATACAATACAATACTTTACTTTTTTAGAATAAAATACAATCTTTTTTTGTTTCTTTTGCAAAAGTGTGCATTACATACATGATCCATGTAGGCCCCCTAAAAAAGAAGAGAAAAAAATAGCAGCCCAGCCGTGGAGTGTGCAACAGCTGGATAGCAGGGATAGTTATGGTACTAGTACATCATGCCCACTCGGCCAGTTTCCGATGATTGAATCCAATGATAGTGTTTGCGACATAGCGCGTCTCTTCGGCCGAGATCCCCGGCATCACGTCCATCACGTAGGACTCAACCACCATGGTGAGTGGCCCATCCAGCGACATCACCTCATGCACGGTAGTAACAGAGCAATAGTTGAAGAAGCAGTGCTCACCGCCTAGGATGCGGAAGCTGATCACCCGCTACTCATTATCCAAGATCTCGAGCCGCTCGCGGCTACTCTTGCCAAGAAATTCGGTTATGAGATTCACCTCCCACACCGATCCCACAGTGGCACCATCACCCTCCACGAGGTGGCAGCTCGAGATGTAGCCTTTGTACCCTTGCGGGTCATGGAAGCGCCGCACCAACGACCACACCGTGTCCAACGGCGTTTTCATCGTTTGCACCACGACTGAGCAGCATTGCCCTGCAGCCACCACATGCTCATGGTGTTGTGCCACCTCACTCGGCACCTCTGTGTGCCCTGGGCATGCCGATGCGGCGCTCCCATTGGTCGTGATATTACCGTGCTGCTGCGAAGACATCCTTGATGTGATGTCCGACATTGTATTAGGCATTCTTGATCAACTTATTTCTCTCTTCAAAGACGAGATGAGGATTGGATTGGGAGGGATGAAGAAATAAAGGGACTCATAGCTATATGGAAGTTGTGTGTACTGATCAGTAATAACATTATCCTTATGAAGTCAACCACTGTATTTCTATGTGTGGTTGGGTAAGTTGATGTGATAGTTTAGGGGTTACCTTAGAGAGCTGGGTTGGGAATAATTGGTGTAGTTTTGGGATAAGGGAGTTTTGACTGTTCTGTTTTCAATGGATGGTATGGAGTACATGCCCTAAATGAAATAGCCAGCTTGTGCTTCTTAGCTGTTGGCAATAGAATAGGACATATGATATCAACTTTGAGTGTCTATGATATATTTGTGACAGACTAATGAAATATAAATGTTGATGATATATTAATGAATGCAACAAAAACGGAGCATGAGATCCTACATGCGAATAGGGTACATCAGCAATTGATAATTAATAAATCAATATTGTGGTATCTAGTAAGGGAAAACAATGCAATGACATCTTAGCATCATATTGTACCGGGCGGTAGTGTTGTAACATGTGCTATTTGATGACTAGTGATGACTTGAGAAAAATGGAAGAGTGTGGATGTCCATGGTAGTAACATCTAGTCCAACATTCATTGTGCTTTTTCTATAAAATGTACCTAATTGAAGTGTACTTGCACTTGCAACCCTAACATAGGCATTGGAGATTGTGGAAAATTAAGAAAATAAAAGAAAATACTCTTAAGATAATAAAAAAATTAAACTAAAGGGAATCTCATTTTCTCTAACGCAACAACCCACATGTTTTGGAAAGGAAGGGGATGAAACAAGTAAGAATATAGATGAAGTGAGAACGAATGCAAACCTTCTATTTTGGTTGATGGGCAATCGTGATTGACGATGAGTAGGTCTTCAGTGTTGTTAGGGTTCAAGATTGGATCTAGAGGGTTCAAGATTCACAAAGGACTCGGGGGCTTTGGTGGCTTACAAGGGTTACAGGAATGTCCTAAGAGGTCTTCGATCTGATAGTGGTGGAGCGTCAGCGTGATAGGTGGGACGATAAGGCAGAGGCGGTGAAAGAGCGTTGGATCCGAAGGGGTTGGTAGCGAAGGAGCCTTATCTAAGAGGCACGCAATATATGGAATTTGAGATGAGGGGTGGATGTCAATGAGTCCACTAGATGGTGTGGTGGTTGACAACGATGTTGTGGGAGGCGCTGAAGATATTAGGGAAGTAGGCTTGATGAGCAGGAGCAATGCTTGATGGGGGTAATAGGAAGTGGATATGAGAGGCATAGGAAAGTTGAAGATATATAACGATGGAGGGTGATGAATATGGACGGAATTCAGTTGTTGCTTGTTGTGGGAGCCTTTGCCCAGGCGGTGCCTGCTAGATGCCACCAACTGGCACATCTTTTACATGGAATTGGTTCCTTTGACATGAATACAAAGAGAAGTAGTCATTAGACAACACGGTTGAGCAATGTTCGATGTGGGCAATAGGAAGCGTATAGGCAAAGCACGCGAGTAACTTAAGGATAACAAGATCATGGTGGGGAGGGATGAATGTGGACGGGATTCGGTAGTTAGGCACGTGTTGCTCGTTGTGGGAGCCTCCGCTGCCACCCACTGTCACAACCCTCACACGGAACCGGTTCCTCTGACGTAAAACAAAAGGAAGTAGCGATCAAACAACGTGAGGCCAAACTCATGAGAGAACACATTGCAACTCATGCCCTAATGTCAGATGAGCTAATGCCATCTAACTTTAAATCATAGGTGCCTTTTAAGCCTTCTCACATAGTAGGCCGTCCACCGTGGGGCCTTAAAATTCAAATCATGCAGGTTAGTGAATATATTAGCCCACAATGCCCCCTCGAAAAATCAAGTTCCGCCCTATTGGGCATTTACATTTGCATAAATGGTTCTCAGTGTTGTTCTTTCTAAATTTTATTCTAAATATAACACAAGAGAAAATTTAATAAATTCTATATGGTAAACAATTCGAAGTAAAACATGACATGAGACTTTTAAAGATCTAGAGGAACAATTGGAATACAATGCTAAAATAATTCAAATATATTATCAAAACAATTGAAATGTACTATTGGATGGATTAAATGCATTATAAGAACAATGAAAAATTGCAAACAAGAACAATCCAAAATGTACCATTAGACACCCCAATAATTACTTCATTTATTAGTAAAAAATATATGATTTTTTAACTCTCTTAGTCTTCATGGTGCAACTTTGACCATAATTTTTCTATTGAAATATAGTTATAGTGTCTAGATAGCAAATGTACAGGATTATAAAAGTTTTCAAGACAAATAGACACATGTGATTTCATACTTTTCAACTAAATATTTTGAAGTTGCTAATGTTCAAATCTTCAAAGTTCAACCGTGTCCTATTCAAATTGTCATAAATTTATGAGCGGAGAAGTATATGAGCATTAATTTATGACCGGAGAATTATATAACAAACATTCAAAGATATATTATAGGAAGAATAAAATTATTATTACTAAAAAAATAGAATATGTAACATGAAATATTTTAAAAAAAACTAGGAGAAGTATGAATCTGCTAGAGACTACACTCGCAGGCTAGACAGAGAGCATCTCTATTGCCCACCATAGTGGAGCGATGATTTGCTCCCATTGTGTAGTCTAAGAGAATCCATTTGGTGCTACTGTGCTACCAATGTACAATAGCACCTCTAAATGTGCATGAAAATCCAATTTAAAATATAAATGGACAGAGCATGCAAACATTTACCATCATGTAAAATTTAAAGTTGAACACAAAACTTGTGTAAGGAGAAATGAAAAGAGAGAAATCAGTGTATGAATATTTGCGGAACCTGCAATCCCCAAGTATTCATATGCTGATTTATCCTTTTTGTTTCTCCTTGTCTAAGTTTTTATATCAAACTTTACATGATATAGATGTTTAATTTGCATGTTCTATCTAGTCATATTTTTGGATTGAACGGCGGGTAATTAGATATAGGGAAACAGGTTGAATTACAAAAGCACACGAAAACATCATACATGTATGTGTAGGCATTATTCTAGCAGTTTTATTTGAGTTTAGGGAACTGTTGTATAATAGTTTTCCATATAGAGCACAGTTTACAGGCTAGATAAGCCCTTTGCTCCTCAAACAACCAACAGTATCTCTGATGGTTTTGTCGAATGGAGTGAAACGAACGCCCAAACCGATCAATTTCTTGGAAGGGTCCTTTGCTCTCACCACCCAGCCTTGTTTGTCCTCCAGGATTCTGATGTGAAAGAAAACGTTAGCAAATGGAGGAGAAACACTATTGTATCCGGTAAAAGAATCAAAAGATGTTCTTAGAGACGTATCACCTCTGAACCCGGTGTTCAGGGTAAAGATCAGCAATGTTGTTGGTGAAATCGACCAAGCGTTCAATGGATTCCAAGCATAAGTGGCGTCCCTGTGCTGATGGGTTCTCGTACAACACCATCAGAGAATGTGCGACGTCTCTCACATCGACGCAGCCAATGTAGATGTCGGCCAAATCAAGCTTCTCGCCTGCTGGGTAGTTTGCACTCTGAGAAGACATACTTTGTATTCGTTGCAAAGTTGCAATTCATCAAAAAATGAAGTGCCACATGGCTCCTAGTCCTAGCCTCTAATGCTGTGACTGACTGACCTGCCAGAAGTTGCAGAAGAAGTTGGAGACTGGCGTTAACTGATGGTGTTAACATCGGGCCCAACACCATGCCTGGATTGAGCACAGCCATCTGCAATCCCTCCTCTGCAGCGAAGTCCCATGCAGCCTTCTCTGCCAGCGTTTTAGATACGCTATACCAAAGCTGCAGCTCGATCAGAGCAGGACAAATCAGCACAGGCCTCAACCATAGCACAAGTCAGAATGCAGAAGCAACAGTGTCCAGGTTTCAATCTGTACCTGAAGTTTCTTGAGGAGCTCAACGTCGGCCCAGCAGTCCTCGTCTGTGACCTTGTCCGCGGGCCAGTCAGGGTTCGGCAACATTGCCGCCTGTGACGACATCAGCACGACGCGGCCGGCTCCGCAATCTTTGGCGGCACGCAGGACGTTGAGCGTGCCCTTCACCGCCGGTTCCAGGAGCTCGTTCTGGAACAGCAGATCCAAAGGGTTACCTACTCGAGCGATGGGAATCTGAAGCTGCCATAAGCATAGATCGGGTGGTTATTGAGAAGGAATTGCATGCCTCTGGGTCTTGTGCCTGCAGTATAAACGGGGACGCCAGGTGGAAGACGCCGCGGGCGCCGTCGACCGCCGGCCGGACGGAGGCAGGGTCCAGGAGGTCCATCTGGAACAGCCGGAGCCGCGTGTCCGCGCCGCCCAGGGCCAGCAAGTGCTTCGTCTCGCCTTCATCATCTGCAAAGGGGAGAAAATTAAAATCCGTCAAGAACAGGAGATAAATCTCGCTCCATTTCATCTGGCGCGCGGAGCAGAGAGGGAGCATGTTACCGAGGTTCTTGACGGTGGCGTGGACGGTGTAGCCGCGGTCGAGGAGGAGGCGGACGAGCCAGGAGCCGATGAAGCCGCTGCCGCCCGTCACGCAGACGAGGTCCATCTCGCACCGGTGTCGCTCGCAAAACAAACGCGGAACGAGACACGGCCAGACGGAAGCACGTTGCCTGGCCCGGGCCGTTGGCGTGTTGTAGGCTTGTAGCTGGCGTGGCGTGGCCACTGCTGTGTGCAGTCAGAAGCTGCCACAGATGTGTCATGCTGTGCTAGGGTAAAATGGATCAAGATTCTTTTCGATAAGAGTAAGCTACTCTGATCGACGAATTTTGTCGCAACATATTAAAGAAATATTATAAAATCCTACTACTTGCTAATGATGGGTGAGTTTTTTGTTTTTTTTGATAAGAATGATGGGTGAGGTTGGGGAGCAAGTCATATATACATACATAATCCTATGAAACGTTAAATTAGCCTACCGAAATATTAAGACAAAGGTTCGCAAATTCTTAATTACTCCGAACAAATACACGAGGCTGAATAGCATCAGCATGTCTGATGATTCTGGCAGATCAACAATTATAATGATTGTAACTTTATAAGTGTTATTAAAATATTTAAAAATACTGTCAAATATCAAATTTGACCGCCTAACTTAAAAATAAACGGAGAGAGTAGTGATAAAGCCGTCAAAGTTTTTATGTTTTCGAGATAAGTGGATGGCCCCAAAATAAAAAGGGAAAATGGAGAATGCAGTAGTGGTTGAATTACAATTTAATTCTAAATGGAGAGAGTTTGACTGATTCTGAATAGGAGGGAGCTGATTTTTTTTAAAAAAAAAGACAAACATCATCGAGAGATGTCCATGTGTCGTGGCAGTTTATTTTGAACTAGAAAACTTTCATACAGCAGCAGTGTTTTTTGTACAACAGCAGCAGTTTCGATCCACCATCACATTCCACCTAGATGAGCTATTTTTCCCCTGAGGAAATCCACGTGAAAAAAACAAGATGAGTCCTTTGCTCCTAAAGCAATCCATAGTGTCCGTGATGATTTTGTCGAATGGAATGAAACGAACACCCAATTCGATCAGTTTCTTGGATGGGTCCTTTACCCTCACCACCCACTCTTGTTTGTCCTCTTGGATTCTGATGTGAAAAGATGTTAGCAATGCGAGTCAGCAAGGTGAAGAACAACGTGCATCTCATAAAAAGAGAACAGTTGTCAGAAATGTATCACCTTTGAACAGGAAGTTCAGGGTAAAGGTCAGCGAGCTTGTTGGTGAAATCAACCATCCGTTCAATGGACTCCACGCACAAGTGGCGTCCCTGTGCCGACGAGTTTTCATACAACGCTACGAGAGACTATGCCACGTTCCGGACATCGACGCAGCCAAGGAAGTCCTCGTGTCGAACCTCTCCCCTGATGCAGCTTGCTCTCTTAGAAAAAAGATTACTCATCGCAATAAAAAATAAAGACAGATTGCTCTCTTAGAAAAAAGATTACTCATCGAAATAAAAAATAAAGACAGATCATAGATGAACTGCTGCAATAAATTATTGGACTGATCTCTAACCTAAGGCCCAAAGGCCTTAGCCTTGGTCCGCGCCCTGATCGGGGGCGCCCAACCCAACTCTCGTTGGTGGGCCCCCGTCGCCAGCGCCACATAAATACAGAGGTGGGGGCCGGGGGGCACGCACGCCAAGGTTCGCCGTGCCCCTGACTCCCCACCAACATCTAAACCCTAACCCGATCTCGAGGGGTGGCGCTGCGGTGGCGGGAAGCACCACCGACCGATCTACACTGCTCCGGCCACCGCACGCTCTACACTGCTCCGGCCACCGCCGCCTTAGAGTGGACCTGCACCGAGCCGCTGCACTACGCGTCGCTGCCCTAGCGCAGAACACCATCAACTACGATGATGGCATCGTCTTCTTCAGAGCAAGGTACTAACCTAATGGCTATCGGTCGATCTCATACACACGCACCCGCACACACATGTCTCTGTGATCTTCCCAGATTCTGACCCACAGCCACAACCCGAGCCCATCCGCATCTACCGACCCGATTAACCAACCTAACAATGGTATCAGATGTTTTTAGGCTTGGTTATGAACAGAAAAGGGGGAGGGATCGAGCAAATAGATGCAAATCGAACTAGAAATCCAAACAGAGCTCGATGAAACCCAAACCCTAACCCTAGATCTGAGAAACCCGGCGTACCTGGCCCTTGTTCTTCTTCTCCTTCTTGCTGTTCATCTCTTCTCCTTCTATTCCCTCCGCTTTCTTCCTCTTTTCCCGTACCCCAGAGATCCCCTCGACGGAGCCGCGCGCGAGACGCACGCGACTCCGGTGAGGAGGCCCATAGGGCACAGTTGTACTGCTTCGTGTGGACGCACACAGAGCCGAGAAAACAAGATTTTGGGTACTGGAATCATAGATCCGGCCATGGCGGGGGCCGCCGGCGTCAAGGACGAACGCGGCGGCGCACCCCTGACTGGAACAGAGACAAGAGGGAGAGGGAGAGGTAACTAGAGAGATAGAGGGAGAAGGGAAGGAGATGTAGTAGATCTGGCCGCCAGCAGTACGCCGGTGGCCATGTCGTCCGCCGCGCCGGAGTTTAGCCGGTGGCGGAGGCGGCGACCAGAGGCAGAGGAAGGAGAGGAGAGCGAGCGAGAGCGAGAGCCAGACTGAACGCGGGCGAGCGAGGAGAGAAATGACCTAGGGTTTCTGTGATTGTCGCCCGGCCGCGAGGCTTTTATACCTCTCGAGACGCGCGCTCAGCCGTCCGATCGGGATGGACGGCTGAGATCGACGCGGGGGGGGCGGCGGCCGGCGCGCGCGCAGATGGGCTGCTTTCGCGGCCCAGGCCAGGTTGCAGCCCGTTAGCCGCGGGCCGCACAGTGACAGGCCGTTTTCGCGAAGTGGGCCGGGCCGCGGACGTGGTTTTGGGCTGCACAGTAACGGGTTGCACAGTAACGGACTGAACAGTAACGGGCTGCACAGTAACAGATTTCCGGCCCGTTTAAACAGATGAACAGTAACTTTTGACAATTTTAATTCTGTTTTGAGGCAAATTTGAATATTTTTGCACAAATTTGAATATTTTTGCACAGAATTTAATCTCTTTTCATTTTGAACCAAAGGGATAAATGTTTAGAGAATAGAAATACAGAATTTTACAGATATTGCTTCCAAATAGAATAATTTTTATTCATGTTTCCGCTGCATAGATAATTGTTTTTGACTTGAATTTAAATTTGAACCAAAGGGATAATTTAAATTTTGAGTCACAGATAATTTCAAATTAAATTGTAGTATTGTTATTTTCTGACCAAAGTTGATGATAACAATATTATAATTTTACAGAATATTTTTCCAGATTAAATTGTAATGTTGTTATTTTCTGACCACAGTTGATTATGACAACATTATGATTTCCATGTTTTTGTAATTATTGATATATTGTTCTCACTTGAGCTAACCTGTTTTCAGCTGGTTTTCCTATGATGGTTTCCATCAAGGATATTCCGATTCTGAAAGGTGACAATTATAATGAATGGTACAAGAAGTTGGATCTCTTCTTTATCATGGCTGAGCTAGATTGGGTCCTCACTGCACCGGTTCCAGTTGAACCTGAGAGACCGGTCAGGGGGGAAGATGTTACAGATGCTTCTTAGAAGCAAACAGAGCTCGCCTACAGGGCGAGCAAACAGAGGTATGACGCTGATCATGCCAGGTGGCTACCTGCCAACAAGAAATGTTTGGCAGTAGTTAAGAACACCATAGAGCCCGCCATTCTGGGGGCAATCACAGATCTACCCACTGTTGTTGAGTACCTCGACAAGATAAGGAGTCAGTATACTGGCTCCTCAAAGACTTATGCTACCCAGTTGATCAAACAACTGGTGACAGAGAGGTATTTGGGCGGTGGGATAAGAGAGCACATTCATCGCTTGGTGAATATTAACAACAAGCTTAAGCCAATGGATATGGAGTTCAGATTAGAACACATAGTTCATTTGGTTTTTGCCTCGTTGCCAAAAGAGTTTGACAATTTTGTTGTCAATTATAACATGAACCCTGAAAAATGGGATATTGAAAAGACCATAGCGATGTGTGTGCAAGAAGACGAGAGGATAAAGAGTGCACATGGTGGATCCATAAACTATGTGAACAAAAAGAGATATAATAAAGACATTCCCTCTTCATCCAAGGGAAAGGGACCCTAGTTGGCTCAGCCACAGCCACAGCACAGGCCCAAGTTTGGGCAACCACTCGTGGACAAGGACCAGTGCCTGCACTGCAAACAGAAGGGACACTACAAGTCAAACTGTCCCGACTATCTAAAGATGATCATGGAGAAAAGAGGTGAGAACATTATCTCATTTATAAATGAATCCTTATATAAAGATTATTCGAAATCTACTTGGTGGATTGATTCAGGAGCAACTATTCATGTTGCAAACTCCTTACAGGGATTCCGTTCAACGAGAACTACGGGAAGAGGAGAAAACAGAATTAAAGTCGCAAATGGAGTCGAAGCAGATGTTGAGGCGGTTGGAGACCTCCTCTTAGAGCTCGACACAGGCTTTAATTTATTGCTTAAAGATGTATTTTATGTTCCCGTAATTCAGAGAAACTTGATTAGTGTATCTCGTCTTGATGACGATGGATTTGCATGTCGCTTTGGAGACGGCATGTGTGTAATAGAGTTTGATGATACAGTTGCTTTGATTGCATTTAGAAGAAACGATCTTTAATTATTATCGCAGCGTGAAAGTGTGAATTCCGTATGTGATGTGAATGCGATTGTGTCTCAAACCACAGATAACAACAGAAAACGAAAGAGAACTCAAGACACGTCGTCGAAATTATGGCACTGTCGTTTAGGCCATATTTCGAGGGGGAGAATAGAAAGGCTGGTTAAGAATGAAATTCTACCTCCTCTTGAGTTCCCAGACTCAGATAAATGCATTGACTGCATTAAAGGAAAATATTTAAAGATTACAAAGAAAAATGCTGAGCACAGCGCAGGTATTTTAGAATTAATTCACACAGATATCTGCGGACCGTTCTCAGTTAAAAGTATAGACGGTTATGATTCTTTCATAACGTTCACAGACGATTATTCCCGTTATGGATATATCTATCCAATAAAAGAGAAATCAGAGGCATTAGATAAATTTAAAGAATTCAAGGCTGAAGTTGAAAATCAGCACAATTTAAAGATTAAAGTTGTCCGTTCCGACCGTGGAGGGGAATACTACGGTCGGCATACCCCATACGGACAGGTTCCAGGACCTTTTGCGAGGTTCCTAACAGAACAAGGAATAGTAGCCCAGTACTCAATGCCGGGCGATCCTCAGCAAAATGGAGTGGCTGAAAGACGGAATCGTACCTTGATGGACATGGTACGAAGCATGATCGGCTATTCCACACTGCCAGTGAGTTTATGGATGGAGGCGTTGAAAACCGCTGTCTATATTCTCAACAGAGTGCCCAGTAAGGCGGTGCCAAAAACACCGTATGAACTCTGGACAGGAAAAATACCCTCTCTAAATCACCTACGGGAGTCGGGGAGTCCTGCTGAGGCAAAGATATTCAACCCGAACATTGGGAAATTGGATTCCAAGACAGTGAGTTGTCATTTTATTGGTTATCCAGATAGATCAAAAGGATATCGTTTCTACTGTCCAGACAGATTTACAAAGTTTGTAGAAACGAGACATGCTGCCTTCCTAGAAGAAGAGATGATTCGGGGAAACGCAACAGTTCGAAAGATTGTTCTTGAGGAGAAGCGGGTATATGAACCCACACCAATGATTCAGGAACCGTTTTTCTCACTGACTGATACTGCGATGCCAGTTCCCGAATTGAACCCTTTTGTGGCGACGCAGAATGAAAATGTGGAACCTGTCCTTCAGGATCCTATAGATAATAACGTTTCCACAGATCAGGGGGAGCCGTCTCAGGTTCCAGCAGAAAATATTCGAACAGAAGAGGCTCCTAGGAGATCTCAAAGAGAAAGAAGATCAGTCATTTCAGCTGATTATGAAGTGTATAACACAGAAGAGTTTCGAATGGAAGATGATCCCATCTCATTCGAAGAAGCCATGAGAAGCAGACATTCATCTAAATGGTTTGAGGCCATGGAAGATGAAATGAAATCGATGAGGACCAACCGAGTTTGGGACTTGGAAGAAGTTCCTGAAGGAGCCAAAACAGTAGGCTGTAAATGGGTCTACAAGACTAAATGTGACTCCAAAGGGAATATAGAGAGATACAAGGCTCGTCTTGTGGCAAAAGGATTCACACAGAAGGAAGGAATAGATTATAATGAGACCTTTTCCCCGGTCTCATGTAAAGTTTCTTTCAGAATTATTATGGCCTTGGTTGCACATTTCGATATGGAATTGCACCAAATGGATGTAAAGACGGCATTCCTAAATGGGGATCTCGAAGAAAAGGTTTACATGGCACAACCTAAAGATTTTGTCGTAGAAGGAAAAGAAAATATGGGATGTCATTTAAAAAAATCCATTTATGGATTAAAGCAAGCTTCAAGACAGTGGTACTTGAAGTTTAACGAAACTATAAAGAAGTTTGGGTTTACAGAGAATGTTGAAGATAATTGCATTTATGCAAAATTCAAGAAAGGGAAATACATTTTCCTGGTACTGTATGTGGATGACATTCTACTAGCAAGTAGTGATGTCAGTCTACTGTTGGAAACAAAAGAATTCTTGTCATCGAATTTTGACATGAAAGATCTTGGTGAAGCCTCTTTTGTGCTAGGAATTGAGATTCACCGAGATAGAAGGAAAGGGGTGCTAGGTCTGTCACAAGAGACATACCTACAAAAGATACTAGAGAAATACAGTATGCATGCGAGTAAACCTACTCCTGCTCCGATAGTCAAGGGTGACAGATATGGAGACTTTTAGAGTCCCAGAAATAAGTATGAGAGAGAACAGATGAGAACTATTCCGTATGCTTCGGCAGTCGGAAGTTTACAGTATGCTCAAGTGTGCACACGCCCTGACTTAGCTTTTGTCACTAATGTGCTTGGCAGGTTTCAGAAAGATCCACGTTTAGAACACTGGAAACTTGTAAAGAAAGCCTTGCGATATGTGAAAGGCACAAAAGGCCTCATGCTAACATACAGAAGAAGCGATTCTTTAGAAATTAAAGGATACGCAGATTCAGACTTTGCGGGAGATGAAGATGATAGAAAATCCACGACGGGTTACATCTTCACTCTTGCAGGGGGAGCTATTTCATGGAAAAGCTCTAAACAATCGGTCACAGCAACATCGACGATGTATGCTGAGTTTATAGCATGCTACGAGGCCTCCGGGCAGGTAGAATGGTTAAAGAAGTTTATACGTGGCTTAAAAGTGGTGGACAGTGTAGAAAGACCACTAAAGATGTACTGCGATAACCAGCCAGCAGTGTTTTATGCTCACAATAACAAGAAGAGCACGGCTACAAAGTCGATATAGATAAGATTTTATTCGATAAAAGATAGAATCCAGGATCACACCATAAGTCTCGAGCATATAAGAACAAAAGATATGCTTGCGGATCCGCTAACGAAAGGCCTACCACCCAGCGTGTTCATGGAACATGTAGCCGGCATGGGAATGAGGTATAGCCTATGATCTCTGGATAATAGAGGCCCAAATAGAATACAGAATCTATTTCTGAAGAGAGGCGTGTATTGTGGCTATTGATTCTATCGGAAGTTGCCCGTGACGAAGAGATATGCCCTATACATAAATCTGTGATGAGATAAGGAAAATAGAAAAGTGAAAGAGAAAGATAATGTGAGATCAAGGGGGAGATTATTGGACTGATCTCTAACCTAAGGCCCAAAGGCCTTAGCCTTGGTCCGCGCCCTGATCGGGGGCGCCCAACCCAACTCTCGTTGGTGGGCCCCCGTCGCCAGCGCCACATAAATACAGAGGTGGGGGCCGGGGGGCACGCACGCCAAGGTTCGCCGTGCCCCTGACTCCCCACCAACATCTAAACCCTAACCCGATCTCGAGGGGTGGCGCTGCGGCGGCGGGAAGCACCACCGGCCGATCTACACTGCTCCAACCACCGCACGCTCTACACTGCTCCGGCCACCGCCGCCCTAGAGCGGACCTGCACCGAGCCGCTGCACTACGCGTCGCTGCCCTAGCGCAGAACACCATCAACTACGATGATGGCATCGTCTTCTTCAGAGCAAGGTACTAACCTAATGGCTATCGGTCGATCTCATACACACGCACCCGCACACACATGTCTCTGTGTTCTTCCTAGATCCTGACCCACAGCCACAACCCGAGCCCATCCGCATCTACCGACCCGATTAACCAACCTAACAGATACGGGTATGCTGTTGCGGCGACGTCCTCGTGGCTGCGTACGGCATCTTCTCAGGTGGTGGTGTTCAATCTGCGAAGAGGAGACGATGATTTGGCTAGGAGAGGTGAACAAAGGGACTCGTAGCCACATGGAGATGCTATATATATGTTAGAATGAGAAATGGGTGGTTGCATGTTAAATATATATTGTGTGGTCGTCACATTATTTTTTATTCTTAGGAAGTCGAAAGCTCTATTGTTACTGTGTGGTTAGTTAAGTTGATGCGGTAGTGGCGGTTTCAATCTAGCAAAAACAGGTATAGCGGTTACTATGTGAACCAGAATCCCTATGTGCAAAGGTGTTAAGAGCAAAATATTATTCTGATGGAAAGCTACTACAGGCACATTTGAAGAGTGGTAGTTCTTTCACATGGCAAAGCATACTAGCAGGTTTAGAATGCTTCAAATATGGCTACATATGGAGAGTTGGTGATGGCTCACAGATTAATATCTAGAAGGACAATTGGGTCCCTGGCAGTCAGAACATGAAGGTACTAACTCCCCGTGGTAATGTCCTTGTATCCATGGTAGATGATCTAATCAATCCTATAAATGGAAGATGGGATGTTGAGCTGATTCAGTCAATTTTTTGGTCAGTGGATGTTCAGAGGATTCTCCAGATCCCCATCAGTCAGGGCCGGGAGGACGTTGTGGCCTGGCACCATAACCGGAATGGCTTATTCTTGGTGAGATCAGCTTATCACACTCAATGGAATTATCAGTTTGGAAATCAGTCTTATCCTATAGTAGCAGGTGGTACAGGGTCTTGCTCAGTCTGGCGCCTACTATGGAAACTTTCTTGTCCAAGCAAGATAAAAATTTTCGCATGGAAAGCTCTCCATGGGTGCCTACCATGCTTTGTTATATTAGCAAACAAGCATATACGGATTGATGGTGTAAACTGTCCGAGATGCTTGATAGAAGCAGAGGATATCAAACATGTCCTATTTACATGTAGCCAAGCAAAGGATGTTTGACTCGCTTTGGGCGTGTGGGAAGAAATTGAAAGGATGCTAATGGTGGACAGATCGGGATCAATAGTGATTGAAGAAATTATCCGAACAGGAGGCTTGTCAATGGAGTTTAACAACATGGGCTGGTCTGAACTGATAATTACAGGTTGCTGGTATATTTGGTGGCAGCGACGGCGAGTAGTACATGGGGAGGATGTTCAGATTCCAACGAGAGCTGCTATGTCGATAGCGGCGATAGCAACAAATAATGCTCTAGCTCCTAAAGCCTCGGCGGTGATAAACAAAAAATGGCAGAAGCTGGTGGAAGATTTCCTGATGATAAATGTCGATGGATCTTTTGATGAGACAAGGGGGATTGGTAGCACGGGTGCAGTCATAAGAGATGCCTCGGGGAGCTTCATCGCGGCCTCGTACAGCTATATCTCCCATGTTCTGGATGCGACAATGGCGGAGGCCTCGGCATTGAGAGATGGTCTGCTACTGGCCCAGCAGATCGGCTGCACTCGTGTGCAAATCCAAACTGATTGTTCAGAGGTGGTGGATACAATGCTTGACGGTGGTTTTTTAGCCACGGCGTCAGCTGCTATTTTTTAGGAGTGTAATCATCTCTGGGAGAAGTTTGCTGCAATCTCCATCACTCATTATCATAGGGAGAGTAATCAAGTAGCTCATGAGCTGGCTAGGCAAGCAAGATTAGAGAGAAATTCTTGTGTTTGGATAGATGACCCCCCAGCATCCGTCCGACAATTGCTCGTAAACGATGTAACTATCCTATCAGATCAATAAAGCTTGCCGGAAGGCTTAATTTAAAAAAAAAGTTAATGCGGTAGTTTAGGGTTACTGTAGGGAAGTGACTGGGAATAGTCAGTGCAGTTTTTGGAACGAGTGACTTCTGACTTTGTGGCATTCAATGGATGGGACGGAGTAAATGCCTAAAATGCGTGAGAGTTGTTTAAGATCATTGTGGAGTTTTATTTTCATTAAATAAGTGTCATTTTAGCGTTTTCAGTGACGAGGTAAAGGGTCAAGAGCAACTTGAAGAGACTCTCTATATATTTTCTTATTATTAGGAATAGAGATTTTAATAAAAAATACCCTCCAACAGCCTCTCTAAGTGGTTATCGAAATATAGCCATCCTTCATTCCGCATTTCTCGCTAGCTAAAGATTGATAGCGAAAATGACTTTTTAGAGTATACACAAGATATAGAAAAGCTGTTGGAAAGTGAAAATATATAAAGAGTGATTTTTATGCAAAAGTCTCTCCAAATGATAATTTAGAGAGTGAAATTTAGAAAGACTCTTGGAAATGCTCTAATAAAGAGAGGGGTGAAATGCATTTTATGGGGATGAAATCCTGTATACACAATTTTAGAATATTTTGTGTCTTGCATGTAGCCTAGGAAACAATAAAGAGAATGAAACAATGCATTGTATGACTTTATTTCAACTATGAATTAAACACTCCCTTGCTTATGTGGCATTCTAGGAAATATAAATATAAAACACCTCATTTAGATGGTGTAAGAATTTCAATAGACATTATCAGATCGAGCTGCTGGTTAAAAACTAAACGAGGTGAGCCAACTTGATAGACCTCTTGGTTGTATACTCCATCCGGCCTGTCAAAATTTTCCTGCCTTAACCAGATCTAACAAGTGCATTAGGCCACTCTCGATGCACAGTTTCATAGCATACTTATCTAGACTGAGAACTGGACAACTGTACCAGATGAGTTTTATGGTGATGAAACTCCTCTCACATCCTATGAAACTCTCTCTTTCTCCCCCCTCGCCATGTCAGCAAAATTGACGATGTGATATAGAATTTAATATCATAAAACTCTCCATTAAACCTCCATTGAGACTAGCCTTAGGTACGCGCCAATCAAAATTTTCAGCCTGTCGTGTTTACCGGGACAGGGCCCATAATTTCAACCCAAAAATCCCCAAAATATGGGAATGGGTTATGTGAATAGGATTCGGAGATAGGAAAATGAATAAAACTTCCATAGTTTCCTTTATTTAATATATTATCTCATATGCTTAATTCAAACATTAAACTGTATCCGGCAATAGAGACTGACAGTACTGAATTGTGTTGTCACCCAAACAAGATGACCTTCAGCAAAGCTGTGAGCCTGTTACCCAACCTAATACACAAAGCTTGTTAATTCAGAAACAATCATGCCTATGCCGCTTCAGCAGTTGAGCAGTCTCTTGTACTCTGCGTGCCTGACCGCGCGCCATGCATGCCTGCAGCAGCCGGTCCGGTCCTTCACCTCCGACTGACGGACGGCGAGCCAGAGCTGAGAGGTAGCAGCGACAAGGCATCCAGGCGGAAGAGGAGGGAGCCAAGGTCCGTCAGAAAGCGGCGGAGGCCCGGCACGCCGTGGCGTGAAGCGGCGGCGGCGTTTATCGCGGCCACAGGGGGGTGGACGGTATTTCAGATACCGTCCAGCCCCTGGGTACTTGCGAGACGTCCGATCGAGCTTGGACGACCGAGATTAGAGATACGGCGGGAGGCGTCTTCCACGCGAGGCCATGGTGGCCCGCCGGCCGCCGCGCGAAGACTGGAGAAGCAGAGGATGGCTCACTTGCCCGACTTCGCGATTGACCCTTGCGCAGCCGCCGGCACCGCTCACCCTTCACGGCCTCATCGTTGCATGCTCTGGCGCACGCCATGCCTGCCATGCGCCATGCCCAGCAGCCGGTCCGGCCTTGCACCTACGACAGAACGAGGAGCCAAGGTTGGCAGCGCGCGAGCGCGTTACCACTCACCACACGCAAGAGCGCGCATGGAGCGAGGCATCCAGGAGGAGGAAGACGGAAATGATGTCAGAAAGGCAGCGGTGGCGCTCCGTCCTCCGACGAGCCACGGCCCGCGGCGTGAAGCAGAGACACCCGGTGTTCCTGGCGACCTCGGGCGGACGTTGTTTGACTTGTTTCAGATACCGGGTGGACGGTATTTCAAATACCGTCCACCCCTGGGTGCCTAAATACCGTCCGATCAGACTTGTACGGCCCGGATTAGGCGCATCGTGGGAGGCATCTTCCTCGGTCTAGCGGCGGCGGCGCGAGCGACGAGCGACGCTTGTTTGTGTGCATTCGTCGCTCCGATCATCCTTCGGTGGTGGCTTGGGATCTCTATGTGTGCGCCAGTAAGCTAGCAGGAGCTTCAGCAGACCAAAGGTCCGTCCATGGCGGCGAATTTTCGTATGACTTAGCACGGTACGCAGCAGGCCGCAGGCGGCGTCCATGGCGGCATGAGCACGGCGGCTGCTAATCTATCGGAGATCGTCCATTCTTCCCCTCCACTAAGACGCCGCGGCGCTTGTTTCTGCATAGCCTCGATGGCAGCGACTGCGAACGTGGCCGGTGGCCGACGCCGCGCCGTGTGCAGGCAGACCGTCAACATCGCATGCATGCTCGCGGCGGGTGCGATTCGTCCCTCGTCGTGCCATGCGTGCCGAGCGGTGGCCGCCCGCCATTATATTCCCCCTCTGCGCCGTTGGCCAAACCGGGTGCAGAGCGTTGGCTGCTCCTGGCCTATTTGGTTGGATTCAGACGGCACAAGGCGGGGCTAGCACACAGATTAGCTTAGCAGCGGGCAGGGACATCTGCCTGAGTTCAGATTGGGGCGTACCATCTACCATGTGGGAGTGGAATGGAGCTAGACGATCCCATTCAGACATTCAGTCCAGTCCCACCCACCAAAATTCTGAAAAGCTTCTCTAAGTTCCAACATCCCGTGAGCACGCAGCTTGTCCCGACTCCCGACAGGCACCAATCATCAACAGAGAAAGTGAGAAAACCCCCAATACACCAGCCACACATTGTTGCGTGTGTGTGTGGTGTACACTTTGTCTCACAGCAAATATTGATCTGTACCTCGTTTTCTTGTGCACATATATTTCCTTAAGAGAGAGGGAAAATACAGACATTTTTTTAATCTTCCAGAGAGACATCAATGTCTGTATTATTGGGATGAAAAATACATATTGGGATGCTTGATACAGAATCTGAACTACGCATCTTTCAAAAAAAAAAAGAATCTGAACTACGCTCTACGCAGCACAAATCTAAGACAAGAACCATTTAAAACTTCAGCACGGTGGTGACACTCCAATATCGAAGTGCTACAATGCTCAGAAAGCATGTTTGCTCTGCGCCAAATTCTGCACTCCGCACAATAACCAGCACATGCTCTGTACGCCGCCCACCAACAGTAGGCTACAAAGGCTTCAGCTCTGCGAAAGGCAATCAAAACCATAAGCTACAAAATAAATGAAAAGCATTTATGAAAACTAGTATCAGTAGATGTGCTTGGCTACAGAAAATCATCCCAAAATAAACAAAAGGGCATTTATGAAAACTGCTATCAGAAGATCTGCTTATCTACAAAAAAAAAATCTGAATGTTTCACAAACTTATTAGGCGTGTATGGGACCTCTAGAATATAATAAGCACCGATAGGAGCAGATTAAAACACATACAACAAGATCGTTCTGATGGCACACCCTGCTCTTCTCCTGGTGCTCCTCCTCCTCTCTTCCCCTGCGATTTCTTCCTCTAAGAGACTGCAGCCGAAGTTTTCGGCCATCTTCTACTTTGGCGACTCCGTTCTTGATACCGGCAACAACAATCGTCTCCCTACGGTGGCCTTGGCAAACCATGTTCCTTACGGGAGGGACTTCCCAGGGAAGAAGCCGACAGGGAGGTTCTCCAATGGCCGGCTGGTTCCAGACCTCCTCAACCAGAGGCTGCAGCTCAAGGAATTCTCTCCGCCATTCCTGGATTCCAAGCTGTCGAACAACGACATCATGACAGGGGTTAACTTTGCGTCTGCGGGTTCAGGGTTCGATGACCAGACGTCGCAGCTGGCCAATACCCTGCCAATGTCGAAGCAGGTGAACCTCTTCAAGGACTACCTCCTCCGGCTCAGGAACATTGTTGGAGATAAGGAAGCTTCCAGGATCATTGCCAACTCCCTCATTTTTATCAGCTCAGGAACCAATGATTTCTCACATTACTACCGTTCGTCAAAGAAGAAGAAGATGGACATTGGTGAATACCAGGATACTGTTCTCCAGATGGTACAAGCTCGTGTCAAGGTAAAAATAGGCATTTCCTCCTTTTGAGTTGCCTTATACTGAATTCTTCCATTCCAGCTCAGAAACTAGGCATAGCTCCACTTTCAATTCCCTAAATTTGAATGCAGGAACTGTATGACCTTGGGGGCCGACAATTCTCCTTGGCAGGCCTTCCCCCGTTTGGCTGCACACCTATCCAAATCACATTGAGCAGAGACCCTGACAGGGCATGCGTGGATGAGCAAAACTGGGATGCTCAGGTCTACAACTCTAAACTTCAAGAATTACTCCCAACATTGCAAGGCTCACTCCATGGAAGCAAAATTGTGTACTTGGATGCATACAGGGCTCTCATGGAGATCCTTGAGGAGCCCGCGAAATATGGTAACGTTTTTCTATTAATGCCATGACTCGTTAACTTATCTACTAGGGGCTAGAGCTATCTTGCAATTTAATCACTTAGACTTCTGCAAAAAAAAAACAACAGAGAGAGCACCTTAATCCTAGACAATACAGAAAATATTAGACACCATGATGCTAAACTCAGGCCGCTAAAATTTCGATGATGGCAGAAAACCAAACACTTTGAGAAGTCAGCCGCAAAATTCATACGCATCGTATTTTAATCCTTTCTGTTACTCTGACAAAGGTCTGCCATGATAACAGGATTTACAGAAACGACACGAGGATGTTGCGGGACTGGGCTCAGAGAGGTCGCTCTGCTTTGCAATCCATTCACTCCTATCTGCAAAAATGTGTCGTCCTATGTATTTTACGATGCTGTGCACCCAACAGAGAGGGTTTACATGTTAGTAAATGATTACATAGTGAAAGATGTTATTCCACAGTTTTAATTAATCAAATATCCATATAAGGTTTCTCCTTGTATTAATGCATACATCTTATTTTGCCTTCATACTTAAATACTTTTAAGTCCTTACATAAGAGCTCCTTCAACGCCACCTATCGTTATGCATAACATCTGATTGCTCACTGGATTACGTGACAGTGGATTTCAGAACACTAGGTAAATGAGTTGGTCGCCCTCAAGCAGTCAGGCACTCAATTCACAAGAATAGTTAAAGCAAGATATAATTTTGATGTGTCGTAGTATTAGTATATTCAGAATGACAGGAAATTTGTAATAATTTTGCACGGTTAAACAGAAAAATTGTATGCTCAGCTACGAGTTCCTTGAAAGGCGCGGCCAAGATATAATTCATTGACTACAATTAGTAACACTCTGTCAGTTCAGCATGAAAAGGTTATAATACAAGTAGTGAAGAATAACATACAGGCTAAAACATGCTCATATTAGTCATTGTAGACGTTGATCACATATAGTTCAAGTTAAGTAGCAAACTGAACTGATCTACAGTTAATAGACTTATAGGACATAACTGACAATAGGACTATTCTAGAATAGCAGACCCAGTTGCTACAGGAGTTCACATGATTCTGGATAGCAAAAAAAATCAGTAGCTGTAACATACTAATATGAAAATAATAGAGGCGACTGAGACATAAAAACACAACTTACATTACTCTCCTGAGAAATTAAACACTAATCAGCACACGGCAGCCAGAAGAGCCACTCAAAACTTGGCCATTGCTTTGAACAACTGCTGAATCTGCAACTTCACATCCTCAGGTCGCACATATGAAGCCCCTACAGTCTCTGTAGCCTTTAACATCTCAGTTGCATCCCTGTAGACTGGAATTACCAGATCCTCCACCATAGTGCTCAAATCCATTGCTTGCTGCTTCTCCACCAGTACCCACCGTGACTGCACCTGGCAAATTGCTTTCACAAAGTTATGGAAGTGGTTCAGCTTCTCTACCACAATGCTGGAACTGCTGCCAGACCTTCTATCCCTCTCAAGGATCATGATGGCCCTCCCCCAGGTAGCCCGGCGGTATTCCGACACCCATTGGTGAACCTTTGCAGGTATTACCCTCGTCCAATCCTCACTGAGCAAGACCTTAAGCTCACAAGCATTGACTTTCTTGATTATATAGGTCCCATTGTTAATCAGGAAGACACAGACGAGAGGAACATGACCATAAATCCTGGATTTTGACTCAAGATTCTCTATGAGCACATCCACAATCCAAGCAAAGCGGGCCGCCAGCGAAGATGTTGGCCGGTCAGGGTTGATCAGAGATGTTTCAGCACAACCAAACTCCAAGTTCATCACTTCTTCCAAAGTATGGCGAGATGCACATGCTGCCATAAGGTAGTTCATTACATACCTTGTTATGGGATGTACTCCACCATCTGCTGGTGCAGACTCACTTGAATCACGTCGTATCAATTTTTCTAGAGCCACAAATATGCCCTTAATTGACAATCCAAGGCATTCACGAAGAGCAGTTATCTCATGATGAAAGGCTTCATCAACGACAGGAAGGATATCAGTCAAAGCATCATACATGTCAACGATGCGAAAAAGACTCTCCGGGTTCTGTCCAGCAGCAGCAGCAAAGTTGGCAAATGACAAGAGTTGAAGAAATGGCATGCATGCAGTTGCAAAGGCAAGGTCACTGTAAGATGTAAATCCACCAAAAATGCAATTGCACAGATGGCGCTCGCTGGGGATTGAGATGTGGAACACAACACGGATTGCAGGGATCCAGCGCATGATCTGAGTCTCAAGCTCCTCCCATGATGCTGACTTCAACCTTTCTGCCATGTGAGCATGAACACCAAGGCGAGCAATGCTCTCATCAATGAAGTTGCGGCGTGCAGAAGCATAGGTCTCCACACATATATCACCAAAACCAGCAGCAATCATCCTTCTTGCAATTCTATTTGCCTGAGTGGCTACACCCGCTGGTAAGGCATCAACAATGATATCAAAGTCTCTAATCGGAAATGCTACGAAGGTGTGGCTGTCATCTTCATCCTGGCTTTTCTTGATATTGTGGTCACCATGGTTGTCATCGAAGCGAGATGTAGCAATCAGGCGCTGGAACTCATCTTTAAGCCTCATGGAACAACTTTTCAGAAGGAGGTCAAAGCTCTCAAGGAGCACATGGTCCTCTGAGGTGTTCTCAAGGCCATGGATGGTGGAAGTTAGCTCATCGACAGCTTCTAAGAAGGCATCAGCATCAGAACTGGACCAGAGGGGCCGATCTAAGCTCAGGAACTGGGAAATCAAGTCGTCAAGTGTTTGCAGAGTATCCTCCATGCCTTTTGCCAATGCTACAACTACAAAGCAGCCACTCCTTAAGTCTATACAGATCTATAACTTTCAATAAGCGAACCCGCGAACCTCCTTAGTCCTCAGTACAAGCCATAGAAGAGGATGGAATCATCTTCAGCTGGCAAAATGGACCAGTTCAAACGTTGCATAGGTCAAACCAAAACTGTGAAATAACTTGAGAGCGCAAAACATACCTCGCAGAAGGTAAATTCTGGAAACCGACGTGCAGAACTTTTTTGTCTTCCAAATAGCACACCTAGGTATTTCGATCCCCATGAAAATGAGTTGCTGATATTTCTAACGATGAAAGATCACAACGGACCACCATTTATGTACGAAGTGCAATAGGTCGGACAAAAACGTAGCATTACTTCTATTCATGTTGTTGGAGGGTCAGTGGGTCATAAGTCACAACGAGCTTACATCAGGACAGCAACATCCAACAACACAACCACGAAGTGTCATTTCGTGGAAGTTGTACTCTTTTGACTATTCTTTCAATTGATACATCAAGAAGTTGAAAGCTGAAAGGCAGACTTTGAGAAATAGTGAAAAAATTTACGTCTGAAAAAAATACAGCAAACTTGTTATGCACAGTCCCAATCTACAACAAAAATTCAAGGGTGAGCTATGTGTCATGTGGCGCTTATGTGCAAAAATCCAAGATCAAATTCATCCATTGTTAGAATGACCAATAAAACAACCAGTGCATATACACAGATATACTCAGATATTGTGTGCGCTGTACTCATTTTTCAATTGCGTCAGCTGTCATTGAACTGTTGAAATTTTGCAGGTACATACTTGTCTACAGATAATTGTGCATATCTCTGATGTATTCAAGTAACCTTACCTAATCTTCTTTCATTTGTGCTAACAAAAATGAATTTGAATAGTAGACCTAAGTAACAAAGTTCCTTATTGCGGTCCAATCAGTAACAGATAACACGCTCTTTTACCACTTTATTATGAGAATCTATTTCACGAATCAAATAAATGAAATTGAAGTGTTTAAAATCATGATTGGATGATCTCTTGGTGCAAAAACCCATACGAGGAAAGAGCACATTAGCTAGAGATCGGTTCTATAATAGGGCTCTTAGCTCATTACCAGTACCACTACCGTTGTAAAGCTTTGATATACACTACAATATCACAATACCTAAAGCCCAGTGGAACTGATATCGAAATAGTGTTCTGCCTTCATCACTTCTTCACATAGTGAGAACAGAGGAGTCCACCAGAAAAGTAAAGTCTAGGCATATTGTTCTTGCAATAGCACCATCCTGTAGCTGTTTGGTTTCTTACTTAGCAATCTGGCGTCAGGAGGATAGAATCTAGCTTTGTCAGAAGCATAGTGTGGATAAGTTATGTGAGTAGACATGGAATTTGGTATTTGACAAAACAAGGTGATATGCCTGGCCGAGTCTGTGAACCTTTTGAGCATCTAATTGTTTCTAAGTTCGGATTGTTCTGAATCTGGAATTTCGGAATACCAATATGCTAAAATTGACATCTTGATTGCCAAAATTGACATCGATAAATCGATTCAGCTACAGAGGCGGCACGGAGCGCTCGGCTGCTGCCGCCGCGCCGCGGTGCGCGTGGCGTAGAGCTTGTCGAACGAGAGGCGGCCATCGTGGTTGCAGAAGACCTTGAGTATATCCTCCGTCATGGTGTCGGTTCGGCCCTTCTCAGGGTCTGGACGATGTGCTGCACCGCGGCGAGCACCTTTTCCTCGCCGTCCTCCGCCATCAGCCCCCGAGCGAGGAACCAATCGGCAGACTCTTCTCCGATTCTCCCCTCCAGTCGCTTTTACGTGTATGCCATTATAAAAGATGACAGCTACTTGTGTGTCACTTAGAAAGTACCCTCGTATATGTATGCCATCACACTAACTTTCTTTTACCTCTGTATCATTTTAGATGGATTAGGCCTGACGGAGGCTAATAGAGGTGTAAATAGTCTGTTTTGCCCTTATGCTGTGAGAGTTTAGGTGTTGTGGAGATACACAAAAAGGCGAATCTGCGGCGACGAGCGGAATGGGGTCGGACCGTCGGAGATGGGGCGCCGGGTGGGAGAGCGCTGCCTCCTGCCGCCTGCAGGGGGGCGGCCACTGTCCCTGGCGGAGAGCGTCTTGTCGGGGTCCCACGCGTCCCCGAGCAGGGACGCCACGCCGCCGGCGTCGGCGGCGCGGTTCAGTATGAAGCTGATGTTGTTTGCCAGAAAGAGGTGCCGCGAGCCTCCCGCGTCCGCGCAGGCGACCGCGAGTTTCCCCTCGAGGTTGCGTTCCAGGCCCGCGATCAGCTCCGCGACGAGGCCGGCGGCGAGGGAGCCCACGGGGGCGTCGCGTTCGCCGCCGCCCGCGAGGATCAAGTCCAGCGTGGTGCGGTGCCTCGCCAGCAGCTCGACGCAGGTCATGGCGTCGCATGCCAGCGGGTGGACGCCGCCCGCCGCACTCGGCGTGCGCGGACAGTCTCCTTGGACCTTGGCCACGACGCCATTGACCACAATCTTCATCGCGTCTGCCAATTTGGTGAGGATATCCATGATCGTGATCCATCTGTCAGACAGGCATGGGCAATGAAACTGCAAATCCATTGACCAGCAGAAACCAGAAGCTTCACCTGTCTAGCACATCGCAGGGAGCGTTCGCGAACGCCCGGAAGAGCTCCTTGGTGGTTGGTGCAGCCGGCACGGACCATCCGAAGGGCGATCTCGTGGAGGACGGACACGCCCGCGGGGCGGACGAGATCGAGCTCATCCCAGATCTCGCCCTCTAACAGGGCCGCGACCTCGTCAGGCACGCCGGAGCTGGCCCTCGACAGGGTCCCGTCGGACGCGTCGACCTCCCCGCCGGAGCTCGCCTCGCTGGTCCTGTCGCCGGTGCTGCCGCTTGACGTCGTCGTGCGTACCAGCACTCGCCCCCCCCCCCCCCCCCAGCGCTGCTGCGGCGGCGTGCACGTCGCGCGAGCCTGGCCGCGGACTGCATTCACTGCAGCGCCTGCGCCCTCCGGGCGTGCTCCTCCTTGCTGCCGCCGGCGTCATCCGCCATGGCTGCCGGGCGGGAGAGGCGCGGCCTCCTGCCGCCTGCAGGGGGGGCGGCCACCGTCCCTGCCGTCGCCGCCCCTGCGGGAGCGGGTGCCGGGCGGGAGAAGCGCTGCCGCCTGCTGCCTGCAGGGGGCCGGCGACCGTCCCTGGCGTCGGCGCGCCTTGTGCAGTTGTGCCCACGAATCAAGGGAGAGAGGAGCGACGGGAATCGGGAGGAGAGGCGTCGGCGTCGCGAGGAAGTAGGCGGAGGGTAAGACGGTCAAATTCATAGTCCGGTCCCACATGTCAGGTTCCCAAACTGTTAAATTCTAACGGAATCCATGTGTGTAGGTAAAAGAAAATTCGTGGAATGGCATGTAGGTGCGATGGATTTTTTAATGGCACACAGGTAACTGAACACAGGTCATGTTTTATAATGGCATATAGGTTTCCGGCTAGGGTTCGAGAATGAGCGGCGGAGAGGGGGAAGGGTGTGGTGGCGCCGCTGTTGTCACGCCGGTTACGGAATTCACCGTGCCCCATGGCAGAGAACTCGGCGGTAACTTGCGACGTGCGGTGGATGCGAGGATAGGCTGGTGGCGTGGACGGTCAGATGATGTCGTGGCGAACTAGAAAAGACAGTAAAACTGCGGTGACCTCCGGCGAGGAGAAAGGTGTGCCGATCCGGTGGCGGCGGATCAGTGCGAGTGGGTGTGGACCGGTGGGGGGAGGCGGAAAGCATAAATGCGACGCAAATGGCAGGCCCAAGAAATTGGCAGCAAAGCAAATGGGCTGCCAGGAAGGCCTACGGTCCAACATTCGCCCCGTGCGAAGTTAGGTATAAGCCCACGGATAAATTTAGCGGATCCAAACACACCAGAGCGAGATTTGACAGATTGTGTGTGTATTATCGTGCGTTGGTGGCAAAGCCATGTTCCAACTTCCAAGCACGAGACAGCCGAACGAAAATTATGACATGTGGGCCGTGAGTTAGTCCCGCACCCACTGCCTTTGCATACTGGTGATGGGCATGGAACCACCGATCTGCTGAAGCTTAAAAGGAACCCCCTACAAATCGAGATCGACCCAACCGCCAATCCCAAATCGATTCCGCTCCCCAACCAAAACTGAAGCAGGTGTCATGGCCTCCGTTGCCACGCCTGCGCCTTTGCTCCCCGTGACCAACCCGGCGGCCGCCGCCGCCGCCGGCGGCGGCTCCGCGCCGTCCTCCGGCACCGCCCTCTCCGAGGCGACGCTCGCCGCGCCGGCCTTCCGCCTCTTCGTGGGCCGGCTGGCCGACACGGCGCGGCGCTCGCTCGCGGACCGGCGGCCGTGGACGGAGCTGCTGGACCGCTCGGCCTTCTCCCGCCCGGACTCGCTCTCCGAGGCCACCTCGCGGCTGCGCCGCAACCTCGGCTACTTCCGCGTCAACTACGCCGCCGTGGTCGCCTTCTCGCTCGCGGCCTCGCTCCTGGCGCACCCCTTCTCCCTCCTCGCCCTCCTCGGCATCCTCGGCGCCTGGTGCTTCCTCTACGTCTTCCGGGCCCCCGACCAGCCCGTCGTGCTCTTCGGCCGCACCTTCACCGACCGCGAGACGCTGCTCGGCCTCGTCGTCGCGTCCGTGCTCGCCTTCTTCCTCACCTCCGTGGCTTCGCTCATCATCTCCGGGCTGCTCGTCGGGGGCGCCATCGTCGCCGCGCACGGCGCCTGCCGCATGCCAGAGGACCTCTTCCTTGATGATCCCAGCGCTGCGTCCAATGGCAACACCACCACCAGGCTGCTATCCTTCCTTGCGTCGCCCGGATCTGGGGTTTGACGCGTCCACGACCGGTAAAATCCAGTCAAGTCAAAGTCTGAAAATCGGGAGAGATCTGGCCCCGTAGCTGCAGCAAATAGCTTCTCGTTCCTATGCTACTTAACTGTGAGTAGCTATGGATATGCAGATCTGATTTTGGTTCTAATTTGTGTCTCGAATTATGCAAAGATCTGCTAGAGCTGTACTTCTCTTACATTTCACCAGATATGGTGACAGTGAGCATTATCAAATTGCTAACATGTATCTCTGGTGCTCTTTGATTTGTCTGGACATCATAGCATTTTTTTCTGGATCTCCAGTTACTTTCTGGTCTCCTTTCAACGTTTGATCCTCTTGTGCAAAATCTATTGTCAACTCTGAATGCTTCGGCCATTGGGCTGTGGTGGGTATTTGATGCTATGGCAATATTTGCAGTTTTAGTATTATGAGTTATATTGTACTGTGGTTGATCAGATGACATTGCTAGGCAATATTAGCTGAGAGCTCAGATAAATCAAATCCTGTTTGTTTATTAGTTAGGCTTGTCACTCTTCACAACTGAGCCAAAGTTGCAGGAGTTGTAGGATACGAAGGTGAGACACAATTGTGGCAAAGGTAGTCATCCAGCTAAATATAAGTTAGCATAAAGTGTTGACTAAGATGTGTTACCTGTAATCCTAAAGCTATTGAGGTACATGCATGCTGCCCGGAACTTAAAGAGTGATACTTGTAAAAAGGGCGTACCCGAGAGCTCCCGCTCTGTGCGGGGTCTGGGGAAAGGGTGTCAGTGGCAAACCTTACCCTCGCCTATGCAATACGAGGAGACTGCGACTCGAACCCGGGACCTTCTGGTCACAGGCGGTAAGACTCTTTCTTGCACCTTGTACTTGCAGTGGCCAGAGTTGATCTTTTTTCCTTTGAGAACAGTATTTAAATTTGATGTTCATCTCCACTGGTTGCTTCACATTGGTGCAAAGAAAGAATTTATTCCCAAATAATATGCAGAATGTCATTGAAACTTGCACAGATTTTTACAGGGGAAAAGTTCAAAACAAGCTGGAAAATCATCTCCCCTAGAATTTAAGATCACAAATAACCCCAAAAAAGTAACAATTAACATGCAACGTAGACAGGCTTCCGATTCCTCAACACGGTATCTTCTGCTGGTCATTAGCACATCGGAAGATCAACTGGGGGCGGCTCCAGGGACTGCAGTTTGCCATACCCATCCTCCACCAGGAACGCCATCGCCAGGCCCCAGGTGATGTGCACGTCGAGATGGCAATGCATGAGCCACACCCCCGGGTTGTCGGCGACGAACTGGATGACCGCCCAGCCGTTCACCGGCACCGCCACGGTGTTCCGCTGTGGCGGGTCGACGTAGTTGAACTTCTCGACGTCCTTCTTGGGGTCGAAGTTGCCGAACCCCTCCGCAAGGATGAAGAAATCGTAGCCGTGGATGTGGATGGGGTGGTTCTCCGGCGTGACGATGCTGGTGTCCTGCAGGACGAGCTGGACGACGGAGCCGAACCTGAGCGGGTACAGCTTGGTCGCCGGGACCGGCTGCCACAGAGCCTGGCTGACGTTCTTGGCCGTGTAGTCGAACTGCACCGGCGGGTAGGCCGGGAAGTCGGTGGTGAACACGCCGGGGATCTTGTAGTAGTGCGCGTGGAGGAGCGAGTCCTGCTGCGGGAACACGAAGGAGACGTTGTTCATGCTGGCCGTGAAGCGGGTGTTGTTGTTGGGCCCGGCGCAGAGCTGGCCCGGCTCGCAGTTGAACAGGCCGAGGCCGACGGTGAAGAAGAGGTACTCGTCGACGTTCTCGTGGACCTTGACCCTGTCGGGGCTCTTGATCCCAGCGGCGAAGGCGGTGGCGGTGGCGGTGGCGTTGAAGGCCGGGAGGGCCGGGAACGCCGGCTGGATCTTGGGGCCGAAGTCGGAGGCGCAGCCGCAGTCGTACTCGATGACGGCGGTGGTGGTGGTGTTGTCGAAGCCCACGTTCTGGCCGGAGACGTAGGCGCGCGCGGCGATGTAGTACCGCGTGGGCGCCTGGTCCATGGTGACGAGGACGTCGGTGGTCTGGCCCGGCGCGATCATGAGCACCGAGGTGGTGAAGGGCTTGGTGTAGGACGCGTCGACGCCGACCACCGTCATCTTGTGCTGCGCGATGGTGACGAAGAGCTCGTGGTTGAGCGCGGCGTTGATGAACCGCAGCAGCGCCGTCTCGCCGGGCTTCACCGGAATGGCGGTGGTCTCTGCGTGCCGGCCAAATTAAAGACGCGTTAGGAAAAACATGCAGTTGAGCGTGTCATGTTTCGTGCAAGGTTTGCGTGTCATGCACCCAAAGAGATGAGAGCAGGTGGTCGAGAGATCGATCAGGTAGTACCTTTCTGGGAGCAGTTGTAGAAGTCGCCGGGCTGGCCGTTGATGGTGAACGCGTCAGAGACGTTGGGTGCGCCGCCCGTCCTCTGCGCCTCCCGGATGACATCGATCGGGTTCGCATTCCACCACTCGCCTGTCCATCCATCACCGTCGAGAGTTTCAGCAGCTATCACTACTACTTATTACCATATACTAGTATACACTATCCATTGCGTTTTCATTGGTCAGATTAGATGTGATGCGAGACAAGATCGAAGAAGGAAGAAGAAGAGGGTGCAGCAGACCGAGGATGACGGGGACTTCACGCGAGGGCTTGCCGAAGGGGTAGGCCTTGTTCTCCCTGGGGCGGATGATGAGCGCGCCGTAGACGGTGGCCCTGAGCCAGGAGCTGTGCGCGTGCCACCACAGCGTGCCCTCCTGCCCCTCGATGGTGAACCGGTACTTGTAGCTGCCGCCGGGCCTGATGGGGCACTGCGTCACGAACTCCGGCCCGTCCGCCCACCCCGTTCTCATCTGCCGGATGCCGTGCCTGTGCACAAACCGAAAGCATAAGCTAGCGCATCGATCCACCAGTGGTCACCAAGCAAGGAGCAGACGATCGACGACCATGACAGAAACAAGTGAAGGTGTGTGTGTACCAGTGGATGGTGACGTTGTACTGCGCCCTGTTGACGACGTTGATGACGAGCGTGTCGCCCTCCCTGACCTCCAGCGTCGGCCCCGGGAACTGCCCGTTCACCGTGATGATGTTGTGCGTGTTGCACAGCCTCTTCACCGGCGTCTCCTGGACCTTGACGACCACAAACCCACAAGCAAATTAACACTCATCAGACGAGATGCTTCAGATAATGCACACTAAAACACAGGTGCACCAGCACCATGCATCCATGCCGCGGCAGACAATAACGAGATCACGTACAACGAACTCATGGTGGTGCACTTCGGCGCCGGCGAGCAGCGCGAGCGCGAGGCACGAGAGGAGGAAGAGCAGCCAGGGCGACGACGACGCCATGGCGGGCGTCGCTGTGCTTCGGCGTTGGCGCACCGCTAGCTGGAACCCGAGATCGAGCTGCTCGGCCGGTGGCTTTCGGCTGAAGGCTTCCGAGTTGGGGATGAGAGGCTTCGCCACCGGGCACGCACGCTATATATAGCGCTCGCCACCGCGTGCCGGCCGGCGGCTCCATGCGCTTGTCGTCCCGTTCCTTTTCCCGCTTTAATCTGGGTGGTTGGTCGATTAGGTTTCAAACTTTTGAAATTCCAGGATGGGGGAAATGTTGCCTGCAGCTGCAGCCATCCATCGCATCGCAATCTGCAGGCGCCTGAAGCCCCAGGCCGATCTCGTGCCGTCGCCGCCGCGCGTGATCATTCAACTGTGCAGATTGGTTTGGTGCACCCACTGGCCTGCCCCCTTTGGCGCCGCGATTCCACAGGTGACAGGACACGTACGAGGCTCGTCTTCTCCCACACGCTTCTGCCAGAGCAGTGCCTACACAGAGCTTTCCCCAACCGTCAAGTCGTTCTGTTATTTCATCTGCGTCGGCTTCAGAGTTCAGACGGCTTTCTTCTTCCATCCATTCGAGTGTTCAACCGTCTGTAAAAAGCACCAGCATTTGCGTCCATGGAACAGTTAGATCCAGGAGAAAAGAAAAAATCCCCAAGAAGCAAACCATTTCACGCAAATTATTAGGTACGGTAGTTTAATTTCCAGCTGTGATCAGTGATCTACTACTACTACTACTACTACTGTGTTCCAGTAATTGGGCTATGATTTGGTCTTGTGCATCCTGTTACGCATCTTCGGTTTCAAACGGCATCGAGATAGAGGTGACGAGTGTTTGCTGACCATCTCCCTCGCCGTCGGTTAGTTATTCTGCCGCTATCATGTATTCATATGCTGCTGGCTAGCTACGGCGAACAGCATGGCCGTTCCCGTATCATAGTTTTGCTGAAACTTGTGGGCAAAGGAACTCGGGTTTCGAGACGCGCACAATCATTAGGAGTCAACCGTGACGTTTTTCTAGTACTGGGTGTTGTGTTTTCTGCCCGGCCTGTGGATCGTTGGCCAGCAAAAATCTGGTGCGTCGACTTTTGGTGGCTTGTGTTTATGAAGTCATTTTCTAAGGACTTTGGAAGCGAGGAGGTGGATTTGGTAGCCAATATTGCAGCAAGTGTCAATATTTGTTCCAACAAATCTTCGGAAACAGTCTCGTGATGGAAATCATGGCACCGAATCTGATTGCTCAGTCGTCTAAATTTTAGATGCCACGCTTCTGGTTTTGATTTTTTTTAATGATGAGCTTGGAAGCTAAGGCAACGCTTGCAGCAGACCAGTCGTCACGAAAATAGGCCGTCACTTCTACTACCCAGAAACAAATAAGGAAAAAGTTTTCCCTGTTTGCGAATTGGCCAATTGGGTCATTGATGAAGTTGCATCGTACTGGCCTCATCGTTTGAAGGTTGGGACTCTGAATTGGTCCCTGGAACTGAATCTGAATGCACCTCTCCTGAACTTGTAGGATGATCGAGCAGAAGGAACAATGCTGCCTTTGCCTCAGCTGTTGACAATTGGACACAAACGCTGAACTTTGAACAAAAAACAACGTCGGAAAGCGGTGGTCTCCAGCTCTGCATTTCGCCGTCCTGGACCAACGACCACCCAACCATGAGGTAGGCTGGCGACCTGGCGAATCCGGGCCCTTCCGGCGGCCCACGCCCACCCTGAGCTGCGTCAGAATACCTGTCCGGCGAGGCTCTTCCCGGGGGCCGGGGCTAGGAACGGCAGGTGGGAACAACAAATTCGCAGGGGGCAGCAACCTCGATCCCCCTCGCCCTCGCGAAGTTCCTATCGCTCGGATCGGAATTTGCACGCGGGTGGTTGGGCTTGGGCATCCATCCAATCATTTTCGTTTCTGGAATCGCCATTCGATTGCCGTCAGCTCTGTGACCCATGCTATTGCTACATGTAACAAGTAACATGTGTTCATTTTTTTAATTATCCGGCAAGAGCAGCCAAGGTCGTGTCCTGGGTTCAGTCAAGGTTGGATGAGCTTAGGCTTTTCGCCGTCTGGTTCTGCCAATGCGCTTTATAGGAAGACTAATAATATAGCCGACCGCTGGTGTATAAATTCTTGCAGCCTACTTTCTTTATTATAAATTATTAGTCATTTTAATTTTTCTAGATATATTGATTGTACTATGCACCTAGATATGATATATATTTAGATGCATAGTAAAAACTATGCATCTAGAAAAGCCAAAACGACTAATAATTTAGGACGGAATGAGTACTTCTCAGCCACTCGTATAGTAGTTAGATATTCATCATTAAATGCATGGCCCACTTATTTCTCTCATAAAATTTCTTGGTTATTATGTCGAAGCTGTTTGCAGCTCACTTCTCCTCTCTCTCCTTTCGTCTCTCCTCCACTTCAACATTCAATCTGCTTATAGTCTGCTTACAGTCTGCTATAATACATGCTCTTAGGATATCTAGGATTGGGGCGTTCCTTTCGCTTAAGTGTGCTGCAATCGAACTTTTATCAGGGGCAACTTTTATGTAGACTCGCTTTTGTTAGTGAGTTGAAGACTCTGTGACTCTGTGTATGTTCTCTCTAGAAAAGTAGAAGTGTAGATCATCCTTCTACTTGTTCAGAAGTTCTGAACTTTGTTGTTTTAGCTGCAGCACTGGGCAACTCTCTTGTGCTAGTGGCCAGTGGCCAGTGGACGCAGTTACAGAGTCAAATGAAAGAGATGAGCTGGCCCACCTGCCATTGAGTGCACAGCACGAAACGGTCTTGCTTTGCCTTTGCTTTCGCTTACGGCGTACGCGCGGCGAATCACGGCGCTCACCTCCCTCCTGCCCCCGACTTGACTCCGCCGCGGATTCCCCGCCAGATCTCGTTCCGCCCCCAACCCTAACCACCGGCGGTGGCCATGATGGCCACCGAGCCCTTGTCCCCGGGGAAGTCCCTCGCCGCCGACGACCTCGAAACCCTACCCCTCGACTCCTCGTCCTCCTCCAGTGTAGCGGCCACGACCGACCCCTTGCTCCGCCCGCCTCCGTCCCCCTCGTCCGCCGCCTTCTCTCCCACCGTGGACGACGACGACGAGGAGGAGGAGGACGAGGTGGATGGCGTCACTCCAGCGCCCGCTCCCCGCACCGCGGCGGCCGCGACGTCCCGCGAGGCGTTCCCGGTGTTCGCTGAGATCACTGTCTCCGAGCCTAGGAAGCACGCGGAGCCCGCCACGGGAGCCGTGGGCGTCATTCCCGGCTCGGCCAGCTACGTCTCCTACCTCGTCGCCACCCGGGCGTCCGACGGCGGCGAGTTCCGCGTGCGGCGGCGCTTCCGCGACGTCGTGGCGCTCGCCGACCGCCTCGCGGAGGCCCACCGCGGCCTCTTCGTCCCCGCGCGGCCCGACAAGAGCATCGTCGAGGGGCAGGTCATGCAGCGGCACGACTTCGTGAACCAGCGGTGCGTCACGATCCAGCGCTACCTCCGCCGCCTCGCCGCGCACCCCGTCGTCGGCCGCAGCCCCGACCTCCACGCCTTCCTCACCGAGCCTAGCGGCATCCCCACTTCAGACGGCGAGTCGCCCAGGTGGAGCCCCGCGATGAGTGCTGCTACGTCCATGGCTGCTGCTGCTCCAGTAACGCCTACGAAGAGTGGGAGGGATTTCTTTGGGGTGTTCAAGGACCTGAAGCAGACGGTGACGAATGGGTGGGTGGCAGTGAGGCCGCCTCCAGTGGAGGAGGAGACTGACACCAGGTACCTTGCGCACAAAGCCAAGCTTGAGGACTTGGAGCAGCATCTGGTGACAGCATCTCAGCAGGTAACTGGGCATTTCTGCAATATTTAGCTCGCATGCTTTGTCACTCTAATTGTTCTGCATAGTTGATGTCATTGTCGTTGTGGTTAAATTATGATTGCTTGTTTGGAGAAGCGTACACTTTGCTACTTGCGTACATTTTGTGCATCATAAGTTTTCAGTACTGTGTACTAGTGCAAAGTAAACTAGCTAATCTGCTATCGTGCATCATTTGTAGGCAGAGGTGCTTGTCAAATCTTATGACGATCTTAGAGCAACAACAGGTCTCTTGGGAATGTCACTCATCAAACTGGCCAAGTTTGAGAAGGAGAAGGCTACGTGTGATTCTCAGAAAAGACGAGCTGCTGATATCAGTAATTTTGCAAATGCTGTTGTTAGAGTCAGCAGATCACAGACAAAATTAAATGCTGAAATTGTAAAACATCTGGTAAGTGGGGTGATTTGAGTAAATGAATATTTGTTTGGTCATATGCTGTTAGGATAATTTTTCTCCTTTTGATTTTGATATATTCTATGTTTTTGCAGGGCATTATCCACGAATACATGGAGACAATGGCTGCTGTTCATAATGCATTTGCTGATCGTTCCAGCGCTTTGCTTCGTGTGCAAAATTTGTCAGCGGATCTATATTTCCTGCATACCCGTGCGGAGAAACTTGAAACTGTATCATCGAGAGGAATGGATCAGGAGAGATCAAGGTATCAAAAGATAGAAGAGCTGAAAGAAACAATAAGAGCTACGGAAGATACAAAAACACGTGCACTAAAAGAGTTGGAACATATCAAGGTAATTCATCCAAACATATCAAATAAAGGAAGTGTATATTTCGTGTGTTATCCTTACGATAACTAGCTCGCAAATGTTTTGAGTTACTATTCAAAATTTTTCTTTTGTTAGTCGCATAGGAAAATCTTATACGTTCTGGTGACAAATTCAATTGCAAGACGGCAATAACTTAAAACAGGCCCACAAGCATTATTCTCTATTTTGGAAGGAGCAATGGTCTGGAACTCCGGATACCTAATATGATCATAGTCTATTCGGTTTGCAGTACACTAGAGATATTGTTTAGGTTCTTTTGTAACGCAGTACCTAACACTAGCTTATATACTATATTGGACCATCCGTTCAATCAGTATGATTAAAGCTATTTATTATAGTTGTTTGTTCTACGGAAATTCTCATCAGTGGGCACTTCTTTTGACAAACTCTAGTTAACATTATTCCAAGTTAAGCTCACAAATTTCGGAATGAATTTGGAGCTGCGTTACTGAAGCATGGGGATAGCAGCTGATATGTTGCTAAATAACCAGGAGTTCAGATTGTCCGTTTCTAACTATCATCATGTTTGAGCTGTGGTGGAACATCTCGAGAATTTGAGAGTACATGTTTTGTTAGCGAATGTATGAATTGACCTCAATACATAAAGACAGCTTACTGCGATAAACTGATTGCAAGGACAAGTGTGACTTAGGTATGCTAGGTTATGTATTGGAACCTGTCAACAAGATTTCTTCAAGATGAACCATGTAGTCAGTATCTTTTCTGGGGAATTTGTGCTTCCTTTAAAGTATTAGACAGTGCTAGAGATTTCTATTCAACCCTGAGAATAAGGTTGCATCCATTTCAGGTGAATACAAAAAATACTGGGATGCATAGCAAGATCTACATTTAGATTTCAACTCACAGTCAAGAACACTGTTTTGTCCCTTTGCAGAGTTATTGAATCATAGTTGCAATTCTTGGAAGTGCTTGGGATATGGTTACACTGTTGAATTTGAAATCCCAAATCGTTTTGCATTACAATTTGGCATGGAGTATTTGTGACATTTTTAGTTTTTATTTTCTGATAATGCAGGAAAACAACATGACTGAAATTAAAAGATTTAACAAGGAAAGACGCCATGATTTGGTGGAGATGCTGAAAGGTTTCGTATCAGATCAGGTATAAACTCTCAACTTCGTTACGCTTTGTGGTGGGTGAGGGGGGGGGGGGGGGGGGGGGTGTGCCGTGGGCACTAAATTTTTAATTTATTTCTTAAGTAATTCAAAATTCTAAGTTATAGTCCAAGAAGCAGTATGCTGCGCTGTAAATTGCACCTTCAAAGCTGATAACAGTAACTACTGTTATTTCACCAAAAGAAAAAAAAAACATGAGTGCTAAATGCTAGCTGTATCCATCCACTGTCAGCTGTGTTTTACAAGATGCAGAGGTCCTTCCATTGCTCTTGAAAAAGGCAATGTCATGTGAATTGCTTGTATTTGTGTGGATGGCAGATTTAATGGTTTGCTGTGCTTATTTTATCACTGTCTGTGTAATTCTCTACAATTCTCTACATGTTTCGTGATAATAATATCATGAGGCTTCTGTATGCAAAAATACATTGGAAGAAATAATCTTTTAATCTTCATTATCATTCGAGGGGAACAGCCTGGCTGCAGAACTTGAAACCTTCCAGTGCAGTCTCTACTGGCAGATATACTGGGAAATCTTCCAGTGCAGTCTCTACTGGCAGATATACTGGGAAACCTTCCAGTGAAGACTTGCAAGACCATTTGAATTACCTAGATGTAGTGTCTGTCTGTGCATGGTAGACAACATCCAAGTTCTAATGAATCTCCCATAGACAATCATCACCAAATCAAATTTGTTGCCCATTTGACTCAATACGATGCACATCGTGACCATTTTAGTCCTTTTGGCAATTGTATAAAACTTTTCAGTAATACCCTGTTTGGGGACAAGTACCTTTGAATCTCCTCTCCTTTTTTTCCCTGCAAGACACCCACATAAATAGGTGGCATCAAAGATGCATGTGAAATTGACCATGGAAAGCTATTGAAATTTGGATTGCTGATTTCCTTTTTCCTGTTGCTGTGTTCAGGCTGCATATTCAGACCATTTTGCTAGTGTATGGACAAAGGTAGCAGAAGATACAAAAGGATATGCGAACAGAACCAGTTGAAGTAGGATGTACATATACAGGTGAAACTGAGCTGTTATTCTGCAGCATGAACAGGGACTACACAATTGAGAATCATGTGATGACTGTTTAGGCTTGTACGCAGACAGGATCGCTCTTTCCATTCCCAAAGGGACCCATGTCGGAGGATTTTTCTAGGGATCTGTATCGCCAGTTGTGCACCTGAAAATTCACAGGAAGCACAGCACAACCATTTTCCCTGGTCTATTTTTCTCAACCTGGGCTTCATGTATTGCTGAGTTTTTCTTTTCTGTATATTTACACGGCACCAGTTGGGTGAATTTGCTGCCTCCCGAGATAACCAGATACATGAGATTTTGTCTTCCTGAGCTAATGCTCACTTGTACCTACATCATTTTTTCTTGTTTCTTTCTACAATGCCCTCATTTGTTGTTTCTTTTTACCATTGAATCATTTTATTTTTTGCTGCAGAACAACTGACTTTTTTTTTGCTGATTTTTTTGAGTAGATTGAATTATGTTATGTAAAATCCATTTCTCCATATCGGCAGGCTGGATTTCGGCTGGTTCAATAGTATTCTGTGAGCGGGAAAAAGCCGAAAAAACCAAGCAGAACAGAGTGGATGTTATTGTGGCTGGGTGCTGGTAAAGCCGATACTGTTATGGCCTGGTGCTGTTGGGTCTATGAATGAAGAATCACGATTAGCCAAGGCACAGAGACAGAAGGCCACGCCTGTGCAAGAAAGGTGAGCCACTCGTCCTGCAACAAGTTGACTGGACATGCCCGTGCCTGGTTGGGCTGGCACCTTGTTGCCCCTTTTGGGGCCACCGGCTTCAACTTCAACACCACTGCTTATCCTCTCCACGTATGACGGAGTACGTATCTTCTTGTCCCGTCTCGAGCCTGTAACTTCTGATCGTTCGTCCGAGATTTCTTCCTCGCTTCCGAGCTCTTCCCGAGCTCACAAGCTACAAATCCCACCACAAATGGAAACAACGACAGCAACCCAACGCTGATGCCGTTGGAGTCCTGCCGTGCAAAGCCGCCGCGATCTGCGCCACAAGAAATTCCCCAAAAATCTAAGCCCTGTGCGGCTGTCTGCCTGTTGGACTGAGCACGCTGCTGTGTCGCCTGAGCAAACGCAACTATTGTTTTTTGAAGAAATCAAATGCAACGATTTTCGTTGCTGGTGAAAAATTCACACTTCTGTTTGTCCACTAGTGACAGTTAGATGAAATGTCCGCCGTAGGTTAGGCTTGTTCAGGCTGATGAATTTGGATTGGATGAAAAAATTGATAGGAACATGCTTCATCTGCCCTGACTACTGTTGAAAGGCAAAGCAGCCGAGACTTGAAGAGTCGTCTATTACCAACCACCAGCCCACCACAAGTTGCTCCGTCTCTCTGGGGCCCTCCATTTCACCCCATCACCGGGCACCAGCGGCGCGCGCCTCCGGCGTCGTGTCAGCGGGGGGAGAATGCTGCCGCACGCGCCTTCCCGAGCCCCGGGGGCCTTCAGGTTCAAACCCCACCTCCCCGCCAAGCTGCCGCTCCTCGCCTCCACCCCCGCCCCCGCCGCCGCCTCCGCCTCCTCGCGCGGCAGCCTCTGCGTGGCCGCCGCCACCACGCGCCGCAACCTCCTCGTCCTCGTCCCCTCGCTGGTCGCGGCGTCCACCGTCCTCCAGTCCCTCCCGCTCGCGGCCTCCGCCGAGGCAGGCGATGAAAAGCCGGCCCCACCACCGCCGGCGCCGGCGCCCGCGGCTCCGTCTCCGGCCCCGTCCCCGCCCCCGCCTCCCGCGGACGAGCCGGCTCTGTCGAGGGTCTACGACGCCACGGTCATCGGGGAGCCGCAGGCCGTGGGGAAGGACGCGCGGCGGAGGGTGTGGGAGAAGCTGATGGCGGCCCGGGTGGTGTACCTCGGCGAGGCCGAGCTCGTGCCCGACCGCGACGACAGGGTGCTCGAGCTCGAGATTGTCAGGAAGCTGGCCGCCGGCTGTGCCGAGGCCGGGAGGAGTATCTCGCTCGCGTTCGAGGCCTTCCCCTCCGACCTTCAGGAGCAGCTCAACCGGTTTATGGACGGGAGGTTGTTGCAGTACCCCTTTTTTTTGCTATTTAGGACAAGTATATAGCTGAGCAACGTTACTTTGAGGATGAATTGTTTGCCGTGATGTGCTGTAATTTTTTGTTTAGAGATACCGAGTTTTGACGTGTTAACTTGAAATGCAAGTTGCGTTATGGGTGCTTGTTATTTGCCCTTGGTTTTCGTAGATGTAGAGAATTAGGATAGGAGAATAGCTTCTGGCAAGAGGTAAACCCGTATCTCTGCTAGAAGAGCTAAAATGTCCTGTATAACTGGTACTCTTAATTTCGTCCTCAAGGGTTTGCTAGAAATTATCCGTATCAACTAGACTACTACTATTTTGGCTATGCAGGTTTCAAAACATGATAAGCTCAACCAAAGTCCTATGTTAATTCTCTTTTGCTTATGTTTGTTTTATCTTTTCAGGCATGGAAAGCGAAATAAATAAGCCTTCGAATACTTATTGTGGATGATCCTGTAACAATTCTTTGCCTTATGCAGAATCGATGGCGACACCTTGAGGCTTTATACATCTCACTGGGCACCAGAGCGATGGCAGGAGTACGAACCTCTTTTGAATCACTGCCGTGATAATGGAATAAAGCTTGTTGCCTGTGGAACTCCACTTGAGGTAATTTATAATCGATTTTCACATGGCCCCCAGCAAAATTGTACGTGATTCAGGCATTTGAATCATCATTAATCTTGTCATTTATATTTCTGAGTTCTGAATTGTGGACTGTTGACATCATAAAAATTGTGATAATTTGAAAATGATTTACATTGTTCTAATGGGCAAGCGTTTTCTCATACCATGTATTCTGATTTGCCTGCTTAAGCACCTCTGTTACATGCTTTTTTGAGCTCTTCCTCTACTCTCTACATTATTTGGTGAAATTATCTAGTGCTTTTCTTGACTAGGTGATAAGAACTGTCCAAGCGGAAGGAATTAGAGGCCTTTCAAAAGCTCAAAGAAAGCTGTATGCTCCTCCAGCTGGCTCAGGCTTCATTTCTGGCTTTACATCCATCTCAGGTCGATCATTGATAGACAAGATTTCATCGACTCGTGGTTCCCCTTTTGGACCAAGCTCATATTTATCGGCACAGGCAAGAGTAATTGACGATTATACCATGTCCCAGACAATAATGAAAGAAATTACTAATGGCGATCCTTCAGGGATGCTCGTTGTTGTAACTGGTGCCAGTCATGTTATGTATGGGCCACGAGGAATTGGTGTGCCTGCTAGGATATCTAAAAAGATGCAAAAGAAAAACCAAGTTGTGATACTTCTTGATCCTGAGAGACAAAGTATAAGGAGAGAAGGTGAAATACCTGTAGCTGATTTCTTATGGTACTCTGCTGCCAAGCCATGCAGTCGAAATTGCTTTGATCGTGCTGAAATTGCTAGAGTTATGAATGCTGCTGGTAGGAGACGCGAAGCTTTACCTCAGGTAATCACTAGCTCTTGCTTAGTATATGTCGAATGGTCTTTGTTCTATATATCTCTTGGTTAGAAACAGAAAATGATTGTTGGTATGATAATTCTTTCTAAGTCTGCTTGCTATGATAAGTAGTCATATTTTCTTATATTGGAGCTGACAGAACTTTCTGTATTTGTATGACAGGATCTTCAGAAAGGAATAGATCTTGGTGTAGTTTCTCCTGAGATATTGCAAAACTTTTTTGACCTTGAAAGATACCCTGTTATGGCTGAATTGATTCACCGATTCCAAGTAAGAAGCTCATGTACTCTTTATCTCTCACTCTTTCCCCTTCAAGGAATGGTTCGAGATGTTGGTATGACAATAAGCATGATTAAATTGCTGAAACTCAGAATTGGCCATTTTCTGCAGGGTTTCCGTGAAAGATTGCTGGCAGATCCCAAATTTCTGCATAGATTAGCTATTGAAGAGGGCATATCAATAACTACGACTCTTCTAGCGCAATATGAAAAACGGAAGGGAAGGTTTTTTGAAGAGATCGACTACGTTCTTACTGATACAATTAGAGGTTCTGTTGTTGACTTCTTTACAGTGTGGCTTCCTGCACCTACTATTTCACTCTTATCTTTTGCCGACGATGGCTCTGGTGAGAGCGTGGAGCTTCTGAAAGGTCTTTTAGGGACATTGCCAGATAATCCGTTTCAAAAGGGTATTGTAGGGCAGAATTGGAGCATTAACCAGAGATTTGCATCAGTGCTTATGGGTGGTATTAAACTTGCCGGTGTTGGATTCATTTCTAGTATTGGAGCTGGAGTTGCTTCAGATGTCTTATATGGCGCTCGTCAAATTCTGAAACCTTCTGCAAGTATGGAAGTGGGGCGCAAAAGATCTCCAATTTGGAGAGCAGCAACTGTTTATAGTTGCTTCCTTGGAACGTCAGCGAACCTGCGATATCAGGTAGTTTGCCGAGAGCATCTCTCTGTATACATAAGTGGTGGTTGGTTATGAAGAGCTATTTTGTCATTGGATGCATAGATCAGGGCGCATGCTAGCTATGGTTAAAATGTGTTGCTATTATTTCCAAGTAAATGCAGCTTATCATTCTCCATTTTTCAGAGTGTTAACCTTTTTGCAATATAAACATGTTTCAGGTCATAGCTGGTCTGATTGAGCATCGGCTAGGAGAGGATCTGATGGCCCACTATAACCAGCCACTTCTTGCTAATTTGTTATCCTTTGTTTCAAGGATAATTAATTCATACTGGGGAACACAGGTTTGCCACTTCTGAACTTCACATTGCGCCGTTAATGTTTTGGTATTTAATTTGCATTGTCAAGATGGCTGGCACAAACAAGTTTTCTATTTCTTGAAACGAGAAATCTTTTTTTGTTTCTAGCATATGACCGAAGACATGCAAGTGGGAGACCTCCAGTTCCAATTAATTGGTGGTTGACTACTTGACTCCTTACTTAGGCCCTGTTTGTTTTCAGTTGCAGATTGTTGATTGCACCTTGTAAGCTGTTACAATCTCCAAGCTGAAACAAACAGGTCCCAGATTGTAACAATCCACAGGCCAGATTGTCACAACCCATCAATCTCCAATAATCCACAATCTGCAAAGCTAAAACTAACTGGGCCTTAATTGGCGTTCCAATTTGTAGGCATAATTAGTTGTCGAAATACTCCTAACTAAGACTGTTCGATGGGAGGCAACTCAGTCCTCAAACATTCTAGCATGTTCAAATGTATTGCATGAATTTCAGCATTTCTGATCTTAGGCTGATCCTGGTGTAATCGAGGTAAAGGGAGCCATCAGTATTCATTACAGCTGAGTAATTTATTTTCTTGATAAATTCTATTGAATATCTATAGGGAAGGAAACCAAAACTTTACAATAAAAGGGTCTGATTTCTCTAGTCTCGAACTCCATTAGACATATTGCATGGTTGCACTCGCACTACGTTTTGCTTTACTGACACCATGTTTCTTGCAGCAATGGATCGATCTTGCACGGGCTACAGGTGTGCAAAGCACTAAGAAAGAGTTACCTTCTCCTGAGGTTTCAAACTCAACTGAAATGCCACTCCTAGAATGTGGCACAACAGATGTACAGAATGTGGATGACAGCAGCAACCAATCAAATGACTTGACGTAGTCATCGCACGATGGCCAAATTTGGTGTGGCCATACAACACACAGAGCAGCTTCTTCTGTAACAAAACGTATACAGTACAGCCGTACAGGCATAGAGATGAGAAGTCTTCTTAGAGCAAGATTGAAGCTTAGCCATTGCATGATGTGAAGCGACAAATCTGAAATTCTGAAGAGCGAAGCTTTGAAGACTGTCACGTCATTGTGATCAGAAAGCCATTTTTACACCCTTATGGGGCGAATACTGTTTGTACATTTGCAGAGGAGACAAACGAGGAATTTTGAAACCTGTACAGCATCTTACACGTGAAATTCAACCCAAGAACAATCATGGGTATTGGCATTTGTCAAGGATCAGAATTGTGGTCTGTGAGAACCTTTGTATGTAAGCACTTGGGAAGAAGAGTGCGCGCTGCGTACGGGTACAGACGAGGGTGATGGTGCGTCGAGAATCAGATCACTCTACGCTTAAAGTCTCGGACAACAAGAACGATGCTCCTACCAAATGGGGCATCTACCCCCTCGTGCGTAGGTTCTACCTGTTCCTTCAGATACATCGCCAGGAATCCATCAGACCGCCACGCCCGTGCAACCAAAGAAAGGCACCCGTGCAGTGGCCTTTGGCCTGGTGCCGCTGCCGCACGAATCCAGTTCCAAGTCTCATCAACCATCAAACGCAGGACTACTTCCTTCTTTTCTTCTTTATCAAGAACCTAAATATGCTGTCCCACACTCTCACTGACCCGTCCCTGGACCACTGAAAAAAACATATCCAAAAGCTCAAACAGTAGCAGCCAGATATCGTGTGACAGAACCAGAGATCCAGGGGCATTGCAGAAGGACCGGGCCTTATCGCTTGAGAAGAGAAAATGGGAAAGATGAAAGAACTGTGCATCTCATCTGCCTCCTCGTGAACAGATACTGCATCATGGTCGTTCCGCAAGATGCATCACGGTGCAGGGCAGGCAGAACAATTTTATAGGCCAAGATACTCCGAATCCGTCACATGACATGCCCACGGCCACGCACGGCCAGCTAGGCCGCCGGAGACGGTGGCCACACGCCGCTGTTACGTACAGTGGAGTGTACAGGCGTCCAGCCAATCCACTGACGCCTTCACATCTCGCCAGGTTGGTCGCCCAGGCCGCTGCCACATGTAGCCCGTAGCCCGGCCCCGATCGAGCAGTCTCCTCCGCGAGACGCGGGGCGGAGCGGAGAGATAGAATAGTGCCCGCCTCCCTGGCGCAAATGGCGGATTCCCATGGAGTATTCTGATGGTGGCCTGGCGGGGTGCGGAGGCGGAGACGATGGGTGGATTTGATCTTGAACACCGTGCCCGATATTCTGGCGGGTGACGACGACGACGGCGAGGCGGTCGGTGCCGGTACGGTGGCGGTTGGATGCACCTCCGAGTCCGAGCCCGCACGAAGCTTCGCCGCGGCTTCCTCGTCTCCTCCCCCGGCATCTCCAGCGATTTGGAGCTGCCCGCGTGCACGTGCTGGCGCGCCGGCTCGCGGCGGGTCCACCTGTCACTCACGGCCTCGCCTGCGCCGGCCTGGCTGACAGACAGGTAGGCGGGCGGGTGAGGTGACGCATCGGTCAGGTCACCGGGTTTAAGGTTTTCCACAGTCCACACGGCGATCGCTGATCTGGGGATTCCCCTGGCTGCCTACTGCGCTGCACCTGCACGTTGCTAGCGCTTGGCAGCATCTAGCGGCCGGGCGGGGAATCCTTGACCGGCGGCGAGCGAGCGCTTGCCGGCGCGATCCGGAAGGCTGGAACGAGCGAGCCCGGCGCGGGTGCCGCTCGTACGGATGCGCGCGGGTGCCGCACGGATGGGCGGGGCCGGACGAGCAAGTGGCAAGGCGAATGGGGCGAGCGCGTGCGCGACGCGACGGTGCTCAAACTTGATGGACGCCACGGGCGTGAGCACGCGGCGGGGGCAGGCAGCATGGTGGGGCGGGGCTAGTTGCCCAGTGGCGCCGCAGCGGTGCACGGCATTGCACGCGTTTGGCGATGAGCCGATGAGTATGTAGTAGTAGTATATATATTGGAGTCACGAGAAAATCATGCAAATCCGTATACACATAAACATATGATATTAGGGATATGCTAATTAGCTAATTAGTCCAATCTAATTAGATGTTCACTTCGGAGCGTTAATATTAATCCTCATGAGATATGCTAGAAAAAAATCTTATAAATTCACATAAAAAACATAAACATCCAGCCATCAATTCCACTACAAAAATATGTTTGCAAAAATTAACCCACCTCTATTGTTACGAGTAACCCCTAAATCTATGTCTAAATTGCGAAATGACATGCAACCTAGTGGTTTACAAGATCTCAGTAGCACCTGAGATCCTGGATTCGACTCCCCGTGGGAGTGAATTTTCTAAGATTTAACGGCGTTGTGCTTTCAGTGGTAGACGATGTTCTCGTCGACAGCGAGGCGTCTGTGGTGATTTCGTCAATCTCGAGGATTTGCCGGCTTAGACTCTCGAAGCTGCTCATAGAGGTAAGGTTGTGTGCGTGTATTCATAGGGATGAGTGTACGTGCGTGTTGTAAGCGAATGCATCTGTACTATGTTTCTCAAATAAAAAATATATGTCTAAATTACTCATCTCTGTCATTATAAAAAAAATTCTAAAATAACACTCTAAACTTCATATAAATTACCCACATAAACAGTTATAAAAAAATCTAAAAACCTCCAATTTTGTTTATTATACCTGCAATTTTGGTTATTAACTATAATTTTTTTTTAACAAATTTCTAATATTTATGTCTCTTAAAATTACTACTAACCTGTCGATGTACTAATGTATAAACTAATTCGGTATTCCAAATATTATGTAATGACGGAGGAAGAATTAGATTCCTAAAATTGCTTAAAACTTGCTGAATCTCAATCGATCAAATGAGTAGACGTACAACGGGGCTCACTTCAATTTTAGATTAAACTGGTCTCAAAAAAAAATTAGATTAAACATAAACAGCTAGACTAGCTCGTACCTTCGCATCCCTTTCCTTGCAATCATCTTTTCATGAAAAAACAAATCTACATGAACATCAATTCAGCTATTATTGCACACAAACCTAACTCTATGATTACGCTAAACCAGTCGTCCCGTACGTACCTCGGTTCCAAACCAGCCTGGTACGGTGCCATGGTGGTAGCCGCATCCCACCCTTATCTTGAAGCAAAATCAAGCCGATGCATCGGACCACGGGTACTTCAGCACTACCGCGCACGCACGCACGCACCACTCCACCGGAGCCACTAGCTCTTTCGTACGCGACACGAGTGTGCCGGGGCGCGGGCGTGCAGTCCAGCGCGGCTGCGTCCAAACCCGCCGAAACCTCCAGCTCCCCGGAGATCCGGCTGCTCCCCTCTGCACCCGCCCAAAATCTCTCGCGCCTTCCGGCCACCACCTCCCGATAGCGAGATCGCACGGGCGGCCGACGCGGTCGGCGGACGTGGGGGTTGTTCGCGGAATAGCCTCTCCTCGATCGGCCTGTCGCGCGGCGGGGGGGCGGCGGCGAGGCCTGCCCGCCGGGCTGCCGGGGCGCCGGAGCGCAGCGCCCTCGGCTTTCGAGCGGGTGCGGATTTGGGCGGCTTCGCCAGGGCATGTACGTACTACGCAGCCCGGGGTCGGCTGGGTCGGCGTGCCGGTGCAGCTGCCACCCGGCAGCTTCCGCTTCGGTTCCAAGCCCCCCCGGCCGAACGTTTTCGACGTGCCTCGAATCCTGGCGCCGCGTAGATCTTCTCAGCCTGAGGAATGTCACGGTGATCTCTCCCTTTCTTTTCGTTAACCAATTGAAATTCCTTCCCTACTCGCACCTGATCGAACGCACACTAGCTAATAAGGGCTGGAAATCACCATGCTTATCATAAGGACATCGTGTTGAGCTTAATTACTTTGGAGCTGGAGCTCACACGATCCTCTCTCTCACGGCCCTAAAAATGCCTTCTAAAATTGCTGTTACCGGTCATGCATGAGGAATGTTCTCCTTGAGAACCGTCACAGGCAACTAAACCCAAGGAGAAGGGATTATTCCTAATCATTGCAACCGGGCTCCTTCGCGGCAGCTTCCTCGGCAAGATTAGAGTTCCAGGGCCATGCTAATGACATCCTAGCGAAGTTCAAATTATTGGCTCAATAATCTAACACTCTGCCATCTTGGATTTTGGATCGGCAGCGGAAACTAGTTCAGAGATACGCATACGCCCAGAGGAATCTATCGGAAACCAAACAAACACGTATCCAGTGAGGCAGAGCGTAGAAAACACTAAAGAAAAAAAAGCCTCACAGCGAATCAAGCGGGCCCCCGGGAACATGATGCACGGTGCCATTCTTTGTCCTCAAGCACAAATGTAGTTTTCTTTTATCAAGTAGATGTATTTGAGAGGAAGATGGCCATATACTCCCATCAATAATGCTACAACCACAGGATGTGACTGAGCAGAGGAAGATGATGATTCCTCTTCATGCTATTCTTACAGATTGCTGCATTTTTTTGACATTTTATTGTTTTGATTTTGCAAAATTAGGTGGTTATACAGTTACAGCTCTAGTATCTTAGAATTGCTAGAAAGCACTGAACCAAAAATCAGTCAGTTAACTGTTTTGGTTTCAGGCGAACTCATCATCTCGTTCATGATTGCCAACAAGACGTCTTGAGGGTTGAGGCATATGTAGCTCTCATGAACGGTATAGGTAGGAAAGTCTAAGAATTTAATATTTTACTATTTAGGTTCTGTTTGGAATCTAAAAGTACCACAAGAATTTACACAAAACGATGCAAGTGTCGCGTTTCAAAATTCGGCCTTGAGCTCTGCACACCACACAAATTTGAAAGTTCTATGTAGAAGATTGTGTGTACCTTAGCCCAAACAGTACGTACTTATTTGTACAAGCAGCCTCACTATTCAATTCTTTTTTTCTTCAAGCATTATTCAATCCCCAGAGCCAGCAAGATAGCTATGACTTTGAGATGGCAGCATGGCACAACCCCCAGCAGGTCCACTTTCACTTGGCGCGCTATATATAGGCGCAGCGAGCCTCCCCCACACCCATCACAAGGAGTTCTTCCGAGTTCCATTCAAGAAGCCCAGCTGTGCCCACGCCCAGCGGTCGAGCACCCCCACCGCCGCTGACGACGACGACAGTGACATGGGCAACAGCTTGCGGTGCTGCCTGGCCTGCATGGTCCCCTGCGGCGCCCTCGACGTCGTCCGCATCGTGCACCTCAGCGGGCACGTCGACGAGTTCAGCTGCCCGGTGGCCGCGGCCTCCGTGCTCGCCGCGAACCCCAACCACACGCTCACCACGGCGTGGTCCCCCTCCGGCGCGCCCGGGTGCGCCTCCAAGAAGCTCGTCATCGTGTCGCCCGACTCGGAGCTCAAGCGCGGCCGCATCTACTTCCTCATCCCCTCGGCTACCCTGCCGGCGGACCGGCGGAGCAAGAAGCAGGGCGGCTCCAAGAAGAGCGGCTGCAGCAAGCGGCCGGGCCGCCACCAGCACGCCAATAAGAAGACCGCCGGCGACACCGCAGAGCAGGACAACTATCTGAGGGAGCTGCTCTCCGAGAAGACCGCGTCGAGCGGCGGCGGCCACCGGAGGCGGCGGAGCGGCGCCCGCGTCGGCGTGTGGCGGCCGCAGCTGGAGAGCATCGTGGAGGAGGCCACGGATTAGAGGGCTCGAAGAGCTCCCTCTTCTCCTCCGTCTCGCCTATTCTTTTGGTTTTCTTTCTGATCTGCCGATGTGAATACCGCGATCGAGGACGTGTCTCCGTCCGGCCGGTTCTTACCTCTCGATCCCCTGACGACTCTGTATTGCGATGTCCAAAGGGTTGAGCGGTCTTTAGCTCGGGAGATGAGGGGGGAAACTGTGACAAAATAATTGTAAGAGCCCCAAACTGTACAGAGATTTGGTTGAGTTCATCAGAAATTTCAAACAAATTTGTCGACTCCTCTCTGTTTAATTTCTTCCCACGCGCTCGAGTATAAAACTAACATGGTGGAGGCGCCTCAACGCTTGAAAGCTAAAATCAACAGGGCAAATTTTGAAGCAAATTACATTGCTAGCAATCATATCTACGCACTACTTCAAATTTAATACTCCTTTGGTGTATGTGCAGCTTAGCTTAAATAACGGTCCTCAGAGAATATATATTCCTTAGATTTTTGTAAACCTTAATAACTCTTTTAAAATCTACAAGGACCTGATTCATTTTTTTCTGCCACCGAGTGGTGGTGGTACGCCTTGCGTTGCCTTGATTTCAGTGTGGTCGCCTCAATCGCACATGCACTCGCATGATAATTTACATGGAGATTCGATGAGCTCTTCTGACGTTTTGGTGCTAGATTCCTATTAGAGGATTGCCAATGCAGGAAATACGGAGCAAGAAAGCTTGCGATTGGGACGGTTTGTGTATTTGGGCCTAGAGGTTTTATTGGGCCGAAGTCCAAAAAACAAGAGTTGAAGGCACGGTTTGGGCCCGTTGAAGAGACATTTGGAATTTGTCAAACTTGAAAATATTTACAGTCAACGTAACCTGAAAGTTTAGCACTATAATTTAGTTGAGTCAAAAATGCTATGGCCGTCGGAGCAGAGCACCACTACGCGCGGTGAAGCTCGTACAGGTACGGCGCTTTTTTGGGAACCGTATGGGTACGGCACAACATGCCGCCTCTGTTGAAGTCAAGTCATACAGGATGGAGTTGTTAAAGAAGCATCGATGGTCGTTCTCGATCAGCTGATATTTCTCCAACGCTGTTCGGCACATGACGTCCTGCATCTGGGCATTCCATCCAGAAAAAGCTCAGTGACCTTCACCTGCTGCTTGCTCCTCGACGGCTTCCTCATCTCCCGGTCGTTTTCAGCCTCGCGCGGACGCTACTATTTTCGTCCCAACAGCGTCGCGCGCGCCCAATCGGATCCCAACACACGCGTACTCCTGCGCAGCTAAACCGTGTGATGCGGCTTTCACCAAATTTAGCAGCAAACCGACGGGGTGTTTTCCGAATTGCCCCAGGGCGCGCGGCGCGGCGCGTTCGTGTCGAACGCGACGGACGTGCAGGGCATCGGCGACCGGGTGTCCGGGTTGCCTGGCGAGCGCTCGCACTCGCGCCCGCAGGCGGCAGCGGCGAGACCCGCCGAGTTGGCTCACGTAATCCCTCGACCGCACGCTCTGGCCGTGGCGCCCAGCCCGATCGGAATCCCCTGACCGCATCAACGTCGTCGGAAGGGGGACGGGGACGGGAGCCGCGACCGCTGCTCTGTTTGATCCGGTCCTGCATGCCACGCCACGCCGCGCCGCGCCGCGTCATGCCCGCACCATGTCCCCCATCCAAGTCCAACCCAACTGGAGGCTGGAGCGCGCCCGCGCCGTCGCGAGCGATCCATGCCCCCGGCCCCGGCGCGTTCGGTCCGTGACCCGGGCGCTGCTTGCGGTTGGGAACGCGCGAGCCGGTCGTCGACGGCAACGTTTCTGGCGCCGCCGCGACCCTCGACCTCGAGTGGCTCTTGATTTTGACCTCGCTCGCCGCGTGAAATTAAGTGCAACGACGTCCCCCTTATCCACCGGTGGCTGACCTGCGTGGCGTTGCTCGGAGAGCGCGGGTCTGCCCGTTTGTTTTCTGACTCTGGCACACGGTCAGTTAGAAACTTCAGCTAGTACTCCTAGTTAGGGCACGCAGAAACCGTGGTCAGAATCCACGGTCAAATCCTTGTGCACGTTTAAAAAAGCTCAGGTACGAGGGACCGGCATGCTGAGTTGCTGACCGGTTCGAAATTTCTACTCATTGCATTTGGGCCATGCGTACGTGCACCTCAAAATGGAGGTGTAGCCGTGTAGAGACGGCAAACCATATTTGGGGCGGTGCGTGCAGTTTGGCCGGGAGAGACATTGGTTATGTGATTCTGTCAAATGAGATAACGCCAAAGATGCCTCGGCCAATCAATCAGTTTAGGCAATCACGACATTTTGCAGATCGGTTACGTATTTCAGTTCACCTCTGATTATCAAATTAGATGCGGATAAACCCATACTCCTCCCTTTGAAACAACGAGCGCTTCCGATTATGTGCTTGTTTCAAATAAATTTGTCTTCTCCATATTACCATATCTCTAGATTCGATAATTTTCTACACGGAACCACTGAACTTAATCACTTGCTGCCACTACTTAACATTTGAATAACTCGGCACACACCTTGATGCATCATTGATCATATTAACAATGTGCTATACTTCTATAATCTAAATTCAATTCAATTTTGAATACAACATTTTCATGCGAAAAACATAATCGAAGAACAAAACTGTTGATACCCTTTTTCTACCTTGCCCTGTGTCCTACGCTCCTAGAATTCTACTACATCCTTTCTTCCCCCTCCACGCCAATTTTGGCAAGCATCTGCCAACATGGAGGCCTCCAAACAAATAAAGAAATAATCTGTTCAACCCTACTATGGACATCACGTCATGTCTTGCCATTTCCCGCAACGCCGTGTCCGCGCGCGGTCCTCCTCCAGTCGTCAGTTGTACATCATCGACTGCGGGAAGAACGCCATGTCCTCCCTGGGCTCCTCCTTGGCCCTCGACGCGTGCATGGCGTCGTTCTGCCGCTGCTGCTGTTGGTGCTGGCTCATGTACGACCCCATCGGGTTGTCGAAGCCGGAGGGGAACCCGAAGCTGCCGCCGCCGTGGCCGAACGACGAGCGGCTCGGCCCGCCGAACCCGTACTGCTGCCCCGTCTGGTAGGCCATGGGCGCCGCGCCGAGGTAGGCGGTGTCCGCCGGCGGCGGCGCGGGGCGGTACAGCGCGGCGCTGCCCCGCGCGGCGGGCACGTCGTGGTTGTGCTTGCCCTCGTACGTGGTGATCACGGCGCGCAGGTCGTGCGACGCGCGCTCCACGTGCTTCCGCACCGGGCACCCGGCCGTCGTGCACTTGTAGTAGCTCCTGTAGTCACAAAAAAAAATGATTAATTCTCAGGCACAAGTTCACACTTGAAGTGCAGCATGCACTTCGTTCCACAAAAGAGTAAAAGACTGTGTTTTTTTTTTGTTCTTACCTTGGGTTGGGGTTTCCCTTCACCACCTTCTGCCCGTACTTCCTCCAGCGGTAGCCGTCATCGAGGATGTCGATGTCGCTCATGGTCTGGACAACGATCCTCGGCTCGCGCACCGTGCGGTTGCCGGCCATGGAGATCCCCTCGCCGTCGCCGTCTTTCCTCCTGACAAAAGCAACATGGGTTCAATTCCACTTGTGTTCCAAATATATAAGAGCGCAACAGAGACAGCTTGCGCGCGAGGACTTTTGCAACCGAGCACTCACCATCTCTTGGAATCCGGCTCGTCCTCGTCGAACTCGTCGCCGCCGGCGTTCCCGGCCCGCGGCGAGCCCACGCCGGCCTCGTCGTCCCCAAAGGACGCCGAGGAGTTCTCGGGCTTCGCTACGGGCGTGCCGCCGAACGAGTGCTCGGACGCCTCGCCGCCGCCGACCTGCAGCAGCTGCGCCGCCGCGCTGGAGTTCCTGCGCGTGTTCTGCGGCTTGGCGTGGTTGTGCGTGCCCTTGTACACGATCTCGGTGATCTGGCCGTCCAGCGACCGCTCCACCTTCTTCTTGGTGGGGCAGCCCGGGAAGGTGCACTTGTAGTAGCTGCGCGGGTTCTCGCTCCCCTTCACCTGCTTCTGCCCGTACTTGCGCCAGTTGTACCCGTCGTCCGACGACCGCCTCTGCGACTGCGCCTGGCTGTACCCGCCGCTCGCCGGCGCGTGCAGCGCCATCGCGGCGGCGTCCGACGAGCCTGCCTGGAACGTTCCGCCGTAGGCCGCCTGGCTGGAGCCCGCGTCCATGCCTGGTTGCTGCTGCTGGTAGCCCCATGGCTGCTGCTGCTGCTGACTTCTGTATGCCTCTTCACCCTGATGTTTTGCAAATGACGTTAGAGATTCCTCTAGTATATAATTTTGTCTTTGACAATTATAGTACAAACAAAAAGATTACGAGATCATGACATGATGCTAGTGCTATCCCAACTGTTGTTTTATATTTGTGTTCTTGATGATTAACAAATAGTTTAGGATACTATGCTAGTACCAGTAGTAGTCTCTTTTGGACAAAGTCAGAAAGGAACCCACGAGAGGGTGACAGCAGAGAGGATGGATGGATGGATGCAGGATGCTGATCTCACCAGTGGGGCCGGTGCAACCGGTGGCTGCTGGAAGGTCGTCGTCGTCCGCACGGCCTCTTCGGTCGTCGGCGCCGTCTGGAACGAGAAGTCCGGGTACGATTGCCTCTGCTCGTCCTTGCCGCCTTGCTCCGAGCCCTGCGGCGTCAGCCAGCTGAACTGCTGCGAGGCGAATGCGTTCGTCGTCGGCGACGGGAAGAACTGAAACGAGCAGAGCGCATTAGCATTCGACGAAACAACAAACATGTGGTTGCAGCTGCACGCGACAAGTCAATGGCAAAGGCAATGGCGTCGCGGGGCTGACGTGGTTCGTCCGTGCTTACACTGGAGGTGAGGAGGGCCGGCGAGTCGAGGAAGTCGGCGGAGTTCAGGCCGCCGGGGATGTTGAAGAAGGACGAGGGCGACACCGGCGGCGGCGACAGCGGCAGGGACGGCGGGGTCATGGCCTTGTACCTCGACGCCCCGCCGGCCGCGGCCGCGGAGCCCCCCAGCATGTCAGTGAAGCTCGTGCTCGCGAACGAGAACGATCCGGGCCTAGAGTTCGCCGGCGCCTCGATGCTCCCGGACGACGAGGTGGTCATCGGGGAAGACCGAACGAAGGGAATCGAAGGAAGTCACAGCTCGCGGTCGATCAAACCCGCGGCGCGGCGCTGCGACGACCGGTCGTGTGTGTGCGGAGGTGTCGCGTCGTGTCCGGCGTGTACGTCCGGGCTGGCCGGCACGGTGGAGGAAGACGATGAAGTGGGAGAGGAGGTGGAGGTGGAGGGAACGAGAGGTGCGTTGGATTTGTTTGGACGGAGTTGCGCGGGGGACTATATAGGTTTGGAAACTTTGACTGTTGACCGGTCAAAGCTCGTGGTGTTTGACTGGCGGCGGGCGCTGCCCAGGCCAGCTTCGCGAGGATGACGGGAGGAATACCCACCAGTAGCAGCGAACATCGTGGCTGCACGGTGGCGACGTGGCTGCCGCCGTGTGAGGCGGGTGCGCAGGCGGGTAGGGTTTTGGGTGAGCGGAGGGGTTTGGTGGTCACGATTTGTTTCTTTGACCTGCTCAAACGTCCAATGGTATTATGGGGATCAGATGGACGATTTTGATTAAACAAATTTGCTTTAAAATTTGAAGTGAAGGATCTAAGCTAGTACGTGCAAATACTTCATAATTTATTTAGCCAATTTAGCTTAAATTACTCGGGGGATTGGAGCTACAAGGAATATATACCGGGTGTTCGTGTGCATGATCAATGAACATGAGTTGTATGGTTCTTTCTTTAGTTGCTTTCGAGAGCTGAGCATTTACAATTACTCAATTAGAGTCTTAGAGAGTGTTTTTTTGTACGGTGATGGGATTTTGCTAAATTTGTAGCCGTTGGATTGAACCATGTAATTTAGGTGATCGGTGATAATATTTGTTTTTTTCACGTGATTGAAAATTAGCACACGTTTGTTATTCTTTCTTTCGATTAATCACGTTTTTTGTTTGATATATGCTGACCTGCTTCTTCTTCATTAAAAAGACTATTTGATTTGTGTATTATTTGTTACAGCTTACTATAAAAAAACGAGCGGAAGTGAATTGTTTGACCCTTTTCTTCCCTGTTTGTTTTCACTACTCGGTAAACTGCTTAGCACCGTAGGCAAAGTATACGCATGTTAGGTAAAGCTTTTCTGAACCTGGTAAGATTTTAATGCTGTATCGTGTTGACATACGACGAGATTCAGTAGCCGTGGATGAAGTGACGGAGCAATGATACAGCAAGGAGCAAAGTAACACAACCACGTTCGGTCCAATTCAGATGTCGTTCAGAATGCGTTCAAGATGAGAGTTGGGCGCCAAATAGGGGCCATGACTCAACCCGGTGAACTTAGGCACAGATTCAGGTGCCTCCTGGCCTCCTGGGACGGGCCACATCGCTAATCTCCTTGAAAATGATTACGCATTCGTTCAACAGGCATGTGATTCCTGAGAACGGACGCTACTACTGTATTACTACATGGGAGGCTTGTGATCAATTTGCTGCAAAACCTTCTCGGTAGGCATGTGTTTCCTGCCTTCCTGGGAACCGTATGGACTCGAAATTCAGTGCCCCGTCGTGATATGATGGGCTAGCAGACTGGTAAGAAATCCACCCATCTGTGATAATGAACTTGCCATCATGCCATGCATGAACCCTACTCCTGATCAGTGTCATCACTCATGACTCAGAGAGTCACTAACTTTTCCCTAATTGGAAGTTGTTTTGAAGCCGATGTATGGTAGGAAAAAAAAGAGATAAAGACTTCTAAAAAAAACTAAAGCATCCTACCATTGATTTTTTTGGTTGACCATAATAGTCATTGGATGTAGTTTGTATATAAACCACCCACCTCTACCATTATACAAAATAAACTAAACTAGCACTAAATGTGCATACAAATTATTCATCTTTACCATTATGAGAAATAACATAAAGTAACTCCCTGATTTGCATATACATTATGACCTACATTCACCATTATAAAAAATAATAGTAGTATAATTAAACCCTAAATCTGCATCCAAATTATCCATCTTTACAATTAATAACAGCCAAATTACCACTTTATATGCGGCTCAATTACCTACTTCAAAATTACTAATATATAAAAAATCCAACTCAAACTACAATTGCATAATTGTGTTATCATTCGTCAAACTAATAGAAAATTAGGCATCTCGTGCACTAGTGAAATGCCTGTGGATGATGATATTGCCGTAAATAACCGTACCATCTAGAACCTAGAATATAGATTCTTAATAAAATCCAAAGAGGTTGTTTGGAATGAAAGGTACACCAAGATCTAAAGTTTCAGCTTAAAATGTGGAGAAAAAGCTTTCTTACAAATTAAAGCATGTAACATAAAAATTGGAAAGCCAATTTTGGATTCATAAAGCCAAGACATTTGGGTTGCAATAAAAATGGGGCGGTGACATAGAGACATACCTCAAGCTAAAGTTTCATATGGGCACACATCGAACTCATTTGTGATTCATAAGGAGAAAGTACAAGGTTAAAAATTTGTAGGCTAATTGGTGAACAACGTCTACCACAACAAGACGAAGCGGTGCATCTATAAGATAATAAGAGTGTGTACGGGTATTCTGTTAGAAAACGAACAAATGAGATAGAGAGAACTGATGAGCTTCTTTATTTACTATGGCTCAAAATTTGTCCACAAACTTCGAAGATTTTCAAAATTGCTAGAGCACGAGTTAATGGGCCAGTGTTTTTTTTTCATTCGTGCTGAAAAAAAAGGTTCCCGTGATCGTTACTGCTGGCGAGCGGTTCTTAGCGGAAGACCATTCTTCAGAACGACCAAGTCGCCAGGACAAAACGCTGGTCTTTGCGCAACTTTGCAGCCACACCCCCTTGGAACCAACTAACGACACCAGGTAGGCATCTCACTCGACTTCCACTCACGAATTGTTTAACGACACCGACTGTCACCTCCACCATGTGACTTGCACGCGATTATCCGCAAGTTATCGGCGTCATATGCTAAAGACGCAGCGATCCTTTCGTCCTGCCTTTTTCCCTTTTTTTTCTTTTAAAAAAATATTCGCTGCATTTTGTGGGCGTAGACGGATGGGTCCACAGGCTGACGTTCTATGCGGTGTTTGGTGAGGACTGAGGAGAGGAGCAGCTGTTTCTGCACGCGGTGCTGCTCGGAGCTCCCTCCGTGACCCCTGGTGTCCTGTGGACAGACTTCTCCGTCGTCTCTTTCCTTGGAGAAGGAAGAATTGTTGGAGCTTCTCCGTGTTTCTTGGAAGAAGGTGAGAGCTGCCCTTACCAATTGGGGTGGGTGTCCGGAGGAGATGCTCCAGCTTCGTTAAGGGATCGGAACTAGTCCATGTTTCTGAATTGTCTGGTCGCTCGCTTTTCCGCTCGTCTGAATTCACAATTCAGTAGCTTGTCTCTTGAGAGGTGAGGTAGAATAAGTTCAGAAACCTGAAGGCAGTGGCACAATGGTAACTGGCTGAGTAGTAATCCGTGTCAGTATTCAGTCAAGCAGGTGTTGCTTTCGGTCCACTGTGCACGCCGATGCAAGCGCATGCGTCGCAGCACAGGGCAGCTTGCGCCTTTACTGGTTCCGCTTCTGCACCGTCGCATGCAGCGACAGCACCTGAACGCGTTCTTCTTCTTCTTCTTTCTTTATGCAACGTGTTTGCGAGGGAAAGACGTAACTGATGACATGCAGAGCGGCAGCAACCCTGAGGCCTACGCTTACAGAGTACGCGACGTTAACATTTTTATGTTAAGTAAACTCTGATATAAACATCCATATCTACTAATACTTGTTAATTAGTGCTAGGAATGCAAGCGGTGACGCAAATGTTTGCGTAATTCTGGGCCAACTCGTTAGTTTATTTCAAATCCTATTCTATTTGTTTTCAAATTCAAACTAGTTTGATTGAATGAGGTTGGGGTCGACCCACCCCTGCATGGAAGATGTGTCTGGCGGGTCCCAAGCGTTGAGGACGGTTGCATTCCAACCTCGATCCTTCCATGTAAACAAGGGACTGAATCTTATTAAATGCCAGTACCTTGGAATTGAAGCATATACGGCAAATATATCAAATCCAGGGTTGATTTTTCCTCGCGACGGTGCGGAGAAAAGTTTCCCGGAGGAAGATGCCTCCCGAGTCCCGACCGCGGACAAGATCGGAGCACCGCACCGTACCGGCATCGCCAGCCCCGGGCAAGCTGTGCCGCAGGAACGAACGCTCAGGTCACTTCTTCCTCCCACGACAGGACAAGCCCAGAGGACGAGCGGCGTCGTGCTGTCAATTCGGCCGAACGCGGACACTTCATCAGACTACAAACAAGAGGTTCGTCAATGCGCTGACCGATGCGGATGCGTCGCCACTCGCCAGTTCCGGCTCCTCGTTTCTTCTCGCGCAAGCAGGCACGCCGATCGCTGTTGCTGTCTCCATTCTCCTCTGCTCAGCTTGCCCGCTACTGATGCTGTGAACGCACACGTGCTTCTCTTCAGTTTCCCATCTGTAAACACTGCGACACGGCACTCGCTATTGATGATGATTGATGGACGGGCGAACAGTTTGGGAAGTTCCGAGATTGTTTTGCAACTTCGCATGGGCAGCGTTCACGCGGCATCTGACGAGTTTGGCATGGCACCGGCGCCCCAGCGGAACTGTTCAAACGGACGACCCCGTACGCGCCAGCGATCTCACTTCTGAACCGGAGCAATGGCCGTGCCACGGGGGCAAGAAGAAGCAGGGCCGGGCGGCGAGCCTGTAACTGTCAGGCTGTCAGCGAACAGCAGGGGAACTGGATCGGAGAGGGCAGCGGTCTACCTACACCGGATGTCGGGGGAACCGACACAGGTCAGCCGATCGCGGGGCCGGATCAACGTCTGAGGAGCGGAAACGGTCAAGGACGAGGAGTGCTGCTGCTTGCTGGCGCGGTCATTACCACCAGGGTTAGGCAACCTGGTTGACACGTTCTCAAATCGGCAGGTTTATCATGCACGTATGACTTGCGAGAGCGTAGGACAAGCTGGTGCGATTTGCATGCAAATCGGTCAGCATGGGCCACTGGGCTGGTAGTTAAACACAAGACCGCGACTGCTGGCATCAACCAACTGCGTATAGCAGCAACCCGTTTTTATTTGACAGCATGTGTCCCTGCTTATTTCTAGAATAGCTGCAGTATACAAAGATCCTGGTGCACAAGCTTGGAAAGCAGATTAACTAATACTGGCTAGTAATTAGCTAGACTATTAGCTCAAGTTACCAGTAGTAAGTAGCATCTCCAGGTAGTAACTAGATTGCTGACTGACTGTCAGAGTGGGGCTGAGAAAACCATCAGCTCTCAACCCTCCGTCCAGCAGGTTGCCGTCTTCCCAATCTTGTGGAGAGCCTTCACGACTTCCTCCGGGGTAACGTTCCCTGTCACGGTGACCTTGTTTGTCTCCGTCTCTAATTGATAGCTCTCCATATCTGCACGCCCATTTGCGCACAATTAGATGCATGGTTATTAAAGATACAAGTGCTCGTTAAAAAGGAAAAAAGATGTTAATGCTAAAACCTGAAAGTGAAAGATCTTATGGTATAGGGAGAAGAGCTGAGTTTACAACTGGCTTACCATCAATCGTTTTTATAGCCTTCTTAATCGCCTTGATGCACCTTTCGCAGTGCATTCCAACCTTCAGCTCCACAACCTGTGCCCAAGGATGACTTTCAGACTCAAGTTTGTTGTGCATATCAGCATATATACAAGCATGAATGCATGATGTACTAATAGATTCAAGTAGTTCAGGTAATAACAAACAAAAGAGCCGATTGCAACTTACAGCCATGGTTCCCGGAGAGCAGAGCAGGAGACTAATGTGCACAAACTCCTCAGACAGCTTTCCAACAGAAGATGTCCATCTCTCTGCATCCCGGAGCATATATAGCTGCATCCGTACCTTTCTCTTTCATGCAAGCAACTGCAACTTTTGTTCTCCACCGTGAAAACATAAAGCATGCACTTTACAATAGTTCATGGGGTCAGCCATTTCACACTCAAAAAGGTGCACTTCATACAACCAAAGGCTAGAATATAGGATGGGGTAGATAAGAATCTCCTTTTTGTCTTTTGAACTGTCGCCAGCCAATTCCTTAAGTTACTGATTGCATTAGCCGACTTACATAGTTGCTCTGTAAAAAGCTTAAACCTGCTATTGAAATCAATAGACGAAACATTATAAAGTGGATTTTTTTTCCTCTGTTAATATTATAAACATGAAATATTGACATCTACATAACATTTTTACATCTATTTGCCACTGTACTTCCTGAGATCAATTGCCTATTCATCACATTTACCTTTTTACATAAATGAGCTAAATGACAAATTAAACAGGTATTGCCAACAGAAGAGCATAGTGCTGAAAAAGGTGGTGTCAATCAAAGAAGAAGAAGAAGAAGAAGAAGAAGAATAAGAATGACTTGGCTACTTCTGAACACCATAACTCAAATCATCCTTTAGCAGTGGGTTAGCTTTTGAGCTGGATGCTACCATTTGCCACAACTTCCGAATCAGTTCCTTCCCTTTCCCCACATTCTATTACTGGTTGGTTGGGTAGAATCATTTCACCATCTGTCACGAGTTGGACATTGATACCATTCCCCTCTTCTACTCCCATAGAGACTGGTGATTCCACCACAACTATCAATCCTGATCCGTTCTCCACACCACCACCGTCCATCAGTTTCTCATAGAAGTTCCCATCCTTTGCATCATACAGGTTCCCCGTGCGCACCTCCTGCGCAAGAGAGCATGGCCAGCAGAACAGCCACTGCACATAGTCTGTCAATGATGCTGATCCACAGAACCACCTGCTTCTGGGCAGCCCAAATGTCTTCTTCATCTGGATCCTCCAGAAACCCCCATATAGCAGGCCAAAGAAACACAGGATAATCCCCGCAGCACCGATGAAATCACCAAGGATGTAGCTGTGGATGTTCATTGCTGTGATGTTGAACAACCAGAATGGCGTGACACACAGCAGCAGGAACGTGAATGTGTGCACATACATGTTGCCAAACCCAAGTCGCTCCATGTTCCAACCGAACACACAGAATGTGAAGAAGAACGACAGGTAGCAAGCTGTGGGGTCCTCAATGCAATCAAACAGCCCACCTGCCCACGCGGGATTGCTCACTACTGCTCTTGTTTCTGATGATTCGACTAGAACTGCATCCAGTTGTTTGGTTTCTTCATCAGACACCGCATCATAGTCTCTGCCAAGAGGGCTGTATACTGCGTAGACTCCAGCAATGACTGGTGCAGCGATGCCTAGGACGAAGAAGAAGTTGTCAGCAAACTCAGAGCGTGATTGGCTAGGGTAGGCCCAGTAGAGGCTACAGTCAGCATACTGGGAGATACAAGTGATGTGGAGGAGAACCACCACAAAGAAAATGTGTGCTCGCTCATTGGGATGACATGCCACATTCTTGCAATAATATTTCCTGAGCTCGGCTGCATCCTCTGGTTGCCACCGGTAGATGAGAACAGTATGGTAGATTAATTTTGGGTGCTCGTATATGCTCAAGAGGGTGAAGAGGGCGTTAAGGATTTGATTGTCAATCTCTATCCATTGGTTTCTTAAGGAATTGGAAGGGAATGCATCATTCAGGAATCCTAACAGGAGCAAGATTAACATGGCACCAGCAGCACCAACACAGAGCAGCCATATTAGGAGAGCAATGTTCATAGGATGCTTGAGCCATTTCTTGCATATAGTGAAAACTGAACCTGTTGACGTCAGATTTCGACACGTTTTGAATCGGCGTCAGGAAAGGAGGAGATTGGTCGATGCGGCAGACTTAAAGGCTATAATTGGAAATCGGCCGATTGACGCTACAGTTAGGAATCGGCCGATTGGCGCTGCAGTATTTCGGGCGATTGGCGAATGGAGTTGGTGGAGGTCGGCCGATTGAAAGGCTGGAGCGTTTGGGCCAATATGGGCTTAAGGTGGGCCAGAGGAAAAAGGTAGAGAAAGTTTGGCCCGTGGGAGTATGATAACCAACTCCGATACGAGCTGTGTTTGTAAATATTCATTTTCGTTTAAAATTAGAAATAGATCCTATTCGGTTAGGAAATCAATTGTAACAGGCTATAAATAGTCATCTTTAGAGCTTTGTAGGAATACACATCAATCAATACAAATAATCTACTTTTTCATCGTACTTTACTTTCAAGTCGGCGACTTCGCCAATACATCTTCTTCTTTCACGAGTTCGTACGGGTTGGCAGAGCTGCATCGACACGATCTCCGGCCGATTGGTAAGTTCCGTTTATCGAATAATATCTAAGCTTTAACTTCGGGCGCATCGCTGTTGTTTCGTTTAGATTTATTCACCAGTTATCGATATTTACTAGAATTATAGTTTTATCTATTGCTCTAGTTTTATCACCAGTTATCCAGCTTGAGATCGAACTGTCGGCTTTATCATTATTTTTTCTTATTTATCGTCATATAGCCGATTAGATCTATTTCAAGTGTTACATCTGTGGCGATTGTTTAATTTGCTCCAGTAGTTTCTTTGCAATTGCTACATGATTATCGGTTGATCTATAGCGGTCATCTTCATAGCAAATCCGCCGATTCGCTGATACGCTTTTCGAGACAGATCGGAACTTTAGCCGATCGAGACCCCCGGAATTTAATACGTTTCTTTCCTTGTCAATTGACTGGCACGCCGCGCGAACCGCACCAGGGCGATCACCCGAACAGGAGTTAAGCAGATTCTCCCGGGTCGTGTGTCCGACGCTGAAGGTGATCGGCCGATTTTTAGCGCCAACAGAACCCCAGTTGATTGTTCTGATGAAGTGAACATGAAGGTTGCCACGGTGGCTGGAGGATGGCAGCCGAAATTTTATCAATGGCGAACAAAGATTAATCTTCTTGATCCATTGCACCGAGGGAGTGGCCTTCAGGAAATCAAGAATCCGCCGTTCATGATGGGCTGTCCCTTGCACTGGTCCATCATCAACAATAGGAACCGATACACGATATCCAATCAGAATTGGTGAATTTGGATCTGAATGTCACATTTTCTATGCCATCTTCGGAGGTGTTCTGAGCCATTTACGATGTTACTGAGACTTGTAGCTATGCAAGTTGCAAGGGCATTGGATGATCAACTCGAAAATGTTCGTTAAAGAATTACGGCATCTGCTACATATGTGAAAAAGAAGGGTGTTAGAACACTGAAATATATGACTTCAGGTAGTCTGGCTGAATATATGCAAAAACATAGCTGCAAGACAGCATACAAACAGTGCATAGATCAGTAGAACTAGAATAGGCGTAGGATGTTACCAACATAAATGGGACTAGCAAACTACTGCACTCAGCAATTTCAGTAAGTCTCCGGTTGAGTTCATGCATTCGACCTATCCTGTTTCTCTACACATGCGAGAAGATCGGCAAAAGGTGGGACAATCTCTGCTGAGTTACACATCAAAAGCAAAGGCACAAAAAAGGAAGAGTTCCGAATCTAATAATCTCACACAAACTGATTATAGAAGCATACCCATGCCGCGGATGAACATATCTCTGTATCGGATGCAGGAGGTAAACCAGAGCAGGAAGAATCAGAGGGAAAGCTGCCAGACTGATCGGAACCCGCAGCGCAGCAACTCGCGATGAACTGGTGTGGTGGAGGGACTCTTAGTTAGGGGAAAGTGGCAGGCAGGGCAGCCAGTTGAGCATTTGAGCCACAAATTCTTGTAGAATGGCACCGAAGTCGAGTCAAGCAGACGGAAGAAAGGCTATCTGCCTATCTCTTGGAACGGAAGCTGGCGACTTTCAGTTTCCTGGACGGCACAGCCCCGGCAACCGTCACATCCCCATGAAAGTCCTCCGCGAGCAAAGCGGTTGGGCAGCTTCACACATCTGACGTCACTCGAAAGCAACGCCGACGAAGTGGTTCCTGCGCGCGCGTGTCCAAGGTAAAAGCAGGTCAATTTTGGGAGGCGTGGCGTGTTCTAGTGCCGAGTGTGCTCACGAAGCATAAGCAATGCTCCCCGGTCAGACGAAACCGGCGGGCGTTGAAGACGGGGGGAGGTACCTGAGGAGGCCCGCCGCCGTCTTCGCGCCGCGGTGCCTGGGCGAGGCCACCGAGGCCGCACCGCAAGATTGACCGTCAGGGAAGAGGGCACACGCGTCACCAAGATCCGCTGCCTCTCCACGACTACTTACTAGTAGTCTGCTACTGTGATGAGGCATGGAAACAAGTGAGATTTTCGGAGGTTGCTGACAGGACCTAGGAGAGAGGACGGGAGGATTGGGGCGCATGCGCCATGCGCGCACCTCGAAGCCTCCTATTCTCAAAGACCCCGCGGCGAATCTTGTCGGTCTCCGTCCTCAACGACCAGGGTCGCGGATTCCCCAATGCAGCAGACAGCAGGCAGTCGCGCTGGGAGAGAGGACCGGAGAAAATGGAAAAATTGAGTATGGGCTGAGCTAGACTGTTCAAGACCCAACTGTATAGTACTAGTCGGTCGGGCTGTCTGTATAGCTGCTGCGTGCTTTACTTTTTAACGGCCCAAGTATGAGCCCAGCATGTGAAGCATCGTCGTCCACAGGCCGGTAAGCCCAAAATCTGCTGTCGGGCCTAAAAAGGCCGAACTATCAGTTGGGCTTGACCGAGGTTAAGAAAGAGGGGAGACGACGGGGGATTTCTAGTTGGCGAACGCGCGCCAGGAGGATTCCCAGCGATAGATCTCCGACGACACCAAACTTTCCTTTTTTGGAAACATTTATTTTCCGCAATTTTCTATTTTTAGAAAGTCATAAAACTTTTGTGCATAATTTTTATATCCTAATCTTTTTAGAATATTTTTTCAGTGAAACTGTTGTTAGAGAAATTTTGAACAAAACTTTTAGCCATAACTTGTCCTTACATTTTTTTAGAATAACTTCCTAGTAATAACTTTTCATCATAAGTTCATATGAAAATAGTGCCAACGAAGATTACGAGTAAAGTTATAGTAAAAACTTCTCTGCATAATTTTTCTGACACAACTTTTATAAATAATTTGTACAAGTTATCACAAATTTATACACACAACTTATTATACAACTTTGTGCATAACTCTTTCTAGATAAACTTTTAAAACATATGAATTTGATTAGCCATATATCTAAATTGTAGCTACCTACATGTTTAATAAGGAAGATATGAGAAAATGAAAGGAAAAAAATGAAAGCAAATATTTCATGTACTAGTGATCTCCATACGCTAATGATTGTAGCTACCCACTTGTTCAAAAGAAGAAAAAAAAGAAAACCAAAGGGGAGAAAAGGAAATGAACGCATGCATGCACGCACGCCGGTGGGAGGCGTCCTAACGTGGAGTGTGTCAGGCGTATCGTCCGCCAGCAGCAGCTCTAGCGAGAGACGGCTGAATTGGATTTGCGGAGACGACGCACGCAGGCCAACCAAATTTCAGTATCTACTTCGTATTTCTGAGCGAGGTTAATGTCTAGAATGTCACAAAACGAGTACGCAATTGTTCGGCTGGTTTAGAAGCCGGCTGATTCAATAATATTCTGTGACAGAGAAAGAAGTCGAAAACCCCGGATGGTGGACCAACAGAACAGAGTGTACGTCGAACCACTGGATTCACTCGAAGGAACTGGCGTCGGCCATCGTTTTCGTGATCACGGCAAGAGAAAATTCACGACTAGTGGTAGCCAAAGTGTCATTTGCTGCTCTAGGCTAGGCATATGCCAAAACGTGAAGCATTCGATGGATCAGTGACGGATCCAGGATTTAAATTTAGGGTAGACCTAGCTTAAAATTCGAATATGCGATACGATATAATTTGTTACATAATTCTGTCTCGCAACTACAAAATTCTTACAATTCGGTGTATACAAGTATAAAATAACCAAATATATGATAATATATCATTAAACAACCAAATGAACCAATTCCCTTATATTATGGCAACTATTCCAATATACGTCAAGTAATAGCCATGCAAAATCACTTAACAACAATCGTTAGCTTGCCTTGAGAGCGGATTCGACGATTGGGGAATGCAGAGCAGGGATGCAGAGCCAGAATTGGTGGACTGGTTGGATTTGTGGCCGCCGCTGCTCGTGCTAAATAAACCAGCCCCGTTTCACCGTATCATCCGCGAAACACGAACCCGGGCCGCGTTCCCGTCCAGGTGCGCCGCGGCATGTCGCGGCGTGGGCCGGGCGAGCACAGAGGAAGAAGCCTCTTCACCTCCAACTCAACACACTCTTCTCGCTCCAATCATACACCACCACGCCTGTCGTTGTCCTGCGTGGCTGCGTCTCCCGCGCTGAATTACCATACCACTCCCACCGGCAGCTCCCGAGCTCTGCCGCGGCCTTCCTCACCACGGAAGGGTACATGGGTAATTTGCCGCGAATACAGGTCGGCGCGTGCTATTTTTAAGTTTCTGGGGTCCCGGCCGTCGACGAACGCCACCCACACGCCCCGCGAAAATGACGCCGCCGGCGAGCGAGGGCAAGCGCGCCGGCGGGACGGACGAGCCGCTGCTGCCGGAGTTCTCCGGCGGCGGCCACGGCGGCGGCGGCGGGGCGTCGGTCTCCGGCGCGGTGTGCAACGTGTCGACGAGCATCGTGGGCGCCGGCATCATGTCGATCCCGGCGGCAATGCGGGTGCTCGGGGTGGCCCCCGCGCTGCTCCTCATCGCCGCCGTCGCCGCGCTCGCCGACGCCTCGGTGGAGTTCATGCTGCGTTACACGGGGTGGGCCGGCGGCAAGCGGGCCACGTACGCGGGGCTCATGGGCGACGCCTTCGGCTGCGCCGGCGCCGCCGTGCTCAACGTCTTCATCGCCTTCACCACCACGGGCACGCTCGTCGTCTACCTCATCATCATCGGTAAGCTGTTAGCTGCAGCCAAGCAGTGGCGGGCGCTGCAATCCTCCATCGAGGAGGACTCAGGTCGAACCAATTCTTTCTGACAGTGCGGCGTACGCGTGGTTCGCAGGGGACGTGATGTCCGGGAGCGTCGGCGGAGGAGACGACCACGCCGGGGTGCTGCGGGAGCTGTTCGGCGCGCGGTGGTGGACGGGGAGGCAGTTCGTGCTGCTCGTCACCGCCGTCCTCGTTCTCCTGCCGCTCGTGCTCCGCCGCCGTGTCCGTGAGTTCACATCCCAGTACTTGCGCCGTACATTCTAGTTGGATTTTTAATTTCAGGAGTCACAACAACAGTTTGGTTGAGATTAGTTGCCAGAAAAATAGTTGGGTTGAGATCGCGTGACAGCCTGCACACACTGGCGAACAACCTGAGGCTGAACCATTCTGATTTGACATTACAAAATTGATCTGGATTCTGAACCATTCAATAATGTGGATTTGGATCTCATCACATCATTTAATAAATAGAGAGCCAGGTAGCTAGATGATGATGATGATCGATAAACCTCTGGTGCTGTGAGGTCTGACCTACAGGCTGTGGCCTTTCTTCTTTCTTTTTGCGAGGATACGACCATATTAATTTGACTTGAGCTGGAGCGTGTAACATGCATGTTTCATAGTTTCACATTGTAGTAGCGTGACTAGAAATCCAATATTAGCAAAAAGGTAGGCTCCGCTTATGGGATGGAAAAGTTCAGCGTGCAAATGCCGCATAAATTCAGCTCAAACATATATATTACTTAGGAGATTTGAAAGAAGTTAGCCGGCATGAGCATCAGCTGGCAGTCATATTTGCGGCGTTTCAGACAAAACACACACACATTCATTCATTGTTCGTTAACACCCACAAACATTTCAGACAAAACACGGGCCACAAGACATGACCAGCCAGCCAACCACAACCTGGGACCTATTTGTCAGCTAGCAGTGGGGCACAGGGAAGAAGAGCGCGACGGCTCACCCAAGTCTTCTTCGTTCCCACCTCTCATTTGCCATGTGTGTGACTCAGCTCCTATCTCAGCGCGGCTTCTCCGTCGTTTTCTCGCCACATTTACACGCTCTCGAGCCGCCGAATCCCAAACATACACGCACGCACCGAACACCTCCCAGTCTCCCAGAGCTTCACCCCTCTTCTCTGCTCCCTCTCTCCCACTAAAGACTAAACCATGGGGGCGTCCAAGAAGCCGCCGTTCTCGGCCACGCCGAGCGCTGGCAGGGAGAGCGTTGCGGCCGAGGAGGCCCTGCTTCTGCCGGAGCACGCGGGGCCGGCCGCCCCGGCCGGCGGCGGCTCGCCGTCGGTGCTAGGCGCGGTGTTCAACGTGTCGACGAGCGTGGTGGGCGCTGGTATCATGTCGATCCCGGCGGCCATGCGCGTGCTGGGCGTGGCGCCGGCGGCAGCGCTGATCGCGGGCGCCGCGGTCCTGGCCGGCGCCGCCACCGGCTTCCTGCTCCGGCACACCCGCGGCGCGCCGTCGTACGCCGCGCTGATGGGGGACGCGTTCGGCCGCGCGGGGGCCGCGCTGCTCAACGTGTTCGTCGCCGCCAACGCCGTCGGGACCATGACCGTGTACCTCATCATCGTCGCAGACGTGATCGAAAGGTTTGGAGCCAGTGGGTGCTTGTATGATTGTGCCGTCGTTTTCAGCTGGCCAATGGTCATGTGCTACATGTGGGATAACAGTGCTTGGACATGGTACTGCCGTGGGGTTGGGGAAATTGGCTGATTCCGGTGTCGTGAGCCGTGACCTGCTGTGCTACATTACCAATAATGTGTGTCTCATGATTCTCATCTCATCGGCCATGGATGTTTACAGACTTTGCTCCAACATGCAGATTCGCTGAGGTTCACATCGGCCATCTCCATCCTGCTGGCGGTGGTGTTCATGCTCATCAGCCTGGGGATCGCGGTGTACGCGCTGTTCAAGGGCACGGCGACCATGCCGCGGATGCTCCCGGACTTCTCCAGGCTCTCCTCCCCGTTCGAGCTCTTCACCGCCGTCCCCGTCATCGTCGTCGCCTTCACCTTCCACTTCAACGGTAATTGACAACGCAGCGTGTCCCGTGTGCCGCGCGGTGCACGGCGTACGAATCACTCGATCGTGCCTGACAGTCTGACACGCACACGACCGATGCAGTGCACCCGATCCGCGCGGAGCTGAGCAAGGCGTCGGACATGAAGGCGGCGGTGCGCATCTCCCTCGTGCTCTGCGCCGCCATCTACGCCGCCGTGGGCTTCTTCGGCCTCCTCCTCTTCGGGGACGCCACCATGGCCGACGTGCTCGCCAACTTCGACCGCAGCTCGGGCGCCGGCGTCCCGCAGGCGCTCAACGACGCGGCGCGCCTCAGCTACGCGCTGCACCTTGTGCTCGTCTTCCCTCTCCTCTTCTTCTCGCTCCGGGTCAACGTCGACGAGCTCCTCTTCCCTGGCAGGCGACCGCTCGCCGCGGACACGCGCCGGTTCGTGTCCCTCACGGCCGTGCTCATGGCGGTGCTCTACGCGCTCGCCATCGCCATCCCCAGCATCTGGACGCTCTTCGAGTACTCCGGGTCCACGTTCGCGGTCACCATCTCGTTGATATTCCCTGGCGCCATTGTTCTCAGGTACGCCATTGCTTCATTATGGTTTTCTTTCTACAACAAAGTTTCAGAAATCCTGCATGCCTTCCCCTTGTCGATGGCTCAATTAAGCCACGGCTCCTTGCTTGCAGAAGTTACAATCTAACACACGATTTTACTCTAGGGATGTTCGTGGTATAGCAAAGCGGAAGGACAAGGCTTTGGCGGCGACGATGATCATTCTTGCTGTGGTCACGAGCAGCATCGCCATTGCCTCGAACATCATGAACTCCATCCGCGACAAAGTCAGAGGAGGCCATGAAGCTAGCAGATGATAGTTCAGATGAATCGAAGTTAAGGTTTTGTGCTTAGATAGAATGGGACACTGCTACGGTTCAATGGATGCATGTTGTAGATGTGTGCAAGGAAATACCTGCCGGCCATTGTTGTATACCTGTACTGATGAGTGGCGATACATGTACTGTGTATAATAGTAATGGATAATATATTTATACATGCATTTAAAACGATTTCCTAATCACTGATCTCCTTTATACCTTATATGCCACGTATCGTCACGATTTCACCAACATCAGTGCAACACATCAGAATTTTATCCATGATAACAACTAGCCTCATAGAGCGAGGAAACATAGAATGAACAGTTGTGCAGATACAGATTGCTAAACACAAGCATGTACACAATACAGGCTACAAGATTGTTGCTGTTTCTCAAACTCAGTTGCAAATAAAGGGATAAAGGCATATCAATACATACTTCATTTCAACTTATAATTGACACGGGTTGAACAGAAGTCGGACGCATGCTAAAAATGAACAGAATCAACATGTTTCAAACTTTCACGCGCATGCCCAGGAGGCCAGGAGCAGAATATCTGAACATTCAGAAACACAATCTTATTACAGTGACAAAGACTGGATCATCCGGAGTTACTTCAAGTGCACAGCTGTTTGAAATTGTTGTTATTGCCATGGTAGCTACAGAGAAAAAAAGGGAAAAAGTTGAATCCGTTCTGATCTACAGGTTTCCTTGGCCCATTGATGATTCCATGGTTCTGATCCACAGACTTCCCTTCAAGCCCGTAGCTCAACATAGGAACCTGAGATTCCTGAGGTGCCGATCAGGGAGATCTGCAAGTACCAACAAATAAGACATGAATAAGGAGTCCTGAATATATGCAAATTCACTAGCTTAAGTCCTGGCAAAACAAGCAGGCTCAATGTGCATCGAAATGAGAATATAATTCCATACATGATTGAGGTTGAGCAGGACACAATTCATTTTTGTAAGAAAATAATTCAATGGAAACCCAAACACTATACGCATGTGATTCTTACAAAACCGCTTGCCTGCTAGTAATGTCACGAGTGAAGCAAGACCAGACAACATCGGCCAGGTATAAGCAAGAATGCGTGCTTGTTTTACTGGTTTATGGTGAAACTTGGAGAAAAGGGAAACATTTACCAATTTCTTCAGATTTCAGACCTGAAGTGCTCGGTTGGATGCATTTTCCGGTACCTAGAGTTCTATGGCATATTGGCATACAGGACAAACTAATTTAACAAGCCTTGCCACGTGTTTCTATTGCACTCGGTGCATGAACACTCACAGCCAGCTATGGTTGGTTGTTAGTGTACTTTCCTTGAACTTGCAGAATCAAATGGTCAAAAGGATTATGATGATCATAGAAGATTGAATGACAAAAGATTGTTTGACATGCTGCAATAGGTAGCCACTCCACCCCTATCTCTTTTTGTACCAAGTGAAATATAGTCGATACCAGGAACCAGGAACCCAGTGGTAACTGACCAATTTAATCCCCCCCCCCCCCCCCCCCCTTTTTTGGAAATCATGGGCTTTCATTTGGTATGGAAAAGAATGCATGGTTGTGGGAAATACAGATTAGATTCTCTTGAGATAGGCAAAATACGAAGCATGAAAAATTCAGCTATAAATCAATCAAGCAATGACCAAGCTGTTGCTAGGAATACAGCAATACTGCATATAGAACAAATACCGAACATAATCTTAAAGTGAACTAATCCACACAGAGTTATATGCAGAGAAACTTCTGCAAGCATCAAGAATCACAAAAGGTACTAGAAAAATCAATTTCTACAACATAAAACGACAATGAAGCAAACTGTACAACAGGGACAAGTAACATTCAAGAGAAACATACCTTTCCCCACTCGGAACCTATGCCACTGCATCTCATTTTGAGGTGTATCATTTTTGTCCCCAACTCAGTCTCCACCTTCTTTCTTAGATAATTTTCCTCAGGACCAAAGGACTCCAGATATGTCATGTAGCGATTATATGCAGCTTTAACAGCATCTTCGATATAACCAGGCAAGGGACCCACATTCTGCAAAAGGCTAGGCTTGATCAGACTGATATAAGCACAAAATGAAAAAAAAAGCATAGGACACGGAGAATTAGAGATAATGAATACTGACCTCACCAGTCAGGCCACAAAGATCATCAAGAGCCATTCTTAGGGTAACTAAGGTTCCGCTAAATTCTTCACATGCCTCTGCAGCACTAAATACATTTTTCAAAGCCTCTTGACCAGCCTTATCATCAGTAGCTTTAGATACTGCTTTCTTTGCTACACCTACAAGAGTCTCTGGAAGTTCATTCCAACTAATGGCCAACAAGTCCTTAAATGCACATTCTATCTCTGGGTCAGATATTGCAGGCAAATGCTTTTCCTTCGAACTGAAGAAACGCCTCAGGTTCCATGAGTTAGGATTGTTACCACCTAAGTTAATAACATGAGCAAGCTAATCAGCACTGAGAAGTTTGAAGTAAAATGCTAAATTAACATAACACCAAAATGAAAACAAATAAGGAATTGCTGACTCTTCCAAAGATTTCCTAACAACTAGAACATTTAAAAAAATCCAAAAAGTTGCGCAATTTTACTAAGGCAATTAACCACTTTGAATAGCATCTCAATTTGTTGGGAAGGCTCTGGTAAAGAGCTCTGAACACTCAATGAACACAGGTGTTTGTGCTGCATGAAGCTACATCGTTTTCTTGATCCTGCCTCTTATTTATAATTGTGATTACAAACTGATAAGCCCATGATGGCCGCAGAACTGGCCTTAGTCGCACCTGAAACTGAGGCACATCTACTGTCGAATTAAACTGGATAGCAACCAAAAGAATCGGACTTTGATAACTAATTAGTCTGACTCAACTGAAAGCAAATTGATACAGACAGACACCAACACTATTGATGGACACAACTAGGACTACATCAACATCAATCAGATTTTCTCATTCCATAATCTCTGGTATGCTGTGATTTCTGCAACCTAACCATTTCAGTTACAAAATCCAGCACATATTTATGTGAAAGAGGAGTATTAAGCAACTTAACATTTTCCTCGAAGATAACATGGGGCAAAACATTATATCCTCATTTTAGTCAATAACATTCTCATGAGCAAAATCCCTTACTCCAATCAGTTCCTTGCTAAACCACAAGATATCGGAGGATGCGATGTAAAAAAAAAATCAAGTACCAGTACCTAAAAATTAAAAACTGTCTCCTTCAACCTTTCTATTAACAGATCTAAGCTAGGACTGAAGCTAAGTGTGGGCGCAACTGTTACACCTTCTCTCAAACCAACCCTATGTACCATCAGCCATAGCACGAACTAACCCTAAATAGTCAAAATCTCAAATCACCCCTGACGCCATGCATGAAAAACATAAACAACAATTCCTTGTTGCTGGTTTGCCAAGGCCTGTATACTCAACAAAAGCTAGAGAACCTTTTGTCAAGTTGCTTCAGATGCAAGAGCCTGCTATCGAGAAACCAACGCTCTAGCTTTCAAGAAACATCACTCCAAATGCATGTGTCCTATATAATAAATAAGAAAATGCGCCCATTCAATAGTTTGAGTAGCCATCAGCACAGAAGGAAACACCCCAGGACCACACATTTCACATCTGAGCTGGTGTTGAGGCAACTCCGAATCTTCATGCTAATACTCCGAGCTAGAGTATGTCAACTGCTGTCAACCACAGATTCCCGCACAATAATGCTCTCACCTACGGAGTAAGTTATAGTTTCTGGTCTTGCAATAAAATCTTCCCAATAGCATCAATCCAGAGCTTTAATCTCTATAGTAATTAACTAATTAGGGCAACCATATCTAGCAACATCCTAACAAGGAAGCAACCCGGCCGACACCGAAAAAGGAGATCAGCCTGATTCGGTCATCAACATGCTCAATCAGTCGAAGAGATGCGGGGACGATGAGCACCTGAGAGCGCGGCGATCGGGCGCGAGAGCGGCGCCACACCGGCAGCGGGGCGGGAGGCGGCGAAGAGCGCCGGAGAGGCGGCCGGGGCGAGGCGCAGGAGCCGGCGAGCGGCGGAGGAGGAGCGGAGGGCGGCGGCGGCCATCGCCGTGGTCGGGGAGATCGCCGCGAGTCGTAGGCTGAGGCCTTCTCTTGCGAAGTTTCGTGGGGTTGGTCGATGGCGATGGACGGACGGGGTGGGTGTGTTTAGTGCTGTCGTTCTCGGGCTGTGTGGGCTGGGCCTGTAACTTCGCGAGGGTTCTGTTGGGCTGGTTCCGGTGGATTGGCGGGTTAGGTGGGCTGGGTAAGCTGCCATTCAGTATTTTTACAGGTGGGCTTTCTCGGTTCCCTAAAACTCCTCTAACTATTTAAAAGAACTAAAAAACTATTTTCAAAAAATATCCTCTAATTATTTTAAAAAAGGATCCTCTAATTATTTTTTTAAAAAAGAGCCTCTAATATTTCTAAAAATCATCTAAAAATGTTCATTGTAATATTTTTAATAAGTAAAGAAAAATAAAACCATACTTTTTCATTGGAATTGGATTTATTTAACGTGTTCAAGAAAATACGATATTCTCTGAACTTCCGAAGCGAAACCTTCAAATCACTGCTTATGCAAACACCAAACAGTCCGTTGCACAGATCAATATTTGCCAAGCTACCTCTTCCTTCGTCAACATTTCTTCCGTGTCTTCAGAAGCATCAGATAGTCAAATCATTCGCGCCCAAATTACAGATAAAAAGATGGATATTCTAGATCCTGAATTTATTATTAAACTAAGCTTGTTTGTCTCCAAATCTTTGCCATATATGCTCAACCAAGTCAGCCTTAAGTTGATGATGCTTTTCTCGATCATGAATGGCCTCGTTTGCTTCGAGTAATCTAGAGAATTCATGAATTGGCCCATGAGCAAACCCCACCAAAGGCTCAGAAGTTCCCTGCTCATAATAATGTTCATTTTCGTCCCTTATATCATAAGGCTCATTATCATTGAACCGTACCTAGTAGGAGTTCCTCTCATCTTCAACTATCATGTTATGCAATATAATACATGCACACATAATGCTTGTAAGTGTTTCTTTGTTCCAAAAGTGAGCAGGGCCTCTCAATATTGCAAATCTAGCCTCAAAACTCCAAATGTCCTTTCAACATCTTTTCTTGCTCCTTCTTGCTTTGTTGCAAATAATTTATGTTTGGCACTGCAAGTCAATGGGATTGTTTTGACAAAAGCCGCCCACTCAGGGTATATGTCATCGGCTAGATAGTACCCATATTGTACTGATTGCCATTCACTATGAACTGTAATGATGGAGCACTTCCTTGCAATATGTTTGTGAACAACGATGACTGATTTAAGACATCAATATCATTATTTGAACCGGGCACACCAAAAAATGCATGCCATACCCACAGATCATGTGAGGCAACGGCTTCAAGCATGATTGTTGGTACTTTATAATCACCACGGGTATACTGCCCTTTCCGCAACTGGGCAATTTTCCATTCCCAATACATGCAATCAAGACTACCTAGCATACCGGAGAACTCACGTGCTTCACCTAGGTGTAGTAACCTTCTAATGTCATCTTCAGTGGGTCTTCTAAGATACCGTGCACCAAAATTCTCTCTAATACCTTTCACAAATATGGTCAAACACTATATGGTAGTACTTTCAGCAATTCACAGACCCTCATCCAATAGATTAGCAGGACTACCATAACCCAACATGCGCATAGCTGCTGTGCACTTAAGTAATGGTGAAAAACCTTGCTTTCCAAAGGCGTCTCTACGATGACGAAAATATGGAGACCACTCATCAAGTGTGTGTACGATGCGTAGAAATAGATGCTTTCGCATCCTGTATCTTCGTCGAAATTGAACATAGGTATACACCAGGTTGTTGTAGAAGTAGTCAGCTTCCAACCGTTTGTTAGCATCTTCTCTTTTGCGATCTATGTACCTTTTCTTTGCTGGCTGGTTGGAGGTAGCAGCTAGATCAGCTTCGATGCTTGCTTCAGTGTCTTGTTCAATCTCAGCATCTATCTCTGATTGAATCTCTGCTTCAAGTGGGTCATTCATGAACTCCCACATGAGCTTCTCAAGGTCACCATCTAAGTTTTGGGAGGACAATTTGATTCTGAAGACATTTTTCTCTACTGCAGCCTCTGCTCCTACCCTCCAGACTCTTTTATAGATGCTTTCATGGGCACAACAGCTAGTTTTACAACGGCTAGTTTTACAACAGCTAGTTTTGCATAATCTTTTTTTAATTATTATTTTGCAACAGCCAATTTTACAACGGCCAGTTTTGCAGACTCTTTTTTCTATTTTGCTTTTTTCTCATGTATGGCAGGTAGTTTTTCAACAATTGATGTTTGACGCTAATAAATGGTACTTGGATACATTTTATGAATGCTGCTAATAAATGATACTTGGATACATTTCATGAATGCTGCTAATAATGGTACTTGGATATATTTCATGAATGCTGCTAATAAATGGTACTTGGATACATTTCATGAATGATGCTAATACATGGTACTTGAATATATTCATCACTAACGCTAGCACATGGTACTTGTATACATTAATTACTGAAGCTAATACATGCATACTAACTACTTCACTAATGACTACTTTTCTTCAGAGAACAGCTTCATCTGCATATAATTCAGCACACTCTCATGGTGTTGCTTCCGCTCATCGCTGTACCCTGTTGTATCTTCAACCATCAAGCTTATTCAGCATGTCAACCTTTGCTTTCTCTTTTGTGGCTTCTGTTGCCTTTTCCACTGCTTTTGCTCTCCTCATTGTTGCTTCATGATAAACTTTCATTCTCTCAGCTTTAAGGCTTTCCGAACTCATTTCCGGTGTAAGCTTTTTCTCTTTCCCTTTCAGTTTTGCTTTTGCTTTCTTCTTACCTTCTGGTCTAGATCGTTCTCTGGGCTCTGCGTCTTCACTCTCTTGGTTCGAAGAAGATGTGTAAGCCCCTATTCTGTTTGCTTCAATCTCTTATTTGCAACTATTTCTTGATTCTCAGATTTCTTTGCCCATTTTGGTTGATCCTTCACAGCTCTCCACCAATACTCTAGAGTGAATGGTCTTCCCTTTTTTGCTTCTGTTTTGTAAATTGCATGAGCTTTTGTCATAATCTGGTCATCAGATTCTCCACTGCCATGAGCACGATGCATTCTGATCCAACATCCATTGAGATGGACTATGAGCCTACTTGTCTTGGTGTAGTGTGTCTTGCATTGTGCTACTGTTCTTCTGCTTTCTGGTCTGACATTGCTATTGAATTCTGCCACTATTCTTCCAAAAGTTTTCATTCTTTTGTGAATTCCCCTTCACTGAATCAACAAAATGATGCAACCATGCACTAACTAGTTTCAGATCCTCTTCATCACTCCAATTTATACGACCCGCCTTCTTTTCTTCTCCATCGCTAGCATCGCTCCACTCTGGATTGCTCATATCTCCATTGTTTTGTGGTACAGGAGATACAGGTGAAGCTGGACCTAACCCGACAATACCTTGGCTATAAGCCATGGACTCAGCTGGTGATGAAGACCGAGCACCTTCAATTGCAGCTCCTCTTCCAAACACTCCATTGGAGGGGAAGCTAAAGTTGGCTTCATATGGAATACCAGGATGAAACGCTCCACGTGGGTGATAGTTTGGAGGCATACCATAAGGGCTAAAGTTTCGAGGAAACTGAGATTGAAATTGCCGATTGAATGGAGGAGTAAAATTTGCAAACTGTGATGACCGGTATCCTTGGGTGGATTGGTTGCTTGCTTGCTCTTGAGAAGGGGAGTTTGAAGGGCTGAAAGGGTTGAATGAGTTTGAATCATCCATTGAACTGTTTGGGATGTAGCTTTTCTTTTTCTAGAGAGGGTGGTGGGATGTTTTTTCCTGGAGATATGGTGGTTCGGTTGGCTCCAGATATGTGGAATTGTATGCATATTTGTAGTTGGAAGCTGCTGGAATGCTTGTGTGTAACGGCTAGTAACTTGCAACGTTCATAGAATAAGAAAATATTATTTTATTTGGAGCACTCGGTGTAAAACCAAGCTCCACAGCCAAGGTAATGCTTTGGAGCACCCACCCCTCCAGGCTCCAGCGTATGGGTGGAGGGAATCTTTGTCGGAGACTCCAGGGCTGGAGGGGCTCTAATGCTACCCAATTTCGCGTCGCATGAAGGGGTGGTACCAATCGGCCAATCACAACGCCACATGAAATAGATTTAGTTCAGGAAGCTTTCGTCCCTACCGGTTCCAAGGAGTGGTTAGCTGTTCCATCCTCGAATTAGAGGGCTACGAACACGCCGCAACAATGATTTAGTTTTGCTGATGATCCTGTCATCTCCATGGACCTCATCACCCGAACGGATAACAATACATAACACCACCGAGAATGCCTCCAAAACGAACCGCCCAATTGAGTCGCTCCAAACGAGAGCCGCCGCACCGGCTTAAGGTTCTTGGATGGCAATCTGGGAGCTGTAAAATTTTGAATCACCCTAGAAAATCGAAGAATGTACTGCATCACGGTATTTCTGAAGCCTGGACAGTTTGGTCAAACTCCCTACCTAGTTTACTGCAGAACTGGAAAATAAAAAATAGTAAAAAAACGTTACATACTTTATGCCGACGAAGCCTAGTTTTCGCCATTTGGAACATAATAAATGGGAGGTAGTTAGTTACCATGAAATTTAAGACGCACATAAATTATTAGGAAATGTACTTAGTTTGACCAACTAAAGCTGCTGGTTCTCCGGATGCGGGCCCACCCGTCATGAGTCAGCCAGGTCACGAGAGCTCGACAGATAAAGCACCCTTTTCTCTGAGCTTCTCCTGCTCAGTTCTTAACCGGAAGAGGCTGCTTCCGCGGCGCTGCCAACCGTCCGCCCCTGATTTTTTCCGCAAATCCTCCTCGCTAATAACGGCGCCGGTGGGCGGAACCGGTAATTACCGCTCGCCTTCCTCCTCGAGGCTGCCGGAACCCTAGCCCTCCCCGCCCGGGGTCGCCGGCGGCGGGGGGATGTACCCGTCGGGGGCCGTCGTGGGGGCGGCGCCCGCGGCGGCGCCGAGCGCGGCGTCGCGGGTGGAGAAGGCCACGAGCCACCTGCTCATGGGGCCAGACTGGGCCGTCAACCTCGAAATCTGCGACATCCTCAACGCCGACGTCTGGTGAGCACGCGCTGCCTCCCACTCCTCGTCGTGCCTGCCTGGCTGCCTGTTTGGGGAATTTTGGTGCGGTGCGGAAAAGTCGTGGCCTCCGATAATATGTTTTATTAGGTGTGGCAGGCGCAGTCGCCGTTGCGTGTTGGCCAAATTTGCTACTACTACTTAATGATATCTCAAGTACAGCAAATATGATCTTTCGGCCCTCTAGAATCGGGTGTTTTTTTAGGGTGAATTTGCTGCTTTTGTCCCCTCACATCCTCTTCCTGATAGGCGATGGCCCTTTTCGATAGTGAACTTTATCTTCGTAGCTACATGGGAGGATGGGATGATTTGTAGCTGTCGTGGGGAGAAGGCAATCAAAGTGAGAAAATTCATATAGAGCTGTATCTTCTAGGAAAATAACATTTCGATATTTTTTTTTTTGAATTACTTTCAGTAAGTGTTGCCCATGTTGGAGATAAGGAGTGAAACATTTTGTTTAATGTATTAGAATTCCATGGGAGGCTGAGCGGAACAAATCATGCTGACACTGTCTAACTGTGTATTGTAATGATTATTCATGATAAGGACAAACTATGGCCCCCATGCTGTTGACATGCAGACACAACCAGCTTGACATTGCAGGTTTGTTTGTAACTGTATGGTCTTCATAGGTTTTGGTCTTGTATTTGGGATCCCATTCAGCCTTTCCCTCTTGGTACTTGGTAGAATCTGGGCTATACTTCTCTTATTTTATTTTATTTTTTTGTTTGTGTTACTTGACTGACATGTAGATGGTGTTGTTCCGCTTACCCCATCAGGATTGGAGAAACTAAGATTTGTTGGACCAGGTAACTACCAGCTTATCATACTTACTTTTGAAAATCTGAATCTGAATCAGGCAAACGAAGGATGTGGTGAAGGCAGTGAAGAAGAGATTGCAGAACAAGGACCCAAAGGTTCAGTTCTTTGCTTTGACGGTATGTACTTTCACTATGGCATGACTAGACATGTTAGGCTTTTTTATACCTCACTGCACAATAAGCATCCAAGCTTTATTTTCCTTTGTTTTATTCATCAGTTACAAACTGATGCAGCTTTTGGAGACAATGATGAAGAACTGTGGTGAATATGTCCGGTTTGAAGTTGCTGAACAGCATGTTCTACAAGAAATGGTCAAAATTATTCAGAAGAAGGTATAATCTAACACTCTTCTTTGCTTCTGTCTTTCCTATAATTTTCTCATAGAGTACAAATTTGAACCAGATTCTTTGTAGCCTTGAGTATTTTCAGTGGTATTGTATGCATTGAAGTAGTTCAGTGCATTATTGGAGAGCACACTAATCCCATGAATATTTTGGTCTGAAAACGTTAGAATCTCATGGGTGACACCATCAATAAACTGGTCTTATAATGTGAACAGATGGTTGTTTGTATCACCTTTGAACTGTTGTGTCAGATCCTCTTCTCTCCCAAATAATGCCCATCATCTCGGTGGTGGACTGGTGGTGGTGTCGTATGTGTGGCTGTGTGCGCATTGCTCCTGTTACATACTGCACCAACGAGTCATTATTAGTATCAGAGCATCAAAGTGGTGTGCAGGGGTTTTTTCATGTTCAGATGCTCACAATTCCATATTCTGCAGTTACCAGAACACACCTTTTACTTTTGTTTTCAAAGTCCTTTGCAGTGGTAAGTCATAAATCTGTGCCCCAACTTCACTTTTGAAAGTATTGTTTTAGTTGAGTCATAATTGTTAGAGCAGCTTCTCTTTAACTATCACGACATCAATGGCTTACCTAAGTTCCGTTGGATCATTTTTCATACCATAGTTTTTGGTTCTGGAAAGATCCATTTTACTTTATTTGTGATCCGTTTCTATGTTCTTTTTCCACTACCTTTTAAGAACTCGACATATTTCTGCTAGGATTATAAGCAATTTCTCTTTTGGAATGTACTTTCAGAATGATATGCAAGTAAGGGATAAAATATTATTACTTTTAGACTCCTGGCAAGAGGCATTTGGTGGACCTGGAAGTAAATACCCGCAATATCATTGGGCATATCTTGAAGTAAAGGTATGCGATTAATCCCTGTTCGTTCCCCTGGATTCGAAATATCTTTTTATTTTATATGTTGTCAAACAATATATTGTTTCCACCATGCATGGACAGCGTGGTTTCAGAACCATGTCCTGCATTCAACATGCATCAATAGTGTGATTATGCCAAAGCACCCCTTTATTTTTCCGGCAAAATTGAGTTTCGGCTACTCCGAAGCATGGCATTTGAAAAGAAATGTCACTCAAGCTTCTTTCTTATTGCTTTGGAAAATGCCATTTTTCCCACTTTTCTCTCATTTCTAGGAGAGAAAGATGGGAAATGAAAAAAAGTGAGAGAAAATGGGATATTTCAAAGCAACAGAAAACTTGAGTGGCATCTTTCCAAGTACAGAATATTGAGTGGCATTTCTTTTTCCAAATTCCGTTTTCTGAAGCGGTACAGATCCATTTCTGCCTCCTTGGCTTTTCTGAAAATAATCCTTTTAGTTGCAACTATCTTTGCTAACTTTCAAATTTTGTTACAGACGACAGGTGTGGTGTTCCCAAAACGTCCTATAGATGCCCCACCAATATTTACACCTCCTGCTACACATAATTCTAGTTCGCCCAGATATGCTGCAGGAAGTCTGAGTGACAGAATGTCCTCAGATGTTGAGACTCTGAGGTTATGCCCCTTTCCTTGGCGTATTGGACTCATTTCGCATTTTCTCACCCAGTTAATCTGTCTTGTGATTTTAACAGTGTCTTTTTTCTTTACAGTTTAGGGGACTTGAATAATATTCGAAATGTGACAGACCTACTGAACGATATGGTGCATGCTTTAAACCCATCTGATCGTACGGTATGAAAGAACTATATTATCCAAAAGTTGTGTCTTTTGACCATGTCTTATTACTGGCAGCATGTTTTGCTCTAATTGATGTCAGTGACAGACCTCTTAAATTTATTTTTGACCCAGGCTGTTAATGACGAAATTATCACAGATCTTGTGACCCAGTGTCGCTCAAATCAACAAAAGCTTTTGCAATTTGTCAGTTCAACAGGGTAAACATTTTGTTCTGTAATTGTTGCTGCTCCTTTCTCTTTGATATGCAATAGTATTGCATGGTTCCCTTTGTTCTTTCATATCCATTGTAGCTTATTGTGTTCATGCATTGTTGTATCTGCTGTATAGCATGCATGTGACTTTTGAGGTCTTTAATGTTTCTAGGAATGAGCAGTTACTAAAGCAAGGACTGGAGATAAATGATCTCTTACAAAGTGTACTTTCAAAGTATGATGCTGTGGTTTCTGGCGCTCCTTTAGCGGTTGAAGCACCAGTGAGAGAGACAATTGAGGCTCCTAGGGAGGCTCCTGCAGTAAAACCATCTGCGCCACCTGAAAATAATGGCATTGCTGATGAAGAGGAAGATGAGTTTGCCCAGCTAGCTCAAAGGTACTTCTGAATAACCTGTAGAACACCAGCTTTACTTTCATTCACAGTATGTTAGCACTTCATGCTTTACGCATCTGCAGGAAAAACAAATCTGTAGTAAATAGCGATGATGCATTATCAAGCACCGGGGACCTCGCCCTTGTACCCATTGATCCAGTTGGTTCGGAGTCGCCATCTTCTGTTGCAAGCAATGCATTGGTTCCTCTTGACCCAGCTCCCAGCAGCAGCACTGAATCAAAAGAGCTGGATATGATCAACCTCCTAAGCCTCACCCTGTGCAGCCCCACTCCTGAAACCTCAACAGATTCTCCAACACAGAGTCAAAATGGGCCTCAACCTACCATTACACATAATCAAAATGGGCCTAAACAACCTACAGTTACAAATGGGCAACAATATCCTTCTGGTGTGCCACAATACCCTTCAAATTACCAACCTCACACAACAAACCAGGTATATGCTCAACAGAACAACAATTACGTTGCACCTTGGGCCCAAACCGGAGCATATCCACCTCAGCCTCCGGTGTATGCATCTGGGTATGGCTACCCCGCACCGCCCTGGGCTGCGCCTACACCTCCAGCTGTTGATTCTAATCCTTTCCTTTCAGCTAACTACCAAGATCCGCGCCCTGTTACTTCTGTTGCTCAGGCAGCCACCTATGCACGCCCCCCAGCTTCATATCCCCCTTCAATCTCAAATGCACCATTTGCAACCCCCCAGTCAATGCAGCATAATAGTTCTGTGGGTTCTCCACCAAGCAATGGACTGACTGCCACTCTAGCCCAAATGAACTTGAATCAACAACCAAAAGATTCTTCACCATCCTCTAGCAGACCATACTACATACCTGACAATCTATTCAGCGATTTGATTGACGTGAAGAGTTTCAGTGGTGGAAATAAGATTGGCGGGCCCACTACCATGGGTAGCTCAAATGGTGGCCAGCCTATGATTGGTGGAAAGAAATAGCTAAATAGGGTCGTTTGTCTATACGGCTGCTGGTGATTGGTAGCTGCTGCTTATTATTTCTTGTTACTTGGTTCGGTGTACATTTGCTGTATATCACCGTTGCCTCGTTTGGTTGCATTGGTTGATTCGTGGGTGTTGCTGTTAAGTTAAACTGAGATGTAGACGACACTTGATGTACATAAATGATTAATAGCATTTCTCCATTGCGGTGGACAGTCGTGACGAAATCTGTTGATATCTGAATCCTTCCCATCTCCTGTGTTGATGTTGCATGTACAAGCAGGTCGATCCTGTTTATGATCTTATTTCCTCGATCTCTCTTTTTTTTTGAGGGATATTTCCTCGATCTCGGGCTGACTTGTGACTGGTGATAGTGATGAAGTGAACACAAAGGGATGCAGCTCACATTCGACCTGGACCACGAGCAAAGAGGAAAGTGAATCAGCCTTTGCCAAATAATCGCACTGTTAATTGTTTCGAGAGGAAAAGGTTAGTTTTCTATTAGCTGCGATACGTAGAAACCAGTCTCAGTGGGAGTTCTATGGGCACAGTTACGTAGACTAAGAACTTGGTAATTGTGCCAGATGAATTTTATGGTGATGAAATTCTCTTCACATTTCATAAAATCGCATCCTTCCTTCTCTTTTCTTGCTATATCAACAAAATTGATGATATTTAATGTTATGAAACTCTACATAAAACCCACTGAGACTGGCCTAATAACCAACTTCCGCATCATCCATGAGCCCACGGGAAAGCGTATCTTCCATGGTTGTCACGCCACCATGCGCAGAATTATTTATAGTTGTCCATATATACATTTCCTTAATGGTCCTCTATCATTTCCTTTTCTTTTCTGCATAGCCGTGCTGCCGCGCACGCAAACAGCACAAACAACAGTTGGCACGGTCGTGTTCTTCCGTTTCTTTCAACCCTCACGTACGTTTGCATGCTGTTTTAAACAGAAGCCGACAGTTACAGTGTCAGCACGTAAACGATACAGTACATTGCTGATTAATGTGCAAATATCTCCAAGCATCAATGCCAAAGAAAAGGGCGAAGATACGCTGAAGATAATCGTCGGGTATTTCGTCTTGACAGCTAAGTTTCATTCGAATTTTCAAGAGAGAGTCTGAGCCTTGCAGAAAACTGTCCCCGTTCTCTCACTTCTCTCAGCGGCAACAATGCCAAATTGCCATTTCTGAACGCCAATCCTGCCACGGGATTAACTCCTGCCAACCTCAGCCGTCTGGCAACCCCGGACAGTTCAAAATCCTCGGGAATTCAAATGACACTGTAAACACAAACGCACGCGAGAAGAATAAAATCCAGTCGAAATCGAAATCATCGATCGATTTCATTTTTCCGGCTCCTCCCATATCTGACGAGCCTGCAAAAGAAGAATTCTCTGACGTCTGAACGCCGCCGGTGATGGCCACGGCCACCAGCGACCGCGCCTGCGCGTTGCTTCTGCTGCTCCCCGCCGTGGCCGTGCTCCTCCACGGAGAAGCCGCCCGCTCGTCGGCAGGCTTCCCTCTCGGCGGCCAGGCCACCGTGCGGCTGCCTCCGGGGCCGCGCCAGCCGCGCTTCGCCGCGAGGGCGGTGGTGCTCGACGATGCCCAGCGGGGCAAGCGGCAGCCTGGCTTCGTCGCGGCCGTGAGCGCGGAGGCCGCCCGCGCCGCCGCGGGCGCGTGCGCGTGCTCGCTGGTCCTCCTCCTGGGCGGCGTCAAGGTCTGGGCCTCCGACCATCTCGAGGAGTTCGTGGCGCGCGCCCTGTGCCGGCTCGAGCTCACGGAGGACGGCCAGCTGCGGCTGACGGACGGCGCCGGGAACGTCGGGTGGCTGTCCGGCACGGCGGGACTAGGCGTCAAGGTGATGACGCACCGTCTCCGATCCTCTTCTCCATTGTTTGTTTAGTGCTTCGTTCTTGCATGATCTCGCCATGGTTCGGCGTTCCGCGACGAGGAATGATTAGGATTTGTTTCGTGGATCTTGATAGCGGTAGACAATGGAACAGTGCTAGGATAATCGGCTCTCTGGGTTAGGCGTCTACATCCACGGTTTTTTGTTGAGACTTGCCATCTCGGCTGCGGCGCGGCTGAACCGCCGGTCACTGGCAATCAGTGATCCTTTTGAAATGCGAATTGGGAATTGCCAAAGCAACATGAACACCCAACGGACCTAATAAAAGATTCCTAGACTATTGAGAAGGGAACAAAAGGAAAATTCTAAAGCATGTTATTCCACTGTGCGGAATTGGCATATATATGGTCTAAAAGGTTTATGCATGTGTTTCATAAAAGCGCGGAAAGGGTGTAAATTATTTTTAAAAAAAACCGTTACAATAGTGGAATTAAAGTTTGGTGGAATTAAAGTTTGGTTCAATAGTAGATACTACGCTAAAAAGATAGTAGGCTTTATGAAGTGAAATTTGCGTAGGCATAAACTTAGAAGGTTTATGCCATATGTTTCATAGAAACGCGGGGAGTGCGTAAATCAATTTTGTTTAATATAAAAGAAGTTGGACTTGAACTAAAATTTCTCCAAATTGTCCACTTAGAAATAAATTCGTCATAGTAGTAATAATATTTTTAATAATTGGGCAAACAAGTAACGGCTAATAATTGGATGCTCGGGTTGTTTCCCTTTGTTTCTATAAGAAATTTAATTATGTGATGTCATACCAGCTTTATTTTGCTATATATGCAAACAACGCCATTACTCTAGACTCTAGTCCTGCTAAAGCTATTAGGGTTGAACTTTATTTTAACATTTTTTTAGATTTAAAAAACTGCATGTCCCGTATTCATTCCTTGTAGCATTGAGCCTATTTTATCAGAATAATTCTTAAATTCTGTGAGCTCCTCAGCCTATTGCAGTTGGATGGGGTTAATGAGCATGTTGAGTAAATCAGATGAGGAAATTGCATATAGGATGAGGAATTAGCACGTGCACGCAACGGAAAAAACAACTTTGCGCGCCATTCAATATCATAATAGACGAGTACTTCCATTTTCCCCCCACGCTAGTATTAAAACGAGATAAACTCCTTTGGCAAAAAAAGGTGAGAAAACATCAGTATTAAAATGAGATCAACATTCTTTTATGCTTAAAAATCCCTATATTTCGATGTTTCGTTCTCTTAATAACAGAAGATGACAATTGCGATGTCCACACTCAGAGTTCAATGTTTTCTCTTTTTTTTTTTTGCAAGTACTTTACCATATGCATGTATCCAATCAGTGGTGGAAGGAGGATCAAGATATGGGGTCTTTCTTTAGCTAAGTACTGTTGGAATGCTGGATGCATCCAGATTCCAGACCAGACACACACACACACACACACAACGGGATTAAAGTGGATTATACATATTCTGGTGTGTGTAGCAGAAAAATGGTAGTGTTCATGATAGTGGGATAAACATTAAGCAGATGTATTACTGATGAAACATGCAAAACTGAAAGTTAAGATCTAGCACTTGTTTTCTTCTGAAACCTCTGACAATGACATGTCAGCACGCAGGCTCTCCGCTTGGATGGCAAGACCGGCAATCTCGTCCTCGTCGACGCCCAGAACCGCACGATGTGGCAAAGCTTGGACAATCCAACGGACAAATTCCTACGCGACCAGCATCGCACACTGCCGGCGTACTTCGTCGCGTCCATGACTAGCGTGACCTCCTCGCCATTCTACTCCTTGGAGCTTGACGACGACAAGATCGCCGCCTACATCCACGTCGGGTATACGAGCTACTCCTACTGGGAGCGCGCCCCAACAGCAAACCGGACGATGGCATCGGCAAGGCTGGACGGGTCGGGGCTCAAGATGCTTGACGCGCAGGGAACCATGGTGGCGCAGGTCTCGCCGCCGGTCAAGAAGCCACCTCTTAGCTTCTTGGCGCTCGGCGGCGACGGCAACCTGGAGATGTACTACTACGACGCCCGGCACCGGAGGTTCAGGGTCTCGTACAAGGCGCTGGGCCTCTGTGAGCTCCCGCTCTCCTGCGGCGTCCGCGAGGTGTGCTCAGCCGCCGGGAAATGCAAGGACATCGCCGCGTACGCCGACAGGCCGGCGCGCGCCGGCAACGGCCCCTGCTACGGGACCGGCGGCGAGGCGTGCATGGTCCACTTGAGGGCCGTCACCACGGTGCTCCGGACCACGTCGCCGCCGCCGCCGCTGGCCAACGTGACGCTGCGGCAGTGCGTGTCGCGGTGCGCGAGCAACCTCTCGTGCAACGCCGCGCTCTACGTGAAGGGCAACGCCGGCGTCGCCGCGGCGGCCGACCACGGCGTGTGTGAGCACTACACGCTGACGGCGGGGGCCAGGGAGGTGTCTGACGGGAGCCAGCACCGATACAGCTACTGGGTGAAGCTGCCTGCAGCAGCAGCAGGAGGAGATGACGAGGAAGTGCAGGACGGCGGCGACAGTTCTACCGGCATGCTCAGCAAGGTCCTGATGATCTGCGGGGCGATCGACGTGGTGTGCGCCGTGGTGTTTGCGGTGCTCATAACCTTGTATTTTCGGCGGCTCCGTAGGCTCGCGGCGACCACCGTGAACAGGGCCGTCGAGCTCCAACAAGGCGAGACCGAGGGCGTCGGGGAGCAAAATAGTTTTGACAGTTACGGGGCTGAACACAACTGATTGCTTCATTGCTTCAGCTGTCAATAAAATAGTGCATGCAATTTTATTATACATGTATCTAGAGGAGTAACAGCATAAATACTAGCTTGCATTTTTTGGGATAGACAAATATCCTTTCACATCTATCTAAAAAGAAAAAATGTATTCTTACGTGTTATTTTAATGTACAATGTGGCTAAGAGCGTGTCTTGATATCTTTTATGGCACAAAAATTTATGGACACTACACATTGGTGCGTACATGTACATGTGGGTGAAACATATAACATTAAGGAAATAGTGCTCGGTTTCTCGGAATTGTATGACCAGCAATAGATCCCCATTTCCTATTATATATACCATGCATAGTAGTGTTCTATATGGTTCGGTGGGAGGGCATAACTTCGATTTTTGCTCAAGGAGATCGATATTGAGAGCCTGACTACAACAACCTAAGGGATTGCCGTTGTTCTTGCCAGACCAAGAACAACATTGAACCTGTTAGCAATAGAGAACAAGTAAAAATAAGATGGACACATAAATAACATGCAGGCTTTGCCAAAGGGTGAATCCGATACATTAAGGTGGGTTTCATAGTAGAGTAAATCTCAAGTAGTGGTGTAGCTGACACACACATTTACAAGTTAGACGCAAAAGCTATCTTAGATCTAAAACAAAATCTATGCCTTAAAAACGTGGTTGTTTCTAACGGGTAGAATGCCATTAAAATAAGAGAAAAGTCCGGTTTACACCTTTGAAATATCGTAAAAATCCGATTTTTAACCTTAAATTATAAAACAGGATAAGAAAGGTCATCCAACTGTCGAAACCGGGCAAATTTAGCTCTTAGGGTGGTTTTGAAGGTGGTTTTGTATTTTTAAAAAAATTAAAAAATTCTAATTAGATCTAAAAATTTAAAAATAATTTATTTTAAATCAGAAAAATATGAAACTAGTACCAAAAATTTTCTAAAAATGTAACCTATCTATTTTTGCTCTATTTGAATCTTATTTATTTAAAAATAATAGGCAAAACTATAAGCAAACAAATATTATGAACATAAAAAAATGGATCCGAATAATTGGCAAGGATAATGCCAATAGATAGGTTACATTTTTAGAAAAAGTTTGGTACCCATTTCATATTTTTTTGATTTATAATAAATTACTTATAAATTTTTTAGTTTAAATTTGAATACTTTTAATTTTTACAAAATGGAAAACTACCTTCGAAACCAGCCTAAGGGTCAAAGTTGCCCGATTTTAACAGTTGGATGACCTTTCTTATCCGGTTTTGTAGCTTAAGGTTGAAAATCAGATTTTACGATAGTTTAAGAGTATAAACCGAACTTTTCCCTTAAAACAAAAGCTATGCTTAAAAATGATAGCATCGGGGTGGTCTCAGAGAACGAGGGTTTCCCGGCTCTGAACACATGAGGCCAAAGGAGCGGATGGCCTAGTGGTGCAGTGGGCAAGTGAAATGGCCGAAGCCTCGCGTCGCGCCGAGGGACAGGCTGATTGCTTCATTGCTTCAGCTGTCAATAAAATGGTGCATGCAATTTCATTATACATGTATCTAGAGGAGTAATAGTATAAATACTAGCTTGCATTTTTTAGGATAGACAACTATCCTTTCACATCTATCTAAAAAGGAAAAATAGATGTATTCTTATGTATTTTTTTAATGTAGAATGTGGCTAAGAGTGATATCAAAAAACACCACACATGAGCGTCTTGATATTTTTTATGGCAGAAAAATTTGTGGACACTACACATTGGTGTGTACATGTATATGTGGGTGAAACATATAACATTAAGGAATTAGTGCTCGATTTCTCAGAATTGTATGAGCAGCAATTGATCCCCATTTCCTATTATATCATGCGTAGTAGTGTTCTGTATTGTTCGATTTGCTCAAGGAGATTGATATTGATAGCTTGACTACAATAACCTCAAGAGGGTCGGATTGTTGTTGTTCTTTCCGGACCAAGAACAACATTGAACATGTTAGCAATAGAGAATAAGTAAGAACAAGATGAACACGTAAATGACACGCTGGTCTTGCCAAAGGTTGAATCTGATACATTAAGGAGATATTCTTAGTCGGAGTAAATCAAGTGGTCTACACACGCGTTTACAAGTTAGACGCAAAAGCTATCTTAGATCTAAAACAAAAGCTATGCCTAAAGAGCGTGATTGTTTCCAAGGAGTAGAATGCCCGTTAAAACAAAAGCTAAGCCTAAAAATGGCGGCTTCGGGTCGGGGTGGTCTCGAAGAGCAAGGGTTTGCCGGGCTCTGAACGCGTGAGGCCAGAGGAGAGGACGACCTAGTGGTGCAGTGGGCAAGTGAAACGGCCGGAGCCCCCTGTGCCGAGCACGCCGTTAGACGCAAGGTCACTGACGCGTGGCTACGGCACCTTCTTGGACGTTTGCAGCGTCTTCTCTCACTCACCTCTGCCGGTATGCGGAACTGGAGGAGTGGCTGACGGGTGGGGCCAGCATATCCTCAGTCCACGGGACATGCTGCCAGCGTGAGGCAACCATGTGAAATATTATTTATTCAACTGTAGCTCGTGTCAACAAAAGATATTAAGATGTAGGTGGTTGGGCCATATTTTATTCTTTATTTATTTTCTCACCTTCCATCGCCACTCGGTGGAACAGACGAGAGACTGACGTCTGGGGCCCCACTATGCCAGAACCTGCTTCACCGACATGCATTTGACGTCTATTGTACTTTATCTACATAGATAAAGATGCATCTTTAAGATGTTGTCTGTGGCTTTCATTTGGATGTTCTTGGAAATCACTGGTAGAGTGTATTGGACACAAGGCCAAGGCGCATCACTAAGGGAAACATTTTTTTAGTCTTTTGATCAGCTTCGACGGAATTTGATGGAATTAGATCAGCTTCAATTACTCGTAGTTCAAACTAAGATAAAAACACAAAGGACTATGAGACGATTAATATAATCAATATCATTTTTTCTTCTCCCACATCTATAGATGACGAGAGAAGTCCAAGTGCCCCTGGTCCGTCTGGTGCACCGGTCCACCAGGCCAACGGCATCCGTTGGATGCACAATGAAGGGTGTAGATGCAGTACTGTAACCTGTTGCACATTTTGCATTTTAGCCCCTAAATGAGCGCAGTCAAATGTAGCTCCATCTGAACCGTTCAAGATGCATCGGACGGATGCAACTGCCCCAGTGCACGGGAGCACCATAAGAGCTTGCAGCACTGGAACCTTCCTCTATAGGTGACCATCTGCTACTAGAAAGTAAAATATTCTTTTTGCAAAAAGCAAAAAAATCACATAAAAACAAACAGAAAATGTAGACATTACACAATAGTGTACATGTACATGTGGGTGAAACATAAACATACATCATAAGGAAAATTATGCTTCATTTCTCTAACTTTTCTAAGCTACAGTGAATCCCCATTTTCTTGCCTAACTTGGCGTAAGAAATCTTGAAGCCTCTAGCCTCTCCTAATGTTTTTTGTTTGAAGTTCGAAGTTCAAACCAAGATGTAAACAAAAAAAATCTATAAAAAATAAATGGAACTGAAATCGATATCAATTTTCTTCTCCCAAATCGGACCGACCATTTTATAGAAAAAATTAAACCATAATGGAAAAAGAACAGGTTGACGAAAATGTGGACATTGCACAATAGTGCACACATATACATTGCCCGTATTTTAGGAAAATTAAGTTCTCTTCTAAAATTGCTCGTATTTCTATAAAGTTCGTTGTGGGAATCTTCCATGGAATCAATTTTTTCCCATTGAAACCCAATTGCCTACTAGGACATTTTGATTGTTCAATGTTCAAACCAAGATGTAAACACAAAAACTCACAAGAAGAACTAATGGACATGAAACTGAAATCAAATCAATTCCCTTCCTCCACATCGAACAAACCATCAGCTAACAAAATATATGATCACCATGTTGGTGAACTGGCCATCTGGTCTTGGTTTCAACTTTCAACCTGAAAATATTATTCTTAGAACAAAATTGCATTCACACTCTCTCTGTGCTTATGTTTCCAAACTCAAACTAGTCATGATTAATAACAGTTTGTACCAAAAGGAAAAGAGAAAATTACACGAAAGATGTCTTGTCATGGGGGGGTGGGGGAGTCACTGATGCGTGGCTATTGCACCTTCTTGGACGCTTGCAGCGCTTTCTCTCACTCACCTCTGCCGGTCTGCGGAACTGGAGGAGGGGTTGACGGGTGGGGCCAGCATATCCCCGGTCCATGGGATAGGCTGCCAGCGTGAGGTAACCAAGTGAAACATTGTTTATTCAATTGTAGCTCGTGTGTCAACAAAAGATATTAAGATGTGGGTGGTTGGGTCATATTTTATTCTTTATGCATTTTCTCACCTTCCATCGCTGCTCGGTGGAATAGACGAGAGAGTGATGTCTGGAGCCCCACTTTTAATCAGCTTCAATTACTCATAGTTCAAATTAAAATGAAAGCACAAAGGCCCACGAGACGAATAATAGAATCAAAATCAATACAATTTTTCTTCTCCCACATCTATAGGTGACCATCTTCTACTAGGAAGCAAAATATTTTTTTGCAAAAAAGCAAAAAAAATCACATAAAACAAACAGAAATTGTGGGCATTACACAATAGTGCACATGTACATGTGGGTGAAACATAAACATACATCATAAGGGAATTGTGCTCCATTTCTCCGACTTTTCTATGTTGCAGTGAATCCCCATTTTCTTGCCTAACTTGGTGTTTGATGAAAAAAAATACAATGAGACATGGTAAAAGGAAAAAATGTGAGAATATAGTTTATTATGGTTGAGCCCATGACATGTGGGCCCCACTGCTCCTTGGTTAAAGAAAACTCAGATCAAGCTGTTGCATGGCTCACGGAGGAAGAGCATGAATTACATGCTAGCCGGATTCTAGAAGGCTGTTGGAGATTATTTGTTTAAACGTGCCACTTAAAGATGAAGCTAGGCACGTTGTAAATAAAATATGTAGTTTATTTGAATAGGTACCGTATGCGGCTCTATGTCCACAAACAGTGCTGAGTCCGGCTGGTCCCTAATCAAGCTGGCCCACTTGTCATTCTCTGTATGAGTCCTACGAGGGTACGCGGCCCGGCTGGCCTGATCGTACACGAGCTGGTCTTTGAAGATTAAACAATCCACGTTGTTTCAGAGATAAAGCTAACAACGAATTATTACTTGGAGATAATGTTGAGTTGGTTCAACCGTATTAGGTTTGGATAGCAGAGAGGTACGCTTGCTTGGAGATAGAGTCTGGTTAGTTAGCAGGGCCATGCAATCTCTATCTCAACAAATACCATAAGTCCGGCTGTTTCTCAAAACAAACTGGCCCGCACGTCAGTTTCTATATGGATTTATACGGTTTGGATGCTGGAGATAAAGATATGTACGTTCCTTGGAGATAGGAATCTTGTTTGTTTAAACATGCGAGCTGTTTTCTTGGCCGAGGGTCAAGAGACCTCCTCCGCGGACCTATATAAAGCAGCCAAGACGTAGAGAGAGAAAAAGGGGGCGACACGCCGCACAAGGTAAACTTACGCAAGCACGCAAACCTGCGCATCCAGCCGCCGCAGTCTGCCAACCTCGCCGCCGCCGTCGAGCAGTCAGGAGCCGCGCCAACCTGCTGCACCTCGCCGTCGTCGAAGCAAGCAAGCAGCCGCCGACGAGGAGCGAGACGCCACCACCGCTGAGCAAGCAAGCCAGTCTACGCCGACGTGTAGATCGCCACGATCTTGACAACTCGCATCTACTCCATCAGTTCCACTCGACACCATGCTGACCTTCCCGACAGCTGTAACTCTTGGTGAGCGGCGTTAAGAAAATATATGAAGCCTCTTTTCCACCTATGAGTTCATCATATCCATTGGCCATATCCAATCTACATAGCGACGGTGTCCTCGGAGAAGACGGCTACGGCTCGTATGACCGATCTCCTCAGGATGACACAACTACATATTCAATCTACGTAGCGACAATGTCCTCGGAGAAAACGGCTACAACTCGTAGAATTGTTTTCCCGGGATGACACGGCTATACTCAATCTACATAGTGACGGTATCCTTGGAGAAAACGGCTACAACTTGTAGGATTGTTTTCCCCAGGATGACACGGCTATATTCAATTTGCCTAGCAACGGTGTCCTCGACGGAGATGGCTACAGTTTGTATGACCGATTTTCCCAAGATGGCACGGCTATATAATTATTCCATGAAGAAACACGTACAAATACGGGTCCAAGAAAGATTATGCATGAAAGCAATGATTCTATTAGAGGAAATAAAAGAAGATGATGGTCGGCTTAAATGACCCTATTATCACAGAGCAAATAGAAAATACAAAGAGGCCGTATTCCTTTATACGGGTTGTGGAGAAGCAAATAAAAAATCACTGGCGAGCTGCATGCATATGCATGCCGCCCATTCATAAAGAGGAGTAATGGCTCCGCGAGCGCCTTATTATTTTCACTAAGGCATGAAACTACCCCGAGAAGTTTTTTTGAGACACCAAAAGCCTGTCAAATTATCTTGCGAGCATCGTCCAAGCATGATCCCAATACCGCAATTGCGGTTGACTTCCACATGTCTAGTACCGAGGAGGCTAGACGAATTTTTAGCTAGGTGCCGACAAGCGAGGCTACTATTCCATCCACATGTCCCAAATAACAGGATTGGATACTATTTTACCGGGTACCGACAAGGCAAAGGCAACATACATATATCCATGTTGAACGAAGTTGGGCCATATGACTGGGCACCGACGAGGCGAAAGTCACCCCTTCATCAACATTTTCCGATTACTACCGATGTGGCGACAATACTGTCGTGACTGAGTTCTGACGAAACAAAGCCACCTATACTTATTCTACGCTCCATACATCGCATATGGACGATGAGCAAATGATTTAATGACTACTATGAAAGCGCAGCTTAATCGAAGGTTTTCCGTAGACTCGCTCTATGGATGTAATTAACCGGACACGCCTAATAGGCCCCGGGAATCGGCGAACTACGCAATCTCTACAAGTCAGACCTCTCCTTAAGTATCGACGCTGAAGACAGAAGAAGACGAGTTGTCGCGAGTCATGTATTCATGAATTTTGTAAAAGATCGAAATTAATGAAATATATGTTCTCGCAGATGTGTGCATGTGTTCCTTGTGTGCAAATTTTATTATTTCCCCGTCCTCGATTTTGTTTTCGCGAACACTTGGTGTAAGAAATCTTGAACCCTCTAGTCTCTCGGATGTTTTTGTTTGAAGTTCGAAGTCAGACCAAGATGTAAACAAAAAATGTAAATAAAATTAAATGGAACCGAAATTGATATCATTTTCCTTCTCCCAAATTGGACCGACCATTTTATTGGAAAAATTAAACCAGAATGGAAAAAAAAGAATAGGTTGGCAAAAAATGTGGACATTACACAATAGTGCACACATGTACATGTCAAAATTTGAGTGAAACATATAATATTTTACGGAAGTTAAGTTCTCTCCTAAAATTGGCCGTATTTCTATAAAGTTTGTTGTGGGAATCTTGCCGTGGAATCGATTTTTGTCCATTGAAACCCTCTTGCCTCTTGGGACATTTTGATTGTTCAATGTTCAAACCAAGATGTAAACACAAAAACCCACAAGAAGAACTAATGGAACTGAAACTGAAATCAAATCATTTCCCTTCCTCCACATCGAACCAACCATCTGCTAACAAAATATATGACCACCATGTTGGTGAACTGGCCATCTGGTCCCGGTTTCAACTATCAACGTGAAAATATTATTCTCAGAACAAAATTGCATTCACACCCTCTCTGTGCTAGTTTTTCCATACTCAACTAGTCATGATTCATGAAAGGTTTTTTTTTATTCAAGACTCATGACAGTTTGTACCAGAAGGAAAAGAGAGAAAATTACACGAAAGATGGTCTTTTCATTTGGGGGGGGGGGGGGGGGGGGGGGGGGGGTGGAGTCATTGAAAAGTAAAGGCCCATCTCAATGACTTTATTTGGACAGAGCTGAATAGAGGAGAAAGAGTACAAACACAGGCCTTATTTCTTGGGCCCAGACCAATTAACGGCTTTACGGCCCAGACCATATTTCTGACTTTACGGCCCCACTGCCCTAGCAACCCAAAGGAGCAGTTCGGAGGCTCGCTCGGGCGATGCGGTCGCGATTCCCCGCCGGCCGCCGGCAGCCGGGCAGAGCTTCCCCTCCTTGCCCGCAGCGGCGCCGCGGCGGTGAGTGCGTTCGCCTTGTCCACATGCGCCGTCCAGTTTTTCTTTCCTCGAAACAATCGCGCGGTCGAGGGCGCCGCCTTCTTGACGTCATTGCACTGGTACGCCAACTTTTTTTTTTTGGCCCCAGTGAATTCCTCATGCATCTGCAAAGTGCCAAAGTTCATCTTAGCCTACTGCTGAGAGTATCTGTCACAAGGCGAAAGGGACGAGATGGCCAGATGGGTCTTGCAGTTGTCCTCTGTTTGTAGAAATCGCATCACAGTACCAAACAACTGGTCCATTGCGGCGTGCCATCCTGTCCTTGGAAACTGAAATTTCAGCATTCAGAAGGTCCTTGGGACGCGTAATCAGCAAGCTTGTAGTGTCAAGGAGATCTTGCCGGGATCTTAGTTTTTCTTCCGAACACGCTAAAGCTTTGTGCCTACTCATTAGATTGGAACACTGAATGACGCTCACCAGGACGGCCAGCAAGTCGCCAAGTCGGAGTCCTTTGCCTAACAGCAGCTAGTCCGGGTCCGGCAGCGCGAGAAATTCAGAAGAAGAAGAAATTACAGCTTCGAGTGCTACTGCAACTAACAACTGAGACTAGAGGGTTAGACCAAAGATGCAGGATGGCTGCATAGTTTGTCCAAACAACTTGAATTCACATCTTCTCCATTGCTTGGCACTTTGGTTTCAATTGGTTCTTTGCTTCAGACATCTATTTCCCAGAGCAGTACTTCAGATATCTATTTCCCAGAGCTACGTATACTGAGATTTCCTGTGGTAAATTGAATTTGATAAATACAGTTGGCACTTGGCACCACCAAGCAAACACTTGCTTCTCCATGCTGATTGCTGAACACGATCCTGTTCGAGCCAGCGGCACACTTCAGGCTTTCAGAGCATCTCAGCATTTCACACTCGTCTGGCCAAAACTCCGAATTCTGAACGCGGTGTGACCAAAAGGCTACGTCACTATACCCTTTAAGATTGCACATGGATCCTAGCCGGAGATTCAACTGGAACTGATAGGACTGCCAACCGGTTCTTCAAATTCCACCGAGCACAAAATGCTGCTGCTTTTCAGGTGTTATCATGTGCATGTGTTTCGCAAAATCGTGACTGCGCTCCAATTCGTCTGCCTTTTGACCTTTGCATTAGCTCTTTCACTGAGTGAAGAAAAGGACACTATGCGTACCAGCAGGCAGCAGCGCAGTAAACCGAAGCTTTCACAACATGAGCTCAGCATTAGCTCAGAGTGATCTCGGTCGATCCTAGAGCCTGAAGGCGATCGATCCGGACGCCAGTCCTCGGTTTCAGGAATCTCGAAAAGCTTGGTTGGTCATGAGTATACGTTTCCATTTGCCGGTCCAAGATCCAACACGGCGCCACCACTCACGGAACGAGTGAACGGCAATGGCGATTCAGTTTTCGGCTCCAAAGGTGGCGGTCTGAATGAAGAAATTTCAGAGGATTAGGTCCCAGGTATGGTCAGGCTCACTCCGTACAGCAGTCCAAGATACCAGCCGCGGTCTGATGTCACCGTGACCTAATGGCGAAGGTAACTCGGCGTTCCAGCTTCGCGTTGAAGCCGGTCCGGGAGTCTGAATGCGAGTGCCGGGAACCTGGGCTTCTGCCGCAGACATGGCTGGAAACGAGTACACGAAGCCGTGCTTCCCTGCGCGCACCGTTTGCTGTCGATCATGGTGATCTGGTCTCCTGTTTTTAATGGCGCCAAGGTGAGCTGATGGTTACCGCAGCGGTGAGGGCGGCCAGACATGGGCGATCGTCCCGGGCAGGGCGAGTTCACCACCGTGCCTTTTCTTACGCAGCGCCTGATGTCACGGCTCATAACTGCCAGAAGCCACCGGTGGCGACCTCCGGAGAAGAAAGGGGTCCTGGCTCCTGAAGGTGACCGTCGGAGCGTAACGAGCCATGGGATTCAGATCCGGAGAACAAGTCAGTGCAGGTACTGCAGCTGGTTCATTGCATTTTAAACACTGCACGCTGAGGCAAGCTGAATGGCGGGGAGCCGCTTCACGTCGACAGATCGAGCTGAAACGCCGGGAAATGATCTTGGCGGTGCCAGGCGAAACCGGCTGCTGAAAAGACTGCTGCCAGGCACCAGAAACTTCCGCATCTTCCTATGCCAACAACATGGATAATGGATCGAATGCCTCTCGTGTAACCTGCTGAAAAACGAATCCGATCAGGGTTTCGGACCGCCAGTTCCGATCAGGACTCAGTAACCATCAGTTCTTGCTCCCGGCTCCGTTCTCGATTCCAACTCGAATCGGATCACCTGAGTTAGGCCAAGAGCCCTGCTATATACGCCTGCTCGACGTGGCGCTGTTTGGCGTAGCCGCCTAAACATTCGTCAATCCGCACCTCTCCCTCGGCGAGCCGGCCGTCGTCCATCTCCGGCACACAATGCACGGCGCGGTGCCCGACTCGGCCCTGTTTCGTTTCCATTCTAAAATTTTTTCACCCATCACATCAAAGAAAATCTTCCTATTTAGAAGTATTAAATAAAATTTATTTATAAATCTTTTTACATAGGTGGGTTGTAATTCGTGAAACGAATCTAATGAGTCTACTTAATCCATAATTTGCAACAGTGATACTACAATAAACATTCGCTAATCATAGATTAATTACTCTTATTAGATTCATCTCGCGGTTTACATGCGAGAAATATAATTAGTTTTGTTAATAGTTTATGTTTAATACTTCTAGATGGTAAGATTTTCTTTGATACGATCGGTGAAAACTTTTTACCTCTGCATCCCAACACAGGCCAGCGAAGTGTTTGATTTCGTGGCAGACTCTGACGGCGAGCAGATCCCGGTGACGTGCGCGGCCATGTCGAGCCATTAACTCTGCTCGCGATCTGGCCCGTCGTGGCCGCAGCGCAACCATGACCGGCCGTTGATCGAGTTGAGTGTTCCCGGTCAGGAAATAGATCCCGCAACCAGTCGCAGTCTTTTGTAAGCAAGCAGCAACAGATGTCATGCTACGGCAGAGCCTGAAAGGCTCCCGAGCAACCAACAGTCTCAGGTCTGAACTGAGGCACCCCGTTGTGCTCACACCGGCCGAAAGTTACATCTTGGCCGGCCTTGGCCTGGTAGCCTGTAGGCAGGCTCTGTTGGGCTGATAGCACTTAGGCTGCTGGCCTACTCGACTAACACCCCACCTCTTGTGGATTTATTAGATGGAGTCTTAGGGCTTGTCTAACCTGTGAAAAATCCCAGCAAAGCAAACCACAAATCTGGCTTGCAGCCACGGACATCGCAGTCGGGGCATTGAATTGCCGGGTTCGGCTTAACCGCCGGCGCTGCATAAATACCTGGCAGGCACAGGCATTACAGCTCTCAAGTGGGCAGCAGCACCACCGGGACACGACTCCCTCCGCCATGTCTTCTTCCCCTTCCTCGGCCCACTGGCTGAGCCTCGTTGGGAGCATCTGGCTGCAGACCATCAACGGGCCCAACGCCGACTTCCCCGTCTACTCGTCGCAGCTCAAGGACCTCAAGCACATCTCGCAGGTGCAGCTCAACTTCCTGGCCTTCGCGTCCGACGCCGGCAAGCTCTTCGGCTGGTTCTCCGGGGTGGCCGCGCTCTACCTGCCGCTCTGGCTCGTCGCCTTCGTCGGCGCCGCGTTCGGCCTCGTCGGCTACGGCGTCCAGTACCTCTTCCTCGACAGCGCCGGCCTCCGGTACTGGCACCTGTTCCTGCTCACCTCCCTGGCCGGGAATGGCATCTGCTGGATCAACACCGTCTGCTACCTCCTCTGCATCCGCAACTTCGGCTCCAGCAGCCGCGTCGCGGTGAGCCTCGCCACCAGCTACCTCGGCCTCAGCGCCAAGGTCTACACCAGCCTCGCGGACTCCATACCCGGCCTGGCCAACTCCAAGGCCAAGGCCTACCTCCTCCTCAATGCCGTCGTGCCCATGCTCGTCACCGTCGTGGTGGCGCCGTCGCTCCGGGTGGTCGACCTCACGAGCGCCGCGAGCACGGACGCGGCATTCCTCGTCATGTTCGCCATCACGCTCGCCACGGGCGCCTGCGCCGTCGTCGGCAGCATCGGCTCCACGTCCAACGGGCTGTCGTCGAGGGAGCACATGGTCAGCCTCGGCGTGCTGCTCGCCACCCCCATCCTCATCCCGCTGGCGCTCAGGATCCGCGAGAGCCTCAACAAGATACGGGAGACCAAGCGGGAGAACAGGATCCACGACCTCGGCACCGACGACGCCGACGCCATCGAGAGGGCCGTCACCATCGATATCGCCGACGGCGAGAGCAAGGAGGGGGACTCCGCCGCGGAGAAGCCGCGAGAGGAGGTCGGCGGCCTCCGGCTGCTGAGGAAGCTGGACTTCTGGCTCTACTTCTTCAGCTACATGTTCAGCGGCACCCTGGGTCTGGTGTTCCTGAACAACCTGGGACAGATCGCCGAGTCGCGACGGCTCGCGCAGACTTCCACTCTGGTCTCGCTGTCGTCTTCGTTTGGATTCTTCGGCCGCCTGCTCCCCTCCTTCCTGGACTACTACTCCGCGAAGTAAGCAACAAGCATTCTGTTCACACCACTTGGTAATTTAATACGGAATTTAGTAGTAATAGTGTTTACATGTCTATTTTTGTTTGAATCTGCATCCTGAGTTCTTGGAGTCAGTCCAAAAGGACTCGGTCCTCTCAGTTTCAACTTTCTAGATCGATCCGGTCTTTTAAAATTGACGTGCTAACGAACTTGTTGCTACAAATAGAGTTCATGTTTCATCCTTGTCTGCCTGTTTTATTTGGTGCTAAGTGTGTGCTCCATTCATTTGCATGTACTGCAGGAGTGGCTACTCCATCTCGAGGACGGGATCCATGGCGTCGCTGATGGCGCCCATGGCGGGCGCCTTCTTCCTGCTGCTCTACCCGGGCGACTTGTTCCTGTACCTGAGCACGGCGGTGATCGGCACGTGCACGGGCGCCATCACGTCGGTGGCCGTGTCGGCGACGAGCGAGCTGTTCGGCACCAAGAACTTCGGCGTGAACCACAACGTGGTGGTGACCAACATCCCCGTCGGCTCCCTGTGCTTCGGCTACTTCGCGGCCTACCTCTACCAGCGCGGGGCGCGGGGCAGCCACCGCTGCATCGGCGCCGGCTGCTACCAGGAGACGTTCGTGGTGTGGGGCGCGACGTGCGCCGTGGGCACGCTGCTCTGCGCCGTGCTCTACGCGCGGTCGCGGAGCTTCGCCGGGAGGCTACCGGCGGCGGCCGGAGGAGCAGTAAGGACATCATGCCTCGCCCGCCTAGCTAACCTCGTCTCGTAGTAGGTGGTAGCACGCAGGGGCTCCAGAAGTTTCTGATCTCTGAGGGCCTGATTAATCATACACCATCGATCGAAAAGCATCTGCCTGTAGGCGGTGTATTTTTTTTGATCTTTTCGTTTTGGGGGGGGGGGGGGGGGGGGGGGGGGCGTGTTCTTGACTGATCCCGGTCGAAGGGGATACAGAAAAGCCTGGGGGCAGGCTGAGTAGATATTGTGCAGCAGGTTGGCCAGCTTTATTTTTACTTGCTTGGTGCATATAGTATATATGCATGTATATGAGTGGTAAACTTAATTAAACTTGAAAGGAATTCAGGTTTATTCAATTTCGTGCTGTTTTTTTTCTTCTTTTTTCTGTTTTTCGTTGGTGTTTAGAACTGATCGAAGGAGTAGTAGTTAATAGTGGAGTACTAATGAACTCGTTAGTGCCGCTGATGAGAGGTTGATGTATCGCACGCGGATCTGGAATTAGCACCATGAATGATCTGCTTGGACTAGTTGGTATTTATGAGAAGGCAACCACTTACATATGATTTAGTGGTGGTGGTGGTCCAGTGCAGGCAATGCTGTGCTGCTGTTCCCACGTTATTCAGTCCAGTCCCAGGACAGGCATATACAGGCAGCAACAGTATTTATTTTACAAGTAGCTGTATTTATATAGATACAAAGATATTTCTAATATTCAATGATGCTGAAATTTGTTCCAGACACCTGGCAGGCAGAGGTTTTAGTTTTTTTTCTATATAAGAGAAATACTACGCAACAACATCAAATAAGTTTCATCAAATAAATTTACCATAACATGCCCTACACTCTATTTATTTGGTATTACGAATTTTTAACATATTCTCTATACTCTTGGACTCTTAGTCATAAGTTTGATTTAGGCCACGAGCTAGACTAGTACGTACATCTTTCATTTGAAAACGAGTGTAGTAGTACTCTTCAGTAGGCCGGTAGCAGCTAGCTATACGTGTCCAGAGCCGGAACCTAACTGTCACTTCGTACGTGAGGTGAATAAGTCAAGGCCGTGCGTCAACCTCGTCCTTCCTGAAGCGCTGGAGAGTCGCGCCATTCCTCAAACAAAGCGCGCGGCGCCGCAGAAAATCTCCCGCAGACATCTGTGGTTGTGCCGTAGCCATCTCCATATTCCGTAACCCGTAGACACACCACCGCACACGGGTGTGGTTTTATACGCAGGAGAAAGTTACTGCTCGTACTAGACATCTATCGGGCGGTGAAAGTTACGTGCGCGGCGGTGGCCCGTGAAAGCTCCGGCGGCCGGAGAACCATTCTTGCCCACATGCACTGTTACTACCACCTGTCGCGTCTCCCGTGACCTTGATCGCCCGGTTCAGGCAGCTCATTTACCCCGGGCAGTCACTCACTCACTCGAGGGTGACCCATCACCCCATCAGGCCATCACTCCTCTTTCCGACAGAAACAGCTCTGAAAATCTACAGAGCCATAATTAGTAGGTACTCCGTACTCTAACAGTATCAGAAAAACAAACATGAAACAGGTGGATGAATTCCCATTCTTTTGCGAGCATGCAGGGTGCAGGAGGATCTGAATTCTGAAAACATGCATGTGATGGATGCAGCCATTAAAGGATCGATTGGGGTGGTAGGTCGATCCATCCATCCATCGGGCGTCGCCGCACCAGTGTCCCGTGGTCCTCTCACATGCTGCGCGATGGCGCGCAGTTGAGTTCCATCCTCCCGGCGCCGGCAGGCAGCCGGGCGCGTACTTGGTGATGGATGCGCAACTGCAATGGCTCTATTTATTCGCCGAAAGCGCGCGAAGCCATCAAGCCATCAACCTTAGCCCGGCCGGGGCATGGGCATGGGCTCGCTGCTCGCGACGCTAAGCCGGCCGGCTGGCAGTCTCCAATCTTTCTCTGGTGAGCTGACTCATTTATGGCCACATCAGTGCTCCCGTGGACGTCGGCGATGGTGGGACGTCCGATCACTCGCTTCAGCCTGGGTCTCACAGGGGCTTGAAGGCTGTCACAAGCTCCGATCCCCGTCAGTTGCATGCCACAGTGACTGATCAACATTGTTCTCATCATGGCCATGTTTAATTTCCTGACATGGTACGGTTGACGGATCTGACGAGGAACATCCGTACGGGCTCCAAAATAAGCAAGCTTCATTTGAGCCTGATTCCTCCTGTTGCCCTGCAGCCGCTCCCTTGGCCGGCTGCTGCTGCTCCACCGCTACAGTATACAGACACACGGCTGCTGGGTGCAGGCAGGGGAGTTAGTGTGGTGGATGGGGGTGCCGGTGTTGGTGGAGGTGGTGGTTGAGAGAGGGGGGGGCGGGGGCCGGGGGCAAATGCGCGCGCGCCAAAAGCCAGCCCAGCCATCTCCGACGACGTGTGTCCCTGCGCGCGCGCGCATGCCGAGCCCTCGTCGCGCGACGAGCTGAGGAAGCCGGCGGGGCGCGCCGGGCAGAAGTGGCCGGGGGACGGAGTGAGTGAAAGTGAAAGTGCGCGCCCTTCCCTGTCCATTCGTAGACGCAGATTTGCCGGCGATCGCGTGCGGTTCGTTGGACGCGTCGTCGTCGTGGTTCGTGGACGGCATGATTGCTCGCTGAGTCGCTCATGGCCGGAGTGGTGGATCCGGCCGGTGTTCGGTGACGCTGCTGCTGGAAGCATGGCGTCAGCTAGCAGGGGAATAAATATCTATCTCCAGGTCTTCTGCGATTGCATGGGAACGTCGTAGTATACATGGCATTCCTTCGGGACGCGTCAGGTGATCGAGTGAGAAGTCGCTGATGCGAAGGACATGCATATCCGCGATCCACCGCGAAACGGCATGTCTAGTGGTTACAAGATCCTCATTAGCATCTACGATTCTGGATTTAACTTTATATGAGAGCGAATTTTTTGAGATTTAACGACGTTGTGTTTTCAGTGGCAGGCGACGTTTCCGTCGATAACGAGACGTCTACGGTGATTTTGTCAATTTCGAGGATTTGCCGGCTCAGTCTCTTGAAGATGCTCGTAGAGATATGGTTGCGTACATGTATTCATAGAGATGGGTGTGCGTGCGTATTTGTAAGCGTCTGCATATATTTTTTTTTTATAAAATAGAATCATGCGGGAGAGGGATTCTCATCCGCCGCCCAATCATAAGCTGCGAGCATTACTTGCGCGGCGTCCCTACTTGAGCAAACGAGCGTCCGTATCTGTCCGTATCTGTACGTGTATTGAATGTTGAAAATTGTTCAATGCATAGTTCTTATGATTTCCCTCCTGTCGTATATGTGCCTGTATATACGATTGTTTGTCCATGATGCCCATTGCCCAAAGGTAAACAATTTTGATTACTAGCAATGTATCCTAACTTTTTTTTATAAACTTCTAATACTTATATACACGTATTATTCCCTCCAATTTACTCATATATCGACACAGGCAACAAAGTAACATTTCATCAGCTAGCCATTTTTATGAACATTATGACATTAGTTTCACGTAAATACGGTGAACCACTATATAATTCCTTTTAATGTCAATTCGTGTCATTCTTCATACATTGACGAAAAAACTCAACCGGGGGTAAGACAGCCCCAGACATTTGCTAAGCACGCAAGCCGAGAAAATCTCCAAACTCAGCTAAGCAGTATGTGATGAGTGGTACTAGAGCCATCTAACCAACTCAGCTAGAGGTCTGTTTGGATTAGGAGTAGTTTTAAAGGAGGCATATCTTTGTAGATAGAGCGAAAGTATTTTGCTTAGGTTGAATAACAATATACTCACTATAGTGTATGATATTAGTTATGTTGTAGTAAGATTACGAGGTCAACTAATTGTATAACATAAATTGAGTGTAACTCAGTTGGGATTCTAACATCTATATTTAGCACATGTGATCGGTGCTTCAATTTTATAAACTATCCTATCGATCCGTGCTCCCGCACAAGATAGTTAGAATAAATATAAAAGTATACTCTTTTTCATCTATTAAATATTCTACTTTCATCTATTAAATATTCTAACACAATACTCTCAAAGATACATATTTATCATTATCTAGCTACAATAGATTTACTTAATAATATTTTTTTACTTTACATCACACCTCCATATATGTTTAATATATGTTTAATTGAACCATTTGTTTGAACTATGCGAACAATATAAAAATTAGTATTCTTATCTCTTTTCTCATATATGGTGACACACATCATGAATAATATTTTTATATAAATAATAATATAAATAATAAATTAATAATGATAAAAATAGTTATTTAGAATTTTATATTAGGGCACTTTAATATTTTTATATAATTTAGATTTAGATTTATAGGTTACTTTAATTTTTAATAATGATATAATAAGATTTATATGCAAATTTAGAGAGTTATTTGCAGTATTCTTATAATGGTATAGGTGGATAATTTACATGAAGATTATAGGGTTACTTTAGATTATTTTCTATAATGGCAGAGGTGGATAATTTAGATATATGTTTAGGGTGTTACTTTAGATTATATTTTATAGTAGTATATGTGAGTAATTTAGATACATGTTTAGGGGGTTACTTTAGCCTATTTTTATAATGGTAGAGGTGGATAATTTAATGGAAAACATAATAGATCTAACAGCTAATATGATTAGATTTGTCGGATTGATGGCCAGATGTTTCTAATTTTTATGATAATTTCTAAAATTTCAATTAGAGTGTCCACCTAGAATCCTATGTGGCTTCACGTAAAGCTTCAAAAAAAGCCTCTAACCAGTATAGTAATAGTAAGATTTATTGTAAAAATCAATGCCTATATTTTTTGAGTGGTACGCGACATGGACGGTAATGAGACACCTACGGTAGTAATTCCGTCGTTATTTGGGTTGCCAACCTAGAAAAATTAATTACACCACATTAATCCACCGGCCGGAAAAACTAGTTGTATCATGTTTGTTGGTCTTAGTTTTAAGGAAAAAAAACATCTCCACAGACTATGTAAATGACTCTTCAAATTTAGTGCCTCTTCATTCCACCTCATTCGCTCTTTATTTTTAGATAACCTACTTCACTAGCTATCTATACAGAGTCTATTGGAGTACTCTATTATTTATTTATCAAATCTACCTTTAAGAATAGCTAAATCAGTAAATCTGGGTAGTCTTTTTGGCTAATCTTTTGGAGATGCTCTTAGGCTCCTTTCGAAAGTGGTTTTCCATTTTGTGAAAACTAAAAATATTCAAATTTAAACTAAAAAATTCATTAGTAATTCATTTTAAATTAAAAAAAATACAAAATGGGTATCAAAATTTTTCTAAAAATGTAACCTATATATTGGTATTATTCTTGTCATATCCATTTTTTACATTCATAGTATTTAGTTGCTTATAGGTATACCGATTATTTTTTAATAAATAAAATTCAAATAGAGCAATAATAGATAGGCTATATTTTTTAAAAACTTTTGGTACTAGTTTCATATTTTTCTAATTTAAAATGGATTGGTTTATTTTTTTAATCTAATTAAAATTTTTATTTTTTTAGAAAAAATACAAAACCACCCTAAAGGTCAAATTTTTCTGGTTTCGACAGTTGGATAGCCTTTGTTACCCGATTTTATAGTTTAAGGTTGAAAATCAGATTTTTGCAATAACGCGATCATCATCGGATTGGGAATTGACGGGATGGATGTTGGAACGTGCACACACGAGCCATCACGGCAGCAAACATGTGTCTCCACAAATTTTCCGAATCGTGACGGAATCACCTTCTTTCTGTGTCAATTATCGCCTCAGAAGAGAACGAGACAAATGGAGATTCGCGCCAATCTGACCTCACCATTCCCCCCGCTGAACGAGCAGGGCGCGCTGGTCTCTTCCCGAGCCTCACACGATCACATCGGCCTGATGTATAAACCTCATTTTCACTCGAGCGCTATCGCGACGATCCCTTTCGCCGCCTTAATTTCTCCGCCGGATAAACCCTAGACGTCACCTGGAGAAACCCGATTCTGTTTTGGCTACCAGTGCAAGCGGCGTCATCGGAACGAGCAGAGTTTGATTGCCAGCGGCGATCCATGTTCTTTCTTCTTTTCTGTATCTAGCAGCAGCAGTGCCGGTCGTGGCTCGACTCGCCTCGGTCGTGGCAGGAAACGGGGCCCCAAAATGTGCTCGGTGCCACACGCACGCCTTGCTGTTAGCTGACCGGCCGATGATCTTTCAGCATTTCGGCTGAACCAAGTCACCAACACGCGCCTCTCGCCCCTTAAATCGCGCGGTCCATGTCGAAGTCGACACCGCGGCGACGGCGGGCCGTGCCACGTTATCCCCTTGTAAGGCACCGGCCGGCCGCTCGGCTGCGTGTCCGCGTCTTGCGGAGCAGAGAGAGCATGGTGATGGTCGAGTTGGTGACCGAGAGAAATTAACCTGCGCATGGGCCGGAGCGAGGAGACCCGGCCACCCGGGGCGCGCCGAGCGGCAACAGCGCCGCGTCGGCTGGGGATCGGCGCGCCGCGGTCGGTGTCCCCAGCTCTGCGTCTGCCATCGGTCGCCGCACATGCATGGGGCCAAACCCCGGGATCGCGTCGCGTCTGTGTCTGTCCCCGTCGCCTGGCGGTGGAAGCCACGCCCAGGACACGCGCGGCCGGGGGGCCCGGCCGACGACGGCGTGACGCAGGTCGTGACGACCACTCGAGGCTGTAACCGCGGGGCTTCTGATATACTCTCACTCCAGAGCTCCGGCCGGCCGCGCGGGAGGGTTCGTTGGATCGGTCGCGTCGCGCTGCGGCCGGGCCGGAATGGTGGTCCAGCTCCACTGGTTTGGTTGGCCTACGGGAGAAACGCCAAGCAGAGGCAGAGCACGCGCCCGCGACAGGGCGGCAGGCGCGGCATCGCCCGTCGCACGGCACGACGCCGGAAAGGGACGGCACGGCACGGATAGGTTGGCTCATATAGCGATCGAGGAACAAGGAAGATGGCGGCTACGTACGTCCTGGCACGCTTTCATTCGGATGCGTGGACGCCACACTTTTTACAGCGGCGGCGAGTACCGGTCGTCCAGTTCAACCGGGAGCAGCAGCACGCGGTGACCACCGGTTTGTCGCTTTGCTTGCATGTCCGCTCCATCTTCCCCGCGCGCACGAACGCATGTAGCCGCAGCCCTAGACTAGCACTTTTACCTTTTTTTTTACATGTAAAGGCGACGAACTAGGGAAGATCGTATGGACGGGACGGGAGAACCGGCGGTGCGTGCTGCGCTTTTACGCTCCTGGACGGCGAAGAGTCCTGCCGGCCGGGCCAGAAAGATTTGGAGAACAAAGCTCGTTGTAGATAGCACGGGTTAGTGGTCGACCGAGAAATGCCAGACCCTTTTCATCCTCTCGCGTGCGCGCGCGTGAGGAAAAGGGTCGTGCACGAGTACAAGCAAAGGAAAGGCGGTCTGAACGCAGGTCACTCCACCGCCGGGCCGTGTGTGCAAAGCGAAAAGCCATGGAAAGGAGGGGAGGGGAATTGGCAAGAGGGGATGCTGCTAGCGCGCGCACTAGCTCGCGGGGGAGGTAGGGGGCGACAGGCCGTAATGCGCGAGATGGGGGAAGGAAAGCAACGGCCGCGGCGTCAGGGCACCGGCCGCCCGGCCCGACACGGGCAGAGCCGCGGCGTTAGTGTGGTGTTCCTTCAGCTGCCGGTCGATCAGGTCGAGTCGGCGGCTTTGCCCCGCGCGCCGACCCTGCCGGCCCGGCATGCAGCCGTTGCTCGTCCGAGAGGGCATGGCTTTGCGCCGCCCCGCCCGTGCCGTCCATGGCGATGCCAATGCGCTGCCGGTGGTGCCGGCACCGTACCGGATGCACTTGCGTCGGGTCACGGCGCACCACGATGCCCGTCCGTGAAACGGAAATCTATCTAGGAATCGAGCGTGCGCCGGCCACGGCTTTGGGCGTGCGGAAACGTCGGGTTCGTACGGGCGCGCCAGTCACGGCGGGCGCCCGTGGTGGGTTGGTGTCCGGGCGACCTGGTGCGGTCCGTCCGGGAGACCGAACGGCTTTCGGCCACGCTGCTGCTGCTGCTGCTCTGTTGCCAAAGACATGAGGAGGAGGAGAACGAAGAAACCGGCTGACTCTCTTCCTGCCCGAAGTCAGATCAATCGCGGGCAAAGGGATGGGCGGGCGGACGATCATGACCGTCGTTCCGGTTCGCGGGTGCGGCGGGGCCGTGACGGCGACGGCCGGTCCGTCACGCACGCACGCCCATCCACAGTGCGCGCGCAGGACAAGGCCGTCGTGCTCCCTCCCCTGCTGGCGCGGAGTCAAGCGTTTAGGCCGGTGGAGTTAGCAGCGCAGCAATGAATCCGGGAGGGAGGCGACGCCGACGCGCCCCGACAGCGGTCGTGGGGGCGCGCGCCGCGGGCCGGTTGACGCTGACGCCACTGTGACGCCGCGGCCGCGTCAGAGGCCACCGCAAGGGGAAAATGAAGTGGTAGCCGAGGAATCAGGAGCCAGAGGATGGATGATGGTGGTGCTCGGCAAGCAAGCAGCAGGCGACCCGGGAGGGAGGATTAAGGGCACCAGCGCAGCGCCGGCTGTGTGTCACGTGTGCGTGTCGCGCCCACTTCGGCCTCGATCGACTCCCCCCGGCACTGCCAGTGGCAGCTAGCTAGCTCGCTCTAGCCAGCGGGCGGCAGGGCACATCGATCGACGACGAACTGAGCTGTCCAACAGGTTCCACCGGTCGATAGATCGCCCCGGACACGGCCTTGATTGCCACAGTTCTGGAGCGGCACGCGCGTTCTCGTTGCAACCGTGAGCCAACACGGATCGATACCTTCGGATTCTCGCTAGCTATGCAATCCTTCAACACAGCACGGATCTGACTATAACGGCCGAGCGTGCATGACCCGGCCGCTTTGGTTGTTTATCGATGTGCGTGTGAACTGAATCACGCTGATGCAGGCTCGTCTGCATGGGTACATCGATCCGTGGGTTGTGTTACCTAGCTGGGATGGGATGAGCTAGCTAGAAAAGGTAGCTGGATCGATCAAAGTGGCCCTTTTTTTTTTTCTGGGAGATGCGAGTGCGAGTGCGAGTGCTGCCTCCACAAGATTTTTGGTATATCGGCAGGGGGATTATATTCATGCCTTTTGAGGTTTGACCGTCCCTTTCTTTGCGCCCTAGACGTAGACAGTAACCAGGCCTAGCTCGCTCTTTGCTGCACCGCCTTTGCGATGGAGAGGATCGGTGGGCTCCGCCACCATCTCCTGCTATTAGCAGCGGAGATCTAAGTGGCGGACGAGGCAGGAGGGCAGCTAATGATAAGGATACTCTTCTAGAAGACGCAAATGGCAGATCTTCAATCCACCCCCTTCATTCATCGGCTGTACTAGTATACTAAAATATTGCTGCGTCCACAGCCTGCGTCAGCAAGTCGTGCGCATCCGTAGAGCTCCACGGTACGGTGTGATCGATGCGAGAGACCACCTGTAACGCATGCAGATCGTCAGCCGGCGCTTCTGATCTTGACTTGAGGAGCTTCTGATAGGCTGTGCCATTGTACGTGACTCACTCCAGATCAGACAAGCTAGCTAGGGCAGTGTCGGGTGACTTCATCCGCTTAAATTTGTCCACATCTTTAAGCATCCGTAGCTGCATGCAGACGCTAGCTATAGCAAGGGCTCTTCCGTTTCCAGCCGCAGCCGAGCTGCGCTACCTGTATACGGCCAATGCTGAAGGTAGCTAGGCATGGCGATCTTATCCCAGGCGACTGAAGAAACGGACAGCAGCGAAAAGTTTGCATTTCGATTCTCTAGAGGAGTTTCTTAGGGTGGAGAAGTGGAGTGTGTACATCTGACGTACTAGCAACAAGGTGTATTTATACTGATAGTGATTCGATGGTCTAGATATTTGCAGAAAAAGGGATTCACTTGTGGCAGCAAAAAAGAGAAAAAGCAGCACTACTACATGGACCTTATCCGCTGCATCCAGTGTACCACCGAAATCCAGTTTCGATTCAAGAATCTGACACGTCTCCAACGGGCCTTTAGAGATTGCCGGCCTGATGGTCAGAGCCTCCGAGCAGAGCTTTCATCCCACTGCTCCTCCGATCCACTTTCTGAAAAGATAACTTAGTTCTCCAGTAACATTAGTACGCCGTGTAATTATTGTAATTATGGGATGATCCTAGGACGATGTGACGCGAGATCTTTTTATTTTTGTTTCCGTCGAAGAGCATGGCTGTCCCTGAATTAGAGCGTGTGACGAAGTGGCGATAAAGACCTTGTTCTTCAAACATTCGGCCATAACAGGCTGGGCTGAAAAACGGCCCAACAAGACCTGCATAGTAGTAGATGAGAGCCCATCAGCACGGTTTTGGTTTCCCCCCAAAAAAATTTGCCTTTTCTTCTTCTTTTTTCTTTGCAAGGGATACATCGTCTTCTTAGCGTTTGCAAGGTAAACGGAATATATATTGGCTGGACGCCTGGACGTTTCAGTGAAGTGAAACGATATAGTTGGGTAGAGGCACAGAAAAATCAGATCCGTGTAGTATCTTTGTTTTTAGATAATGGAGCCTTTACCGCAAAAAAAGATAATGGAGCCTTATAGTAGGGCACGTATAGATATCCATCGCCCATATCGTGGCGTACTTGTTCCTTGGTCGAACACATTAATATGCCATCGTAGACCTGAATCATCTTTCGCACCTGATGATTAGAATAAATTGGAAACCTTTGGAAATCAAGCACGCAATGTTGAGATGGCCGAGTTGGTCTAAGGCGCCAGATTAAGGTTCTGGTCCGAAAGGGCGTGGGTTCAAATCCCACTCTCAACATGATAAATTTTTTGCATTTTAAGTAAAAGGCTAACATAAACACCCAGGTTCCATGTTTTTCAGGCCCAGTTCACGATTGCTAGAAACTAGGCCTTGCACTTTTTTTTTTTGCTTTTCAATAAAGGCTAAGATACGCCGTCTAGTTTTCCAGGCCCAGTTCATTCGTTATATCACTTGCCGTATGGCAGGTCCCAGTCATTCAGACTCGACTTTTCTGAAGAGAACGTGTTTTCTGACTCGACAAACAGACTGTGATTTTGTCAGCGGCGCTGAAAACAGCAAGGTGCGCGCGGTGACAAGTGTACTCGGCGAACATGCACAACAGTAGCGGCCGCGCTACCGGGGTCGCGTGTAGCTGCCACCACCACGTGCAGCGTCTCAAGATTCGCGAAGTCGGCACCTCCCCGGTCAATGAATGAAACCGCTAGCTAGATTACTACCATCGCCACAAACGATTTAACTAAGCCGCGCCACAGCCCAGATCGATCCGCAGTGTACTTCTGTGCTCGCTGCTCCGGCCGGTCAAAGCGTGTAAATAAACTGCCATGCTGCACGCCGCCTTGCCGGCCCATCGCTGCTCGACCGCAGCGAGCTCCGGCCACCGGACACAGATCGCCGCAGGTCTCTCGGTCCAAGCTGGCCGGAACCATGCACATCCATGGCAGCTCAGGTTGGCCTGCTTGTACACGCGTATATATACAAACGGCGAGCAGCGAGCACATCACTGACACTGATGTACAGGTGTGCAATTCCGTGCTGGGTTTCGATCGAGAGGCTAGCTAGCTAGCTAGCTAGTGAAGACTTCGAAGCATCGGCATCGGGATTGAGTGCAGACAAGCGGCGGGGATCGGTGCGGTGCCCGGCGTCTAAAGCAACAGGCAGCAAGCACGACGGTGGACCAGATCCCAGCAAATAAACAAACGGGCAGGGCCGTCCTGATGGCTGGGCTGAAGCTTCTCTCTCGCCGTGTCTGGGGAAGAGAGCGAGGTCTCGCTCGCGCACACATGGACGGGCCCTGGAGCCAGCTGAGCTGAAGCCTGAAGGATCGGAGCCGGTGCTGGTGATGCTGAGCATTTTTAATGCGCAACAATTCGAGACCGAGTTGTCTGTACCTGACCTTACCAACTTCGAACTCAACTCGTACGAGCCATCGGCAAACTCTGCACGCCAAGGAAAGGAAAGGCCCCTCTCCATCGTCCTCTCGCTCGTCCTACTGCAGCTTTCAGGAACGCAATTAGCTAGCATAGCTGTCATGGCCTAGTCATTGACATCTGACGTCCAATCCATGCATGACAGATCCACCTCACAGCTAGCTCACTGTATGCAGCATTGCAGCATATATGCAGAGACCCAACGCCTGCTACTAGAAGTCGATTAACATTGCTTTCTATTGGGACAGGATCACATGAACAACTAGGTAGAGGACTTGCCTGCTGCAAACGTGATATATACCGCCTCCAGTAAAAAAATATATATATATGTGATGCGCACACAATAAGTATTTACTTTTAGCTGACCCTAATATGTATCAAGAGTTTTTTCAGAGCAGCGTAACCTAATTAAAAGGTAGACAAAAAAAAACATAACTCGGTGATGAAAGGTAGTGTTTGGAGACTGTATGCCACTATGTATAAATGAAAAAAGGTTATTTAAGCAACATGGTTGTACAGCTACTTTGTTGTGCAATAATATGGCACATAAAAACTATATGCGTAGAAACAAAGAAAACCACGTGATCTTTCCTACAGATGAAGCTGTTGCTTTTCTGCACCACTTAGACTTCAGAACAGGGATATGTTACACAAAGCAATAGAGAAAATCAGCACGTGGGAGAAAAAAGAGACGAATGTGTGTAGTCAATACATCAAGGCAAGATGATGATACCAAGTACTATAAAGAGATCATAAAAGATCTCTGAAACCATTATATATTGGAGTATGAGGAATGCATGCAAACAAATACTGTGCTACATAGTAGCTTCGTTGTGTTGCTTCACTCATAAGTTCTGTAGACTTTGATTTCTCCTATCCACGTACAGTTCTAGTAGAGCAAAATTGAAAAACTGACTGAAATTCCAGAAACAGAGGGATGGACAACGACATGAGTAATCATCCAGTAGATACGTATGCACCAGTTGCAAAAAGAAAAAATAAAAATATAACCTGAAATAAAGGGTCCACGGAGAAACACATTATTGTTAAGTACCTGAAAACGTAGTGCTCAAAGGATCCAATTCATTATCAGCCTAGCTAGATGGAATTTATATCGATATCAACACAGATTCATAAAATCTTAGTGGAAAGGGGGAACATTGATTTTTCAATGCAATCAAATTATTAAGGTTACCAATGCCTACGCTTGCATCAATCCAATGAAACAACGTGGTTAGTTGAGCTACACACGTTATTAGTGTTAGCCACTTTGGAATTCTCTTAAATCTTTTAGAGCCAAACCTCCACATAGCACATACTATCATATAGGATCAAGGCTCATTGTTTAATTGAACTAATAATCAACCAACAATCGCTATGGGCAATTACAAGAAAATAATAATGGCACATACATTCCACTGGACGAACTTTTTCGTCGCCCAATGTGACCACACATCTATAAATCTACTTCTAGAAAACCTGTATACTTAAAATTAAACTTGCACACAGTTTATTCTCCCGGCAGTTTAGTTGTGATCTCACCACAATGTTAAGTAAATTCATGCATGTCAACCAAAGTATGCAGCATGCTCACTTGGGTTAAGGGAGCTATAGTGATCAGTAGTGCTTGAGGGCTGCTCGGCTTCGGCAACGTACACCGCGGACGACGCCGACATCCCCGGCGCGCCGGCAGCGCCGCCGCCGCCTGCAACCTCTTGGCCTGCCTCCACCACCGATACCACGTCCCCCGCGTGCACCGGAGCCGCGAAGCTGGCCGTGGCGCGCGCGTCGTCGATGAGGCCGGCCCCGGCGCCGGCCTGCCGGTACCTGTGCTTGAGGATCTCGGCCCTGACCGCCTCTAGCTCGGCCTCCAGCGCGTTCACCTGCTGGTGCAGCACGGAGATGGCGCCCATGCAGCCGTACACCGGGTCCCGCAGCCGGAGGTTCGCCTCGTACACGAGGCTGCTCGCCGCGTCCGCCCTCTCCCCCTCCGCCACCTCCTGTGCGAATCGACGCGTCGGCACGGAATCCATCCACGCATGTTACGAGATGCAATTTTTAATAATTAATTAAAATAAAAAAGGAGGAATTTTATTTTCTTCATGTGTTTAGGCTTACCAAGAGCATCTTGGAGACGTTGCTGGCGCCGAAGACCTTGTGGACGGCGGCGAACTTGTGGGGCTCGTGCGGCGAGAAGTAGGGGGCGAAGGGGCACTCCTGCGCGCAGCGGCGGCGGAGGAGCTTGCACGCGGCGCAGGGGGTCACGGTGTTGAGAGCGCCGCCGAGGCCGAGGCCGAGGTGGCTGGGTACGCGGTTGTCGGCCGGCGCGGTGGAGGCGGAGGCGGCGGCGAGGGCGAGGGCGGCCGTGTCCGGCTCTCGCTTGATCTTCTTGCCGATCTCATCGAGTCTCTCCCTGCAGGCGGAAGTCCAACAGGCAGAGTCGTCACCACCTAGGGTTTGGTGCATGGGATTGATCCAAGAGGGGAAGCAATCTCAAGACTTTTTTTTAGCAACAATCTAAAAGACTTTTGATGGCAAGGACAATGGTAGAAGATAAAACACTAGAACAAGAGAAGGTGCTACGGCATACTAGCTTATCATCTCCTAAATCCTAATCAACGAACCTTTCAAGCAAACCGAACAGAACAAAGAACAGCAATCAGCAGATTCCTTTGAAGAACTAAAGTTTTTTGTTGGAGAAGTGTCAGAGAATTAAAAGAGACACACACAGGAACAGAAAAAGGAGGAAGAGAACTGGAAGAAGCTACCTATGGCGGGTCTCTTACCTCTCCGCGGACATCCAGGCATGCTCTCCTCTCCTGTGCTCAGGGAGAGGGAGATGACAGGGAAGGGGGATCGGTGGACGACGGCGGACAGCCTAGGGAGAGGTGAGGTATAGGTGTGTAAAGTTTGGAAGGAAAGAGTGCTTAAAAGGCAAGGCATTAATGAGGGGGATGGGCCTGAAGACCGACAAATTGTTGGTAAGTAAATACTGTATGAATGGCGAGGGGAAGGAAGAAATGTTTGGAAAGTGCAGCAGGTTGACTCGATCGGTTGGCGTGGCACCCGGCCGTGCCATGGCTATATATCGCTCATGACAACTGATGAATCCATCGTCCGGAGACGCAAAGACGGGCCGCCAGACAATCAGCCCAATAGTGACGGGCCGCTAGAGACAATCAGCCTAATAGTGCTTGGTGGGAGCAGCGCAACAGCTAACTTGGACCGACAACAGTTAATTGGGCCATGACCTGTTAGGCCGGCAGCACCAGGCCAATTTTTTATTATCAGGATTCTTTTTCTTTTTACCACGTGTGCATCCACGTGATTCTGATTCCTTCCCTATGGCAATTTCTTTTTTGCAGCCCGGCCCATTAGCCGCATGTGGTTGTGAAGAATTCAGCCTGTTAGTGCGTGGAGAGGAGGACCAGAATCCAGGAGGGATATGAGTCTGTTGTGCTCCTGATTTTTGGTTGGTGGTTAAGGGGTTAGATTGATCTTGGATCAGCAGGATATGTTTTGCTTGGATCCGGCTTTTTTATTTTTCACGTGACTCCATGAAATTTATTATTTTTCTGTTGAGGCTGAAAGTAGGTATTTGTATTTTTCCACTTTCCTTTTTATTCTGTTTTAACTTTTGTTTTGTAGGTTGTCATCTATTTGTGTCAGATCAAAACTTGTATTATTTTATATTTTTAATTTTGCTGATCGCTGTCCATGAATTCTGTCGTCAGTTTCACGTTCCTGTTTTTGGTGTTTGTGCATTTATTCGATTGATACAGACCAAAAATTTCAGTCAAACTTTTTGGACTTCTTTTATGAGAATAGACTGATTTCAAGCATCTCTTCACCTATAGTCCATGTACTAGTCAATGCCACGTGCCTTCAACCCATTAATTTAAAAAAATTGATTGAAACATGATAGGAAACACTCAGATGGTGCAGAGTCATTCCCTTTTTTAATTATTCTAGAAGCTAACTGCTATCGTTCGTGACAAAGCAAACAAAGCAAACGGCAGTATTGTGTCCGAATTATTTATTCGCTTTCTAGGTTAAATTGTTCGTGGCGTTAACCCATTTGTTCACGATATTAATTCTACATTACTTATCCTATAAATCAAGTGTTGGTGATGTTTAATATTTTGTTCGTTATGTTTAATTCTTTTGCTTCTAAAAATAATTATTTGTTTGTATCCTAAATTATTTGTTCCTAGGATCCGAAATTAATTCTCTAGTATAAAATTAATATTTTTAAAAATATCACGCAAATATAGGCAAGTGCAGTCTCATTTTGAAGGTCCTGTCATAAGAAAGTAACCCAAATTTAATTTGGATGCTGAATTTAATAGTTATAGTTTTTTTACTTTCAGATTTTGCATGCATGTTAGTGACGTCATGGTCATTGTTCTCTCTTGCATGCATACACACGATCTCTTTTCTATTTTGTTGGCAGTAACACACATGCCCCCTACATTGGTGGGCTGATGGTCCATTTAATCCACTGATGACCCATTTAATCCACATCTTCAGGGCAACCATCATCTCAAGGGACGACTAACCGCGCCCCTGGCACCCTCCCTCTCCCCATCATCCCCAGCTCCCCACCTTTGATCCCTCCTGCTGTTTCTGCTCATGTCAAGGGATATTGTGACATATTGGCCCTTGGGGAAATCCAACGGTGGCGGAGACAGAGATAGATCGCTCTGTAATGTCGGTCCCTCCCAAATTCGTCTTGATTGAATTATCGGTAGATTTTTTTTTTTGCTCTGAGATCAGTTTGGAACGACCCATTTGAAATTAAAAATCAAAACTTACATTGTTTCCGTCACACTGGAAGACAATACTATGCAACAACACGCTAGACGAGTAGTGATAGGGCTGTATTTGTAACCGTCAGGAGGTGCATTGGGCCGTATTCTACCAGTGCTGTCAAAGGCCTGTGGTTTTAATTTGGCCCGATGTCTAGATTTTGGGCTCAGCGGGCCTTCTGGCCAGGCAATGAATTAATAATGCCAAATAGGTTTGCTCTCGAGTCGATGTAAGCAACGTTCCACTTCTATAAAATTCCTTTTCAAATTTTCAATCAAACTTTTACAAACTATAGTTTATTGATGTCAGTCAGAAGTAAACTTATCTAACTTTGATCATTTTTATACCACCAATAATTCATCCAATAAGTTTCATTAAATATGTCTTAGTACTCAATTTATTTGGTACTATACATATTAATATTTAAGCTTGGGCTCTGTCCCTCCTTTCAATACAATCGTCAACATCTATTTTACCTGGTTAGTAAAAAAATAACATTAGCCATATGCATTCGCCAGAATAAAATCTAAATAGGTTTGCTCTCGATGTTAGAAAATGTATACACGTTTCGCTTCTATAAAATTCCATTTCCATTAAACTCTTACAAACTATAGTTTATTCCCTTTTATCCTCAGTAAACTTATCTAACTTTGCTCATTTTATAGGAAAAAAGCACCAACAATTCATCCAATACGTTTCATTAAATCTGTGATGAAATGTGTCTTAGTACTCGATCAATTTATTTGGTACTATACATATGTAATATTTAAGCTTGGACTCTCTTCTTCTTCTTTTCAATACAATATAATGGTCAACATATACTTTACCTGGTTCGTAAAAAAATAACATTAGTCCTATGCATTCGCCAGAAAAAAAAAAATTCTAAATGATAGTATGGAGATTGACTAACTAACCTTTTCCATATCGACGAAGTATTTGGTTCCCCTAGTCAGGTTCATCAAGAAAGTGTCCATGGGCACATGCCGGCCGGGCTACAAAACAGCTTCCAACAAACTTCCTGTTTAGACCTGTATAAGCAGCGCAATTTGGTGGGGGTTTATGGCTCCCTTTGGACGGAGTGCCTTTCATGTCACAAAACCCAGTCATTACCAGGAAATTAAGTACCCATAATACTGCCAAAAATCGATCGATCAACGCAATAGGCGATGATTTGACGCACGGCCCTGATCGTGCGCTCGCTCTAACAGCGACCTTAATTCTAATTCTATCTGAGTTTGGCCGAAACCATGGGTGCCGATCGATCTGAAGCGCTGCATTGCAATGAACGGTCTACATCTACCAGAAGTCGTGAATGCGTACACTGCTAGACTACAATACTACATGACGCTCCTTAGCTCCTTATAGGCGTATGCAGTTGTCCTGTTCACTGGCCTCTTCGCCACGGTCTAAAGGAACGTGCAAACAAAGCTCAGCAACCAAATGTGACAAAACGGGGGCCACGCTTACCCTAGTCAGTACTCGGTAGCCACCCTACTAGGCTACTACTGCTACAGACAGGTCAGGTGACTGCTGAGTGCTGACCTGTATATCATGCCAGGACTTGTATTATACAGGTAGCTGCTAGAGAGTGTGTGCAGTGCATCCATACATTTAAGCCGAGACTAATAACAAGCTCAAGATAGGGTCTTCGACACACCCGCACGTCAGCTTGTAGCTAGATCTAGCGAAGGTTGAAGATGAATCTACGCGTGGGTCCCACACGTCAGTGGTAGGAGAGAGGGCAAGGGATAGGAGCTAGGGGTATTATTGTTCTTTTACCTTTCAGTTCAACGGCTGGCACAGAGGGGATGAAAAATTAAAAATGATGCCATAGAGGGGATATGCTAATTTTTAATGGCACATAGGGGATGCGTTACGTTTTTCAATGGCATACAGAGAATTTACTCTACAATTAAGCTGCGTTCCATTTCCAGTAACTGGAATTGCTTCGTTTTTAGGAGAGGGTGTGGACTTTCTGACAAGGAAAACTGCTTGTTCGAGCAATCGCTATCAGTGAGCTAGCTGCATGCATGATTGGTCCCTTGAATTTCATAACCGTCGGCATGCAGGCCTAGCTAACGGCTATTGGATCTGACTGATCCAGTTAGCTTGGGGAGCAAACTGGACACCCACAGCGATCGAATGCCGGCGATCAGATCATAGGGAGATCCTGTTTGTTAACCACCTGCAACATCGCCCCTCCGAGTTGGTTGCGAGGGGACTGTCAGGGTCGGTTGCGTTGGTTGGCCGGCGTACGGCATGGGCTGCAGCTAGCACCACAGCCACAGGACACTAGCGATGCTCTTGATCAGGGGCGAAGCTAGGTTAGATTTAACCCTGGTGCACTCTCTATTGGATAGAAGGAAGCTAATGCAATTTACATGCTAAATTTTAGCTAACTAGTAGGAATTGTTTTTTTCACCATGGTACACGTGCACCAGGCAACGGCAACGTGGCGTCGCCCCTGCTCTTGATCCACGTGTACGTCGTCGACGATGATCTCCTACGACGAGCCGAGACACTTTTCTGATCCCATACGCGTACAGAAGGTCTCCTGCTGTCGTTTCACGTTTATGCACGCACTTCTTCCTGTCCTGTGTATTCAATGAAGAGATCGAGATGTCGAGCTACCCAGCCGGACGGATCAGACTCCTCTACAGTACCAGCACGTACTACCTGACGATGGGATTTGTTCGTTCGTTGCAGGAGCCCAACGACTACGCAAGACTGCCTTACTTTCAGGGTTAGTTAGCGACAGCGCTCGTCTCTGCACCTTCGAGACCCTGATGATGAAGAATGCGCCACTGCGTATTTGTTTCCTGAGTACTTGGTAACATCCCGCCTGTCGTCTTCGAGTGACAGCATGCTTTTATTGAGCTGAAGGAACCAGTCAATGTAATAGTTCATCCAAAGACTGTCGTAGCTGATCGAGTAAATATGGACCACAAGAAACTCACAAAAACATTCGTCGACATTTTGTCTCTGCCACGTCAAAATCAGCTGTGAAAGTGCACGCAGCAGCACTGTTAACCGGTAAACAGTAATTGCATCGACCAAGGGAGTTCATGTTCTTGTTCCGAGAGATGATCTAGCTAGTGATCGGTTGGCTCTCCGTCACTGTTGACATCATGGGGTTTACTCGCTCATCGTTATCTCGTCATTTCCATCATGAGCTAAAGCCAGTGCAGCGAGTCATCTGAGCACCCTGTAAATCGCATGCAACTACTCTACATGATGATGATAATGATAGGATCACATATTAAGACAGAGTAGCTAGCAGAACCAAGCAACATATATAGGATTCCATCTGAATAGGAGTAGCTCATGTACAACAAAAGTGGAGGTATGTGTGTACTATCCGATCTGAACACATGAACACGCACGCTAGACGACGCTGAGTATCTGTAAGCACGATGAACACAAAAGGAACATGCAGAACTCGCTAGGAAACACCAAGCATTTGGCTTTTCTGGAGATACAACTCTAAACAAAGTCTCCGCATGCACGAACACAACCGTCAACGTCCTTCGTAACCATAACAAACCACTTTCTGACTTGCGATTGATTCCCTTCCCGGCGGCACCACCCTTGAGGGCGACCGTTCTACGCCCAGCCGTGGGTGCCGCCGCCACGGCTCCCGGAGCTGCTGCGGAAGCGCAGCAGCCACGGGGCCGGGAAGCTGCACGGCGCGGCCTTGTGCTGCTGCTTCGTCGTCGCGGCGTGCGCGGCGACGGCGGCGATCTCGTCGTGCTGGTGGGGGAGGTTGTGCTCGCCTGTCTCCGTGGCCACGGATGAGAACAGCCAGCGGCTGGAGGCGGAGGACACCTTGACCGGCGCCGCCGACCGCCGCCACGGCTTGCCGAGGCGGAGCCTCCGGAAGATGCCCGCGATGAAGCCGACCCTGATCCGCCTGAGCCTGCAGCGCCGCTTCTGCTTGCCGCTCTTCGGGTCATGGCACGCCGCCTGCCTGCCGCCGCCGCCGTTGGCGTGGCGGAGCAGGTACGACGGCGGCGGCGTGATGGCCGGGAGCGCGCCGGTGGCCATCCGCGCAACGTCCTTGGGCGTGCCCGGCTGCGACTCCCACACGAACGGCACCGCCCCTGGCTCCGCCCAGTAGTAGCGGAACGACAGGTTGGACGCGGAGCTCTCCTTGGTGAGCAGCCGCTCGTAGAACTTGCCGTCCTGCCTGATGCGCAGCGGGCTCTGCGGCATGATGACGGCGCCGCTGCCCCGGTGAGGGCTCCGCGGCGGCGGCGGCGGCGCCGCCTGGTCGGCCACGCCGGGACCGGGAGGCATCTCGCTCTCGCTCGCTCTCCCTGATGTCACCGTGCGAGACGGTCCAAGCGCCCGTGTGCTCCGGGATCGGAGTGTACTTGCGCTGTGGGTGGAAAGGACGCGGCGGCGTCTTATAGAACGGATCTTGCTCGGTGGTTGGACGTCACTTTTCGTACGCACGCACGCTTGCAGACGACGGAGCGCCACCGCGCAGGCTGCACCACCGGATGCCACGATGAGATGGGGGATGGATGGATGGATGGATATGCATGGCAAATTGACAATGGGCATGGTCCAGCTCCAACCGATTAGAAGACTGCCATACTCTCCAGCAGTTGGCCGGTACAGTACTTTTCTTGGAGGGCACTGTACTTTGTTTTTCTTCTATACATGCCGAATGCAATGTGCAGAAGACCAGTTTAATAAACTTCTCCTCTGTAATGACGCTTCTTCTTTCTAAGGGAAAAACTGATGTTCCTTGGAACTTTCCCCCCCTCATATCTGAACAATCCAACAGTAGAAGAGGAACACGTCTGAACCTTAGCTCGTCATTACTGCTATGCTGCTACTTCACCAGTATAAAATAGGAGCATCAACATCATGGCGTAAAAAAACGGGGGAAATCTTGTGGTGTAGAAAAAGAGAAGCGATGACCGAGGAAACGGCTCGCGGCACGGCAGCCATGCTAGAGACAGAAATAGCAGTTTACTGTTAGGCCATAGCCATTAGCCAAGAAACAGATGGATGCATGCAACTGACGACACCTCATCCGGCCGTGGACTGCAATGATGCCCGCTAAAAAGAAAACCCACATTTACTTCGTAAAGCGATGGGCAAGCAGCTACAGTTTGTTGATTTTTTTGACGAGGCCGTCTGAGGAATCATATTGACGAGCACTGTGTCGGTTAGTCAGTCCGGTTCATAGGATGGCTGCTGCACAGTCTGAGGAATCATATTGGCATGCAGATCGTATCGTATTGCTGGAGCTGGACGCGTAGAGCTCCGCCCCCCTTGCCTTGCGTGTGTAGGTTTGGGAATCTGCTGCTTCAGGAAGGAGAAGGACCGTGCGATCTGGAACAGCAATGCCTCACCTTCCTGCCATCAATTTTACCATCTTTACTTGTTGCCGAACGGGATGGACCTGCTCCAGTAGTAGTGAATGTTCATCATCATTACTTGGCGAGTCGACGACATGGATGGCAGCTGAGGTGTGCCAAGGCAGCTAGGTGAGAAGTTGGCACATCAGTTGGTCCGTCGTTTCTGCTTTCATATGCTCTTGATGGACTCGAGTCGAGGATCATCCTCGTTTCGTCAACGTATGGACCGACTTTAATTTGGCCATGGTTTTGGCTACTGCCTTACTACTCCTAGATCACAAATATACATACATATAGGTTTATTATAAGTAAATTGTTTTTAGAATTCTATCAAAATATATGTAATGTCAATTTTTAAAATATCATATAGGTTTGAGATTCGGATTTATGATAAAATAACACTTTCATGCGTGTAACTCTTTTATTTAACATAATATACTTCATTATCATATTATATACCGTCTTAGTTTTTAGTGTGAGGACATAGTTAGGCATGATTAGTAATATGAAGCTGCATTTCCAATTCTCATTTCCTGCTTCGTCCACCGATTTCAAGGCACTAGGCAAACCTCCCGGCGCCAGTGACGAAGCGATGTTCTGTGGGTTGGCGTGGCCGGTGTTTAGCAGAGCAGAAGGTGCCTGGCCGGCGCGCGTTCCGTCGGCGCTGGGTGTCAAGGCCAGCTTCACACGGTCACGGTCACCTCTACCGCGTACTCCGCGGTGCGCGCCGCCGGCGGCTCGTCGCCGTTCTGTGCATTGGCGTTCCAGAAAATTAGTTTGTTTGAAAGAAAAGTTATTTCAGAAAATGACATGCTCTGCATGTAATCCGTGTTCACGCTCGCTCGAAATTTCAGTATCCCAGCTGCTTGTCTGATTTTTGGACTGACAAGTGAAGTACTGAACTGAACAAAGAAAAACAGGTTTTAACTTTTAGATACACGAATCATTCATCGAGTGTAAAAACAAGAGAACAGGTGATCAAGAAGGTGGAACATTGCTGCCTCTACAAGATGAGTCATTTGACATTGCAGTGCAGTCATACTCATACATTAACCCTAAAAAAAACATCATCACCTGCATAATGCAGTTTGTCATGATCATGCTGTACTATCATGTCCATAATTTTTGCTTACTACCATGTTCATGAATCAGGACAACCTATAAAATCTCCACCAGGTAGCAACAAATTACCTACTGTAAAACAAGTGGCACAACACCATGTTATCTATCATGACTCACAATTGTTGGATTAACCTTGCTGATATCTGACAAATCTATCTCATCTTACATAGAGATGTAGAGGTACTATATATTAATTCTTTGTTTATTTAGTTCTTTGATGAGGATCGACACATTCAAGAACACCTTTTGCAGAACAGATACAGAAGATATGACAAGTAACTGTACGGTTCCCATGGTAAAGTAAACAAAAGTGAACAATGTATTCGGTATTGGACTTGTAAACTGTTTAGCAGAAGATGTGATGAAATTCAGCACAGACCAGGGCAAAAACATCATGTTATGTCGAATAAGGTACTGGAAAAACAAATGCTGTGTACAGGAATAAATTGAAAGTTAGTTCTATACTTCTATCCTATCATTTTTCTCTCAAAGCCTGTAGTTCTATGCCCAGCTCAAGCTGCACTGCTGCAGTAATACGACTCTGTTGTAAGTGTCGAGAAAATGTTTTGACGCCCACTGTATATCTTTCCCTTATGTCATGAGCAACAGATAGACAGGGCCTTTCAAATATTCAACTGTCTCAGAACCACCAAGTTCCAAAGACTGTCAACAAATTTTATTGACACCTGGAGACATTTATTAAAAAAGAAATCATTCATCACAGCCACGAGATGAATGATGAAGGGGTCTTAAATACCTCAATAACACGATAACCTTTTGTAGTAGCAGTAAAAATTGTATTTATCCAGAACACCTAACTCTTTTCCAACACATAAGACGATCTTCCTTAATATCTTCAAGCAAAATAAGGCAATATAAAGGATCCTGTCAAGCCTGCAGCTCCGGGCTGCTGTAATGTCTCTGCAAGAACATTCGTTCCCCTGCTAGTCAACTTGTGCAATAACATTCCAACCATGGCCACCAACATTCTTAACATAATTGTGTATACAAACTTCAGCACTGGTTTAATTTTGCATTCCTGTTAAAGAAAAAAATATATGCATGGTTAAAAACACATAGGTTCCTCTAAGCTACTTAATTTAAGGAGGCTTGGTGAAGGGCTGGACTAGACCAACCAACCAAGTTTCTCTCAAATCTAATACAGTTTATTGGATCCCAGTTTCGACACTACAATTCCGCTGGCCAAGATATAGCAATGTTTCAGCGAACTTGATGTATTCTGACAATATAAAAAAGGGCGCACCCAGTGCCGTAGGCTTCCGGTGTCTGGGGAAGGGTTAGGAGCATAAAGCAATAGCCAAAGCCTGTTTCACGTGTGACATTCTAAGATAACCATTCTAAGACAGACGATACTTGTGAGATCTTTAGGAGATCAGTGCATCCAATCCACAAGCAGTGAATTTGGAACATGCGCAACTAAGCAGACCAGCCACACTAGCACTTGGATGAAATCAGCTCTGTACCAAGACAGGAATAAAGGATCGCCTGTGTTTTATCATCACATAGCTGTGTACGACATCAACAAACAACATAAAGTGATTGCCAGCTTGAATGCAGTAAGCTTACGCTAGTAGGTTATCATCTTTTCAGAAAAGCAAGAGGCTAAAGATATTCATTTCAACTGAACCCGCACACCTCATGCAATTTGTTCCGACCTCAAGCACACGGAACCCAATCGATCCTAACGAATCCGAATCCGGTGATGCCCTCTACCAAAGACGACATCGAGGCAACCTTAACAGCCCAGGCTCGGCTCAGATCAACAGAAGGCGGGGGAGAGCGAGGGAGGAGCGGTGCTTACGGGAGTTTTCTTGAGCAGGAGATAGATAATGAGGGCCACGCCGAGGCGCTCGTTGCAGGTGGGGACAACGATGTTGTACGCGCGCTTGCTGCCCGCCGCCTCCTCCATTTCATCTCCTACCTTCTTCTCGTTTCAGCAGTGACAGGGGCTTTGGGGATGGCAGAACGCGCCGGTTCTCTGGGCGCGCGGTATGGAGGCGGTTTGGTCTTAGCTCCGTGGTGCTTGTTAGTGACCAGAGCCGCCATGACCCTGGTGAGGTCGCGGCGGCGGCGGCCGGCGGACCTCCTGAACCCCCCTCCCCATCCGCTTCCAATCCGACAGCAGCAGGCTGCCCTTTCTAACCCCCCCCCCCCCCCCCCCCCCCCAATATGACGATGCAAATATTACATAAACACCCTAAAATGGATCGTGATTATATTAATCGCGATCCGAGTATTTTCACAAAATTCCCTTCGCGATCCGAATATAGACACGTAACCCCTCATATTTATATAAAAAAAACCCTACCTCAATGTGATATTTTTCAAAATAGTCCGAATCACTGCCCTGTCTTCCTCCGGTTTTTTATATTTTTATAATTATATCGGATGACACTCATCATTCTCACCGATAAGGCACGCCTATATTTTAGCATTATTATTTCGTATATCTCTCTTTTTACCGTATTTGGCTACGTGGCACGGCACGCCGCGGCTGGCGCACGCTCAGCAGCGGCACGCGAAATGTATCTTGACGGGTCCTGCGGCTACTCTCACTGCCAGATGGGTCCCACTTGTCACCTTCGTCTCCGGAAGCGGGAGATGCCCGCCCGACTTCAGAGAAGTGCTGCGGGAACGCGTGCGCCTCCACCACCTGCAGCGAGCTCAGTTCCTCGCTGGAGCCATCGGCGAACAAGAACACGAACGCTCTATTTCTGCACATCCGAGAAGACCCGTCAGTACAGTAAGGCAAACCAATCTCCAAGTATACAGGTCCGGAACTTGTCCGCGGCGGCGGCCAGCGTACCTGAAGTCGGAGTTCTTGGAGGCGAAGATGGAGAGGAACTGGTTGACGGAGATGCCGAGCTGCAGATCCCACCACGGCATGAGGAACTCCAGCTTGTTCTGCTTCTTCCTGCACACCTGCCACTGCACGATCCGCAGGTTGCTGGGCACGGTCTTCCCTCCCCCTGCAGAAACCCACAGCAACCGGTCAATCGGTCAGAACTTGAGGAGCGTCAGACTAAGATCAAAATCGGACAAAAAATCTCATCAGATCGCATCGATTTCTTACTGGCGCAGGGGAACCAGTGGTCGATGTCCCAAGCGAGAGGCGAGGCGGAGTCCGCGTGCAGGTAGAGCACGTTCCCGTACGCGTCCACCCGGAAGAGCGCCGGATCGAACCCCGCGTTCCTGCATCCAAGCGCCGCAGAAACCAATCAGCCGTCAGCCGAGCTGGAGGGCGAGAAATCGCGATGCGGGAACCAGCGGCGGAACCGTTGGAGGATTCGTCACGCACCCGAGGTGGTCGAGCTGCTTCCAGAGGAGGTTGGCGAAGCCGCGGGGGTTGGCGGTGGGCGGCGCCTCCGCGTCGGTCACCGGGAATATCTCGTTCAGGTCCTTGGCCCGCAGCGCCTGCGCCCGCCACTCGGTCAGCTCAGACGCACTCGGATCGCACAGGCGGCGGTGAGGTGAGGGATCAGACCAGGCGGCCGCGGAATCTAGGGCGGCACGAGCCATGAGCGCAAGAGCAAGGGTGGCAACAAGGTCGAGGGAGCGGATGCAGGCCAGGGCGGCGGCCGTCGAGGTCGGGCGGGCATCTCCCGCTTCTGGAGGTGGGAGACGAAGGTGACAGTGGGACCCACCTGGCAGTGAGAGTAGCCGCAGGACCCAGCCGTAGGAGAGGGGGAGAGAGGATCAGGGAGGGGCATGAACGACTTTTCGCGTGCCCCTGCTGACTATGCGCCAGCATCTCAGCCCGCCGTGGCAGGTCACGAGAATCGGATGAGTGAGTGTGATTCGGTATAACGGTAAAAATCCGTCTTCCTCGGCGCTCTCCCCCGCGGTTCATGGTTCCCCTTCCCGTCCGGGGACGGCCACCTCGTCGTCGCCCGCTCCCCTTCCGGATCCGCCACCCCCTCCCGTCCTGTACACGTCTGTATGACGCCTCGCCGTCATCCGTTTCGAAAGGCACGTACCTCCCGGTGCCGGCGGCGAGGTAGAATTCGGGGCTTGGGTTGGCGTGGCGATGTTCGGCGCCGGACGACTGAGCAAGGGATGGCCGGCGCACGTTCCAAATCCCGAAATCCGTTTATCAAGCCTCCATTCTCACAGACGAATCCTGGCTCAGCGCCGCGGGCGACCTGGCCGTCATTCTGCTCAGCTCAGTGCCCGCTGATCGAGTCAGGCAAGACTTGAAAGCCATTGCCATTTGGTCTGATGATAAATTGCGCTCCAGGGATTGTTTTGAAAGAGGAATAGAGGTTAGGAAATCAAGCAGACACCAGAAAGCAAAACGATCATGTTCTTATAACAACAAAAAAAGGTGCTGCCGAACCTGGTGTATTGTTGGTAGCATTTCAGGGCTGCCTGATAAAGGATACCATTTACCAATCGTCCATCCAATTTCTCTCTCTCTTCTGTACAGATGAATAGATGATCAAAAATGCTGATGAGATAATGTACATGATGGAGTGATCATGAAAGATCAAAGCTTCTCGGAAGCTGATAGGCTGTGCTTATCATGGCTCAGCTTGTGAATATCATCCAGTTATCTGAATCCCTCTGGCCTCTATTCCCCCATTTAGCAAAAACTTGTACTAGAACAAGTTGCAGTGTTGTAGTATACTCGTACAGAAGTTTTCTGATTACTTTCCTGTGATGTTTGCTACTTACCCTACTCTGGCAAAGCATTTCTTTCTGCAATAATTCCAAGTTGTCTGCAGTTGTTTGCTAAATGTTAATAGTAATAATGTTAAGTTCAGCTGACAGAGAAACATAGTACTGAAATGAAGGCTTAGTATAGCTCTGTTACAACTATAAATCAGCAGTACCTCGTAAACTAAACACAATGCAGGTAGTAGTTCCAGGACATCGTGTGTGAAAAAAAATCCATGAAAGTGTACCTGAATATTTGCAGTTGTTAGTTAACACAAAAGGAGAGCAAAAAATCCATTCAGAGATTAAATAAGAGTTCTGAGCTCACCAAGTCTAGCTGCCTTGGTCTTGCTCACAGTAATTTTCAGTAAGTCATTGCACCGATAAAAAAAAAACACACCCTGCATACATAAGAAACTCCTGGCTGAAAAAAGGGAGCATGTTCGTAAGGTATTTGCAACATAATGCTCACCATATGCCAGCTAGAATTGCTTTACAATGTCCTGAGATCCCTCCGTGCTTCCATCCTCCACAATAATGATTCAAAGTTGACATCCCTAAGGTAGAAAGCTACAAGTTAAATTCAATAATGATTCAAAGTTGACAGCATGATAGAATTTAGCAAAATAACACAATTATGCTGGTCAAAATATAGCAATGTTCCAGCAAACTTGAGGATGTATTCATACAAAATGCTAGGAGCATAAATCAACAACCAAAGTATGTTGGAGACGCGACATTCTAGTTAACCATTCGAAGACAAACGATATTTTCCATATCTTCAGGAGATTGGTGCATCCAATCCACAAGCGGTGAATTTGGAACATGTTCTGCAACTTACTGTTTGTGTAACTGAGCAAACCAGACACACCAGCACTTCGATCAAACGGGCTCTGCACGAAGATAAGAATACAGGATCATCTATGTTTTTTTTTTGAAAAGTGATCATCCATGTTTTGTCATCACCATAACCGTGCACGACATCGATCAACAACATGAAGTGGATGCCAGCTTGAATGCAGGAAGCATAGCACTAGCAGCTTATCTTCATTTCAGAAAAGTAACAGGCTAAAGAGATTCATTCCAACTGAACCGAGCACACTGCACACCTCATGCAGATTGTTCCAACCTCAAGCAGAGAGAAGCTAATCCATCCTTGATCCTAACTAATTGGAATCCGGCGATGCCCTCTACCAAAGCCCGGCAGGGCAAAGAGGCACAAATCACGCTCGGCAGGGCAAAGAGGCACAAATCAACAGCAGGCTGCAGGCGGGCGAGAGCGAGGGAGGTCTCGTGCTTACGTGAGGTTCTTCAACTGAACAGGAGGTAGACGATGAGGGAGACGTTTAGGTGCTCGTTGTAGATGGGGGGACAATGATGTTATACGCGCGCTTGCGGCCCGCCGCCGCCTCCATTTCGTCTCCTACCTTCTTCTCGTTTCAGTAACGGGAGATTTGGGGATGGTGGAACGCGGAGGTCTCTGGCCGCGGGGCATGGAGGCGGTCTGATCTTAGCGCCGAGATGATTCGTAGTGGCCGGAGCCTCCATGGCCGCGGCCGTGGTGAGGTCGCGGCGGCGGCCGGCGGCGGCGGAGCTCCCGAGCCGCATATTGGATCCGACAGCAGCAGGCTGCCTTTCCAGAAAACCCACTGAAATGGGAATGAAAATATTACATAAAAACCCCTAGATTGGATCGCGATTAACAATTGCGATCCGAATAAGGGGTTTATGTGTAAAATAGCGATCCATATATTTACATATAACCCCCTAATTCGGATAACGATTAATAATCGCGATCCGAATATTTACAAAACCCCTTACCTGGGTAACATATTTTCAAAATAGTCCCTGTCGCTGCCCTTTCCTCTGCCTCAGCGCGCTCCCCCGCGGCTCACGACTCCCCCTTCCCGTCCGGCGACGGCCGCCTCGTCGTCGCCCGTTCCCCTACCGGATTCAAGACCCCCTACTCCCGGTGCTGGCGTCGAACCGGTGCTCGGGGCTTGAGTTGGCGTGGCGATGCTCGGCGGCCGCCGGACGACTGGAGCAGGGGATGGCCGGCGCACGTTACAAATCCGTATGTCAAGCTTTCATGGTCACAGACGAGCTTTGGATTTGTACAGCGGGCGGCCTGGCCGTCATTCTGCTCAGCGCCGGCTAATCGATTCAGACGAGGGTAGAAAAGCTATTGCCGTTTGGTCTGATGATAAATTGCGCTGCAGGGTCTTACTTGAAAGTGGAATGGAGATTGGGAAATTCAGCAGAGAGCAAAAGGATCATGTTTTGACAACAAGAAAAAAGGTGCTGACGAACCTTGTTTATGTTGGTGACATCTCAGGAATGTCTGATAAGGATGCCAATAGGCCATCCAATTTTTTCTCTCTTTTTATTTGCAGGTGATCAAAGATGCTGATGAGATAATAAGGTACATGATAGAGTGATTAGTAGTATCATGTAGGATCAAAGATTCCTGGAAGCTGATAAGCTGTGCTAATCTTGGTCCAGTTTCTGGATATCATCCAGTTGTCTGAAACTCTGAATCCCTCTGGCCTGCATTCCCCATTTAGCAAAAACTTGTAGAACTGGTTGCAGTGTTGTAGTTTTGTCGTACAGAAGCCTCCCATTTATTACTCTCCTATATATGTTTACTAGTACTTCTTAGCTTACTTTGGCAAAGCATTCTTTATGCAAGAACTCTGAGATGTCTGTGGCTGTTTGCTAAACGTTGTTAGTAACAATATTTAGTTCAGCTGGACACAGAAAAACAGTACTGAAATCAAGGCTTACTAGCTCTGTTACAGCTATAATCAGCAGTGCTGCATAAATTAAACACAACATACTGGATAGAAGATTCCAGGTTATTTCGTGCGTGAAAAGATAATTATGCTACAATATTACAAGATTTGAGTCCACTGCTCTGAACAACGAGAAATCTCCAGTACCAAGTTCGACAACAACAACCATTTGCGTGTGCAATGTGCATCATAGTACAGAATTAGGACGCAGGGAGCACGTTGGTGACGACCTTTGCTGCGAGCGGGACGGCCACCAGCATCTCCACGATGGGGAGGATGTTGCTCAGGAACACCACGCACGCCGCCGCGTTCTTGTCGCGCCGGGGGCTGCAGAGCGGCCCCGCCACACGCCCCAGGCTGGACATGACGGCGGAGACCAAGGTGAACACCAGCGCCTTGGTGTACATGTCGTACTCCGGCGTCCCGAGCAGCGCCGCGTACGCCGCGCCCAGCATGCCGAAGCCGAACGTCGCCACGACGGCGGTCGGCAGTATCTCCATCTTGTGCTCCGCGGCGTCACGCTGGTGGCCCTGCTCTGAGGTCTCGTCACTGAACAGGTTCACGGCATAGTACATGGCAGCCACGGTGATCTCCGGGAAGAGCGCGAGCACGGTGTCGCCGCCGAGAAACTCCTTGCCGATAGTCACTGCGGTCACCGCGAGCAAGGCGATGACGGCGTCCTTGAGGTACCTCACGAGGGACAGCACCTTGTCCCTCGAGGCCTCGGTCTTGTACCCGAGCGGCATGCAAGTGGCCACGACCAGGAACAGGCTGAGCGCCGACGCCAGGAAGGACACCGAGAGGTCGAACCGGTAGCCCAGCGCCCGGAAGCTGGAGTTGCTGAGGTAGCCGAAGAGGAGGGTCGTCTGCACGGCGAAGGCCGTCGCCGTGGCGAACAGGGCGACCTTGCGGCCGCTCTTCATCCCCGCGTCGAACGCCTCGTCGCGCATGCTGTCCTCCGTCGGCGTCGCGTGGTACGCGAGAACGCCGATGAGGCCCTGTATGGGCAGCAGATTTAGCGACAACAAGACGTTGCCTTCACTTATGAGGACCAGCAGCAAGGAGTTCGTCGCGATCAGAGCCGCGCCGCTGATCACACAGAGGAACTGGATGAACCGGATGTGCCCCTTGTGCAGCTGCCTGTATCCTGACAAGAACAGTTTCAAGTAGACCAGCAGCAGAGCAGATAGGTATGCAATGACAAGGAAGAAACCGCCGGCCACCAGGACGTGCCGGTGCAAGAGAACATCTTTGCGCACGGAGAATCCTGCGGTGACGAAGCCGGTTGCAGTGGCAATGGTGCCTTGAGCGAACGATGTGGTACGCTTCAGTATCTTATTTGTTGCCTGAGTAGGCTGCTCCTCTAGGTCATTCTTGGGAGGAGAATCCATCTCTGGGTCATCCATTGTACTTGTACCCTTTACCTTCAAAAGAAAAGTTTATCGGTGATTAACAAATTATCTCTCAGAAGATAAAGCTGGTTTCAGAATCAATGACTATTAGAAGCCTCAACACTTAGTGCCATGATCTCAGCACACCATAATACACTTCAGAGATGTAGAAGATAGGAATCGATTCATAGCACAACGAACACTGCTTTCAGAAGCTAAAGCTAATTTCAGAAGCAACGTCTACCAGCAGCTCCAATGCTTTGCAGGAAAGTTAACTGCTAAATTTGGACAACGCTTTCAACACAAAAGTATACACATGTCACAGAGGTAAACAATTAGGTATCAGTTCGTACTTAATTCCTGAAGACATCAATATAAGAAGAGGAATCAGAACTATATACAGGTCAGGGCAAGAATATCTAACACAAATACATACAGAGTATTCATATTTGACAAGAATAATGCTCTTATTGGGCTAATTTCATTTCCTCTTGCGAAATCTTGTGCTCACTTTTTTTTGGGAACAATCGTGTGCTCACATTAAGCACTGGCATTTCTAACTAAGGACGTGCTGATCAAGATGTTGCATACTGCATACTATCCTTCAAAATATTTCTAAGTGTGACATATAGAAATCTTTTAATGACTAGATAAGAGTAGGTATACCGTATAACTGTAGGTTGGCAATAAACTTCAGGCCATGCTTTCAACACATTAAAACTCATGATAGAGATATCTCAACTAGAAACCAGGTCATACTACAGGCATATACCGTTAACAGACAAGCTAAAATAACAACTTTCAAATATTGCATCGAGACATACTTCGTTCAGTACTACTTGAAAACATGTAGTAGTACAGGTATGTCTAAGACATGCTTCGTTGAGTGCAGGTGTGTCTAAGACAAAAATTGCATCAACATTTGATTCGTCGTAAAATTCCGCCTCTTAATAAAATCAGAACATACTTCAATAGATCTGTAGAATGATCGTCATACGTATTTCTCGTGGATTGATGTGTCAACAGGCTATAAGTAGCTAACAGATAAGCTGACATGGGAATTGCTAAATATAGTACTAGACAGGACAGCAAGTTCAGTTTGCGTCAGGAATCAAGAAACAATTACTTATTATGTTGAAAAAACGGAGACACTTGTTATGAATGTCATGGATTTTGCAGCAGATATAATGGATGCGACTTAAATCATGCTTAACATAGAGTTCATTATAGATCTACTATGGAAAGGTCCAGAAAAGGGGGAACAGAAAACTAGGAAAACGCGCATGGCAAAAGGTGCAAAAATTGAACCAAGTGAGGATTTGCCTGCGTACCTGTGAAGGAGACGAGTCTGCTGCCATGGCGTTCACCCACGGGTGGCCTCAGAAGCAGAGGTGGTCCTTGACAGAAGGAAAAGAAAGAGGGGAAGGGAGTCAGCAGGCCGGAAAGACTTCCTGTTCATAGTCAGTCAACGTATCACTTGCTGGGAAATTCCTGACCACCGAAAGTAATTGGTTTCTCCAAGAGTTGTATAATGTAGCGGTCGCTGTTCACTATTGCAGCGACCTATTCTTATCTCTGTATATCTCATCCTAGATTGATGCAATAAACTTTTGGAAAACTTTTGCCATAAATACACGGAAAAATACTGAGGCCCTGCTAAAATCCCTTAAAATCTGTGCTTTTCATTTTTCTGGAGATGATATGACCACTGCTCAGTAAGTAGATTGCTCGGTAAAAATGCTAAAAACTGCACTGCCACTACTAGTAACTGACTGGTGGCAGCCTGCTAGCAGTACTATAAAGTATAAACCTGTTACTACTATTTAGTTACTACTTGTTTAAACGGTTAAATTTCCTTGGTGTACTCTCGTTAATTGCCAACCATCATGATCGCAGTGCCGACACCGCGGCCATGATTGGAGCGGCAAAGCATCTCCACACCAAATGGGGGCATGCCGCGTACGACAGAGACAGAAGGGAGGCGGCTTGACTTCGATAACACTACGTCCTCGTCGATGCGCCTTTCGGTCTGTACTCTGTAGCCCTGTAGGGACGATTTGTTTGGTGATGGCATTTCCATGTTCCTTCGGTTGCGGAGTACGAGCTTACAGGATCGGAGCGCTGGGCAACTTCGCAGCAAAAATGGTCTCCGTGGTCAAGCAGCTGTCGAGCTTCAGCCGAAAGGGTGAAGGCGGCTGTTGCTTTCCGTACAGCGAACTGGTAAGCAAAGGACAGAATATACCGTCGACGTCCTCGCTTGCCCAATTCTGGAGCAGAATGCCTCGCCAAATCCATGCCGCAGCCTGCACCCTGCAGGAGATAGATTTATCTGCTGGTGCAGTGGTGAATTCGGCACGAACATGGAACTGATAGGAATTTTTTGTCAAGTACAGCTCTAGAAAACCTGTCCTAGAAAATCACATCAACAGAACGAAAAACAAAGGAATCCAACCCACGTACGGCATAAGGAATACTGATGCTACAGAAAGCTGCTCTGGACTGCATACCAAACCAAGTGATAAAAACGCTCACTAGTGTACAGCATGTCCCTCGGCTACAGTAAGAATTGCTAGCTCCTCAAACACTATAAAAAATTAGCGATTGAGGTAGAGGTCGAGGAAGACCTTGAGCACCAATGGAATGGCAGCCAGGAGCGCCGCCGCCGGGAAGGCGACCACGATACCCGCGATGCCCATCTCAACGGCTCCTGCTCCTCCCACATCAGGGAGGTCAAGCGGGATGGCCAAGCGGCTCAAGCTTGACAGAACTGCCAGTAGGAGGATGAACATGGCGGCCTTGAGGTACACGCTGCAGTGGTCGGTCCCAAGCAAAGCCCCGTACAGGCCGGTCATGAGCGAGAATCCCACGGCGGCAACGATCCGGAAGACGAAGTCCAGCCATGGCAAGTTCCCCCCTCTGGCCTCACGTGAGAAGAACTCCACCGCGTAATACAGGACCAGGGCGACAGCCTCCGGGCAGACGGAGAGCACGACGAAGCCCTCCAAGAACTCCACGGAGACTACCAGCGCCATCACGGCCAGCGCAGCAAGCACGACGTGCCTGAGCCTCTCGACGACCCTGATGAGATCCTCCAGCATGCTGGCCGGGAGAAGCACCAGAGGCATGGCGCAGATCATCATCATGATCAGGGAGAACGTGGAGGTGGCGTAGCACACAGCAAGGTCCAGCGGCGGGTCGCCTTTGCCCTGATTGTTGTCAGGGGTCTTCAGGTAGCCAAAGGCGACGGTTCCCTGCAGGGCGAAGGAAGCCATAGTGCCGATGGTGGCCATGTCAAAGGTAGCCTTCATTGCCATGTCGTACCTGCTGCCAAGCGTTGCGCTGCGCTCTTCCTCCATCCATGCTCCGGCGCGCACAGCCACACTGACAAGCACCAGCACCGGCGCGAGAATAACGGAGAGTGCCGTGTTGTTTCTGTTGGTGACGATGACGAGGACCGTGTTGGCCGCAATTAGCATCGTGCCGGTGACCGCGACAAGAATGGTGACAACCCTGTACCAGGAACGGCCTTGCCGGCCATATTGGTACACGAAGAACTCGAACATCATTAGGGTAACCGCACACAAGAAGGTCACGATTAATAAGAGGCCCTCGGCGACAAGAAGGTTACTGAGGTGTACTTTCTTGTGGTTCGTGGTCGAGTAGAGCTCCTTGATGTCCTTGTAACCTGACAGTGCTGCTACGATGAACACCACGAGCACCGAGAGGATTGTCTGGTAGAAGGTTTTAATCCGTTCAGACTCAGATTTTGCCAGTTCCTCTGCTGATCCAGTTCCATGGAGTGGCGGCCCACCTTCGATGTTTAATCCCTGCTGCAAAGAGAATTATTGAAGAACAGACAGAGGTAAGCACCACCATAGAAAACAGATATCCATGGAAACAATTTAGATAAATCATCTACTCAACTACAGAATCATGTGGCGCAACGAATTCTGGATCCAAACAGCGAAAAACAACCCGAGACCCCAAATTCCACGGCAAATTTTACGAAAGCACAAGTGCACAATTGTGATGAAAATCAAGAGATAAAACAGATCTAGAAATATAAAAAATAGAAATCCGGACATCTATCACAGATTAAGGTAAGTTACCTGCAGTTGTTCATTCATTTCTCAGGTACCAGCCAATGCAGCTCACCGTCTGTGCCAGCAGAGAGAGGTCAGAGCGAGCACCGTATGTAGGAACGAACTGAAACATGGATGGATTCTGACTTTTCTTTTTTTGCAGGTGCACATGGGTAGACGAAGACTTGCTCTTTGCGGAGGAAGCTATCAGGAAAGCTGCAATCATTGTCGTCTTCTTCCACCAGATCACCAACTATTAAAATCAATTATTGATGTACTTTTCATTGACCTTCTGTAATGGGAGGAAAGTTAGACGGCACTATTAATTTGCTAATTTGGCCAACACTTGTACTATAACCCATCCGTGAGACTTTTAGATACATAAATGACTACAAAGCAGGTGCAATCTCAATCATTTCATCTCCAAACAAAGAAATTTCAATAATTTATGTAATCATAACTTCACAATTTGAACAGGGTTGGCTCTACCAACAAAAGATAAACTTGAAACTTGCAATATAAAAATCCAAACTGTGCAATGACTTAACCTCTGCCTAATGCCCTAATTCCACTATTGGAACTGTATTCACAAACCTGTATAGACTTTAATATTTCTTCAGCATCAACAGAGGGGAAAATTGAAATGTAAAGAACAATGAGGTCAGCATAGTTAGCATGGCATTCTACCTTAGTGCCTTGTCTACCACATGGCAATCAGCTAGGTTGCTATATCTGTAAAAATACAGAAAGCAGTAATAGCAGGCCCACAGCCCACAGAACTGGATCTACTCCCAACAGTGAGACAGTAAAGGAAATCAATAAAAAAAGATTTATCAGTCACCAGAACTCATAAAACTCAAAATGATGGTCAATGGCTGTTATTCTGTTATTCTTTCCAAATTTTTGGTTCAACATCAAGATCAATTCTCCAGTAGATTCCAAATTGAAAAATATGGCACTTCTGTATTACAAACAGGCATACAGCTTTACAATTGCAGAAGAAATAGAAACAGACAGAAAAAAAAGAGGGTAAAAGCGGCACATCTACTCTATGGTTGAGGACATATGAATTACCAGTTGGCCATTAGAACTAGTTCTTTGGCTACTCCAGGGCAACTGGCAATGGCGACTGGTCCAACTGCTCTTGTGGTGGCAACTGCTCTGGTTGCTCTGGGGCAATAGGCGATTGCTGCTGATCCAGCGCCTCTTGTGGTGCCAATGGTGCTTTGGGCAAGTCCGGCTGCTCCTGCCGTGGTAATGATGCTTGCAACTGATCATGTGGGTGCTGTGGTGAGAATAGTGGTTGCGGCTGCTGTTCTTGCAGAGTTGGCTGTGAGTGCTGGTGCTGATCACCTTGCCAAACCCAGACAATATCCTTGAGTGCTGGTCGTATCTCCTCTTTCACCAGCTTTTGATACTCCATAGTGTCACCATTAGTCTTTTTCAACTCAACTAAGAGTAAAGAAGGGGCAACCTCAAAAATCTCTGCATCAAGCTCAAGCACCCCCTTCCTTCCTTCCTTTGGAGCTGCCAATTTCAAGATCCCGTTTTCTTTCTTCTTAACCTTTAGCTTTAAGCGTCTGGAAAGCTCCTTCAGTTTTGCAAGTACTGTAGTTACAGACTGCCTAGTTGTGAATCTTTCTTCCCTGTTGAGACCATACTTATCCTCAAAAAATCCAGAGAGATTAAAACCTGTTGAGAGAGAGATTATGTCAAATGCATTCAAGTTTGGGAGGCTTAATGAACCTTGATTCCCCTCAGATGTGCTGCATTCTGTCGAGACAGAGGTTGTAGTTTCACCTGTACAGGCATTTTCAGGTGTTTCAGTCTCATTTTTCTTTGCGTTGACTTCAACCGGTTTTCTGTACCAAGCACTCCGCTTTATCCTTGAGATAGAAATCCTAGTGCTTGGATCTGGATCAAGAATTCTATGTAGCAGATCCTTCAGCTCAGCAGAGAAACCCCGAGGGCATCTAAACTCTGCTCTGGAAATCTTTCTGTACATCTCTATCAAATTTGTGTCATGGAAAGGAAGGTAACCAGCCACAAGAACAAATAGAATTACTCCACATGACCATATATCTGCCTTTGCACCATCATAGCCTTTTCTGCTCAGCACTTCAGGAGCAACATAAGCTGGAGTTCCACATGTGGTGTGGAGGAGACCATCTTGCCTTTTGGACTCAGCTAGAGCACTCAGGCCAAAATCTGAGACTTTAAGGTTTTCATTCTCATCCAGTAGAAGGTTTTCGGGCTTCAAGTCACGGTGATAGACACCTCGACTATGGCAATAATCGACAGCACTGATCAATTGGTGGAAATATTTCCTCGCAACATCCTCACTGAGCTTTCCCCCTTTAGCTATTTTGTTGAAAAGCTCGCCACCTTTAGCATACTCCAAGACAAAATAAATCTTGCTCTTGCTAGCCATAACCTCAAAAAGCTGAAGAACATTTGGATGCTTCACTAACCTCATTATTGAAATCTCCCTCTTTATCTGTTCCATAAGCCCAACCTTCATGACCTTGTCCTTGTTAATCATCTTTATGGCAACAGCTTGGCTGGTAGTAAGATTCCGAGCATAAAAGACTTTTGCAAAGGTTCCTTGTCCCAACTGTTTCCCGATTTCATAACGTCCCATCAAAATTGTCCTTCCGTCCATAGTATCAAGCTGTGCAACGATAGTATAAAGAGCAAACACTGCACCACTTATATAAAAGAATTTTCTAACCGTCGTCTCCAAGATGATGGCCTACAAATATAGAGGCCTTCAATCTACTGTGCTTTAAATTACGGAAAAGAAGAATGGTATCAGCATGAAGCACATTCTCATAAGAGCCCGATAATATCAGCTCGAACAAAACCCGGGTCTCGTTTGCACGGAATATTTGCTTCTTGTTGAGCAAGCACATCTTTCTGCATTCCCAAGTCTTCTGTGGTAGGTTATAAACTGCCAGGTGGAAGAACAAACCAAATTAGAGTTGCTAAACAAAAATTCAGCAGCTCTAGGAATAATAGGTTGAATTTCATGGGAATTATGACTCAAGCACAGTCCTTGCATTATCAAACAGACCCTGAATGATCTGATTAAGTATGGATATGGCATACAGGTATAATAAACATATCACCAATCAGAACAGCTATGATCCATAATGGTTCTCAAGATAAAAGCGCTCTAATTTCAGTCCCTAAGAATATCAGCAAGCCTCTGAAATTCTAAGTTGTTCTAACACAAAGCTAAGGTGCTGTTTGGTTGGGCCACTTTGCCCTGTAAACGATTCACAACGCCATCTGATAGCGTTAAATCACGTTTGGTTGGGCTGAGATGTAATCGCTTCCCAGCACGATTCAATACAGTGCTATGTGAAGTCGTTACCACACATGACCCAGCGTTATGCGATCCCAAGAGCGCAACTCCCATCTGCACGCGAGTTCGCACGGCACACCCAACGAGCATCCCTGTGATGATGGCATAAATGTGGTGTCCGAGCTAGGCCGCAGGCCACGATCAGGTGATGAACATAAAAGACGTGATGAACCAAACAAATCAAGTGAATGATCATTCCATTTCCACTATTGTTGATTTGCTGTGACCTCATCCCATTTACGTTTGTGTTATGGAACCATGAACAGCAGCAGTTAAGTTCTATTCTACAGATCAACAACATCCAAATAAATCCAGTAAGAGGCATGTAGAGTTTTCCTCAAAAAAAAAAGGCATGTAGAGTTCACTAAAACTCCATCCGGACGCAGGGGGCGTAAACAGTGCGGGGGCATTGGGGTTCAGCCGATGTTCGGAAATTTCAAATGCGCCCGTACCTTGTATCAAGTCCTGTCGCGTCAACTGAGAGTCGAACAGACTGGCACTCGACGCCACCGCTTAGCAACGAAATCCGCTCTAACGGACCGAAAGGAATAGCTATTTGGATTGGATCCGATTGCTCGTTGCTCGCAGCGTGCTTCCCAAATAAGATCTCCTACAGCTAAACTCACTCCTCGAACAATTCCATCCAAGTAGAGCTAGGGTTGCTTACCAGCAAAGCAGAGCAACTCAATGCCGAATCGGGATGGATCTCGACCCCATCTCTACGCCAACCCAGCACCAGCGCGGCCGCCTGTCTGGCCTGCTCCGGGGCGGAGCTCGGTCTCGCGAATAAAAAACCGAGACGGGTGCCTCGGCCTCCGATTTGGTTCTGCTCGCCCGACCTCCCGAGCCAGTTGAGCACTCGAGCTCTCCTCCCTGGCAGCCACAGCAGCTTGTCTCCGGGATCCCTGTTCCGTCCGTCTGGGGCTCGCTCGAGTCTATAGTTCGCTGCTGCGCTGCGCCCCCAGATTTCTTCCGCGCGGGCGCAGCAGAGGCCGTTTGGTGCGTCGGATCCCTGGGGTTCTTCTGATTCCGCCCGTAGCTCCCGGCCTCGCGTTTATTTTTGGCGGCGCGCTCGGCGCTCCCACGACGGCGGCGCAAGTTGGGCGGCCGTTAGTTGAAGCTGTCCACCGTCGTGGGTCGTGCCTCGTGCGGAGTGTTGTTGGCAGGAGTGGACTATTATGCCCCTGGACGCGAGGGACCTACGCGGGTCGGTATGTCAGAGACAGGCGAGAACCGGTGGCTGCAGGTGCGGAGACAGCTATGGGCGTGGGCCAGTCCCGGTATTCCTCTGGACGCGTAGGGGCAAATGCGGAAGAGGAGAAATGACGGCCGGTTGGTCGGCCGTTGACGGAGACGGAAAAGCGAGAGCGCGGAAGGGAAGCACGACGGGCGAGCAAAGCGGGGAGGGGCTGAGCTGTCCTCGCAGTGGTAGTTGTGCCCCCCACGCCACGTCGCCACACTGGACGGACGAGGCCCGCCCTGCGCTGCGCCGCCGCCCGCTTTCCCGTGACCCCGCGGCCGCGAGCCGTGTATCATTGCGGCGACCCGCCGCGCTGGCGCCAGCCGGGGCCCGACGCGTGTAGCGGCCGGCGCCGAATTCACGGGCGCCACGTCCGTCCGGACGTACGTGTGCGGTGAGATGGCTCGCCCACTTTCGATTCGATGCCTCGATGGTCAAGTTCAGGTTCAGCTCCGCGGACCGGCCGGTGCGAACTTTTCGTGGCGTGTTTCTCCAACAAGCGCGACCATCATATTCGGGCATGGCAAAAATGTTTGCACGCACCCTTCTTTAGAAGTTTGATTGATCGACTAACTTCAGTTTGGGTGGCTTTCGGCCTGGGAGAACGGGTTCGTGTCATGGCCTCGTGGCCCAAAGAACAAACAAGGTCAAGTATTTGGGCTCGATGCGTAGAAAACTTTGGGCGTATATTCCTTACATACATGGAGCACTTCGACGACCACCAGGCAATTAGTCCGAATTATCGAAAACAGACTCAAGTCATTATGTCATGGGCTGAAAATTTTATGGGCCAACTGGGTTACATGGGCCAGTAAAACCGATATGGATAATGGACTTGAGAGTCCCAGGCATTTGTGGGTTTGTGGGTCTTATCTCTTATGGTATGTACCAACATGTCTGAAGACTCAGAGATTTACCAGGCCCAGACTGGGACGGTCGCACTATCCGTTTCAGAGAGTTTATCGCATCACATGATGTGTTGCGTAACATCCCGGATTTTCCCGAAATGTTATAAACCGTAAAAATCATGAATTTTAAATATTTTTTGTGTGGAAGTGATCTTGGTTAGAATAATCTAAGGTTGACCTCTCTTTTCTCCCTAAAAATTTCTAGTAATTAGAATTCATGAATTAAATTAAGGTTATTATTGCTAATATGATTTTATTTGAGTTTATTTGGAGTTAAATGAATCTACCTTGTTTATAAATTGAGATGGTTTTATTTTATTTTATTTCATGTGTGTGGTTGAGATTGTGTGGGATATAAATTGAAGTGAGCCCTTCAATTTAAAATCCAAATGCTAACCGAACCTAGAGCCCGCTAACACGCGTGAGCCCTACCCAAACCCTAAACCTTTACCCTATCTCGACACAGACTCTAATCCAGCCCGAATCCAAACCTAGCTCCAACCCAGCCCCACACCGAACCCTAACCTCTCCTAACCCACGCACCTGGCCTTTCAGCAGCCCAACGACCCGCACGGCCTGCTACCCGCCTCGCGTGACCTGCTCGCCAGCCCAGCAGCTAGCGCCCCAGCCCGTTAGCACGCACGGCCCACGAACGGACAAGCCCAACCCGGTGCCGCCCTCACGCCGCATGCCCCTTCTCCCTACTCACCACACCGCCTCCTATCCCCTCCGCCGTTTGAGGCGCTGACAAGTGGGCCCCACTTGTTAGCTTTGCCTTCCTCCTCCCAACCACTCCCCTAGTCACGCCTGCACCTCACTTCACCCCGAGTCGTAGCCCCGCTCCGCCCCGCGACAAGGACGAGCAACCACCTTGCCGCGATGAATGCCGCGAGCCCCGCGCCTCCGCCGACGTCAGGACGCACCACCGCACCACCCACGTTGGGCCTTAACCCTAGAGCCCAGCCGCCCGATGTACACCGTGTGTCCCCATGCCGCGCTCGTCCCATCAGCGTCATTCCTCGGCGTCCGCACCTCAATTGAGCCCGTCCGCCACCTATAAGACCCCGCGGCCGCCGTAGCTGAAACCCTAGCACCCCCGTGGGGAATTTTCCCCCTTTCGAATCAAGCGTCACCGCCACACAGGAGAAGCAGAGGAAGGAGTTCGAAGGGAGAAGAGGGAAGAGTGGGAGTGGAGGAAGGTGCCGCCGGAGTCAACGCCGCCACAAGCACCCGCCAGAAGGGAGAAGCCGAGGAGGGCCGCCGTTGGAGGAGCCGCCCGTGCCGGAGTACGTCGCCGTCGAGAAGCCATCGTGCCAAGACCGGCGTCCTCGTTCGACGACTCTGCCGTAGATGAGCTGCACGGCACGACATCAACCTCGCCACTGCGCCACGACCATCATCCTCGAGCCCGTATGGTGAGCGTCGCCGTCCACTCTCGTCGCCCTTGTGCTGCCGGCCGATGCCAACGAGCCTTCCGTAGCCGACCATGGGAACCCCTTGTCTCATCTTCTCGTGCAAGAGCCTCGCTGCACCGCCATCGTTGCCCTGCAACCCGCCTTCGCACACCCCGCTGCCGCATCGTTCCTGCGAGCCCAGGATACCGATGCCCCGCGCGCAACCCGACCATGCCGCGGTCTTGGAACACCAGAACCCGCATGCGTGCGTGCGCGCCTAACCCGCTGAGCCGGAAGGCCCGACCTCAACCTCGTTGTTGCCTTGCTTCGCCGCCGCCGTTCGCCGGTTTTGGCCGTCGCTCCGCCCCTTTTCGTCCTTCACCAAGTCGCGGCCTCGGGCATGCCAGATGCCCGCGTGCGCGTGCAACACTAGCGCTGCCCATTACAGCGCCTCGACCCCTCCTTGACCCCGCCATAGCCGTGTCGCGGCATCGCCGTGCACGGTCACCACCCCGACACGCGCCATGCCGCGTTCGCGTCGCGACTAGACCCTTGCGGGCATTCTCTCGAGCACTTGCACCGCACACGCACACACCACCCCGACGGCACATCACACAAACGCATGCACAGACCCGAGCCGCACCGGATCTGGCCTCCACACCAGATCCGAGAAGGAGACTGACACCTGGGCCCCGCCTGTCAGTCAACAAGCGGAGCTACTGACCCGTTGGACTGCCCTGTCAGCCAGAGAGAGAGAGGGAATATAATCGGGCCAAACCCCAGTTCCGGCCCGTGGAGCCACTGGCCACGCCGGCCTGCTCCGCCTGGCCTGTTTAGCCTTTCCAGCCCGCAGGCCGAGCCAGCCCGAGGAGCTGAGCCGACCCATTAGCCGTTTCATCCCATCACCCGAGCGGGACTCCGAGCCGAGCCTCTCGAGTTGGGCCGAGCCACTCCATGGGTTCTGGCCCAATTACACAGAAAGCCCTTTTTCGTTTTCTTTTACCAGTCCTAACGCATGGGTCCCGCCCATCAGTGTCACCGTTTCGCTGACGCGTGGGCCCAGCTAACCCCGCTGACCGTGGACCACCATTGACCGTTGACTTGGTCAACGTTGGCATCATCAACAGCCATGATGACATCAGCGCAGGTTGACCCTGTGGTGACGTCATGCTGATGTCAGCATGACACGTAGCGCTCCTTGGTGCTGCCACGTGGCTGACTGTGTGCTTTTCTTTTATGAAAATTATTTATTATTTTTAAAAAATGATTTAACCATAGAAAATTCATAATAAATTAACCGGATCTCCAAAAATTATGAAACCAGTTACATAATTCTTCTAAAATAATGATATACCTGTTAGAATAGGATTTGTTGTGGGTTGGATCTAATTTGTGCAGTTTTGTGCATTTTTGCACTTTGCCCCTGCATTTATACGTATTTACGATTAGGTCCCTGTGGGGAGAAAGTGTTCGATGTCTCGAACAACCTGAAGACCCCGGAGGACTTCCCGGATGACCCGAAGACCTCGGAGGACTTCCCGGACGACCCGAAGACCCCGGAGGACTTCCCGGACAACCAGAAGACCCCGGAGGACGTCTCAGACGAACAGAAGACCCCCAGAAGGGTTACGAAGAACCGTAAGGTTCACGCCCATCTACGATCTGAACACCCATTAGGCATTGCTTGCTAGTTATGCTATGCTTTACTTTATTGCTATGATGAGATGAACCTGCATAGCCTCTCTTATTACCTGAACTCCTTGTTATCCTACCCACTATTATATATATTGAGATGCCTTGCTATGCTTGCATGTGTATGTGTGGGATATGGTGATATAGTCTTGGCGTGAGTGGAGATACACTTATGAGGAGTTGGTGATTAGGAATTTAGCGGGGGCGAGTGAGTTAACCTGATCGTTGGATCAGGGGCTTAGGGTGTGTCTTGGGCACATCCTACGGAGTGCCTGTTGTGGGCACATGTCCTTCGTGGACGGTTGGTCCTTTGTGGACACTTGGTCCTTTGTGGACGTTGGAGGAGGAGTAGTGGGCTATACCTGTAACGGGTGCCATAGGCGGACCGTTGAGTCGGATACGCCTTGTGACGAAGATGCTCACCTCGGCAGTTAAGGCCTGAGTTAGTGGACCTGGAGAAGGAACTATGTTAAACGTGCGCGCCACTTGCCCTATAATGGGGAGGGGTTCCAGCCATCTCTAGTAGTGTGGTACCAGGACTGTAGGAGTAGTGTGCTAGAAGGGGGCGAGCCGGGCACGCCCATGGGAATTCGGGGTGCACCTGGCCCGATCGGCGTTTCCGATCCAATCCTTCGAGACTTTCGAAACCAGTTGGCCAGGTCAGAGATTCACAGTCCCGGGGCCACCTCTCGCAGGAGGAAGCACCCAAACCCGGGAAAGCAGGATGGTACCGTACTAACTAGAGAGTCATGGTTGTGGGATGTGTCTCAATCGGCTCGCGACCGATTTGCATCCCGAGTGAGTACAGGTGTACAAGCTCTGCAGAGTTAAAACTATATGTATAGCCGCGTCCTCGGTCATGGACATCTCTGGATCCGGCTTCACTTGCATAGAGTAGTGTTACTCATATTTCTACCTCCCTCTAGTGATGATATTCCTGCCTGGGGCAGTTGAGGTGCAAGGAGAGGGAGTTCTCGCATCGACTTGGTTGGTTTTGGACGGTGTGTGTTGAACCGGGAGTCCGGGATGCCGGAATGGCCCGTGTTCGGAGTTTGGATGTTGGTGATAATCTTATGATACTGCTCGCATAGGAAAACCTCAGCCTTAACCGTTGGCTATTCTATATATACCTTTTGCATCCACTTAAAGCTTGCATACGGATGGTGACGTGAATCTATCTCACTCTTTGGGGGTAGTTGGTAGATGCAGGGTTTGATCCGATTCACGATCTCGATGTCGACGGAAGAATCAAGGATGACTCGTGCTTCGCTCAAGATGTCTGTGGAGGAGTGCTTCGCCAAGATGAAGGATGGCTCAGAAGATTAGCTACCGTTTTCATTTTCTGTTCGTTTCCCTTTAGTCCAATGGGCTCGTACTAAAAAATAGTTTCCCTTTAGTCCAACGGGCTCGTACTGAAAAACTCGTAATAATACAGTCATTCGGATTGTGTAATAAATAATTCCATGTATGAACTTATGCGATGTATGACTATGATATTCGATTGAGATAAGTTCTGTATGTGATAGCTACTGATCCAAGGATCATCACGATTCGTGATGATACGGAGATTCGGGTTATTTTTCTGAAAACCCGGGTCGTCACATGTTGAGCTGGACCATCCAGGAATAATACAAAGACTGCACACTGTCGTACCCAGAGACAGTAATTCCATTCTACTCCTACATTGCACCTAGTTCGAATTGTTCCATCCTACCACGAGATAGTAGGATCGAGTGATTTAGTTACAACTACAAAGTGGACCACAAAATTTTGTAACAAGTTCAGATCCGAAAACAGCACAAGAAGAGGTCGAAGACATGTAGTATCAACACTTGAACAGAGTATCCGGACACGTGCAGGAGTGGGCCACCGCCAGCCCGCAGGTCGCAGCAGAGCAGCTCGCCTCCCTCGTCGGCTCGATCCAGCACGCGCTGACGCCGCCGTACGCCCGCCATGCCTGCAGGCCTCGTGGTAGGGCGTGCGGCGAATTCCAGCGCGCGCCTCGCCAACCCCCACGGAGAAAGGACACGCACAGTCCCAGTATCCCCGCCGGGGCGGCCTGTGGTAGGTCGCCACCACGCGCGCTGCGGATCCCGCCCATGCGCGGCGCAGGCGAGCCACACCGGCTCGGCGCAATAATGCGGCGCCCGACCGGCGCTGCGCACGAGCGCAGAGCGGCAGGCCCGCGCTCGGGTCGAGACGGCCTCCTCACCGACCCGGCCATCTTCCTCCTTGGCTCGGGCTGCGGCGGGCCGGCCGTTCACCGGTTCACGGCATGTAGAGCCTGTTGCCGCACTTGCACCGCCACGCCTCCGGGTAGTACTCGGTGGTCACCGGCACGCCCGGCGGCACGGCCACGTGCACCGGGTAGCACGGGCTGCAGGCGCCGCACTTGGACGCGCACCGCGGCGGGTAGGACCCCGGCCCCTCCGCCAGCAGCCGCCGCCGCCGCCGAAGCCATTGCGCGCCGCCGCCAGAGCACCCCTGCGAGCGAGCAGCGAGAAGAATGATGAGACCGTCAGCGCCGAGGGGTCCGTCGCTCAATCATCAAACATGCGCCGGCATCTGTCGGTAGTAAGGTCGCTGTCGTGCGTGGTGTTGCATCGAATCAATCGATCGATCGATCGATCGGCAGATGCATGGTCAAAAGGCCATGGGACCCCGCGGCGTTGAAGGGCTGTCGGACGGGAGCCCTGAGCTGGCGCGGCCGTGCCTGTCCCTGTGCGCCGCTAGTGGGAGCAGCAGTGTGCACCGGCCATGGCGGAGCCGGTGTGCTCTGGCACACTGTGTGGGCTTCGATTTAATGAATGCGGGGGAGCAGAGTATGTGCAAGGAGAACAGCTAATCTATTCACCGTTTGATCTCTGCGCTGTCTCACCGGAATGCGGTAGAGGAGAAGATTAGCTAGAGGAGGGAGACGCGTACGCACCTGATCACCGCAAGAAGCTGCAACTCGTCTCCAATAGTCTGAAAGAGCAAATGAAGAGAACAGCGAAGTTAGAGTATTTAGCTAGCGATCCTCAGTCCTAACTCCTAAGCTAAAATGCAGCAATCCAGTATCGCAACAGAGATTGATCTACTTCGCTTTCTCATCAGGGCTGCCGCAGTGGGCTGCCGCATGGGGAAGACCGGCAGATGCATGGAGGAGCAGCGCGTGCGCGTGCACATTGCAACGAAGGAAAGAACCTCGGCAAGACCGCAACAACAAGCCAAGTTGCCGGAACGCGGCGAACATCTGCGTGGAAACAGAACAGCTCGCTCGATTCCTTACCTGAACGGAGCAGCACAGTACGCGGCCTGAAGCTGCTGCCACCACCGCCGCACGCCAGGGACCGAACGCCGCACAGGCAGACGGCCGCGGCGAGGCACAGCCCCGCCAGCTTTAGCATGGATCCGCCACTCCACCTCCATCTCCGCTTCCCCCGGGCGGACTCCATGGCCTGGGCACCTCCCGGAAACGGCTCCTTTTGCAAGCCCCTGACTGAAGCCGGAGCAAAACTGTAGGGCAGAGACGGAGCTCGGCAGGCGGCCAAATTTAGGAAGCAAGGGGGAGGCCGTGCTCCGCTCGGCTCGACTGCTCCCCTCACCGCCCTGTAAAAATACACTCCTCCCCTCTCCCAGGACCGGACGCCACTGTAGCCGCGTCAGATCTCGGCGCAGCTCCCTCGGACAAGACTACCAGATCGTCAAGTTTGATACATCAGCGAGAGGAAGGGAAGCACTGTGCACTGACTCCGGTAGTGCGTAGCTAGCTCTGCATCCTCCTCTCGCCTCACTCGTCACTTCTGGTCTTCTAGGCTTCTACTAGTAGTTGTGCGAGACTGCCAAGTGCCGGCCGTCTAGATGGTCGACGTCAGTCAATCGGCCTCACCAAATACTACCGGATGGCGAATACTCCTTCACTCATGTCATGAGCCATGGCTCATCTCTCTACCCCAGCACGGTGGGGAAACGCAGGCAGGACGGTGGTGGGAGCCATGGGGGCGCTACTGCATGGCATGTGCGCCCGAAAAGCCTGCAGTACTCGGCAGAAGTTAACGCTACAAACATAGGGGGCCAAGCCCGGCCAGTCAGTGGTCCAGCGGAGAGATGCAGATCGTGAGGGGTCTGGTAATCTGGTCGTCCTTGCGCTCGGTCAAGTGTGAGAGGAGCAGCAGCAGCCATGGATTCGGTTTAGATTTGTAGGAGGCGTCGCCCAATGATGTTTAGGGTTGTTCGTGTGCACGAGTGGACCGTGGATCCGTCTGTAGGCGGCCACAAGTTGCCTGTAAAGTTCACCGTTAGTATGAACATAGCTGGTCTTGGCTGAAAGCGGACATGGTTGCTGCTGTTTTTATTTGGGCAAGTTCTTGGCTTTTCAACAGTGCTTGTAGCAGTTAGTGCAGGGCAACAAAGTCGAATGCTACACAGCAGCTCCATGGGGCCGTGGGCATGGGCGAACGACTGAACCAAACTCCACGAGGAGCCGGAGGAGGCGAGCTTAGTGGACTCTGCAGGCATCCCAAGATTGCTTGTCGCCTAAAACTGTGTCTACTATCCTCGCAGCGGCTTTTGATCCGCAGGCTTTGCTGATTACAGTTTACACAGCGCACAGATCCCCTTTTACAGTGTGGGCACACGCAGCGAGGAACGAGGAACGCAGCAGCTGCGTGCTGCGCCTGGTCCATCCATACCGGGGGGTGCAGTTTGTGTCGGGTGAAATCAACTACTCACTCACAGCACAGATCCAAGGTCACACTTTGCAGAAGCTTCAGGACTTAGGAGTAAAAAAATCTCCGGTTTACAGCACCCAGCGCTTGAATTTCAAACATTCAGATTTGGGGGGAAATCTAGAAGAAGAGAAAAACATCTAGGCATCACATAGTATTTAAGTAACGTGCCAATAATCCTAGGACCACGACCCATAGTTTAAAGCAGATGAGTGGAAATTGATCGAAGTTGCCATAGACCATTTAAATGGCAAAACAGGACAAATTTAATTCTTTGTATGGTTTCGTAGTACTCGCAAAAAAAGTGTATGGTTTCAATGGTGCTTTCCCATTGTTTGAAAATTATTTTTTAAAATAATCTTGTTCGATCTAAAACAATTTATTTTAAATAAAATAATATAAAAATGGTAATGATTTTTGAAAAATAATATAACTTTTCCATTGGTGCTCTATTTTGAATTATTTGAATCTTATTTATTCAAAAGTAATAGCTGCAAGTACAAGGAAAAAATACTATGAACGGGAACAAACTAGATCCAAATAGGTGACGAGTAGAGTACCAATGCATATGTTATATTTTTAGAAAACAATCTATACTAGTCTCATATTTTTCATATTTAAATGGATTGTTTATAAAAACAACTTTAAATTAGATTTTCACAAAATTTCTATAAAATGGAAAATCCATTTTTGAAACCATCCAATGTCTATTTCAACAGTTGGATGACTATTGATATCCAGTTTTATAATTATGTGTTGAAAATCAGATTTTTACGATAGTTCGATGGTGTAAAATAAATATTTTACTTGATTTTAAAACAATAAACGTTGTTCTAGTCATGTGCCGCTACAGCGATCCTCATTTTATGTCTGACGGTATCCTGACTGTCTAATTTGCGCTTGATGCCCATCATCCTACTGACCCAATTACATGCTTCCCCCGTTCTCCCACCACAGCACCGACTCTCGTATCGTCCAATGCCCACAGTCCACCAAGCATGGCTCGCCCTCGTTGGTGCCCACCACCACCGGGTCACTCTTTCCAGTTTGCGTACTCCTCCCAAATTAATCCCTGCCCCGAGTTTACGAACGTACACGCACGCACTTAGAGAACTTTTAGCAGATGAAACAACTACAATGGCGACAGCTGAGAACAGCAGATTGCGATTCTCATCATCCGTCCCCAGCTTGTCAATTGGCAAGGGCATCTGGCAACCAATGCTCCCCAGTAAAGATTAGGCGGTGGCCTTGTCCTAGCACGACGTCGTTATTCCTCCTGCTCCCCGATCCGATGATTCGATCGCTGTAGAATCCCTGTTCGCTCAACCACCCGCCCGCCCGTCGTCGGTCGCCGTCCTGTCACGCTCCATCGCGGCGCGCGGCGCGCGGCGCGCGAGGACGCAGTTCCGTCGCGTCGAGGAACAGGGAAGGCCGGCAGCGGCGACGCCTGGTCGGCCCGATCGATCGAGCAGGCGCAGCGTCGCCACTCGCCAGCGAGATCTGGAATCGGCCGCCGGCGACAAGTCCGTGTGCTCGCGCCCGGCGCTGACCCGTCCCCTCGCGCCGGACGCTGCGGCGGGTACGCTGTCCCGAGAATAGACGGAACCCAACCTCCACAGGTTTCGTCCCATCGGAGTTGGTGCTGCCACGCACCTCCGGTCATTTCCGGCAGATGATGTGAAGGCATCGACTCGACTCGACTCGTTTCGACTGCCAGCCTACTGGCCTGGTGTCAAACTGGCATGAGCCATGAGCCATGAGCCATGTGGGCATGTGGCGCAACAGTGGCGTCCGGACGGGGGGCGACACGTACGTCCGGCGCGGCTGCTCCGTTCTCATGCCTCGCCACTAGCAGGCAAGGTCAACACTCGCTGCGCCGGGGCAAATAAAATGAACAGGTGACGTCACATAACAACAAGACCAGTAGTAAAAGAAAAACGAAGCAGTCTATTTCTACGGGGAAGTCCATTTTTGTTCCGCACGTGTCACGAGGCAGAGATGCACGGAGCGTTCGTACTACGCGGTGTACGTACCCCGTGTCTGCACGTTAGCCGGTCTCTGGTTTCTCGTGATATCACAGTGTCTCCGACAGCCCAGCAGCGGTCAGCGTCGTCGTGTACCACCGGCCAGTCCATGGAAGGTCAAGCGAGGAGCATGGGCGGACGGACGCCAATGGCGGCCGGCGTACGAGCTGCGGCATGCCATGGACTGGAGCAGCAGATTTTCCACGAGAAAGTGGCCTCGCATCGTGCACGGTGAGGACGGCTCGATCCCGTTGGAGGGAATTTTTTTTTTAAGAAACCGGTGGTATTATTTTATTGATATAGAAGTTTACAAGCAACTCTTACAAAGACAACCCTGATGATAACAAAAATACATCCAAATCCCTGTAAGACTTTCCCGGTCATCTTCGATGCTGGCCACCGGAGCCGCCGCTCGACGCACCATCCTCGGAAAAGAGGAACGTCGTAGCTGCTGCTTGAAGCTGATTCCCAGCTTGATGAAGGAACTTCCGATGAAGCGACACACAATCTTCGCGCTTGTTGGCGCTAAAATCGGCAAGATAGGAATCGGCCGATGGTCTTCAGCGTCGGACACACGACCCGGAAGAATCTGTTTAGCTCCTGTTCGGGTTATCGCCTTGGTACGGTTCGCGCGGCATGCCAGTCAATCTGACCTGTTGATTGACAAAGAAATAAGAGTATTAAATTCCAGGCGCTCCGATCGGCTGGAGTTCCGATCTGTCCTGAAGAGCGCGTCGGCGAATCGGCCGATTTGCTGTAAAGATGATCGGCTATGGATCAGCCGATAATCGCGTAATAATTGTAAAGAAGACTGCTGGAGCGATCTAAACAATTATTACGGATGCAACACTTGAAACAGATCTAATCGGCTGTAAGATGATAAATCGAAGAAGAACGATAACGAAGCCGATTACTCTGATCTCAAGCTGGATAACTGGTGATAATACTAGAACAACAGGTAAAACTTGCAATTCTAGTAAATATCGATAGCTGGTGAATAAATCCAAACGAAACCACAGCGATGCGCCCGTAGTTAAAGCTCGGATATTACTCGATAAGCGGAACCTACAAATTGGCTGGAGATCAAGTTGATGCAGCCCTGCCAATCCGTACGAACTCGTGAAAGAAGAAAAGTATTGGCGAAGTCGCCGACTTTAAAGTAAATTGCTGGAAAAAGTAGAAGTATTGTTGTTGATTGATGTGTTGATTCCTTGCCAAGCCCTGACAACTCCTATTTATACCCTAAAAACTAGGACTCCTGGTCGATCACGACTTGTTACAACCTTATTTAGAAACAGGAAAACTGCTATATCTATAACATCTTTTAAAAAGGAAACGGACTCCCGCAGAATCTTCCGCCGCCGTCTTCTAATCCAATCAGGATTTTTTCAATTGCTTCCTGACCGACTTAGCATAGCACTGTTGGCGCAAGCTGCATCACCAATCGGCCGATTTCCAAATGTTACCTCAATCGGCCGATTCCTCACTGTAACCCTCAAATCTGCCGCATGGGCCAATCTTCTCCTCCTAACGCCGATTCAACACGTGTCAAAATCTAGCGTCAACACATGCCCCCCAGTTTTCGAGTAAAACATAACTTTTTCTTCGAAACTCTTTCTTTAATCCTTTTCTCCGAAACGGGCGCAGTAAAAAATCTCCTTCCGTTCCGCGGTCTTCCACACAATGATTGCAATTTTCTCGGACCGAGCGCGCGAAACGATCGCTCCCCTGGAATTCGTGTAGACGGCGCGGCAAGAATACTGTCTTTACACTTGCCTTCCCGGTTTTTCCTTAAGTATTGGCGTTCTCCGCCTACTCTTCCCCACAAATCTAGCATTTTCTTCCAGCGAACCACTGTTCGTCTTCCTCCGAGCTCTCTCGATCTCCAAACGCCCCCCTCCGGCAATCTCATTCGCGACCTGCTCCAACCTTCCAATGGCGTCACCATCGGCGACCGCTCCATCCACGGAAGCTCTATCGGCGATCCCTTCAGCGGCGGCGGCCCAATCGGCGGCTCCACTGGCAGCCCCATCGGCAACGATGATCTTCATCCCAGAGGTAAATACTTGAAATTTTCCCCTTTTCCTTTTCTACTACTCTAGTACTTTCCGGATCCCTTTTCAGTTTCTTCCCCTTTTCTCCCTTTTTTAGGCACTTAGGCATCAGATCACCATCCCTCTTTCAGAATCCCCTGATCTTATCTGCTTAGGCCCCATGGGGAACCCCGATCCAACAGACCTGATCAATCTAGAGACTCACAGAATCCCGTTCAAGCAGTCACCCATGGACCTAGATCAGTGGGTAGGTACCTTTAGATCCTGGCCAAATCAGACCCCCGGCTGGAGAGAATGGTACCAGAGAATAGCCAGGTCTAGGAGGGTTCAGTGGGGTGAACAAAAAATCGGCCAATGCATAGACCTCTCTCTGTCCCAGATGGAGAAAAATGAACCTCTGGTCATAGCAGCTTCTTACTTTTGGTCCGACGCACTCAATGCGTTTCTTTTTGGACATGGACCCATGACCCCAACTTTGGCCGATGTCCTACTGTTGACCGGCCTCGACATCTCCTCCGCCGATATCTCTTTTAACTATCTGATTAAACCATCACATCAGCTAGAGACCAAAGGAATCGGCGGGTGGAAGGGATACATCAGCAAAAATATGAAGACGGGCACAGTTTCAGAGAGAGAGCATACTGCTTTTCTGATGATGTGGTTGGAAAAGCACTTTTTCTGTGGCAGAGCAGTTGGACCCTCTTCAAACACCCAAGCTTTAGCGGAAGCTTTGTCACAAGGATCGGCCATCCCCCTTGGAAAACATCTGCTGGGATCGGCCTATCACCTGATGCATCAAATCGGCACTAAGCTGTCGAAGGGGGAGCCGATTGGGAACCCTGGTGGTCCCTGGTGGTTCATCATCCTTTGGCTCAATTTATATATGAGCAAGGTCTCTCAGCAACGGATAGAGACCAAAACTTTCCCCAATATCGAGTCGGAGGAGAATCCAACCGTCCGACGACGCTACAGATCCTTTGGAGAGGCGACATCGGCCTTCCCTGGCTGTCAGTTTACTGCTACCCGTACAGATGAATATTTCAGATGCCTCTACAATGGCCTTAGTGAAGAGACTGTCAGCTGGTATCCGTATCAGGCAGTGGAGCCGATTTTTGAACTACCCACCAGCTACGACTTCTCCACTCATACTTTTGACAGGGAGCTTATGGATATCTTGATTAAGCCAAGGATTCTGCCAGCCATTTTTTTCTCTGGAAAGGACTTTCCCACATATGAGTTCTACAATCCATCGGCTGCAGCAAGGAAACTGGGTTTTGGTCAACTGCCGATTCGGGTCTATTTCGCCGGTCAAGCAAAATTCAGAGATGGACTGACCACAAGTCTTGAGTACAATCGGCTGTGCGATCTAGTGCCAGATTCTAACACTATTGACCTGAACAATTGGTCAGTGGCCCCTTTTGCCACTCAGCAATTTAAATTATGGTGGGCAGAATGGAAGCAATACCTTTTCTGCAAATCTCCATCAACTTATTGCAATATTCTGGACCCAGAAAATATCGACCCAAATGCAGCGGTATGTCTTTTCTCCCAACCGATTTCAATGCTATCTCTTTCTATACTTTCACCTTGTCATTAACTCACATTTATCTTCTTAGTCTGAAAGCCAGGTCCCTCCGATGCGGAGCCGAAGCGGCAGGCCGATAGATAGTCATCATCCATATACACCATATCCACTCATCGGCTTCCATGCTCCAACCATCAAGGACATTTCCACTCGCCGATTGAAACGGGCACCGAAAAGACCAACCTCGAAGATAACAAGCCGTCGAGTGCGAGCCCGCATCGGATCGGTCGACCAGACAGCGGTAGCATCGACCGAGACTCACATCGGATGGGCCGACCAGACGGCGGTAGCATCGGCCGAGACTCTGATTCCTTTATCCTTGCGAGCTACCGATATAGCCGATCCTCAAGTCACCGCCGAAGTCGGGGCAGCTGCGGCATCACTACTAGTAGAAGCTGTTCAGGTGATCTTGCTTATTTCATATATTCTTTAAGTGCTCCACTAACATTAATTCTCTCTCTCTGCCAGGCTGCACAAGCTATTCCACCGCAGTCTCCGCAGCAATCGGCCACGTCCCAAGTGGAAGCCGAAACTCCAGCAGCTCCTCCCGTCGAGGTAAATGATCTCTTACCTTAATCTCCTGATATTCAGAGGACTTAACCAATCCTGATGTAGGCCGATTTGGGTATGCTGGCTATAACCCCACAACAAACATCGGCTGGAAGATCAACAGAGGCATGGCAAATTTCTCACACCATCTTATTTCAATTTCCCATAGCATACTTACAGGATCTGTTTTCCATGCCTTTTCAGGAAGCTGGTCCGAGCGGAGCACTGATAATTGTTGAATCTTCTTCCTCCGACGAGCCAATTGCACCAGCCCCTGAATCGAGGGAGACGTTTCCACCGGCGTAAGCAAGAGAAATTCGTTTCAAGGAGGTAACAAACTTACCATTAGAATCGGCCGATTCCCCTTTACTGCTTGCCAACCCTTCTCTTTATTTCCCACAGGAGCAAGACACCCCGAACAACGGCATTTTCTCCTTTGCTGTCTCTTTGCCTGATGATGAAGAAATCGCTTCACACCCAATTTCATCGAGCTCTGCCTCCGATGATGTCCACGCCAAGCTTGAAAGCATGCGTATTCTCCTTCAAGACGACATCGGCCGATTGGTAGAAGACGCTTCGCCGATTCGACGACTTTTCAACGATATCAAGGGTCGAATCCCGGAAGAAACAACAGAAAACTTGGAGCATGCTGCTTATATAGAACATATGCAGATTCCGGTTTCCAGGGCGCTGCGCCATATGGCCGATCGTGCCCAGCTGGCAAAAACCCGGGAAGATGCCGATTCATACAAGCACCGGGCTCAAGAGGTACATCAAAAGATCAACTTCCTCGAAAGCTGTCGCTCGGACATCGTCGGCACGATAGATTGGCTCAAACAGAGAAGAGCAGAGCTGGCCAAAGAGATGGAGCAGATAACCAAAGAGATAGCCGCTTAAGAAAAGAAGCTCCAAGAACTCTCATCCATCATCAGTGAGCTGAAGCAAGAAAGACAGCACTTGGCCCGTGAAACGATAAGGCTTCGTCGCCATATGTCAGAAGTTCCAGGATCGGCCGATGATGACCAGAGAGTACTAGACTCGGCCGATCAAATTAGGCGACAAGCTATTGCGGCCATAGATGCTTTTCTTGGGCTGTAAAGAATACTGTAAACATTTATTGCTCCTTTAATGCTACAGCGCCGATTTGCTCCTTTAATGTTACTGCGCCGACTTGATTTTGAACTGTTTCTTTAGCCAGCTTTGCATTTATGTACGCTTTTACTCTGATAGGACGTGTCTCACCATCCATCTACCTCACTTTCCTTTATAAGTAGACCCTTCACCGTCTCCAGAGGCACATGCATTACTTATCTTCTCTTTTTCTCTTTACCGTCCCAAATCGAACAGCAAGATGTCTTCTTCGTCCTCTTCATCTTCTTCTTCTGTCAACCAGGTATGAACTCTCCTCTGCCTTTCCCCTAAGCACCTCAAACGCTCTGATGTTGGGTAATCTCTTTACCTCTGTTTAGCCAAAACATCTCAGCCCTGGTCTAGAACGAGCGATTGAAATCATGCATTCAGACGAACCACTGTCACAAGCAGACAAAGATCTGATAAGAGCTCATGCTGAGGAACTCAGAGATCATGTTCCCGCTGTTGTTCAGGAATGTTGGGACCTCATAGATGCTCACTGTTTGGTCCGTAAACGACCATCTTCTGAAAAGAGCCCTCCACTCCCTTGTAAAATCAAGACTGAAACTGCCATGGAGAGTTTGGAGGAGGAGAAGACCCGCCTCCTGATAGAACTTTGCACTCAAGCTGAGACTGGAGCCACCATAGAGGATCCGAAGGAGAATAGGATCCGCCTTATGATAGAACTGGGTCGCGTCGAGAGAGAAATCCAGAGCAGGCGTAATCAATAGATGCCTCAGTATTTTTATTCTAAGGGCGACTTGTACCATGTCGGCCATGTACTCTGTCATTTTCATCCAATAGTGAACTAGTCGGAATGAATCCCAATATTTTTTCCTTCAGGCGACGTCATCTCTGCATCAGATATGCAGACGAAAACCGATGGAAAATCGGCCATATTGTCTTGATATATTTTACTGCAAGCTTTGCATCTACCCAAATGCTTGGATAGTACCTCTTCAGATATCGTCCGTTTAAAGCTCTTGGGAATTCCTCCCCTTCAATTGTTTCCAGAATATATGCATTTCCAGGGGCACATCGGCCGATTCTGTACGGCCCTTCCCAAGTGGGTGACCATTTACCGAATTTGGGATCTTTGGATCCTATCGGCAGCACCAACTTCCACACCAAATCTCCCTAAGAGAATTGTTTAACTTTGACCTTTTTGTCATACCATCTGGCCACCCTTTTCTTGTTCTCTTCTATACTAATCAGGGCTCTCGACCGTACACCTGCCGAATCATCAAGTTCGTCCTTCATGAGGAAGGAATAATCATCGGCCGTCAACTAATCTTGAAACAATATACGTCTTGACCCCGTCCTTAACTCTCAAGGCAAGACTGCCTCATGACCATAAACCAGCTGATAAGGAGATCTCTTAGTGGTTCCATGACAAGCCATCCTATAAGCCCATAAAGATTCAGCCAAAGACATATGCCACTTTTTGGGTTGTTCTTCTATCTTCCTCTTGATTAGCTTGATTATCCCTTTATTGGACGATTCTGCTTGGCCATTGGCTTGAGCATAATATGGAGAAGAATTTAATAATTTAATCCCCATATCGGCGGCAAACTCTCCGAATTCTCCAGAAGTAAACATTGTTCCTTGGTCAGTTGTGATGGTTGGAGGAATACCAAATCGATAGATAATATAGCTTTTAACAAGTTCAATCATATCGGCCGATGTCACATTCCTTAAAGGAACTGCCTCCACCCACTTAGTAAAATAATATGTAGCTACCAATATGAACTTATGCCCTTTGCTCGATGGAGGATGAATCTGTCCAATGAGATCTATTCCCCAACCTCTGAACGACCACGACTTAATTATTGGATTCATAGCCGATGCTGGCGCGCGCTGTACGTTGCCAAACCTCTGACAGTCTTGGCATCCTTTGTAATATTTGAAATAATCCTCAAGAATGGTTGGCCAATAATACCCATTGTTCCGGATCATCCATTTCATTTTGTGAGCCGATTGATGGGCTCCACACACGCCTTCATGGATTTCTCCCATCATAACCTTTGCCTCTTCTGTTCCCAGGCACTTGAGAAGAACTCCATCAATCGTCCGGTAAAATAAATCATCCTCAAGCAACACATATTTTGTAGCTTGAAAACGTATTCGCCGATCCACTTTTCGGGATGGATCTTTTAAGTAATCGGCGATTTCCTTTCGCCAGTCATCTGCCGCGAGCTCTAGTATCATCGCTCCCTGAATAGGCCGATACCCGGAGGCATGTTGGGCCAGCTTGTTGGTCTCTTCATTATAATTTCTGGGGATATGCTCAATTATTGCAGACTTGAACTCTTTTAAAAGCTGAAGGCAATCTTCATAATAAATCCTCAAGATATCATCCTTGCACTCAAATCGTCGTGTTAATTGATCCACAATGAGCATGGAATCTCCAAAAATTTCGACTGCATTCGCTTTGACTTCCCTTAATAATTGGATGCCCTTCAGGACGGCTCGATATTCCGCCTGATTATTAGTTGCGGAAGCTTCTATCGGCAGAGAGAACTCATAACTTGCCCCCCGAGGCGACACAAGAACAATGCCGATTCCTGATCCGACCCCATATGAAGAACCATCAAAATACAAAGTCCATGGAACCGGTTCAACGGCGGCAATTTGTGGTCCACAATGCTGAGCTACGAAATCGGCCATTACCTGACCTTTGACAGCTTTGGCCGATTCGTACCTTAAGTTGAATTCTGACAGAGCCAGGATCCATTTTTCAATCCGTCCTTTCAAAATCGGCAATGATAGCATATACTTCACCACATCATCCTTGCATATAACTATGCATTCTGCCGATAACAAATAGTGCCTGAGCTTGGTACACGAGAAGTATAAACACAAACACAGCCGCTCCACCGGGGAATATCTTATTTCAGCGTCTAGGAGTCTTCTGCTGACGTAATATACCACTCGTTCTTTCCCTTCAAACTCCTGTACCAACGCCGATCCAATAGCCTGTTCATCAGCCGATAAATATAATTTGAATGGCTTACCAGGCTGTGGTGGGACCAACACCGGAGGTGAAACTAGATATTGCTTAATATCTTCCAATGCTTTGCGTTGTTCTTCTCCCCATTTAATTTCTTGATCGGGCTTTAATTTCAACAGAGGAGTAAAAGCCCGAATACGCCCTGACAGGTTGGATATGAACCTTCTGATAAAATTGACCTTGCCGATGAGGGACTGTAGCTCAGTTTTATTTTATGGGGCCACAACTTTGTTGATGGCGTCTATAGTCTTCCGGTTGACTTCTATCCCGCGCTCATGAACCATGAATTCTAAGAATTGCCCAGCCGATACACCAAATGCACACTTGTTTGTGTTCATCTTCAACCCATGCTTCCTTGTGCACTCCAGTACTTCTTGTAAATCGGCCACATGTTCTTGGTGACCTTTTGACTTGACCACGACGTCATCTATATAAATTTTCACCGATGTACCAATAAGCTTGTGGAAGATATAGTTCATGGCCCGCTGATACGTAGCACCGACGTTCTTCAACCCAAAAGTCATCACAGCCCATTCGAATAAACCAAGATGACCTGGACACCTGAAAGCCGTTTTCGAGATATCTTCTTCGGCCATTAATATCTGATTGTACCCTGCATTCCCATCCATAAAACTTATGACTTTGTGTCCTGCGGCAGCATCTATCAAGATATCGGTCGTTGGCATCGGATATCCATCCATTGGCGTGGCCTGATTTAAGTTCCTGAAATCGATGCACACGCGCAACTTTCCATTCTTTTTATACACGGGCACAATATTAGAAATCCATTCGGCGTAGCGGCACTGCCGAATAAATCCTGCTTCAATTAACTTTGTAATCTCGGCCTTTATATCAGGTAGAATCTTGGGGTTACACCGTCGTGCAGGTTGCTGATATGGCCGATATCCTAATTTTATAGGTAACCGGTGTTCAACAATGGACCGGTCTAGACCTGGCATCTCATGATATCCCCAAAAAAAGCAATCCTTGAATTCCTTTAATAAGCTTATCAGTTTACACTTATACTCAGGATTCAAGTTAGCACTAATATACGTCGGCCTTGATTTGCTATTACCACCCAAATCTACCATCTCCAATGAATCGGCCGACGTAAATCCATGCCCAAGCTTCCCGTCTTCTCGGACGAGCTGATCCATCTATTCCGAATCTTCAGAGCCGACTGCTTGGATTGGCTGTAGACCGAAATCAGACACCTTCAGGAAGTCACTGTCCCAAGTCTTGCCAGATATACACCTGACGTGTTCGCAGCTCCATTGTTGTGTACGGGCCGTTGCGACGCTGTAGGCGGAATCGGCGGTGACTATCTTCGTACTGTCGCCGACCCATTCCACGAGGCATTGATGCATTGTAGATGGGACACAGCAGTTTGCATGTATCCAGTCGCGATCGAGCAACATGTTGTAGGATCCCTTACCATTAATAACGAAAAAGGTGGTAGGAAGGGTCTTACTGCCGATGGTGAGGTCGACGCAGAGTGCTCCACGGGCGGGAGACACGTTGCCTTCGATGTCCTTTAGCATCATGTCCGTCTTGGTGAGATCTTCCTCGCTCTTGCCTAGCTTGCGGAACATGGCATACGACATGATGTTAACTGCGGCGCCTCCATCTACTAGTAGTCTGGTGACGGGTCGCCCGTCAACGTAGCCTTTGAGAAACAGCGCATTGAGATGTTGCCGTTTTCCTTCTTCTGGTTTCTTGAAAGTAGCCGTCATCGGCTCTAACACCAGTTGTGCCATTTGTTTTTCCATTCTTATCGCTTTGTCTCGATCGTCAGGCGCCATGAATTCCATCGGCAATGTGAACACCATGTTGATGTCGGCTGCCAATTCTTGATCGTCTGCTCCTTGGCTGTTGTTTTTCTTTGGGCGCCAAACCCGAGACTTAACGTTTCTTTTCTCCGACACCTGTCTCTGCTCTTCTTCTTGTTGTTCCCACTGGTGCAAGCGTTGGATCCTCCGTTTCAGAGATCTGGAGAGGCCATCGGGACACCACCTAGGGTTTACTGGCTTAGCTGATGATCTGGCGTGTTCCCAATCTGGTTCCCTTCCTAGGGGGTTTTCATCTGACACCCTATCATCAGCCATCTCTTCCAGCCGATCGTGCACGCTGATTCTGCCCCCCAGTGCATCCTGTTGGTTGATCCTGCCTTTTGACTCGTGGTACTGGTCAACTCTGCCCCCCAGCCGATCATGCACTGAAATGCGCTGTCCCACTTGTTCGCGCCGATTTCTGCTGATCGGCTCTGATCCTCTGTCCCTAGAGCATGACCTCGGGCGATCGTTGCAACTCAATCCGTTACACTCAGGACAATTATCGGCTGACGGCAATCTAATGTCGTTCTCCCAGCAATGGATGAAGAACGGACATTGCCAGTGGTCTTCATGCCGGCGTATCATCTCGTCGTAGTATCTTGATTGCTCCTGCTGCTGCCGATATTTGCTGAGCAAGAACTGGGAGGTGACGGATTTGCGTAGTCGTTCTAACCCCCGCCTGTTCCTTTTGATCTCGTCTGCTGTAATCTGCCTCCTGGGATCGACGGCGCCGCCCCTTCTTGCCGATTCTGACATTAGCACCTTGGTTTGACGTGAATTTCCTCTGGTGTCAACCATGTTAGCCGGGAAGGGATGCCGATCTATCTTCATCGGTTTTGCCGATTTAGCCGGGACTTCAAATTTGAGCCTCCCCTGCTCGATGGCCGATTATATCTGCTGTCGAAAGACTTTGCATTCATTTGTATCGTGAGATGTGGCGTTGTGCCACCTGTAGTACTTCATCTTTTTAAGCTGATCGGCCGTAGGGATGGTATGATACTGAGAAAGTTTAATCTACCCTTCCTGGAGTAATAAGTCAAAAATTTTATCGGCTTTTGATGTGTCAAAGCTGAATGTCTCTGGCTCTTTCTTTCCGAAAAGGCATGATATTGGTTTTTTGCCCTTTACCCACTCTGCCAGGCCGATTTCCTCCTCCCCATCAGATTCAGATCCTTCTAAGTATGCTACCTTCTTCTGGAAATTCCTCCGCTGCTCAAACGGATGGACTTCCTGTCCTGCCAATCGGTGCACGATCTAGCTTAGGCTTTCAAACTCCTGTGAAGCATACCTCTCCTTGATTTGTGGTAGGAGGCCTTGGAAAGCGATATCGGCCAACTGTGCATCGGTCAGAGCCAGGCTATAGCATTTATTCCTGACCTCTCTGAACCTCTATATATATCCAGTCACTGGTTCATCGCCCCTCTGCCTGAGGCTGGTCAAATCTGAGAGCTTCATCTCATGTACTCCTGCGTAGAAGTACTTGTGGAACTGCTTTTCCAGATCGGTCCACGTAACAATAGAATTTGGTGGCAAAGTGGTGAACCACTGGAAGGCCGATCTGGACAGAGACGATGAAAATAGACGCACCCTCAGAGCATCTTGCGTGGCAGCCTCCCCGCACTGGATGATGAATCGGTTGATGTGCTCTACGGTGGATGTATCGTCCGTCCCCAAAAATTTGGTGAAATCTGGGACTTTGTAGCGGTGCGGGAACGGCAGCAAGTCATAGGCCGATGGGTATGGCGTCTTGTAGGTGTAAGTCTACACTTTTGGCTTCAATCCAAACTGGTCCTAAATTACTTCTGCTATTCTTGCCGTCCAGTCCACCTGCTGCCGATGAACGACTGTTCGCGGCGCCGGCACATGTTGAAGGGCTGGTACGGCTGGGTGATGAATTGAAGCATGCGGCGAATTTTGCTGAGCAGCTGATAGTTGATGGCGAAGTGAATCCGCCGCTCCATCGTATGTCATCATTGGCGCCGTGCCTCTGAATGCTCCTACAGCGCTTGCCCCCCTGCCGATTTCTGATGAGATCGGCTGATACTGAGGGACCGTCGGCCGGACGGCCGATTGGTGAGACGCCTGGATTGGATAGCTTCCATGCCCGGTTGATGGATCGGGGAAAGCCGTTGTCGCCGATACCCCCCAGGGTACTGAGCTTGTGGGCAGCGATTGCACGGAAGCGATCTGGACGGGTTGAAACGGTGTCTGTGATGGGGAACATGGTGCACCGTTGTACCTTGGAGACGCTGGAGGCAACGGAGTGTTGTACCCCTCGCGTTGCGTCAATATCGGCTGAGGAGCCGATTGGGACGTGCATTGTAAGCTTTTGGCTGGCAGCGTGATCGGCGGGGCATACGCTGACCCCTGATAGCCTTGAACTGCTCCGCTGGCTAGGGAGCTGATGACGGCATTATACACCGTGTTGGTCATTACTGAGAACTGGTCGATGAACGCCTGGTAGACGGACTGTTGGATCATATCGGACATCTTGCCCGAGTCCTCAGCAATGGTGATGTGGCGGGGAACTGGAATAGGAGCCTTCTTGACAGCCTCCCCGTTTCTGGTTCGACTGAACGACTGAAGGTATATCTTCTTGTAATCTTCTAAATGTTTAGCTAATTCTTCCCTCTGGTCATCCTTGAGATCCGCTTCTGTGACCTCGATGATGTTGCTGTCGGAAATTTCTACGTTCTACGACATATCAGATCTTGAAGTGTGTCCCACCGGGAGTGCCAAAAGTGTGTTGGCGCTAAAATCGGCAAGACAGGAATCGGCCGATGGTCTTCAGCGTCGAACACACGACCCGGGAGAATCTGCTTAGCTCCTGTTCGGGTTATCGTCCTGGTACGGTTCGCGCGGCGTGCCAGTCAATCTGACCTGTTGATTGACAAGGAAATAAGAGTATTAAATTCCAGACGCTCCGATCGGCTGGAGTTCCGATCTGTCCTGAAGAGCGCGTCGGCGAATCAGCCCATTTGCTGTAAAGATGATCGGCTATGGATCAGCCGATAATCGCGTAATAATTGTAAAGAAGACTGCTGGAGCGATCTAAACAATTATTACGGATGCAACACTTGAAACAGATCTAATCGGCTGTAAGATGATAAATCGAAGAAGAACGATAACGAAGCCGATTACTCTGATCTCAAGCTGGATAACTGGTGATAATACTAGAACAACAGGTAAAACTTGCAATTCTAGTAAATATCGATAGCTGGTGAATAAATCCAAATGAAACCACAGCGATGCGCCCGTAGTTAAAGCTCGGATATTACTCGATAAGCGGAACCTACCAATTGGCTGGAGATCAAGTTGATGCAGCCCTGTCAATCCGTACGAACTCGTGAAAGAAGAAAAGTATTGGCGAAGTCGCCGACTTTAAAGTAAATTGCTGGAAAAAGTAGAAGTATTGTTGTTGATTGATGTGTTGATTCCTTGACAAGCCCTGACGACTCCTATTTATACCCTAAAAACTAGGACTCCTGGTCGATCACGACTTGTTACAACCTTATTTAAAAATAGGAAAACTACTATATCTATAACATTTTTTAAAAAGGAAACGGACTCCCGCAGAATCTTCTGTCGTCGTCTCCTAATCCAATCAGGACTTTTTCAATTGCTTCCTGACCGACTTAGCATAGCACTGTTGACCAACTTTTGACCTGGGACCCTCCGAAGTAGTCCCATCCTGTTGGCGCAAGCTGCATCACTAATCGGTCGATTTCCAACTGTTATCTCAATCGGCCGATTCCTCACTGTAACCCTCAGATCTGCCGCATGGGCCAATCTTCTCCTCCTGACGCCGATTCAACACGTGTCAAAATCTGGCGTCAACAGCGCTCTAACAGTCGGCTCACCGAAGAACCCGATGCACACTTGGATAGATGAACGCCCGAGCAATCCGTCGCCAAGAGAAATGAAATCTGGCACCTCAAGACCTGCGGGCGACCTCCAAGCAAACCACGATGAACCGACCCCAAACCAAAGACTCCAACCCGATTTCTCAGGGGAGGAGGAAACATACCTCACAGGCCCATCCCAAGACCACTTGACGCCGCCGCTGCAGTCGCCAGAGAAGCACTAGAGGGACAAAAGCACCGGTTCCTGAATCCTAGGCCACCGGGACGAGCTTTCCTTCACACCGCCGCGGACGGAGCGAGGAGCCCTAACCCTAGACTAGCTACAGCAGAAAAGGGTATGTACACCGGCCATCGATGTCACGGCTCCTCTCCACCTCCGGCACCGGAACGGTCGCCGGACGCGAAGAAGAGCCGGCGAGATCGACGCCGGGACCGGAGTCGCCTCTTCACCGCCCTCTTCAAGCTTGATAGTTGGAGGGAAATTTCCGTCAGGTACCAAGCGCAAGCGGGCTGTCCGTATGGTGGCCCGTAACGAGACCCGAGAATGTCCGCTCGCTACTTGCTGGCTCGTCGGCTCTAGCCAAACCTTTTTTTTTTTTTGGAAAACTAGCAGGAGCACCTCGACAGGCCAAATTTCCAGTGCTCACTTCAAGCTTGATCTCTTGTAGCACCTCCGCCGGCGTCTTCTGTTGCTGCTCGAACACTCTTCTATTCCTTTCCTTCCATATATTCCATGTACAGCACATCATCATCGCAGCTTTGGTCTTCCTTGTCTTCTTTGGTAGTTGCGCAAGCTCCTTTTGCCACCAATCAACAATCTCCAAATCATTTTCTGGAGGCCGAACCAGCTCTAGCCAAACTCCAAGGTCGCCTAATTATTGAGCGCCGTTCATGTCGATCCGGGTTCTCGTACACCCTGAATTCCTAGCCGTCCCATGCGATTGCTATAGCCAGCACCAGCTAGCACCAGGACACTGTACCCTACTCTATATTCCTATCATGCCAAGATTTTTTTTTTACCTCAGAATTAGCTTGCACCAAAGGCGCGCGACAGCACTTGCCGCCCCTGCCGGAGAAACGAAACGAACGCAAAAGCCGGATGGAAAGGGAGCGGGGCGCCCGACGGGCCTGGCCTGGTGGAGATCATCATCGTAGATAAGGGCCCAGGAACACTTGTGGCCGTGCAAGAAGGAAGAGGGATTTTCCAAGCACCAGACAGGCCCAAGTTACCGGGCATGCATTTCCCGGCCTGTTCTTATTTGCAGCTGCAGGCCCATCTAGGAGAGGAGCGGCCCAAAATCCAAGCAGGAGCTACGAGTTTCAATTTGCCAACTTTGCCTGTCCTGTAAAAAAAAAAAGTTTCACCGGTCATACATACCACTTGCCAACTTCAACTTGCCGCCGCACGACGACGGAGACGAACGCGAGCTGCGGCTCGCATCGCCGGCAGCGCCGAGGAACACTGAACGGGCGTGCCGATGGATGCCGCCTCAGCCGGCCGACGGACCGACCGGCCGTGCTTTCTCGTAACGCCGGACGCACCCGTTTCGTTCGTAGTGAGTGGCAGGAGGATGGATGACCCTCAAGTTGAAGCGGTTGCATTGCGGGCAAGGCATCATCCTGCTTTGGGCGGTCGTCAACGTCACCAGGGTGTGTCCTCTAGCCGCAGGCGAAATCCATCCAGCTGAACGGCAAGTCGGCAACAGCCGTAGCTAGCTCTAGCTGTACTCCATCCGCCTCCCGCCTCCGCCTGGCGGCGAATCATCTTTTTGAAGCAGCTGCAACGGACACGGCCGCACGAGCTAATCGAGCTGCAACGCCTCTCCCATGCGGGCGAGTGGCGACTTCTGACTTCTCTCATACGACTTTTGGTCGCAGTTAGTTATATTGGCAGCCGTGGCACGAGTACGCATGCGGTTTTACCTCGCCGGCCACATGCCTGCATGGGCGTCGCACGGGATGTTCTCGGCTGGTGACTGCAGCTTACGCCCGGTCTCACTCAGCGAGCTACGCGAGGATTTCACCGCACCAATAGCAGCTTTACTTGCTCCCGCATGCAACTCTTTTTACTATCTTTTACGGAGTAAGTACTACCGCTGCATTGTGCTTTATTTGTGGCCTTGTGGGGGCTGGAGACACGCACCTGAGCGGCTGAGCGAGATTCAATCACGCCGTCGACAGTCGTTTCGCAGCGTTTACTCCCATGTCACCTGGATGGCTGGATGCCGTCCCCGCGGCCTGGCACTGGCACCAGAAAAATGCGCGACGCAATCAACCATGTGTCGCTCGTCGCAGGCCGCGCTCGCGGCGCCCTGGCGCTTTAGGGGGACGGACCTCTAACGTGGTGCGTGCGACGCCGACGCGGTTGCGAGGTTGGTGGCACGTCGCCGGGCCGGCCGCGCGGGAACGCTCCGAGGTGCCTCGGCTCCGGGCCCAGCCCTAGTTGGCTGGGCTGGTGGGGTGGGGTGGAGGGCATGCCGTTGGCCTTTCGCGATCGGCCATTTCGGACCGGACCCGGGCGGCCGTTTGTTTCCAGGCCTCTGCTCCTCGAAGCTGTTGTCGTGATCTCGTCTCTCCTTGCTGCGTCCCTGTCCACGCGCTGAACCACATGCCGCAGTTCGGAAAAGGACGTGCGTTGCGTGCGTGCCTTCTAGATGGCCACTAGCTCGCTGCAAAACCGCGAAGCTACGAAATGTGGATCGGTTGGCCCGGCCGTGCTGATCCGGCAACACGTACGGGCGATTTCGATTTGGCACGGTATCATTGCTCGCTCCGCCTCCGGCCTACGGCTCGTCGTACGTACGGGGCTGATGCACATGGCTTGGGATTTGGGTGCTCAAACGTTGAAACAAAATGGTCTCCCCTCCACGACGTGCCCCACGCGGCCAGCCAGCCCCGTCCTAACCTTCAGGATCCGGGGCGCGTCAAAATCCGGCGCGAGGGGAGCCGGCGCGCGCGGCGTGGGCCTTGCCGCCTAGGCTTTGCTCGGTCCCAGTCCTCCCATTCCATCCGGTGGGCGGGGTCGCGACCAGCTGGACCAAGCGAAACCAGCGGCGGAGCTTATCGCTCCAGCTCGGACTGGCAGCGGCCAGCGGCCTTCAATGGCGAGCGGGCCGACGCTGACACCACCCCGGCCGGTGACAAAAACACGGGGGCCCAGCGCGCGCGGCGCGCCAATTTGCTCGCCCTGGATAGGTCGGTCAGGTCCCTGTCTGCCCTGCCGCCGCGGCTGGGCACCTGCAGAATTTTAGCGGCTCCACTGCGGCGCTGCGCCTCCGATCCGCCCCCTCCCATAGTCCCATTTTACTGGGTGCCGCGGCGGCGGCGGCGCTCTCGTCGTGCCGTCTCGCTCGCTGCCGCGCCGGTGCTCCGCAGCTCGCGTCCCCACCGCCGGAATGTCTGCCTCCAGCACTGCACTTCGTGCTGTTGGCTGTTGCGTGTGGCAACCGCAACTACTTGCATATGACGAGAAGATTTCTGTTTTAGCAGGGTACTGCACAGGTGCACACATGCATGTCCAGCCACTCCCCTCCAATCTTTTCTACGGTTCTACCTAAAAGGCGTATCCATGACACCCTGGCGATTGATACGGCCGTGGCTACAACAAGCGTCGTCGTGCGAGCTTTCATGCACCGACGTCCGACGAGCCCCCAGTTATGCTCCCGGCCATACATCTGTCCTCTCACTCTCGCGCAGGCATCAGAAGCTGTTTCTTGGTAGGAGCAGCTGTTTTTTTTAAAAAAAAAAATGGAGCCGCTGGTTTAGTGTAAGCTTTCTTTCACGCCTGAATTCCGTACGGCGAAACGGAAGAGAACGAGCCATAGGCAAACATTCAATTAGCAGGTGGAGAATATTTTTGAGTTAGTTACATATTTTCTGTGGGTTTGGGTTGTGTGGGTTATTAGGAATCTCAATGGATGGTCATTACGTGCTGCTCAAGGGTTAAAAGATCGAGAGATTGTTCTCCCTCTATTTTTTTATGTGGATGTCATGCCACAAGCCAACTAACCTTTATATGGTGCTGTCTAATTGATGACAGTGTGCAATGTAAGTACTGATCCAAGGAAAAAAGGATCCTAGCACAGAAACAAGTGTTTATGGCATCTTAAAGATGAAGGAATGCATGCATGCGCAGAGTCATGATTAGATGCCTAATTGACTCTACTTATAAAACTCGATGATAGATTAGGTGCGGCATCATATCATTGATCATGCAATCTTTTTTCCCTGTGTCTTTGCCTTTTCTTTCAGTCTGTTCTCCCCCCCCACAAACATTGATGACGTATTTCAATATTATACCACGAAGATAGCACAATCATTAGAATGATGAATAAAACGTACGCCCTATACACCGTTAAATAGAAACAGGAATAGATGTGTGATTACTGGACTAAAATAAGTCAACACCTGCCCTACTTTAAGGATTAGGCATAGCAAAACTGATACGAGTAGAAGAGAGAATGATAGGGGCAAAAGAAGACAATCTAATTGATAGATAAACATCAATATATATCTAAACAACTCTGCCGACGATTCATCTCTGTCCGTGTGGACATACCCAACTTAGTACTAAACGATGGCAGTATAATTTCGTATCACCAGCAAGTGTTTGAACATACTGGTAATTGTTCACGAAAAAAATTATACTGCCGAAGTTCCCTTTTTACAATCCTTCTGAACAAAGCACAATATTAGCCTAACATCTTCTTGCATACTATCCTTCTATTTTTGTTTATACATTTGTCTATTTATCTAAAGAAAAAGTAGGCGAATAAAAGCTGTGAACTTTTGTAAACAGTACGTGTGCACTATGCATGGAGGAAATCGGCGTGGAGGAACCACCCAAGCATCATGAATATACCGTCTTCGGTTTTGAAAAGTATCTGTTAATCACTTGTCACTGCTAGGACTAGTATTTGTTAACGGCTCATCTCCACCGACGTCATGGAAAACTCTTTTCTTCAGCTTTAAACCACTTTCCTAAATCATGATACCGTAACAACTCCCCACCGACCATCCCATATATATGCCACCGAATGACCGTGGGTCCACATCTAGTCAGCCCAAATACCCGCTGTTTAACTAGTACGAATTAGGTGTCGCCTTGCAAAGTTGGTCGGAATTCAAGTACCGGTGCCTGCGGCTATCAGTTCATGCGCAGCCTGTTTAAATTGACCACGAATATCCAGGACCGCCAATGCAAGTCAAAAAAAAGGCCCGCACAGTTCAGGTGGATGCAAAGTATCGAGCCGTGCCCGTCTCGCCGCGGCGCGGCTACGTGCGCCGGCCCGTCTGGCCACCAGCCCCGCACCAACCGAAGACGCCGTCGCGTGGGCCGGACGCGCCGGCCGGGGCAGCCGGCGGAAAGCCGCGCCACCACTAGGAGATGAACTAGGAAGAAGGTTAGCAGGCGAAGGAAAGCGGTCAGCCTCCCCAGACAGCTTAACGAAAAGAACGCGCAGGTGAAGCCGGCTGCGGAAAGCGGCCACGTTGCCCGCACCCGCGCGCGACCACCGCGTCGGCGGCAGGGTCTGCGAGTTTCGGCTTTAGTTGGAGATGGCCGAACTGCGGCCGCCGGGGTTAACAGAGTAGAAGGTCAAAAGGTGGCCGGGCCTCGGTTAGGCCGGCCGGCGGCGCGGGTCGTGGCCTGTGGCCCTTCCAAATGGCGTCGTGCGGCTTGGAATTTGATCGGGTCAAATGATGATTGCTTGTTCCACATGGCACCGCCGCTCGTAATTAGGAGCCCTGCTCGTTGATTTTCTTTTTGTGCATTGGTCTCGCCGTCCGACATGTTTGGATCCTTCGAAGGCTGCGGCTCTGTATCCCTCTCCGTCTGGACTCTGCAGGGAGAAACAAACAAAAAGAAGGAAATATTGCTATGCAGACTGCAGCATTCTGACCGCGTCAGCTGGACAATTATGCGAGTGGAATGTGGGAAGAATTCAGCTGCAGAGTTTTCAGAACCCTGATTGGATTGGATTGGATTGTAGTATTGGGTAAAATGCTCACGGAGAAAAAGCTCCGGACCTCCGGTATTGTTGGAAGGGTCCAAGTGGCGCACTGTTCAATGTGGAAGCACGCTGTCAGAATTGGCGACGAGGTCACATCACATCGATCGCCCAGTCGCCTTCTCTGACGGGCAGGAATTCACAGCTGAGGCCTGCGAAAATTCACCACCCTATCCTTGGTTCTTTGCTCTCCGTCGAGTCTGCTCGCTTCTTGCTAAAACGCTAGCAGAAACAACTTTTACACTAGTAGGTTTTTTCTCTCTCCCACGTGAACCTGCCATGAACCAGAACATTAGAAAGTTACAGCAACCCAAGGAATCCGCGGAGCAGCAGATGGTTTCGAAGAAATCGCACGATTGTTTTCTTGAAAAGTTTCAGTAAGCGTGAGACGGATTAGTTTAAGAACCGAACCATCCTTGGATTCTCGCGAACCCATGCTGGCCGTGGTGGTCCACTCCTCTGAAAAAAACACAGACAAGGGAAGGGAGCCGGATCTCATTCTCGTGCGCTCTCATCCCTTGCTGTCGGCCGTCAACGCACTGTTTGTATGCTTCTCTTCTAGTACTAGTTTTCCACCCCTCGCGCCGCCGCCAAGCGATCCGATCGAGCCGGAGCTGAGTCACCAATTCAGCATTGACCCATCCCGGCACATTCCTCACCCCATCCCTCCGCCCCTTCTCCATCCGACGGCCGCCGGCTCACCCGCCCCTTCCAAAACATCTTCCCTCCCAGGGCCACTCCATATTAGTAAACCCGAGCCGGGCGCCACCATTAAACTAAGCACATGAAGCGCAACCATCACAGAAGATAAGCAAGCGAGTCCCATGCGCGATTCCCTCCAGCTTTCAACCAACTGCGCACGCCTACCGCCTCGTCATTTATAAGCCTTCCTCTCTTCTCCTCTCGCTCCGTCATCGTACACCATTTCCACTAAACCGGCCGTTCCTCTAGGTGTTAGTTATCAGGCAGTTCCAATTCCCAATCGCCATGGCTAATCCAAGAACGGTGCTGACCTCCGCCCCATCGCCGCCAGGATGCTGCTCCTCCTCCTCGTCAGCGGCGGCGGCGACGTTCGTGCCGCCGTCGCCGTCCGACGGGGAGCTGCTCCGGTCGCTGCACCGCCTCGCGCGGGACCTGTCCGCCGCCGCCGCCGCCACCGAGACGCCGGTGCCGTTCCTGCGCGCCGCGCTCGCGTCCATCACGAGGCGGTCCAAGCTCCTGGCGGCCGCGCTCGACGACCTGGTCGCGTGCGCCGCGGCGGGCGACCTGCCGCGGTCCGCGCCGCTGTGCCTCCGCGAGGTGCTCCTCGTGCTGCAGCGCTTCAAGGCCCTGGCCGCCGACTGCGCCGCGCGGAGCCGGATGCGGCTGCTGCTGCAGTTGGACGAGATCGAGGAGGAGGTGCGGGAACTGCACCAGGACCTGGCCACGCTGCTCGACCTCCTGCCCGTCGCCGAGCTGGGCCTCGCCGAGGACGTCGTGGACCTGCTGGCGCTCGCGTCGCGCCAGTGCCGGCGGTTCGCGCCGGCGGCCGGGGCGGAGCAGGCGCTCAAGGCGAGGGTGCTGTCGCTCATACAGGGAATCGAGCGAGAGATCGTGCCAGAGCGGGAGAGGCTGGAGGAGATCCTGGAGGAGGTGGGCATCAACGACGCGGCGAGCTGCGGCGACGAGATCGAGAGCCTCGAGCGGGAGATCGGCGACCGCGCCTCGGAGAGGTGGACGGACGCCATGATCGCGCTCGTCGGTCTGCTCCGGTACGCCAAGTGCGTCCTGTTCAGCGCCACGCCCAGGCCTTCAGATTCCAAGCCGGACCCCGAGGTCGACGAGGAGGGGGAGCCACCGGCGCCGCCGCCGGACTTCCGCTGCCCCATCACCCTCGACATCATGGACGAACCAGTTGTCGTCGCCAGCGGCCAGACATACGACCGCGAGTCCATCGCCCGGTGGTTCGATTCCGGCAAGTCCACGTGCCCAAAGACAGGGCAGGTCCTCACCAATCTGGAGCTCGTGCCCAACAAGGCTCTCAAGAACCTCATCGCCAAGTGGTGCCGGGAGAATGGCGTCGCAATGGAAAGCAGCGAGGCCAGCAAGAGCGAGCCGGCGCAGGCGGTGTCCGCGAACAAGGCCGCGCTGGAGGCGGCGCGCATGACGGCGTCGTTCCTGGTGAAGAAGCTCTCCATCTCATTCTCCCCTTACGCGGCCAACCGCGTCGTGCACGAGATCCGGCTGCTGTCCAAGTCCGGCAACGATTGCCGCGCGTTCGTCGGAGAGGCCGGGGCCGTGCCGCTGCTGGTGCCCCTGCTCTACTCCGAGGACGCCGGGCTCCAGCTGAACGCCGTCACGGCGCTGCTGAACCTGTCCATCCTCGAGGCCAACAAGAAGCGCATCATGCACGCCGAGGGCGCCGTGGAGGCGGTCGGCCACATCATGAGTTCCGGCGCGACGTGGCGCGCCAAGGAGAACGCGGCGGCCGCCGTGCTCAGCCTGGCGTCCGTCCACACCTACCGGCGCCGCCTCGGCCGGAACCTGTCCATCGTGGAGAAGCTAGTGCACCTGGTGCGCACCGGCCCGACGAGCACCAAGAAGGACGCACTGGCAGCGCTGCTGTCTCTGGCCGGCGAGCGGGAGAACGTCGGGAAGCTCGTGGACGCCGGCGTGGCGCAGGTGGCCCTGTCCGCGGTCAGCGAGGAGGAGACCGCGGCGGCGGTGCTGGCCGCATTGGCGAAGCGCGGCGGCGCAGAGGCGATCGTGGGCATGGACGGCGCCGTGGCGCGGCTGGTGGGCGAGATGCGGCGCGGCACGGAGTGGGGCCGGGAGAACGCGACGGCGGCGCTGGTGCTCCTGTGCCGGCGGCTGGGCGCGCGCGCGGTGACGCAGGTGATGGCCGTGCCCGGCGTGGAGTGGGCCATCTGGGAGCTGATGGGCACCGGCACGGAGCGCGCCCGGCGCAAGGCCGCGTCGCTCGGCAGGATATGCCGGCGGTGGGCCGCCGCCTCGGCCGCCGACGGCGAGCGCGGCAACGGGTGCCCCGCCGGCGCCAGCGTCGTGCCGCCGGCAATGATGGCGTCATGATCGGGTCGCAATGCCAGATAGGATAAGCTCAGAAAAGAAAGGATTTCCCCCCTTCATCATCATGTACAAAAAGTTTGCCTAGGCTGTCACGATTCTTTGATCAGAGAGAGATAATGGCGAGTGGTTGATCAACTGTGCATACGGAAACCTCTGTACCAAATGCAATTTCCTCCATTTCTACAGAAATTTTAGTCTACGGCAGTTCGGCGGTTCTAACAAGGATAAACTTTTAATCCTCCATTTCCATTTGCTGATCCGTAGCCTGTCATCAAACATGGATAACAAAAAGAAGAAGAGGTTTGCTCCTGAACCGTCCCGACGTCTGAGCTACTGTTTGGTACAGGAGGGAAACCAACGGGATTTGTTCCGATTAGCCAAGTGATGGGGCCATCTCGTCTGCTCTCTGCTCCATCATCCAGCCATAAACAGAAGCAGGCGAAGCGACCGCGCTGCATTGGCGCTTTTAGTTTTTGGTTATATAGGAGTATCATTGATGGGGTGGCTGATGGGTCCCCTGCGGCCTGCGCGAGCGGAGGAGTGATTGCCGATGATGATCGGGACCAGGAACCGGCCACCCTTTCACCCTCTGCTTGCCCATTGCTGCCTTGCTGGCGAGGAGGAGGAGATGGTGTCCACGGCAAGGTACGGGATGCCCTGGTGCCCAACCGCCCCGCTACGCCAGGACCAGATGCCGGGTGGTTCGTCCGTTCCAGGCTCCCAGCGACGCCGCGCAGCCGAGCCGAGGGCGGCGGGCTGACCGCGGCCGCGCGCCGCCGGCTGCCGACCAGCCCGTGGTTTTCTTCTCGGATCGCGCGGCGTTGTTTTTTGTGCGCGTGCGCGGGGACGGCTCGTGCTCGTCCTATTGCGGCTTGCCGAGTTTGATCCGGCCGCAGATAGATTTCAGCTAGTATAATAGTATTCTGTGAGAGAATAAGCTGAAAAAACAGATAAGGCGTTTTAATATTATTTTAAAAGATAGTTTAAACTTTAAACCTTGGGTTTAGGCATATCTTTTCAGGCGAGGAAGCACGCCCCATTGCTTCCCAGTGGAAAGCTGAGAGATGCTTTGTTTTTTTCTCTTCCTCCTTCCTATTCTAAGCGGTGTGGCTCTGTTCTCTCCGTTCTTTGCATCTCTTCGCCCAGCCGACTGCAAAGGCGACGCGTCGGCAGCGTTGCGGCAGCTTGTTTACTAATGCGAGCATGAAATCAGATCCGGCGTGTATTAAGTTATCGATAGACACATCCCGTGAAGTCCACTGTTGGAACCATTCCGAAAAAACAAGCCAGTTCACGCCGTAATTCCATGTTGACCTGTGTGCATGGAAGCGATCGGCATCACGGATGATCTCACCAGAGAAATGCTAAGGGTTGACCTAGCGAAAACATACGCAGCTAATTTCATAAAGAAAGCATCTGTAACCCCGGCGTCTAGAACAGAGTACTAGTTGGCTTTTCATTTTTAAACGGGTGGCAGGACATCGTCCTTTTCCATTGAAGGAGTGCAAAACAAGCAGAAGATGCAGAGATTTGGTTGGTACAGTCAAGCACTCGAATGGTGTTTATTGCCAAATGGTGAGCACTCGGCCTCTATCTAGAACAGAAGCTGAACAGCAGGTGACGAGGAGACCAGTACGATCTCATAGCCGGAACCACCGTCCCTAGCCTGCAAACGCATCCATCTCGTCGAGTCAAAAAGGAGAAAGAACGATGTGAAAGTACATGTCATCAGACTGTGAATATCTGGATTTTTTTTTTCCGTTCACCGCAAACGCCAATTTGGTCAGTATCACCATCACTCCAAGTAATGACGACTCCTCTCCAATTAGCATCTTGTTTGCCCTTTTGGACCTGTCGCAGATTGCAACCTGCGCGCTGCGTCGCTCGCGAGGAACCCGGCCGGTCTCGCAGCCGCAAAGCGGGAGGCGGCGTGGCCGGACGCTCGGCGCGGGCGGCGGCCACTCAAACCCGGGCGCGTCCACAGAAAACGGCAACCCCCCGAGTTAAGGCCCCGTTGAAATCCGGCTCGACGCGATCGTTGCCTGCACATTTCAGTCGCTTTCGTGTTCCCCCGATGGCGATCGATCCCGGCGGCGGTGTCGCTCGTCGGGATGATCGAGCCGCTGATCCGCGGCCACGCCATCCGCCTGCAGGGTTGCTGGGCGTGCAAGGCATGGAACTCGCCAAACGCGCTCGGGCGGGTGGCCAGCGGCCGGACCGGTCTGCTGGCTGCTGCTGCTCCTTGTTGCTGACAGCGTCGCAACGTGGACCATGGGGAGTTCGTGGAGTTTTGCTTCGCGAAGGCGCCCAGGATTTCGAAAGGCAGCTTGCTGGTTACTCCGTGCGATCGAGCTTGCCACGCTGAGGACGAGACGTGGCACAGGGACGACTTCCAGTTCAGATCCAGACTTGCAGTCTTCCAGATGAACTAGCTCGTCCTCCTGACAGGCGGTCAGTTACGAGCCTGAAACTGTTCTGCAGTTGGAGATAATCTTAGATAACCCGAACCATAGGTGTCCAAGATTGAGTGAATGACAACGATCTTCACTCTTCAGGATGTCACATCGGAGGAAATGGCTCACATCAGAGAAGCTGGAAGAACAAGCCTAACCTGTGAAGACACATCAAATTGAAGGGGCGGAAAACCTCGGATGCAATTTCGGCGTGCCGAGCCAGATCGGCAGCCGTCTTGCACATTCCCTTTTACCAGCGCGAGCCTTATCCATTTATCAACTTCTTTGGATTTTTCTGGTGATTATCCTGACAGTATGCTAAGTAGCTTTCAGTCCCCGGAGTGGTCTACATGTCGATTGTTAATTGCCAAAAAATCTCGGATTTGTCAACTTGCATCTCTTTCACCCAGTGAACGTCGCCGTCTTATCCCCCAAGCGATCAATACGAGCTTCTGGCTCCATTCAGAGAAGTGCGCCTGCTCCTGCACTTGTATTGTACAGTTGCAGGTAAATGATGTTGTGCAGTTTGCGGAATGCTACCGCACGTAGTATATTCTAAGATGGTGAACAGTAAAACTGGGTTTGATTTCAAGTACATTCGGCATGTTATTCAGGTTAGCACATCACCAGGCCCAGGGTAGCTGATCTTCTTGGTTTACAAGTGGTGACACCAATAGGCAGTGGTGGATCAGCTAACTTTATCATTTTTATTTAGCTTACCTTGCATTGGAATTCGAATTGGTTTATTTAAATAAGTTTTTGGTCGACTCAATGATCTACCAAAGCGAAACCTGCATTCCTGCTTGCGCACGCCTTCTGGCTGACCTTTGATTTTTCAAAAAAAGGAATAGTTATTTTCTGGTTTCTGAGTGGCTTATGTCAAGCTGGTTTGACGTCCAATAGACAACCAACAATTGTATTGCACAGTTTGTAGATGACTGATGATGTGCTGTGTGTGGAATGCTACTGCACATGTATTCTTAGATGCTAACAGTGAAATTGAATTTGACTTCAAGGACATTCAGCATGTTATTCAGGATCATGCATCATCGGGGGGCCAGGGAGGTTGGTTTTTGCCGGCTTGTGCATGCCATCTGGTTTTCTGGCCTTTGGTTTCTGAAGAAAATAGTCATTTTCTGCGTTTCCGAATTGCTTATACCATGGAGGTTTGGCGTCCAATATTCAGCCAACAGTTGTACTATTAAAATTAAACGTCTCCCTCAAGGAAAAAAATAAAACCTGACATGTCAACCATCCACATGCATCACTTGGTCGACAGCAAATCAAGGAGACTTGAGATAAAATAGACGGCAAAAGAATTGTAGATCAATAATGGCCAGTGGAGCAGCGGGCTGGGTAATACCAAATCATTGTAGATTATGTAAGCAGGGACAGTATTATAATGTACTACTAGTATAGTTTAAGGACTATATCTCGAAGCAGACATCTGGTGTTCTACCGTCTGCTACTTAATGATATGTTAGTATGCATTGCTGATGAAACCGATGCGATTTGCTCAGGATAGTTTGTCTAAATAATTGTACTCCGTATCAGGACAAATATCCCAATACAAAAGGAGCCTGTCAACAAGAAACAAAATTACAAGATCTTTCCCATCACAAGCGTCTGAACCATGACGTCGACAGAAGAGAGGAAAAGATAGAACAAGTAAGAGATCTGGACGAACTTCAATTGCACAATAACTTTTGCAGACTACTAGTCGCTCATCACGAAAACGGATGCTAAGAAATACTTGAGAAACATTTGACGCGGCTAGGGCTTGTGCCCTCCGGACGCTACGGGAGGTCTTGCGACTAGCCGCTATACCATCACACAAGTCCGTCGGAGATAGATAAATTATTCCAGAATAAAATAAAATATTTCAAAATAAGATAAAAATATTCCGAAGATAGAAATTGTCCCAAAACAAATAAAATTACTTTAGAAAAAAAAATCATCTAAATATAGTTAAAGTGTAGTTTTATACGATGGTACGGCGGCTAGTCACACCTACTGGGAATAGAAGCACCCCTGACCCTAAGCCCTCATTCTAATATGCGTATGCCCTTTAAAATTTGGAATTGCGGGTGAGGAAGAGAGAACACGCGATAAGGCAGAAAGGGCCCTGTGATGGTATCGGGGCCCAATATGACCTGGCAAGTCGTAGGCCCGTTCGGTCAGGCGACCGAAAGGGAAAAAAAAATACTAGACCACGTTACTGGTTTGCAACATTGGAGCCCAGCAGATAATTAGTATGCATCGGGGCCCAAAAGTGATTATACTTTTGGCCCATGAGGCTTTCAGCATGCAAGCATTATGTTACGCGCAATATAAGATTCCTTCGTGAGCTGAACTGAAACCGTACCACGATGTGTCAAGGAAAAAAACAACAATAGTGCTATATAATAAATGTTATTACTGACACATGCTAGCACAGCTTTGCAGGAGATAGAAAGAACGTGGCTGTACACGTGCCTATATACAAATCTAATACGATCAGTTAGCCTGTGCCGCGTACCCGTTGAATTTCTGTCACAATCACAAGGAGCCCACCACACGCACGAGCATGTTAAAACAGCCCGCGCACACCGCACCGTCCGTGTCGCCACGAACGGATCGGACGCGCCGGGCGGGTCACACTGACTCACACCATGGCGTCCATGATCTCGGCCGGCGACACGAGGACGTCGTCCCGGCACACGGGGCAGGTCCACTTGCGCTGGAGCCACAGGCCGATGCAGTCCGCGTGGTAGACGTGCCCGCACGGCCGCAGCCGCCGGCCCCCGCCCCACCCCGCGTCCGCCAGCTGCGCCTTGCAGATGGCGCAGACCTCCACGTCGCCGTCGCCCCCCGTGTCCGGGCCCGGGCCCCGCTGCTGCTGCCCGCCGCCCCCTCGCCCCGGCTGGGGGCCGAGGCCGGCGGCGACGTCGCCCTTGCTCTTGTTCAGCAGCCCTTCGTGCTTCCCCGTCGGGGACGCGACGCCGACGCCGCCGCCCCCCTCCTTCGCGGCGGCGCAGCAGCAGCTCACGGCCCAGATGACGGCGGCGATCGCCCCGATGCCCGCGAAGACGCCGAGAGGTATGAACGGGCCGGCGATGCTCAGCACCGCGTCAGACATTGGTGATCGCAAGCCGGCGTCGTTGCACGTCGTGGCATGCAGGTTGCTGCGCCGCACGCGTTTGCTGCTGGTGCCTGCGGCGGTGCGCGCTAATAGATGCGGCAAGTTGGGAAGCAGCCCGCGCGGCTCGACTTGGTTTGCTGCACGATCTCTAATCCTAAATACGCTCGAATTTGGACGTGCACATCTTTCAGGCAGAAAAGAAATTAGATTCGGATAAGTACTTGGATTCCACATCAAGTCAAGGGCTCATCAGCAAATTGTCACACACAAGATGTATCCGCGGTCGACGTGACCACGAACAGAGTTGGATTGGGTTCTCGCCGGAGTTCTCAAGCTACTGCTCGCCGCCGCCAAGGCCGGGGAGTTCCTAATCGAGTTTCTCCCTTCCGCGCGAAAGAGAATATAAGATTACAGCTGAGCGTAGTGCTTCAGCCGCCCGTTACATGGGCTTATCTTACTTCTTGGCCCAGTCCTCTCCAGCAAGACAGACATTGGGCTTCTTCTTCCGTATGGGCCTGGAAATGGTCGCACCTTGGTTCATGACATTCCCCCCTCCTTGATTAACGGCCTGTCCGCAAGCCGTTGCAGAAGGTAGCCGATGGCGAACTTGATCTTCATCTTCCCAGGTGGCTAACTCAGATGGCCGCCCCGCCCACTTGATCAACAGCTGAGAGACCGCACGTCACCCTTTGGTCTTCAGCCGACGATCGAGAACACTTTCTGGTTCCTGCATAGAATTTGTATCTGGTGGTAAAGAAGGGGAAACAGTCGGCAGATTACCTACGACTACGACCTTCTTGAGCAATGAGACGTGGAACACCGGATGAACTGAACTAGATGCAGGTAGTTTCAGTTTATAAGCCACACTGCCAATCTTGTTCTCCACCTCGTATGGGCCAAAGTAGCGAAATGACAGTTTGTGATTAGCTCTGGATGCCACTGGAGTCTGGACGTAGGGTTGCAGTTTCAACCAAACTTTGTCACCCACAGAAAATGACCTCTCTGATCGTTTCTTGTAGGCCTGCTGTTTCATGCGGTATTGCACTCTAGTCAACTGTCATTTGAGAAGTTCAGAAATACCTTTGCGCTCTTTGAGCCAGGCATCCAAGTCAGAACTAGAACATGCATCCACTCCTTTGATGCCAAAATATTTTGGTTCCTGCCCATATAGAACCTCAAAAGGGGACTTGTCGAGAGAAGAATGGTAATTTGTATTGTACCAAAATTCTGCGAGAGCAAGCCACTGTGACCACTTGGAAGGGCATGTCTGAATAAAACAACGCAGATAAGCTTCAACACTTTGATTAACTCGTTCAGTTTGGCCATCGCTCTGGGGGTGGTAAGCTGAGCTCATTCTAAGTTCATTGCCAGACAAACGAAAGAGTTCCTGCCAGAGCAAACTAGTAAAAATTATGTCTCTGTCAGAAATCATAGCGTGAGGTATACCATGCAGCTTGTAAATGTTATCCATAAACAACTGAGCAACTTTTAAGGTTGTAAAGGGGTGCTTCAACTTGATGAAATGAGCATATTTAGAGAACTTATCCATCACCACCAGCACACAATTGAAAGAAGAAAACACAGGCAGCCCTTCTATGAAGTCTAAGGACACAACCTGCCATGCATGATCCGGAACAGCAAGAGGCTGCAGAAATCCAGGATAAGGTACTCTTTCAGTTTTGGCCTGTTGACAAATGGCACAAGATGCCACAAATTCTTGAATATGCCTTTTCATTTGTGGCCAACTGAACAGCTTTTTGATCCTTGTATAAGTAACCAGGAAGCCTGAATGACCTCCAATAGGACTGGCATGTAGTGCATGAATCACCTTGTGTTGCAACTTGGCACAATGGCCTAACCAAATCCTGTCCTTGTATTTGATAATCCCTTGTTGTAGCTTAAATTGGCCTTGAACAGCATTAACAACTAAGATGGCTAATAATTTGTTGGCCTGTGGACAATTATCATAGCTGTCTTGAAGATCTTGTAACCAGACTGGCTGGGCAGATGACAGTGCCATGAGTTCACTATCAGAATTATGAGAAATTCGGGACAGGGCGTCAGCAGCATTGTTTGTGGTACCCTTTTTATAACAGATCTTGTATTGCAGTCCCATAAGCTTGGTTAGAGCCTTATGTTGCCAGTAAGTATTTAGCCTCTGATCATCTAAATGTACCAGGCTTCTCTGATCTGTTTGGATGATGAACTCAGCAGGTTGTAAATAAGATCTCCAATGGTCAACAGCCATGAGTATTGCTAAGCTTTCTTTTTCATAAGTTGACAGACCCTGATTTTTAGGACCAAGAGCTCTACTGACATAAGCAATAGGGTGTCCAGACTGTTGCAAAACTGCTCCAATACCCTTATCAGAAGCATCTGTTTCCACAACAAAAGGTTGACTGAAATTGGGTAGTGCTAAAACTGGAGCAGTGGTCAAGGCTGACTTCAGAGCTTGAAAAGATTGTTTAGTAGTTGAAGTCCAAAGAAACATCTGCCCCTTTTTTAACAGTTCAGTGAGAGGTTTGGCCAATGTACCAAAATTCTTGACAAACCTCCTATAATAGCCGGCTAAGCCCAAAAATCTTCTTACTTCCTTTACTGAGGTTGGAGTAGGCCACTTTTGAACAATAGAGACTTTTGTTGGGTCAGTAGCTACTCCTTCAGCACTGATGACATGCCCCAAGTAACTAAGTTGTTGCTGGGCAAAAGAACACTTTGACAACCTCACCTTGAACTGATGCTCCCTAAACCGATCAAACACTTGTTTAACATGTTGTTGATGTTCAGAGGGTGTCTTGCTGTAAATCAGGATGTCATCGATAAAAACGACCACACATTTCCTAAGTAGAACAGCCAAGATATGGTTTATGATAGCTTGAAAGGTGGCAGGTGCTCCTGTGAGACCATATGGCATGACCTTGTACTCAAAATGACCAAAATGAGTTTGAAATGTTGTCTTATGCTGATCTGCTTCCTTTACCAAAATCTGATGAAAACCAGATCTTAAGTCCAAGGTTGTAAACCATTTTGCTCCATATAATTCCTCAAACAGTTCCTCAATGATAGTTAAAGGAAACCTGTTCTGGATTGTATAGGCATTTAGCCTTCTGTAATCTACACAAAGTCTCCACTCACCTGTCTTCTTTTTGACTAGAAGAACAGGAGAGGCAAATGGGCTGGTGCTAACTTGAATCATGTTGTTTTTTCAGTAGATGTGCCACTTGTTTCTCTATCTCATCCTTCTGAAAAGATGTATATCTGTAAAGCCTCAATCTAAAAGGCTGAGCTCCAGTCATTAATGGAATAGCATGAGTCATGGATCTACTAGGAGGTACACCAGAAGGTTCAGCAAAAAGGTCAGCATACTGGGTGACTATTGCCTGAATTGAGGGAGGTAGAGATTCTGATTCTAGCTGTTCTTCTACAGCGTACAGGTGAACCATGCACCAAATGTCATCACATTTCTGCATTGCATACAACTGATCTCCAGATATGTGAAAACACATTCCATTAGAACTTCCAAGGCCGCAAAACTTAACAGTTTTGCCGAGGTGAGTAAAACACAACCACTTTTTGCCGAGGTGAGTAAAAGACAACCACTTTCAGCCCACTGCACTTGCATCGGGCTGTGTTGCTCCAACCAATCCATTCCTAGTATGGCATCATAACATTTCAAGGGCAGGATTTTGAAGGTAGTAGAAAATTGTTCTCCTTGCATTATCCATGGACAATCAACCACTTCATGAGTACAGGTAATAATTCCTCCATCTGCTACCTTCACATTGACAGGTTTCTTCAGTGGACTTCTAAAAGACATCCTTGCTGCTAGCTGTTCACTAACAAAACTGTGGGAGCTGCCAGAATCCAAAAGAACCAATGCTTTAAACTGTTGAATGTAAGCTTGAAACTTGATTGTTTTTCCAGTTTCAGCACCAGAAACAGCATGCACAGAAATAGCCATAAGGTCATCACCAGAATCAGACTCAGCATTAGGAGAGCTGTTTTCAGCAGAATTCTCACTGTCAGCCAGCAACTGCCATAGTTCCTCAACCACATTTAGAGATACAGATTCTGGACAACGATGTTGAGCACCCCATTTAAGACCACACTTGTAACATAAACCCTTGGCCTTCCAATATGCCATCAGAGCAGCCAGTTTATCCCCTTGGGATTTGCTTCTCGAGTTTGTTGGGCTTTTCCTTTCTTCCACAAGAGCTTGATCAATTTGTTTTGCAACATAAGGTCTGGTTAATGGTCTGGTGGCAGCATAAGAATCTGGCCTTCTCACTTCCTTGCTAGAAAACCCCATCAACACTTCTTCCTGCAAAATTGCCAGAGAGCTAGCAGTATCAAGATCTTTTGGCCTATGTACTAAAACTACTGCCTTAATATCATTCTTTAAACCATCTACAAACCTACTGGTAATGACAGAAGGATTAAAACAAGGATCATGGGCAAGGAGTTGGTGAACCATTTCATCAAAAGTTTCTATGTACTCAGAAACAGATCCTGTTTGCCTAGCATGAAAGAACTGCCTAATGATTAAGTTGTGTTGATCTCTCTGAAATCGATCAACCACAGCCTTACAGAGATTTTCCCAGCTTAACTTTTTTATATCTACTTCAATAGACTGCATCCAGAAGGCAGCAGATCCAGAGAAATGCATGGTTGCTAACTTAACCCAATGCTCAGGAATCACAGAACATATATCAAAATAATTTTCACACTTGTTGACCCAGATCTTAGGGTTGGTTCCATCAAATCTAGGAAACTCTAACTGAGGTAAAGTATGAATGAAATTACTGGTCAGAGAGTAATTAGATGTTCCTCCCGATTCAAATCCTTGGAACAACACAGGAGATAGGAAGGAAGGTCGACCCTCACCTTTGACCGGAGGTGGCACCAGGGTTGTGACAACCCCAGCACCAACACTCCGGTGATTGCTGTCATCACGGTGGCCACTTGGCCCAGACGCCTCTGCTCTTGCAGTAGCCACCAGATGGGCGGTGGCAGGCGCCTCAGGAAGAGACCCATCGTCCTCCCCCTTGTTGTTTGGAAGCTGATGAATGAAGAGATCGACCTTGGTCTTCAGATCGAACACGGAGTTTTGGAGGTCCGTGACCTTGTTCTCCATGTTCGGCTTCCAGCTCGAGACCGATCCTTGCTCGTCGGTGATCCGTTGGATGGATTGCTGCATTTCTTCGAGCTTTCGGTTGGTCTCGTCGGACTTCGCGTTGGTGTTGTCCAGCTTCTTCCCCAGCTCCTCGATCTTCTGAAGAACGGTAGTGAGATCGGACGGCGGCGCCATCGCTCCTGATCTGACTTGGAACCGGGTGAGATGTGAATGAGATGGATCCAGGTCGGACAACGGATGTGGAAGTGGATCTAAGCTCTGGTACCAATTATCACACACAAGATGTATCCGCGATCAACGTGACCACGAACAGATAGTTGGATTGGGTTCTCGCCGGAGTTCTCGAGCTACTGCTCGCCGCCGTCTCCCTTCTGCACGAAAGAGAATATAAGCTTACAGCTGAGCGTAGTGCTGCAGCCGCCCGTTACATGGGCTTATCTTACTTCTTGGCCCACTCCTCTCCAGCAAGACGTACATTGGGCTTCTTCTTCCGTATGGGCCTGGAAATGGTCGCACCTTGGTTCATGACACAAATTCGATTCAATTTTTCAATTTTCCGTTCCAAAACGAGCAGAAAATAAATTACAAAATTTGTATTGATGAAACAGGCACCGACGGAAGGTCGTATCCCAAAGCGCTTTTGCCTACGGAGGCGAGGGTGATCAGTTAGTATTCAATACGGAGCGCCATGACAGGCGAAGCATGGGCCTAATGGCTGGTGGCAGCCTAATCAATGCGTCGTGTTAACCACGAACGTCAGTGCACAGTTTTATGGTACAGTTACCTAGACTAAGAATTAGATAACCATGCCAGATAAGTTTTATAGTGATGAAACTCCCCTCACGTCCCATGAAATTCTTTTCTTATCTTTTTTTGCTATGTCAGCAAAATTGATGTATTTAATACCATGAAACCCTCCATGAAACCTCCATCGAGACTGACCTAGATCATGAGCTTTGAACGATTTACAGGTGGACGTTGCGTGGATGCCACTGCTTGGCACCTCCCAAATGATGTGGGATTTGCAGAATACAGCAAGGGCTTTTGCGCTTTAAAGCTCGAAACCCTTTTGCTTTGAGTTTTAAAATTTGGAAAGAAAAGGAGCAACTATGAGCTGCTTTCATATGGGCTAAGGCCGGTTTGGGTTGTCCATTGTGAAATGCACATTAGTGTATCTTCTCCCAGTTTAGATGGTGAGCTTTGTTTATTCATTCGCCTACTACCCACGACCAACATTGTGTGGGTGGGCAGACCAGTATAAATATTAAGTGCACTCTAAATGACACTGAATACCTACCATTATTTTTGGGGAGGGCACTGAAGACTGAACTTATTCGAGCGCCAGAGCCGGCTCAAGATCAGTTTTCACCGGCCATAAACCCTTTTATTAATTGCAACGTGGCCACGTCCTCTGAACTTTGAAGGCCTGGATATTCCCCTTCCATCCCATGGTAAAGATCTGGAATAGAAGCTGAGAAGTCAGATCTGCAGTACAGAGCTTAAAATAAAGAGATCACTCGGTTACCGCCTTTTACTGGAGGCTGCACAGAGAGACGGTCAGAGGCGACGAACACGGCGCCACTCGCCGATGCCCCGGCTGTTGCTAGGGTTTCCGAACCCCGCTTCCTTCGGTCGGCAGCATCCCTTGGCCTCTTGGGATTACAAAAGAAACGCACCGCACCTGGCTCCCACTCCCCTTTCTTTGTTCGAATCCATTGGAGCCCACGAGGTCGTTGCCTCCCTCCCTCCCCCACCCAAAACCCTCTAGGCCTCTACCTCTGCTACTAATAAGTGAGTCCCATCACTTCCAGTCTCGGATCCTGGAAGATTCTGCGCGATCTCATCATCTCACTCTCTCTGGGGCCTATTCTTGGCAGGCTTTTCGCTTCCTGGATCCGCGCTGATGTGCAGGAATGGCAGTTCTTGGAGTTTCAGGACCCGCCAGATAAAAGGTACCACTCATTACAGGAATCAGGTCTGTTCTGTTCTATTCTTGGATTGTCGGTAGTACTCTATTTGTTTCTTCTTCTGGATGGCAAACGGGTAGACGCAAATTCTTAATTCGTACTATATCGTGTTCTTGGCATTGATTTGATCTCGATAAACATCTTCGAAAGCCGCGATCTTTCTTCTTGGAATCTATGCGCGTTTGACTTGTTGTCTCACGCAGACTGAAGAGCAACGAATACTCGGAGTCGGACGCTGCTCGGTCTCGTCCTGCACGGAGGAATCTTGGAGATGGAGCCGGCAAAGGGGAAGATGAGGAGGACGTCCTCCAACCTGCTTCTGCGCATCACGGACATCTGCAAGGTGCATTCCGTCGGCGTCGCGGAGAGCGTCGGCGGGAAGCCCAAGGCCGAAAGCATCGGAGGGAGCAGTGAAGACGGCGCACAACTGAAAGTACATCCGCATCAAGTCTCTGACCATGAGAGTTGCTCCGGGAGCTCCACTGCCCGCTATGGGGAAGCGGTTGTCGAGAAGCTTCTTGAGGCAATCTCCTGTCTGAAGCTGGCTTATGTCAAGGTTCAGCAAGCACATGTGCCATATGATCCTGAAAAGATTGCGGTCGCTGGTGAGCATTTCGCGTCAGAGCTTGAAGGGACCTCTGGGCTTAAAGATCTGTATGTTAGTGCCAACAAGTGGAGCAATCCAATGTACCAGTCTCATGTGAGCTCAAGAATCCATGAGCAGCAGAAGCTCGCTGTGGATTTGCAGGCTGACATCTGCAAGAAAGATTCTGAACTTGTTCTGCTGCGAGCAGAGTTGGAAGAGCTGGAAAGGAGTAATAGGGAACTGGAGGAGGAGGTCGATCGGAGAGCAATGCACAGAGAGAACAAAATTGGCACTGGCAAGGGGGAATCAGTGGATATGTTCATCGAATTGTTTGAGAGTTCATCGAAGCATATACACGATTTTACAAAACTCGTCGTCAGTTGGATGAAAGTTTCAGGATGGGACCTCGGCATCTCTAAATTTCCAGTTGACAAATCTGTCGTATATGAGAAAAGGTCTCATAAGAAGTATGGTGTTGAGGCGTACTTTGCCCGTGCGATGCTTATGGGGACCAAAGAAGAGTACTTCTCTATGGATTCGTATGATCATGTTATGAGGTTTAAGGATCCATTTGATGCTCTTATGGAGGCTCCAAATTCTGCTTTCGGAAGATTTTGCCGAGAAAAGTATCTGGTGGCTGTACCCAGGAGTATGGAGGATTCCTTCTTGGGAAATTTGGATCACAGAGCATTTGTCGAGAGGGGCGGTCATCCAAGGACACAATTTTACCAGACATTTGCAAGAATGGCTCGATGTGTTTGGGCATTGCTCACAGTTGCTCGCTACTTGAAACCAAGAGCTGAAATGTTCTTTGTAAAGACCGGTGTTCAGTTTCAAAAGAAGCACATGGAAAGTGTACCTGCCAAATTGACCACGGAGGAAGCAAAGTTCAGTGTTGGCTTTACAGTAATGCCTGGCTTTAAGATTGGATGCACTGTCATCAGGTGCAGGGTCTATCTGTCCATGCTGGGTGCACGGCATTTCTAAACACATCATATAACTAAAGCGTTAGGTAAGCAGAATGCAATAGCTTTATAGTAGTTCTATCAAATAAGCTTACGGTTGGAAGCTCCTCCTGTATTACGACGAGGAACATTAGCCAATATATATAACTGAAGAGCACTAACTTGTTGTAAAGTTTTATGCTACTATATGAAATATTTTCAGTGTTCTGATCTTTTCTGAGTCACGCCTTTGTTCCTATGGAAAACTGAACATATAACATTTGCTATATATCTAACCATGAGTGAAACAATGCTTCTGATGGTACAATAGAAGTTCATCTGGCAAAAAGTTTGGTGAAGAAGTTTGCCGGTTTTGGGTTCTCCAAGCATGCCACATGCGCATATCTCCCTAGTTTGTCAACCTGCCTTGGCTCCCCCCTTGTGTCCTTCTTGCAGATCTTGCAGGTCTTATCGACCCAACCGTCCTCCACGTATTCCCCGTCGACTGTATTTGAAACCATTTTGGTTGGTCAGTAATCACTATTCAGTAACTTGATATCCATTCTCTTGTTCAGAAACGAATAGCTAGCAATTCAGTCCCGGTAGTTTTGACATATATATCGCACTAGACAGCTTATCCAGTGCTGCAGTGTTTATGTGAATATAAGCAGACAGTACTCATGATGCTGAGATACCGTACCATCGACATACGACTTGAAGAAATCGTTGTAGGTGCCGCCAATCTTCCTCCTCAGTGCTCCGTACTTGAATTGCAAACCCAAGCAGAAGTTAATCAGCATACAGGAAAGTTCGGATTACAGATTGTAACATCGTTGATCCGCAGCTGGTTTGGATCAGTGATCCCCATACCTGTTCCCTCGTCATCCTCCCCCCACCTTTGGTCTTCTCCCTGGCCTCGTACAGCAGCTCGGCGTCCTTCTCCGACCTGACCTGCGAGAAGTCCAGCGCCTCGGTGATGCTCCCAAACAGGGACTGCTTGTTGCCCTCCTCCTCATTTCCCTTTGCATAAACTCTAACTGATTTGGGGCTACCAGCACTCGAGATAAAGGACGGCATGGTCTGGTGAGCTCCAAACGCGGAGCTCTTGGAAGGTGTCAGCGGGAGAGCCCTCATGGCCATGGCTTCAGGAGTTCTGTTGCAACTGGTTTCTGCACAAGTACAGGCTCGCCAAGAGATCGGCCATTATATATGCAGGAGCATTTGGGCGCGGACAGGCCGTAGGCGGCGGCGGCCGGCAGCACGGCAGTTTTGTGTGGAGGGCGCAGGGCTACGTGGTGAAAGGAAAGCCTGCTGAAACGAGAGGGGGATTCTGGCCCAGAACAACGTGGGTGCGTTCAGGCTTCAGACAACACGAAGGTGTTGAACGCTGCTGCTTGCAGCGCTGTGTGTGGCCCAGGAAGGAGATGGCTCGCAGCAGCTGGGGACTCTGGTTGCGTGGCTGGTTTAGCTGACGTGTACATGAAGGGATATTTGGGGAGCACAGAAACACTTTGCATGATTGTATAGAGATTGAAAAAAAACTGTTGTGGAAATGACAGCCGTAAAACTAACAAATCTCAGGAAAATTCTAATAACACAGGAATTAAGGTTTAGTTGGCCTTAACGATTTTCTGGAGAGCACTTGATAAATTAGTCTTCCTGTTTCACGCATCTGATTCTCTGAAACGAGACATTTGTGGCTGGGAGCCTTACATTTACTGCCTGGATCTTCCAGTTTCATGTAGATACTACTGTTGTAGGCTGAGCTTCACCCTGGACCTCGCATTAGCTTGAAATAAAGTAATTAACCATGTGCACCGTGCGTGGTATCATCAGGACATCAATCCCAGACGTGATTGTTTATCTTCTTCGCTTGACCTGGTTCCTGATAAGTATAAGGCACAACACCGGCGTAGAGCCCCGAGCAGGACTGACTTTTGCTCGGACTTGGATGAGTTCAGTTGTACTAGAAAGCAAAGGTCTATCAGGATTTCGATGTTATTCTAATCCTAGGACCTCCAATTACTCGTGCATAATGCCTGGATGCTGGACACTCGTACGTGCTATGCTTGACCGCGGCGCTAAAAAAAAGAGAGGAAACATTTCTGCGCCCTCAATGAGAGTTTCAGATTAGGCAATTTGATGCTTGAAGATTAGCAGAAAACAGGGATCACTTGGAAGAGAAGATTGGACCAGCCACAGACGCCTGACTGCATGCATGACCTCTCCTACCGCTCTTGCAAATCACAAAACGCTATGAGCTGAACGAAGCGCCCAGTTGGGTGGACTGATCATATCGGTCGAGCAAGGCAGCAGGCATGTGGACCTCAGGTGCGCGATCTCCATGATGGCCCCTGCCTCGTAGCACCGTCTCCGCTTGATTCCCCAATCCCCATCCAGTATCAGTGCCGAAACAAAATCATGGCGCCATGCCATGTCACGCACCTTTCGTGTGGCGCCGGCCCATCGATCGAATCAAAGCCACGCAGCGCGAACAGCCGTTCCCGATCCCTTTCCATCATCATGATCGCGAGAATTTAGAAAGGGCTGGCCGTCTGCTTCAGTGCTCATGCAGGTGACACCGTGAAGCGGTGAAGAAACGCATGCGGACACTGCCTGCATTGTAATTGGGGGATTAGTGACATGATTAGGTTTTAACATTGCACTGCTTCAATACGATCGAGCAATGGAATGGCAACGAGCCAATAGAATGGGTTGAATGGACCACCGGCATGCCTCGTGAGCTGGCATCCAAGAGAAGGAGGACTGAAGGAGGAGAGGAAATTAGCGGAAGATTTATTGGGGGGTTCGCTGCTGCGGCGTCCTTGTCATTGAATAGCCTGGCCCGGGGACTGCGCCGCGCGTTCCTCTCGCCCGTCGCGTTGCCGTCTCTTCCATCTACGGCGGCGTCGGCGCGTCGCCAGCAACTTGCCCCGGCCTCCCGCGCGCTTTCATGGGCCTCGCACGTGCGTTGTCACGTCAGGTCAAAGGCCTGCGTGCTCCACTCCGCTCCGCTCCAACACGACTCACTTAATCCTGGCCTACGCTATTACTACGTGCTACGTGCCCAGCAGCAAATTACTACTGTACTAGTCCACTATACTGCGGTATACTGGCACTGGCAGTACGTACGTTTTGGCACGAGTACGTGTGCTATCAGCCTATCGTAATGGTGGTACCACCAGGTGTTGGTTCATTCACGTTGACAAGGCAGGTATCCGGTCGTGTCGCCGGCCGGGACCAAGGCCGGGCACGGCTCCGGCGGCCGGACGTATGGAACGCTCCAACGCCGGCACTGTCCTCCGCGTACTTACTTTAATTGGTCGCTGACGAATCGAGCGAGCAGGGGCACGCTAATCCCGTGACGGGACCGACAGACAGGGGCCTTAATCTCAGCGACGACGACGACACCGGCGGCTCGTCCTCGTCCCCGCCATTGGTCATCCGTTGGTCACGCCTCGACGGCAACGGGTGACGTGGCCGCCCCGCCCCCGTTGTCAACGGCGGCCGCCGGGCCGGCCGGGCATGCCGAATCTTGAGCGCGCGGGGGGGGGGGGGCGCGAGGAGGAGCCCCCCGGGAAAGATGGCGCGGGGGAGCTTAAACTAGCGGCGCTTATTACGCGACGGGGGGCGAGGGGAGCCAGGATGATACCAGGATCTCCGCCTGCCGGTGCCGGGGCGCGGCTCGATTGACAAATGGATCGGCCGGGGGGATGGGCGGGATCAGCCGTAAGCCTATTCAGCAGTAGGTGCGCGATGCTGCCGCGGGGTGATCACCGCAACGCCCGACAGGCCGGGTAAAATAATCGCGCGGGCCGCCGGGACGCGTACGTGCTGCCCCCTCCGGCGGCGACGCGCCCGTGCGCGCGCGCGCGCGCCACGACGGGGAGGACGGGAACGAGGCGTCGGCGTCGCTGCCCACGCGATCGCCTCTGCCTTGCACCCCGCCGCGACGCTGTCTTTCAGAGGAATATATTCCATTGCGGAATTGCCTTGCAGATACCTTGGTTCAGGGATTTGGATAACATGATGATTGCAAACTCACCGCCATGGATCGTACAACCCTTCTCTCATTAAAATTAAAATCAGATTTACACATCTGAACTATCGTAAAAGTCTAATTTTTAATCTTAAACTATAAAATCGAATTAAAAAGACCATCCAACTGTCTAAACTGGGCAAATTTGGCTCTTAGGGTGGTTTTGAAAGCGGTTTTGTATTTTTTTAAAAAAAATAAAAAATTCTAAATAGATCTAAAAAAATAAAACTAATTTATTTTGAATAAAAAAAATATGAAACTAGTACCAAAAATTTTCTAAAAATGTAACCTATCTATTTTTACTCTATTTGAATCTTATTTATTCAAAAATAATAGGCAAAACTACAAGCAAACAAATACTATGAACATAAAAAAATTGGATCCGAATAATTGACAAGGATAGTGCCAATAGATAGGTTACATTTTTAGAAAAAATTTGGTACCTATTTCATATTTTTTGATTTATAATTTACTTATGAATTTTTTAGTTTAAATTTGAATACATTTAATTTTTATAAAATAGAAAACCACCTTCGAAACCAGCCTAAGGGTCAAATTTGCCCGGTTTTAACAGTTGGATGACCTTTCTTATTCGATTTTGTAGTTTAAGATTGAAAATTGGACTTTTACGATAGTTGGTGTAAACCAGATTTAGATAAAAAACAAATCTTTTGTTGCGGCGATGTCCGAACTCTGAACACTGAAGATAAGCCTGTCAAGACAGATGAAGTTGCGGCGACACCGGTGGCTCGTCCTGACGAGAGTTCTCAGCCACTCTTGCGCGGTAAGGCAGGCACACGCTCGGTCCACTTTTACAGCACGGACCTGTGTCCTGAACTCCTGTCGATAGCCCAGCATCCAAACACGCCCCGTGCGTTTCTTAGGTGACAAGCCAAGGAACAGAGATTGCATTGCACAGCAAGCTTTGACCGGTGCCCCCCAAAAGCCGCGCTCCACACTTGCAGGCGCGCGATGGAAATGACACGATTAAAGAACAGCAACGACTCACGGACAAGAACGCTGTCGACGCGCATGATTGAAGGGGAGTGAAGAGGAAGAAGGCAGCCATTCCTATCTATCCAGTACTCCTCTAGGATCTATCCTACTTCCTACTACGCGCAGCAGGCCCATCTCCCTCCGACCAACACTCTCTGCGACCCCCATCCCCCTATCCCTGAAAATTTTAAAGGCCAGGCTTTCGCATCTCGCCACAGGAGAGGAACACAGTGCACACGCTCTTCTTCTTTTTTACCCTTCAGAATTTAAAACGAGCAACGAGCCAACAACGCGATCCGTAACAGTGGCACAGTACAATGTGATTGATCCCCGTGGCTCGAGCGACGCCAACGAACGGGATGATTCCTCGGTGCGTGCGTGGCATGGCATGGCTGCTTTCCTGCCTGCGTCGCCGTCTCGGCCGGGCTTGACCTGAGCGCGAGCCGGAACCCCCGGCCCCTTCCCTTCTGAAGCCTGCCTGAGCCTGAGACCCTTGCGGTGGCTTTCCCGCGTCGGCCGTATCCGGTGTGGGGGCCCACGCCGCGGAGAGGGATTCCGTGGGGAGGGAGGCCGGAGGCGACGCGCGAGCGCGAGGACAAAAGGCGCCTCGCGTCCCCTCCTCTCCGCGACTCCTCCCGCCTCCCCCCACTCTACTGCGCGCCATTTCCTGCGCTCCCTACTCTTCTCGCCCTCATCTTCCCTGCGCTGCGCAGCGCCTCTGCCCCTCCTCGTGCAGAGCAAGCTACGCGGAACAGCAAGCCACCAAAGAGAGAGGTAGCAGCGCAAGCGTAGCACAGTACAGTGCACGCGGAGGCGGTCTCTACTCTTGCTGCCACCATCCTGCATTCCTCTCTGTAAGCAAGGCTAGAGCAGAGGCCATGGGGCGGCACAAGTTCCGGCTGTCCGACATGATCCCGAACGCGTGGTTCTTCAAGCTCCGGGACATGCGCGCGCGGGGCGGCGGCGCCGCGGCGGCCAGCCCGCGCGTGGCGGCCGCGCACGCCGCGTCGCGCCCGCTCCCGAGCACGCCGAGGCACGGCGGCGGCGCCGCGTGGCTCCCGCACAGGGCGTCCCACTACTACACGCCGCGGGCGGGGGACATCGTCCTGGGATCATCGCCGCTCCACCCCAGGGCCTCCGACACGCGCTTCCCGCCGCTGCAGCTGTCGCCGCCGCGCCGGTCTTCCAGGCGGCGCCACCACCGGAGGCGCTCCGTCAAGCTGGCGGCGCCCTCCTCAGTCAGCAGCAGCAGCGGCGTCGCGTCCTCGCCGGCCTCCGCCGCAGGGTGCCGATGCGGGCGCCGGCCCGAGCTCGTGGCGGTCGAGGCGCCCGACACCCCGCCGTGCCGCCGGGACATGTTCGTCGGTTACAGTAGTGACGACGACGACGACGACGACGGTGAAGACCTGAAGAAACCGACGCTTGCCGCCCGTGCCGACGACAAGCTCGACGGCAAGGTGTTCACTTCCGCCACGGAGATCATCATCGACCTGCGGACCAAGAGGAGGCCGGAGAGGACGCTCCCGCCGATCACGACCAAGCCGGCGAGGAAGGAGCCCGACGGCTGCGAGCTGGAGGACAAGCACATCGACGTCCTGAAACACGCGACCCAGCGAACACCTCCTGCTCCCGAGCAGAGCAAGCTCAAGCCGAGGCGATCCGTGTCGTCGGCGCGCCGCCTCAAGACGCGCGCCAACACCCCGCGCATCGCGTCGCCCAGGAAGTGCAAGCCACCCGCGACGACCCCGCGCTCGCCAGCGCTGGCGCGGGCCACGCCGCCGCCCCTGGCGGAGAGCTTCGCGGTGGTGAAGTCGTCGCGGGACCCGAAGCGGGACTTCCGGGAGTCGATGGAGGAGATGATCGCGGAGAACGGCATCCGCACCGCCGCCGACCTGGAGGACCTCCTCGCGTGCTACCTGGCCCTCAACGCCGCCGAGTACCACGACCTCATCGTCGAGGTGTTCGAGCACATCTGGGTCACGCTCACGGACGTCAAGATGTAGCAGAGGTCATGCAAAAATGCAACGCGCTCTTTGCATGGTGAATTAAACGACTCCCGTCGTGCCAAGAGTGGCGGCTGTAACTCGTAATTAGAATCCTGTTACTGGTCCTAAATTAGCATGCAAATATTTTCCCAATCCTGTAAAACTACGATGCTGTTCTTCCCTTTGCCTCGATGACACTGTAGCAGTTGGTTGTGCCTAACACCTGTGCACTGTAAAGATGCTGAACCAACCAGATAAACAGTAACTGTAACTGATATGGTGTGGGTGTGTGGTACTAAACTGGGAATCAACCCTGGTGCATGCTACTCCATAAAAAAAACCTCTGGCACATGCTACATGAGCTTCAATGGTTAGGAGGAAAAAAAAATCAACTTCGCAATGTTAAAATTTGGCTGGGGCTGTGTCGTTGGCTTGTGCTCCTGTAACATGCAGGAGGCAAGCAGCGGCTCTACTGTTCACATGTACCTGGTGGAGTGGTGGTGAAGAAGTGTACACCATTTTCATCAGTATTTTTGAAGAATTAAAGTTGGTTGAGCATCCGAGGCCGATGCGCTGAATGAATCAATTCAGACGCTTGACAGGCAACTAATACTGGATCTTTGCCTGTTGTTTCTTGAATGCGCTGGAGTGGTTCCCTCCTTGCTCTGTACAGTATTGTATTGTAAGGGAGGAACTGTATACAACAGTAGCAGTGTAGACGTGTAGTATTGATGCAATAAATGCCATGTCTTCCCTGTGTTATGTACTAGTACTCGAGTTCAGATTTTTTGGGTCAATTCCGTAGCGGTATCCAATGGATACTATCCATCTACTCCGGTCCAGTGTCTTAGCTGATGTTTTCGACTTATCTGTTGGAAAATGTAGTATGTGGATCTATATGCTTTATCAGACATACAAGGATACTCAAAACAACAATGATACTAAAATTTTCCTGCCACGGCACAACCCAAAATAATCTCAAAACATCGTACTATTACATTTTCTAATTTCCAGTTCACTTGCATTTCAGCAAAAAAAAAAACAGAAAACAGTCCTATGTGATTACTTCAGTGCAGGTATTTTTTGTGATAAAAAAATACGGCCTTGTTTAGATGCAAAATTTAAAATTCCAAATAAATATTTGCACACATGCATGACATATTAAATGTAGTTGAAAAAAATTGCATTACACAGATGGTTCGTAAATCGCGATACGAATCTAACGAGCCTAATTAGGCTGTGATTAGATAATAAATTACTACAGTAATGCTACAATAAACATGTGCTAATAATAGATTAATTAGGCTCATTAGGTTCGCCTCGTGATTTACGAACAGAATCTGCAATTAGTTTTTTAATTAGTCTATGTTTAATATTTTAAATGTGAAAATATTTTATTTTAGAATTTTTACAGGATGCATTTAAACAAGGCCTGCTTCAGTGCAGCAAAGTATGTGCAGAATACTTGATCTCCATGGGGAAACTTTGCTTCTCAAGCACTGGACAAGTCAATTCAGTATGATTTTCTTTGCAATAAAGTGAAAAACAGTTTGATACTCTGATCAAGTTCTTATCTTTCTTTTCTCCTTTTGTTTCCGATACAGTTGTAAATTCCCTGTACTTACCTCTTGACTGCTTGAGTCTGTTCCTCCTTTCGATAAGAGCTTTTTGGAGCAGCTTGCACATTTCTGGTCCTTGCTCTTGAATGCTTGTTACACCTAGGGATCTCCTTGAGCCTCGCGGTTGTAGGCTGCAGAACTAGCTAGGGGACAACGGCGACACCGGTTGCAGACAAAAAGCCTAGCAAATGTAAAACTCTGAGCAATGCTACTGCAGCTTCGAGCCTTCGACATCTCTACTGCTCTAGTAGAAGCGAGGGACTGTGACAGAGTGTCGAAGTCTGGAGAGTGGAGATTCCATCCCCAGCAACGAGAAGCGTTTGTGTGTGCAGATTACAATGCAAGGAAATAATTCAGTTCCGAGAAGTTTGAGATACTTGTAGGGGATAGCCCCGGTCTTGATCAAAACCGGTATAGTTGTAGGAACTATTCCAGGGCTCGAATCGCTCCAAAGTGGTAGAGGCCAAACTCGGCTGTTCTCTACTGCAGTTACATTTTGAGCAACGGAGTATGCTCCATGGGTAGTACATTTTCACCCCTAAAAAGAAGTACTAGTAGACTTCATATCTGTATGGAACTCCTATCTGTTTTAATGAAACACTGACAGACAGCTTAAATGGCAGATTTCTCCATGAGCCACGCAAGCTATTAGTGAACAATGACAGTTTTAAATTAGAATAACAAAAACATATATTGTTTTTGCTTCATAAAAATTAGTCACAATCATATTCTCAAATCTAGCAGCTCCATTAGGTAGGCAATTCGCCAATTCAGTTAATATGCAATCAAACTTGAGCTCAGTCGGCGCAGATAGTGGCACCCACATACCTGGGGCCCAAGGACAAGAGGATCATCAGGTAGATCATCCTAGGTCGTCTTCTTCTTCCTCCAATCCTCGATCCACAAGAACATGGGATACCCCCTTAAATGGTTCTAGATGCTGTGGTAGCATTACGCCATTTGTCCCAGCGTGCAGTGCATGGCCCCATCTGCATGCCATGCATAACAAACAACACGGCATGATTGGAAACAACCACCGCCGGTTCACGTCGTGGAACTAGCTATAAGAGCAGCCGTTGAATCCGCAGCATGCGCCTGATGCGACGGAGAGACTGTTGTTCTCATGTCCAAGTGATCGTCCCAATGTTTTTTTGCATATCAGGTGAACCTAACTAGTGTAAAAGTTGCAAGAACTGATTGAACGATCCAGCTGAATTCAGTAGAAAGTTTACATGGCCTCAGGGAAAAAAAAAGAACTCACTCACGCCTTACGAATTCCGAAAACTAGCAGAAACATTTATGTGGCCTTTTCTGTGTTCCGAATAAGGTCTTCGGCTCACGAATACCCGCGAACAGTGCGGTAGTCCTCTCTGAACCACCTGAAACCACACGCAATGCGTACGGTACGGCGTCCCCAACTTGCATCCGTGTCTTCAGTACCGTGGTGGTACTCGAGTCAACATGTATGCCCACCAAGAGGTTGGTGCTGGAAGAAGCTTCCCGTCCCGATCCTTTAGCCATCGATTGCCAAAGAAACCCATGGCTGTTACTGTTGGACGAAGCTTCGGCTGGGGCCACAAGTGGCAGGCTCAGATGCCCGAAGCCAATCAACGGTGATGGGCACGCCGCAGCCTGTCCCCGGATTTACGGCTCCGGCACTGTGGACACTGTTGCCGTCATGCCGTGTGACCACTTGCTACAAAAAAAAAGTCAAGTGCTCATGGTGTTTGCTGAAATTTGCTGATTTCTCGCAATGATTTCGTTGATGGTTGTAATAACTAATAAGCTCATGCCTGCCAACTGCCGGAAAGGCATTTTACAGGGTCGAGGTTCAGACATGCCAAACTGCCAATCCAATGTTAACACTACTACAGCGTTCAAGGAGCAGGTTCCGAACATGCATAGATAGATGCACACGTTGTACAGCATGCAGTAGATGCAAGCCTGACAAAAGGCCGTGCAGCTACGCAAATCGTGTATTTACTTCGGTTCTTCGGAGGCCTGTAATCGCGCAGCGCCGCTCACTCAGCGATTAGTCAGTGAGGGACCTTAACTTCGAGACATCACATCCGGGAGCAGGAATCGGCAGGAGGTAGCAAAGCAAACTTGGAGGCGATTACCTTTACTACTGCAGATGAGAGGGTGAATGGACGGCTCAAGGATCAGTCCTGTCCAGGCGACTTGTTCATACCTCAGGAATCCAACTGCAAGTGAAGTGTAGACTGTGTGATTACTGTCTCTACAGAAGCAATTCAATGGTGCAGGCAGAGGAGTGGGAGTGGCTTTTGTTTTACTGACTCGCCACCACAGAAGTTCCAGTGAACGCCCACAGGAGCATGGCCGCATGGTGCTGCTGCTCCCTATCTGCATCAGTCTGGCCAGGATGCAGAGCTCGCGCTCGATACCAGATTGACAGAGACAGTCGGCTTTACTCGGCAGTCATCAGTCACCACACGGCCTGGCTACATCGGTGTAAAAGACCTTTGCGAACTTATTACCTTGTTCCTTGCTTCGCCAAAGGTGTTACAGCCGAGGATTTAACAAGGACGTGACAAAAAGAAAAGAAAAGGAAAGAAAGGATGTGAGAGGATGCAAAGAAACAAAAGGGTCTGCTGTCTGAAGGAGCAAAGATGGCGCCAATGGTTGCAATGATTAGCGAGAGGCAACACACAACAAACAGGATGCCAGGACGGTGGGGATTGGGAGATTGGCATCAGCCATCGCCCATCAGGTGAGAGTGAGCGAGGAGAGGCCCTGTGGGGCTCCCGCGCGGAAGGTTTCGCCTTGGCCCCGTGCAGATCGTTCAAGAGATCGCCCGCATTGATGAGGGCCGGCCCCAGATCCGCGTTACCGGACACGGAGACGAACACGGGGACGAGGGCGCGAGGACGGGTTGGTCGCACGTCCTTCTTCCACCTTCAGGTGCGCGCCCGGCGCCGACGCCCGGAACCTGGAACCCGCCGGAGCCGAGCACGTGAAAAATGGCTCGCGAGGCACGCGGCGAGGAGGCGCGGCCGCCGGCGCGCCGTCCGGTCCGGCGGAACAAACCGCGGCGATCAGCCCGGGCAACGCGCAGGGGCAGCCACGGCTCCGTCAACCCGGCTGCAGGGTCGACCCGCGCAGCTGGTGCAGGCGGCGGGGGGGCCTGCCCGGGCGTCGCGCGGATGCTCTCGGCGAGACAGGGACCTGCCCGTTTCGCACGCTCGCGTCGTGGCCCCGTGGGCCGTGCGGGGCACCTGTGCGAGAGGGACCGGGCACCGGAGGAGGCTACGGAGCGTTTGTCTGCAGCCGGAGGGGGAGACCTGCAGGTGGGCGTTCAATTCACATGGACCCCCGTTCCGTTCCGTCACGGGGCCACCGGCCGTGACACCCCGTTTCCGTGCTTGTACCCTTGCGGCAGCACCGGCACCGTCTTTCCGGGTGATTAGTCAGGATCGGACGCGCCGTTTTGTTGCCATCGGAAGAGTGCAAATCCAAGGATGGCAGCGGCACGCTGTACTGTCACAAGGACGTGACAGGGCAGGCAGTGTGCCGCTTGACTAACGTGAACGGTGAGATGCCGAACAGGCTATCACCAAGAGTTCACGGTAACAAACACAGTGTCAGCGCTGTTTGCACCGCTTGGTCAGCAGTGGGGAAATTGTCACTTGCTGGACCGACAACAGGGGCGGACTATAGGAAAATAAATCCATGGAAGACTGCAGCCTAGCATGGTCATCTCAGACGATGACAGTACAGAGGCAAGGAAATGGAACGGGTAGAGCAGAATGTAGTGTAAATACATCCTTCTTTATTCATTAAAAAATAATTACAAGCTTTCTTTCAGGTACACCCAAGACCCAACACAGCTAATGGCTTTACAATTTACATTGCAAAATTGCAAGGCAACATCTCCCCAGATCCAGGCCGCAGCCCACAAGAGCAAACCCATATATATACTACTGCTGCTGCTGCACCCATAGCTCAGTACTTCAGTACAAAAGAGAAACCAAACTCTGCTCCAAATGTAACACCTCCATAGCAACATGTACAACCTCAATCGCAACGGCAACATCCTCAATAAAAAAAAACCCAATCCCCTAACATCCACTTCAAATGGGAATAGCTAAAACAGCATTTAAAAATTTTATTGACTGTATTTTGTTCCTCAAGAAAAAAAAGGAATAAGAATCACTGAAACCACCTGTGATCACCACAAACCCATGCGGTGTTTCCACAATCTCCACAATCAACCAGTGGAGCAGGGCAGGCAGTTAGGCCCAAGAAAGCTGTTCTGTAAAAATTAGCTCATCTCGGGCATTTGCATCTTGCAATGGACGCCGGATGCACTCAGCGCCAGAAGAGGTAGAACAAAGACAGCAGGATCAGAGCAGCCAGTATCTGGTCCCTAAAGGAGACGATCTTCGGACGGTCAAGGCACCTGGCCTGCCGGCCAGCCTCAGAGAGACGCAGGTCGTCTGGAGAGTACACGAGTTCCAGGGAGACGAAGAGGCCTGGTTCATCGGTCATCTCGAACAGTACCTCGCCAACAGCGGTCTTGAACTGCCCATTGGACCATTCCTGTGTTCAGAGCAAACACTACTGTCAATGTTTCATACTTGGAACAGCGCATACATGGGCCGAACCGAGTTGCAGAGAGAACCACTGTCCATAGTTCACAGAGTACAAAAGAAGGTTAAGGCATCTTTTGTGCGTTGATTTGATCATCTTGGCAGTTTTCAGAATGGACAGGAAAGAGTGATGGATATAGCATGATACCTGAACCTGCTTGCCGATTGTGACGAGCATGGAGCCTGCGGGCAGACTGAAAACGGTCGAGCCGCCCTGGTTCCGGAGGCAAATCCGTCGATCGCCCCCAGAGAGGTGGATGCTCAAAGCGTGCGATTTACGAGGATCAGTGCTGCCAAACTCGTTCCAACCTGTTTTGGACTTGTTACTGTTGTACAATGTCAGGCACAGGATTGACGGGGCTTCTCTGGACAGAGAAGTTTCTTTGGGATTCTTGACACTATTAGATAGAACCCTGATGGTATTTTTTGCAACGTTCTCCATTCTCGATGCAACAGTGTCCATCTTCTCCCTGGCAAAAAGTGCAAAAGCTCAGGTCAGAGTATGGTGATTTTGGTGGGAGCGCGTACGGTATGGGCCGCCGTGATTCAATTTGATCGTATGCGTCTATCTGGGCCTTGCCCGCTCACAGTTGGGCCTTTTCTCAAACATCTGTAGAAACTGGCTCGTCTACCTGATTCTCTGTTGCTTGCAGTTCTTAGTGCTTACCAGATTGGGTGATCAGGCGATATCTATTGCGACAATAAAAATGCGGATCGTGCAAGCCACCAAGTCATGAAAATGCCACAACAGGTTAGCGGCGCTAGGTCATTGGTGGCCTCCCTGGTCGATCATAAAAAACAATCGCTAGCGCTACTCAAAATGATCTGATCTCACATTCTAATGGATTCAGATAATGTTTTTTTTTGACGGGAAATTCAGATAATAGTTGGACGAGCCCTAATGAAGACGATCGAATTTGGTTTTCAAATGAGCATTTTTCTGACGAAACTTGGCTTCTGAAACTCTCAGCAAACCTGCACCTAGCTTCCTATACTGCAGGGTAGCTCCGTAGTTGCTAGGGTGACAGGGAAAGAGACAAAACATGCTACGAGGCAGGTATAAATTGGCCGCACGCACGTACCTGAACGCCCGGTACGTGTAGCCGGGCAAAGCGGCGCCCAGCGCGCGGTCCTCGTCGGGGCTCACCGGCCGGAACCAGTAGAACTCCTCCCCGCCGGCCACCGGATCCCTCCTCCGGAACCACCTGGCCAGCTGCTCGCGCTTCACCTCATCAAGCGCCGCGAACACCGCCCCCGCCGCCTCCACGGCCTCACGCACCTCGCGGGCGTCGATCGCGCCGGCCACGGCGAACACGCCGGACTCCGCTGCTAGCAGCGCCGCGCCCGCGTCGCCTGAGGCGAGGGCCTGCGAGGAAATAACCTCACGCGGCGCCGGCGGCGGGGGCGCGGGCGCCGGCGGGAAGCTGAAGCGCTTCCGCGGCGGGGGCAGCGCGAGGTCGGGCACGCGGAGGGAGGCCTCGAGGAACTCGGCGAGAACGCGCTCGTCGGCGGCGGCGGATCGCGCGCCGCGCGCAGTGCGGATCGGGGTCGGCGCCGGCGGCGGGCCGCGGGCGCGGATGCGGGGGCGCCGCGGGGCCCTGGACGTCGCCGTCATGCCGCGCCGGCGAGGGGCTGGTTGGGAGGGTGGGTGGGTGGGAGACCTTCGGGCCGGGGAGTGGGCGGCGATCGTGCTGTCCTGCTAGCTGGGTTGGTGGCGTGCCAGTTTCCCAGTCGCCAGCCACCTTTGCTGCGGTGGACTGGCATCCGTGGTTGCGTGGGATTGAAGGAAGAAGAAACAGCGGGGCCGGGAAGCGGGAAGGGGTCGTGAGAAGCCGGTGGGCCGTCGGATCAGGAGCACGGACGGCTCGATCGGCAGCTGCCGGCAGCGAGCGATTCGATCGCGCGCGGGGGCAGAAGCGGTGGTGGGAATTGGGAAAGTGGAGGCACGTCCGCTCGACGACTCTCCCCTTCCGACGGCCGATCGAATCGAAGGTGGTCTGGCGGTGGGGTTGCGTGCTGGACGCGTAGCGCAGTGCGGGCGCACGAATCACCAGCCCGGGTGCAGGATAGATCGCCGCGCGGCGACGAGCCCAGCAATTTCTGAATGTTAGTCGTATCTGAAGATCTTCTGAAGAACTATGTTTTTTCCTCTTATAAGAAAAGGGTGTATGCAATGCAACAATCCCCATCACCATCAGCCTTAGTTCGATTCGATTGTCACTGTTGTCAGCACACGATTTTGCAGAAGGGAACTTAAATTTAGCCTATTTTGTATAACCTGTGATGTTTGTGTTCGGAATTCCTGACCTGAATAATTCATATTCTGTACTTGTTATAAGCTCCTCCATTAGCAGTGCCCTTCGTAGTATGAATTGATTCCTAGTTGTTTACCTCTCTGTCATGTATGATAGTATTCTGGTGTGTTGAGAGCACGCCCCTAAATTTAACACTGAACTTTCTTGCAAAGTATCGTCGCTCCAATAGATACTCATTCTGAAATCAACTTTAGCTTCTGAGAGATAACATGTTAACCGCCCAAAAACTTTTTTTTCTGTTTTTTTAAGGGAAAAAGTACAGTGGGTGACCCAGAGACGAATGCTCCGCTTAAGAATACCACACGGGAACAGCAACCGTGGTGACCGCGGTGACTGTCTGCAAGGAGTTTCTCGGCGGCGACACCGTGCTCGCGCTCTTCCCGGAGATCACCGTGGCTTCCATGTACTATGCCATGAACCTGTTCAGCGACGAGACCGCGGAGCAGGGCCGCCGTCGTGGCGACTTTCGGCTTCGGCACGCTGGGCGCGGCGTACGCGGCGCTGCTCGGGACGCCGGAGTACGACATGTACACCAAGGCGCTGGTGTTCACCTTGGTCTCCGCCGTCATGTCCAGCCTGGGGCGCGTGGCGGGGCCGCTCGGCAGCCCCCGGCGCGACAAGAACGCGGCGGCGTGCGTGGTGTTCCTGAGCAGCATCCTCCCCATCGTGGCCGTCCCGCTCGCAGCAAAGGTCGCGTCTTCAGACAAATAACAAATTGTTGTTGTGTCGGTGCTGGACTGCTGGTTTTAGAATTACCGGAGATTTCTGGTGTTCAGAGTAGTGAACTCGACTCCTGTAATACTGTAGTAGCATAATTTTTTTCACACACGAGATGTCCTGGGACTACTATCTGCATTGTGTTTAATTTGCGAAGTACTGCTGATTAATCTTGATTTCAATACCATTTTTCTCTGTCAGCTGAACTAAATGCTGTTATTGGAAACATTTAACAAACAACTACATACAACTCGGGATTCTTGCAGAAAGAATGCTTTGCCAGATTGAGCTAAATAGCAAGAATATATAGGAGAGCAAAATGGACTGTATGAGTACATTAACAAGTTTTTGCTATGCGGGGAATACAGAGGCCAGAGGGATTCAGAGTTTCAGACAACTGGATGACCTTCATAAACCAGACCGAGATAAGCACAGCCTATCAGCTTCCACACAGCCTTGATCTTACATGATACTACTAATCACTCAATCTCATCAGCATCTTTGATCATCCGCAATGAAGAAGAAAAAGGAAATTGAATGGCCTATTGGCATCCTTATCAGACAGGCCTGAGATGCTACCAACATACACAAGGTTCGTCAGGACGTTTTTTTGTTATCAGACCATGATACTTCTGCTCTCTGCTGAATTTCCCAATCTCTTTACCTCCTTCAAGACAAACCCTGCAGCCCAATTCATCGTGGAACCGAACGGCAAAAGCCTTCCTGTCTTGTCTGAATCGATCAGCCGGCACTGAGCAGAATGACGGCCAGACCGCCCGCTGTGCTAATCCGGGGCTCCTCTGTAACCATTGAAGCTGGACATACGGATTTGTAACGTGCGCCGGCCATCCCCTGCTCCAGTCTCCGGCGAGCATCGCCACGCCAACTCAAGCCCCGAGCACCGGTTCGCCGCCAGCACCGGGAGTCACGCGCCCTTGAAATCAGATAACGGCGAGGTGTGGTACCGAAGTGCACGCACCGGTAGGGGGTCGTGAATCCGGTAGAAGAACGGGCGACAACAAGGCTGCCGTCGCCGACGGGAAGGGGAGCCATGAGCCGCGGAGAGCGCTGAGGCAGGAAAGGGCGAGAAAGGGCAGCGACAGGGACTATTTTGAAAATATTCCACCCAGATAAGGGTTTTTGTATAAATATTTGGATCACGATTATTAATCGCGATCCAATTTAGGGTGTTATATGTAAAGAACCGGATCGCTATTTTACAAATAACCCCCGATACGGATCGCGATTATTAATCGCGATCCAATCTAGAGGGTTTTATGTAATATTTACATAACCATTTCAGGGGGTTTTCTGGAAAGGTAGCCTGCTGCTGTCGGCTCGGATGGGAGGGGTTCAGGATCTCCTCCACCGCCGGCCGCCGCCGCGACCTCACCGCGGCCGCGGCCATGGAGGCTCCGGCCACTACGAACCACCTCGGCGCTAATACCAGACCTTCTCCATGCCCCGCGGCCAGAGAACCTCCGCGTTCCAGCATCCCCAAATCTCGCGTTACTGAAACGAGAAGAAGGTAGGAGACGAAATGGAGGCGGCGGCGCGCCGCAACTGGCCACCCCGTTCAAATCACATCTGATCTCTGAATTGGAATTCAAGGAGGGGTCGGGGACCACGTGGATGCACGCCTCCTGCTGGACATCCTCCCTTGCGGCCGCCTGCTTCCCCACCACGATGATCTGGATTCAGCAACCTGTTGATTTGCCCTGACCCACTGAATCAGTTCATCAACTAAACAGCTCCAGTTCAATATGTCCGTAACAAAGCGGCTATCGAACATGTCTTACCTAATTTACCTATACAAGTGTTATACTCTACAATCTCCTTTATGCATAAATGGCGCAAGTTGCTGAATGATGCTGATCAAAAGACAAGATGCAGGAGATTTTTGGGCGCTTGAGATGCTGGGCGCACTCATTCAATCCAAGCGACGCGGCCGTCACTGATATCCTGGATCTCTAGCTCGTCTTTGTAATAGGCTAGCTATCTTTCCAGATCTTTCGCACTTCATATTACTCTGGTGTTCTCAGACTTGAATTGTTTTATCGCTTTCAATATAAAGCCGAGTTTTACTTTAAAAAAAAAACTGAACAGCTCTCTTGGTGAGCAGCCGGATCAAAGAGCGCCTAGGCTCGGTTCTGATTGTAGTTCGAGAGGATCTGCGAGGTTGGAGGAAGCTCCATTCTCCCTGTCGCGGGGTGGTGTTTCTCTAGTCTTTAGTTACGCTACCCAAAATCAAACCAAGCAATGAAACGAGCACGCCTTCGTTTCAATGGTTTTGTAGCCCCGTCTCAGTATATTCAACTCTAGAGCATGCTCGGTTGATGCTCTACCCAAGCCAAAATAAAGCCTTGAACGAAGAATTTACCCATCGTTTGGATTGATACTGGATGAATAATAGAAGATGTACCAAAGACATGAAAAATAGAAGATGCAGATAATTAAGAATCTTGCATCTGAAAAACATAAAAATGAGTTCAAATAACAACCATCCAGAAAAAAGAAACAAGTACAACACCAGCATATTGTTACTGTTTCATGTTCAGTCTCAATAAAGAGCTTGAGTGCATTGTCAGCCTTATTTGAAGACTAGTAATAGGACCCCTGATAGGAATAGGAGTGGAATAAGAGTCTTTGATATGGTGATCCTGATATGAATTCATCATTCAGCGCGCTACATAGAAACAATGGTTTTTCATGTGAGAAGAAACCTTATCTCCATAGAGAACAGAGCCTCTGTGTGTAAACATCATGGTATGGATATGGCCTATGCTGTCCAGTGCCTACTAAACTCGGCTAAACCTAAAGGTCAAAAGAGAATGGAAGAGACAAGTAGAACATCCTGCAGACTATGGTTTGAGGTTTGGACCCACCTAGGAATTTCCTGAACTCAGGTGACATAGACACATATCAACAGCATAAGATACCCTGAAAACATGTAATAAAGCAATCTTGTGTGAAAAATGTTTTGATGTAGTAGTTGGTTTAGAGCCCTTTCTTTTCAAAAGACAATAATTGATTTAAAGCCATTCATTTTCTTTTAACATGATTTGTACAGAAAGACTAGATTCTGCGCGTGGATTCGATGCGAAACACAACACATTAATCAAAGCGAGCGAAAATGCAGGGTAGCCTTACCGAGAAGAGGCAAATCGGCCTCCTGCACTCCACGCAAATCGATTCCAACCAACAAGGTTCAAAGGCGAACGAACCACCAGCCCACTTCATCAGACAGTAAAGGCCCAACGTATTTAGTGGGCCATTTTGATCATGGGCTAAAAACGGCCTAGTTAGTCTTGTTTACTCTGCCCATACCACATGAGTTCAGCCCATGAGCTTCACCATGGCGACCCGGGTTCCTTTTCCCGCACAAGTTCGATCATATAGCAGCCCAGAGAAAAGGGTTGGGTCGAAACATTCGAGCTGACCACGTCCACGTGAGAACAATTACCTTTGTGCAAAAGCTTTGTGGCTCGTAAAGCTTGTTCAGTCGACTGCTCACCAGTCACCACACACGTCGCCATCGCAAGCTGATAAGGCGGCGACAGATCAACGACAAAAGAAAGGACAACTGAAGATCAACAAAGCACAAAGCATACCATATATACTGCACGTACAGACCGGCCATAAACAAGCATTGGTCACGGTCCCAAAGGTGCCATCGATCCCCAGCAAACATCTCCCACCCAACCCATGTAACAACAAAAATTACACGAACACGACACCACACACTCCCCTGCAGCTTGCCCTACAATAATCGGCCCTGCAGGTTTTTTTAAATCCCCAAGGCTACACAGTCACTGGTGTAGAAAAATAACTTAATCCTATCATCATCATCATCGGAGAAGAACGGGTGCTAGTGATAATTAAGCAGCCTCAGAATGGCCGGCGGCTCTCTCTTCTTTACTACGGCGAAGAGGCCGGCCGGTTTCCTTCTCCGGATGCAATGCAAACCGATGGATCCTTGGAGAGGAGAGCGGCGCGGGGCCGGCCGGCTAGAACTGGCCGCCCTCGAAGGTCTGGCCGAACTGCCAGCCGGCCGGCGCGGCGTTGTTGCTGGTGACGCAGCGGCCGTCGCTGGCGGTGACCTTGAAGGAGAGGGCCTGGCCGTCGAGCAGCGAGTTGCTCTGCCAGTTCTGGCCCCAGTTGCGGGACATGGCCTGCCACCCGGTGGAGGAGCCCTTGATGGACACGGACTGCACGTCGCCGGCGCCGGCCACGTTGGTCACCAGCACCAGGTTGAAGTAGGAGTGGCCGTTGATGGTGAACCGGATGCCGCCCTTCTTCACGCACGGCACCCTGCAGCAGCGGCGATCATCAGTAAAAAAAAAGTCCATCTAGGACACGACACGACATGACATGACAGGCGAAGCGCTGCTATCGCCGACCCAGTGCGATGCTTGCAACTTGCAGGAATCGCGATCAAATTGTAAGTAAGATGGCCCACGTAACATGGCATGCAAGTCGGCCGTGGTGAGGTTCTGCCCAGCCGGTCCAGGATCGATCGGTTGGTCGGAAGGAAGAACTTAGCCGACAGCCGCACGGGCGCACAAGATCAGAAGAAGCTAGTAGTAAGTCTGGACCCACGTGGCCACGTACCTCCTGTACGCGACGGGCACGATGCCGGCGCGGTACTGCGCGATCTGGATGAAGGCCGGCTCGGCCATGTCGAAGTGCGGGCGTGGCGGGTTGCACCAGCCGCCGTCGTCGCTGGGGAGGCCGTAATTGGGCGGGCAGAAGTTGGTGGCCGTCACGGTGATGGTGCCCGGCAGGCACGACTGCCCGGCGTTGTCGCAGCGGAGCTCGAAGCACTGCCCGCACGAGGCGCCGTCGTTGAACAGCGCCGTGCTCAGCGCCGCCGTGTTGGTGCCGTACCCGGTGCTGTACAGGTTCCCGTACCCGCACGCCCCGCCTGCAAGTTCCAATCAGTACGTGTCAGCTCAACGGCGCCGCCGGCCTAGCTCGATTGACCAACGGAGAACTCCGACTCACCCATTGTGCCGGACGCGTCGCCGCCGCCGTAGAACGTGGCGTGGGCGCTCTGCCACCCGCCGTAGTCGCCAGCGGCCCGGCGGGCGAGGAAGCCGAAGGTCGAGCAGAGCAGGAGGAGGAGGACATTGGCGGTGGTTGCCATTGCAGCCGCGCGCGCACACTCTGCCTCTCGAGCTACTCCTAGCGTGCTAAAGCGAGCTGGAGCTGCCGATTAGGGATCGAGAGTTGCTTGGCTGTGAAGGGAGCGGCGCGCCGAGGCCAGCTACTTATAGGCCCAACCCAGCCAACGGCCAGTGCTCCCGGCAGTTGGAATCGTTAACAACTTTCGCGGAGGGGCAGGGGAAACCGAGACAAAAGAGATAGAGGCGAGGTGGGGACTGGGCGGAGCGGCCGCGCGCCGACCACGAGAGGCCCGGTGCACGACGGCGGTTAGCGCATACGAATCAGGCGCACATGCGAGTGCCCGTCGTCTCCGCGCGCAACTATGGCGGGACCAGCTGCTCGCTCGCTCGCGTGCGCGCGGGACAGACCGGGGGTTGCCCGGGCCCGGGCGTGCTCGCGTGCCCACATGGATGGATGGATGGAGCCCGGCCGGCGTCAGCCGTGGGACATGGGTCTGGGCTTATTTGGCCAGTGGCGAGCAGAGAGGGGAAAAAAAAAAGAGAAAACGATGAAATGTGTGGCGGATGGGTACGTCTATCCATCTCAGGACGCTGCTCGGATCATGAACTGTTCGAGAGATGATCGCAGGGCGCACGTTCTCCTGGCCCCTGATTGCCATGAGTCCCGGGCTCCCGGCTGCACTGCATCATGGCCTGTCTGGTGAGGATTCATGTGTATGCCATGCGCGCACGTCAGTGCTCAGATCAGTACAATGGATGCTGCGCATGGTTGCTACGTGCAAGGTCGTATGTATGGCTAGGTCAAATGGTAAAGAAACAGACTAGTAGTGTTCATTGCATCAGCGTTCGATTCAGCTACGAAATGCTCCCGGCTCTTGCCACTACTATAGGGTTTTCTTTATCCTGCAATGCAATTTGCTCGGCGATGCTCGGCCAAGTCGCGTGTAGAGTAATGCTAGTAGCTAGCTGCGAAAAGACGGCGAATGCGAACCATCCAAACCGTCCGAGCGCTGCACATGCGCAGGGATCGGATGCCTTTCCTTTCCAACGGCGGTGAAAGCTCCCTGAGATATTCGAAACTTGCGTTCTTCAGTTAAGCACCTTTATTTGGGCTAACGATCAGTTAAGCACTTTTTAGCTGATGTGCCGTGCATAATCTCCAAAAGCTGCTGGGCGGTCGGTTTCTGAGAGGATTTAGCTGTTCGCCCTCTCATCATGGGCTGTGATCTATCTGAGGAAGCAGTTAAAACTTAAAACTGATGAACTGATTCGTCGATCAGCATAAAGTAATCTTCCCGATGACTCCCGTTCGTCGCCGCGTAGTATGAACACTAGCAGCTAGTGTCGCAGCCGTTTATAGCCGAAACGATCAGACTATAACCACACGGGAATCTTCAGGCAGTAGGTGCATAAACAACTCCTGCTCCTTACCAAATATTCAGTGCTAGTACGTGCGAAACATTGCTCACCCCAATGATTAGGTGTTGAGATTACAGTGTCGTTAACCCGGAGCCTCTCATCAGCTCGTCGTCGGCGCGTGAAGAGAGAGGCTCACATGCCCGCATGAGCGCCTCGACGTGGCCACGTAGCTAGGGCGTAGGCGGAGCATGACCCGGGAGCTAGTTTACGCCCAAGTCCTGAGACAAACCTGCAGGTACACTGCATGCGCGCGCAGGCTAAGTCCAAGATTTCGTCTGATGCGGCTGACGCCGAGGGGCAGATCGATCGAGTCGCCTCAGCGATCCCCGCCATGTGGGCTGCGGGCCTGCGGCGGCTCCTGCAGGACAGGTGGCCGCACCAGCGCGTGTCATGCTTCATCAGTCTGCCCGAGATCTATCTGCTCAGACATGATCGTCGGAGCTGCCAGAAATAAACGAGCTCGCCAATGGCGCGGACATCTGCCATGTTTTCTGGCTGATTTTAGTCCAAGCGCATCTTTTTCTCCGGACACCAACCGAAAACGTGACTTGCTTAATGGTCATGTTCATGCCTCCCTTCCTTTGCTGTTTGTCCAGACGAAACGGTTGAAGCAGGCATCGAATAAATGCATACGAGAAGCATTCGAAGCTCAGACTTTAGAGAAGCAGCTGACGGATCATTCTTGCCGGCCGGGAGAGCAGGCAGGCATTGAGGATCCAGACGTTTCCCCTTTTTTCTTCAGAGCACGGGAACAGCGGTCGGTGGATGTTCAGCTTGTGGAACGCATTCACGCGAAAGACAAGAACGTTCATCGGGTTAGCTTCCCTGTCATGCTCCGCGCCTTTAACACGCGATATAAACATCGTAACATGCGCGGCGAGGTTGCTAATGCCAGCAGCTTCACGCTTTCGCAAAAGCAACAGTCATGGTCTTCCGGGCCTGATGGACCATCCCTTTCGCGTCCCCACTCCATGTTAGTTGCACATGGGGAGGGCGGGAGGGAGGGCTTGGCCCTGGCCAGTGGCCACCCGGAGATCACGGCCAGGCCCCTGTCAGTCATCAGCGCTGATTCTGAATTCGCCTGGCTCGCCTTCACTTGGAAGCATTCTACGCAGCAAGCAGCCACTCCCCGGCACCGTAAGCTGAGTTCTCTGAAAGGGAAAAGGCGTTTTTTTTCCTGACGAGTTTGGATTAGCTTCGGCTGTCTCGTGATTTTTTACTTTTGACGGCTGTTGCCTTCTAAAATAAAATTAGCTAACTCTGTTGTGCGTGAGTAACTCCATGAGCAAAGGGTGTATTTTGGTTTTTCCTTTTCATCTCTGTCTGCGTGTTCCTCAAATAAAAAAGAAAATTGTTTATGTTTAGCGGTAGATGGGAACAAAAGCGGATGGAGGCGTCCACGTCCGGTAGCGGCGATGCGATGGCTGCACGAGGGAGTGAGGGGGGAACCCATGTGGGGAGCACACCAAAAATAGATCGCAGGATCGTCCCCTGACAGCGACCCGAGCTCCGAAACTCATCAGGTCGCGCCCGCCCGGCGGCCCCACGCGAAAAGAGAGAGAGATCTCTGTAAATCCGGGAGAAGGCAACAACCTGCAGACTGTAGAGAGAATCCCGTAGCAGGATCGGCTACTGGTATCGCAGCTGAATGGCAGTAGAGTAAGTATACGTATAACACTGTACTCCATTATTGTAGCGTCTTCCTTCGCCAAACCCCTCGACGAGCGGTGAGAGATCGTAGCTGCAGAAAGGCCATCATGGTCTGCTGCTGCCATTGTTAACGATTGGGTGATCGCGTGCCCAGCTCGATGGCTGTTGTCTCCTCATGATGGCCGGAGGAGCAATGGAGAATCATGGTCGCTTCCGCGAGAGGCGTTAGGGGTACCGAGAGCATGCAGGCGTCGTCCTACCACCACTCATTAAACGCCTTGAAGGAGAGACCAAAAAAAAAGCGAGATCAGAGCCGGCCCGGTCGTGGATATGGACGGCGAGCCGGAGGGAGGTAGAGCGCGATCGAACCGACGGCGACGGCGCGCGCGCCCCGAGCCATGTCACGCGCGCAAGAGTGGGTGGGTGGGTGGGTCGCCGCGCGGCCGCGGGTAACGAACGACCGGGCGTCCGATCCCGTTTCGTTAATGGGCGCGCGAGGCCCGGCCCCCCAACCGAACCGACGTGCGCGGCGTTGCCGCTCCCGCGTCGCTCTCCGGCGCGAAACCCTGCCTGCCGGTTGAGGCGGGCAGGGCTTCGTGGCGCGTCCCGTCGCGCGCTAGTCCGGCCCCGTGCCGGTGCCGGTGGTTAGCTGCCGCCTGCACGCTACTACCCCCCCGTCCCGTCGGCGGTCGGTCCTCTCGAATAGACTCTCGATCGAGGGGTCGCGGTTGCGCGGCTGTTGCGGCCATGTGCCCGCGGCGCGTGCCGAGGCGACACCGCCGTCGCCGTCGTTGGGTCACGCGTCGCTGGCTGCTGTAGAGGGCCGGTGGCCGGTGGGGAGGGAGGCGTGCCGGCGTGCCCCGGCCCGTCTGGGTGGCGGTCCTGTCGTACTACGTGCAGGGTGCAGCGAGCTGCGAGCGCCGCGCGGTGCGCCCGGCGGCGTTTCGACGCGTCTCGCGGCGGACCCTGTTCGTAGAGGGACAAAAGTCTTGTTTTTTTTTTTGAGAATCGGGACAAAAGTCTTGGTGCAAAGAGTTTCTCAAGGAGCCCAATGGCTTTTTCGTGGAGACTAATTTTTGCACGAATAAGCCCAGTTTCCCGCAGAAAAAGGCCGAAGGCGTGGTGGAAAGGCGCGCGAGCTGCTTTGAAGGAAGCTTCTAGCCCAATAATCCCGAAACGGGCCAACCGCGCACTAGAGTACGGGCCGAGCCTCTGGTTCTGGAGAACTGCGGGCCGGCTGAGCATTTGTCCTCAGTCCCCACTCCCCACAGCGGCATGGTAGGCCGCCTGTAACATGCAGCTCACCGGGCTCCAGCCCAGTGTGCCAGTCTGCCAGATCGTATCTGAATCAGCCAGCACGACGTGATTTTATGGCCCAAATCTACTAGGAACTGTAGCGTGAAATTATTTTTTAAATTCAGTCTAAAATGTATTAGAAGCCGGGTAAAATCAGTTTTTTTTTACTTCATCGATTTTGGCCGTTTTGGGAGAAAGCTCTCTCAATCCTCGAAAAACAAACATGTCCTCCTCGCTCTCTCCAACCATCCGTGCAGAGGCTACAGTGAGCGCGCCTCCTGGGTGGCCGGCCGGATCGTCCGGATCGAACACCCCCGCTCGTCTCGAAATGAATGACGGTGCAGTGGGGGCAGTTAATTCTCCGCCCAGGCAGCTGCCAACGACCTTCGAACCACTGCCATCACTCCATCAGTGCCATGTGTGGTGCTTGCACAATTCCGTCAGAATCGCCATTCGCGTCCACAGCTCCACGATCAAGCAACAGCTACCATCACGAAACGATGCCATGCGAGTTGAACGAAGAAGAAGATTAGAGGCGGGCCCCAGGGCCGGCGGGCTTTCGGAAGCTACTAGAGAGAGATCGGCGCGGCGCGAGGGCAAGTAGGTCCGGGGGCATTCACGGCGCCTGCCTGCCGCACGTCCTCCGCCGACGGAGGGAGGCAGCGGAGCAGCCGGAACCAGGCGCTGTAAATGGCGACGCAGAGGAGTGGCTCTCACATGGCTCCATAAATCGCCGGCCCGTCCGCCCTCCTGCAACCCTGCAGGGGCCTGCCGCCGCCGACGCATGCCATGGGGCCGCGGATCGAAGCCTGAGATCAGAAACCCACAGCAGCGAGCAGCGTCCGCCCAACCTCGCCTGCGACCCCATTTACGCTCGAGCGCAGATCGAGATGATGCAGATGCTGGAAACTTGTCCGCCATCCACACTGCTGATCGGACTCGCTAGCTGAGCGGATTAGCGATGGGTGGTTGGGGCCAAATTGCTCGGGGACTATACTTGGGTCGACCGCTTACTACGATCCTCTCGATCATCTGAACCCCACCTGCTGGTCGCCGTCTATTCAGACCAGGTAAAACAAACGCAACACGGAAGGAGCGAGCGTTTCTGCAAACATGATCGTCGGAAAGTACTCGAAAAGGATGCGACAGGGCTGAGCCACGCATTGACGCCATGTACAGTGCACCGTGTGCGGGTTACTGGGGCCGTATGGGTTTACCAGTGACAACCACATGGACGGTCTGCATGAGCTGGTCTCTCGCCCAATCCAGGGCAGCCAAGTAGCCGAACTCTGACCCAATCCGGACCGGGCTCTGCCACGAACCAGGCCATGGCTTCCGGGCCCGCTCAGTCGAGATCGTCAAACATGTACGTTGGATTCCTTCTAATCTTTCACGGACCACGGTGCTGTTTTCTGAAATCTTTTCCAAGCAAATAGGTGGTCAGGAGCTACTTGAGCTAGCCGAGAACAAGCCATGACCAGACGTTGAGAGGGCGGGTGCAGCACTGAAAAATGCTACAGCTTCGTTCTCGTAGTAATTTACCCCGTCGACGATGCATCTACCAGCGAACCACATCCTTAACTCCTCCCCTGAATGCACTCAACCACCCCCGAAATAGTAAGACCCCCCTCCGCTATATAAACCCCTCCACGGAAACCCTCGTCTCCGCCACACCACCAACCAGCGAATCACAGGCCGCGCACCACCGCACCCAGGCCATCCTCTTCTTCTCGTACGAGTAGTGTGACCGAGGGAGAGAGAGCTAGGCAGCAGGCATGGCTGGTCCGAGGCTCGCGACGCTGGCGCTGGCCGTGCTCCTGGCGGCGGCCATGGCGGCTCCCCCCGTCGCGGTGCGCGCGGCCATGTCGTGCAGCACCGTGTACAACACCCTGATGCCGTGCCTGCCGTACGTGCAGATGGGCGGCGCGATGCCCCCGCAGCCGTGCTGCGGCGGCATCCGCAGCCTGCTGGCGCAGGCCAACAACACCCCCGACCGCCGCACCATCTGCGGCTGCCTCAAGAACGTCGCCAACGGCGCCTCCGGCGGGCCCTACGTCACCCGCGCCGCCGGGCTGCCCAGCAAGTGCGGCGTCTCCCTGCCCTACAAGATCAGCACCGACGTCAACTGCAACACGTACGTGCCCGCTAGCTGCTCTCGCTATGAGATGTTCTGAGATCGTCCTCTGCGTTCCTGACGTGCTGTGAATGACCATTTTTTTTTCTTTTCTTCCGTCTTCTCTGTGCATGCAGGATTAACTGAGGCGTCCGGTCGGTGCGAGGAAATTCATGGCGGAAAATAAATAAAGTGCTGCTAGTATTTAAAGAAGCTAGAACGGAGGACTAGTAGATCGGGGTTTTCTTGTCGCTAGTCGTCGTCGTTGATGTTGTTTAGGAATCGTCTGAAGAAGTTCCTCCTGGTGTGTCGTTGTGGATGCTCGCGCGAGCAGAGTAGCCATGAACCTGTCTGTGTAACGTGGCTATGTATTTCCTCGTGAAAGTACCTATCTACTGTTGCAGTTTCATCATCGCAGTGTGCTTTGTTTAAGTGTGACTTAAAAAAACATGAAACTGAACTATGGTATTGGCACGGTCCATTTCAACTTGCCATAGTTAGAACACAACGGGAAACGATCGGTCCTCCGATGCCCGTGAAACTCGCTAATCTCAACCTGAACTTGTTATAGCCGGCTCCCCTGTAGCGAAGTTGCAACGTACAAACTTCATCGCATCTCAAGTACCCTTTCTTGGTGAACCGGTGCTCCACGAAGCTAGCAGCTTAGTGTGAGGTCATCTTCGTCTTTCCGAACCCCAAGGAGGCCAACTTCCTAGGCGAGGAGTTGGCGAAGCAGCTTCGACTTCCAATTTCCAAGACCATTTGGGCCGGCCGTGTCACGGGAGCTTTCCGTCGTCATCCGATGTCAAATTTGAAATCCACAAACGTCGTCCTCCGTTTCCAGATTGAATTTTCCAAACAGAGAACGGCCAGTTTCCGTTCTTTGTTTGCCTTGAACGTACTCTCAATGCAGCACGGCCGCTCGGCTGCGAGGAATCGTGGAGGCGTTGAAGCCGTGAACCAAGCTCACCTCCTCTGCCCCGGGTTGGGCCGTTTCATTTTGTCATTTGTTGTTTTCAGTCCTGGGCTTTTGTTTTGCTTTGCTACTGTTTTATAATTTGGGCTTCCACTCGTTTTCGGCCCAGTGTGGCCGTCTTTTCACCCCAATTCTATACATTTTTCAGAAGATTTTTTTCTTCCACACCCTTTTAGTGTTTGAGATTCGTGCAAACAACCCACAACCCTTGGATCTACCCCAAAACCCTAACTTCCTCTCTCTCCTCTCTCTCTCCCGCGCCGCCGCCGCCACGGCCGCCACCTGCGCGCCCCGCGACTGTCTGCGCGCCGCGCCCCGCGCCGCCACGTGCCCCTGCAGCCGTCTGGGTGCCGTGCCCTGCGCGCCGCCGCCGGCCGCTAGCGCGGGAGAAGAAGGTGAGAAAGATGGGAAAAAATATTGGTTCAACATTTTCAAATTGAAGGTTCAACATTTTTAAAATGTTGGTTCAACATTTTTTTCAGTAAAATTTTGAATAGGCCATGAGCTTTATAGATGAATTGCTTAACCATCCTCCACGAGATGTATAGGAGCTTTATCTTTTTATTGACGCCAGATTTTGACACGTGTTGAATCGGCGTCAGGAGGAAAAGATTGGCCGATGCGGCAGATCTGAAGGCTACAGGAAGGAATCGGCCGATTAAGGTAACAGTTGGAAATCGGCCGATTAGTGGCACAGCCTATGCCAACAGGATGGGGTTATTTCAGAGGATCCTGGTCAAAAGCTGGTCAAAGGGGGCACGCTAAGTCGGTCGAGGAGCAATTGAAGGAAATCCTGATTGGATTAGGGAGCGGCGGCGGAAGATTCTGCGGGAGTCCGTTTCCTTTTTAAAGTCCGTATAGATATAGTAATTTAAATAAGGTTGTAACAAGTCGTGATCGACCAGGAGTCCTAGCTTTAGGGTATAAATAGGAGTCGTCAGGGTCTTACAAAGAGATGATCACATCAATCAACAACGGTACTTCTACTTTTCCAGCAATTTACTTTCAAGTCGGCGACTTCGCCAATATTTTCTTCTTCCACGAGTTCGTACGGATTGGCAGGACTGCATCAACTTGATCTCCGGCCAATTGGTAGGTTCCGTTTACCGAGTAATATCCGAGCTTTAACTACGGGCGCATTGCTGTAGTTTCATTTGGATTTATTCACCAGTTATCGATATTTACTAGAATTGCAAGTTTTACCAGTCATTCTAGTATTATCACCACTTATCCAGCTTGAGATCAGAGTAATCGGCTTCGTCATTGCTTTTCTTCGATTTATCATCTCACGGCCGATTAGATCTATTTCAAGTGTTGTTCTTGCAGTAGTCGTCTAGATCGCTCCAGCAGTTTTCTTTACGATTACCACACGATCATCGGCTGATCCATAGCCGATCATCTATATAGCAAATCGGCCGATTCGCCGCCGACGCGCTCCTCAGGACAGATAGGAATTCCAGCCGATCGACGCGCCTGGAATTTAATACTCTATTTCCTTGTCAATCAACAGGTCAGATTGACTGGCACGCTGCGCGAACCGCACCAGGGCGATAACCCGAACAGGAGCTAAGCAGATTCTCCCGGGTCGTGTGTCCGACGCTAAAGACCCATCGGCCGATTCCTATCCGGCCGATTTTAGCGCCAACACACTTTTGGCACGCCCAGTGGGACCATCCAAGATCCGATATGTCGAAAAACGTAGAAATCTCCGACAGCAACATCATTGAGGTCACAGAAGCTGATCTCAAGGACGACCAGAGGGAAGAATTGGCCAAACATCTAGAAGACTATAAGAAGATGTACCTCCAGTCGTTCAGTCGTACCAGAAGCGGGGAGGCAGTCAAGAAGGCTCCTATTCTAGCGCCTCGCCACATCACCATCGCTGAGGACTCGGGCAAGATGTCAGAGATGATTCAACAGTCCGTGTATCAAGCGTTCATCGACCAATCCTCAGTGATGACCAACACGGTGTATAACGCCGTCGTCAACTCTCTGGCCAGCGGAGGAGTCCAAGGCTATCAGGGACCGGCATATGCCCCCCAACTACTCTACCAGCTAGAAGCCTACCGTACACATCCCAATCGGCTCCTCAGCCGATGTTGACGCAACGCGAGGGGTACAACTCTCCACCACCCCCGGCGTCTCCAAGATACAGCGGTGCACCATGTCTCCCATCACAGGTGCCGCTTCAACCCGTTCAGATGGCTTCTGTGCAATCACTTCCAACAAGCTCGGCGCCTTGGGGAACATCAGCCACAGCGTATTTTCCCGAGCCACCGAACGGGCATGGCAGTCATTCGGTCCATGTGCCATACCAATCGGCCGCCCGGCCGACGGTTTCCCAGTATCAGCCGATCTTATCAGAAATCGGCAGGGGGGCAAACACTGTGGAAGCATTCAGAGGTACGGCACCAGTAGTGACGTACGAAGGGGGTACAGACTCGTTTCGCCATCAACTATCGGCCGCTCAGCAAAATTCGCCGATTCATCACCTGGCCGCACCAGCCCTTCAGCACATGCCCGCGCCGCGAACAGCTGTTCATCAGCAGCAGGTGGACTGGACGGCAAGAATAGCAGAGGTGATCCAGGATCAGTTTGGATTGAAGCCGAAAGTTCAGACTTATACTTACAAGACGCCGTATCCATCGGCCTATGACTCGCTGTCGTTCCCACACCGCTACAAAGTTCCTGATTTCACCAAGTTCTCAGGGACGGACGATACATCCACTGTGGAGCATATCAACCGATTCATCATCCAGTGCGGAGAAGCTGCCACGTAAGATGCTCTGAGGGTGCGTTTATTTTCATTGTCTCTGTCCGGATCGGCCTTCCAGTGGTTCACAACCTTACCGCCAAATTCTATCGTTACTTGGGCCGATCTGGAGAAACAATTCCACAAGTACTTCTACGCAGGAGTACACGAGATGAAGATCTCGGATTTGACCAGTCTCAGGCAGAGGAGCGATGAACCAGTGATGGGGTATATACAGAGATTCAGAGAAATTAGGAACAAATGCTACAGTTTGGCTCTGACCGATGCACAGTTGGCCGATATCGCTTTTCAAGGCCTCTTGCCACAAATCAAAGAAAGATATGCTGCCCAAGAGTTTGAAAGCCTGAGCCAAATCGTCCACCGATTATCAGGGCAAGAGGTCCGACCGTTTGAACAGCGGAGGAACTTCCAAAAGAAGGTGGCATACTTGGAGGGATCTGAATCCGATGGGGAAGAAGAAATCGGCCTGGCAGAGTGGGTAAAAGGGAAAAAACCAATATCTTGCCCCTTTGGCAAGAAGGAGCGAGAGACATTCGGCTTTGACACGTCAAAGGCCGATAAAATTTTCTATCTACTGCTTCAGGAAGGGCAGATTAAGCTGTCTCAACATCACACCATCCCTACGGCCGATCAGCTTAAGAAGATGAAGTACTGCAAGTAGCATAAGGCTACTTCTCATGATACAAATGAATGTAAAGTCTTCCGCCAGCAGATACAATCGGCCATCGAGCAGGGGCGGCTCAAATTTGAAACTCCAACCAAATCGGCAAAGCCGATGAAGATAGATCAGCATCCCTTCCCGGCCAACACGGTTAACGCTGGAGGGGACTCAAGTCAAACCAAGGTGCTGACGTCAGAATCGGCAAGAAGAGGCGGCGCCATCGACCCCAGGAGGCAGATCACAGCGGAAGAAATCAGAAGGAACAGACGAGGGCCAGAACGACCACGTAGGCCCGTCACATCCCAATTCTTACTCAGTAAATATCGGCAGCAGCAAGAACAAGCACAACACCAGGAAGAGATGATACGCCGGCATGAAGATCACTGGCAATGTCCGTTCTTCATCCACTGCTGGGAGAACGACATCAGGTTGCCGTCTGCCGATAACTGTCCGGAGTGTAACGAATTAAGCCACAGCGATCGCCCGAGGCCACGCTCTAGAGACGGAAGGTCAGAGCCGATCAGCAGAAATCGGCGCGAGGAACGGCGCGTTTCGGTGCATGATCGGCTGGGGGGCAGAGTTGACCAGTACAACAGGTCAAAAAGCAAGATCGGCCAGCAAGATGGACTGGAGGGCAGGATCAGCGCGCACGATCGGGTGGAAGAGATGGCCAATGACAGGGTATCAGACGACGATCCCCTAGGGAGGGAACCAGATTGGGAACACGCCAGATCATCGGCCAAACTAGTGAATCCCAGGTGGTGTCCCGATGGCCTATCCAGATCCCAGAAGCGAAGGATCCAACGCCTACGCCAGTGGGAGCATCAAGAAGAAGAACAAAGACATGTGCTAGAGAGAAGGAATGTTAAATCTCGAGTTTGGCGCCCAAAGAAAAACGATCAGGAAACGAACAACCAAGAATCGGCAGACGAAATTGATATGGTATTCATACTGCCGATGGAGTTCATGGCGCCCAACGATCGAGATAAAGTAACAAGAACAGAGGAGGAACAAATGGCACAACTGGTATTAGAGCCGATGACGGCTACGTTTGAGAAACCAGAAGAGGAAAAATGACAGCATCTTAAAGCGCTGTTTCTCAAAGGCTATGTCAACGGAAGACCCGTCACCAGATTACTGGTAGATGGAGGCGCGGCAGTTAACATCATGCCGTATGCCATGTTCCGCAAGCTGGGCAAGGGCGATGATGACCTCACCAAGACGGACATGATGCTCAAGGATTTCGAAGGCAACGTGTCACCCGCCCGCGGAGCGCTCTGCGTCGACCTCACCATCGGCAGTAAGACCCTCCCTACCACTTTCTTCGTTATTAATGGCAAAGGGTCCTATAATATGCTGCTTGGTCGCGACTGGATACACGCAAACTGCTGTGTCCCATCTACAATGCATCAATGCCTTGTGCAATGGGTCGGCGACAGTACAGAGATAGTCGCTGCCGATTCCGTCTACAGCGTTGCAGCGGCCGACGCGCAACAGTGGAGCTGCGAGCACGTCAAGTGTATATCTGGTAGAACTTGGGACACTGACTTCCTGAGAGTGTCCGATTTTGGTCTACAGCCGATCCAAGCAGTCGGCTCTGAAGATTCAGAATAAATGGATCAACTCGTCCGAGAAGATGGGAAGCTTGGACATGGGTTTACGTCGGCCGATTTACTGAAGTTGGTAGATTTGGGAGATAGCAGCAAATCAAGGCCGACGTACATTAGTGCCAACTTGGATTCTGAGTACAAATGTAAATTGATAAGTTTATTAAAAGAGTTCAAGGATTGTTTTGCTTGGGAATACCATGAGATGCCTGGACTAGACCGGTCTATTGTTGAACACCGGTTACCTATAAAATCAGGATATCGGCCATATCAGCAACTTGCACGACGGTGTAACCCCAGGATTCTACCTGATATAAAGGCCGAGATTACAAAATTGATTGAGGCAGGACTTATTCGGCAGTGCCGTTATGCCGAATGGATTTCTAACATTGTGCCTGTATACAAAAAGAATGGAAAATTGCGTGTGTGCATCGATTTCAGGAACTTAAATCAGGCTACGCCGATGGATGGATACCCGATGCCAACGGCCGATATCTTGGTGGATGCTGCCGCAGGCCACAAAGTCATAAGCTTCATGGATGGGAATGCTGGATACAATCAGATATTAATGGCCGAGGAAGATATTTCGAAAACGGCTTTTAGGTGCCCAGGCCATCTTGGTTTATTTGAATGGGTGGTTATGACTTTCGGCTTGAAGAACGCCGGCGCTACATATCAACGGGCCATAAACTACATCTTCCACAAGCTCATAGGTTCATCGGTGGAAATTTATATAGATGACGTCGTGGTCAAGTCAAAAGGTCACCAAGATCATCTGGCCGATTTACAGGAAGTGCTGGATTGCACAAGGAAACATGGGCTGAAGATGAACCCAAACAAGTGTGCATTTGGTGTATCGGCCGGACAATTGTTAGGATTTATGGTCCATGAGAGCGGGATAGAAGTCAACCGCAAGACCATAGACGCCATCAACAAAGTGGTGGCCCCACAAAATAAAACTGAACTGCAGTCCCTCATCGGCAAGGTCAATTTCATCAGAAGATTCATATCCAATCTATCAGGACGTATTCAGGCTTTTACCTCTCTGTTGAAATTAAAGCCCGACCAGGAATTCATATGGGGAGAAGGACAGCGCAAGGCACTGGAGAATATCAAGCAGTATCTGGTTTCACCTCCGGTGTTAGCCCCGCCACAGCCTGGTAAGCCATTCAAGTTATACTTATCGGCCGATGAACAAGCTATTGGATCGGCGTTGGTACAGGAGTTTGAGGGGAAAGAACGAGTGGTATACTACGTCAGCAGAAGACTTTTAGACGCCGAAACAAGATATTCCTCGGTGGAGCGATTATGCTTGTGCTTGTACTTTTCATGTACCAAGCTCAGACACTATTTGCTATCGGCAGAATGCATAGTCGTGTGCAAGGACGATGTGGTGAAGTATATGCTATCATTGCCGATTTTGAAAGGGCGGATTGGAAAATGGATCCTGGCTTTGTCAGAACTCGATCTAAGGTACGAATCGGCCAAAGCCTTCAAAGGTCAAGTGATGGCCGATTTCGTAGTTCAACATTGTGGACCAGAAATTGCCACCGTTGAACCGGTTCCATGGACTCTGTATTTTGATGGTTCTTCGTGTGGGGTCGGATCAGGAATCAACATTGTTCTTGTGTCGCCTCGGGGGGGCAACTTATGATTTCTCTCTGCCGATAGAAGCCTCTGCAACTAACAACCAAGCAGAATATCGAGCTGTTCTAAAAGGCATCCAATTATTAAGGGAAGTCAGGGCTCATGCAGTCGAAATCTTTGGGGATTCCATGCTCATTGTAGATCAGTTGACGGGGCGATCTGAGTGCAAGGATGATATCTTGAGAATTTATTATGAGGATTGTCTTCGACTTTTAAAAGAATTCAAGTCTGCAATAATTGAGCATATCCCAAGAAATTATAATGAAGAAGCCAACAGATTGGCCCAACATACTTCTGGGTATCGGCCAATTCAGGGAGCGATGACACTAGAGCTCGCGGCCGATGACTGGCGAAAGGAGATCGCCGATTACTTGAGAAATCCATCCCAAAAGGTGGATCGGCGAACACGTTTTCAGGCTACAAAGTATGTGTTGCTCGAGGATGATTTATTTTATCGGACGATTGATGGAGTTCTTCTCAAATGCCTGGGAACAGAAGAGACAAAGGTTCTGATGGGAGAAATCCATGAAGGCGTGTGTGGAGCTCATCAATCGGCTCACAAAATGAAATGGATGATCAGGAACAATGGATATTATTGGCCGACCATTCTTGAAGATTGTTTCAGGTACTACATAGGATACCAAGACTGTCAGAGGTTTGGCAATGTGCAGCGCGCACCAGCATCGGCTATGAATCCGATAATTAAGCCATGGCCGTTCAGAGGTTGGGGAATAGATCTCATCGGACAGATTCATCCTCCATCTAGGAAAGGGCATAAGTTCATATTGGTGGCTACAGATTATTTTACTAAGTGGGTGGAGGCAGTTCCTTTAAGGAACATAACATCGGCCGATATGATTGAATTTGTTAAAAGCCATATTATATATCGATTTGGTATTCCTCAAACCATCACAACTGATCAAGGGACAATGTTCACTTCTGGAGAATTCAGAGAATTCGCCGCCGATATGGGTATTAAATTATTGAATTCTTCTCCATACTATGCTCAAACCAATGGCCAAGCAGAATCATCTAACAAAGGGATAATCAAGCTAATCAAGAGAAAGATAGAAGAGCAACCCAAGAAGTGGCATATGTCTTTGGCTGAATCTTTATGGGCATACAGGATGGCTTGTCATGGAGCCACTAAAATATCCCCTTATCATTTGGTTTATGGTCATGAGGCGGTCTTGCCATGGGAGGTAAGGACAGGATCAAGACGTATATCGTTACAGGACCAATTAACGGCCGATGACTATTCCTTTCTCATGAAAGACGAACTTGACGATTCGGCGGGTTTACGGTTAAGAGCCCTGATTAGCATAGAAGAAAACAAGAAAAGGGTGGCCAGATGGTATGACAAAAAGGTCAAAGTTGAACAGTTCTCTCAGGGAGATTTGGTATGGAATTTGGTGCTGCCGATAGGGTCTAAGGATCCCAAATTCGGTAAATGGTCACCCACTTGGGAAGGGCCGTATAGAATCGGCCGATGTGCCCCTGGGAATGCATACATTCTGGAGACAATTGAAGGGGAGGAATTCCCAAGAGCTTTAAACGGGCGATATCTGAAGAGGTACTATCCAAGCATTTGGGTAGACGCATAACTTACAGCAAAATATGTCAAGGTAACATGGCTGATTTCTCATCGGTTTTCTGGCTACACATCTGGTGAAGGAAACATTGGGATTCATTATTGAATGGAAATTACAGATTACATGGCCGACATGGTATAAGTCGCCCTTAGGATAAAAATACTGGTGTGTCTACTGATTACGCCTACGCTGGATTTCTCTCTCGATGCGACCTAGTTTTATCATAAGGGTGAGCCTTTTCTCTTTCAAGTCCTCTGCAGTGGCTCCAGTTTCAGCTTGGTTGCAGAGTTCTTTCAGCAGGCGGGTCTTCTCCTCTTCCAGATCTTCCATGGCGACTTCAGTTGTAGCTTTATAAGGAAGTGAAGAATTTTTGTTGGAAGATGGTCGCTTGCGGACCAAAAGATGAGTACTTATGAGGTCCGAATATTCCTGGACAGCGGCAGGGACATGATCTCTGAGTTCCTCAGCATGAGTTCTTATCAGATTTCTGTCTGCCTGTGATAATGGCTCTTCTGAATGCATGATTTCTATCGCTCGTTCTAGATCAGAGCTGAGACGGTTTGGCTGAAACGGAAATAAAAGGAGTTACCCAGTATCGGAGCGATTGAGATGCTTAAGAAAAAGGTAGAGGGGGAGTTCATACCTGGTTGACAGAGGAAGAGGATGAGGAGGACGAACAAGACATCTTGCCGTTCAGTTGGGACAGTAAAAGAAGAAGAAGAGATAAGTAATGCGTGTGACTCTAGAGATGGTAAACGGTCTGCGTATAAATGAAGAGGAGGTAGATGGATGGTGAGACACGTCCTATCGGAGTAAATACGTACATAAATGCAAGGCAGACTGAAAAAGCAGTTCAAAACCAAATCGGCGCAGTGACATTAAAGGAGCAATAATGTTTAACATATTTTTTACAGCCCAAGGAAAGCATCTATAGCTACAATCGCTCGTCGTCTAATTTGATCGGCCGAGTCTACTATTCTCTGATCATTGTCGGCCGATCCTGGTACTTCTGACACGCGGCGACGGAGCCTTATTGTTTCACGGGCCAGATGTTGTCTTTCTTGCTTCAGCTCGCCGATGATGGTTGGGAGTTCTTGGAGCTTTTTCTCTTCAGCGGCTATCTCTTTGGTTATCTGTTCCATCTCTTTGGCTAGTTCTGCTCTTCTCCGTTTCAGCCGATCTATTGCGCCGACGATGTCCGGACGACAGTTCTCGAGGAAATTGATCCTGTGGTGTACTTCCTGAGTCCGGTGCTTGTACGAGTCGACCTCCTCCTGAGTTTTGGCCATCTGAGCACGATCGGCCATACGTTGCAGCGCCCTGGAAACCGGAATCTGCATGCCCTCTATATAGGCAGCATACCCCAAGTCTTCCGACACTTCATCCGGGATGTGATCTTTGACCTCATTGAAAAGTCGTCGGATCGGCGAGGCATCTTCCACCAATCGGCCGATGTCACCTTGGAGGAGAGTACGAATGCTTTCGAGCTTGGAACGGACATCATCGGAGGTAGAGCTCGATGGAACTGCGTGTGAGGCGATTTCTTCTTCATCGGCCAAGGAGATAGCAAAGGAAAAGATGCTATTGTTGGGGGTATCTTGCTCCTGTAAGGGAACAAAGTAAAGGGTAAGCAAGCGGTGAAAGGAAGTCGGCCGATTCTGATGGTAAGATTGTTACCTCTTTGAAACGAATTTCTCTTGCCTGCGCCGGTGGAAGTGTTTCCCTTGTTTCAGGGACTGGTGCACTTGGTTCGCCGGAAGAAGAAGATTCGATCGTTATTAATGCTCCGCTTGGGCCAGCTTCCTGAGAAAGACATAAATTCCCGTGAAAATACTATGGGAAAATGAAATGAGATGGTAATGGAAATTTGCCGCTCGGGGGAGCATGGCTTTCAGACTGAAGGGATAAACATAAGTTAACAACAAGATGATAATGCAACATTGGAATCGGCTAAGGAAAAAAGGACATACCGCTGCATTTGGGTCGATGTTCTCTGGGTCCAGAACGTTGCAGTAAGATGATGGAGATTTACAGAAAAGATGCTACTTCCATTCTGCCCACCATAATTTATACTGCTGGGTGGCGAAAGAGGCAACTGACCAGCCGTTCAAGTCAATGGTGCTGGAGTCGGGTACTAGATCGCACAACCGGCTGTAGTCAAGACTTGAAGTTAGTCCATCTCTGAATTTTGCCTGGCCGGCGAAATAGACTCGAATCGGCAGTTGGCCAAAACCCAGTTTCCTTGCCGCAGCCGATGGACAGTAGAACTCATAGGTGGGTGAGTCCTTTCCTGAGAAGAAGTTGGCCGGCAGAATTCCCGGCTTGATCAAGACATCCATTAATTCTCTGTCAAATCTGTGAGTGGAGAAATCAAAGCATACGGGCAATTCGAAAATCGGCTCTGCGGTCTGATATGGATGCCAGATGATCATCTCTTCACTAAGGCCATTATAAAAACATCTGAAATATTCAGCTGTGCGGGTGGCAGTGAATTGGCAGCCGGGAAAGGCCGATACCGCTTCTCCAAAAGATCTGCAGCGGCGACGAACCGATGGGTTCTCCTCTGACTCGATGTTGGGAAAGGTCTTTGTCTCTATCCGCTGCTGAGAGACCTTGCTCATGTGTAAATTGAGCCAGAGGGTGATGAACCACCAAGGACCGCCTGGATTCTCTATCGGCTCCCCCTTCGACAACTTGACGCCGATTTGGTGCATCAGATGGTACGCCGATCCCAGCAAATGTTTACCGAGGGGGATGGCCGATCCTTGTGAAAGAGCCTCTGCCAAAGCTTGAGTGTTGGAAGAAGGGCCGACCGCTCTGCCACAGAAGAAATGCTTCTCCAACCACATCATCAAGAAGGCAGTATGCTCCCTCTGCGAGACTGTCCCTGTCTTCATGTTTTTACTGATGTATCCTTTCCACCCGCCGATTCCTTTGGTCTCCAGCCGATGAGATGGCTTGAACAGATAATTGAAAGGGATATCGGCGGAGGAAACATCTAGGCCGGTCAGCAGCAGGACGTCGGCCAAGGTCGGGGTCATAGGTCCGTGTCCAAAAAGGAATGCGTTGAGTGCATCAGACCAGAAGTAAGAGGCTGCCATAACCAAAGGTTCGTTCCTTTCCATCTGAGACAGGGATAAGTCTATGCATTGGCCGATTTTGAGTTCTTCCCATTGAACCTTCCAAGACCCGGATACCCTCTGGTACCATTCTCTCCACCCGGGTGTTTCATTCGGCCAGGATCTGAAAGTGCCTACCCAATGATCTAAATCCATGGATGACTGCTTAAAGGGGATCCTATGGGTTTCTAAACTAATCAGATCTGTTGGATCAGGGCTCCCCATAGGGCCCAGACAGATAAGGTCAGGGGATTCTGAAAGAGGAATGGTGATTCGATGCCTAAGTGCCTAAAAAAGGGAAAAAAGGAAGAAACTGAGAAAGGGTCCAGAAAATACTGAGGCAGTAAAAAGGCAAAAAGGGAAAAATTTCGAGCATTTACCTCTGGGATGGAAGCCATCGTCGCCGATGACGCCGCTGGGGAAGCCGCCGATTGGGCCGCCACCGCCAAAGGAGTAGCCGATGGAGTCTCTATAGATGGGGTGGTCGCCGATGGAGTCGCCATTGGGGATCGGAGCAGGCCGCGGATGAGATCGCCGGAAAAGGGGAAGCACTTGGAAATCGAAAGAGCTTGGAGGAAGACAAACAGTGATGCGACGGAGAGAATGCTAGATTCGTGGGGAAGATGGGCGGAGAAAGCCGGTACTTAAGAGAGATCAGGGAAGCGAGGGCAAAGATGGTATTTTTATCGCGCTGTCTACACGAGTTCCAGAGGAGCGGTCGTTTCGCGCGCCCGGTTCGAGGAAATTGCAATCATTGTGCCGCGGAACGGAAGGAGATTTTTACTGCGCCTGTTTTGGAGGAAAGGATTAAAGAAAAGAGTTTCGAAGGAAAAGATATATTTTACTCCGAAACTGGGGGGCATGTGTTGACGCCAGATTTTGACACGTGTTGAATCGGCGTCAGGAGGAAAAGATTGGCCGATGCGGCAGATCTGAAGGCTACAGGAAGGAATCGGCCGATTGAGGTAACAGTTGGAAATCGGCCGATTGGTGGCACAGCCTATGCCAACAGGATGGGGTTATTTCAGAGGATCCTGGTCAAAAGCTGGTCAAAGGGGGCACGCTAAGTCGGTCGAGGAGCAATTGAAGGAAATCTTGATTGAATTAGGGAGCGGCGGCGGAAGATTCTGCGGGAGTCCGTTTTCTTTTTAAAGTCCGTATAGATATAGTAATTTAAATAAGGTTGTAACAAGTCGTGATCGACCAGGAGTCCTAGCTTTAGGGTATAAATAGGAGTCGTCAGGGTCTTACAAAGAGATGATCACATCAATCAATAACAGTACTTCTACTTTTCCAGCAATTTACTTTCAAGTCGGCGACTTCGCCAATATTTTCTTCTTCCACGAGTTCGTACGGATTGGCAGGGCTGCATCAACTTGATCTCCGGCCAATTGGTAGGTTCCGTTTACCGAGTAATATCCGAGCTTTAACTACGGGCGCATCGCTGTAGTTTCGTTTGGATTTATTCACCAGTTATCGATATTTACTAGAATTGCAAGTTTTACCTGTCATTCTAGTATTATCACCAGTTATCCAGCTTGAGATCAGAATAATCGGCTTCGTCATTGCTTTTCTTCGATTTATCATCTCACGGCCGATTAGATCTATTTCAAGTGTTGTTCTTGCACTAGTCGTCTAGATCGCTCCAGCAGTTTTCTTTACGATTACTACACGATCATCGGCTGATCCATAGCCGATCATCTATATAGCAAATCGGCCGATTCGCCGCCGACGCGCTCCTCAGGACAGATCGGAATTCCAGCCGATCGACGCGCCTGGAATTTAATACTCTATTTTCTTGTCAATCAACAGGTCAGACTGACTGGCACGCCGCGCGAACCGCACCAGGGCGATAACCCGAACAGGAGCTAAGCAGATTCTCCCGGGTCGTGTGTCCGACGCTAAAGACCCATCGGCCGATTCCTATCCAGCCGATTTTAGCGCCAACACTTTTTAACACATTTTTAGCAAAGGACGGCTACACGGCGAGGTCAACGAGCGCTGATCTCCGCCTGCGGCTACAGAATGCTCGTCCTCTTCTGTTGTTCCTCACCACTCTCGCAGCAACAAACCCCTAGGCTGGCCTAACAGAAGCCCCCACCGTCATCCTCACGCGTCTTACAACTTTCCTCTTCTGGACTTGCTTCGCCGCAGGTGAGTCGATGACACGTACCGCACCGTTGCGGCGTATGGCGAGGTCGGTGGACTTGGACAACACGCGCACCACTACAACCGTGCCGTCATGGAACACGGCTACGGCTGTGACGCCGGCCTCGGCCCCATATCGAGCCGGCGCTCCCGCTTTCAACCACCGCTGTCGTTCCCGGTGGAGTGGGATCAAGAACAAGAACCCCCGAGAAACCTCACTGCACTTATTGGATCGTAGTGTGGCAGAGCTGGGATTCAAATTGAGGGCGGGGGGCTCATTTTCCTTTCTTCTTCCTCCCTCCTCCCTTTTTCTTCTTCTTCTTCCTTCTTTCATCTTCCTCTTCTTTACTCATGCTTGAAAAATGTTAAGGGGGCTTTGGGGGGATCCATGGGTTGCATGGGGGTAGGAGGGGCTCCCCTCCCCCGCACCCCCTGGATTCACCCTAGTGGATGGTTGCGTTCAGCCATTCCACTTCCATTTATGCCCAAATCGAGCAATCTTAAGCTACATATCTGTGAACTTGTCACGCAGTGCAAGACATCGGACCTGATCAAGCCAATGGAAGATGGGCAATCTGGAGGCGGGAAGCAAGTGCAGCCCTATCAAAATCAGACAAGAGCAAGCAACTAATTCACTCAAAATACCGACTAAACAAGGAAAGGTGCATAGCTAAGATGTAAAGCGAAACTACTCCTAGTCATGAGTGAGAAAGAGAACAAAAATTGGCTTCAATCTCGGGTTGCTTTACTCGCTCGGCGCACTGGGATCATAACCCTGCTACTCCTCCCGCCCGGTTTACTTCTTGTTTTCACAATACACGGTGAAATTTTCACTCTCCGATACAAGATAGACATCGAGAGTTAATTCTAACTCTTCGCTACAGTCGTGACCTGCCAACACTTCTAGAGTACGTCTTCTTCAGAGTTTAACACCCGTCAGTCACGTTCCTGACGGACTGAATGCAGCTATCAGGAGTTCAGGACATGACAAGCCAGGCCTGTGTTAAACGCCTTTGGGCTTTGGGTTTGAACAGATAAAGAGGTAGAGCGAGGGGAAGAGGCATCGATGATGAACTGTAATCTCTGAACCTTGCTCATAGTTCTCTGCTACTCTTGCTGCTACTAAGATCTAAATGAGATTCCTCTGAACTCTTCCACCCATAATTGCAATAAAATATCCATGACAATGTCAATTGTAACCCAAATAAAACCAGGACACTACTTACTTGTCAACAGCGGGGGTGGATCCAACGTGGGGGCAGGGGTGCTCAAGCCCCCCTGCCCCCTGCGCAGCAGTGGAAACCCCCCCCCCCCCCCCCCCCCCCCCCACCCCCCCCCAATCATTTTTTTGCACCATGGGAAGCCTGGCTGGAGGTTGAAGAAGGCAACATGCAGTTGGGAGCCCCTCAATGTCTGCTCCTGCTGGCTCCGCCCATACCTGAGAATTATATCATATGACAAGATGTTCTACTACTAATGTTCTCTCCAAAACAAATGCTGGGATAGACTAGAGAGCAACACCAAGCGATCTCACCTATCCACCATTGTGAAACGTAACTCTGATCACCATATCCATAACTAATGGTAGTTTCAGTCGAGAAATTTTCTGATCATTACAGTACCTCACTATCTTCTCATAGCAGACGGTTTCGATCAGATCATGAGGCCGTCGGCACCACCTCTCGTGGTCTCGCCCTGCCCCGCTCCCATCAGCAGCATTGCCCGGCGAGACAGGCCCCTCCCTTGGCTATGCGGTCGTCGTCGGCGCGTGCTTCGTGCTCCGGCTGGCAGCCGTCGGCGTCATCGGTGTCTCTGGCCGCCCGGCGCTCGCGCAGCTCGGCGCCCACTCCGGGCTCCCGCTGGCGGTCATCGGCGTCCCTCACTGCTCGGCGCTCACGCTACCGGTCCTATCGCCATGCCTTGGTGATGACGTCAGCGACGGCATCCGCCGCCGTGCGGCGAAACCAACAGAGCACGACGGGTAGAATCCAACAGATCAAACAAGCGATCAGGACTCCCAGCCAAATATCCTCCACTCCTTGGGCGACGACGGCAGCGGAAGGAGCGGGTCAGCTGCGGGTGGTGCGGGCGGCAGGCCGTGAAAGAGCTCCGGTCAGGGGCGGACCTACCTTGGTATTCAAATGAATACCCATTATTTTTGCCAAACAATTAAGTAATATTTGTACGTGTGTTGAAGTGTTTTAAAGCTATAATCTCAAGCTTATGAATCTATGGATATAATACTCAATTTTGAGTTATACATTATATTTTTATATTTTGTGATTCTGTAATCAATTATGCATGTCAAAATTTAAGCTTAGTTACTACTTAGAAATACCCACCTTAAAAGTACTGAGCCCGCCTTAGAAATCCTGGGCCCGCCCCTAGCCCTGGAGCTAGTGGAGGTGGAGGTGGAGCTCCGCCATGTCGTGGAGGCGCCATGTCGTGGAGGCGCTGGCATGATGTGTGCACTGTGCAGGGAGCAAGGAGATGTTGAAGACGAAGCAGACTCCCGCAGAGCACTGATTGGTCCGCTGCGTCTCGATCAGCCAATACAAATACTACGGCGCACCGGGCGTGGCTGATGCGGTGACTTGTAGAGGGACACCATTGTCCATCCCAAACAGGTTGGGTGCGAAACATTCCGGAATCCTCGTCAGGCCGCAGAGCACAAAATTTCCTGATCGCGGCGGAGCAGCCCCCCAAACACGCGAGCGCCTATACGTCGCCTGAAGGCTCGTGAGGAGGTCGGAAAATCAACAATCGGCCCCAATAAATTTGCTAGGCTCCACGTGCAACCAAAAGATCTGCTAGGCTCGTTCCACGTCGCGTGCATGTCGGTCAGCTGAGCTTGCATGTTCCTCAAAAAAAAAAAAACTGAGCTTGCATGTTGGCGGCCAACGACATCAACTTCGATCTGACGGCACCACAGATACAGTAGCATCAGATTTTGTCGCATGAGCGCAGCATGCATATCTTTTTATTTTATCTTTTATTATTATTATTTCTATGTTTTTTGTTTTTCTTTACTTTTACTTCTTATATTTTATTTTTATTTTTTCCTATTGCATTCCTTACCGTTTTTCATTCCCCCCTTCGAATCTTGTTTTAATTTTTTCTCATCTCGTGCATAATTCATTTTTTTCATAATTTGTAGCATTCATTATTATCTTTTGTAGTTAGCTCTTAACAAGCTATACTTAATTATTCTTGAAGTGGAAAGACTTTATTCATATCATGGAATTATTTATTTGAACTGTTAAATTATTTGTTCACGACGCAGACTGATTTGTTCGCAATACACTGATCTGTTTGCAATACTAATTTGTTCTCGGTGTTAAATTATATGTATGTGTTTATAGACTAATTTTTTTGATGATGTAAACTTATTTGTTCGCGTGTGTACTTAAAAGTTTCATCTTGGTAAAAAAATATTTTAAAAGGAATTCATCCAAATATGGTCAAGTGTGATTTTATTTTTAAGATCTTATCCTAATAAATTGAATGGTGTAATCTAAATTTAATTTAAATATTTCATTTTAGAATGATGATTTCTTTAGTTTGCATATGGGTGATGTCTTCCATTTTTTTTACCTCAAATGCATTAGCTGCTTCTCACTTCTTGCGAAATCTGTCAACTATAGTCACCACGAGCGTCGGGCCAACCATCGGAATGCACCGGCTGCTGGACCGATCAAACTGCTTCGGCTGGCCCACGCTAATGTGACAACCCACCTTATTATGAGCAGGGATTAATCCTATGTAATTAGGTTCAAGGATATGAAATGAAGAAAAATAAAAGAAAAGGGAAAGAGGAGAACTCAAACTTGGTCAGATTTCATCCAAATTTGAAAGGTTTGAAAAGTTGGATTGTCAAACTCTCTGAAGAGTGTCAAATAGAAGAGCAAGTCAAAGGAAGGTCAAATTTGAAGTTCGAAACTAAGATCCATCAAGAAAGAGTTTGAATTCAATGGATTGCATGAAACATAGAAGGTGGTTGATTAGTCACGTTCAAGAACTTGTATTTTGAAATTTTGTTGAACAAGTCAACTTTTGGTCAACATGAAAGAGGTAGATCAATGTGTGCACTTTGCAATGGAGTCAAGTTTGAAGGGATAGAAGAATGTATCGGACCTATATGAGGTCAGTAATGTTAGGAAGAAATACTGATTGAACCAACACTCAGAAAATTTCTAAGTCAAGAATGCAGTAAAACAGGGTTAGCTTTGGGGGCTTTACAAATGAGGTTTCATGAGTAAGCTTGGGACAACAAGTGCATGCTTGAGAAGATGCCTAATTGGGCTGCAGGAATATGCCACTTGTTTTGTTTAAAAATAGTTGGCAGGTTTGAGTAGATTAACTGAAAAACAGACTTGGACTGAATTGTGTGAGTATTGGATTGAAAATACTCAAATGGATAGGGGAATGTTTGGAGTATAAAGAAGTGTCATTTGTTTTGCTGGAAACATTTGACAAGGCTTCCAAATTGTAATTCGGAACCAACTAGATAAGATGAAAGTAGAAGTTTTGGATTGCACCTGCAGCCCCCATGCATGTTCAAAGATTTATCAATGAGATTTTATATGCAAGTATTGGTTGGCAAGTATCCAATGTCGAAGAAAGATATTTAGACTTTGTAAATGTGTCATTTGATCACCTGGTAAACAGTGTCAAAAGGTTTAAACTCAAATCCAAGGTTTGGAAGAAGTGATAAGGTAGCTCAAAACTCAAAGTTTCTAAGTCTGGTTATACAATGTAGATGGCAAAATTTGAGCTAGAATAAAGTGATATTCTATGTGGCAATTCTGGATGATAAGCATGCCATTTCCAAGCTGGTGGTTTGGACTACATAGATATACCAAATTGTTCTTATTTTCATGGAAACATTCAGCAAGATATTTGAATTTGAATCCAAAGTCAGACAGTTTGAATCAAACAGCTGAAACTCTCAACTTCACTTAAAGTCCTAATATTCAGAGCTGATACTGAACAGGTTTAAGGCAAAGTCAGAGAAAGTACCCAACGTTAAAATGTAGATGAATATTCCCTCTACAACTTTGGTGTTTAGCAATGAAATTTCGAGATGATTAAATGCAAAGGTGACAGATTTAAGTAAGTTAACTGAAAACTCTGGGATTTTGTCTGAACTCGATCTGTTCAGAGCAATTTTTGGAAGGGTTAAAAGCCAAATTAGCAAGAGTGCTTGAAACAAGAGTTGTAGATAATTAGCAATCCTACAACTTTTAGTGGAATAATTTGGAGAAAAATGCACTGCAAGTTTTACATTCAGAAAAATTCAGCTTTATTTCAATGCAAACAGCAAACTTCAGAGCCATTTTTGGCCATGCCAGGGATTGAATCATGGAAAATGCATAACATGAAAAAGGTACCTAGATGATCCATTTACAACTTTTAATTTTCGCCGATTTTGGAGTAGTTACATACAGAATTTGGAGAAAAAGGAGGATCAAAACTCGGGTGTAGAGCTGAAACACTGCAGCTCTGAAATTTTTGTTTGAATACCATTGAGACAGCCATGTTCAATGCTAAATTTGAGAGGGTTACAGTCATAATTAGAAGAATATCATGTTATGGAAGTTGTAGAGGAATGTCCCCTCTATAATTTCTGGTTTGTAAAATTTCAATGTTGATATATATACGTAATTGAGAGATATTCGGGTCCAAAATATCGGGTTCAGAGCGCGTTGAGGCCATTCAGAAATATCAGACCAGCAGAGCAGATAAGGCCGAGCAGAGCTCAAGCTTATCCTCGCCGCCGCCACCGCGCGGGAAATCTTGATCGCGCCGCGCGCCGGCGAGAGGGAGGAACAGCGCAGCAAGCTTGAGCAGGAGGTGTCAAGCCCACGGACATCGAGCATCCAAATAAATACCGCCCAAACATCTTCATCTTCTTCCTCTCGCTCATTTTCTGCCCCAATGACAAAGCCTGAGCTCGCCTCGTCGCCAAATTCGCTGCGGTTGAGCCATCATCCATCAATTAATCACGCACACCACCTCAAGACACCATCAGAGGTCCGTTTTAGCTGTTCCCAAGCCAAATACCTCACCGCAGCATCCCTCCCGTTCTCGTCATCTTCCTTCCGCCCGCCGGTGCACAGAAAGAACAGAGTCACGGTGAGCAAAAGGTTCCTAGGGCGTTGGGTCTGTTTTGGGCGGTCTATGCCATGTGTGGTGTGGCACAGAAGGTGTAGGATCGGTTGGTGGCGTCGTAAAATGGCCGTGGTGGCCGGAACGCGCCCACGACGCCATGGCCAGGTCGCGGCATGGACGCCGATGTGGGTAGCTATCTGCCGATCGGGCTTGGCCACGATTGATGGATCAGGAAGGTCCTACGGGTGCCTTGGAAACTCATTAGGGGGTTGTCGGGGTCAGTCCCGCTGTGGAACGGCGCGCCGCCGTGGCCACTCCTCGCCGGCCCTCAGGTTGCTGCCGTGGGCTCTGCAAGAGAGGGGAGAAGAAGGGAGAAGGGCGCTAGCGTGTTGCGGTTCTGTCGGGGTTCCGTGGGGCCGGTCCCCGACGCCGAAAAGGCCGGCGGCGGCGAGGTGGCCGCCGTGCCTGCCTCGGCGCCGTGGCCATAGTCGGGTGCAAAGAGGGAGAAAGACAAGGGAGCTGGCCCACCTGTCACAGAGGGAAAGAGAGAGGGAGGGACAGATAGGAAAGGGTATGAAGATCCAGGGGTGTTTGTGCAAACACATATAGTTTATATTTCTTTTATTTGCCATTAACTTGTTTTGTATACTATAAATTGTAGAAAACTCCAAAAAAAAGTCAAACCAATTTTGTTAGATTTCTTTTATTTTTTATTTATGCATGCGATAGGTAATAACCCTAGGTTAATATACGATTTATCATTTATCTATTTTATTTATTATTAAAGGATTTAAATAAATACTTAAATTCTTATTTCGTATAATTATAAAATATGGATAATTCTTAATCAATTATTATTATTAAATAGGAAATCAGGGTTTTCTTAGTGTATAATAATTAAACTCACTTTAAATATATGTTTAAAAAATTTTAGTGTTTAAATAAATAAGATAAAATATGTTAGTGTTTTTAGAATGGTAGTTAGGTGTTTGATTAAAACTTTATTGAAAAGGAAAGTTGTGATCCATTTTCAAAAGTGTATACTAACTCTATGTATAATGACGCTTAGAATACAAAGGCATACGTAGGTCAAGCTCGTCGAGCGGATGTCCGAAGGTTCGGAAGAAGAGAAAGGAAGTTGACTGAGATAAAGTTTGTCGAAGAACTCCAAGTCGAAACTTAAATTCACGGAAAGAAATCAGGCAAGCAGAGCATCTAAGCTTACTAATTTCGATTAACTTATGTTATTGCTTTATATATTGCATTTGAATGCTTAGATCTAGGAGTTACGTGATCAACCTATTTGATGCATGTATGTTGTTCTTGAACTAAGGACATCTTTACCACCTACTCAGAAAAGATTAGTCAAATATTAGTCAACTGTAGTCTATACCTAGCTCCAGTACCTCTATACCATCATACCTAGTTCAGTTAAACAAGGTTTCTCTCTGTCGAGCAGAAGGTATGGCTGGTCGTTGAGTGCAGAGCAGAAAAAGAGTTATGTGTCTTTCCACACTTCCAGAAAGAAAGAAATAAAGAACTTATAGTATGTTTAACCTTGTATCGAGCGTTGAACTTACCGGTCACATGCTGACATATGGAACCAGTAACCTTGATAGCTTGGTTGACCTAAATTCTTGAATCAAATTGTACCCGACTTGAAGTGGGAAGTTGGTGGGGTCGTAGCCCGAAACTCGTATTGAGGTCAGGCCCGACGGGGGACCTAATACAGGGGTGCGAACCCAGGTATTGGTAAGCTTGATTTAGGGTTTAATATCTTCCTCGTGAAAGGTTGTCACATACGGTTTTCATGGAACACGTACGTGACGTGTGGTCAGGTATCTCCTGCAGGATGTAAATCGATCCGAATCGGCACAATTCTCGGATATGAATGTCGCTTGATCTAGCTTGAACATCATCGAGTAACAAGATGCAATAATCATAAAAGTTGATGTTGCTAAACCTAGTTTATTTCATGCTGGTTTGATGAGGTACTAGATGTCATAAATTCCAGTTTTGCTGTTATTTCCTTTTGTAGTAGATGTATTTTTTTCAGTCCAAAATATTTTCAACTAACAAACCAGTTCACTTAACAAGCCTTGTATATCCTTGGATCCTATGTTTATACTTATGTAGTTGGATCAGTCTTGCTAGGTACCTTTGTACTCAGTGTTTGTGCTATGTGTGTGTTCAACTGCCACAGGAAGAGCTCGGGGTTCAAGACCTCAAGGCTTAGAGGATATGTTGAGTTCATGAACTTCCAGGTGTTTTTAAAAACTTGTAATAAGGCCATATTAACAATTAAACCCTACAACCGCAAGTTTCACGTTTAAAACTCTATAGAACTGGTTTGCATTAAGGTTTGTGCTTATTATGTAATAAATCTCGTCTTGTTTTTTTATCCACATTCAACGTATGTGTATGTGTGTAATATCTTATGATTCTGCAAAATGATCATGTATGCATATTTGAGACATGGTTGTGTAGTGGTTGAATCGGGTGAAATCTGACGGACTATTGGATTTATTCCGTTTTAAGAGTGTTAGCCGGATTATTTTTTTAGATAGATGATCATACGGTCTTAAGTCGGGATAAATTGAACGGTTCCGCAGCAGCTAGCGCTCAATGCTTTAGGAGATAAAAAAATTATATCGCCAAAGTTATACATAACCTCGCACAGCAAACACCGGGGGATCTTCTCTTCGCCCACCTGGGCTGCTTGTTCATTACGGCCCAATTAACTGTTTTGATATGGCCGAACTCGCTCCAGCAGTCAGTCCTTCGAAAGAAAGTACATGGCTCGGTCCAAAGTAGGTGTGCTCCATTTTGGTGAGTAGGGAGGAGCTCCATCATTTTCCCACCACGTGCTTTGTATACTGTCCTGATTTTCGTAAACCGCGGCAAGCACTAGGACGACACTGTAAGTAAGTTGCTTCGTTTGTGACACGTGTCCAGCAATCACAATATCTTTTCCCTGAACTAACGGACAACCGCAAAATTATCTTTTCCCTATATTATTTCTAAAGTAAGGAAAGCTTCTGCCCTTAATTTTCAAAAAAAAAACTTATACATATGGCTATGTGTAACGTGACAAGAGAATCTCAGAAATACTTGTACGTATGGAGGAGAGGACTGGTGAGTAGCAGAGACCATCTTCTCAGTGGCCTTCACTTAGTCGGATCACTACAAGATATGAGATTAGCGTGGCAATAACGTTAATCAGGTCGCTATGAGCCAATTTCAGAAACGACGGCTTAAGTGTGATGGTGCAAGTGTGTATTACCAAATTGAAGAAGTGACAATTATTCTGCATACTAGTATTGATAAATATCACCAATCACATGTTAATCACCAATAGTTAATATGGAACTTTGCATGTTTCTTAACCCAAAGGCCCACCATAGGTAAACTTCCCCTAAACATTGATCGGGGATACTGAATATATATTTCCATCATCAATAAATACGGGATGATCCGTTGAACCATCGATGCTTGGCCATTCTGATCAATGAGTTGTATATTGCTGAATGATGCAGACTTTATATTGTTGGGTGGGTGTAACATCCCGGGTGTTAATCTTTTTCTTTAGTTGCTAATCAGATGCTTAAACATGGTCACTAGAATAAACATTGTTATTAGCGTTAATTGTGCATGCATAATTACATTTTAAATTGCATGTCAGCGCATGCATTCAAAATTAATTATGTTTGTGCAATTTCTGCTAATTACATATTTAACCAACATTTGACCAATGGTTTGAAAACTTTATTTAGTTCAAAACCGCAGTCAAAATCCTATCTGAATCCCTCTTAGAGCTGAGTTTGAAATCAGCTTTGACTTTCATTTGACCCGCGTTATCTCTCAAACCGTTGCTCAAATCAATTTTCACCCAAAACCAATGTTGTTGATCTTGAAATTCTTTACAACTTTTGTTTTTGGTTGTTTTTTCAAGTTTCTTTACAAAATCTTGAGTTTTGGCCAGTCAAACATAGTTTGACCCCGGGCCCTCCCTCTCTCTCTTCCCCCTCGGTCCACCGAGCAGAGCTCGACAGCCACTTGGCCGCCGCTCACTAGTCGTTGCCCTGTGCAGCCAAGCCGGCCTTATCCTCCCCGAGCCCCCACCCGTGCACCTTGTCCTTCCCCAATCCCCTTCCACTTTCTTCCCGACGAAGCTTCCTCTAGTTCGGGCCGGAGCCGAGCAGACTGCCGCCCCCGTCGTCGATTCCGGCCATCGTTCGCCGATTCCTCCCGCAAGCGCCTCCCCAACCTCGTCCTCCACCTCCACCGCGCAGCACCAGGTCCGGCCGAGCTTCTCCCTGGCCGAATCGTCCCCTCCACTATCGGCTGCCATTGGACCTCGCTGAAGCTTCGGCCTCACCGTCGACCCGCCTCTTCGGTCCTCCTCCGCCCGTGCCGACCCCTGGAACGGGTTCTCCAGCTCCCACTGCACCTCTCCGGCCCGACCCCGACCGCCCTAGCTCGCCGGAGCACCGCCGCACACCGCCACCACTGCCGCCGAGCCACTGTCACCGTCTCCGGCCCTCCTTCGGCCACCCCAGCCCCGACCAAGACCACCCATAGGTAGCCCTCGCTTCCCTCGTGCTTTCCCACCCCTCCCCGATCGCCGGCATGGCTTCCTCGCACCGAATCAAGCTCCCAAGTGCCTCCTCTGCGCCAAATTCGCGTGAGGAATGCCTAGAGGAAGGAGAACATCCCCGCGGCATGGTCGCAGGGGACCTCATTCGGAGCGGCCGCGGCGAGGTCGCAGAGGACCTCGTCGGGGGCCTTCAACTCGGATTGCATTTCGGAGGGCCATGGGTGGCGCTTGCTGAATGATGATCGGTAGCAGAGGGCTCCTGGGATCATCGAGGAGATTGATTTCCCCCCTCTGACGCGGTCCGCTCCGCCTCTCCCGCAAAGGGCGGGTTGGGGACCCCCAACCCCTTCCGGTGCAGGGACCTCTGAACCCCCTGCTTTGCGGTGATCGGCGTGGGATCAACGTATGGAGCGGGAGAGGTGTGCCCTGGACATCAAACGACACTTGTTTGGCGGTGCTTCGCGCGGGGATCCGGAGCTTGAGGAGCTGGAGATAGCGGCTTCTCATCTCGAGGCGGCACTTCTCCGGATCCCTGATGATTCCCAAGCTGGATAGCGCAGCCAAACCTTTGCCCGCCATGGAGGCAAACCAGGCGAAGAGAACGTTCCGAGGTTGACGATGGGCCTCATGGACTGTCTCACAACAGTGTTGGGCCTTCACATTTGACTATACATAATCATTCACGGCGTCCGGCTGGCCCAAAATGGCTCTGGATTTCCAAGTCCAGTGCGGTTGAGGGAGTGGGCTATCTAGCTCGGAGAGAGGAGATCCAGAGGCTGGGTCATCTTGCTCGGCGTGTTCGCAGGGTTGGTCCGCCGCCACCTCTCTCTAGGTCGTTCATAGAAGCTCTGCGCGGCGGAATGGCATGGAGAGCCCCACCCAATCTGGGTCACGGGAAGCGGAGAGGTATTAGTTCAGATGAGTGGATGGATGAAGGCGACCTACTCGGTCCAGATCAGAGGCAGGAGCCGGACCTTCGCCACAAGCTGCAGAGGGGCAGCGGTGGGGGATCTGGCAGACCCTACCGCCCAGATGAGCGGGAGTGACGTCCTGAGGAGAGGGAATGACGTCAGCTGGCCCCCCGCCCTCCTTCTCACCCTCCTGATCGGGGCCATGGTCCCAAAGGTTCCTTCCAGCCCCGCTCCCGTGGTGCCTCCAAGGGGGGAGCTGCCCGTGGTGGGACGGGCCAGGAGGAGGATCGTCGGCTGCTGATGGAAGGAAGGACTGAGGGAGTTCCCAGCAAAGGAGACAATCAGAAGTGTGCTGAAGGTAACTTGAAATCTCCAGAATCCTTTAAGTGTTTTCGCTGCACAGAGATTGGGCATCATCAGTTGGACTGCACCAATGAGCCGGTTTTCTACAAATGTAAACAATCCGGACACATGGCTGTGGAATGTCCTAGCTTGCTGAATAAGAAATTGAAGATGTTTGGGTTTGGTATCCTGGGACAGGGTTTCTATGCCATGGAAATCCCTGAAGATGATAAGGTGGAGTAATTTGGGGGCCTGATTACTGTTCTGGAGGGTGAGGCGTCTGAGGACAAGCTGGACAAGGAACTAAAACATCTGGTTCAGTCGGATTGGGATTTTCATGTTAAAGAATTTTCCAAAACAGAATTTGGTGCTTCATTTCCTGATCAAGGTTCAATGAACACTCTAGCCAAGTTCACAGGGGTGGAGTTGGCTCTGTTTGGGCTGAGAGTCAAGATCTCCAAAACCCACATTGATCTTGCAGCTTCGTCTGTGTTACAGTCAGCTTGGGTCAAGGTTTCTGGCGTACCCAGCTTTGCTAGGAAAGAAGACATCATCAGAGAGATTACCTCGCTGGTTGCCGAGCCTGTGAAGGTGGACAACTTTAGTCTTACAAGGGATGAATTGGTCCGTGTGCGTGTAAACTGCAGAGACTCTTCTAAACTCAGAGGCTTCATAGAGATCTTCTTCAATGGAGTGGGTTATGAAGTTGGGTTTGCTGCTGAGGGGTTGCAGGGGGGGGTACATCCAAGGCGGGTGGCCCACCTCCGGGCCCTGGAAAATCAGATGACAAGCAAGACTGGAATGACAAGAGGAAGGACAACAACTCGGGCTACAAGAGAGAAAGTGGGAGTGACAGAACTGGTAAACATATGGACCGAGAACTTGATGCCAGCTAAGATGATTCGCAAGATGACAGTATGGATGATCTGATCCGTGATGTCTCGCCAATGGATGAATCCACACCAATGGATGCTGCACCTCTAGCGGCTTATCACCCCAAGGTGGGGATGATACAACTCAACCCACAGGATGGGTGTGATCAGGTCCCTGATGATAGTGTTGTTGCTGCTACGGCACTAACACAAGGACAGTTGACACCTCCTGCAACACTGCCGACCGAGCAAAGTTTCCCTGCTATACTTGGAATTATGGAAGATGATAGTCAGGATTCCCAAATCATTTCACAACCTGATGAACCAGAAATCACATCTCAGCAGGGGGCTAGGAGTGATCAACCAAAGCTGCTAATTCATGTGGGGGGGGGGGGGGAGGGGGGGCACTTACCTGCTGGATGCAGATAAGTGGCCTAACCTCGGCTCTCCTAATGATGGTGGTGAGCCCTCCCTCACCCAAGAGAAGAGCTTAATGGACACTTCTGTGGAGGAACAGGGGGACCAGGGGTGGTGTGCCCCACCTCCTAGGAAGAAGAATACTAAGGCCAACAAGACAAAAGCTATGGCTGCCACAAGAGCCAGCATGAGGATCCCCAGGGATGGAGTTCCCATTGCGGACAAGGCCATAAGGAGAGCACAAGAGAAGAATGACTTGGATTCAGGTACATCATCAAATCCTTTTACTGTTTTAAATAACACTCCTTCTTCTATTCTTAGTAATACCATGACTGATATTGGCTTAGTCTCTGATGATATTGATACTCAAATAAGTGCCATGAAGGCAGAAGAGTTAGTTAGAGCAGATTTGGCTCAAGCTAATTATGCTAGCTACCTAGCTAAGATTCATAGTTGGTCTGCTCCTCAGGGTTAGGGGGATCTGCAAGATCTAGCTATGGAGGTTATTGATAATAGTGCTAGGAACCTGGTGAGCGAAGTTGGGTGCCACCGCCAACCGAGGGAGGGGGGGAGGCGAACTAGCCACGTCTCAACATGAGGATCCTGTCTTGGAATGTTAGGGAGCTAGGAAAGCTGGCTAGGAGGGGGCAAGTTAGGGACTACATTTACAACGAAAAGGTAGATGTGGTGGGTCTGCAAGAAACGGTCAAGGGTGATTTCTCTGATCAGGATCTCAGGGAGCTGACTGGTAGTCAGAATTTCAGTTGGTCTTGGCTGCCTGCGTGCGGGAAATCTGGATGTATCTTGCTGGGGGTTAAGTAGGATCATCTGGAGTTGGAAGAGGTGCAAATCAGAGATTTCAGCATTCTCGCGACAATCAGAGATAGGATAGCTAACTTTAGGTTGGACTTCCTGGTAGTGTATGGACTGGCGCATCATGATATGTCAGCTGTCTTCCTGGAGGAATTTGACAATATTTGTAGCATTGGGGTGCTACCTTTGGTGATTGGCGGAGATTTTAACCTCATCAGATCGAGGGATGAGAAAAACTCAGACAATTACAACTTTTCCCTGATGAATGGCTTCAATGATTTCATTGGTAAACACATGCTTCGTGAAGTACACAGGCAGGGGCCTAGATATACGTGGACTAACAAACAAAGCTCGCCGGTCATGGTTACGCTAGACAGGTTCTTTATCTCTAGCTCTTGGGAAACAAGATACCCACTTTGTGCTGCATGGAGCAGAACCCGAGTTGGGTCAGATCACTCTCCGATCTTCTTGGACTTTGGTGAACAAGGAGTTCCCAGGCCCAGGCACTTTTTCTTTGAAAACAAGTGGTTACTCTCGTCAGACTTCAGTTCTTTGGTGACCGAGAAGTGGGAGACTAGCTCGATGACGAGACCGGCTGGTTGTGACCCCTTAGATGCTTGGCATGGGAGCCTTTGCTTTCTAAGGCAGTATCTGAAAGGCTGGAGCATTAAGAAGGCTGGAGAGGAAAAGAAAGAAAAGTGTGTGTTGTTGCAAAAAGTGGAGGAGTTAGATAAGAAAGCTGAGACTACAAGCTTAACTCCGGAGGAGTGGGAGCTAAGATATAGCTATGAAGAATTGTTAGAGGACATCTTCCATAAAGAGGAAGTGTATTGGAAGCAGCGAGGTGATTGTGAATGGATCCTAAGGGGGGACTCTAACACGAATTTCTTTCACCAATTTGCTAATGGGAGAAGGCGCAAAAATATAATCTCTTCCCTAGAAAGTGATCAAGGGTTGATCACTAGTCAGGAAGATATGTCCTTTCATGTCACTACCTTCTATAAAAACCTATTTGGTTCCACTGCCCCGGGTGGGCTAAGGTTCTCTGATTCCTTTTGGAGCGGTAGGAACTCGATGACAATGGAGGAGAGGACCTCCCTGACGGCTCCTTTTAAGGAAGAGGAAGTCAAGTCCGTGGTTTTTGACATGAAAAGTGCTTCAGCGCCAGGCCCGAGTGGCTTCGGGGTACAGTTCTTCAAGTCCTTTTGGCCAACAATCAAGGGTGACTACTTGGCCCTGTTCGAAGAACTCCATAATAACCGCCTGGATGTCAAAAGGCTAAACTACGGGGTTGTTACATTGGTCCCTAAATTAAAAGGAGCAGCCAAAATCAAATAATATCGCCCGATATGCTTGCTCAATGTGGACTTCAAAGGGATAACCAAAGTTCTAAACAACAGACTAATCCTGCTCGCCCCTAAGATGATTGGTCCTAATCAGACAGGGTTTGTTAGGAACAGAAATATCCTTGAAGGGGTGATTATTTTGCATTAGGTGATCCATGAGCTGAAGAAGACAAACAAGAAAGGACTCATTCTAAAAATTGACTTTGAGAAAGCCTACGATAAAGTAAGATGGAGCTTTCTAGAAGAAGTGTTGAAAGGGAAAGGTTTCCCAGCTGCATGGATTGAGTGGGTTATGCATACAGTGCAGGGGGGAAGAGTCCGTGTTAATGTGAATGGCCAAAGGGGGGAATTTTTCAGGACCTATCAAGGGCTGCGGCAGGGGGACCCGCTCTCACCCTTACATTTCAACCTTGTAGCCGACACACTCAGCGTTCTACTTGACAAGGCAGTGGAGAAACAACACATCACCGACATCTTACCCGAGATGATCCTAGGGGGGATCTCTCACATCTAGTACGTTGATGACACAGTTATTATGATAGACGGATCTGAAAACTCAATTTTGAACCTAAAACTGATCCTCTATTGCTTTGTTTGGCTCTCTGGGCTTAAAATCAACTTCCATAAGAGCGATGTTTTTATTTTTGGGATGAATCAGGCTGAGCAGGAGCGCCTTTCCAACATGCTGAATTGGAGGCTAGGGGAATGGCCCATGACTTACCTAGGAATCCCCATTGGGATGAATAGGTTGGGAGTGAACACTTTCTCAGGTGTGGTGGAAAAAATGAGGAAGAGACTTGACCCATGGAAGGGTAAACATCTCTCCTCGGGAGGTAGACTGATACTCACCAACTCCTGCCTATCCAGTCTACCAACCTACTTGATGGGCTTCTACCTTCTCCCTAAAACTTGCCATGCTGAAATCGACAAGATCAGGTCGAGATTTTTTTGGCAAGGAGCCAATGGAGACTCGAAATACCACATGGCCAAAATGGAGACTATGTGCCGACCAAAGAAGGCAGGGGGCCTTGGCATGATCAGCACTAAAGTCATGAACGAGTGCCTACTAGCCAAATGGATTTGGAAAATTAGTAAAAGCTCAAATGAGTTATGGTGTAATCTCCTAAGAGCTAAATATATGCCGGACGGTGATTTCTATAAATCCAAGTGCAAGGGCACTTCCCAATTTTTGGCAGGGCCTACACAAGGTGAAACATCTTTTCAAATCGGGGGCCATCCACAGGGTGGGGAATGGAAAATGCACATGTTTTTGGTCGGATGTGTGGCTAGGGGCCACACCTTTACGGATCCAGCTCCCGGAACTCTGCTGCATGTGCAGATATCCTATAGCTAGTGTAGCCGAGAGTTTCCAGGGGGGATTGGAGGGTGGAGTTCAGGAGAAGTTTGAATACATCCGAATATGCTGCATGGGGCAATTTACTTGATCTGCTTCGTCAGCACCAGCTGGGAACAGAGGCGGACAATGTGGATTGGGCGCTTAAAAAATCTAAGTGCTTTTCCACTAAATCCCTCTGTTACTTCTTAACTGATAGGGGTGTCACGGTTAAGGAATCTGATAACTTGTGGAAGATGAAAGTGCCAAAGAAGATCAAAATCTTCCTTTGGCAAATTGATAATGACAGGTTGCAGACTGCTTCTGCTCTGAAGCGTAGAGGGTGGAAGGGGAGCTTGAGGTGCTGCTTGTGTGGGAGAACTGAGGACACGAACCATTTATTCTTTGGCTCGTTTCATTTGGTGCGGGATCCGTGACGCCTTGGGTTGGGCTGGGATTCCTTTGTCGTGGGAGGATTGGCGAGGGCGTTGGTCCCCTAAAGACAGTGGCATGCCGAGACGCTTTAGCATGCTAGTGTTTGCTACTTGACGACTAGGAATAAAATGGCTATTGAAAATATTTTCCCTACTAATCCCCTACAGGTGATATAATCCCCTACAGGTGATATGCTCCGGCATGTCCTTCTTGTAGAGATAGCAGTCGTTGATGAAGTCTGCTGATCAGGGCAAGATAGCGGAGATCGAAGGGAAGATGAGGTCATGGGCGGCTTCATTCAAACCGACTGCTGGGCAGATTTCAGACATTGTTGAACTTTGATTTTCTTGCTGTAATAGGACTAGCTTGCGGTTGCTTGTGCTACCTGGTTAAACTGGCTTCCCCAGTAACTTTGTACCTTTATTCGCTTTCAATATAAGCAGAGTTTTCTCCGTCAAAAAAAAAAATTTCGTGTGAGAGACTTTATGCAGCAATCGAGACAAATTCAGGGGGTTTTCTGCATCGTCATAGACTCATATGCATAGTAAATAGTAGAAAAATTGTAAAAATGCAAAACCAGTTTTGTTAGCTTCATCCTTTTATTCTCTTTATGATAGAACCATGAAATGTGTTGTTTGACAACTTTTCTTGTGCAGTTTTGTTTATGCTAGATAAATGCTTCTTGTGGTTTGTTAAATGCATAAATGGAGTTAAGAGCATGCTAAAAATATAGAACCAGTTGGGTTAGCTTTGTTTTGACATGTAGTACTTAGGAAAAATATTAAACCTGCTGTTTGGTTGCTGTTTCTGTGATGTATTGATTTAATCATGATTAATGCTTGTTTAAGCTTATTTATTTAATATCTGCAGTTCTGGAAGTCCAAAAATTATGAAATATATGCAGTAGCCTAGTCTTTGAATTTGTATTACATTGTAAAAGTTTCATGTCCAGAAGTTATGTGCACTTGTGTAACTCTGTTTTTGTTCAATTTATCTTGCTAAGGTTAAAATAAATAGTTGCTATTGTCCATAAATGTTGATAAATTTTTTTACACCCTTTCCCAATAGCTTATCATGCCAGTTAAATTGTGTTACTAAATCATGGCTTCAAGCTAAGTTTTTGCTTTTGTTTAGCTACTAGTTATAGCTTTCCTTTTATGTTGTTGCTAAGAAATGCTTTTCTGCATGCCCAAATTCAGCAACTTGATTCTTGTTCATGTGTAAATCATGTTAACCCTTTTTAAACCAAAATATGGTTGTGTTTAATTAACTTGCTTATTCTTGCTTGTTAGTTAAATAAAGTCTCTAGTTAATCCTTCTTGCTTTATAGTGTTGTTTGGCTTTTCTAAATAAGTTTAGTAATGCTTTTTGGAGGCGAAACACTTTATTTATATATAACCTACTAGTTGTGTGATGCTGAACTTAACTAGCTCCTGGTAACCAAAAGTCTTGCAAATGATTGTCTGCAATTAAGTTTGTGTACCATGCTTGATGTGCTTGCCATCTCTATGGTAGACTTGTGTGATGTTTAATTAACCTTCATTCTTGTGGTTGCTCATGCCCAGGCAATAGTGACCTTGTGCTTGTCTTGCTTTCCCTTTTTACTGCATCATCCATGCATTCATACTTCATTGTTGCATCTCTTTTAGATACGCTAGATGTACAACGCGTGGATGTGGAGCATGTGAAGAAGGAACCACAAGACGGTGTTTGGTGGACGTATCCTGAAGAGAGAAGGACCAGCTGGAGCAACCGAAGATCCGACCCAAGGTCGGAAGGGCCCAAGGCCTTGTTAGTACTAACACTGACTTAGTGTTACCTCAGGCAAGCCCCCGAGCATAACCCTTAATTTCAGTATACAATGGTTATTTATTTAATTATTGTGCATTAAGTTTTCTAGGTGTTGATTGGAACCTTAGATGCATGATCCCTAGGTTCCCTCAGTTAATCTACTAGTATGTGTAGGTCGTTAGTATTGCCATGCTTAATTAGGACTCGGTAGAAGTCGAGTGATTCCTGTCACTCGCGAGATATAGGACCTTGTTACTTATGGCAAAGTTACTTGAGAATGAATCAATGAGGAAAGAAAAGTGGAGACCAGGCGGAGATAAGTTTGCCTAAGGATATGAAATGGATGGAAAGTAAGCCTCCGCCTGTGTCGGTTAAGGACCGAACCATTGTTGGCATTGCTGATCGAGGATTGAACGGTACTAACCACATGCTGGGAGTAGGAGGTAGTTGAAATCGGTAAACTAATTACCTGACTTGCAACGATACTTTGAATTGTGACCTGCTACTCTGGAAGTGGGATGATGGCGAGTGTCGAAGTCGCCTTCGGGTTCACTGGGTGTTCGCCGTGTGGGGCTCTTCACCCGGGTTTTGGCAGGCGTGGTTCAGATGTCGGGGTGATGATGGGAACAGTTGCCACGTGTGGCCCGATGTGGCGTGCACGTGTCGTGTGTGTTAGGTCCACCTTGCAAGGTTAAATCGGATCGATTCGCCGTGACTCGCGGATATGAGAGCCTTGATCTCTTTGTCACATCGTAGTAAAGAAGTGGAATGAGAATGGAATGAAGATGATATGAGTTATGTTTATGATACTCTTGGAAGATTAATGTGATATACCATGTTTTCTCTAGATGTTTATGCAAACCTAGTTGGTACTTGTTACATTAAATTTGAGCTAAAATATTGAAAGTACGGATCCACCATTAGTAGCTTTCCAGCAAAAATAAACTTCAGAGCCAAAAGCCTTGCATACTAGGAGTCGGCTAAGTATATACCATTAGTCGGGTAAGTCTTGTTGAGTATTAGTATACTCAGGGTTTGTTGTTGGCCATGTTTAAGGTAGCTGCTGCTGGTTGGAGCTAACTAGGATTCACATTGGTGGGCTCGATGTAACGTCATCACGTCTTCGTAGTTATCGTTGTTTTTATATTAAACTTCTATTTAATTTTCGTTGCATGCTGAACTCTGATAGTTTTGTTTTAAACTTAATTTGTTAAACTCTGTGTTGTAAATTAATTTTGAGAACTTCTGTCTGCTTGTAATCATCTGCGCTCGTCTTCGTACAAGACATTCAGTGTTTGTTTCGATCCATGATTACCGTGGTTGAATCGGGCTTGACCCGACAGACTGCCGGGTTATACCGTTTTAAGTGCATGTGGACCGAATTTAGATTAAAGATGAGGATCAGTGCACTTAAGCCGGTTTAATTTGGGCGGTTCTGCCACAGTAGGAATCCACTTACCATTGGGGCCAAATGAGGTATATGTGTCTAAACAAATCTAGCAAGTCTTATGGTATCTGCTTTAACTTCGAGACCAGTGAATAATGATTTAGGAAATCGGCCAATTAAATATGGTTCTGAGTCAAATCCAACGTGCAATAACCAATCTCCGAAGACATTCTAGATTTGTTAAAAAATCGAGGGGGGGGGGCATTAGGGTCCTTGATGAAAAGATACATCAAGTCATAACGTTAATTGTGGAAGATAATGACAAGTATGTTGACCTCATAACTGTTAGGGATGATATAAGTTTCTTAGTACCTTGAATAATTTTACGATGATGGTACGCTTGACTCCATTAGGGTCAGAAACTGCGTCAATGGTAACTCCGGGAACTATATTTACATTACCTTCAAGCACATAGCCATGACAATTTAAATTGTAGCAACCTGTCTTTTGGTAACCATCACGCTAGAATTTAAATGTAAGGAACTTAGCCCTAATAACAAAAGGAAACATGTTTAACAAAATAGGGAAGGTGTCTTACTGTCCAATAGACATAAAAATGAGTCTTAGAATCACCATATAAGGCTGGAAAAACCTATAAAAGACAACACAAATAGTCTGGCCATGAGAAACACAGTGGAAAACTCGGTATTGCTTTTGCAAGATATACGTGCTGATGTGGATGCAAGGATTTCTTTACGCAAGCTATAAAGTAATTTAGGTGTACAATCTCAAAGCAAAATCAAATAAATTAGCATCAACGACACTTACATGCCATCCAACACTTATAGCATTGTGATTCGATCTTCCATTTCCTTGGTTGTAAAGTTGAACAAATATTCCACTCTTTTCATCTTTGTCTACTAGAACACTGTACACATCACTTGTTGCTTGAATTCCACAGTAACTTTGTGAGTTCATTACATGTGCTGCTAGCTGAACAAAAAATATAATAAAAATTATGTAACAAACTAATTTTTATATCATCTCGACATTCGCTTCTAGTGTCTTCATCTTTTAGTTTTAGAATCATCCCATTGACAACTCTTACTACATACTAAGAAAACAAACCAAGTCATAAGTATTAAAAACTTACATAAGTGGACATTGCCCAGTCTCAAATTGTGTTGCATTTTTACCATTGGATTGTTGCATTGTGTGTGATTTGTTCATGGTCGTATGGAAAAATAGATCCATACAGTGCATAGTCGATCGATCAACATCATCTCCTAGAGAAGCACCACAAACCTTGCCCTACAATCAAGCTGATGGATAAATATGGAAATAATGTATCTCTTCACTAATCTCCATGATAGTGGGTTCAATATGAAGTTTCAAATTAGACTAAGGCTATGATATACTTAAATCTATTCTAATCCATATTTCCAGTATGTAGTTCAAGATCTCAAATTATATAACCAAGAATGAATACTTCTAACAAAAAAATTATATACGGTTCCAGACCTTTTTACATAGCATCTGAAGGCGCCGGCGCGGGTGGGGGGGGGGGGGGGGGGGGGTGGTTATGGACTCACCTCAACCACAACACGCTAATGTGTTGTGAGCGAAAACTAGAATGGCTGAAAATGCTAGGAAGAGAGAAAATGTTCCCATGTTGATGATTATGGAGCAACAAACAACCCAAATGCTAACCTATGTAATGGAATTGTCCTATTTATATACAGATTGGTTCTCGATATATGCAATGTACCCATACTATATATTTTATTATGGTATAATCTGCAAGGATTTAAGTATAGCTTGTGTCTACATGAAATCCTAGCCAAAAGATTTCATATGATACAATTAATATTCATGTACCCAATTTGATATGCAATATCTTGCTATTATCATCCTAAGAATGACTGTGAGAATAGTATCAATTTACTTTGTCCCCAAGCATCTCCCGTTAGTAACCTCCCTTTGAACATTGTTGGTTAGGGATTAGGGATTCACCCTTTCCTAATGGCCCAATAGTAATTCTATGGACGATGATATATTACTGTCGACGGCTAGATGGTCAGCTCATATTTACAAGATGAGTTTGGCATGCATTGCCGATGGGTTTCCGGTCAGGGGTTTGTGTCCTTGACAGTTTGAATGTTTGATTAACCCACCAAGGAATGTATTACCCAACATTATTTTCGTACCTGTCGAGTGATTTATATATGGTCATATACATATGTGGCATCTTTACATGCAGTTGGCTACAACACTATGCAGCAATTTTAATTACCTACAAATATCCAAAGGTATTAAGTATCATCCAAAGATATAGCATAAGATATATTTATATCAATCCACACCCAAAAGATTTTATTTTATAGTACACTTAATATCCAACAAGTATCCAAAGGTATTAATATAAGTAGCACCCAAAGATATAGCATTAGATATATTTTATATCAATTCACACCCAAAAGATTTGATTTTATAGTATACTTAATATTGTGGACACCATCAAAGCAGCTACCATAAACATATTGGCTTTGCATGATACTTCTCCCATTCCAAATTTTACCAAGATGTTTAGTTTAATCCTAACTTAAACTCCCATAGCTTCTCAAGGATGGGGCCAGGTGAGCTCGAAAGCGCGAGAAGTTACCTAGCTTTTGCCATTTGGTCGCAGCATGCTGCATGCCGATTGCCGACGTCCAGAGCCGTCATACTTCACGAGAAGGACCTGGACTCCTCAAGCCGCGCCGGTGAAATCTCGCTCGGAACGCCACCGTGCACTGACGCCATCCGTTTGGAAATGTGGATGCAGATGAATCACGTACGTCTGCAAGTCCTAAGCGTGTGTTCGCTCTAGACCGCCGGAGGGTGATCCATCCCGCCATCCGACGGCGGCACTGACGCCTGCGCCGTGCCGAAGGACCGCCGTTCTTGTCCGTCACCGCGCGACAAGACCCCGGCGAACGTCGGCCGGTGAGCCGCTGTATACAGTCGGTGGACGTCGTCTTCCTCCTCCACTCCGGTACTTACTCGCGGTGGGCGCTGAGTCGGGGCGCTGAGTCGGACTTGTTTTGCCAAAAGTAATGGGTATTCAGCTGAATAGCCTTGATACAGTGTGGGCCCGCCCCTGGTCCAGCAGACGAATGGCCGACACGGAAGGATCGGGGGAAAGGGCCCTCCCCGCACCTCCTGGCCAAGAGCTTCCACTGCCAATCCGACGCTCCTTTTTTTGGCAGATTGCGAGGTCGTGGTTCTAGGGGATAATTTCCGACGCGATTGATTTGCCGCCGGGAAAGCATATCGACGGTGCCGCGACGGGACCCGGGACGGGAAGTCGAGTCCGGGAGTGAGGTTTCTGGGGGCTCGATCGATCGGCCGGGGGACGAGACGACGACAAGACAGCCACCGATGGCCGATCCGCAGCCACAAGCTGCGGCCTGCGCGCTGCGCCACAAGCTCGTTAAGCTCGTCGCCTCTGGTAATCCGAGCGATCGGTCTCTGATCATCCTGGTGGTAGTGGATCCGCTAGCGTTTCTAGTCGAGCTCGAGCCTATCTCGACTCCGAGCACAAAAGAGCTGGGGGGCCTAGCTCTGTCTCGCTCCCATTTGTGCAGCGTGGAATATTCCGAAGAGGACGCGACCTGCTTCCGCGTGATTACGAAACGGGAATGGATTCCTCGATCAAGCACTCACCCAGCTCCTTTTCACTTCTTTTGAATTGCCTAGCTGATCATCGATCAGCTGGCGACATCGGCGTATAGTTTACTGCTAACAAAACCATCGGCCTCTGTTCTTCACTCCCTCCTCTGTTCTTCACTCAGGTTCAGAGCACCACCCAAGTGACACGTTCAGCCACTTTTCTTGCCACGGGCATAGCAACGCCAGCGCGAGGTCGATCTCCAGCGTAGTAAAAAGTTCAGCCAACACAAACGCTGGGTACTTTATGCCAACTGCACTTGCTGACGTGCGAGGCTTCGATCCCGTGGCGGCTTCTGAATTGCTGGCACGGATTCTGACACGCAAGAGGTATCGCGTTCCGTAGGGCGCGTCCAACGGAACGTGCACACATCCAAGACGGCGCGCGTAATCCCCTCCTGGGGGCGGGGCCCGCGCTCTTGGCCCCGGTGCTCGCAGGATATTTTTCACTTTATTATCCCGGGGAAAGGGAAAGGAGCAGTAGGGTACAAAACGCCCCGGCCCCACCAAGAAATATCTCGCCGGTGACTTGGAATACCACGGCGTGCCTGACGTAGCGGCTGTGCAGAGCTTACACGCGACAAAAAGGGGACAGTAACAACACAACATGGCAGTACTAGCAGTGGGCGATCAGCATCCTTGTTAAACTAGAACTTGGTGATCAGCCGATCCTTATCGGAGATTCTCCTGAGATTATCCCTGATGCATGCAGGCAGGTTTACTCCACACAGAGTTGAAAATAGAGCTGGAAACTGAGGGTACCTGATGAGAAAACCACACACAAGCCGCGGATAACGACAATTGCTAAGGAACCTCGTTCCATCGTATTGGACTGATTTTTTTTTTGAAAAAATCACAACCGCTGACACCATCTTACAATACAACCTCTATATGTACCTGCAGCCATGTCCAGACACATTTTGGCCAAGCTGTGCCTGGACAAGAGGAGGCAGGCTCGAATGAACTATTGCGGAGCAAAGTTGATAAGCCCAAGGTCACTGTTTCAGCTTTCACCAGCGCCACCAAAGGTCCAAAGCCACCTTTGAAAAGTAACAGTGCCATCACAAAAATGACAGTACTATCAGTGGTTGGCGTCCATGTCCATGCACGGCTTTTCCACCTCGCAATCGGAGGTGCACAGATGCAGGGGCTCCAGATTAGTTAAACGGGACACACACACAACATCTACCTGATGGCCAGATAAACCATGCAGATCACGACAGGAGGTTGTTGATCCTGCCGCTGCCTTTCAATCGCTTTGCAACCTTTACTGCGCACACGTTTAATCTGGAAGCTCGGAAAAGAGGAGTTCGTGCTGCACTGACGGCCGGCGCTTTTGTGGCTCTAATTCAGAGCTGGGTGTTCAGATGAGCACGCACTGCGGCTGCGTGGCGTGTGCGGCCATTTCTGTATTGGCGCTTTGCCATCGGACCGCGACAGCCTGAATCAGCGTAGAGTAGTTGAGTGAGGCGAGAGATAAGGCTGCGGCTGGCCTTGGCTGTCTCCGGAAAAGCATCCTGTTGCTGCCTGAAGCGGCTGATGGCACCGCCTGTCACAGGCGTAGTGGTAGGTAAGCAAAGGTTAGCTTTTCTTTTCTTTTCACCTAGTGCGTCTCCTAGGGTTTAAGGATAGATTAGACTAACTTTGCGGTAGATCCGCGGAGTGTCAGGAGCTGATACGGTGATGCAATGCACGCGCACTATGCAGGGTTAACCTTCGATGAAACGAACTGCTACGGAACTGACAGGAGCATAGGGCACGGCACAGTGCGGTTTGCGGCCGTCTTTGGCTTGTTCTGAATCCTGATATTTGTAACTCTTTTTTTAACATTTACAAAAGGTACATATGTAACTGGCACACCGGATTTTTCATATGAGAAAAAAGAAATTGCAGGTTCGGAGGTTTTTTCACTAGGTAGTAACGCTCTCGCTCCCCATCCATGAACTTCCAAAACGCTTGCTCGAGCCTATCTACACTACACTACACTACACTATACACTTCAGCGAGACAGCAAATGTTTGCGTGCAGTGCAGGACTTGCAAATGCAAGCCAACACCCCGCCGCTCGGCGACAGTACAGCCGAGCCGAGACCGATACGCCGGAGGCCGCGGCCGGGCCGCCAGCCAAAGCAAACCAAAAGGGCACGCGCGGGTTTCCATCACCGCACGCGCGTGGCTAGCGCCAAGCCGAGCGAGCGCCAGGTGCACGCGCGGCAAGCGTACCGGACACAGATATTTTTCATGTGAGGCGCGGCAAGCTTTCGGGTGCCCCCACCATAAAGTGACCCGGTGCCGACCGGCCCTCCGCCCCAACCGCCGCCGGGCGGCCCTGCTCCGCGATCCTCCCCGATCCCCGCCTATAAAATCTCCCTCCCGCGGCCGCTTCCGCCGGGGAGCTTTCCACTTCACGGCCGGCCCTACCAGCAGCAGGCCCGGTTCGTCGCGCGCCACGCGAGACCGACCGATCACAGTGATCACAAGCATCAAACTTTTCCGGACCAAGGCGGATAGATACGGAGCGGGTGCTAAAGCGAGGCGACCGCTCTCCGCTGGTGGTAGCCGCCTACCGTGGTGGACTGGTGGCTGCAGCAGCATCACCTGTACCGCCGGCGCGTGATTGCACCACGAGCCGTGGGGGTGGAGGCGGGCGGGTAAGAGGGAGGAGGAGGGTGGCGGTGGTGGTCTGGAGAGATCGAGCGGCGGGGCGGCGTCCATGGGCGTGCACGGGCGGTCGATGGGCTGGTACCTGGGCCCGCCGGGGTCGCCGGCGCCCGGGAGCGCCGTCGCGGGGGCGCAGCACGCGCTGAGCAGCAGCCCGCCGGGGGCCGGCAGCGACGCCAGCTTCGACACCAACATGGTCATCATCCTCGCCGCGCTGCTCTTCGCGCTCCTCTTCGCGCTCGGGCTCAACCAGCTGGCGCGGTGCCTCATCCGCTGGGCGCGCCACGCGTCGGAGGGGGAGGCCGGCGCCGGGGCCGGCGGCAGGGGGGGAGGGCTCAAGCGGCGCGCGCTCCGGAGCATCCCCGTGGAGGTGTACGGCGCGTGCGGCGCCGACGGGGCCGCGGCCGTCGCCGCCGACGTCTGCGCCATCTGCCTCGGCGAGTTCGCGGACGGCGAGAAGGTGCGCGTCCTGCCGCGCTGCGCCCACTGCTTCCACGTCCGCTGCGTCGACACCTGGCTCCTCTCGCACGACTCCTGCCCCACGTGCCGCGGCACCGTGCTCGAAGCCGCCGCGCCCGGCAAGGACAAGGCCGCCGCCTCCGCCACCGGGGGCAGCCGGCGGCAGGGCAGCGAGGCTGCTGCTATCGCGGTCGTCATCGGATGACGTGGACGGGAGGTGGGCCCCACGAGCCGATTGTCGGCGGGGCCCACAGGTATGCGAGTTTTGTTCCGCGGCCGTGAGATATTTTGCGATCAGAGACCGACGGGTGGGGCCCCACCAGTACGTTTAGTCCTCCTAGTTTCCTAGGTCGCACTCGGCGGGTCAAGATTTCATGTCGTTCCATTATCCGTTCGGCATTGTCCTCTGCTCTGCTCCTGTGCAGTTGTGCTTGGCTTCTTCCTGGCGGTTGCCCCTGTTTGTACATAGGAGTAGAGAAAATTTCTTGTATGCGATGGAATATGAGTTTCCTTCAGTTCCATTCCCTCACCAGCTCACTTCCATTACTTTTGCCAAACAATGTCTCTGTAATGGCGATTTTGCCCGCGTATCGACTGATGAACTGAACCATGCTAGCCACCCCCCTCTGCAATTCAATCGTCATGCCAGATCTTCCCAATGCATAATTGCTGTCGCCTTCTTCGTGCAAGATGCGAGGTTTCCTCGGGTCTCGCGTCCACCGGCATGGCAACAGAAACATGGAGACGGCGGACTCCTACGGTCCCTCGCTTACCACGGCGCCTGCGGGAACGGCATACATCGCAGCGGGCTCGCGGCGACCGGCGTGTGCACGGGCGGCTCCCCTGCGCCAGCCGCCAGGGGCGGGTGCGATGTGTGTAGAGTACAGCAGACCGTGGAGCCGCAACACTGTCTTTCCCAGTGACAAACTGACAATAGATTCAGTCCGAAATGTCCACTGGAGTATTTCTAATTTCAAATTCCCAAAAGACACTCCTATGAAAACAAATCGTATGTGCATGTGATGTCCATATTTTGGCTACAGAGGAATTAGCCAAAATATGTTTCAGGCTATCCTAAGGGCAAAACTGTCTTTTCCCGGGTGATGGACATATCATGTAAGCAAAGTTAACCGTTGGCGATGAACAGGGGCGAGGAATTTTCTAAGTTTTACGGGTTTTACTCGGCTAATAATTTTCTCAACATGACGGGGTTTGGGCCTTTGGGCGGTGATCCGACGGATGGAAATTGTCGGGGACCCGTGGGCCGAGGCGTTGGTGCGGGCGGAGACAGGCGGAGGCTCTCGTGGGCCGTGTTATGTTTCGGCCTCTGCTTCAGTATCTATATCTCGTAAACCTTTAGGTGAAAAAGGGTCTCAGGCCCATGGGTCGGCCCAATTACTAAATTCGCCTATGGAAGGAAGGAAGATCCAGGGGATCGATCGCCGGAGACTCTTGTCCAGTCAGCAGAAAACTGAAAACTGATCAGCCAGAGCCAGCAGAAGCTCTCGCCTATTTTGGTGTGCTGCAGTCATGCACGGGCTGAGTTTCAGTGAAGTTGAAATGCAAATCCGACCCACGATCAACCCAGTCCCGGTCCAGCCAAAACCAAAACTTTTGAACGGTTGGCTATTTTCCTCACGGTTGGTTCCAGCTCGAGGTGCGCCGTTATTCGCGAGATTCGTTGGTCATCAGTCGCCCAGTCAATCGTCCAGTTCTCGGTTCTCCTGCGAAGAAGGGAAGAAGACGGCTACCGCCTCGTACTAGTACCACTATACCGGTCTTCCGCTGGGACCAAATGACCAGTCTCGCCTACTCGTAGACCGTTCTTAGCAACTATACTATATCCCCATCGATCCATCCTATGACTCTTGGGTCAGTCTCGTTCGGTAGTTCTTCCATTCCTTCTAAATAAAGCAGCTCGTTTAATTAAAGAGCCGCCGTTCACACGGCCGATTCGCAGCCTGCGTGCGTGTAAATCGTCTGGTGATCGCCCACGTGATGCTTTGCAAGTGAATACACGATCGTGTGAAAGGAGAGGGAAGGCGAAGGACTATACGCTTGCACGGTTGCACTGTCGTCTCCCTCCGGCCGCCGGGCCAAACAGGCCAACGAAGATACTAGCAGGGAGTGCATCGTCCAAAGAATAATGAAGCGCTTGGGGCCGGTTTCGTTTCAAACTTGGCATGGAAACAGCATCGGATTAGTTAGTTAGCTCTGGCCAGTCAGCAGTTGAGCACGTCGGTGCCTGTTGACCCCAAGGACTAGGATTTGGACCTTGGACCACGGTTTTCCCACTCGTGTTTATCCTCACCTTATCTTTTAATTATCACACACGCTGCGGACGTTCAAACGTGGCGCGAGGATCGGACTCGAACCGGTCCCGTCAGAGCCGCGCGCACGCAATGATCGTTCTGAACTTGGCTGGAACGGCGCAGGTCCAGTATAGTATCCTTGGTCATCAGAAACCCAAGGCAGAGAAGACCGGCTACGAATTTCGCAACATGCCAGAGCGTGGGGGAGGTTGCGAACTGGATTACTGCTACTGTTCGTTAGCCCGCTGCCTGCACGGCAGAGAACGCCGCCACGAGCGAGAGGACGCGGAGAGGCACGTGTCGCTCTCTTCCCGAGCCTTCCGAAGCCCCGCTGTCAGGCGCCAGAGGTGTGGTGCGCCTGGCTGCCGCGAGAACCTCCACGCTCCGGTCCCGGCCGCCGCCGACTCGACGCGAGCGGAGAGCGACCGCGGGCGGAAATGCGGCGGGAGACTTGACGGCCACGCCGCCGGGAACGCCGCCCGCACCCTTCTTTCTGTCGCCTGCCGCCGGCGACGAATGGGAAAAGGACACGGAAAACCGATGGCCGCCAGGCGGAGGGAGGCCAGCCATTCCGCTGCTCCCTCCTGATCCGCTGCTGCGCCTGCGAGCCCCCGCGACGTCCGGAGTCTGGACGCGCCCCGCCCCTTCTGCTTTTGTCGCGTAACGCCACGGGAGCTCCAGGAATCTTTCTCGCGGTCGTCTGCCTCCCGCCCAGGGCTCTGACCCCTGCCTGACCCGGCCGACGATGCAGTGGCATTTGGCAGCGCCCGCGCGCTCAAGGCTCGAGGGCTCCGGGGACGCGGAGAGGAGCCATGTGAAAAGGGGTCAGGTTCCCGAGACGGCGGGGCAGTGGTGGTGAGTGGGGATCGAGCCGCCGGCGCCGAGCGGCGGAGAGGAAGCAGGGAGGGGCCGGGTGTGAACCGGAGCATGGGCGATCGGGCGTGCGCGCGCCACGGGAACGGTGCGACGGCGACGCTCGTGAGTTCAGTGACACCGAGCGGTCGGGCGGCGCCACACTATATGCTCTCTAGCCACAGACAGAACAAGTGGCCGTAACAGGCACATAAGACGATCGGAAATATCTTTCAGCGGCAGGTGACACGCGATGCACGTACGTTCTCGTTTGGACGTGAAATGCACGTCGTACCGGTACGGTGCGTGTGCTAGAAGATGTGATCATGTGAATGGAAACCGAGGCAGGCGCTGAGAACACCGGACATTCTTATGGAAAGTACAGTACCACCCGTTCATCTACCCCGCGTCGCCTTGGGCGGAACCCCGCGGCCGCCCCGTCAGTCTCCCCGCCGCCCTCTCCCTGCACCTCGCCGCCGCCGGAGCATCATGTTGGAAGTCCGTTCGTGTGCCAGGACGGCGGCGACGGGGCATTCTCCGCCAGGGCTGTCCTGGAGAATTTTGGGGCCCTGTGCAAAATTCTAGTTAAGGCCTAGTAAACTTAAGTGCTAAAATAAAACAATAACCATTCATACTATAAGTATACAGAAACATAAGATAGAACAAGAATTATACCATTGCTCAAATGTGTCGCTAATTTTTACATGAAAAAAGCATTATATGCATGTATAATCTTCACTTGAAAAAGCAACATTTTTTAGAGTCCCTTGAAATTTGAACACTACATTAACAAAAATAAATGATCCACTAATCAATATTCAATAACCAAACAAAAAGCATAAAAGAAAAGAAAATGCATGAGATGGCTTGGACGGTTGAACGTGCGAGATGGCAAGAGCCAACTGTTGAAACTGCTAATGAACGTAATTAGCGCATAAACACAGGATCCTTAACCTAAACATGATATCAATCTCGTAATGCGGAATTTGGTGGGTAAATCATTATATCAGCATTAGCAGTAGTAGCCATTAGAGCTCCCTGTGTTGATGACACCTGAGCCGTAGAGGAAGCAGGCGTTCTTGTCGATGTAGATGTACGAGTAGAGTAGCGACGGCCTTCCGGACGTCAACGGCACTGCCCGCGAGTGCTTGGTCTTCCAAAACCCTCCAGCGCCTTGAATGATCAGACTTATGCGGCTAGGGTTTAGAAAACGTGGAAAACATTTTTATGGTGTGTTTAGATTGGTAGCCAAGACCATATATTTATAGCGCTGTGGGGCTGGGGGCCAGCCTCCGGAAACAAACCCTAATGGGCCTGCTGATCACAACCCAATAGGCTTTTATCACTAGGTTTCCCTCTAATCATGTTTAGGTAGTTAAACATGATTAACTATGAAGATCACAAATAAATATTTTCAATATTCTCCCACTTGATCGAACGGTTAATGGTTAATATTCGCATCACACTAATATTCACCCTCAATATCACAGTAAGTACCGGACCAATCCGTCGTCAGTAGCTTGATGCACTACTGGGACCCCATTACCCACAGTCTCACTGAAACACCTAAGTAGAACACTTATTCATTAGTTGGGAGTTAGCAACGGCCCTAAACCAGGACCTAAAGACTATCCACCAAACCCATATTTGTAACGTGCTCCTTAAACATATTCGGTGGTAAGCCCTTAGTGAGCGGATCCGCTAACATAACGTTAGTTCTTATATGTTCAATCTTAATGGTTCAATCCTGGCATCTTTCTTTCACAACACGATACTTGAGGTCGATGTGTTTGGAAGCACCACTCGACTTGTTGTTACTCAAAAAGAACACTACTGATTGATTATCGCAGTATATCGTTATTGGTTCTGTAATGCTGTCAATTACTTTAAGGCCCGGAAATTCTTGAGCCACACAGCATGTCCATTTGCTTCCTAGCATGCCACAAACTCTGCCTGCATCGTCGACGCTGCAACTAAACTTTGTCTGGAGCCTTTTCATGATATTGCTCCTCCAGCTAATGTGTAGATATATCCTGACGTAGATTTCCTACTATCCACACACCCAGCAAAGTCAGCATCAGTATAACCCACAACTTTAAAATTATCTGACCTTCTATATGTGAGCCTGAAGTCTATGGTGCCTTGGAAATAATGTAATGCCTTCTTGACACCTACCCAGTGGACCTTTCCGGGATTTTTCTGATATCTTCCAAACATTCTGGTAGCAAATGCCAAGATTGGACGCGTACAGACCTGTGCATACATCAAGCTTCCGACAGCTAAAGCATAAGGTATATCCTTCATTTCATCTGATTCCAATTGGTTCTTAGAACTTTGGGCTTCACTAAACTTATCGCCCTTCGCTAATGGAACAGATGTGGCCTTCCTCTTATCCATGTTAAATCTCTTAAGTATTTTCTCAATATATGCCATTTGAGACATTACTAGCACTCCTTTGGTTCTGTCTCGTTGTATCTGAATGCCCAGAACATAAGAGGCCTCACCGAGATATTTCATATCAAAATTAGAAGAAAGAAAACCTTTTTGTCTCATGCAGCATTCGCTTATTGCTGCTCGCTAATAACATATCGTCCACATAAAGCACTAGAATTATAAATTTACCACCCTTTATTTTAGTGTAGATACAGTTATCCACATCATTCTCCTTGAAACCGAATTTCTTAATTACTTGATCGAATTTAAGGTTCCATTATCTTGACGCTTGCTTAAGTCCGTAGATAGACATCTTTAATCTGCATCCCATTTGTTCCTTGCCCTTCACAACAAAACCTTCCGGCTGTGCCATGAAGATGGTCTCATCCAAGTCACCATTAAGGAACGCAGTTTTGACATCCATCTGATGCAGCTCTAAGTCATAATGAGCCACAGTGCCATGACGATTCTAAACGAATCTTTCTTAGACACAGGGGAGAAAGTTTTATTATAATCAACCCCTTCCTTTTGTATAAACCCTTTAGCTACAAGCCTTGCTTTGAATCATTCCACGTTCCTTTTGGAGTCGCGTTTAATCTTGTAGACCCACTTACAGCCTACTGGTTTATCCCCATCAGGAATATCTACTAAATCTCATACATCATTTGAACTCATGGACCTAAGCTCTTCTTCCATAGCCTCAACCCAGTTAGCAGAATTTTCACATGATACTGCTTCTTTAAACGAGTTCGGATCATCAACCTTCCCAATATCATATATGTCCTCACTTAAGTATGTCTCAAAACCTGGAAAGGAAGCTGGTTTCCTAGCCCGTTGTGTTCTTCGTAATGTTACATTAGGCTGAGGTACTTCAACTGGGTTTTTAGCTTCAACATTAGGCACAACTTCAACGTTAGGCGCAATTTCAACATTAGGCACCATCTGCTCAACTTATGGCTCGCTCACAGGCTCAGGAGCTATTTCAACAGGAGCAGCAGCGCTAGTACTCTGAATAGGAGGCGTAATCTGAATAGAAGGTGGACTTTGAACAGAGGGTATGAACAGCAACACTAACTGCGGTGTTACTGTCTCCTGAATCACCGGGATGGGAAGCTCAGCCCGAATTTCTTTAAGATTTATTTCCCTCCTTAGAAAGCTCCCACTCATTCCTGCATCCTCTATGAACACAGTCTATCCTGTCTCAAAAAACTTAGTGAAGTGATCACGACAGTAAAAACGATATCCCTTAGACTTATCTGGGTATCCGATGAAATGGCAGGTCACCGTCTTAAAATCTAATTTCTTTTGTTGTGGGTTAAATAACTTAGCTTCAGCAGGACAGCTCCACACACGTAAATAATTAAGCATCGGTTTCTTCCAAAATCATAATTCATAAGGAGTCTTTGGAACAGATTCGGTAGGGACCCGATTAAGTATATGCATAGATGTCTTTAACGCTTCCATCCACAGTTCCACAGGCAAGGTAGAATAACTAAGCATCCTACGTATAATATCCATAAATGTACGGTTACAACACTCAGCCACGCCATTTTGTTGCGGTTCGCCCAGCATGCTATACGGGGCCTTTACATCATTTTCTTCAAGGTACTTAGCGAATGGTATAGGTATCTGGCCAAATGGAGCATGTCTCCCATAATATTCACCACCTCGGTCCGATCTCATAATTTTAATAGTGACATTATGCTGATTTTCCACTTCAGCCTTGAGAATTTGTCTAATGATTTGGACCGATCACGAATGGGATAAATATAACCATAACGAGAGAAGTCATCACTGAAAGTAATGAACGAGTCAAAACCATCTACAGACTTTATGGGGAACGGGCCACATATATCAGTATGAGTTATTTCTAATAAGCCCGAACTCCGAATAGCACCTTTCTTAATAGTCTTAGCGAATTTTCCCTTAATACAGTCAACATATTGTTGATCTAAGTCTGAAAGATCTAATGAATGGAGTATATCTTCTCTTATGAGACGCTCAATTCTCCCCCTCGAAATGTGGCCCAAATGACAGTGCCACAATATCGAAGAAGTCTCATCATCACGCTTACGCTATTCGCACACATTCATAACAGAATAACCATCATCAAGAGAGAGCAAATAAAGATCGCCTTGTAAAAGACCAAGGCCCACACGAATATTATGAAACTAAATGTTGCACTTTGAGTTGCCAAACTCACAAATATGTCCTGACTTATCTAATCTCAAAACAAAAATAAGGTTTCTCTTTAAATTAGGAGCATAGAGGACATCCTCTAAATGAAGTAAGAAGTCGCCTGGTAACACCAAGTCGAAGCTCCCAATGCCTTCAACCTTCACTTCATTGCCATCGGCCACTCTTAGGCTTCGCTCCCCCTCTCTTATAGTTCGGATCGAACTGAATACCTGCAATGAATTGGAACCGTGCACAGTGGCACCTGAGTCAATCCACCAAGTATCAGGAGAAAAATTCACTAAGAAAGATTCATCGATAAAATATACATAATCAATAATTGTACCTTTGTTATTCAGTCACTCCTTAAATCCTGCACAGTCCATCTGCACATGCTTAGGTGACTTGCAGAACTTGCACAACTTCTCATCGGAAGTCTTCTTGTGCGGTACGGACTTGTTCACTTTATGGCCCTTAAACTTCTTCTTATGCTGCTTGTTGCTGCCTGATTCAGCCTGATGCTTAGAAGCATTGCTCACACTAACGCGCTCAAGGCGCTGACTGACCATGTTGACAGCATCCTTCATTCTCTCAGCCTTCTGCCTTTCCTCTTCCTCAACACAGTAGCTAATGAGCTCACTCATGCTCCAAGTCGCCTTCTGAGTGTTATAGCTTATCTTGAAGGGACTGTATTGTGGAGGCAGCAAAGTCATAATTAAGTGCACCAGAAAACCATAAGAGATAGCCATATCTACTGCCCTCAGCTTATTTGCCATGTCACACATATTCATAATGTACTCCCTGATTCCACTTTGCCCATCATAATGTGAAGTCAACATCTTCATGATGAGGATGCTAGCATAAGTCTTGGACGAGCTCTTAAAATTCTCTTCCACCTTGGCAAGATAAGCCTTGGCGGTTAGCTCATTCCCATCCTAGTCCTTATCAGGAATAGCACCAAGGATGGCCGGCGAGATCGTTTGCTTAATGATCATGTTGGCCATCCTATCACATCTCTCCCACTTTTCAATGGAAGTGCGGTCAGCATTTTCTCCAGTAGGTTCTGCTGGGTTGTCTTCACGTAACGCGAGATCATACTCGCATAAAGCAATAGCCACTTGCACCTTCTTCTGCCACTTGGGGTAGTTGGTGCCATTCAGGGACTCAATGGAACTCAGGTAATTCATCACGTTGTTCATTGAAAATCATAAAAATAATAACTCAACTAAAATCATAATTAAGATGCTCATAAAAAGTATGAAATTAACCCTATGATGGTATTAAAGTCACACATAAATTTTAATTTGCATCACCGATGGGGAAAACAAACGAAATCATAAAACTCATAATTAAAGCAATGATGGTCAGAATTAATTACAAGTAAACTCTAAATAAACTTCCCGATGGTTCCATTTAAATAGAGCGCATCTCAATTGCATATGGTGGATAAACATAATTTTTAGTGAATAAATGCAATTAAACATAGATAAACATTTAAAAATAACTCATGGAAAAATTAAATAAACATAATACTGGATTTTTAAGTGCAACAGAATTAAATTAGACTAAAAACATATTAAACAATAAATAAATAAAGCATAAAATATTAAACAGTAAAGGAAAGGACTTAAAACAAAAACTGGGCTAAAACAAACATGAAATCAGCCCAAAACCTATAGCGCGCAGCCTCCCACAGCCCAAAATGCGCGCAGTAGCCCAAACGGCCAAAACAACCCGCTCGGCCTGCTAGGCCCGACTGCCCACGAAAACCCTAACTCGGGGGAATCTCAGTCGTTGATTAAGATCCGACGGTCGCGACTCGTTCTCATGAGGTATAAGAGGGTTGAGGGCTGTCGGAACCCAAATCCGGCCACCACTGCTACTCTCTTATTCTTTCGGCAGCAACCACCGCTCTGCACGCCACTACCAGTGCGCTGCTCATGCACCAGCGCCGCCGCAGCCGCTGCCTCGTGGAGCGCAGCTGCTACATGGGCGTGGGTGGTCGCCCAGCGCAGGCGCCATGTGCCCCAGCGCTGCGTGTGGCCGTTGTTGCCTGGGCACAGTTCGTCCCGGCCGCCTGCCGTGTGCAACCATGCGCACTGCGTGGCCGTCGCGCGCGCCATGGGCGCCGCGTGCTGCCTGGCCTACCCGGCCGTTGGCGGTTCTGGCCCGCAGCCGCGTGACACGTGCCGCGTGAGCCACACGATGCCGCGGGCTGCCGCGGGGGGCCTAGCGCCTCATGGGGCCGCTAGCCGCTGCCGCGTGTTGCTGCGGTGCCGCGCGCCGTAGGCGCTCAGACGCGTGCTGCGGGGCCAAGCGTCGCGTGGGGTCGCTAGCCGCCGCGAGCGCCGGTGCGCGCAGCGTGCGCCGCTGGTGGGGGTCTGCGTGCCGCCGCTCATGCGCCATGGCGGGCCCTCTCGTCGGTGCCGCCTGCGCTCAAGTCGTGCGCTCTTATGGCAGTAAGCATTCTCATAACCACACAATTTTGATTTTTTTTCAACTTTAGGGTTAGGGTTAGGGTTCATGAAATTTGGGGTTTTCTTGATTGGATCTAAGATTTGATTTCCCCTTCTTCTGTATGCTTACTGATGCATGTAATCGCATGGATTTGGGCTTAATTTGCGAAATAAAAATTAACAGAGGCTTAATTTGGGAGTAACAGTGAGCAATCGAAACCCTAGAACCCTAATTACTTAGCTTAATCATTAATTAACCTTAATCACCTCGGTCTAAACATGAATTAGCATAAACTTGATGATTTAGATCTAATCCGAGGTACTTAACTTATCCAGATTAAAACTTTGCACGTTAAAACATCACTGCATATATGAAACTTGATCCTTTTAGTTGTACAATAGGATCTAGATCTGCACAACTCATGAAATCAATCTAATCCAACAAATAGGGAACTTTAGGCTTTAAATTAACAGATTGAATCAAGTTAGGCATAAGTATGGCTCTGGTACCAAATGTTGAAACTGCTAATGAACGTAATTAGCGCTTAAACACAGGATCCTTAGCCTAAACATGATATCAATCTCGTAATGCGGAATTTGGTGGGTAAATCATTATACCAGCGTTAGCAGTTGTAGCCATTGAAGTTCTCTGTGTTGATGACGTCTGAACCATAGAGGAATTAGGCGTTCTTGTTGGTGTAGATGTACGAGTAGGGTAGCGACGGTCTTCCGGACGCCAACGACACTGCCCGCGAGTGCTTGGTCTTCCAAACCCCTCCAGCGCCTTCAGCAATCAGACTTATGCGGCTAGGGTTTAGAAAACGTGGAAAACGTTTTTCTGGTGTGTTTAGATCGGTAGCCACGACCATATATTTATAGCATTGTGGGGCTGGGGGCTAACCTCCGAAAACAAATTCTAATGAGCCTACTGATCACAGTTCAATAGGCTTTTATCATTAGATTTCCCTTTAATCACATTTAGGTGGTTAAACGCAATTAACTGTGAAGATCACAAATAAATATTTCCAACACCAACATGGCCGAACAGGGTATATGGCAAGAGCCAACATGGCCGAACAGGGTATAGAGCCAACATGGCCGAACAGGGTATACGTAGCAGGGCCACAGGCTGGGGCGCCGGGCGTTGGTTATTGGCTGCCGTCCTCTACTTGCTTGGGAGCAAATGAGCTGAACATCACTGGGAGGGCAGGGCCGCACGGCCGCAAGGGAAGAAGGTGCATGCGTGAGTGCGTCGCCGGCGCCACAGCTAGCGTACGCGTCTACGCGAGAGCCGATCGGCGATTGGGAAACCCAACATCAAGCAACGAAGGGCCGCCGGCGATGATGTTGTAACATAGGCCTTTAAGCATCTGTAATAGGGTGGACTAATTTGGGTGCCCATGGCACGTGGGGGACCTGTGCAGTCGCACCGCCCGCACGTGCCTCGGGACGGGCATGTTCTCCGCCTTCCCCCTCTCCCTCGGTCCTCCTCCGTCGGAGCCTCGCCGAGCTCCGCACGTGGGCTGTGGCTATCCTTAGTGCTCGACGACGTCTAGATCCATCCTTTATGGGGCCGGATCCCGTGCTCCCTTGGCCGCACCTTCCTGGATCTGCCGGTGTTGAGGTTGCTGCACCTTGGCTCTTCGGTGTTGCGTGCCGGCGGCTACCGCGGGCCCCTGTTCCAGCTTCGCGCGCCGGGGGTGACGCCTACCGGCGCTGCTCCCTCCGCAGCCGCAACGCGGCGCTCTCTGCCGAGCCGGCAGCCGGCGGCCTGGTGAGTCCCCGTGGCGGGGCCTAGCGGCTAACGGTCTGCGGCGTGTCGCCGGCAACGTTCCTCGGCTGCGACGGCGGCGGCCAGTGCCTGTGATGGCGGCAGCGGTGGCATGCGCGGAACCTACCTTTATCAGGCTAAGCTCCAGGTGGAGGACGTCTTCCGTCTTCGGTGGACGCCGCCGTGGGGTGTGCTTGCCTGTGTTTGCCGCCCTCCCGTCTGGGATCTGTTGGGCGTTCTATGGGTTGGCTGGTGGAGCATCGCCGGTCGCCGTGCATTGCTTCTTGGTGTGTAAGTTCTCGGATGAAAGCTTAGCTTGGCTGTCGGTGATGATGGTGCTATGGGGATCATTTTTTTTCTTGAAAGCGCTACCGTGAGGACCTCAACCTACAATGACATATTCAGGTAAAAACCAAAGAATTGATACACCGGTTCGGGCGGCGGCGGCATCTTGATGTTGTGCTCCTCTTGAGGCATCGTTTTGGAGTCCTTGATGGCAACACCTTGGTCAACTTGGAGCACTAGCGGTGTCTGATCTGTTTGCATTGTAGAGATCGACTTAGTGCGATTTCTTAATCACAGGCGACCGGACAACACAGGACTATCGACAATCTTTATATCAAAAGTTTTGAGTTTCTAAGAAGACAGTTGATGTGAGATTTTTATTAATGCATGAGAACCAAAGCAAGGTTGAAGAAAGAACGTACAAGAAGTTTGAAGCTTAGTCTTTCATACTTATTTTCTTAATTGTTCTTTTCTTGTCTTGTCTTCTATGTTCCTCGGTTGGAGGTTGGAATCTAAGTACTCGTGTAAATTTCTGACTTTGTGATCAGATGTGTTTTTTATCGTACACATTCATTTGTGAATGTTCAAGATCGGAATTTTTCTTTAATATAAAAAACAGTACCACTCCTACTCCTCCAAACTGCAAAGAAAGTAATTCTTTTGGAAAGTAGAGGCTCACTCCTACTCCTACTTTATACGGAAGCTACAGACCCGTCAGAACCACGCGGAGAATTCTTAATATCAACCCATGGTCTTAGGTGTTTGTTTTCAGTTTGTACTTTTGGTGCTCCTGTAATCTAATCGAAACGACTGGTGGTAAAGGGATCGGAGCTTGGGGCGTGTCCAACAGTTTGTCTTTCATATACTTATCGCCTGCGATTATATTCCCGCCAATAATAAATAGTCTCTCCTTCTTCTTCTTACGAACATTTAGAAAATGGAAGCCTCATATCGAGTCAAACACTCGAACCGGACCAAGGGGGCTTATATGTTCCACCGCAGGGAACATGCACAACAGATAGTCTCTTCAATAAACTATCACATCATGCATTTTCAAATGTAAGTGATTTAATAAAGATATTAAATAATGCATACATTTCCTAATAGTCTGACACACATCACCCGTACCACAAACTAGTGTACTCTCCCGTTTTAAAATATACTTATATAGACGTTCAATTAAGTTATTACTCGTAGATAGCTTTTTTGTTTATTCTCATCGCCAAGTAAACAAAATTTAATGCAGATGCCTTGCGGACGCCCTTCATCACTGTACATGTACGAACGTCTACGAAACCATTTGTTTCAACAGTCAACACAGCCTGATTGGTCGCACCAACGAGATCCAATCGGACACGACCGAACCAGGATGCGTCACCGTCGCACGCTCCTGCCTCGCACGGCACGCCTCGAGATTCGTGCGGGCGCCTGGAAGCCCCGGATGATTGCTCAATCATGGCGTCCCCGCCAGGCAGCTCCATCAATGCTCGCGCGCGTGGTCCTTCGCTCCGCCTCGAGCTTTACTCCCGACCGACTGGTGGGGGCCGCGGCGCCATGCGGCGCTGGGCCGATCACCGCCGTCGGTCGGCCGTACGGACGGGTGCGATGCGGTCAAAGGCCTAACCCCTATCGCCCTCTTCCCTTTCTTTGACTCCAGCTACGCCCTTGGAAAACTAGAAAATCCCTTGTATGATTTTTTTCTCGTCTTTGACCGGCCTGTCAACATCCGCGTGGGCCCCGCTGCCACCGCGACATATCTATGACTATGCACTGTAGCATACGGCCCTTCGAATAGGATATTCGCTTCCATGCCCGTTCCTCCCTCTTTGACTAATTTATGAGGAGGGGCCTTCCGCATGCGCGCATTTGCATCGCGGTCCTTGGATAATACTTCTCGCCGGTCACGCACTTCACTTGGACTTTTTCTAGGACTGCCCTCGTGGAAAATTCTACTCTGACAACCACTGCTACGTTTTCCTTGCAGAAATTTCTGCTGAAACCATTAGGATACTCTCCGTAGCTCTTTCAAAAATCGGAATTCAAAATTGCGCTGGATTTTGCGGCTGTGTCGGTCGTCTGACCACAATTTCCATTTAGGTTCTGTTCATATTTTGTTGTGAAAAAAAATAGTACAATCTGAACACGTGGCTGATTTCGGTTGGTCTGCCTTGCATTACGGTTTAGGTGCCACCATTGTTTAGCCGCACTGCAAACTGGCTGCTGTAGTGCTGTACTGCAAGTCTGCAACCCTCAACTAAGCACAGCTGCACAAGGCAGCTGGTCAAACCTAATAGCTGGTGGTAAGCAGTAAGCTCACTCTTAATCCTATTCAACGTCAATGTCGGGCTGGTATCATTCGATTAAGAGAAAACAATAACTAACGTTAGAATGATAAGATCAACACTTCACGCTGTTGTGGTATCTTAAGAGTAGATTTCCCAGGTCACCAATGCATGATTTTTCTAGAAGGATAGCTGTGTGTTCCAAGGCTTGGATTCTTCCGTTCAATTCAACAAGAGGGGCATAGCGGCGCGGCAAGGACTTCAACGAGAGATGCCTGCACTGCACGCGATCCTTTTCATAGACGGCCAAGTAATCCTGTCCTCCGACGTCAACAGTGCCTTTTCTTTAGTATTCACGTCAGACAAGAAGAACGTGGCTGTGCTAAGAATGTAAAGCGAGAGGAATGATCGGAATTCTCATTTGCACAAGGAGGGATGAGCTAGTGTACTTTTGCTAGTTCCTCTGTTTCTTTAGAACGGAGAAGAGGCCATTAAGCAGTGAATTGTAATTTCCAAAGCCGCCCCGGTTGCATTTTTGCCTTAACCACCTCTAGGAAACAAAGGGAACATTTTTTTTGGTAAGAAAAGACTTGATAATTGCCTAGGTAGCCTTCTAAATTCCGAAAAAAAGGAAGGCCCATCGTTTTTCAACGAGCGTAGCGGCACCAATTTTTCCAAGGAAAAAAATCAACATAGAAAAAAAACTAAATCCTTAGTGCTCATTGTATGTTCAGTAACAAGAAAACTTGGTCCAATACCTTCGTGTTTGCAAGGAATTACAACTATCCTTTTTCTTATTAGGGAGCAGCTATCGTGTGATAGGCGTGACATCATCGATATCTATCATCTATTCATCTATGAAAAAACAGTACGAGATGACATATAGGATGCATTGTCATGGCAATATCTCACATACTCGGTATAACAGCCTATTACTCTGGTTATTGTTCATATATAAGATGGGCCAACAAACTAGTTCACCTTTTTATCTTAGGCCAGTCAATGCATAGTTTTATTGCGCAGTTATCAAGACTAGAAACTTGATAACTGTGTTGGAGGAGTGTCATAGGGATGAAAGTCCTCTTTCATCTCAATAAATCCCCTCCTCCCTCCTCTTAATGACCCCACCATATCACAATTTTACTAATGTAGTATAAATATTTAATGTTATAAAATCTCTATTGAGACAGATCTTAGTGTTTTCAAAATCCATGTACTAGTTCACTCCATGTCTTAAATCTTTTATTGGAAAACTACCATGTCTTAACCCTCGCGGCCACAATCTCCTCTGCGTCACTATAACGAAACTCTTCCTTTTTATAATGCTGAGCTTGTATCTATGACGATGAGCATGCACGTTTTTATCAAAAAAAAAGCATGCACGTCTATACGAGTATATATATATATATATATATATATATATATATATATATATATATATATATATATATATATATATATATATATATATATATATATTTGTACAGAGTTTAAATACAATCTTAACAGTGTAAAAATACAATCTCAACCTTCATGAAAGAAATCCCCCCAAAAAGGGAATGTTTGGTCAGACTACCTTGGAGGCCTGGACAGCACCTCCCCCGTTTTAACATCGGTTGCGTCTCATTGTTTACCCTTACACCACCACCCCCCCCCCCCCCCCCCCAACCCCCCGCGTAGTACTAGTCGCCGAACAAACCCTAGTGACGTTTCTTAGTTATATACAAGACAGGTATGGTTAGGAGGGGATCCTTGAAAAAGCATCATTAGGAGGGTGGAATATAAAAGGCCGCCTCGGAGTTGCTATCTCAATCTCTCTCTACCTTTGACCGGTGCCGCTCTTCTTCAAGTTATACTCGCCCTCTCTCTCTCTCTAACCTCCATTTACTTTTCTCGCCCTCGTTTTGCCCCTATATCTCACGCTCTACCATTTGCTTTCCTCTCCGGCTCCCTCCCCATTCCCCGTCCCCCGCGCCCCGCCCCATAGATGCCAATCCCTACCTGAGCAGCGAGCGAATCTCACCCCGTCCCATTCGCAGGTGCCGCCGTCGCCGTGCCGGAGGAGCCCCATTCCGCTGCCGAGGTTCGTGCCCAGGCCCCTGCGCCGCCTCCTGTCTGTTCTCGTGCTCTGCTCCTCATCTCGAATTGTCACCTGCTTTTTCGGCGGTGGTTTGAGCTCGCTCTTCGCCGGGCCACCTGCGAGCTGTTCTCGCTTCGGCTTGGATCTTCTCCCCGTCGGGCTAATCTCGTGCCATTCGGTTCTCACGTGCTGCGGCTTCGTCCGAACATCTGCTGTCCCGCACCTTGCATTGTTAATTTCGCGGAACGGGAGCTTTGGATTTGGGCATATAAGCTCTGGGTGACCATCTGTATAGTATCAAGGGTCGTTCCGATTGCATACAGGCCGAGTTCACCGGGTTTGTGTCGAGTCATCCTTGGTTGGTAGAGTCAATTGCTTAGTTGTGCACGAACGCTTATTTTAGATTTTTAGTTGGTCGCTTGACCGAAATGGCAAGTTTGGTTTGAGTAGGTGAGAGTTAGACTATTCAATCTCATGAGTCTTATTGCGGGAGTAGTTGCGGGCACGCGCAGTTTCTGCGAAAATTGAGCTGCATACCAACTAGTGATGTGTTCAGAAATCGAATGATGCATATGTAGACCAATGCTAGAAATTACCCGCCAGTTGGTGTAGTATATATGGTTGCGCCTAGACAGATTGGTGAAATTACTCTGCAAGGAAAAGGGCCTTTGGTAGTTCAGGTGTTATCTCTACCTTGCTGGTGATGGTTTCCTGGTTGGATTATTCAACCGGGATATTTCTTCCTGCAAGATTTTGAATATTGTTGAGGATTTAGCTTCAGTAGATGCGAAACATGATACATGACACTAGTTTTGTGCCGATATTGACTAAGTATCACAATGCAACAAGGATCTGGCTAATATTTGCAATATGTTCTAACTTTTCATTTTTTTTTGGATTCATGCAGAAATTTTCCCTGGTGTACGGATGATGGGTTGCTTCACTGTTCTCAGATCCAAGAAGAAGAAAGGCCCTCTTGATAATCCTTTTGCTCCGAGCAAGAAATTGGTTGATGCAAGGGAAAGTACGTCCTCTAGACTTCCGGAGCCAGAAGTTCATGTGCCATCCTTGCAATCAGCTCCTCCTAGTTTTAGGGACAGGGCTAAAATCTCCCAGTCAGCAAATAAAGTTTATAACAGCAGAGCTCGTGTGTTGTCTGCTCCATCAACCCTTATTGTGGTTGATCAGTTTGGCTTTCCATACGCTGAATATAGAGATCAAGATGACTCCAGGGATAAGGAAGGTTCAACAAAGGGGCACCGCTTTTCAAATCCTTTGCCCCTTCCTCTTCCTTCACCGGAAGGACATTCTTTGAGGAACTTTGGTAGCTTCAAAGCCAGCAACGTAAGTGGGCCACTGGAGATGTCTGGCCCTCTCCCACTGCCTCCAAAGAAATGCGATGGACTTAGAATCTTCTCTTATGAGGAAGTTTCATCTGCTTGCCAGTGGTTTTCTAGTGATCAGTGTGTTTCAGAAACACTTGGTTCAACATCATATAAGGCAACCTTCAGGGATGACTTTAGTGATACAAAGACCACCGAAGCAACAGTAGCTCGATTACTACCCTCCACTCAGGTACCGTATGTTCCCGACACAGTTTAGTTACATATTTTCTTAGCTGCTGTTGACATTTGTCTTTTGGTGTGCAAATTGCATATAAGGCGAATTTCAGTTGCTACGTTGGCCAGATTGCCGACAGAGATGTCTGGCATTTTATGACATAGCTTGATACTGCATGGATATATCATTCAGTAATTTTATAGCATTTATTATTCTGTTAAGGACCTGAAATCAGGCTAGAGTATCACTCATTTTATAGGCTGGTGACCAAAAGCCTATTCTACTGGCATATGCTATGCTGGGCCCATAATAAATATACCATTCCATTTTTTGAATCCTAATTAGGATTTAGGACCACTGCAGATGTGGGGTTGGGTAACATGTTTCTGAAGCGACCATGTGTTTGTTCTTGTTTCTACTATTTACTGCAAACTGCTTTCTATACTCTTTTCACTTGTTGGTTTTGTCTCCAGTCAGTTGTTATGTCGCCCTACTGATGTTTATTTGGTTATTTGAGATTTCATGTCTTCCGTTGCATGTAATTTATAATGCATGGTCCTCTATGTAGAAAACTTTTGGTCTAGTACCCACTCCTAGGCAATGCCTTTATTTGCGTCAGAAAATATTTTGGAGTAAATGTAGGTACTAGCCTGCAATGGTTGATAGAACTTAAAATTCTATGTGATAAATTGAATATCGTTACCTTTTTATGATAGGCTGATGTGTCAAATCAACTTTATTGTATTATCCTAAAGTAGCATTCACAGTCGAGCTCATTATTTCTGCTGATGCAACACATTGACATACTGTTTATCACCAGCAGAGTTTGAAGGAGTTTAAAGCACAAGTGAACACATTAGCATCGCTTCAGCATCCCAATTTATGTAAATTAATCGGCTATTATGCAAGAGAAGATTCCAATGGAAGGATGTTGGTCTATGAGCGGCTTCATCATGGCAGCTTAGATAAGCTACTCTTTGGAAGACCGGATGGTCGTTTCATGGACTGGTCTAAACGTTTGAAGGTTGCTCTGGGTGCTGCCAGAGGTCTAGCTTTCTTACATGACGAAGGACCCTTTCAGGTGAGAACTACTTGATTTATTGTTTTACGACATCACATGAAAGGTGTGGTTTTAATTTTCCCTGGCTTCAACTAACTTTGTATTTGTATTTCTGTTTGTTTCCAGGCCATGTACAGTGAGTTCTCAACTTCGAACATCCAAATAGATAAAGATTTCACTGCTAAGCTTTCAGGCTATGGTTGTGTTGGCTTCAGTACTGAGGAGGAGATATCTAATGCACCTGTGGTATGTTCTTGTCCTAATGCAATGTGGATGTTTATATTATCCCTTGATTGGCAGCAACCTATTCACTGTATCGTATCATATCCTTCCATTGGTTTGAATAGTATGCTCTTACTCAGTTTGCATGGGTTCTCTCATATGTTTTTTTATTATAAGAAGCACTGGGTGCAGTTAACAAATATATAATACTGAGATAAAACTAGCTGCATTGTACCTATTTATTTATGAGTATCATATTGCTCACTGGAGATTTGTTTTCTTCAGTCTGCAGCAAACCTTTCAGTGGAGACGTTGGAGAAAGGTTTACTCACTCCCAAGAGTAATGTGTGGAGCTTTGGAGTTGTGTTACTGGAGCTAATAACTGGAAGAAAGAACCTTGATGCCAGTTCCTCCAAAGAAGAACGCAATATTGTCAAGTGGAGTAGGCCTTTCCTTACCGATGACAGTCGCCTATCCTTGATCATGGACTCCCGTATAAAAGGGCGCTTTCCTACTAAGGCTGCTCGGATAGTAGCAGACATAATTCTGAAATGCTTGCATAAAGATCCATCGGACAGGCCAACGATGAGGGATGTTGTAGAGGCCCTAGCAGGAGTCCAGGAAATAAAGGTTCCATGTCGATATCCTCTGCAAGAGCCGTCTGCCGCACCAAGAAAAATAATGTTAAAATCTACATCCCTCAATGGAATTGTGCCCCAGCATCCTATTATAACCTTCTCTCCATCACCACCTTCACGTAACCAACACTTGATCTCACCAAGGTCATCGACATCTGCTTTGCTTCATCCAAGGATGTGCTCCCCTACTCTGGATGATCCCAGGGTAAGCTCTAGGAAGAAAACGCCTCCCCCTATCATGCGTAGGTCCAGCGTAGAAGGCTTTTGAATGTCCATATTGTTCTTTTATTTCCTTCTCTTCGATTTATTTGTTTCTTTGTTAGCCTGGTGATTTTTAGTGCTATGTGCTGTATTGTAAGACAAGTGGCCTTATGTAATGCCCTTGAGTAATAACTAAGCAGAGCAGGGTGAATTGTAAATAGGACCAGGTTGTAGATACCTTTTTGTGCTCTAATTGGATGGAACCGAGCGTGCTGAGTGGGCCTTGTTACCTCATTATGCAATAAACTCGTGCTACCCGGTTTCTGTTCGCCCGTACGCCAAACCTTTCAGCTGTTTCCTTTGGGCGCCAAGTGTTTGGTGCCTCGTGCCAGTTACTTGTCGGTAAGCACTTTGTGTTATCGAGTGTCGCTATCCACATGACGATCTCATGTGACATGTTGCAGCTGGTACAAGGAAACTGTTCATGGCATCTGTTTCAGTAGTTAGAGATGCTGAATTCCTGTCTGTGGAAAGTTTGTTTGTTTAATCGATAGTCGCAATTGTTGACGCTGACCAGTCTTATTGCTTCTTTGCCTGAAGTTTCTCAATAGCGAGTCATGCTCATCGCGCGCTTGTTGTTCCGTTGCATTCTCGATTTGTTTGTCCAGCACACGTTTCAGAAATGTTTTATTCTAAAATGGAACATCTTCTTGGTGTGCAGCTCATGATGTTGTAACGGTGGGTAGTGCAGATTTGTTGTACTGTCATTGGCATCTGCAGTCAATCGACTGTTCGTAGACCATGGTTCAGCCGTTTCTGTCGAATGATCTGAACGACGGCTGCAGAGTCACGGCGCGTTCTGTATTCAACCGCACGCCAGGAAGATTAGTCCACCTGCAGATTTTGTTTGATAATAAGGCTGTCTAATGTGCCCTTTCTGGCCTGGGGCCGACGGCAGGGTGGGTGAAAATTTCTCTCCAGTTTCAATCCACGTTCTCCACCAGATCACCATCTGTCTGCCGGTTGGTGATGCGTGCTCCTTTTTGACTGGTTTGTTCTCTACCGGGATGTGAACGACCAGAACTAACCGTGATTCTAAGAATCTGGAGCACATTACTGTGAACGGAAAATGGCCGAATCCGGTGTCGCTCGCAGCTGTGCAAATGCGACTGATCTTCCAACCGAAGCCTCCGGCGACCTAGCGTCGCTTTCTCCCCCTTTGCCCTTTGCCGCCGGCGGAGGTTGTGACGGACATGTGAAGGTCCCCGTTGCCGTTGTTCAATGCCATCATTCGGTCCTGCGGCGGCCGAAGGCCCGAACCAGATCAGCTGTAGTGGTCGTCGGGTCGATCAGGTCGGGGTTAGATCCGTCCAAGGGGAAATAGGTTCAGCGTGCACGAGTAGTAGCTTTGTCACTGTGCGTGCGTGCCTAGTGTCTACCACCACCACCGGTGCCGGCAGGAGGCCACCGCCCACGCCACCATCGGTGCCGGCGCCGCAGCCGCAGACTCGTAGCGCCCCACCGAGTGCGCATTGCGAGTCCGCCGCCAGATGATGAGGTGGCGGCGTGCCGCCTGCCGGCCGCTCGCGCGCTCCTCTCATCCACATCTCCCGCTGGGAGAGCCTTCTGCGACTCGCGCGCCCGCCGCAAGCCCGCAATGCCGCCAGCCGCCAGGCCCAGCCATTTGGCACGACAGAAAGGCCCAGCAGCGAATTCCCCACCGGCCCACCAATTTAAACATCGCAAAACCTAAAGCGCGGTTTGGGGAAAATTTCCCCCAAATCGACCCAGAACCGCAGACAAAGCACCACGGCTCGCAAATTCTCAAACCCTCCCGCTACCTTTTTCGAGCACCGGGATCGAACGGAGAAAACGCGCCGGAATCTGTCGGCCGTGGTGGCCATGCCCGCCGGATCCACCGCTCAGCTGAGAATACCGGTATTTCCCGCATTAATTTTGCTCTAGATCGAAGGGTTGTCTCGGATCTCTTGCGCTGTTAGCTGAATTGTTCCGGAGACGAAGGAATCGCTGCCGCAGGATAGATGAGGCCAAGCAGGATCCACCGCGGCCCTCTGCCTGGAAGGGTACTCGACTCGACTCGTATTTATGCTTTTTTGGAACACATGGTTGCTTAGTTCTGTTAGACTATGCGGGCCAAATTACTGGATGATGTGTTCCAACCCAACTGCTGTTGTTCTTGGTGCTGTTGTTCTATAGTTCCAGATCTTCAAGCAATTAACTGGTTTGAGGCTTTAAGCGTGTACTATTTGGAAGCGTCGGGCGTCACTACCTGAAGTTACATGATTGGTGGTGCAGACTGCAGAGTTGCTCTCTCTACTGCTTATTCTCTACTCATTTCGTTTCGGGACTGATACACATGCTAGTATTTGTTGGGGCTTTATGAAAATCTGCTATATGCATCAGTCGCAAGTAGCTATGTGCTCATCAACAGTTGCTCTGTTACAAGTTACACGTCTTATAGCTTCGGTATCCTTTCTTATTTGCAATTTTAGTAGTGATTATTTCAAAAAAAAAAGAATAGATGCTTTGAGTGCCTGTTTTCATCTTGGATTCCTGAACTGCAGATTGCCAATCTTCCTGCTATCTTCGTGGCTTTACCCTATCAGGCCCTACTGCACTGCCATTGAATTACCCCTTTATGTCTCAGTCCAAGCAGATCTCTTATGTGATACTGATTAGTCTGTAGTCTGTACCGTCTGTTGCATGCTGAACCAATTTGTCTGGGAAATCACTCTAAAGTTCTACATTTAAAAGTTAAAACCAACGACGTCTCTTATGTAAACTTTTAACCTCTTTGACTGTTTTAATCGAGATTTTTCGGAATTGAACTTACTACTGTTATTTTTGGGTCCTGGGTTCGTATGCTAACGGGACCTACTTCAATTATTCTCCGTTAGTCTGTTATAGATGTGTGCTCTGATCCGTATGTGCTTGCAAAGCTTGTGGTAGTCATATATGATACTGTCGCTTGGGAGGTGTTGGGAAACAGCTCTGTTTCTCACCCTATGTCAGGTCAGCACTGGCCACTGGTCCACACATTCCTTTTCCCTTTTGCCTTTATGTCTCTTTGCCTCTTAACATGATACCCCTAAGGCCCTAACCCTGCTGTCCTGCTTTTGGGCAATATAGTTGTCATGATCCCTAACAATGTGTTTGGTCATTGACTCATCGGGTCATACTGAAGCTTTTTGGACCAATATGTGCATGCAAAGGGATTTGTGGTTCAATTCACAGCAGTATTGTTTGCTTAACCAAATCCTGTATTTGAATTTTCCACTCATCACAAAAGATGTGGATACTTTTTTCTCTATGGTTTCAACTCTCAACATTCAACCGATTTATCAATTTTTCTCTATTCGATGCAATTTTTTAGCATTAAGAACTATTGTAATTGATGTTGTGGCCTGCTATGTTTTTTAACTTCTAGATCTGCATTTTCTTGCCATCACGTCCTTTAGGCATATAGTGACTGGTGGGTGCAGTGTGGCTCTTGTCTCATGATGCCTGCAAGTCTATAGACTTCACTTGATATGAGATATTGGCAACAATAATTCTCTAAGCATCGGCTGGGCCACGACATTCTATTTGCATATCAAATGTTCCTGACCATATCTATTTCGTTTGATATTTTTCTTATCATTAGTGATACAGCATTTCACCAACTACTGGAACACTTTGAGGATTTGAGATAAGATTTGGTGAAGAGCATGGATTTGTCTGTGATATACTATATAGTAGTAGGTAGTCTTCTCGTGGCTAGCATGTTCTTTCTTGTGGCAAACAATAGGATGTACAGTTAGCAGGGCTATTATTCTACATGCACAATTGTCATTTGGCTGGTAGTTCATGCCTGCTACCTTGCTTGATTTTTTTTGAGGACTTACCTTGCTTGAAGTTGGTTGGCACCAGTCAAGTATACTCTCGAATTAGTTCCTGTAAACGTGACCTGGCTGGAAAACTGCTTGGCTGATTCTCCAACATTTTGATGTTTCTGATTCCTGTTTTCCGCAGGTGCTAGCCCTCTCTTTGGAGAGCCTTCTGGTTAATCTTGCTTCAATGAAGATGCTACTTTGTTGGAGAAAGAAGATGCCAAAGGTGCAATCTCTCTCAATGCTGTTGTATTTTGATCTGCTTTTGTTCCTGATTTAATCGTTGTAAGAATGGAAGGAACAGATAGGCCTTTTGCTATCAAAGTCTAACAGAAATCGCAATGTTCTACTTTTACACTAGAAGCTCGAAGTGGTAGGAAGGCACTGTGGTGCTCATAAAGCATATCAAACCCCTTTTTATTTTGTCCAGAATCTCAAGTTTCTTTTCGTTCTTTGAGGCAAGTTTCGTTTCATTGAGAATTCAGATTCTTGCAACTATCCATAACAATCTGTTACCATTCATCCAACCTTGAAGCTACTTTACTACTCTTGCTCCAACTATGACCTGACTAACAGTTGATACCAGTTTTCTCTACGACTGACGTTTTCTGAAAGAATTGCCTGGGTCTTACAAATTTGAGTAAATACTATCAGTCACCAAACAAAGTGTCAAACAAATCTGCACATGCCACCTCTCCACACAAAGTAGCTACAGGGTACAGTTAGTGTTCTGTAAAGTCAATTAGTAGAAAATCAGCTGTTTACAATGGCATAGTTTAAAGCAAGGTGACAGAGCCTGCTATTGAATCATTCTTTGCATAAAGCTACAGGCATCTGCATGTGGGTGTGGATCTCAGAAGGTAACTTGTGCGCAAAGACTAATTGAGACTGCATTATGAGAGGCATCAGTGACACACGCAGCCTGTGGAGGACACCATCAGCAACCCTGCACGATTCTCCCCTCACCGCAAAGCATTCCGGTTTGCTCTCCTGCCTCTCTTATTATATCCTCCCTTTCTCATGCTCCTTGTATCTTAGTCCCTTGCATAATCTATGACACGGTTGCAACAATGAAGCCGTATCTTGGATCCACATGTCAGTAACATAATATTATTGTGTATTCCATTACGTATAGTATACTCTACGCTGAATGCAAATTAACTGTCATTGGCTGCAAGCAATTTGTTTACTTATACTCCCCATAGAAAATTTACAGTGGCATTGCAAGGAATCTGATCTCACTTGCATGCTGGATATTTTTTAAAACTTGGCTGCCCGTATCACTGAGTGACTGGATGCATATGGCGGTAAATTTTGAATTTTTCGAATGGTTGTCCTTGGCTCACCCACCGGGGCGTGGGTGACTGGGCATACCTGCCCCCGTGCTGCGACGCCACCCCATTCCTATGCTGCTCCAGATCGCAATAAGTTCACATTAAATGCCCTTGTTCTGGACAAAAGCGGCCGGCGTAAATGAGAGTTGTTGCGGGGCATTGAATACAAGCAACCTTCAGGCACTGCTGACAAGCGTAGGCCTGGAATCTTAAACTTTGGCAAATTTCTGCACACGCTTTTGGTTTGAAGTTCCATAAACAGGGTTAATTGCTTGGTCGCATAGAAAAATCTATTACTTTCGGTTAATTCAGTTCTGAAATCGATTTTTGATTCGTCTGTTGTTACTTCTCGTTGTCTATGGTGAATGACTGAATGGCGATCAGCCTGGAAAATCAAGTTTTGATTCAACTGTTCCATATTATTTTTCATTCCTATGCTGTGGAGTAGAAATATAGTAGCCGGATCGCAGCATATCCATATACTATGCTTGCTGCGTTGTGCACTGTCAAGAGAATGAACTTAACAATAAATTAGAGATTTGAGGTGGCCTGACATAAAGGAATAATAGCAATAAATTAGGAGCGCCATGCTCACAATAAATAAATAAATACCAGTAAGTCCACTCCAGCTAAGAAAAATTGAAGGCAAATAAATGAACATTCTGGCATGCTGCTGCCGCGACGCTACCTATGACGGTGGTCGCGAGCTAGCGATGCCACGCGTGATCGAATTTGTTCGAACGGCCGAACTACACAATACTGTCAATCCACGCACGCACAATGCAAGCACAATACAACACCATGGCACCAGATGGTTAACCACTTCTCTAATCCTTGTTATTTTTTTTCCTTTTGCCTTATTTGTCAATGGATTAGCTAGTTTGATGGAGGTAAATCCATGAATTTTCGGGATTTAGGTTGAATTCGTCGTTATGGATATTGTTTTTGCCTACGATGAAATTAAATGTTTTCCAGAGAAACATATCCTTTTGGGCAAAAGCGGATGGAAGTGTGGAAACAGATCATTTTGTCCATTCCTATTTGTTCTACTCGTAGCACATTAATAGCAGCACAAGGGGCCTCCTCTCCTACTAGCTTCCCCCTCCCTGGCTCTCCCCACGGCTCCGCCGCGCGACGCTGGATTCTACGCCACTACCCCGACTCCTCCCCGCACTGCCCCTGAGCTGCTCCGCGCAAATGGACGGAGCGCCGCTGTGATCCCTCCACCATCCTCGCACCTCCTCCTGCCCCGCCGCGTCGCGATGGCCGCCGCCTGCCCGCTCCTCCTGCCCCTCGCCGCGCTGCTCCTCGCGGCGGCCGCGACGACGGGCGCGCTCACCGACGACGTGCTCGCGCTGGTGGTCTTCAAGACGGGCGTCTCGGACCCGTCGGGCCGCCTCGCCACGTGGACCGAGGACGACGACCGCCCCTGCTCCTGGCCGGGCGTCGGCTGCGACGCGCGCACGGGCCGCGTCACCTCGCTCGCGCTCCCGGCGGCGTCGCTCTCGGGCCGACTCCCGCGCGCGCTGCTCCGCCTCGACGCGCTCCTCTCCCTCGCCCTCCCGCGCAACAACCTCTCCGGCCCCGTGCTCCCGAACCTCCTCGCCGCTCTCCCTCGGCTCCGCTTCCTCGACCTCTCCTCCAACCGCCTCGACGCGCCCGTCCCCGCCCAGCTCTTCGCCCAATGCCGCTCCGTCCGCGCCATCTCCCTCGCGCACAACCAGCTCTCGGGCTACATCCCACCCGCCGTCGCGTCCTGCGCCTCGCTCGTGTCCCTCAACCTCTCGTCCAACCGCCTCGCCGGGCCCATCCCTGACGGGCTGTGGTCGCTGCCTTCGCTCCGCTCTCTCGACCTCTCCGGCAACGAGCTCTCCGGGAGTGTGCCTGGCGGATTCCCCCGGAGCAGCTCGCTGCGGGACGTGGATTTGAGCCGCAACCTCCTCGCTGGGGAGATACCGGCGGATGTCGGCGAGGCGGCGCTGCTCAAGTCACTGGATTTTGGGCATAATTTGTTCACGGGCGGTCTGCCGGAATCGCTCCGGAGGCTGACCGGGCTGCGGTTCCTCGGCGCCGGCGGCAATGCGCTTGCAGGGGAGCTGCCGGCGTGGATCGGGGAAATGTGGGCGCTGGAGGGGCTTGACTTGTCGGGCAACCGATTCGCCGGCGACATTCCCTACACCATCGCGAACTGCAAGAACCTTGTGGAGGTCGACCTAAGCCGTAATGCGCTCACCGGCGAGCTTCCCTGGTGGGTGTTCGGCCTGCCGCTACAGCGCATCTCGGTGGCCGACAACCACCTCAACGGGTGGGTCAAGGTGCCCGAGGACGCTGCAATGGCGCTTCGTGTGCTGGACCTGTCGAGCAACGCGTTCTCCGGCGAGATCCCGCCGCGGATCACTGCCTTTGCGGGTTTGCAGTCTCTGAACCTGTCCTCGAATTCCTTATCGGGGCAGCTGCCGGCCGGCATTGGCGGGATGAGGCTGCTCGAGGTGCTCGACGTGGGCGCTAACCGACTTGTCGGAACCGTGCCCTCGGAGATCGGCGGCGCGGTGGCGCTCCAGGACCTCCGGATGGGGAGGAATTCGCTCACGGGACGCATCCCCGCACAGATTGGGAACTGCAGCTCCCTCGTTTCACTGTAAGTAAATTATTTTTTTTCTTTCCTTGAATTTTTACCCATATTGTGGAATGAAATTTGACGTCATTGCGATTGCTTGTGAGTGAAGTTGACTAGGCCTATTTATTTTAGCTTTCTTGACTGCTTTGATTTGTTTCAGTTTCCTAGGTTCCAGAGACGATGTAGAAAGTGATGTACAGGACAGTGATGTCGTATTTTCTGTTTGGAACCCCAAACCGCAAATTATGGGTCTGTGTTGTCACCTTGTTTTGCTCGCATCCGAGTATCCGGTCATCATCTTTCTTTTTTATCTGGATGCACTCAAAACTGAAGTCAAAGGTCTACATCAGCAGGATGTGGAACACTTGTTATCAACTAGTAGCTTTAACTGTCCAGATCAATAATCTCAGTGCTAGTGGTACTGTAGTTAGTCTTAGTTATGACTGAACATTCTGAATCGTTTTAAACCAGATCTGTGCTCTTCCAATGCAGGGATTTGTCACACAATAGCCTCACGGGGCCAATTCCTAGCACCATGGGCAACCTGAGCAGTCTCCAGGTGGTCAATCTCTCTCAGAACAAGCTGAACGGGACCCTACCAGTGGAGTTATCCAATCTGCCTAGCCTCCACATCTTTGACGTCTCCCACAACATGCTGATAGGGGATCTGCCCAATAGCCGCTTCTTTAACAACATCCCTGACTCCTTTATCATGGACAATTCTGGTCTCTGTAGCTCACGGAAGAATGATTCATGCAGTGCTGTTTTGCCAAAGCCGATTGTGCTCAACCCCAACTCTTCATCAAATCCCTCATCTCAGGCTGCACCTAGCGCACCTAGCAACACGCATCACAAGAAAATCATACTGAGCATCTCCACCCTCATTGCCATTGCGGGTGGGGCTGCCATTGCTATCGGAGTGATCACCATATCAGTGCTCAACCGCCGCGTCCGTGCCCGTGCAGCTGCCTCCCGCTCAGCACCTGCTACTGCATTATCTGATGATTACCTTAGCCAGTCCCCGGAGAATGATGCTAGCTCCGGGAAGCTTGTCATGTTTGGTAAGGGCAGCCCTGAGTTCAGCGCTGGTGGGCATGCATTGTTGAATAAGGATTGTGAGCTTGGGCGTGGAGGCTTTGGTGCAGTCTACAAGACAGTTCTCAGAGATGGACAGCCGGTAGCCATCAAGAAGCTTACTGTCTCTAGCTTGGTCAAGTCAAAGGATGATTTCGAGCGGCAAGTAAAGATGCTTAGCAAGGTGCGGCACCACAATATTGTCGCGCTCAGAGGCTTCTACTGGACTTCGTCACTGCAGCTCCTCATCTATGATTACCTGCCTGGAGGAAATCTGCATAAACACCTGCATGAGTGCAATGAAGATAACTCACTTTCCTGGATGGAGAGGTTTGATATCATCCTCGGTGTTGCCAGAGGGTTGACATACCTGCACCAGCATGGGGTCATCCATTACAATCTCAAGTCAAGCAATGTGCTGCTGGATAGCAATGGTGAGCCAAAGGTGGGCGACTATGGCCTCGCCAAGCTGCTGCCAATGCTGGACCGGTACGCGCTGAGCAGTAAGATCCAGAGCGCACTTGGGTACATGGCCCCAGAATTCGCATGCAAGACAGTGAAGATCACTGAGAAGTGCGACGTCTATGGCTTTGGGGTGCTTGTGCTGGAGGTCTCGACGGGCAGGCGGCCCGTCGAGTACTTGGAAGACGACGTGGTTGTGCTATGTGATTTGGTCAGGAGCGCGCTGGAGGAAGGCAGACCGGAAGACTGCATCGATCCGCGACTGTGTGGTGAGTTCCCCATGGACGAGGCCCTGCCGATCATCAAGCTGGGCCTCGTCTGCACCTCACAGGTGCCGTCGAACCGGCCTGGCATGGGTGAGGTGGTGAGCATACTCGAGCTGGTGAGGAGTCCTCAAGATAGTGCCGAGGAAGAGCTGGTCTGAGCACTATCTAGGATCTATGTTCTAATTGCCTTGAGCCTTTTCTTTTTTGTTTTCTGAGATGCATATATGATTGCCCGGTGGGGAAGAAAGGAGAAGGGGGTGCCGTGCAGAGAGTGGAATGCTTGTAATGTGTTCAGAGTTTTAGGGATGCAGAGGCCGTGTCTTGCTTCTCTGAAAATTCTTTTGTTCCTTGGTTGGAAGAGTTACTACTTAGCTCGTGTAGGTATTGACTCGATGCAATGCGAGCCAGGTCTGGTGATATACCCCGGCATAACCAGGTGACTGATGTTCTTGGGCAGCTCTGCTGCTGATAGTGTGACTTTTGTTTGACAGAAATTGCTCAACATTTCTTCTAGATTAACAGATTAAGTTGCTGCTACCTCCATTCCAAATTACAATTCATTTTAGCTTTTATTATGTATCTAGAAAAGTCAAAATTAATGAATTGTAATTTGATTTGTTGGGAGTAGTTGCTAACCATTTCTTTTTACTCATTCGGTGTTAGATCAATTGCCGATTTTGAGTAGCAGAACAAACCGGAAGAACTCCTGTTTTTCCGTCGAAAAGGGCTTGCCTAGAAATAGTCATCTGAGCAAGGGGTCAAACCATGAACGTCACCTGCCCTTTGAACCTTCCAAAAGAGGCGGCAGCCGGCAGCCGGGAATTGAATGGTGGTTAAAAAATTAAAGGCATCCCCTACCCTTCTGCTCCTCACATTCCTCTCCCTCCACCGCCACCTCCACGTCGTGCAATAATTCGAGCAGCGCCGCGGCAGGCAGCATTCACCTCGCTGGTCGCTGCTGCCTGCGCCGGCGGCGATCTGGTCTGTTCCGCTCGTCGCGAGGAGTAAACAAGGCGCAAAGGCCTCGGACAGCACTCGCCGGATGATGGCTGCCGACCGGGGTGGGGAAGCCACACCGCACTTTCCACCGCGGCACGGCACCCGCCGGTCTTCGAATCGCCAGGTAGGAGGTGGCCGGACAACGGAATCATGGAGCGACAAAGCAGTCAGGTCAAGCGCCTTTCCTGACCTCAATTCCGCAGGGCGGATCGAGTCCCGAACAAAAAGGATCCATCATCCATCTGTTCTTGAGATCATCTGAGCATCGTAGCCGGGCGGTTCATCAAACGTGTCGCCAGCTGAACTGCGGCCGGCAGGATGAGGTCTGCGTGCTGAGAGCGAGAGTTCGAGGTGCGTGTGTCTATGTGATGATGGTAGAGATTTCAAATAAGTAGGGTAGGAACTTACCAAAAAAAAAAGTAGGGTAGGAGTGTAGCCGAAGCATGTCATGTCGAACGAATAAGTATACCCAAGTTTGCTTTAATCACAGGGAATTGAGTGCTCCGATGTTCTGTCTAGCGGATTCAGTATTCCTAGCTAGTGCAGCCTACAGAAAGGTTAACAGTAGTGTTGTGGAGAGTATTGCGTTTGATTCACTCGAAAGCAACGTCCACAGGCTACTTATTGATTGGAAGGGAACTATAGAGGTGCCAACGCATCCTCTCTTCTTTGAACTCCATTCATCCTTTGAACTGTACACTGTTCATCCTGTAGGAGTTCTCTTGTTTTGTTTGAAAACAAACAAAACAGAAGAATCGTGGGTATACAGGCAAACTCCTCGAACAAAGTACATGGAGACATGGAGTCAATCGGCCTGGCCGGTCAGCTTCCACCGTGTGCGAGCTGAGACGACAGCGTCATTGATCGGAGCGAATCGTGGTGGGCGGCGCCGTGGGGATCGCCGGCCAGTTTTCCTGTCGCGTTGCTGTTGCGAAGATTCGGTTCACCTCGCGCGCACGCGCCCCGTGCGAGTGGACAGTGGAGTGACCTTCAAGAGATTTGACCCGTACACTGCCCGGCTACCTACGTGCTTCGCCTACGGAGAAAAATTTGTACTCCCCGAAGCCGTAGACCGTCATCCGAGGGCAACCTTAGCCTTACCTTTATGTCTCGCTAGCTCGGTTGTTTAACCTCCTCTACTAGCTACGGATGCTCAGCTCAGGTGTGGTGTGCCTGTGCTGCACTCACGTTGCGTGATTGACCAGCTGGGTACTAGATTCTACAGCACCAGTAGTAATTCAACTCTATATGAGCTATTATAAAAAAAAAACTACTTGAGCCAGTCCTTGGGGGAAAAAAAAAACTGTGCATGAGCCGCGTGCTGCGTACGGACAAGGCCGGCCTTGCTCGTAGCTGCTCGCCCCGTCCGTTTCGCCTCGACCGTTGCCGACGGGCGGAGGCCTCGCTGCGTAGCCGGCGGCGCACGGCAAGGCGTCGCGTCGCGTGTACTGCCGCATACTCCCGACTGAGGCACGTGCGCCTTCTTCCTCTCGATCGCTTCCATGGGAATCCATCGGCACCAACCGCGGCCTTGGGCTCTGGGGGCTCATTTATTGCGGCGCGTAGGCTATGCCCGCCCCGGCGAGGACGAGCGCCGGTAGGCACATTTATGGCGCCCAGTCCCCGCCGGCGTCCAGGGTCGTCACTGCCGCGGTCGAGTCGAGGCCCTACCACATGCCCCCCCGCGTGTAGCCGTCGCGCGCGTGTCGACCGCGACCGGACAGACGGCCTCACCTCACGTCCTCACCTGTAGCGACGGGCGATGGATGGGCTCCGCTCGAGCTGCCTTTGCATGCCACGATCTGAACAGAACTTGCCGTGCATCGGCATCGCCAGACCGCGCGGCGGCACTGTGCTCCGGAGCAGTCTGCGTCGGCGCACAGACAGGGGCGGGTGAGCAGGTCTCAGCAGGAGATCAACTAATCAAGCTATCGGCGCCACTGTTGGCTGCTGAACAGCACCGACGACGACGCTGCCGTCGCATTCACGTCGATGCTGGGAGCCCCACCAAGCCCCGGATGGCATTGGCATATCCGTCGCCACGCGCCCGCGTGCCCTCGTTTCCGGGGCGCGGCGCGAGCGGCCCATGTGCGGCGGGCATCGCGTCCTGGCTCTGCATTAGATTCTCGCGTCAGATTGTCAACCACCTCCTCCTGGCTCCTCCCTCCAGCAGCGGCACAGGACATCGTGCTTCGGGAGTCGAGACGAGAGCCTGAGGGTGTCGTCGTTGCTTCGTTTGACTTGGTTTTTTTACGAGCCTTGTTGCAGTAGCATCTCATGTATCGGAGGAAAGCGTGACTTGTGAGCGTACACATGCCGCAACCAGCTGCCAGCTGCACAAGCCTTTAGTCAGGACTCAGGACACATTAAAAAGGGAGTGCTCCTATACAGGCGAAGGCGATGCACGTTTCTTTTTCTTTTTTTCTTTATTTGGGCTGTCTATAAACATGGCCCATCATTTCTTGAGTTGGGAGAGCCCAGAATAGGAAGAAGCCCAAAATTTGGCCGAAAGCAGCGTCACGGCCCAAATGCGCTCAAGCTATAGAACCAGGCCCACACCACGCGGAAGTAAGCTCAGTAACAGCCCAAACACAAGGGCTGGGTGGAGGAGGGTTAGCAGCCCGCTGGTGACCCTAAAGGCCTAAACCATCCACCTCCCCTCGTCTTCACACTTCACCTCTCTCCTCGACGAGCTCGAGACTCGCGTGCTAATGGCGGCGGCGGCGGACCTCACGGGGACCAAGCGGGTCATGGCCTACGCGCTCTGCAAGCACCTCAACGTCGATCCCGTAAGCGCCCTACCTCCTACTGCTAGATTTTGGCTGCTTCGAACCGAATCATGCGACAGAGTTCCAGTTTTTCCCCATGTAGTACTCGCTGCTTAGGATTTGTAGTTGTAGTCAGCCTTTTGTAGTATTTTTCTGGTCCGTGCCGAGATTTGCGGATGCAGATTTGTTGCGCTTGGCGTGTTTTGGTTCACCCAAAATTATGCCTGAGTAGTGTCGGTTATATGTCACAAAATACTGTTTTAACGTGATGTACCTCTGCGGGTATGGTGATTTCGTGCATACAGTTTGGAAGACATTCGTTTACACATATGTAATTGATTCAGCGTTTGTGGGAGTGTAGAGGACCCATCGTGTATGCATCCAATGTTGACGCTTGACAGTTACAGAAATCAGGAATTGACGACCTCATGGTTCATGTTGCTGATGAATCGTGCTGCAATAAAAATTTTAGCTAAGTACATGAAGAGTGTTTAGCAAGCAAGATGGCATGTGGTTGAACAGCCTATTACCTGCAATGTTTTGGCTACTGTTTGCAACATAAATAGAACATGGTATATTTTAGTCACATGGTCACATGGAGATGAAGCTTGAAATGATGAAATCCCACTTGCGGAATTTTCATTACTTTTGTATGTTACTATTTCAGTTTTTTATGCCTTATGGTAGATGATGATAATGCTTCAATCTATCCCTCGAATCCGTACCGGCTCATGGTTTGGTACCGTGCTAACCCGTTAACTTTGTTTTTACGTCGGGTCTAAAGAAATTGTTCTGCATCACTTATCTTTTGTATTCTGCCTTCTAAATCCTATCCGCTGCACAATGCACAACATTTATCAAGAGTAATGATTTTGTTATTTCGTTATATTGTGGTGTAACTCTGTAAGCCTATACTTATTGTTCTTCTTGCTTCTCCTTTGCTTGTTTATTTGAATAAGCTTTGCCCAAATTTTAAATAAAAAACATTATCTGTGCAGGCTTGTAATTTGTCTGGAAGTTGTTACTAATTTATTTTCTTGATTCTACAGAGCACTGTATCCAATACAAGTATTGAAGAGAGTGATATTGCAAGCCTGTTTTCACATATTGTGAAATCATCTCAGGATGAGGTAATGACCTTTTCCGGTTTAATACACCAAACCCACTTGCTAAATGCTATTGTATATGTAACATGCGTTCCTTTTCTTCATCGATAGGTGATGAAGTGGGTAAAATTTTCCAGTGATTTTTCTGGGAGTGATGGAAAACAGCATGCGTTGCTTGATAATCTGAATCAGGATTTGTCCCAGAAGTCTGTACTGCTTGGTGATGGTCTTAAACCATCAGTTGCTGATATTGTGGTGTTTGCTACTGTTCAAGCTTTCGTGGTACGATGATGTAACATTACCAGTTTGTGCAATGATGCAACTTTCATCATGTCAAATTTGCCATTTTTTGTTCCCTCTCATATACCAAAACCGATGTTCTTGTACACATTTTCTCGTCTTTGCTGGGTATAATTTGGTGTTAGTAATTAATGACTACTAGTTTTGTTTTTATGTTGCCGACCCATCAACCTTTTTGCTTTATAAATTACAAAAGTTTGACGAGGACACATATTCTCTAGTCATGAAAACATCTACTTTTGTAACTGGTTGAGTATTAGTCGCCTTTTTTTTCTGAAGTGGACTTTGTAAGGTTTAGTTTGAAATATTACATGTTTTGATGGGTGCTGTTTTGTGTCTTTATTCTTGTATCTTATCCTATAAATAAATATTAGAAATTATTTGAAATTTTAGTTGCCCTACTTGTTTCAGACTCGTGTCAGCGACAGCGAGTTGCAGAAATTTCCTCATGTATTGCGGTGGATGGACTACATTCAGGTTTAAGATGAACCTTTCTATTTATTTATGCTAACTTATTCCTATCTGTTGTCCATATGAAATACTACTCTTTCCGTAGAAGAAAGGATCAATTGAATGTAAATCTTCTTGTCATGGTTCCATGTGTTGCTCAGCTTTAGAATTTCTTTTCAACCCAGAGTTGAAACAAGGTCCACATTTTTCTTCAAGTCCCGGGACCCTATGGTGATATCCTTGGAATGTGACTATTCTAGGCTATTAATGTATCATTTCTGAGATGCCTCATCTCACCCCCGACAATATTTGAAATTGAAATTAGCCAGATTTGTAATACATTGTGTTATCTGATATCCAAAATTGATTCAACTTACTTTGACAGATCTAGCATTTACACGTTTTATAATCAACTAATGCTTTACGTCATATCACTTAAAACAAGTGCAGCGTTCATCTGCTGTGCTATTATCTTCACAATCTCTTACAAAAATTCGTAGCTCATTTCTATTAATATACCAGTGACTGTGCTGCTAGAAGTGTCATGTTGTGTTTTTATAAAAACTGGCATCTGTAATTAAAAGGATGCACACTGATACCATCTTTCATATTCCTTTCTGGGAGCATTCAATGATGGTGTCTCATGTTAATATTTACTATGATGCAGAACATTGTTGATTTTGGTACAACTTCGCGAAAGATCAATGTGACCAAGTCTGTCTTTGATCCACCTTCTGTAAGTATTTTTTTTGGGAATTTGCTCGAAATGTTATACTATTGATTCTCTTTATCATATCATTTTTCAAATCCAACTGGAAATTGGAACTCTGTTCACATGCCGTTTATGGTGTTTAAAATTTATGTATGTGCTTGCCTGTTTGGTATGGTAAATTCTGTGCCTTCTCATACTTAACTTGATGCAACTTTGTTTCAATGCTACTATGGTGCTGGTTAAATATTCGCAGAGAAATGCTAAGATGATAAACTGGCATGACCTTTTTTTGGTCATCTTTAAACATTCTTCAGAATAACGTTGGTTTAGGATCACTGTGAGTAATTATACCTTTCCGTTTTCTGTTTGGTAGCATCCGAAGAAAGCTGATAAAGGAGACACTGAATCAAGTTCAAAGAAAGCCATTTCCGGACAGAAGATTGCTGACAAGTCAAATGGAAGTGCTGACTCCAAGAAGAAACCTGCAGGGGAGGTAGTTTTTTCTGCCATTATACAAATTCTCGTTAGTTCTCACACTTATCAGTATCAGGTCTTCTTGATCAGTACTTTTGGAAACATTTGCATTTTGCAGGCTCATGCTACTGTAAATACTTGAGTGTAATTTTTTGGCATTTTCTTCCTACAGTTTCTTGCGTCACTATTACATATTTAAATTCATTGCACCTTTGTGGTTGTGTTGTTACATGTACAATGTATCACAAAGTTTGATGGACTATAAATGTGCTACTCTTATTGTTTTGTACTAGTTTATATGGTATGTTTAGTCATTTACATGTTTTTTATAGCAGTGCTGATTTCATGTTCGCTTATTGAGACTACTTTCTTGTAGAAGTTGTCCTTTTTGATAAGTTCGTAATTTCCTTTCTTGGTTGGCTTCAGACTAAGGCTCCTGAAAAGGAAAAGCCTACTGCTGCGAAAGACAACAAAACCTCTGGTGAGAAGAAGAAAGATAAGTCTGCAGGAAAAACAGCAGAAAAAGCTTCAGAGAAAGCTCCGGAGAAAACTGCAGACAAGGATTCAGAGTGCAGTATCAGTATCCTGAATATTCAGGTTGGCCTTATCCGTAAAGCATGGAAGCATCCATCTGCTGACAGGTGCTCTAGTTTCACACTTTCGCAATGCTTTGGATTTTTCTCAATGCTTCTATTGTAGTATTCAATCTAACATTCTGATTGATCATTGGGCAGTCTTTTGGTTGAGGAGATAGATTTGGGAGATGGTAATGTGCGTCAAGTTGTTAGTGGTCTTGCAAAGTACTGCAGCCCGGATGATCTTACTGTGAGTAGTTAGCAGCAGGAAGGAACTCAAATTGTTTTCAAACATTTTGCTCTCTGAAGTTGTTCGTAGCTAGGTTTTGCTATAAACACCTGACATTTTTCCCCTTTCAGAATCGGCATGTTGTCTTGATCACGAATGTGAAGCCTGGGAAGCTGAGGGATGTCATGTCTGCTGGATTGGTATGTCCTAACTATTATGTTTGCATTTGTGTAGCTCAGCGAAGCAACTTGAAATGCGGCTGTAGTAGGCTAGTTGGTTTATCAAAAACTTCCCAAAATACTACTCCCTCCATACACAGAAACCAATAAACCATTCAAAATGACTACACTACCCCTCATTACTATCTAAAAAGACTATTTAAGTGCATGGAACAACACACATTTTGCTTTGGTTTCTGAAATAAGCCTTGTACTGATGAACAAAACATATGCCTATAATAATGTAAAATGGAGGGACTACCATGGAGGAACAAACAAGTCTTACTGTCTGCTGTTTCCTAACACAAGAAATAGGTAACATAATGGTATAATACTTTTCACTGAAGAAAATAATAAAGATCTGTATATATGTTTATTCTAATTTGAAAAGCTCTTGTCAGCAAGGTAGTACCATCGAACTAAAGTTTCTTAACTCTGGTCCAAATGGTGGGTGCACATTTGTTGTTGGGAGATTTTTATTGAGATATTCTTTTTGGTATTAAACTTCCACTCAGGTCCTGTGCGCTTCAACTGAAGATCATACTGCTGTGGAGCCTTTGATTCCTCCAGAAGGAGCCAAGATTGGAGAACGCATTTCATTTGCTGGGTAAGGACTATTTCTTATAGACAGTATATGCTCTCTTTAAAGGCTTGCTTGTGCAGTTCTATAGAGCATTTATTCTGTGTAGTTGTCCCAATTTGTTCTCATGAATATATTAGTCAAGTTGTACGAACTTAGTTTCTCATAAGAATAATGTAAAAACTTGCAAGTGTAATCTAAATGAAGCCATTATAAAAGGTATATTGCAAGTCAGCTTGATTGATATTTTTGTTTGGGTGCACGGGGTCTTGTAGAATAAAGATTTTGCATGCTTGTGGTTACTTCTAAAATTAATATAGTTTATTTTCGATTTTATTCGGGTTGTTTTTCTGGGGCTATAATCTGTATTGGCCTGCATTTTTAACAATGGTCTTGTTTACTGGCTATGTTTTGTCGTTTTCGATTAAATTATTTTTCGCATGTAGGTTCGATGGGAAGCCTGAGGATGTTCTAAATCCAAAGAAAAAGCAACTGGACAAGATTACCCCGGTACCCTTTTAGCGATGGCCTATTTGATATGGTGTTCCATCACTTGTCAATTATCATTGGATGTTTTTGTGGCTAACATAACATGCTCAATCATCAGATACTAATAATTCAAATACCATGTTTGTTAATATTTGATGAATGGTGTTGTCTATTTATTCGTACACAGTGTGAAATTACCACTAAGCTCTAACTCTCCAACTTGATTGTTTCATGCATCCAGCATCTTCGTACCGACGAGAATGGAACTGCAACATTCAAAGGGATACCCTTTACTACATCAGCTGGTCCATGCAGATCTTCGATTCGCAACGGGAACGTCAAGTGAGGAGCTCATTAGGCATGCAGCATGCTGATTGCAGGCATTGATGTGGTAGAACACATGCCAGGTGGCTGTACCATTTTGACTCGCATCTTGTTTGCCCATACAAAATGTGCCAAATTTCATCTGAATCAATTTTCTAATCTCTACCAGTGGCTGTGCACAGAGTTTTGAATTTTTAATGCATACAATCACACACAAACCAAATACCCTTGGGGTGCCACAGGCGCAGTTCTGTGTTGGGCAAGAGATATAGGATGCCTTTCTTACCAGTTGTGTCCGTTAACCAAGGTACCTTAATTGTCGTATGGAGAACAAGTTACAGGTGACTCTTGTCAGGAAAATTAGAACCGATAGCTTGCTTGGTTGGATAGCATGAGACAGCATGGATGTCTTTCTTGTGGGAACCCCTTTTGCGTGCCCTGCATGTCGCACCGTAACCGTTTGCCAGAGGCAACGTGTGTTTGGAATCTGTTTCTTTGCTGCACGGGCACGGTTGTGGCCCATCCACACAATGGCATCACCCCGAGGAGTTTTGAAGATTGTGAGTTTCTGTTCAAGGACAATGAAAATTTCTCAGAGGTCTCTACTGGCTGTCGTTTACTTTTTGTTGACTAAAAGGTACAAATGAACTAGTATACGACTGCTATCGTTTGACCCCAACCTTCACTAAAGGTTTAGCCCTCATTCTAAATTTGGTAGTTTGGGTATCAGGCGTGCAAAGGTACATGTTTGATACCTGATCCTCTTGTTGCAGTGGATACGTCTGCTAACTACCAACGGTTTGAGACACTGAATTGCGTGCAAAGGTACATTTTTGAAGTTGTACGTGTTTTTAGAGCATTTTTGGAGTTGGACGTTAAAGTGGCGCGTGTGTACATATTACCACACGCGACCGTTCGCCATGTTCAAGCCACCAGCAATCGGCACACATGCCGCCTTCTAGTACGCCGGCCATACGAAAGTGTTCAGTGACAAAAACGTTCTCGTAAGCCACGTGTTTCCTCTCTAGCGTCCTGGGTGGACGCACGGGGGGGGGGGGGGGGGGGGGGGGGGGGGGGGGCTGTCATATTGTCAACTGGGGCCGGTACAAGTAGAACGTCACAAGAACACGTGACGGGAGAAGAGCTGAAAGCATCTCTAACATATTAATCATATTTCTCTCTAATCACTAAAACACATCTTCCTCTCACTTAAATGAAGGGAATTTCTCCTTTATAGTGATTGAATTTTGGTAGTCTACTGAAGCAATTATTACCAAAAATATAAAATAGTTATTGATAATGAAGAGAATGTATTTTAGACATGAGGTATAAATAATCTCTTGGAGACGTTCTGACAACAAACAAATCGAAGCTAGCACGGTGAGAAATCGGCAGGCACAACCATACCCGTACGGTGCGCGCATGCGTGCGTGCGTGGAGGTGCGCGGAATTTCCCAGGGGCGGGCACGATCACGCGACGGACGGGGAGCTCAGGCGCTCCCGTGGCTGGCTGGCATCCTCGGCGAGCTCGTCCTCGTTCGATTGCGACACGACCCGGCGCTCCGAAACCTGCTGGAAAGCGAGGAGAGGCGAGACGCAACGGATCCCATGGCAGAAAAGCGCCGCGATAGCCGACGCCCCACGCAACAAACCCCCCCACCCGAGAGCCGCGAGCTCCGGCCCACCGAAACTGGCCGAAAGCCAAAGCCCCCTAGAAACCCCACCAACGATTTCCCCCACTCGGCTACCCCCTTCGTGCCGTCCGCCGCCCGGCCCCTCCCCTCCCCGCCTTCTCCTTCCCCATTCCATTCCACCGCTCCCACCCCTCGCCACCTCTCCCTCCGCTTCCCGAGGCGGCGCGCGCAGCCGCGGGGCGCCCAACCGCCACCCGTCCCCGATGGCCGCCTCCCTCCTCCACGCCGCCGCCGCCGTCCCCGCCCCGCTGCAGAGCCCCGGCCAGCCCGCCCGCGCCGGCGCCTTCCACCCGCTCGCCTCCGCCCCGGTGTCCCTGCGCCTCGCGCGCTCCCCGTCCTCGTCCCGCCGCCGCCTCCAGGCCTCGTTCCGGGCGCTCTCGGCCGGCCACCGCTTCGACGGGAGGGGCGCGCCCCGCCGCGTCGTCGCCGCCTTCGCGGGGGAGGAAACCGTGAGTCAAACCTCCTCTCTCTCTCTCTCCCGAGATCCTCGCGTATGCTGCTGTTCCCGCGGCGAGATTCCCTTGTTCGCGGGCGTGTTTGTTTTGTTTCCGCCTCACTGATCTGCCTAGTTTCAGTTGGTCCCCGATTTTCTCTGTGCTGCCAAGTACTCGCACATTTTGGACGAATTCGTTTATTCAGGTTCTCTATTTGACTTCCCTGAATGCGATGAGCAGAGTATTTGCCAAATGGGAGATGCTTGTCATAGGGTGGTGTTGATCTCGATTACTGGCTGGGTCCCTTCCGATGTTTTGATCAGTTTGTTATGATAAATTTCGTGATTCCTTGGCTGATTTTTGGTGCTCAAATTATTTACCCTGCTGCTTGATTCAGGACGGTTCAGAGGCGGGCGATGACAAGGATAACAGCAAGGGGGGAATAAAGCCCGAGGAGGCTCAGGAAGCTTGGAAGGTAATGCTGGAGCAATTCAAGGCTGAGGCCCTGCGAATGCAGGCGCTCTCAATGCAGGCGTATGATGTCTACTCCAAGAGGACAAGGGAGGTGCTGTTGGAGGCCGCTGATAAGCTGAAGATACAGGCAGACAAGGCGCAAAAGGACCTGAGCGTGATCGCTACTGAGGTTGGTCAGGAGGGACAAGAGTATCTAATGATGGCAGCCCGGAACTCCCCAGACTCGATCAAGGATATCACGACAACGTTCAGGGCTCTTGGAAAGTTGAATTGGCCATCAGAGTATGAGGACTATCATGTGGGCATTCCCTTTGGTATGTAAATGCTCCATGTTGGTAGAATTTTCATTGCAAGTTAATTTCACTCTCTAAAGTTAAGAAATGCTGTACAGTTATTAAAGGAATGACGTTGCTAGACCATGCGATCTGTCGTACTGTCAATTAGCTGTTGACATAACTTCACACTGACTGGTAGGGTTAAAATTGATCTTGCACTTGCATTGTCTCCTGTAGGTACCTTTCTTACCGTAGGGGGTTTCCTCAACTTCATGTTGACTGGAAGTACCTCCGCAATTCGTTTTGGAATTGTTCTTGGCTTTGCATTGCTGGCTCTGGGTATCTCAAGCTTGAGATCACAAAGAGAAGGAGGACGTCGGCCTCGTCTTCTGTTGAAAGGGCAAGCTGGTTAGTTCATTTCTACAATCATCTTTCCTTTGCTGCACTTTGTCTGTGCTTTTCTTGATCTAGGAGGAACACGTGGAGAAGCATATTTCTGGTCTTTAATTTGTCCTTAGATGCATGCTGTGTATGCATAGTTAACATATGTTTAAGTTTGTAACCTCAATATTAACAGGGTAGAATAGATTGTGGCTTGTGCTGTATCAAATATGGAACGTTAGCTTCCACGAAACTATTATTTTCTGATCGACTAATAAGTTACAGTGGCGTTTTGTGCTTGTTCATAGAATCTAATGTGCCCTTTCCGGAGTTTGATGCTCTATTATGTTCACCTAATTATGTTAATTTGTTAGGCATAGGTTACTATAACATTTCTTCTGATATCTTGTGCTGTCAGGGAAAGTTCTATATACACTGTTTTAGTAGCCTTTTTTAGCGAGGTTATATATCTACTTTTCTGTTATGCATAATCAGATTTCACATAGTTCTAATAAAAGTAAACTCAGTGGCTGCTTCCTGCTATGGATTGTTACTATGGTTACTGTAACACTGGATTGAATTTTCATATATCCAACGACAAAAGATCAGAGGTTGATTTTCAAAAGGTTTTGTACCCACTGCATCTTAAATTTGTAACTCATAATGAATATTTTAAGTTGATTTAGTAGTACTATATGAATATTGGTAAAGCATAACATTAACAAATTTGAAAATTTCTTACTTCCAGTTTACTGTCCAGGTGGTATTTAGGAATTACTCTTGTTCGTTTTTCAAACAGACCTACTATTCTACCATTCGATATCTAACCTTAGTATCATGGTTTGAATTGGATTAAAGTTTATACTACCACATTTCCATTACTGTTAACAAAAAAAACATTGTTGTTATCTGGGCACCTTGAGTTCAGATGAGACTTCTTGATTGATCTATTTGGATGTCACAAGACAAAATTATTAACTATTGGTCAGGTACATAGCATCTGAGGTTTCAACCTTTTGAAATAAAACATGCTTTGTAAAATTATTGTATGATGTTATCTTTATGATGGTTAACTATTCATCATGAATTTGGCTATATCTCAAGAGTACAGATTTACTTACCAAATTGTTACTTAAATTCTTATATGCCATAAAATTGCTAGGCTTCTAGCTAGTAATTTTTTGACGTTTGACTTGTGGCATGTAGCGATTGCTAGTATCATCTTCTTCAGGGAGTTTTCAGTTCTACTCAAGGTATACTTTGTAACATTAATAGTGACTGTATCAAAAATCAAAATTATGATGTTTTCTTCTTATGCTCTTAAGAATTTAATTTGATGTGTCCTTTATGTACCCTACAGAGTTGCTGGTTCCCAAAAATTTTCATGGTCCTCCTCAGGTTAGTATAATTGTTTGTAGTATTATACATTCATCGAAACACTTAGCAGTTTATGATAATGTTACATGGTTTCGAAAATCTTCTTATCCATTTGCGTTTGAACTTTTTGGTAACCAGTGATGTTCTGAAGTTCTGATAGATCACCTCTCAATTTATATTGTCTTCTAATAAATGAACTGTCTTTCTTGAACCATTGGTATTCTATCTTTGTACTACCCCCTGTCAAACTTTCAGTGTTATAGCAGTAAAAGCATGACTAAGAACATGATGTTTACTTCATTCTTGAGTCTTGACTTTTGGATACATTTCATGATTTTTGGTTTTTGTTTTTCCACAAAATTTTGTGCCTAGCTGTGCATTAGTTCACCTTGTAGCACATGTCTATCCATATCCTCCCAAAACATGAAGAACTTTTCTTTTCAAGCTTGGATACATATTAATGATACAATAGTTGATGTCATGGATTAGAGAAATATTATCGATCTCATAGATGGATAGTTGGTTATGGATCACTCTTTATCAACTTAGACATCCTGTAGCTTGATTTGGGTGCCAGGTTTCAGTTCCCTTGTCTTTCAGTGCTTAAGCTTTTTATTTCCTGGGTAGCAACTAGGGCCATTTTTTTAGCGTACTGAAATAAATAAGTTATTATGTATGAGACTAATTTTGAATTATGCTGCAGTGGGGTGGTGGCAGCCTTTTACTTTTACCGCATTGCGACTGGTGCTCCCAAAGATCTCAGCAGCAAGAATGATTCTGCGAACTAATGGTAACTTTATTGACACAGTGATCACTTGGTTCTATGTGGTTTCCCATTTGCGTTGCACAAACGTACTATACTACTATTACATCATCTATACACTTTGATAACCTAACTAGTTCAATCATAGGTACTATGCAGCACTGGTATGAATCAGATGGCAACTGGAAAGTTGGACTTGGAAGATTATGGCCCTCTGTTTTCGATTCCTTCAGCTTTCGATTCACTCAAACTCCGTTTCATGTCTTAGATGTCGCTGAATGGTGGCACATGAATTCAGAAGAACTGTCTGCTTACCCGGCCTCGTTGCCTGCACTCCGTTCCTTTACTCATGTAATATAGATGGTAAGCCTTGAGCAACATTAATAAATGACCTTGAAAGGTCATGATGTAGGTAGCTGTTTCAGTTTGTCTGTTGTTTACTGCATGGGAAAATAGTTGTGCTGTAACGCATTCAATGTTTAGTGGAAACTGCCAAGCAGTATTCTTTTATGTAGTTTGTTGCTTGCATTCAATTACATCTGGTGGATGAGAAGTTGGTAACAATCAGAGGCATATGATCCCTTCCTGCTCTAGTTGTTGTCAGAGGCATATATATGATCCCTTCCTGCTCTAGTCGTTCTGTTACAGTGATTTTCACAAGCCATGTGCTGATATGCAGTTCTTACACGTTCGGAATTCTACAAACGTCTGCAAAAAGATATTTTCTCAAAATGCCACGTGACGAATATGGGCTCATTAGTAGATACCTTCCATTTCAACAATGCTGCTGAGCTTTGCGCTGCGCACATATGCGCCGCTTTCCCCTTGTGTTGTCTAGGATATATGAATCCAAGTCTGTCAACACAGGTGCCGAGAGTCTTAATCGAAGCCTTTTGGTTTTCACATGATGCCGTTCTTGCTGGGAACAGTGCTGACGTCTTACCTGCTCCGGTAAACGTCACCTTTTTCCTTTTCTTTTTGACTCCATTTTCTAATGTCGAAGTAGTAAAGAATCTTTTCCCCCGAGATCTCTACATGTTCAACCATTCCTGTTTGTTTTTTTTAAAAAGAACGTATTCCATACGTATTTCTGTATTAACATGTCCGCGTGATACCACGTTGGTCAAATCAAATCCCTCTACTGAAACAAAGATACTATTACTACTAGAAACCAAATAACTAACTGGTGTGCTCTGGGTCTACGGCAACCTCTCCAACAGAGCCTGAGAGATACTCTGTCTGAGCCTGACCCTCGTGGGGTTGCCACTCATTACTGCTCGGTCGGACGTTCTACTACAGCGACGGCGACGGCGACGACACATCCAAATCTACTGTCCTGCCCAAATTGGGCACAGCACAGCCACAGCTGAGCTGCTTCAGCTACTGAAACGTAGCAATGTGATGGAGACCAGCGAAGTCGAAGGGGTCGTTGAGGACGGCCTCCCAGCCGAGGCACCCGTCCAGGAACTCCGTCACCGGATCCGAACCGTAGCAGGGAGTCGCGCCGATCAGCTCATCGACCGTCGCCGCGTCGTGCCACTCCCACTCGTGCGTGTGGGCGCCCTCGAGCTCGAGCCCCACCTCCGACGACGGCGACCAGCCTCCCTGCTGCCCCTGCGACATGGACGCCGCCGGCGAGCCCCTGCCCGCGTCGACGGACCCCCATGAGTTGGAGCCGAAGTCGACGACGGCGGGAGGCGGCGCTCCTCCCTGCGGGTGGCACGCGGCGGCGCCCCGGCACGTGTGCTCCCCGTAGTAGGCGATCTCGTACGCCGCCGGCTGGTCCCGCGTCCGCTGCACCCGCCGGGTGGCGTTGCAGCCCTGCTGCCGGTGCGCGCAGCGGTAGTAGAGCCTCGGGTGCTTGTGCCCGTTGATGTCCTTCTGCCCGTACTTCCGCCAGATGAAGCCGTCCACCGTCGTGCCGCTCGTCACCACCTCCTTGACGGCCTCCGCGCCGCGCCCCCTGCGAAACCGAGCGCGGGATCGGTTTGTTAGAAACGCGAACGCCGCTTCGTGCCAATTGCCCAAGGAAGGATCACAAGACCACGAGGCTTGCGGTTCACGATCCAACACGGCGGTCTCATCTCACCTTCTTTTGGGCGGCGGTCCCGGAGGAGGAGACCAGGCTCCTGGCGCCGGCGCTGCCTCCGCCGCTTGGTACTCGGCCGCCTTCCTCTTGCGGGCGCCGCTGGTGGCCCTGAGCGCGTCGATGACGCGGCCGCAGCAGCGGAGGATCTCGGCGGCGAGCTCCTGGTGCGGCGACGCCGGGGACGCGGCCCGGAGCAGGTCCCCGAGGTGCGCCGCGGACTGCTGCCCCATGGTCATCAGCTCCAGCACCACAGCGGCCGGGGTGTCCAGCGTCATACTGAATACCAAGCGTGAGGCTGCGCTCGCTGCTTGGATGACCGCCGGGCTGCCTCACGCACTCGCGGCTCACTCGTCGGCTTCGACCACCACCGGGTCAGGTCGTATCTGTGGCCAGCGGGCTGGAACTGAAACCGCCGGAAGCTGAGGAGGGCGCGCGGAGCGGGATGCGGAGCCAGTGAGCTGCCGGGCCGCTCTATTTATAGCCCTCGCGGCTCGGCACCTCGGCGATGGGTCGGGGAGCGATCAGAGAAGGAAGCCGCGGGGAAGGCGCAGGAAGCGGTCAGCGAAGGAGACGAGTGGGGGGCAGCGCTAGGCGACAAGGCCCACCCTTCTCCGCTGCGCCTTTTTCCGGGACGCAGCGGGCTACTGTGACGTACGCTGCCCGAGCTCGAGCTACGCCCTTGGCGTCATCCCGCTCACCTACCAGCTACGCTACGCGGCTGCCACTGTTTTGTTTGCTCCCGGAGCAGCTAGCACGACCTCCTCCTGTCCTGTCCTCCCCAGATCCTCTCCTCTGCGCCCCTTGGAGCTCGAGAGAAGCCAGCAGCGGCAAGCATGTGGCGACGCACGACGACTAGACTAGGAGAAGATGTCAGCGCTGCTCGGGTAGACTATGGCCGATCACCGATAAGCTAAGCTAATTAATATAAGCTAATCCGAATTAGATACACTTCGTCCGGAAAAAAAAGTCCGAATTAGTTACGGCCTCGCACGCGGGGCGACCCGGAGCCCCGACCGTCAAATGGGTCTACGTACGTGTACCGTGTACGTACGTACATGCTCCCGATCGATGCCGTCCGTGGTGGGTGGTTAGCGCCAAAACGTGTTCTGCGACCTTTGTTTACGCCACAATTATACGTAGGCACGCGAGTAGGATCACCATCACATGGGTTCGGTTTCGGTGTCGAGCTCGGCTCAGCTCGGTGTTCCTGCGCGCGCATGCTGCTGCCCAACTGCCGAGTCCTTGTATTCTATGCTCCAGTGATCCCAGTGCCGTACCGCTCGTATTCTAATTCTCCCCTCGACAATTAGGCCCCCGGAATGTGCCGGACGCGTGAGCGGTCAGCGATTCCGCGGTTGCCGCCGCTCACCGGCCGAGCGAGCACGGAGCCGCGGCGATAACGACACATGCACGCATCGCCGCCGAGGGGCAGGCAAAAGAGAGAGAAAAGACAAGTGTCCCGGGCGGGACGAGATCCCTTTATTCTGGGGAGGTCAGCGTGCATGCACGCTCCCGGTAATCCGATCGATCAGGCGCTCGATCAGCCGAAGGTTCATCATCCATCTCGAGTTCAATGTACTCGCGGGCCGGGTGGGGGAAAAAAAGGCAAGAGAAGGGTTCAACGTGGCCGTGTAGTTCTTCGTTCGGATATGAACACTGCGTGCACTTCCTAAAGCAGCGGGAATGGTTGATGCGATCGAGTGCTTCTCGATTCCAAATTCCAATCGATTGTTAGCTTAATTGTCTCGGAAATTTGTAAGAACCTACCTAGTTAGCTACGGGGTTCTCAAATAATTAACCACGTGCGAAACTTAATTGTCATCCTCATGATATGTCTCATAAGATGTGCCAAGCTCGAGGCTAATTACATTGGCCCGTCACAGGATACACGAAAACTTTTGGAAACTTGCAGAGTGTTAGGTTGTAACAAAGTGACTTGCATGCGGATGTTTCAGAAAATGAAATCCTGTTTTTTGTAGCTTGTTTTGTTCCTTGTAATAATTTTCGTAAATATTTTTTATGTGTATATAATTGGCGTTTGCACGCGACAGGAAATATGCTCGAGGGCTGACTTGATAAAAGGTCGATCGGGACGTGAGAACGCTGTCCACACGGTCTTCCGAGAATCTAACATGTATATATTACGGGGAGTCTAATGCTCGCGTAGCGTGATTAGGTACCGTACCCCAGGTGCGCTGACTGGTTAGAGCCACGCTTTCTCACTTGACTCGCAAACATGCGCAGAGACCTCGTTTTGGATTCTCTAGCTCGTCAAAGAAGTGGCCTTGCTCATCACTGCCCTCGATCTCTTTGCTTTGACCTTTGAGTAGTAGTACTACTACTTGACCTTCTTATTCTTATGTTTCTCGAAGAAAAAATATTCAAGATGGAGGGTATATATACTTAACAAACCATGTACCTGCTCGCACATGTTACGATTACGTAGATGCTGATCAGCTGGTGCTTTTTTTTTGTTGCATATATAAAATTAACTCCCGCCGCGGGTGCTACCACTAGATTCATCGTGAAAAGTAATTTCACAATATATTTTTATTTAAAATAATATATCTTTATGGAAGTTTTTTTTAGATTACGCAGTACAACTCAGACACTCACAACGCACGCACACTCACCCCTATGAACGCATGAATGCAAATCCTACCCCTATGAGCATTTTCGAAGACTGAGCCGGCAAATTCTCGAGATTGATGAAGTCACCACAGACGTCTCGGTGTCGATGAAAACGTCGCCTACCACTGAAAGCACAATCGCTGTTAAATTCTAAAAAATTGCTCCCACAAAAAGTCGAACCTAGAACCTAAGGTGCTACTGAGACTCTTATAACCACTAGCCCACAGGCTCTTTCGCATCTTAATAGAAGTTATTGATGGTCCAAATTGTACCTTTTAGACGGTGTCAGGACGTGTCCTAGAGTGTTAACATTTGTGATCGCGAGGGAGTACAACCGTACAACAGTACTTGAGCCGTTGAGCGCTATTGTCAACTCAGAATTATCCTTAAACCTGGACTCCGAACAATCCTAGTAATTAAGGCCAACAAGGCTCTCTATTGTGTGACTCATATATTGTGTGACTCATATAAATCCATCCTCTAAAATGAATATTGCATCCTGTTCATCGAGATTCTCTCCTCTATACTTAATTTTCCCGCACTCATCGTACTCTATATGTCATACTCTATATCCTAGTCATCAATATTTTCTACTCAAATTTATTCTACCCGCGCCCTTTATAGAGGCTGACAAGTGGGGCCCACCTCATCCACTCCCTCTCCCCACGCCCCCCTCTCTCTCTCCGGCCTCTCTCTTTCCCCTGCAGGCTCTCCTTCATGGCCTCCCTTCGCGGGGCACGCGGCCGCTCCCCTGCTTCTCCGCTGGAGCAGGCACGGGACGGCGGCGGGTCGCGGGGCACGGGGCGGCGGCGGAGCTCCTCGGCGTCGCGCAGCACGCCGCGGCTCGGCCTCCCCTGACCGGCTCCTCCCCGGCGGCGCGAAGACTCCCGGCGGCGCGACGGGGGGAGGACCCTGGCGGCGGCGGCCCACTCTCCTCCTCCTCTCTCTTGGGTTGCGGCGGGGGCGGGGGTGGCCGGCGCGGTGAGCGGCCAGGGCAGGCGGGGGCAGGGGCGAGCGGCACGGAGGCCAGGCGGGCGGGCCCGCGCCACGCTGTCCAGGTACCGAAACGGGCGCCGTCCGTTTCTTTACCGTAGCCCTCCCAGTACCCCGCTGCTTACGCTAAACGCGCGTACTGCAGCGCCGGGTACCGGACGCCACTGCGGGAAGCCTAATGCTTCCGCCAAAGCAGCAACACCAAGGATTGGGCTCCTCTGCTTCCAGCCAACACCAAACCATCCAGACACGGTTCAGCTACTAAACTGGAAGTGCTATCTCACCAGTTGCCAAAATCCATAGCCGCCATCTGTTAGGGCTACAGTTCATCCTGTGCTAGCTACTACCATGCAATTCTGGACTTGCGACGTATTTTATTTGCAAACATCATTAGCCATATATAGCAGTTGTGTTAGTTTTTAGAAAATATTAGCCATATCATTTAATTTAGTTTGTGCATGACCTTACTATATTCTAGATTCTTAATACAGAAAGGGAATATAATACACTGCTATTAGACTTTGACCCCTGGTCGAGGCTCGCTTTTTCTTGCATGCATCATCCCCCCAGAGGCCGGCAGCAATGCTTTGACCCAGAGTAGTCGCGCAAGGTTTTCACGTCCACTTGCGCGGATGGTAAGACCACCATCTTAATTAGTATTACAGAACGTTCCAATAGAATTCCTGATGCGAAACGAGGCAGCTCCACGGCTCCACCTGTCGTTAATTTCACGCAACCGCACAAAACTGGGCTCAAAACTCCCATTTTTAAACGACTAGACGATCGATCAGCATGGTCCGGGCAAGAAATCCGTTCGTCGTCTGTGTGTTCGTGTTTTTGACCAAAACCGATGTAGGTCGGCAAGTTAGAGACGTGTACAGTATACTCTTAACTATAAACAATCGGAAACGTACACCGACCTGGGAGAAATTCGCTTCCGCTTTTGACGCAGGTGTTAGGAAGTACCAGCATAATTTCCTCCAGGAAAAATGCTATAGCTTGGCGCGCGTCACTCGACGGCTGAATTTGAGATACTAGAGGTCGTTTTAGTTTATTTGTCCTGACTCAAATTTATCTAATTTTAACTAAGTTTATATATGGAAGAGTATATTAACATTATCAAATAAATTCTCTATCAAAATATACTTCATTCTCTACTTAGTAGCCAAACCAGTTTGATGTGATAGATATTATTTGTAAATTTTTCTATAAGTTTGGTCAAACCTAGTAGAGAAGTTTGGCTTATGACGGAGCTTAAACGACTTACAGTTTGGAGTATATAGAGGAAGGGGTAGTACTAATTGCATTGCGCAGTCATACGCGGCATTCTCGGGACCCAAGAGTGATTGGCGGAGCCTAATCAGCTTAATTATATATCATCAGTAGTGTTAATAACGTACGCACACGCGCATTTCCAGCCGGCAGAAAGTAGAAGCTCACAGTTTGCGGTTACTAATGAGCAAGAAAGCCACGTAGCTCATCACATCAAAGGATAAAGAAAGCCAAGACCTTTGAAACGGTCAGGAACTACGACAGATCGAACGCTGGTGCGTGAGCTGCGACCGAACTGTAGCCAGTGTAACCAGAGCTGTGTGCCGTAGTTGAAAGGGGTAGGATTTAATTTCGATCGATCAATTGATTCCAACGGTGACATGTCATGGAGGCAGGCAAGGCTTATCCCTGAGCGGCGGCAGATAGAACTGCTACTGTTTTAGCAACGCGGGGATAGGCCGGATTCCCCTTCTTCAGAGAAAGATTCCAGAGCGACTGGTCATGAGTAATGATCGCCGCAACCGCAACAGAAGAAAACCAACAAAGCTTGGCGACGGATCGGTGAATGGCTTCGTGCATGGACAGGAATACAGGACAGGCATATGTTTGCCATGGATGGCTTCCGGATATCTTCATCGAGAACAAGGAGGAAACTTCTACTAAATCGCACGGACCCGATCAAGCAACAAGCAAGCGCCTCGCTGGCCGCCAGCAGGGCCGGTCGGCTCCGATCTGGCCATTGCCGCAGCAGTAACTGGTGGTCAAATCATGCGGCAGTGACGATCGAACAGGAAAACGTGTCGCGATGATACGAAGAAAGAGACAACGGGTGAGGGAGCCTATCACGGATAGGCCAGCTGAGTGAGTGGCTGGTCCTGCGGCGTCACGGCTGCTTACCTTTTCAGGCGCACGTGTAGCACGACTGGTGGGGTTTCAACAGTTGCGTTCAGCGAATGCGCGCCGGGGTTACGGGACGGGTACGGTCACCAGGGGTTAAAGAAACGGATGAGAGGGATGGGCGGCTAAACAAATTACGGTACGAACCAGTGAAAGATTGAGCAGGGTGACGTGCAGGGGATCTGCACTGTGCAGATACGGATACCAGTTGTGTGGCTAGATTATTTTAAAATAAATACGCATACAAAATACGTACAGTATATGTTTCAGGTTGAAAATATAGTTCATTTGTCAACACAAAGAAATTTATCTGATAATATATCTACACATCATCATAATTTGGCTCCACCGACGGAAAAACACAGCCTTTTTGGATTTTTAATCACGGAAGGATGTCTTTTGGGAGCTTTTCACTTGTCGTGCTTTAGAGTATACCACGCACACGCACCAAGCAAGGCTGTGCCCTTAATTCCATTAGTTGTTTTAAGGGCTTTGCAGTTTAGGACATTGACATAGTCTACAAGATAGAAGTTTTAACCACCAAGATCTATAGAAATTACAATATTGCAAATAGAAAAAATGTGTATTTTTTGACCGAAGTGAGCAAGGGAGGCCCCACCTAGTTTTTCATATTTTTAATTTACTCCTGTGAGGAGTTGTACCTAGTCCTACTGCATGTTACTCAAGTGTTCTAACCACAAGGCTAGAGGCTCTTTCTCATAAAAAATATACATATTGTAAAGGAAAAGGTGCTATAGTTGAGGGGAGTAATTTGAACTTTCTATTATAAAATTAATTTATGATGATTATAGTAGCTTCAATCTCTATGATAAGAAAGTTAACCTAGGACAAACCTTAAACTGCATACGTTCTAGCAACTAATAACAAATTTAGTCAAACAAGTTGTGCGGCTAGATTTTAAAATAAATACGCATACAAATACAGTATATGCTTCAAGTTGAAAATATAGCTCATTTGTCAACACACAAAGTAGGCAACCAAAGAAATTTATATAATACATATCTACATCATCATAATTTGGCTCCACCGACGGAAAAACACAGCAACTTTGGATTAATCACAAAAGGAGGACTTTTGGGAGCTTTTTCACTTATAATCCTTTAGAGTACACCACGCACTAAGCAAGAATGTTCCCTTAATTCCGCTAGTTGTTTTAAAGGCTTTTGTAGTTTAGGACATTGACATAGTATTTAAGTCTACAAGATGAAGTTTTAACCACCAAATTCTATAAAATTATACTGTTGCAAATAGGAAAAATGTATAATTAGTTTTTATGATGAGTCTAGTAGCTTCAATCTCTATGATAAAAAAGTTGACCTAGGACAAATTTTAAACTGTTTATATTTATGATTAGATGGGGTATTAGGTATTACTCATGCTCGCTGCGCTGCCCTGTGTCGAGCTAGCTAGCCATCCAGGAGCTGAGTGACAATAGGAGGTTGTCAAGCCCCAAATTATAAGGGGGAAAAAATCAAAATACCGAATAAAGAACTATTCAAATTTTCCCGACGTTTTCAATCCTCTCGAAGTTTGTCAATTTCGACAGATATGCGCAAGATATAGGGCACCTTAGGTCAGTTGCGCTAAAAGAAACGACTTGCTGTAGTACGGTCCTGCCGAGTCCACAACTCCGCGTGAGCCGTGGAACGCCCCCTGTTACCGCCACCAAACCACCCCCTCCATCCAGCTCGTCCTGAGCTGTGCAGCTGCCACGAGACTTCTTCCCGCACATCCCATCCCGCCCTCGCCGGCCGGCTATCTATATATAAAAGCGGCGCGGCGAGGACGCCTCTTCTTCCTCTAGTTCCGAATCATCCGCCCAACCCCACCACCGAAGCTGCCGAGCTTGCTTCATCCGATCGATTCGTACCAACAAACAAAACTAACTCGGACTCGAACTCGATCTCGATCTCACAGGGAGCGAGCGCGCGACACGCACGACGACGAAGAAGAAGGTTGCTGCTGATCTCCTGCTCGCTCGTTCGCAAGCAAGGCATCATGCAGGCGCAGTCCCGCCTCGGCGTGAGCGGCGGCGGCAGCATGTCGGCGTCGGAGGACGAGCACGAGGCGGTGGTCCGCGAGCTGACGCGCGGGCGGCAGCTGACGGCGCGGCTGCGGGCGGAGGCCCTCCGCGCGCTGCGCGGGCAGGGCCAGGCCGAGGCCACCGCCGCATTAATCCTGCAGGAGGTGTCCCGCGCCTTCACCGTCTGCCTCAACATCATGGGCTCGCCCACCGCCGGCGCCCCGCCCCCGCCGGAGATGCCCGGTCTGGGCGCCGGCGCGGCCGCGCCTTCCCTGGCCCCGCCGCGCCGGGACAGCATCCCCAGAGAGTGAGTTGTCTGCCTCGATCCCTGCGCATCTGGCAAAGGATCGGCCTGGAAGCTTGATTTGCTAGCTCTCACTAAAAAATTATTGCACGCCGATGATCTAATTTGCCGGCGCATTGCTGATCCAAAACAGGCAGAAGGTGACACCCTCGCCGCACTACGACGGGTACCAGTGGCGGAAGTACGGTCAGAAGAGGATCACCAAGACACACTACCCAAGGTCAATAATCTCTCCATTATTACAATCCTTTCAAAAAAATGATCTCTCCATTACACCAGTATTTTACTCCTAGCTTAGCACAGAAATTATCTATATTTATTGACCGTTCTATCTCTACTCTTGGAGTGACCTGCAAGTGGACTTAAACAAACCCCTGCCCCTCCAATAATTCCGCACGGCCGCTGTAACAGAAAAGGAGTATCTTGCCATGTTGCCGCAAGGGCAAGCGCTGTCTGTGAGCGCGACGCGTCTGGAGGCGTCGTGCTAGCAACGGTGCTCCGTTCCGATCCTCCGGCTGGGTGGACGGGAATCGGGCGTGCGTGGTTGCGGATAGCGATGCGTGTGGCCGGGCGCCGGGGCAGGCAAAAGGCCGCAGCCCGACGCGCACCGCAGCGTGTCCGCCCCCCTTATAACCAAAAAAGATTCTCGCCTCGCGCAGCCACCGGGCCGATCCGCCCGACCCACACGGTTGAAATGAAAGCCATCTAAAGCTTGATTAGGCCTCTACGCTAGCAAAAAAAAAAGCAGCAGCTCATCAGAGATCATTCTGATGCCGACGCATGTTTATTATCTTCCGAGTAGAAGATGCTCCTCCACGCTTGTTTTCTTGACCGGCCTTTTGTCCCCCGAAAGTTACCGGCCTCTTGTGGCGTAATTCTCGTGCGAGCGCGTGCTATTATCATCCCTGTAAAGCATTTTTTTTTTGAATTTTGACCTAGGTAGGAGTGGAATGATACTCTAGTTGAGCTTGGGGGTCAGTGACGTGTACTAGTATTTTATTTTAGGCATCTCGCTTGCGTACGTCAGGACTCGCTCCCTCGAGTGACGTCGGGCGTGGCTAGCCGCCATGTGATGTGCTGAGATGATGGATAGGCTCTGATTCCAAGAAGCAAGCGTGTGCTGTGTTGTCTCACCTGCTCTCAATTGTCTGTACGTGCGTGGCGCAGGTGCTACTACAGGTGCAGCTTCCACCGCGAGCGCGGCTGCCGGGCCACCAAGCAGGTGCAGCAGTGCGGCGGCGGCGACCCGCCCCAGTACCTCGTCATGTACTTCAACGACCACACGTGCGACACGGCGGCCTGGGAGCCCGAGGCGGCGGCGGCATCGGCGGCGATGCGGCTGGACATGTCCGGGGCCGGCTTGCTGGACGAACGCGGCGTCCAGGAGGAGCACGAGCGCCAGGTGCTCGTCTCGTCGCTCGCGTGCGTGCTGGGGGCCCAGCAGCAGCAGTTCCACCACCAGTCCCCTCCTGCTCCTGATGCGGCGGGCAGCAGCGCCGCCGCCGCCGCCGTCAACGTGGCGCATCAGGCAGCAGAGCCGCCGCAGCGGGCCCGCACGCGCGACGCGCCTGCGCCGGTCGTTGACGCGGCTGCGGGGATGCCGCGGCTTGACGTGGACGTGGTGGGGCTGGATGTCATGGACTACGACGACGTGCCGGGCGAGCTGTGCTTCGGCGATTCCTACGGCCTACCTGGCGGCGGCGACGGCATGCCGTTTTGAGGGCGCAGGCGGCAGACGCCACCAACTATTCTCGCGCAACGGGTCTGTCGGTCAGACTCGGGAGAGTTCAGAGACTTCAGACCAGGCGCGACGGATCACTGAATCTTTGGTGTACAGTGATCTACAATGACTACTACTACTACAGATACACGTAGGGCATACGAATACAAGTACGAACGCACGTACCGTGTCGTAGAAAAATACTGTAATTAGTGCAAGAGTTAAGTAGTAACAATAATTATACTTGCACTAGATTACGGCCGGGGGTCGCGTCTTTCCAGTTTAAGTTTTGGTCAGGCTGGCGTGATTAATTTCGCACGTGCTTTTGTGTCCCAACCAGCACGTAGTAGTACCCAATTGATGTCATGTAGTAGTTCTTTATCGTTTGTCTATTAAATTTTTGCAATGTTTACTACTATATATGGGCAAAAGAAAAGGTATACCGTCATGTTCTTACACCTTGTCAAAAGAAACCAATTACCACACTATCAGCGTGATGCCCATGTGTAACTCTTGCCATGTTGGCGACATCGCCCTTCTTCATTGTACTCAAAGTAGTGGTAGGAACCAGATCGTTATTCATCTGCTGGTTCCTTCTGTGACCCATCAACCTTATATTAACATTTTAAAATACTATTTATTGCTTCATAAAAAGATGACGAATGGATCACACGAGATTACTACTCCCTTCATCACAAACTATTTCTGGATACGTAGATTTTATCATGCACCTAGATATAATATATATCTAGATGCATAATAAAAATTATGCATCTAGAAAAATTAAAATAACTAATAATTTAGGACGGTGCTAACACCCGTGGCTCAAAATTCTGAATTTGGCCTTGCCCAAGAGCAACATAATCCCGTTTTATCCCTAAACGTACGGCGACCCTAGCTAGCCATAACGACCTTTCTATTCTACCGCTAAAGATGTGAATGGCACCCTAGAGCAGGAATCACGAAGCAAATCTCTGAAAGGGCAAAGTTCGCCCGCTTCCTCCTTTCAAGAACATCTTTAAGTTGTTCAACAAAAGAAATTCTGCCAGGCACTTTTTGGGTCACGTATTGATAGTCACATAGTTTGAACACACTCTTAGCTTGGGAAAACATGCTTAAATTGCCACCTTTTTTATGCAAGTGGTCATATATATTATTAAGTGCTAGCTAGCAATAAAAGGGTTAAGGAACAGGAGGAGAAAGGAAGGGTCATGGCCCCCTTTGCCCTTTTGGTCTGAGTACTCATATGCTATCATAGTAGGCCACGAAATCAAAAGCACGGCAAGCCGAGATGTCAGATGCTGGAATTCAACATGCCAAAGATGAAAGCCGGAGTACGAGTACAACATGAAGACAAGGCTGGCATTTGCCGCCAATGATTGCGACCGTTACTGCAGCCAACTTTCCGGTCTGACGACGACCGAGCAGATTGGGAAGGAATTGGCTTTAGCTACTGCAGGAGCTGGGCGTGGCAGTGCTGAAGTCTGAACGGGCCAAAACAGGAGTAAAAAAAGGGGATCAGCAACATGGACAATCTGGTGCGTGTCGCCGGGGGTGTGAGGTGTGAACGCACGCGGTGGCGGGCAGCATCACTGGAGCCCGTGCGCCACAGCGCCATCGACCACACGCGCATCATACATGCGTGCACTGACTCGAGATCACTTATCGACCCGCGCGCGCCTTGCTTTCCGCTGACACCGATCTGAATATCTGATCAGCAGTCGGACCGGGTGGGGGCAAGCAGGCTGGCTGATCGATGACGCGCGCGGGCAGCGGGGGTGGCGCGGCCTGACGGTGACATCACGGACGCGGGCGTCACGCTGCGCCGCTGCGTCGACGTCACGCGCGTTCGCGTTGCTTCGGTGCCCCCCGTGGCCGTGGCGGGGTCCGTGCTCGATCCCCCACTCGCGCCGCCGGATGGCGAAGTCTGTGGATCGCGCCGCCCGGCCCGGACAGGGTTGTTAGATGGTAAACGTGTCACGGCCCATGGGACTGCCGTACCCGGCTCCCCATCGTGCCTATACGTACACAACTCTTGTCTCTGAGTAATACATCGCGTATTCCACATATTCTATTTGCTATCATGGTATCAAAGACGGTTCGCTCCTGCGACCGCGTTTCCGCAAGCCCTAGCCGCCGCTGACTTCGTCGCCGGCTCCACCACACCCTAGGTCGCCGCCGATCCATCGCCGGCCTACCCTGCCCGCCGCTGAGCCAACTCGCCAGGTGCCCCTCTCCTGCTGCTGAGCATCTCGCCAGGACCCTGCAGATCGCGTGCGTGACCATCATGGGTGACGATGCTGCTGCTGCAGCCGCTGCCAAGCGCCGCGCGGAGGAAACACGCGAGGCTGCTGCTGCCCTCGACAAGGAACTTGCTGCCAAGGAGGCATTCCAGGCAATCGCTATCCTCAATATCAAGATCCTCGTCCATGTGACGTTGGAGAAGCCGGCCAACAACTATGGCCGCTGGCGCTCCCTATTCCTCGTCGTCCTCGGCAAGTACAACCTCAAGGATCACGTCCTCTCCGATGACTTCTACCCTGATCGATCGACGTGGGCGACCATGGACTGTTGCGTCCTTACGTGGATCTACTGCACAATCTCCATCGATCTCCAGCAGTCCTTAATGATCCGCGATCCCGCCGCCCGTGACGCGTGGCTGTACCTCGAGGATGAATTCCTCGGGCAACGCGAGTCTCGTGCCTTGCTACTGGAGGCCGAATTTCGCTCCTTCAAGAAGGGCGATCTCTCCATCACGGACTATTGCCGCTGCCTCGAGACGATGGTCGCCTCCCTCAACGACTTCGGCGATCCGATCGGCGACCGGCAACTCGTCCTCACCCTCCTCCGCGGCCTCAATGGGAAATTTCGGCACATGGTGTCCAACTTGAAGATGCAGCGGCCGTTTCCCACGTTCGCTGCGGCACGTACGCTGCTGCTCCTCATGGAGATTGACGTCAACGACATCCAGGACGATGGCACTCCAGCCCCCGCGGCCACGGCCGGGACACAGGCGCTGATCGCGGCGCCGCATCAACCACGCCCTCCCACTGCTCCCACTGGATCAGGGGGCGGATCGGGCGGATCACGCAACCGCCGTCGTGGACGCGGCGGCAACGGCGGCAACAGCGGCACCAAGTCCGGCTCTTCGGGACCACGTCCTGGCGCGCCGCCTACCCCCGGGTCCAGCCACATCAACCCATGATCTGGCAACGTGCAGCTTTGGCCTCATGGCTATGGTGGTCTCCCTGGTCACGTGCTGCGCCCTCCGTCCGTGCCGTTCGACCAGCCCCAACCGGTGCTTCACATGATGCCGTACCAGGGGGTCTACTACCAGCCACCACCTCCTGGTTTTGGGTACGGTGGAGGGGCTCCTGCACCAGCCCCCTCCTCGGCTTCTTCCTCATCCGGGACGCTGTTGTACGCGCCTTGGAACCCCATGGCCGGTGGGTCTTGGGATCAGGCGTCACTCGTCAACAACTTCAACACCGTGTCCCTAACGCCGCCGCCCAACCCCGCCGAGTGGTATGCTGATTCCGGTGCCAGTTCTCACATGACCGCCCACTCTGGTATTCTCTCCTCTCCTCGCTCACCCTCCTTGTCTGGTCCTTCCTCTATCATTGTCGGTAATGGTGCTATTTTGCCCATTACCTCTACTGGTTCATACTCGTTTTCTACACCGCATCGCTCTCTTGTTCTAAATAATGTCTTAGTGTCTCCTAGCATTATTAAGAACTTGATTTCTGTTCGTCGGTTTACCACTGATAATAATTGTTCCATCGAGTTTGATCTGTTTGGCCTCTCTGTGAAGGACCTACAAACACGGAACACGGAGCGTGATCGCCAGGTGCAATAGCACGGGTGATCTATACCTGTTCTTCCCACCTACCAGCACCAGCACACCTGCCCTCGCCGCCACTCCTCCTTCCACCTTGTGGCATCGTCGTCTCGGTCATCTTGGCGCCGAAGCTTTGTCCAAGCTTATTAGCACCCAGGCTATTTCATGTAATAAACCCAAACATGAACACATATGTCATGCTTGTCAGTTAGGGCGCCATGTTCGCCTTCCTTTTGGGTCGTCTAGCTCTCGTGCTGTCAACAGATTCGATTTAATACATTGTGATCTTTGGACATCTTCCATTGTTAGCGTGTCCGGTTACAAATATTATCTCGTAGTTATTGATGATTTTTCTCATTATGCTTGGACATTTCCGCTTCGCCTTAAATCCGACACCTTTGCCACTATTTCTAACTTTTTTGCCTACGTGCGTACACAGTTTGGCACTCCCGTGAAGGCCGTCCAGTGCGACAACGGTCGTGAGTTTGATCACTCTTCGGCCCGCACGTTCTTCCTCTCCCATGGTTCCATCCTTCGCATGTCGTGCCCTTACACTTCCCAGCAAAATGGTAAAGCCGAGCGCGCTCTTCGCACCATTAATAATATTGTGCGCTCGCTACTGTTTCAGGCCAGCCTCCCTTCGGTCTATTGGGCTGACTCCCTCCATACTGCCACCTATCTTCTAAACCATCACCCCACCAAGAACCTCGGCGGCCTTACACCATTTTTTGCTCTCCATGGCACCCATCCCACCTATACACATCTTCATGTTTTTGGCTGTGCCTGTTATCACAATTTATCTTCCACTGCTCCACATAAATTGTCTCCTCGTTCATCTCTCTGTGTCTTCCTTGGCTATTCTTCCGATCACAAGGATTATCGATGTCTTGATCTCCACTCTAACCGGATCATCATCTCTCGCCACGTGGTGTTTGATGAATCCCTGTTTCCCTTTTCTGAGATGTCAACCTCCCCCTCGGATCCCGCCACTCTCGATTTTTTGAACGATAATGACTCTTCCACTATGCCCATCGGGCCTAGTGTTGTGGTTGCAGGTACTCCTACTGGTGCGCCACCACCGGCCGACCAACCGCCTGCTATCGAGCATGGCTCCAGCATGGGCGGCACGACAGCGCCCGACGGTGGTGGCTCGACACCTGCCAGCTCGACACCCGGCTCTCCTCCTGCATCGACGACCGACTCGGTGCCTGCCTCGGCGCCCAGCTCGGCGTCCTCTGCTGCCCCTGCTGACACCTCGTCACAGGTTGCTGCCACCAGAGGAGGCCGCACCGTCTCCACGCGGCACCAGCCCATTGAGCCCGTGGTCAACGATCACGGCATGCGGACTCGGGGCAAGTCCGGCTTCACTCAGCCGGTTGATCGCTTGAACCTGCACGCAGCGACACTCTCTCCATTGCCGAAGACCTTTCGCTCTGCTCTCGCTGGTCCTCATTGGCGAGCAGCGATGCAGGAGGAGTTTGATGCCCTCCTGGCCAACGACACTTGGACTCTTGTTCCCCGTCCACCGGGTGTGAACGTCGTCACCGGTAAATGGGTTTATCGTCACAAGTTTTTGTCTGATGGCTCTCTTGATCGTTATAAGGCCAGGTGGGTTCTCAGAGGTTTCACTCAGCGTCCTAGCATTGATTATGAGGAGACTTTCAGTCCAGCCGTCAAGCCCGCTACCGTACGTGTTGTGCTCACACTTGCTCTATCCCGTTCTTGGCCCATTCATCAGCTGGACGTCAAGAACGCTTTTCTTCATGGGACATTGATAGAGACCGTGTACTGTCAGCAGCCGTCTGGGTTTGTTGATTTCTCCCGCCCCGATCATGTGTGCCGATTGAACAAGTCACTGTATGGATTGAAACAGGGCCCCCGCGCGTGGTACAGTGGCTTTGCCAGTCACATCACCTCTCTTGGTTTTGTTGAGGCCAAGGCTGACACTTCACTCTTCACGGTATGCGCTGACACAGCTTTCTTGCTTCTCTACGTGGATGATATTGTTCTCACTGCCTCCTCACAGAGTTTTCTTCAGCACATTATAGCAGCTCTCCAGCGGGAATTCTCTATGACTGATATGGGTGCTCTCCATCATTTCCTGGGTGTTTTAGTTGATCGTCGGGTTGATGAGTTGTTCCTCTCTCAGAAGTAGTATATGCTGGATATTTTGGACCGTGCTGGTATGCGTGACTGCAAGCCGTGCAGCACACCTGTTGATACTCACGCCAAGTTGTCTGCTGATGGTGTTCCCGTGGCTGATCCAACACACTATCGCAGTATCGCTGGTACGCTTCAGTATCTCACCTTCACCTGTCCTTATATTGCCTATGCTGTTCAGCAGATCTGTTTATATATGCATGATCCAAGAGAGCCTCACCTCGCCGCCATGAAGCGCATCCTGCGCTACATCCAGGGAACCTTGGAGCTTGGCTTTCACCTCCATCGCACCTCGCCTGTTGATCTCACTGTGTACTCCGATGCTGATTGGGCCGGCTGTCCTGAGACTCGTCATTCCACCTCTGGTTACGACGTCTTTTTGGGTGACAACTTGGTTTCCTGGTACTCGAAGCGTCAGGTAACTGTATCCAGATCCAATGCAGAGGCTGAGTATCGCGTTGTTGCCAATGGGGTTGCGGAGGCGTGCTGGTTACGACAGCTTATTCTTGCGCTCCATTGCCCTCTTCGACGAGCTACAGTAGTGTATTGTGACAATGTCAGTGCCGTTTATTTATCCACCAACCCCGTTCAGCATCAGCGGACCAAGCATGTGGAGATTGATCTACACTTCATTCGTGACCGCGTCGCCCTTGGAGAAGTTCGAGTTCTACATGTTCCTACTACTTCACATTATGCCGACATCTTCACCAAGAGGCTTCCGACGTCCGTCTTCGTCGAGTTTAGGTCCAGTCTTAATGTTCGCGGTGCTCCCAGTTCCAACTGCGGGGGACTATTAGATTGTAAATGTGTCACGGCCCATGGGTCTGCCATACCTGGCTCCCCATCGTGCCTATATGTACACAACTCTTGTCTCGGACTAATACATCGTGTATTCCACATATTCTATTTTTGCTATCAAGGTGTTTCCGGGTTTTGGCTCGCGTGCAAAACATTGTGCCGCGCTACAGTCGAAGCCGTAACCTCGTGTGCCCACCACTCGCTGTCACTCACACGTACAGCTCCCACGCTGCCTTTATTTCGCGACCCGTCGTCGTAGCTGCTGCCGGCTGGCGTCTACGCTGGGTTCCGACGAACGTACACGATTCCTTTCCGTGCGTGCGTACACGACAACAGGACGCGTACATGTACGCCCTGGGGATCGACGTTCTGTTCGGCCGGGAGCTACGCGTACTCCTATACATACGGAGTAGTATTTTCTTTTAAGGGGCTACTACTAGTCAAAAGCAGAGCCAAATTAAAGGCTTCACTTTCACAAGTGAGACCGTACCATGCATCATTGTCCATGTCCAATCATCTACCATCTCGTCGGAATGAGAAGCTTCGGTCCGTCCCAAACTGGCTGGAAGCGGCGGCCTTTTTTTCTTTTTTTGAAGAAAGCGGCCTAATTTTGGAATCTACAACTACAATCGTGTAGCAGCAGCATGAGTACAACTGCTTGGGAGAAAGAGACAGAACGGGCCGGTTATTCCACAGTGACAGAAACACCGGTCGGTGGGTTCTGACGATGCAAATGCATGCATGCATTACCATCATCACCGTACCGTCCCATTTTCAACATTTGCGAGCTGGATGGATGGCTAGATACTTCCCCGCGCGTACCAAACAAACCTGGTTCCTCGCCTCCTCCGTCCGAGAGTCAACGGCGGCTGCTCGTGTCGTGTGGCACTCGCACAGTCGCGCTCCGACACCGAACGCCACGGCCCACGGCAGAGCATGAGTGCTTGCGTGTCACCGTGCCGGTCAGTCGGTTCCTTCGGCAACTCGGCTCCTGTGTTTCGCAGTCTCGCTTCCTTTTGGCTTCCTTGGCTACCTCGGCGGACACACGTGCGGCGCGAACGAGGGAGAGCTGGCGGCGGCCGGGGTTATGGCCGGAATGGGACGCGCCACCACACGGCCGATCTTGGTCAACATCGAGTCGGCCTGTCTGTTGTTGATGTGGTTGTTATCGCCTTTTTTTTTTTGAGAGAGAGAGAGAGAGAGAAGTCATTTTGTTGTTGGGCCGGTTAATCTCGATCGGGGAAGCGCGCGCAGGCCGATATAACTAGCACGTGTTACTCGGGGAAGCCCATAGTAATTCTGTTTCGGCCCAGCCCATCATCATCCGGGACGGTGCGCCGATATGATTAGTGACTGAATACTAACGCCAAAAATAATTAATGCAGTACTACTACTGTTTCTACAAACAAAAATCCTGGCGAGGCTACTACTGTAGCACTGTTTCGCTCACTGTTGTCACGGCTACTTATATAGGATCCGCCACGCATGACGGTCAGACTCACGACTCACGACTTCATATTAACTAGTACTACTAAGTGACCCGACACGAGTCAACCTCAACGTACAGTACTATCTACAACACCGGCTGCTTACACGAGCACTCACGCGCCAGCTACACTGACAGGAAGCTCTTTACTTGTCTGCAAGGCCGGCCGGCTCGATCTGGCCAAGCAACTTTTGGCAGCTCGCAGAATGCCGGCCGGTTGGTCGGAGATCACTGTCACTTTTATTGATCCAGTGATCCACATTCTTGGCCGGCCCTGCACGAAGCAGCTTCTATGCGACGACCTGCTTCGCGGAACATGCATGGTAGCCCTTTGTCCATGAAGGCCCGGATTAACGTGGGCACACACATGTACAGCGACAGCGTCAAGCTCGACGCCACGCACCGCACGCGTGCTCCGGCCACACTGCGTCAGCGAACCCGCCGGCATCGTCCATGTGCATGTCGCGGTGGTGGTTCTGGTTCGTCACCAGCTGATGGCCGGCGGCTTCCTCGACGGGGCAGAACGACCACCAGGGGTCCCACGAAACGCCCGTGTCGTCGACCATCATCATCGCCCCGTCGTCCGCCACGCTTGCGGAGCGTCCGGCCGCGGCCGGGGGCACGAACGATGCGGCAGGATCGCTCGCGCTCGCTTCGGGTGCTGCCGGCCACCCCGAGGACCGCGGCGGCGGCGACGGCACGGATCCGCTGACGACGGCCGCGAGGCACGAGACCATGGCCTCGTTCTCTTCGGCGCTGCCGCCGCCGACGATGTGGGGGAGCAGATCGAACAGGCCGCCGCCGCCTCTCGCAGTGTCCACGACTCCGTCGAGGGCGTGGTGCCGGCTCGCGGTCCAGGGCGACGCCATCCTAGCAGCAGCGTCGTCGTGGGCGCGCAGCTCGTGGCAGGTGTGCTCGTTCACGTAGGTGACCTTGAACATGGGAGGCAGCCGGCCCCGGCCGCCGTCCTGCTGCTGCACCTTCTTCTTCGCTTCGCAGCGCCGGTGACGGTTGCACTTGAAGTAGTACCTGCAGGGGTGGGTGGGGCCCAGGGTTAGGAATGTTGGCTAGCAGTTCATGAGGGCGCGGGCCCCACACCATATTAATTGTTTCCGAATAAGGACAAGGGACCATGCTATTCTATTCCGTGCATGGGCGGATCGGAGGGTGGGGGTTCGCCTTGACCATGTTGACGAAGCAGGTCAAGTCGTCGGATGCAAGCGTGCATCTCATGTGTTCCAGAGGAGCGTGTGACGGCACTGAACTGACTTAGTCGCGTGGTTAAGTTGGTAATTACTGTGAAATGGAGGATCAAGCGTAGTAATAGCAGATGACGCATGATTTCCTAGGACTTCCAGCAGACTTCTCTGTGCAGGATTTGCATTATAATTCCAACAGAATTCTTATGAAATTCCCTTTTCAGATTAAAAAAGCGTTGCTCATTAGCAAAACTAGTATTTCCTGATCAATCTAGGTGGTCATAATCCGGACCTAGCATTAAAGTTCATAGACCTTGATCCGCGGAATTTTTAAACGGTAGATAATTTGAATTATTGGAGAGAGAGAGTATAGGACTTCACCTCGAGAAACTGCAGTTCTGAATTTTCTTTTGGCCATATTTTCGCCACTGGTAACCGTCCTTATGCGGCGAGGGTGTAATCTCCTTCCTAGTAACCCCCTCTTCCCTGCTCTTCTTTGAGGGAGTAACCACTTCTCCATTATCACTCCTAGAAAACAACATGGTGATTAGTTCTGTTTTTGAAATTAACAACCAAGAAAACAAAGTTCTCACTGAAAGGGAAAAAAAAACTAAAAGCTGAACAAAGTTGGAAGCACAGAGACAGAGTTGAGCAGGGTATACATCAAGATGGAACGCCTTCAGTAGTCAGTATGTACCGTACCTGGCGCGCTTATCCTTCGCCGGAGCGCTGACGCCGGAGCTATTGCCTGACCTTACCTCCGGCGCCACCGCGTTACTGTTTAGCATGGACAGGGATAACATGAACACTCGCGACAGCTCTTGGCTGAAAGCCATGGCCGCCTCCTGGCCGCGGCTATCCAAGGGACGGCTGATGAGCAATGCTTGGAGCCGGTTGTTGAGATCGTAGCCGCCGGCGAGCACATCGGACAGCTTAGCGTCTGGATCAAATGCCATCTTCGATTTCCAGGCTATGACTGAAGCAACCGGAGATGGCCACGTACGGTCGAGGGGTTTCTGTGGCCTCTACCTTTGGATCTTGGACTCTTGATGAGGCGAGTATTTATGCAGACTAGACCGCTGACTCCAATCAACCTAGCTTGCCAACATTTGTTCAGAGATTGCTCACCTTTGAGCCTGATTGACTAGCTCAAACTCTTTTCCATTAATCTAAGTTGATCACTAATGTCAGCGGGGAGCTTCTTATTCGATCCTGGTCGTCTGACCGACGGATCCACCGTCAGATTATGTAGATAGGTTGACTGCTCTGTGTTGTATCATGGTACATGCAGCAGAAATTTCAGGCGCTGCTTCTGGTGGTCAACCCTGAGTCTGACTTGAGAGCTGGTAGTACTATGATAATAAGCATCTAGCGCGACCACACTTTAGGTTGCTGCAAACTGACAATATAGTACGAGGCCCGGAGCTGCCGTTTCAAACTCCCAGCGCAACGAATTTCCAAGTTCAGTCCCACAAGAGACGTCGGACAGGGACACCGGCCCTATGGATAACCATCATGCTCTCGATCTGTAGCAATCAAGAGCCCGCGGCATGTCATGCAACACATGGCGCAGGGTCAAGGCGACCGCACCGCGTATGAGCTAGTAGCTTTTGATCTGATCCCGCTGTAACACTGTGTGTGCGTGATGCAGGTCAAATCCATATGCTCAGCTGAATGTTTCTGCCAGTTACTACCAACTTGCTGATCCTGACAGTCTAGGAGAGTGATCTCAGCGCTTGAATTGAATTGCATTTCCTCTTTTGACCGTGAAGCGGCGAGGTCGTGGGAGAAACTTCGTGAATCTATGGCTCTCAGGATTCACCAATCGGGGTTACACTGGTTAGGATTGGAAGGTCTTTCTGATGGTCAATACGAAAGGCCGGCGACTAAAACGACTTAACGTTGTGCTGACGCTCTACCAACCGAAGCCCAAACCCGTTTTAGATTGATTTGAGACGGTCTCTTGCGTCTGTTCAGGATTGCAGCAAGATAGTGCCAGTTGGGATCGGGAGCACCTTCACTCTACAGCTAGCACGACGCCGAGCATTCTCTTTAAATACAGCAAACACCAGCAGTTGGATCTGGAACCAGACTAAATAAGTAATATACAGTTTTCTAGATTTGTATTTGGTATAATTTGGTCTTTAAAGCTGGATACGCATGCATGATGCTTAGCTCAACAATTGCTTAGAAATATCTTGTACTCCCCGGTTCCAAATTGTAATTCGTTTGACTTTTTTAACACCAAGTTTGACCACTCATCTTATTCAAAAAAAATTGTGCAAACATAGTCAAATTAAATCATTCTTGAAGAACTTTTATTAATAAAGCAAGAAAAAATATATTTTGTACAAATTTTTAAATAAGACAAGTCGTCAAATTTAAGGTCAAAAATCAAATGAATTATAATTTAGAACGGAGGGAGTAACTGTGAGTCTGCATCCCTGTGAAACAGAAAGGTAAGAAGTATAAGGAGAGTTCACAGATAAGATGATACAGTCAGACGATGCTCGGTGAACTGCACCTTCAGTTCAAATGACTTTTTTGGATAAAGGTGGATTAGGCATATATAATTAACCCCCTTGAATTAGGACAGAAAATGTTTAAATTCCTGTACGTGCGTAAGCAAGTAGACATCAAGATCAGTCTCCCACAATTATACTTTAGGATATAAAGATCAATTAATCAAAAGGATGCCACTTAGAACTGGAGTCGTGGCTCGCAATGCTTTTTTTACACCTTTGATCAGAAATCATCACAACCGTAATTACTGTTATAAGGTAAACGCGTGTGATCGCCGAAGTGCACATGGCTGTCGAAATCATACGTGAAGGAGTCCCATGTCGGGAACATGTCGCCGTCGCCGTTGGCCGGCGGCGGCGCCGGCGGCCCCTCGTTCGGAATCGACGACGACGATCCGGGCTCCAGGTCAGATTGGAAGGCAGGCTGCTGCTGATCGTGCGTCTGGCAACTCGAACCGAAGCTCAGCATCATGAACGGACTCCGGGAAGTGGACTGCTGGTACTGCCCCTGCTGTTGCATTATCTGCGCGTCGCCGCCGTGGCCGCCGGGGGAATCGAACCTGAGCACCAACCCTTCCGCGGAGGCCGCCGGCGGCTCCGCCACGATATCCGGGAATGGGATGGGCGGCGCGCCGCAGGTGTGCTCGTACGTGTAGGTCACCTCGTACAGTGGTGGGTCGTCGCCGTTCTTCTGTTGCAGCAGCTTCGACGCCATGCATTGTCTGTCTCCACGGTAAGAACATCTGAAGTATAGCCTGCATGAGAGCACACATTTCACTGTTGAGATATTTGACAGAAACGAAAGTATAGCCTGCATGCATGAGCACACCTTATATATTTTTGTATCACATATTCACATAAATGAAATATTCATAAAGTAACTCTTGGTCAAAGCTTTGAAAGAAATGAAATACGCCTTGAAAAGAAAAAAAATGGAGAGAGTAGTCATTAACTCATTACTTTATACGACAAATGTAATAAATCTCAATACTTTCATGTATATTATTGTCCAAAGGATTTCAAGTTTGATAGCATGCACACGATATTTATTTAAGCATGGAGGGAAGTACTCCATTGTCGATTTGAACTATCGGCATAAAGCTAAGATTATTGGTGTCTACTCAATGCTTTTAATTTTAGGCGGACCACTACTATTTTGGTAAAAATCTGAGTTGGAGAGAAATGTGACACACCCTCCAAGGTCCAGCCCATTAAGTGTTTGGCCGTTATCCCTGTATGTGTTTAATTCATTTGTTTCATTAATCTAAATATTCTAGACTAGCCACGTTTGAAGTTATATAGGCTTGACTGACTGAACCATATGTTGTAATACTTATAAATGAGATTAAGCCAAAAATTGAAACATAGTGGGAAAATACTAAACCTAGAACTATAGTAAGAACAATAACCAATGGAAATTTGACCACTTCATCATCAAATACGAATTGGGCATTGAACTTCCTAACTCTGAGTTTAGTTTTTTTTTCTGTGGGTGACAAGGATTGATCAATTTCTCGTGCCTAATTTTCGCATACAAAGATAGGGATATAATAATACTTGTAACTTTTTTTATGAACAAGTATAAAAACCAAAAACCTGGAGCTCAAATTGCACATATGAAGTACCAACACACTTGGCAAGTAAATCACGTACCTAGGGTACTCAGCATCCTTGATTTTCTTTTGGCCATATTTGCGCCACAAGTGACCATCAAAATAAGGTGTGTACGTAACTTTGACCCATGAAGGTCTATCCCTCCTGTAACAATATTCCAACAATATATAGTAAAGTTAGACAGGTAAAAAAAAATGTATAGGTTCCATAGTCTTAGATGAGCTTTAGGAACATGAATAAGAATACACTCACCAAAATCCATGAATAAGAATATAAAATTGGAGATATAGACATACAACACTAAAAAGGGCCGAAAAATGGTTCTGTTTAGTTGGGGCCATACATATACAACATAGCAATGCCTATGGACAGTTGCAACGATTAAGACTTGACGAAAGGTTTCTATTATGTTATATCTCGTGTTCATTTCTAAAAGAAAATGAAGAAAATATCACATATGTCATATGGAGTTTGAGGATCCCCATAAACCGCGTTATTACAAATAATGCCCACACCTAAACCACCTCAACACGCACATGCATGTTTAACTGGTTCCGCCCATTTTCGCTTATGTAGAGCCACACAAGGCCAAACTAGTTGAGACAATCTTATTCAAGTGCTTGCATTATGTTTATTCATTGTATAGCAGTGAAAAAAGAATTTACAAATAGCAAAATTTGGTGCAACAACATTTAAACTCTTACATTAGCATTTTTTAAAATTCCAAGTACTGCTATTATACTCCTACAAGTATCTAACTTTGATCATGACTACACTATTGGCTCCAAATTAATTAATGGAATGAATTGGTTAAGCACCTACTTAGGTGCTTTTTGCAAAACAAAAATGAATCTTAAACTCTAAGCAACATATAGCATATATGCCTTTTTTGCATTTTCCAAACAAACAAATTAAAATCTTACAAGCAGAATGTAAGGATGCCTTAACTAATATAATATCTTATACTTTTGTTTTGATTATGCCATGTGTGTATATAGAAAAGTAGAATTACTCACAGATCTCCAGAATGTCTAATTTCTGTCTATAGTAGACAACGCTATTGTGTTAACAGTCTACTAACCATAACCGCTGATTGCATATAATTAAGTTATTTTATCATCCTTGGCAGGTATAAACAACCACTAGTATGGCTTTTTTACCTTCGAAGGTATATTAATGGTGATCTAACACCTTGTCTATAGTAGACAACGCTATTGTGTTAACAGTCTACTAACCATAACCGCTGATGCATATAATTAAGTTATTTTATCATCCTTGGGTGGTATAAACAACCACTAGTATGGCTTTTTTACCTTCGAAGGTATATTAATGGTGATCTAACACATCTCAAGGACTGTAATTAAGAGAGAAGTTAATGTCACTTAAGTTCCATTATCCTTCCTCCTTGGATAGTTGGATCCATGGAGGCATGCATGAAGATATATGTAGGGAACTTAATTGCCGATTCAGGCACCAAACTGTCATGATCTTTCTCAACGGCAGTCTCATCTGTATATATATAATCGTACAATTTATTACCTAAATCTTTTTTATTGCCTGTCATTTTGAAACATCAATATGTTCTCTACTACTACGTATACAGTAGGTAAGTACTGAGTACAATGCCAATGAAAACTTTGCATGTCTGAAAGCCTTTAGGGTGCATGAACACGGAACCATAAGCATGTATGTGTTAGAGGTTTCATCTTATTTCACATTTGGTAGGGAAACTAACATTTGCTTGAGTCATAAAATATTAATCGATCCTGGACTTCTGTTCAAAGGGGAAAAAAAGGAAAGGACGAAGGTCTAGGATAGTGATGAAAGATATCACAGAGAGGGGTCACTATGTGCGCAGTCCTTTTTAATATAAGCATGATTAAAATGTGCAGAAGCATATAAAGTTAAGTACTAGTGGTAATCTAGGGCTCTTGAGCAAAGGAGCCCTCCACTATGGGAAAGTTACGAGAAAAAGTTGCTTTGGGTTCTAAATCTCACTATAAATGGCCTTGGCTGAGCAATAATGGAGAATATGCTTCTTCTAAGGGAAATATGAAGAATTCCCAGAAAATTAAGGATTATACGATGATTCCAAGCTATGAAAATTCTGTTGTATTTTGAGTAATAAGTAGTCCGGAATCCCCAAACTTACTTGCTTTGAGCAAGTATATATCATGCATATCAGCTCCTTTTCCCAGTCCATGAAATATAACTCCACTCAGGGATGGAACGTAACTAGCTAGAGCCAGAAGTCTGGCAAGGCAGGAGGATGAATGAATGAAAGAAGAAAACCTGTTGGGGTTTCATATGCATTATTCATTTAATTGACCATCACTCTATTGTACTGTTTTTAGCAGTAAACTAAAAGTCCAACTTGTAAACATAGTACTCATCAAGCTAGAATTAACCTACGATCATCAACTAAGTATGTTACTGTTTCCTTTCTGAAACCTTGTCTATAAATAAGGCACAAACAAGGAGGCAGAAATAATAACTCTAGTCCTGTACACACGCATTCTGGCAGACTCAGTCGCAGACACGAACATGAAGAAGATAGAACAGTGCAAGACACAGAACTAAAACCGACCAGCAGGCATGTTCAAGATCTGAGCAACGGCTACAAAAGGCACTCAAAAAGTTGAGAAACAAAGGAGAACGATTGGAGTCAAGCAAGGAGGCAGCAATCATGACAATACACAGAGAGAGCACGATGCTTATACAACAAATTTAGAGCTGAGAAGATAGAGCGAGTGCCAATCAGTTCATTGGTTTATGCACAACCTTCTATTATTCCGGCCGCGCGGCGAGGACTCCGGTGGGGAAACCCCAAAGACAGCTCCGGGAGGGCCATAAGACGACTCCGAGGCAGATCCCATAGCATCTTGAGCGCTGAGCTCCCCGAACTCAAAGGACTGCTCCGTCTTCATGCGCGGAGATGCCATTCTTCTTCTTCTCTTCTCCTTCTTCTTAGCTTGCTGCGCTCAACTGCTGTAATGTTCTTTGGGCGGCAGGTGTGTGGGAAACGGAGGAGGAGCTTGGCAGGCACCTATGTCGCTTTCATGGTCACCAGACCGGAGGTGCTTAAATTTTGAGGTAGCTAGACTAGACTACTCGGCGCAGTACAAACGCGGCCAATACTTTATGGTTCCATTTTGGTTCCAAGTCAAGAAGGTTGCGGGGTCTTTAGATAAGTTTAGTATTTACAGATATTAGATTCGAGCCGTTGAATCTGCCACCCAATAATCATGTGCCTATTATATGGGCGTCGAGGTGGGACTCCTCATTTTCTTTTGGGATTTTGGACAGTATGGGACTAAGGATATACAGATGTTTAATTGCACTTGCATTGATCTGTAATAATTTGTTCAAATTTCGTTTGATTGGCTGCTGCTCATGTTTCTTTTTACGAGGAATTTCTCTACTAGTACTATGATTGCCATATGCCTAGATATGCCGGGCGTAGGAGTGATCGATGCCGGGCATGTTTATTTACACTCAAATTGCTGCTTTAAATAAAAACTATAAGCAAATTGCAGGAAAGGACAGTGCAAGAACAGTGGGTGCCAGCCGACTAGATGTATCGCCAAGTGGGATTACAATACTGGAGGGCTTTGTTAATCAGGACAGTGGAGGCTACCAATCCCGAGCCTGTCCCACGTTTCGGTGCTATATATTTTCACAGCATTTCGCTGCAAACAGCTACCAGATTGGGTGGTCTACCAGAGGAGATCGATTTGCCAAAAATATAATGCTAGTATTTTTATCCCTGGGCACCTGCAGGAGATCAGTGAGCCTCTCAGCTGTCCAGCTCATTGCTGATGAGCTCACTTCTGACGACAGGGTTTTTTTTTCAGACTAGATGCATTGTATTGTATCACGCACCCAGCTCGTCCCTGATGAATCCCGATGGATATGATGGGCCTTTCTCCTTTTTTTCTGGGGAAGAAGGCAGTTTGTCTCCCTGTCCAGGTTGTTTTATTTTCTTCTAATGTATTGTTTCAGGAGTTAGGAATGGGCAGGCAGATTGTGCTAGCTCGTGCATTCATGTGCATGCCTGAATGGCGATGTAATCTGCAAAGTTCTGCAGTGAAGTGGTCAGTGAGGTAGCTAGGCGTCATGCATACCTTAATCTTTTCCATGGTGCAGCTCAATTCTGGGCACCCATGGAATCGAACCAGAGCTGCCTCGCCTCTTGCCTCCTACCAGTTGGCAACAGATTCAATGCATGATCAACTTTAACCGGGCTGATCTTTAACCGGGCTGGACTATGGTGCCAGTACCTGCGATCCGGAGCCGGAGACCGAGAGGGACACGCCCGGGCCATCTGCGCAAAGGGCACTTCGATCAATTCGTTGTTGACGAGGAAAGCGTCAAAAGGGTTTCCGGTGAGATGCGGTGCCGGTCGGCGGCCTGTCGGGGCTCGGCCGTTGGTGCAGGGTTGGAGGAGGGATCGGAGCGCCGCCGGGGTTTGGAGGAGGAAACAGCCCGGCGCAGCGGCTAGAGCCGTGGCCGCCCGTGCAGTTGCGGGCTTCGCGGCGAACGCGTGATTTCTCAAGAAGACCTCTAGGGAAAGGAAAGGTGCGTTTCACTTTTACCACCAGATTGAACATTGCAAGTTTTTTTTTTTTTGAAAATACCGAACATTGCAAGTTTAAAAGGCACCACCACCAATCATGAGCTCGAAAATCAAATTATCAAGTTTCTCACGGCCGGGTGCTCAGATTTGTATAACGGCAAGAAGATAGAGGCGCACATTGTGAAGCAATTTGCTTATAAGAGTCAAAGGCATCCCTTCCCAGCTAAGAGGTATGAATATACCTTGAGCACTGATCATGAGTACTATTCCCTCCTCTTCTCTCCGCAAGTTGACCATGTCAAATTCAACCTAAGAATCTAAGATGTACCAATAGGCATCACAAGCAACCACTAATACAATCTAAGGCTCTGTTTGGATCCAGAAATAAAGGAATAAAGTTTAGCTCTATCATATCAAACAGAATATTACAATTTAGAAGTATTAAATAAAATTTATTTTAAAACTTTTTGCACAGATGGATGCTAATTTGCAAGACGAATTTAATGAATCTAATTAATTCATAATTTGCTACAGTGATGCTACAGTAACCATGCACTAATCAAAGATTAATATACTTTGTTGGATTCATCTTGCAAATTAACCTATATGTTATGTAATTAGTTTTATAATTAAATTTTATTTAATACATGATAATATTCTTTTTTATGTAAAAGAGCAGCCCTCTGAATTCGAACAGAACTTAAGATGTACAGCATATTGTACATATCGCTACCCTTGTGACTCTGATGGATGAGATATAAATTAAAAAAAATCCTCGTGTGAGCGAATCTTGGGTGATTCTTCACACGGTGAATTAGATATTGGACTATCGTAACTAACTTATTTCACTGCGGCATGCGGCTCCTCTAAGCACTGTACGCATTATTGTTATATATACCCATCCGCGCCCATAATATGTGCTTGCGACTTTCGATCCTCCCTCCGTTCGCGGCTGACCTTGACCGACAGCCCGAACTGACACCCGCATGGTGGCGAGCAGAGAACCTGAGATGAGATGCGGCCAAGGGGTTGGGGATCGACATAGTGACGAGGCACGGAGCATCTCATTTGGATCGAAACCACTATTCTACTCCAATCTCGTCGCTAACATAGCTTATCGGCTCGGGTCCGCGATAAGGGAGAAGGGCACAACAATAATGCAAGTGGCGAGGTAAACAAAGCTGGACGTCGATGTCGACGGCGATTAAACAACCCCCTCCCGCTGATGGTGGCAGGGCATTTGCTTCCCTAAGCATCTGCAGAATTGTAAATCCAAAGGAATTCGCACGTGGTTTTGGGAAGGGAGCTGGGACTGGGAGCAGGTCCGGCCCCCCCTCAGAAAATGGCCACTGGCCACTGCCACCAACCATAAACAACTTCTGCTGCATTTGCTTACCAAAGAGAGGATTTTTCCGGATCTCGCTGAGATCTGGTAGCGCGCGCGCCGGTCGAGGTCCACGGCCTCCAGCCTGAGACGCGGATCTAGCGGCCATTTGGGGCCTGAAATCCGATCGAGATGCCACGGAACCGAACAGTGCATGCGCCGCCGGCCTGAGATCTGGTCGCGGCGCCGGCGGGCCGGAAGCTCGAAACGCTTGCGGTTGCGCCGCCGTCTTCTTTATCTGCCGAGCGCCGTGCGCGGGGCCTTCCTTTGCCCGGCAACCTCCGGGCAGGGCGTGTGCCGACTGCCCTGCCCAGTGTGGCAGTGTGTGAGCTGCACCTGCACCCGCATCCATCCATCACGCTCATGCTGTCATGCAGCACCTGGTCATGAGGTGCCCATGGCCTGGCTGTCAGATCAGATACCCTTTGCCTCGTCCATGCCAAAAGCAGCTGGCCTAGAGCCTGTGGTGACGCGGTTGGCATCTGCTAAATTATATTTAGGGCAAGACTAAGTCGTGGACGCGTCCGCCTTATATATCCTCAATAATCAATATTCCATCGTTCCAAAATATATATTATTTTGGAAAATTTATATAAATTTTACAATATATAGATTTATAATAAAAATTATATATATCTAAATTTGCTAAAATAACCTGTAATTTCGCTTGCTCTCCTATATTACTATCCTATATACTCTAGTAGGTACATATACTTTCGCTTTGCTCGATCCAAACTGAACCATTTTTATTTTTTCAATTACTATCGCAGACTCCGTTGCACAACTGAAATGAGTCTAATGTATATCCAATAATCTTTATGCTATTCCCTCTAGCTTCTCTAGATAGCATAGTTTTTATTATTATTTAGACATAACCTATATCTAGATGTGTATTAAAAACTATAAACTTAAAAATATAAAATGATTTATAATTTAGGACAGATGAAATATAATCTGAAAGAAATCGGTGCTCGTAGCCTAAGAGGGGAGGAAGTGAATTAGGCAAATTTAAAATCTTAACCTATTGCTCAGTCTAGTTTGCACAAAATATAAGCTAAAACATGCTATCTAGATATGCATCTAGGGTTCTTCTAGTGTGAAAATCTCATCCCAAATAATTTTGCAACCTATAGCCAAAACTAGCAAGATACTACACTAAGAATGTAAAGGCACGCAAGTTGCAAATATGAAATGCGGAAGCTTAAAGGAAGGGGTTGAGGGGAAGAAAACTCTCGACACGGAGATTTATCCCGTGATATCGGTAGACACAAAGCCACCCCTAGTCCACATTGTCGAAGCACTCACTAAGAGTATTGCTTCCCGATCACCAAATCTCTTCCTGAACTCTTCTTGATTTGCCACTAAGACTTAGCTACCAAGGCTCTTGCCAAATCACCCGGTCACCTTGATGCCGCTTTCCATTAAGGAGCTTCTCCACCAAGGAAGGGGGTCTCTACATCCCCAGCATAAATCCGTCGTTGCCGCTCCACACCAAGCCGTAGAGTAGAAGACTTGCCGGCGAGCCATCAAAGCTCCAAGGGGCCGACACTCCAAGATACAAGTTGTGGTTCACTCTAGAACCATCCACAAGGCACAACACTTTGCTCTCTCACTCTCTCAAGAGCTAATCCTAGCACTAACACTTACTAAGTTTGTGATAAAGCTAAGGATGTGATTAATGAGCTCTTGGATGGCTTGAAGAATTTCTTTAGTATTTCTGTAGCTTCACATGAACTCCAGCAATCTCAAATGATCCGGGTGAGGCTGTATATAGGCTAGAGAATCTCAACTAGCCGTTACATGCTTTTACCCAGAAAAGCACGTAGGCGTCGGTTAAACTGGTCACACTAACCATGCCTCCTAGCCGTTGGACTTCAACGTCTCTTTTCTTGCTGATGTCATTGCACTAACGCTTGGACCGACGACTTCTCTTGCGCCGTCGGTTCAACCGGTTCAACCGGTCCTGAAGCACTTTCCTCCTCGGCTTCAAAGCTCTCTGGTGGTCTAAATGACCAATGCACCGACGCTCCTTATTGTACCCTCGGTTCAACCGGTCCAACTGAGTTTCTCTGCGTTCGACCGTCGTTGCATCTGGCGTTGCACCAACGCTTTGATATTTCATGCCATCGATTTAATCATGCTGTATTTTCACTACACTGGACATCTTGACAGCAAATTGGACCACCTTGTATATGGATTGGACTACATTCATAGGACCTAGAAATCCTACAATCTTGATCAAACTTAATCCCATTGACTATATTATCATAAAATCACCAAAATCATAATTATGGTCTAATGGGACCATGTTCCTTACAATAATCGAAAGTCTCGATCCCATCGAATCATCGGTGAAGATTCTTATCTCTCTTATGATCAATATGGTAATATGGTATTATGGTATTTGGGTAGGTCTAGCCACTAATAAGCTCATGGGGTGCATAGGCTCATAGTCGGGTGAGTTCCACTGCTTGGAAACGATTAGGATCGGTCCAAATGCTTTATCTAAGACCCATGGATTTTTTTAGATAATGGAGAGAACGTTTTGGCTTCAATCCTTCAGCCCAATGTTAAATATTTGGCACAGATCCACCATGGGAATCTTTTTTTTAAAAAAAATAGAACAATAAAAATAGTAGAGAAGATAAATAGAAGATATGTACACTGAAAGCTATGGGCATTACAAACATCACACACCAAAAGCTGCCAAACAGCCACCAAAATAGCCTCAACTTATAAAAAATCCAGTTGTTCAAAATCAACAATTCAAAATCAGCGTTAGACAATCAACAGCGAAACCAAAAGGCCCCTGGAATACCTTGTAGTGCGTATTCAAAGTTTTTTTTATTGAGAAGTAAAATTTACTAGGTTTCTTTTTTTATTAGACTTTTCCACAGCACAATGTGCAAACCTGTTAATTACATTACACGCAACTCCACAAAAATCCATATGTACCAGATCGGTAAAATTGTATGGCTGCACTGCACCAAAAAGAAACTCTGCTAAACTGAGTACATATATTCTGCATAGAGTAGGTAAGCCAAAGGTTGATTCTGAACGCGTTTCGTAATAGATGATTAATCAACCAGTCTGCGTGTATTCCATGAACCAACCCAAATCCAAAGGCTCGAACCAGTGGGACTCTGGTGGTTCGACAAAGTCCATTTTCAGTTCATCGGATGCCGCCAGCTGTACAGGTGAAACTGAAGGGATGGCTTCATAGCTGTTTCCGTCCATCAGAACAGGTGTGTTCTCTTGCAAAGCTGCATGCCCAACATCAGAATTTGCAACATCACAGCCATTGATGACAGTGAGCAAGGAGGAGACAATAGCATCTTTCTCTTCTTTTATCAATCCGTGGCCAGCAACACAGTCCGTCAGGCGAGGTATTTCCATCTCTGCCTTTCTCAAAGAGGCATCGGCAATCTGTTGGATGTGTATAGATGAAGCCATGTAGTCGGAGACATGGGTACTGCTGCATGTGTGCTCATTTGTGTAGATTACTCGGAACGGTGGCGGATCCTGGGAATTGGTTTGCTCCACATGCTTGGTTGCTGGGCAGCCAAGATCCTGATGGAACATGCACCTATAGTAGCACCTGCGTAAAACAACATCGAGAGTTGTTTAAGGCCTCACTTTTCCATGTCCTGGGGGAAATGCTCACAAAAGAGGTCGCCAACATGCATGTGAAAGCCAAAAACTTGACACATGACAACACTTGGCGTTGCCCACCTGGCTCAGAATTGTTAATCATGCCGACATGCATTATTAGCTCCAAAGGAGGATTCCAATGCACGCATGCTCTGGATATCATGCCCCAATGCAGTGAGTATCCCCAAGTACTGGATATCACATGCGTCAACGCCAGAGAGGATCTAACGATACTTACTGATAATGGTAGAACACCACCTCTCATGTATCTATCATATATGGGAAAGGCATACTGCATACATACATCTAAAGTATTCTTATGAATGCTTCAAAAAAATAATGATGTGGTAGCTCCTGATTAAATATTGGTTTGCCTGAAGTACTAACTCAATAACTTTGACAAATAAAATTTTTGTAACATGCTAAATTTTGACGATGTTTGTGGCTCCGCATTGATTGTTTTCAGGCTTTATCTGTTTTGGTAGTATAGTTCTCATCAACCTGTCAGTACTGTTGTTATCCCTTCTGTTGTTGTTGGATATATAGCTGCTCAGTTTGAGCCTAACTTCTTCTTTAACAGTATAATAGGCAGCTCTTTCGTTTAAAAAAAACGATAAATCAACATTACCACAGTAGAGGGAGTTCCCCCGACTGTTTCACTTTAAAAAATTCTGCAGAAACTACTCATACACATGCTGATCTGTACATATGTCTGGTGCTACTTATTGAAAATGCCACATCAATATGCTGATCTATTGGCCTTTGCTAGCCCCCAGATAGGAAACGCTCCCCCTCACTACCAGAATTTACATCATTCTCGAGAATTCAATATCTACTAAGTGTCTAAGTACCATGTGTGGCATTATCTTTGTGGGTGTAACTTAGGTTCTTTGTATCACCGTGCATATTCCTATTGTTTCCGACGGTTCTCTAACTCTTGCAGAAATGCAGAGTTTCGAATATTTGAGGGAACTAAGAAATAATAGTCTCTAAGAAATCAGTAACCTGCAGTGTGATATCTATTACCATCATATGTTTTCTTATTTGCCCTAGGCCTCAATTATAGCTAAGCCTAGCTCATGTGGTTCAAGATGTGGATGTACATCCAGATCACCCAAGTTCAAGTCCTCATCAAGGTGGATGTGACTGGCGCCCATGCCCAATCTGAAGTCATCATATAATAAAATTGATTCTTCCTGAGAACTGATGATGTTCAATCCCTATCTTCAAGTTTCAGTTGCCCTTGCAGAAGTTGCAAATTGCAACAGGGATAAAGGTAGACCGCAGGGTGTGTTAGACAATGAGTTATTTTAAAGGGAAATTAAATCACTTCCTCACAGCATGGTCTAGAAAGGCAAAATCAGATATTAGCAATTCTAAGTTTCCTCTAGTGAAATGTTCTTTACAAAAATGATGCTTGGAGAAAAGTTACCTCATCAACACCCCTCGATACAAAACTATTTGGAATTTATTATTTTTTTGAAAGAAAATTTTGGGATTTTTATTATGCCTAGAAGTTTTATAGGTTAGTACTGGGGGTTAACCATAAAGTGGCAGATCCATCATACTTGTCTGCTCATGCTCTTTCTCAAAATAAATTATATTCACATTATGCATTGGTAATTGGTATACAAACCTATGCAGTGGGTCATTGCATCCCCACAAGTATGGTACAATAGATCACCAATCAGGCAATCATCCTTTTTTAGAAAATAGTATATCACCAATTATTGCAAAATAACAAATATTACATCTAGTTTACTCAAAAGCAAGTTGGTCAGGAAGCAATTAGATATGTCATCCATGATTCTGCATTTTAATTAGGAAACAAAATAGTGTTTTTGGCTAATAAACAACCCCCAATGAGTGCACAAAAGTAGTGTGTGTGATGATTCCCTCAACGTATGGTCCTTAGTTCTTTTCTCTTCTGTAGGAATTAATATGGAATTAAAAACAACTGAAAGTCCATGACAACTAATTATTTCCTTCTGTAGGTTATAATTTTGTCTGTAGTTCACATACTTAGCTAGCTTAGCTCAAGACATATGGCCATGATTAGACTTACTTCTTAGCATGCTCCTGGGCATAACTGCTAGAATCCTGCAGCAGCCTTTTATGGGCTCCATTAGAGCTGCCGCTGGAGCTGGCCATGTACTCATCCCTCTTAGCCATGGTGGCTGTCCCCTTGCAACGTCTTGAAACTGATTGAGAAGTGACCACTTGATGAGGATGCACGTTGGCTCCAGCAAATTACCTTGAAACTGCAGAACTCCCAACAGGCTTCCCAGCAATCGGTGCTGAGTCCTTGCCTGGCGCGAACTGAAGATGATGGATTTTATTTTCCTTGTCCAGTGCTGCAGAGAAGCGCAGCCTGTAGCTCATATATGCTCGCAGGAGAACCTTGACCCGGAGTAGGTGGTACATGCTTGTTTCCAGAATTTTTAATCCAGGCTTGACTCTAATAACCGCGTTTTGGACTCCCAAACTTAAAATGTATGCAACGTGACATGCATGGTTACACTTGTTCATGTCTCTTATTGTGAAAGAAAGCAGACACCAGTAGCATATATGCGGCCTTTTGTTCTTGATTGAAACAGTGAAGAGCTTCAAAAGCAGGTTTGGTTATCACATTTCGCTTTGCCCATCCTGAAAACCCAGATTGTGCTCCATATATATCCTTGATAGTATAATGATCAGAAATCCACAAGTATGATTCGATGATGACCAGTGCTCATGTACTGTAGTCTCTCTGCTGTACCAGTTGCTGAAAACAACAGCTAAGTTATACTGCAGTGAGTTAGAGTAACAATCAATCATAAACCACACGTATATGTCCAGATGTTATGATGCAATAGATAATATTACTTTATGTCAGATATGGGTCTCAAGATGAACTTATAAACACAACCTGAGGCCTATTTATGTGAAGAACTGAAAGATAGCCTTTGCCTTTTGGCAGGATGCACATGGGGAGATGGATGGACATCTTCTTAGTCCATCATGAAAAGACTTTTCTACATATGCAGATGGAGTAGTGCCAAATCTAGTGTAGCTTCTTAGATTCTCAGTTCTTGTTAGTGGTTAAACTCTAGATATTAAATGTGCAGATCTAATCTTAGCTTCTCGGATCCCAATTCTTACCATTGTGGTTAAATCAGTTTCATAATTTGCCATTTGAATACAGTTAGGTGCTTTTCTTTGTACTTGCATGAAAATTAGTTAAGCATCATATACAAATGATGGCATCTGAGCACATCTGCACATGGGACAGATCTACTATTTTAGGCCAAAGCTTGGTAGAACTAATATAAGTGAATATATATAATCTTATACCTTTCTTTATTTCTCCAGATTTTGGCATTTTACAAAGGTTGCAGCATATTAGAAAAAAATGAAGAAATAGTATACGAGTTTACTAGTAATGTAAACTAAAAGGAGGATTTTAAGAATAAAATTCCACACCGACCTGTGAGTGATTTATGCTAAAACATGGGATAAGCTTCAAGCAAAATAAATGAATTGGGCCTAATGCAAGTGACAGTTGAGAGCCTTTTGCTAACATAATAATATTTTTTAGGGTGATAATTTGATGTTCTTGGTGATGGCGATGGCAACAATATTACACACCCATAAGTAAACATCTAAACAGGTAGGAGCATACAATATTTCCATTCTAAACATACAGATATTTGCAATAGAAGTTGTAAAATCTCACAAAGTGCAAGATAGGTAACATTATGCACTTTTAAGCACTTGAGTGAGTACACCAAGATGTACGTGTTAATGATCTAACAAGAAACAACGAAACCTATTGATCATTATTCTCATAAATATATCCTGATAGATCAATATCTGAAATTAATACATGTCAACATATCAGTGAAATGTGATACATGTTGTGTGGTTGGTGAGAGACTTTGGTGCCAAATCTATGACCTCTTGAAAACAGTACGCAAAGGTACCACTCAAAGTTGCTGTCTTAAGTTTAACTGTCCTAATCATTTATTCTCAGCCTGACCACCTTTTGATTTTGTAGAAAGCTTAGTCTGAATCCTTGTGTAAATAACTGATTGTGTTTGTATTGACGTTAATGGCATGTAAGGTATAGGCACTGGGCAAATCTTTCCCTCATCTTACTCATGTACACACAGTTATGACTATTTTAACCATCGTTGAATCCTAGGTCAAAAGTAGTTCAAAGGGCATGTCACTCACCGTACAAGTAATTGTTTGTGTCTGACTTAGGAGTCACTTGTTTGGACAAGAGACATTCCTGCGATCCCTTGATCAATTGGAGAGTGGTTGCTTCTGAGTTTCGAGTCTTGATCCTGAGGCGCCGCTTATCATGGATTCAAGCTCGGGGCGCACTTCAGCTGCTAGCTCTGGACGATCCTCCCCTTTGGCGTTGCTGCATTTCAGGCCTAGCCGTAGCATCTTCACAGCGTCTAGTTTTGATTTCTCATCCAGCTTCAGTTTCTTATATAGGAGCAGTTTACATATCTCCTCGGCTTGATTATCCCCATTTTGTTTTTTGGCTTCTTTCAGTACACCATATACCTTATCTCTCAATTCCGATGGACGTTTCCCAGTGACCAACTGCAGCAATATTATACCCAAAGCGTATTCATCTGAACGAGCAGTCAAGGTGCGCGTTCTTCTGAACTCTGGGTCCACATAATACCTGGTATACTTTGGCCAACGTGAAGGTGTAATATGTTTGCCAGATTTCAGCCGGCGCGAGAGCCCGAAGTCCCCAAGCTTGCATACATCTTCTGCATCGAAAAGTATGTTGCTCGGTTTAAGATCACGATGGCAGATTTCGACACTGTGAAGGAACTCAAGAGCAGAGCATATGCTGATGGCTACTCGGACTCTTTTTTCCCATGAGAACCAACTGCTTTTGAGGCGAGATAAAAGGGTGCCATTGTGGCAAAATTCGTAGAACAGTGTGCGCCTCGGGCTGCATGCTCCGACAAGCCTGACCAGATTTTCATGTCGGATGCTTCTGAGGCTCTCAACCTGCATTTATTGTCATAAGAAATAGGGTGCATTACATTCATCGACAAACAAGAGCATGCTATCTGTTTCAAAAAGAAAAACAAGAGCATGCTAGAGGCACTTGAAAAGGTCCATCAAAGAAAACATGTTGAAACATAGATACACAGAACTGTGATATTCTTTTTTTCGGTCTATTGCTATTTGAATAGTGCTCCTCCAATCATAAATAAGTATCATTTGGAGGTGTCTAAAGTCGACCGTTCTAATTTTGGTTACAGATTGTTTATAATAACATGAGTAAATTTGTATTGAAAACAGTTTAATAATAATGTACCTTTTACCATGTGTTACAATTATTTTATAAAAAATAGACAAAGCTATGTTTTCGAAATCAATTGTCAAGAATGGATGGAGAGAAGCTTTGTGCTATTTTCTGCAGTAATGTACTAAGTACTAACTACTCAGGTGCTAGGATGTGTTCTCACCATGTAGAGACCAGAACATTAATTTCATTGAAAAACATTAACCTACAAATCTGATGGTTGCAACTCTTTTAACGATTTCTGCTAAACTTTTCAGCGTTTCTTAGTACGATACTTAACTGGTGTTATCGATTTATTGGCACCTACCTCTTGGTTGAACTCACGTACTCCTTGAGGACTTCCAATGCGGGGAGTCTTTACAGCAACATGTATGCCTCGAATTACTGCCTCATAGACATTGCCATAACTGCCTTTTTCTGAGATACAATTATTTGGACTCACTGCGTGGTCTACCTCTGAAGGATTGAACTCGCAGAACATATCGCTGAGCTGCAGGCATCAGGGAAAAAACACCAGAAGAGATGTGTTTATTTTCCTGGAGCTATAGTTGGATGCACAATGGTATTAGGGTTGGAAACCATGTCTAGTTTCTCTGTAATATGAGTGTCAGTAAAAACAAATTTATCAGTTATGAATTTACCTATTTACAGTAACTCACTTAACCTTTACAAGGAAACTGGCAACCCCTAGTTAGCCCGATTTGTTGAGCATGAGCATCACATATAAGTTCATGGCCACTGTAAGCCAGCATTAATTACGTGATTTTAATTTTTCTCAGACTGCGGTGCATTATCAACAGAGTGGCCCCTTTGTAATACTCCGTCCCATTGATATAAATTGTTTCAGAATTGTGCATAATGATTTAAAAAAGTAGGTTGAATGATCCTGTTGCCCTTCATCTACACAACATTAGGAAACATGGTCCATTATTTATTTGTGAAATTAATATCATTTATTAAACACGGGGCAAAGAATATAAAAAAGGTGATAGAGGTCCTAGGATGACTTGCATTCTGAGAGTAGTTGAGAAGGCTAAAACAACCTACACTTGCAATTAAAGAGAGACAGAGAGTAATATCTCAAGCAGCTAACCTAATTTTGTGGGTTGTGGTTATTCTTAATGTAGGAGAGCACCTGGATTACACTAAGACTTGTTAGGTTATATACAGGAGAAATATATACTAAAAGTGTAAAATAGCCATATCACTCATACAGAATAAGAAATAAAATGTGAGAATGAATTTGACTCAAGGTGGAAGTCAAATTTTGCTCCACTTACTGTCGATCTTTCTAAAGGCATAGCGTGTAACATGCCAGTGTGAAGTTCTTTTGTTGATCCTTCAGCAGGTGCGTACACTATCCCGATGTGAAGCTCTTTCAGCTCTCCAGTACCACCTTCATCCGCCTTCTTCACCACATCGTAGAAGATTGCACCTTGTGTGTGAGTGAATTTCCCAGTTCCGCCAATGATGACCCACTCACCCTTGAAAATCCCTTGCACAGTAGTCCTTGTAGTGATAAGCATGGAACGCGGATAGCTTCGCATGCACGAAGCCACACAAAATTCATTAGCAAGATACCAAGGGCGGAAGCTCAAAATGGGAAGAACCATATATATAAGATAACATACCATGATTTGCTGTTAAAGATTATGTTAATAGTATGGGAGCCCTGGCCGTAGTCCAAGCCTGACTCCATGCAGCTGCCTCATGCGTGAGCCACAATTTTCGCCTTGGAGGTGTTTGGGCCATCATGTATAGGCAAAGCATTAGCCGCAGTTCGACCATAACATTCATCATGGCCTGAATCTCGCCTCAACATACGTCTCGTCTAAATACAAGACCAGGTATAGCTGCTCTTGCCTGCAAGCATGTTGCTGGGGAGCAGTTTGAGGTAGCTGCAGGTTAGCAACCATGGCAGGTGCGTGGGATGGGAAGAGCTAGAGGTATCAGTGGAAGTTCCCAAGTGCGTCTGAGTACTGCCCGATGGTATAAGGAAGAGAGGGGAGGGTTCTTATATATAAATCCATAGGTACTTCATTCCTGCATAACTCGACACGCTTTGACAAACTCAAAGGTTGTGCAAGTGCTTATAAAGAACGCGGTACCAAACTCCCACACCAAATGACCAACAGGCAACAGACCTGGATAAACTCAATATGTTTGTTGTGTATTGCAGATGCTTTTTTTAAAAAAAAAGTCCGCACACTTTGAAATTATGAATAAGATATTATTTTTGCAAATTGATGCCTTATGTCCATTTAAATTTCTAAGTCTATGAAATTTAAGATAAATCAAATGAAACTGTGTGACTGACTTTTTGTACGAACTCCACTGAAAAGTTAGTGTAAAACCTCGTGTAAAGAGCTAATTCACTTGGTATTGCCCCTAAGTGCATGTTCACTTCTATCACCCATGACTAACATAACATACACTGGACACTATGCAAGTCATTCTCTTATCAGAATCATGTATACACGGTTCTAACTTTTTAACCAACTTTCAATTCTAGGTCAAAGGTAGTTTAAAATGACACCCCCACAGAAGTTTCTGTCGATTTGATCCATTGAAATTGAAGAAAATGCTTTATGAGCTTCATTGATCAAAATATTTCAGTATTCTTTATTTCCTGGCTTGATAAAGGGAGACGGGATTCGAACATGTTTCTGGTGATGTGAGCACGGTGATGACACAACTATGGACAGACACTAGGTTCACAGTGAAAAAGGCCCATCCCCTGATCATGCCTTCAGATTGCTTTTATTGCAAAGGTTCGAGGCAAGTGGGTTTAGGATTTTGGGTTTGTTGCAATTCCACTTTCGTTGGCGTGTCACTGTATGTCAGACTGCTAGCAACTCCTCAACCACAATATGGTGTGCCCATTCTTTTTCTATCGCAAGTGGCAGACTGAAGCTAGAATTATTTTGCAAAACACTGCTGCAACGAAGGATCGCATTACAAAACCAGCACGATAGACACGTTATCCTATTCTTAGGAGATCATACAGTAGTCATAGCAAGCCGTGGTACTGAAAAGTGACTTCTCCTATGCTTTTTCTGAAATGAGGCTACTGAACTCTTCCCAAGTAAGCTAATTTGGAGTTTGGACTACTAAGTACATAAGAGAAAACCGGTGCAAGTCGTGATGTGCAGAGCAGTCTCTAATATATTACTGGGTATAAAAGTATCCTCAAGCCCGACTAAGTCGGAATGTGATTATGTGAGATGAGACAAATTGGTGGGACCTTGAACCTGTTAAACGGATAATACGGGCCAAACACTAGAGCGAAACGAGCAGGCGATAGAACTCGCACAAACCGAGTCGACAGGCAAGGAGAAACCTGATACTTCCGCTCCACGACGGCAGCCTAGGCCAGGTGGAAGCCGCGCTGACCGATCGCGTAGGCGGCGGCGGCGGCGGCGGCACCCATCGCTACCATCCCCGGCCGCGATGTCGTCGCGTTGCACGATCCACATCCACCGGAGGACATGCCGTCGTGTCCCCTGTCCCGTGCGGACCGCCGCTGACGCTGGCGCCGGCGGATTTGGTGGGCTACTTCCTGCACCGCGAAGCATTCGTTGTGTTGTTGGGGAAGGTGCGCGCGACTGGCCGGAGGGGGAGAAGACGAGGCCGCCGCGCCCGCCTGCGATCCATGGGTTTCGTTGGGCTGCTGCTTCTTGAGATCCTGCGCCACGAAGCATTTTTATTGGACCCACCCCTGCTGGCCTGCCGAAGCGCTAAGTGGGCTTGCTTCCTTCTTCACCAGGACAGTGGCGGAATTCATATCTATTTTGTGCAAGATACTTTCTTCTAAATGGATGGTTGGGATCATGGGATGAGGTGATGCAATAAGACAATCAGCCATGGGTCCTTGAATAACCATTGTTGTTTAAAATACATACAACAAAATGTGTGCGCTTAATTATTTTTTATTTTAATAAATAAAAACTCGACATTGAGGATGTACAGTACTATTACTTCAACATTTTGAAAAAATTATACTAGTTTATCTAAGATGTTGATCTAGGTTTCACGTATTGTTGAATCAAGTTAAAGAAAAATGTTCAAGCATGTATAAATATATATAAATCACAATCCTGTAAACACTGTTAGACATAGAGATTGGTGGGGGAAAATGACAGAAAACAAAAACAAAGCCTACTTCTAGATGTTATGGCCTATTATTGATGGCTTGTAATAATTAGACCTAAGGATTTCGAGCTATTTTGTATGTAAGCAAATTAACCTTCATTTGACAAGATGGATACAGGCCCCGCATGTTGTTTGACCATCTTTGACAGGTTTTGCTCTTATCTACATTTTGTTTCAAGAATTATTCCCTAGTAATTTCTATGCATAGCGGGTGTGACTATCCATCACTTCAGGTGATGGTTCCCAACCATCACCTGAAACGTATGGGGATATTATTTTGGACCGGCCTATTTATTGTTTGAATGTTGCGTATGTTACCAGAGAATCTATACATGCATGCAAAAGTAGACAAAATTGCTGATATCATCCACATGCATGCAAATCCGAAACTAAAAAAGCTATAACTATTAAACCGAACATCCAGATTAAATTTGGATTGCACCATTATCTTTCTTATGACAAGATCTTCAAAATAAGACCACGCATACCTATATTTGCACAATATTTTTTTAAAGTATTTTTTTAAGTACTAAATACTTAATTGCGGAAACTGGGAACAAACATTTTAAGAACACGAATAAATGAATATTTTCTGCGAATAAAAAGTTAAACATAACGAACAAATAATAATGTCTAACGAGCAAAATATTACACATCGCGAATATTTAATTGTATAGGATAAATAATAAAAATAAATATCACGAACAAATAGGTCAGCGTTACGCAACAATTTAATCTACAAGGCGAAGCGAACAAATTTGCTACACGCAGACAATACATGAAGAATTATAAGCACGTGTACCAAATGAGTCAACATAAAATATAAATCAGTCAGCTCTTTTCACCATGGCACACAGATACAGAGCATAAGCTTCGGGTGATAAATTTTTTAAATCGCACGTGTGATGTATAATTATTCTATAAGAGTGAACAAATATTCACACAAATAAATTAAATCAAAATAAAATAGTTTATGAAAATTATTCCAAATGAAAAAGTATATTTTGGAATAAATAAAATATTCTCAATTCATGTATGAATATGGAGAATTATAAAAGAAAAATAATATCTATATGAGCATGAAAAGAACAAAATAAAAATACAAAGTGAATACCGAAAAAAGGAGAAGAAAATTACATGGGCTAAAAAAGGAAAAGAAAACGGATAGAAAATGAATATAGAAAAAAGGAGAAGAAAATTATGTGGCCTAAAAAATAAAAAAAAGTAGGATAAAAAGGTCTATTGGTGGGCTCGGTCAAAGAAAACTAAATTAAAAGATAAGAGAAGAAGAGGAAAAGATAAATAAGAAAATGAAGAATGGAGTAGACGAAAATTAAGTGAAAAGTAAAAAGAGAAAAGAAAAGTGAAGAGTGAGAATGGAGGAAGAGGTGCATGTACATGCAACTATGCAAAAAAAAAGATGGAAAGTTATGTATCTTCTGTAGCACTGCTATTATCTATGCATGTACTCTTGCCTATCAATAGATGTATGTGGGCCAGCTATAATCTTGTTTGGACCATGCACCATCCTTCGGTTAATGGCAAGAGCTATAATCGCACAAGCTATATATATCCCTGGCGCAGCATAGCATCATCGTGAGACAAAAGCCATCGTATAATTAATAAAATTGCACCTGGAGCATTGGCAGCGATGTCGGCGTGCATGTCGCCATCGTTACCTCGTTAGACTAGCATTCTCGAACCTTCCTTGGATCAGTTGGTTAGTTGGTTAAGATCCTCTTTGGATATGAATAAAATCGGATTCTAGATGGAAATAAGCGAAAAATCCAATTATCTGGGAATCACGAATATAACGCGAGGCCCGGATCCTTCCAACAGCTGGCTTATCTCAGAATCTTATTTTTAAAAAAATAAGATCCAAATAAGCGGAAACAAATAGTATCTAACTACCCTGCCCCGGCAGTGTCCGTGTCGTGGCGGTAGGTGTGCGCGAGATGCCGAGATGGATGGAAACATACATCTCGGTATGGGGTATGGTTAAAAGAAACGAGAAAAATAAAGCTCTCGGTCACCAACCCACCAAAAACCTTTTTATGTGCTATATCATCCTCTAGTCAATTCTTTCGCCCCAAAAATCATTGAGGCCACATATCTCCACGCCGGGTCTGCACGCACGTACCGACCCTTTAAAGCTGAAACAAACCACCTGTAGCTCCAACACAAAGCATTGCTATTCACTGCCGGTGGGAGAACGGCGGAGGCTGCGCCGTCGGAGTCGAGGACTGGACCGGGGCGACTGATGGTAGTGCATCCCCGAGACCCTCCTCAGAACAAGAGTTGGCCACCTGGGCCGAGGGCGGATTTATAGCCGCCCCACCGGATGTCTGAACGGCCACGGTAGCGCTGAGATTTGTGGAACGTGTAGTATAGCATGTTCTGTACGTATGTACACCAACAGTGGCCAGTGTATTGCTCAGAATGCCTAGGGACATGTGAAAGCTATGGATAAGCTGTGTGGCTACGGTTCCACCGCAAAGGCCAGCTGCAATAGTGGTGGTCAAGTCGAATAGTAAATTATCTAATGTCACATCAATTGATTTACCAGCGTGGATCTAGAATGTTCCTGCTGTAAAAACTCACAGCATACCACAACAATATGATGCATAAAATATTTGTTTCAATGGAGAAAAAGAGAGATGCAATTTTTGTTCATCAAAAGAAACATGCACTAAATGTGTCAAATTGCATTAACTAATTTAGTTCCGTTGTTATGCATAAATAGCAATATTAGCTATGAGAAATTTGAATCAACAAAGGTGCATGAACTAATTTGTGCATGATTGCGAAAGGAGAACAATCTTTCATGCATGGTTATGCACATCTTTTTTAGCAAAAAGCATTTTTTGTGCAAAGAAAAATAATCAAAATGCATGCAAGAATGGAGATGCATATACTTTTGCATACAATGAATCAAGAAAATATCTTCCACAGAAAATAATATACTTAGGTTTTTTAGGCGGATAGATGCGCAAAGTTGATACAACTAAAACTAAAAAATATTGAATATCACTAATTGACATAATCTTTTTGCACAAAAAATTTAAACTCAAATAGAGGCACAACTTATGTTGCACGTACATATGTACTCTTTAAATATTTTAGCAAATGAGAGTGCACATGCTTATTTGTTTATAAATACAAAAATATAAAATGAAGATGTGCATTTTTTATTATAAAAGGAAATCTCTAGATCATTCAATAAAAAAAGGCTGCACATATATATGTGCAATAACAAAACTAAAATGTTAAATATGCGGTGTTACAAAATGTAAAAATATGAATGAATAGAAGATGCAGTCATTTATATGCATGTATAGTTTTAGTTTGAATTGAAATTATAAAAGTGTTGCTTGTGTCTTGCAACCGAAAGTACACTACAACACGTCTGTATATGTAAAGACACATTTTTAACCTTGTAGAGGCACTATATGTTGTCTCTAGATAGTTTTTGAAGCATTTTCTAAAGTGTCACAGACCTGCCACTACATACAGTGTCGCTATGATTGCAGTGTCACTTAGTAAGATGTCTTTACAAACTATAAAGTCGTTCTGTAGACGCATAGCATTGTGTACCAACAAGTATTGTGACATTTTATTAGGACACAAAGAATGTGCCTGTATGCGGGTACTGACATTTTAGAGTGCGTCATACATTGTCTCAAGAAATGTACTGACACTTTGTCGAGGCATACCATTGTGTATCAACATGTATCGAGGCATTGGAGGAAGACATAAAGAATTTATATGTACGAGTATAGTGACATTATATAATGACTCATGCCTTGTCTCAAGATATGTACCGACACTTTGTAAAGACGTAGCATTGTGTACCAACAAGCATTTAGACATTATAAAAGGACATACAGAGTGTATCTATGTATATGCGGACATCTTATATTGACAGCATATCTTGTCTCAAGAAATATACAGACACTTTTTAGATACATTTATATTGTGTCTAGAACGATAGAGGCACTTTACAAAATATTTTATCGCATTTCTGAAATATAAACATATATTTTGCGACATCCAAGATTGTCTTTACAGATAATGAGGTCCTGTGCTTTCAGTAGACCATTATGGGTGCCTTTATTCAACTATATTGGCATTCTGGCATGACTTTTTAAATATAGAGGCATCTTTGAATGGTAAGGAAAACACATGATATGTTTGCACTAAAATGATTGACATGAAAGCACAGAATAAGGTTCAGCATTCTTTCATAAAAGAAATGTATTACATTGAGGGTCCAGGCTCTACAAATAGAGACAGAAATTAAAAAAAGACATATATACTGGAGATAGTAGTAGTCCTTTACATAGAAACATCAGTAAAAAAGATCCAAATGCTTGACAATTGTGGAGTCAGATTCTTGCATGATGCTGAAACTTCAGTAAGTTGTAGCTGTTCCTAGATAATAGCATGTTCAGATGTTTCTTGGCACTGTCAACCTGCAACATATTTTACTCTAAGGTAATAGTTTGCAGATATGTATTGTAAGAATGCATATTCAAATTTTTGCACACCTGATTTTTATGCTCGTACAGTACTGGGCTTAACTCTCTTAACCTGGAAACATAATAGGTGTTATAAAAACTGATATGAGATCTTCAATTGCTTTCTAAGAAAAATTAAAACTTTCTAAAACCAAGTATAGGATGCAACAGTCCAAACTTACATGAGTAGAAGGCCAGGCAATACAATGGTCAATGCCATGCATGAATCCAAGCTGCAGCATTTCGTAGGCCTACAAATGCTGCTAGAAAAATCTGCTCCTGGGTGTACTTTTATTTGCTTATCAATTTTCCTGACAATAAAAGCAATGGAGTGCCCAATCTTCATATTTAGTACTGAACATAGATAAAACATTTGTAGGAGAACTCGGGATCAATTATTTTTACCTGTTGCCTGACGGACCTTCCACTTCACTTGGTCACTTGGTGTAGTTTGTACAGATGGTCTGAAACTCTACACCCATAGAGATGCTGCTCTCTATGTTATTAACTGTGTGAAGGATCTCTGTCTTGATTGTGTGTAGGATCTTCTCTACCTTCTCTGCCACATGGCTGCCAAACTGAAGATTTTTGCATTATTAGATGTTACCAATACCAATAATGTGAGGTAAATAAATAAAATAAATTACCTCAATTGCCTTCCTCGATGTTAAAATCAGAGACTAGAGGTGCCAATTGAACGTGTTACAGAATTGTGGAGAAGATCCTGTAGCAGATCGGTGGCTTGGTGGTGGCCAGAGAGACGGTGAGCATCACCTTCTGCTGTAAGATTCAGAGCGCACTACTTTTCTGATCTGAACTTGAGAAGTTGAGATTGTGGAATGAAAAGGAAAGGATAAGAACTGGCCCACGTGTAAGTGTAGAGGAGAAGATACGCTGTTGTCCACTTGCTTTTTTTTGCAACAGAATAACAGAAGCAAAGGATGGGGATCAGGAGCGTGGAGCGCTCACCTCGTCAAGGTCGTCCGCCTTTTTTGCAACAGAATAACAGAAGCACAGGATGGGGATCAGGAGCGTGGAGCGCTCACCTCGTCAAGTCGTCCGCCGGAAGCGGCATCGTCAGTTTAGATCAGAAAAGTAGGCTGCCACCGACGCCTCCTTGCGCCGCCTCGGCGTCGAGCGCCTCAGCATCGGCGATGTCCAGCGTCTCGAGTGAGACGCGCTCGATGGCAAGATCCGACGCTGGATCCGCGCCGCCCGCGCAGCCGTCCACGGCGTCTTCGCCAGCGAGCGCCGCCTCTACTTCCACATCTTCCACGATCTCGCCATCTCCAGCAGAACCATCTCGGCCGCCGCCATGCCGGCATGCCCGCCACGCACGACGCACCCTTGGCCGAGGCGGTCAAGGTCGTCGTGCTGCAGCTGGCCTGTTGGGCTTCCTCGAGGCATTTGTTGAGACACTTTTTGAAGGCACTGATTGGATTGTCTCTAGTCTTACAAATTATGCATGCTCTACAACTTAGTTCTCTTAAATGTTGTGTCACTTTCTGAAATGTCTCAAAAATTGCCACTATTGGTTAATCGGTGGGGTTGTAGCTATATCACGGCAAGGCACCTTTCAGAGTGCCTCTAGCAATATCTCAACCTCTAGCACGTTTGTGGCTCGAGGCATTTTGACTAATGACTCTAGCAAGGTGACTGTACTGGAAGATTTTGTTGTAGTGGTATTAAGTGTTAATTTTTCCTTTTCTTTACTTTTGCATGGATTTTTGTTTAAACTCAATTCTATAGGCATATAGATTATAGTATCTTTTATAATTTTATTTTTACCTAATTTTCTTTTTGTTTATTTTTATTTAAAATTAATTTGTTTGAGGGTAATTATAGGTTGCACCTTCATTATTGCATCGATGTTCTCATATTTAAAGTTTGACGGTAATTAGATTTTGGGAAGCACAGTATATTTTACTACTCCTCCATATCAATTTATTTGACGTTGCTTAGTTTAAAAATGAATTGATAAACATCAAATGGAGGTAGTACATGTTTTTATTGCATCTTCGTTATCGTTAAAAATTGCGTTATCATGTAATTATCAAGTGAAATATCCACTCTCCTCGTGATGTTATTTTGGACCAACTCGTGCACAGTGGTACACTACTGCAGACCCCCAAAAAATATTAAAACCTGGTACCCTGAAAGTACTTACATGTGACCGGCTTGTGTGGAAGCTTCCCGATGCACAATTTTTAATTCTGTATGGAGCTGTAGTGGGACCGTATAGCAAAGTAAAAATCTGCAAGTCACTGTTACTGCAGTGTCCACTTGGCGATCAGCTGGAGCTTGGGGCATCCGGCGCTCCCGCTCCCGGCGGCTCACCTGGGCCCAGCGAAGAGGTCGTGGCCGGAGGAGGGTCCCAGCCAGATCCCGTTCTCTGCGTGTTTGTTTCTTGTTTTTTATCTTCTCTCAATTAAGCACTTTACAGCCCAAACACATGATACAAGTTGATGACCACACACAACCAGATAAAATTGTTGGACAATTGCTTTGATTTCACACGGGGGCGGATCCAATGTGGGCGCAGGGGCTCGAGCCCCCGTACCCCGTGCGCAGTAGTAGAGCCCCCCCTCCCCCCCTCTTTTTTTCATTTTTATTTTATTTTAATCCATTTTAATCTAATATTTTAATAATAATCTATGTGATCTAAATTTTCATGCGGCGTGACGCGACTCATCTATAATACAGACTACCCGACCGATCTCTCTTTCTTCTTCCTCTCTTTCTTTTTTCCTCCCCTCACCACCCGACCCGACCTCCATGGCGCCGCCCCTCCCTCTTCCCCTCTAGATCAACTCCATCCTCCATCCGATTCATAGGGGAAACGAAGGGAAATTGATCCTTGAAGGTAACTTCTCCATTCTAACCGATTGGTTTTTCTCCATTTCGTAATTTTTCTATATTTTGAGTTGGTTGGGGTTTAGGTAGGGTTTGGTTTGAAATGGGGTATTGAGTACGAATCGGCATGGGGTGGCGGCAGATGGCGGTGGTGATGCGGGCTGCGGTGAGGCGGCTCAGCTTCGGTGCGCGGGAGGAGAAGTGGGAGGTCACGGTGCTGGCGTGGTCGGACGAGCGCATGAAGCGGCTGCTGCCGAAGATCGGCGTCGTGCCGGCTCGTGGCCATGCTAGCGGATGCGTGGGGCGGCGCGGGCGCACGGCTGGCTGCGGCGAGGGCGCTGCTGTACAGGTCAATGGGTCTTTAGGTGTTGAGAGGGGCTTGTTGGCTGTTTGCATGCGTGCTATTCTTCAATTCTGCTCGTGCTCGTGCTATTCTAGCTATGCTAAGACTCAAATTTTCAAAGCTCATAGAATTTTCTTCTTGGAAAAAAACACTATCAATGGTATAATATTAGTATCGCCTTTTTCTTGAGATTTGAAATTTGGGAGAATTCAGCCAAGAGTAGCCATGTCCATGTTTGCACATCTTTCAGAGCTGTTGTTATGATTTCTATTCTATATGGAGTGTTCTACTTTTCAAACATCATTGCTTTGATTGGAATTTGGATCCACCAGCATAGTTCAAATTTTAGATTGGAGTAGTTGGCGGCTCATGTCCTGAAATGCTCGCCAGAAAATGTGAAGTCGACAAGAAAGGAAGGAAAGGGAGTTGCTACAGATATTAAAGGAAAGGGAGTCGCTATTGACAGCGGCAACGATGATGACGATGACTGGGGTGATGACGGGTTGCTTTACGATGGCAATTCCGACTAGATGTACCTGTTCGACGATTATGAGAGCATATTTTGGTGCCTATGAAGGCACATGGATCTTATATTTGTATCGTGGACTATTTTAATTTGAACTATTGCCGCTTGAATGAACTATTATACTGTGGACTATTACAATCTGAACTTCAATTTATCATGAACTATTGTAATATGAACTTCAATTTATCATGAACTATTTTTATCTAAACTTGAATTTGTCATGAACCATTGCCTTCCTAGATGATACTCTTAAGCTTTTTTGGGTCATAGCCTTTTAAGAGGATGCGCTCTAGCCTTTCCGGTCACGGGCCGCGCGAAATACTTAGCCGCGACAAGGACTCATGCCAAGCCGCGTGACGCGACACTTTAGGTAGATTTTGCCTAGGAACAATCTGATTTTGGGCAACACTTGGCATGACTCCTTTCAAGACTCTCGGCGCGACACAGTAAAAAGTCGTGCCATGATGCGTGGCGCAACAAGTTGAGGCTGAATTTGCCTAAGAACAATTTGATAGTTGACAACATTTGGCGTGACAACTGAAGGATTCACGCCAAAACACTTGACACGACACTGTGAAGAGTCGCGCCATGATGCGTGGCGCGATAAATTAAGGCAAAATTTGCCTAAGTACAATCTGATCGTTAACAACCCTTGGTGTGACAGCTCAAGACACTCGGCACAGAGTCCCGCCAAGTATTTTAGCGCAACTCCTTCATGACTCTCGCCAAGAGTACTAAGGATCAGATTATTCCCAGGCCATTTGAACCTCAACTAGTCGGACTACACCCTTTAGCACCAGTTAAGTTGCACCACGTAAAAAAACAAAACACAAGGGTGTACTAGCACATTACAAGTCCATTACAACTCCGTGACAATTTCACTAGGTGTCCATGACAAGTCTATTAATATTAGTACCATTACAAGTTCACAAAGCACTCATTAAAAGTCCATTACAAGTCCATTACAAGTATGAACAAGCCCCACACTTGTCCAAAGAAAACTAGTATCATGCTAGCTGTTTTTATGGGAGGAATGCGGGAGGGGGGGTTTTAGGTTTCTTATGACGACGAGGCCGGCTTGACCTAGCGGGCAGGGTGTTAGCGCTGCCGACATCAGTGCGATCCCGTGCCCGTGTGAGCTGCTGGCTTCTAGCCAGGTCCTTGTCGTCCATGAGCCGCGACAGCTTCTTTAGCGGGCCGGCCTCGACAATGTGCACCTTATTCGTGAAACAAAAAGGCGATCCTAATAGAACTTCAATGGATAGCCAAAATTGCAACATATGCAACGTAAGCTCATAACAAACTCGAATGGGAGATTCAGAGAACAGCTGCAAATTTTCAATTGCCTAAAATTGCAATACTACTAGTATATTACATACAGCTCGAGAAAAAAAATATCCAGTAATACCGGATCCATTCATTCTGGACTCGTGAACTGTTGGATGCAATCAGCAGCTAAAGGCGGAGCCGTGCGTGTCAGACCACGACAGCGCCGCGCGCCCGTGCCGCCACGCGCATCATCGAGCAGCAACACGACACCGAGCTCCCGCAGCACGACGCCGAGCTCCCGCAGCATCCGCTTCATGCGCTTGTACGACCACACCAGCGCCGCGACCTCCCGTTTTTCCTCCGAAGCTGAGCCGCCTCACCGCGGCCCGCATCACCACCGCCTCGTCGCCATCCGCAGCCGCCCCCTGTCGATTCATACTCACTACCCCATTTCAAACCAAACCCTACCTAAACCCCAACCAACTCAAAACCTAGAAAAACTACGAAATGGAGGAAAATCAATTGGTCAAAATGGAGGAGTTACCTTCAAAGATTGATTTCCCTTCGTTTTCCCTTCGAAATGGATGGAGGATGGAGTGGGTCTAGAGGGGGAGAGGGAGTGGCGACGCCATGGAGGTCGGGGTCGAGTGGGGAGGGGAGGAAAAAAGAAAGGGAGGAAGAAGAAGAAGAAGAAGAGATCGGCCGGGTGGGTCTGTATTATAGTTAAGTCGCGCCACGCCGCATGGCGCGACCGAGTCGCGCCAAAGCATGTGGCGCGACTCAACCTTGCCAGGTCAACAAGGCGGGCGGGCGTTTGGCAGCGTGGCAGCTTGCGAACAAAAAGGCTACTTCTTAAAAATTTAAATCCACACATATTATTATTAAAATATTAGATTAAAAAGGATTAAAAGAAAATAAAAATTTCAATTTTTTGTGCCATGGGAAGCCTAGCTGGAGGTTGAAGAAGGCAAGAAGCAGCTAGGAGCCCCTCCTGTCTGCTCCTGCTGGCTCCGCCCCTGATTTCACACGTAGAGAGAGTTTGGGAAGGTAAACCGGAGGAATTGAAGAACAGCAGCACTGCGGCAAAGGTGGATTGGGGTAGAAGAAGAAGAAACAAGGCCGGAGAGCTCAAGGAAGAGGAAAGGGTAAAATGAAGAGTACACATGTAACAAGGAAGTTTCACGGAAGCCACACGCGCAAGCATAAATATTTCATTTCATGTGATTAGATACTTTGAATTAACATGTGATTAGGTGTTTAGTGTTTAGGTAAAATAAATTTCATGTGAATTAACATGTGATGCAAGCTTAGTTTTTAGGTAACATAAATTTTAAAGCCACTCAAACATAGATACTTTAAATTAAACAAATACTTCATTTCACGTGATTAGATGTTTAAATTAGGAATTTGAATTGGTTTCTCTTTAAAAATTTGCCCAAGTACCACAATAAGTGAGTCATTTGGCAATTCAAAACAATATTAATATGTGATGATAAGATTTATATGGATGACGTCCATCGTTTGTTGATGGTCAGTGAACTGAGGTGAGTGTGCTCTTGCTTATATGGATGAAGGACCGGGACCTTTCCGTGCTTTTTGAGACCTGTGACTGTCACCTTGGTGAAGTTTTCATGCGGCGACGCCAACTAGAAACTGACACGTAAGTGGAACTGCATTTGACCGTTTTGCGGCCCCCCTCCGAATTCTGATGAACCGCAAGTCTTCGCGCCACATGCCCCGCTACACCCACCGTACGGAACACTACAGGGAGAGACGAGGAACCATCTGGGAAATTCCCTCACCTGATGACCTGTGGCTTTGGATTTTTCTTTTGGCAACCTGTGGCTTTGGATTAGGATTGCCGTGTACCGAGCTTCAATTTTCCTAATCTCATGGTTCCATAGCGGCCTGCAAATCCCGATTACCCGAGTCTTATCACACAGATCACATGAATTCACTGCACGGTGTGGCCCGGTGGCGCGGGTGGCTACAGCCAAGTCGAGCCGAGTGAACTAATAGCTTTTTTTTTTCCGTGAAGGCCTATTTAATCCAACGCTGAATCGGCCGATTGTGCTGCAGCCATCTTCACGTTCCCCTTTCCACCTGCCACAAAGTAGTCTCGAGCTCAATCGCTGATCGTCCTGCAGCCATGTCCACGTTCCCTCCTCCGCCTCCCGCGCCAAGCTCCAACGGCGGCGACTTGTCCAGGACGATAGTTATCATCGTCGCCGCCGCCGCCGTGCTCCTTCGCCTTGTGGCCACCGCCAGGACGATGGAACGCCACTGGGTGAATCGTAAGGCGGCGGCTACCGTTCAACCGTTTCAGCCCGACGTCGTCATCGACCCACTTCCGGAGCAGCCCTGAGAAATATCCTTGCAAGTTCAGAGGTGTGACTTGTTTGTGCTTTAATTGTCTCGACTTTGGAGTGCAGGTAGTGGCGGAGCTGGGATTCAAATTGAGGGAGCGGGAGACTTATTTTCCTTTCTTCTTCCTCCCTCCTCCCTTTTTCTTCTTCTTCCTCCTCCTTCTTTCTTCTTCCTCTTCTTCACTCGTGCTTGAAAAATGTTGGGGAGCTTTTGGAGGATCCATGGGTTGCATGGGGTAGGGGGGCTGCAGCCCCCCCCCCCCACCGGGATTCGCCCCCGAGTGTAGGCCATAGGGTTTAATTGTGTGTAGAGAGTGTTGGGCAACAACTTGGGTTCAATTGTTTTTCGGTTTAATTTCTCGGTGCAAACCCAGCATTTGCATTCGCATCTCCAAAGTTGGCACAAGCATCATCCTCTATGCATCTGGCAAAGCAAGGGAGTAATCCAAAATGATGTTATGGAACCACAAATACACCTGTGCGGATCATATCAAATTGCCCAAGGCATTCTTCACCGGTCTATGAAACGCCCAGCCGTGCTGCAACAATATAAACTTTCAGCTAAAAAAGGTTTTCACGGGTGTATATATCGTACTATTTCCCTTGCAGAACATTAACAAACTGCATGCAGCTATCTGCACTACGCAGTGGATTCCTTGCACATACGTGAGTATGTGACAGCATGTAACGTGTTTGTGTCGACAAGCTAGGGTCCTGTGGAATGAAGTTTCACCATGAAAAATGAAGGCTCGGAAAATAGGCACTTTCCAGCTATCCATCTCTGAATCGGTCTGGGTAACCTCGTTGGTGCTGGAATTTTCACTGCCTCGGCCCATTTACAAATTTAGAAATTTCCATAAATCTTAAAGACCTATGTATGCAAAAGAAAATGGTGCAAGTTTAGTTTCATCTTATTAGTGGAGAAGTGAGATGACTAACATAAATATGGAGGTTGTATCTGTACCTCCAAGCTATGTGATGGGGGAGAGAAGAGAAACACCATGCGCACGCACGAATTTGGCCCCTCGCTTTGCGGGAGCGCGGTTTACTTTTGCAGTTTTTATTTTTTATGACTTGGGCTCTAAGTCTGCGAGATATGGAAACCTAAACCCTAAATCTAATCGATATCGCTAACGCGACGCGTGGTCGGTTTGGCTTTTCTCTCTATATATATGACCATCGGCCTCCACCAAAAACATATCAAACCTAGGGTTTTTGCCTCTTCTCGATGTTGCGCCGCCACCGTAGCCTTCTCCATCCCGAGCGCTGGCGTGCACCGGCGAACGGGAGAGCAGGTCTCCGAAACCCTTCGCCTTTGAGATCCTGCACCGGGAGAGGGCGAATAAGTTTTTTGGGAAGCGCTCCGCGCGACTGCTCAAGATCTTCACCACGGCTCGTCCATCGTCCAAGTTAGGAGCTGCGGCGTGCTGTCGTCTACTACGTCGTCTGCCGCACTCCGTCCGCAGAACTGTCTTCGTCCCGACTGCGCCGTTCCGCTTCCCGACGGCTCATGCTCCTGCTTCTGCTCAGTACGTACGCTATGATTTACTTCAGTTTTTAATTATATTTTCTAAGATCATGATTGTGTTGTTCATACTGCTTTGTATGCTAGAGAATTGCATGCTAGAATTTATTCTCGTCATGTTTAAATCTGTTCGGAATTTAATATTGTGATTGCTTATATTCTCAACAGGTAGTGGACGTACGCTTCCAAGTTCCGAACCATACGGAGCATGCACGGTGAGTTTGACTTGGTCTTATTACATACACTAGAAAAACAGAGCTACTGCGGACTAGTAGTGATAATCACGTGCAAAATCAGTTGACTTAAGCAATGATGTTATGGTCGCCTAACTAATCATGGATTATTAGCTAGCAGGAAAAGACAACATGATGATTGATGATGTGCCCTTGGATTCGTAATGTTTTTACGGGATCGTTTGCTCGATCCGTTTTGTCATTCGCGCCCACCCTCACGCCTGGATGATTCGAACCGCGTCAGACGGTGATAGACCATCTCACTCTTCCTATTTCTTATACGGCATGATGATTTCTGAATCATGATGGGAATCTTACATATGTATTGTAAAACATGATTAATAGTGCAGTGGTATTAATACAACAGATTTAGATCAGCGAGTAAAAAAAATATTAAACGATATTTAACATAATTAATATAATTATATTAATTGGATCATGCCACAAGTAAGTGATGTCTCTTGTTGCATGTATTTTAACCATTAGCAAACTTTAGGTACACATCACTTTTTGTGTGTCTAGTTTGGACGTATAAAAATGAAGCTTCTCGAAAACTTGTGTTACAATTTTTTTTTTGGATGTACAGAAAATGATACATGCTGGATTAATTTGCCTCGAAAAGCAATTTGCATCATAGAACTTCTGTTCTGTTTAACGGATACATTATAAATTAAAACTTAATAGCTCAAGTTGTGTTTTACAGGCCGTGTCAGTGCCCTAAACATTAATGCCTGATGAGGTAGTTCTCTCGCTAATTTACAGAGCGGTATGTGCCTCACGTGCAGCATGCATCACACGCCACGCGCGCCTAATAATTTCATGATCGAGCCCCGCACAGACGCAAGAACATCACTCTCTGTCTACTCGATCTCTCTATACAAGCACAAGCCGTGCACGATACATGCACGCGCAAAAAAGACCGGCCGGACAAGCAAAATATGCCAACCCGATGTGATGGCAGTGATCGGTCCAGCCTCGCCGAGAACCATCCGAGACCGACGCACAAACCAATCGGCTCACGGAAACCAAGCCCGAGACCGAGAGACATGGTTCGCGCGGAGATGGGCCACCAAGGAAGCAGCGGACACATGGAGCGAGTGGCATGTCCGCGTGTAACGCAAGCGTATGCACGAGCAGCATTGCTCTCGGCTGTAGCCTGCGCAGACACAGACGAGACGGGCAGACGGCAGATCGAACTGCATTTGTGGCTGGCCGCGGCGCCAAATGGCCGCACTCGTGCCCATGCGCTGCGCGGCGGGCGGCCGCGTCCGGGCGAGGGTGGCAACTGCGGCGACGAATGCCACGCACGGCGTCACCGATTATCCATCGGCCTTCCTGGAGGAGTCTGAAACGTTCGGTTCGTGCAGAGGGTTAGCATCCAGTTTCGCTGCCTGCTGCTGATTCGGCCGGCGTGCGACAGAAAAGGTCGGAGGAGAAGAGGGTGCAGTGCAGGAATGGACGAGTGGCCGCCAGCGACCCAGCGTCGCACGATGGTTGTGGTGGGAATGAGAGAATGCAGATGCTGCAGACTTCCGTGCCTGCTAGTGCTTTGTGCCGGGGTTCACCAAACACCTGTTTGCTGAGGTCTCGCATGATGTCTTACTGATGTCATATACTCCCTCCGTTCCAAATCTGGTATCGTGAAGAATCAATTAATTTTGAGTTTGACTAAATTTATACAAACTATTATTAATATTTATATTATAAAATAAGTATCATTAGATTAATTATGTAATGTATTTTTATACTAAATCTATTTGGAGAAATAAATTTTAGCAGTTTTTATATAAATTTAGTCAAATTTGAAATTATTTGACTCCTCGGGATGTGGGATTTACATTCTTTTTGGACGGAGGAAGTACTTCCTCCTCTCCATTTTAAAATATAGTGTTTTAACTTTTCTAGATTTATAAATTTTGATACGCATCTAGGAGCGGATCCCATACCCCATGCATGCCATGGAGCTCCTCCAAAACTTCGTCAATATTTTTTAGTTTATGCATGGATGAAGAAAAGAAAGAAGAAAAGGAGGGGTGGGAGAGAAGCGGAGGAATAAATAAGTCCCTCCCTCAACTTGAAGTCTTGGATCCATCACTGGACCTACATTATATCTACATGCATGGTAAATTTTATAAATCTAGAAAAATCAAAGCAAACTATATTTTAGAACGGAGGGAGTACAATGATCCAACGGGTTCTACATTATCGAGTGCCATTTAGCTTGCGTTATCTGATTTTCAGGGGATGAGATTATGTGATATTAACCCCTTTCTCAACAATCTAGGTTTTCTGTTATGGTTTTATATTTTCATAGTGGATGTACTTCTCTATGTCGATATGGTTCTACTGTCACATATTTATCTTTCATGTCCATTCAAGATTCAACAAATACGTTATCAAGATAAGCGTTATAAAAAAATTCAACAAATACAATTTACTCGTTTCTAGCTTTCCGCAATCGAGTCTCTAACTATCTACCAACTTTGTCTCTCTCTAATGTTTGAGTGTCTTGGTGAATTTTGAACCGTAATATACAATGTATCGCAACACATATGTTATCATCATGTAGAATAAATTATTAAACATACATCTACGTATGGTTAAAAGAAACAAGAAATAACAACCAAACACTTGGAACGTGGATGAGAGTCAAAATGAAACTCTCACCAACCCACCCAAAAGAAACAGAGAGTCAAAATGAAGCTCCCACCAACCCATCAAAAACCTTTTTATGTGCTATCATCCACTAGTCAATTCCTCTCGCCCCAAAAATCATTGAGGCCACATATCTCCACGATGGGCCTGCACGCACACGCCGACCGTTCAAAGCTGAAACAAACCACCTGCAGCTACAACAAAGAGCATTGCCACTCCCTGCCGGTGGGACCCAACCTTGGACTCACTAACGCCAGCACCCCACCAAACCCCCTCCGGTCCCACCACACCCCCCCCCCCCCCCCCCCCCACCCCCCCTCATACCCTGCGGCCCTACTACCGCAACGCCGTCAATTCTAACGCCAACTCCCCTGTCCCGCACCTATATATGCGCGCGGACGTGTCCCTCCGGCTCCACTTCTCCAGGAACAACCGCCGTTCCAGCGCGCCAATACAGGGAACACAAGTCACACAACAAAAACCAGTGAGAGCCCGCCATCCATCCCGGCTCCGTCGCCATGGACCTTCTCTTCGTGGAGAAGCTCCTGGCCGGCCTCTTCGCGTCCGTCGTGGTCGCCATCGCGGTGTCCAAGCTCCGCGGCCGCAAGCTCCGCCTGCCGCCCGGCCCCGTGCCCGTGCCCATCTTCGGCAACTGGCTGCAGGTCGGCGACGACCTCAACCACCGCAACCTCGCCGCGCTGGCCCGCAGGTTCGGCGACATCTTCCTCCTCCGGATGGGCCAGCGCAACCTGGTGGTGGTCTCCTCGCCGCCGCTGGCGCGGGAGGTGCTCCACACGCAGGGCGTGGAGTTCGGCTCCCGCACCCGCAACGTGGTGTTCGACATCTTCACGGGCGCGGGCCAGGACATGGTGTTCACCGTGTACGGCGACCACTGGCGCAAGATGCGGCGCATCATGACGGTGCCCTTCTTCACCAACAAGGTCGTGCAGCAGCACCGCGCCGGGTGGGAGGCCGAGGCTGCCGCCGTCGTGGACGACGTGCGCGCCGACCCCGCGGCCGCCACCGGCGGCGTCGTGCTCCGCCGCCGCCTGCAGCTCATGATGTACAACAACATGTACCGCATCATGTTCGACCGCCGGTTCGAGAGCATGGACGACCCGCTCTTCCTCCGCCTCAGGGAGCTCAACGGCGAGCGCAGCCGCCTCGCGCAGAGCTTCGAGTACAACTACGGCGACTTCATCCCCATCCTCCGACCGTTCCTCCGCGGCTACCTCAGGATCTGCAAGGAGGTCAAGGAGACCCGCCTCAAGCTCTTCAAGGATTTCTTCCTCGAGGAGAGGAAGTGCGTAGTTCCTTCCTTCTGCTTCCTCTCTTTCTTCTCCCATTCCATCAGTATTTTGTTGGACCAGTGAGAGAGTGAGATAGCAACCAGTCCAGAACAAGCAGGAACATGCTGGTTTCTTCTGTGTTTCTTTACCGACGAGAAATCACATGATGTGCTCATATGGTGGGTGTCCGGTGCGTGTTTCTGCAGGAAGCTGGCGAGCACCAAGGCCATGGACAACGACGGGCTCAAGTGCGCCATTGATCACATCCTGGAGGCGCAGCAGAAGGGGGAGATCAACGAGGACAACGTGCTCTACATCGTCGAGAACATTAACGTTGCAGGTACGTACTGAGACTGCAGACTAAATTAATCCCGCGCTTCAGGTTTAGCCTAGAAGTTTCTGTCATATACTTCCAAGACGCAACGATGGCGCCATGTGAGGCCCAGGAAGCTTATGCTCGGTTTTGTCTGCTGGACAGTCCACCAGTCAAACGTGTGCTGCAACTCACAGATGCTTATCAATTCAATTTCTAAACATAGCATTCAACTTAATTAAGTGCCGCAAGCTTAATCTCGTACCCATTTGTGGTTAGCATGCATGATGTCACGTTTCTTCTTTCTTTTCATTTTTGGTGTCAAGTAGCATTCAGCAACAGCCCTAAAAGAGGTAGCATTCAGCCAAAAAAAAGACCTCAAAAAAGAAAGGTGCAGACACCAAACTATAGAGGAGTGTACAATTTTTCAACGCCCAATGATTGGCAACACGAACAAACTGCACAGCTGCTTGACGTGATAGCCCAACAAACCAACCAGTGCCAACAGTGTCCGTGCATTGCAATTTTCTCATCACTCGGCAGGAAATTATCGATCAGTTTTTATCACGGTCGTGACTCTGCAAGTGAAGTAGCTCACACGTTCTGCTTCTGCTCTGTTTGTCCTCTGCTGCAGCGATCGAGACGACGCTGTGGTCGATCGAGTGGGCGATCGCGGAGCTGGTGAACCACCCGGAGATCCAGCAGAAGCTGCGGGAGGAGCTGGACGCGGCGCTGGGCCCGGGCCACCAGATCACGGAGCCGGACACGCACAGGCTCCCCTACCTGCAGGCCGTGATCAAGGAGACGCTGCGGCTGCGCATGGCCATCCCGCTGCTGGTGCCGCACATGAACCTCCACGACGCCAAGCTCGGCGGCTACGACATCCCCGCCGAGAGCAAGGTCCTCGTCAACGCCTGGTACCTCGCCAACAACCCCGACAGCTGGAAGCGGCCCGAGGAGTTCCGGCCGGAGCGCTTCCTCGAGGAGGAGAGGCACGTCGAGGCCAACGGTAACGACTTCAGGTACCTGCCCTTCGGCGTCGGCCGCAGGAGCTGCCCCGGCATCATCCTCGCGCTCCCCATCCTCGGCATCACCATCGGACGCCTCGTCCAGAACTTCGAGCTGCTGCCGCCGCCCGGCCAGGACAAGCTCGACACCACCGAGAAGGGAGGCCAGTTCAGCCTCCACATCCTGAAGCACTCCACCATCGTGTGCAAGCCAAGAGCGTTCTAGCTTCGAAGAGCAGAGCGGCCATGATCGGTGCTCCGGGCTCCGTAGTGGAATGTTCTGCTCCATCTCTTGGTTATCTTTATATAGCTGTCTATCTCTTATTCTCTTCAGAGTAGATAAATGTTCAAACAAATGTTAATCGCGAGAGAGGGGTGGAGAGAGAGAGAGAGAGAGAGAGAGAGAGAGAGAGAGAGACATGGATGAAATGTAGAGATCTGATAATTATTAAATGCAGCGTTCAATTGAAAAAAAATAGTAAGCCATTGCAAATAAGCAAGTTTGTATATATACCCAAGGTTTTCTGTGTGGGAAGCATGTACGCACACAGACCACTTACCACTCAAAACCAGAGCTCTGGCAGAAGCAATGCAGTCTTTCCCGTGAGATTATTGCAGAGTCTTCGCATGGCTTTGGGTAATCAATACAATTTCTAGTTTTCTATTGACCATTCCAGTTTCTCCAAAAAAAAAGAGTATTGGTATCGTGGCAATTTTCTTCTGGTTTAAGCAAAGCAATAGTTGCCGCAGGCAGCATTGGTTCTGATATTCAGTCACTCCTAATTCAACTGTTTCCTTTTGGTAGCTGAATGAATTATCCCAGGGGCGGTTTGGCATTTCCTTAATTACACTAGCATATCGAATAAAGGGCATGTAGTTTAGTGATTACAAGAGTCACCTCAGATCATGGGTTCGACTTTCTGTGAGAGCGAATTTTCTAGGATTTAACTGCGTTTGTGCTTTCGGTGGTAGGCGACGTTCCCGTCGACAGCGAGGCGCCTGCGGTGACTTTGTCAATCTTGACGATTTGTCGGCTCAGTCTTCGAAGATACTTATAAGGGTAGAGTTTGCGTTCGTATATTCATAAAGTTGAGTATGTGTGCGTTGTGAGTGTCTGAGTTGTACTGTGTAACTAACTTTTTTGAGTGAAGAGATTTGTTAATGCAACAAAATTTGAAGGGTTCTTTTTAGGGCAAACCAGAGAGCTTTATTACTGCAAAGTATCATTACAATCCCGATGAGCAGCTTCCCTTAACCAGTTCGGGATAACTCCATTCCAGGATAAGAACGGCTTCGACATCGAAGGCATGCGCGCACACAAGTGGGCAGCCTCGTTGCCTTCCCGGTTTACATGAACACAAGCAAAAGAATAAAAAGACAAGCTCACCTCTCTAATTTCATGCCAAACACCAGCAATGATGCTACAAAAATCATCATGGAAGGTGACCACCGTCGAGTTATCTGTCTCCGGTATCACCTTTGTTACACCCTGCTCGATTGCTAAGAGAACTCCATCTCTCGCCGCCAGTGCCTCTGCCATCAGCACATCAGCAACATTAGAGTAGGCGCGTGCTGCTGCTGCTAGCACATCCCCTCTTTCATCACGCAACACAGCACTCGTAGATCCAGTCCCAGCGGCCGTCGAGTAAGCGGCATCAGTGTTAACCTTTGTCCACCCGACTGGTGGCCGTGACCAGCAACCTCGGACGCCAGCTCGGACCGGTTCAGCTTCCGTTCCTGAACAGATGAAATCTTCCAGCATAGACGAGACATGTCTAGCCGCTGCTGCCGAGTTCCAATTCTGTTTCCCATGTTTTCTTGCGTTTCGCCCTGTCCACAACGACCAGGATCCACAAATAATCAGCTCAGTTGTTCTTGCATTGCAGTGCTCCTCCATCAGCAAATCCTGCGCAAAATTTTAAGGGTTCATACTTATCTTCAACCCGTTGTTTGATCAACCTGAAAGTTCGCAACAATCTTCAACTTCCTTATGCTCAACCGGTCAACCCTATTTCTTTTTTTCCCACCGCGATGGATCCTGCGTTCGCTCATTGCCCAAATTTCCTGTGTCAAGCTTTGGCCACTACCTACTAGGCTGCTACCGCGCAAACACCGTCAACCCCATCCATTGGTCACGGCGCTGACGTCTTGCTACAATATTATTATGCTGCATCCACAGCGATGGTCTGCTATTTTTTTGAGCCTCCCTCGAGTTAGTATGGGTCATCTCCCCAGTCGTGAATAACGTGCACACAAAGAAGAAAGAGAAAAATAGTAGGTAGTTGTGTTCATGTAGAAAAAGCTAAATTCGGCTCTTGGGGACAATTGGCGGTGTGCAAAATTGCAATATCCAAATGTCGACTTTTTTAGGGACGTTTAGTTCCTCCTCCAAAATTTTTTCACCTGTCACATCAAAAAGAATCTTACCATTTAAAAGTATTAAATAAAATTTATTTATAATTCTTTTTGCACGGATGAGTTGTAAATCGCGAGACAAATCTAATAAACCTACTTAAGCCATGATTTGCAACGGCAATGCTACAATAAATATCCATTAATCATGACTTAACTATCCTCGTTAGATTTGTCTCGCGGTTTACCGACGAGTTCTGTAATTAGTTTTATTATTAATCTACGTTTATTATTTTTTAATAAAAAATTCTTTTTGACGTGACATGAAAAAAATTTCACCCCTCAATCTAAACACCCCTATAGGACTAAAGTGCTAGGACCGTGCGTATCTTTCTATCGTCTTTTAGCGTATCAATCAAATTTAAATTCTATTTGTCTCGGCGGTCCGGTCAGTGCCAAATTCTAACCTTTGAGCACAAATCTCGAGGTTCAGCTTCTACTGTTCTACATGCTTTCTCTGCATCTTTTCTCTGATGAAGAAGCTCCCTCGTCAACACTCGTCATGCCTCGGTACATGCGCAGAATACAACTCCCATGTGCATGGTCTTGCAAACCATGTAATTTGTCGTGTCAAAATACTTGCATTTTCTTGCTAGAATGAGCTGTCTGTCTGTGCCCAGATTCTCTCATCATCAAAGGAAGGGGCAAAAGTGCAAATATTTTCTGCCCCCTCTTGCAGGTAGGCCCCTCTCCCATCGTGCCCGGTTTCCTCTTCCCCGTCCTCCTCTCACCTCACCCTCCTCGACGCTACGTCGCTACTTCCCCACCGCCCCGGATCTACCTCGCCGCGTCGGCGCGCAGGCCACCCACCGCCACGAGGAGCCAATCGAGGCGGGCGGTGCGCCGCGCGGGAATTCGGCGGGGGATCGTGCACCGGAGGTGTAGAGCAAAATGTTCAAGTTCCTAAAGGAGGTGGTCGCGGGATCCGGATCGGGCCTCAAGGACTTCCCCTACACCATCGGCGAGCCCTACGCCTCCGCCTGGGGCTCATGGACGCACCACCGCGGCATCTCCAAGGTATGCCGTCCCTATCCTTCTCCTTCGCTTCCGATCGATCAGATCCCCCGTAGGGCCGTGTGGAGGTATTCGCTGAGTCGCTGATTAGGTTCGGTGTATCGCTGGTTCTGTCGTTCGACTTCGAGTTCGGAGAATCCTCTCCGCTATGCTAGCATGTATTTTGGTGTGCAGGTGCAGGTGCTATGCCTATGTGGCTGCATATTCTTTTGGTTCTGTGGGTGTGCGCTCTGTAGCAGTTCGAGCTCTCGGGAGTCCGGTGCTGTTTTCGGGTGGGTGCGACTCGTTGTACTGTTGCTAGATTTAGTAGCTCCAGAGGATCAAAGTTGGTGGATTCGTTGTAGAGTTGACTCGAGACAGTTTGATTTAGCGAATGGGAGGCATTTGGTTTGCATTTAGTGCGATAGTTGTGTGGAGTTGTTCAAACCTGGGTATGCTTGTTTGATTATGGAATTCATGTGGAACTCACGTACCACAACATACCATCCAACTTGGTGAGGTTCAAGGATAATGAGGATATTACTACTACCAACACCTATGTTGCATTTGCTGGTGTGGAGTTTCTGGTGTTGTATCTTGATTTCTCATGATATCTGGAGCTACTCTCTTAGTAATGCTTAATATACTGCCAAATATGCAGATGTTAGAGAGTCATGTTACGATTCAGATGATTGCCAATGTGATATTGATAGCAGTTGATAAGAGTTTTACTATTCATCCTAGGTCTACCATTAATACTTATTTTTCCGGCGCAGTTTTGATTTCTTAAGCAGTCTATTCTTTTTTCACTGAAGGATAATTTTGTTTTAATTTTTGTTAGATATGTATGCCCTTGCCAACACTGTTTTTGCCTTGTCTCCAGGATGATGGATCGCCTGTGTCAATTTTTTCTCTGTCAGGGAGCAACCCTCAGGACAGACACTTGGTTGCTGGTCGCAATGGTGTTAAGAGACTACGAACAGTAAGCTAATAGCTTTAGTCATTGAGTTTTGATGATCAATAGTGCTGTAAATTTAAGACTATAGCTTTAGTCATTGAGTTTTGATGATCAATAGTGCTGTAAATTTAAGACTTGAGGTGCAGTCTGTTGTGGCAAAATGTCAAGGCTTCAAAAAATCTCGATGGAGATGAAGCCTTTTTCTGAAAATCTGGACAATCCCTGTCCCTTGTAATTTCCAGACTAAATGGAAGGCGGAAATTTGTGCAAAAAAAGAAGAAGAAAAGGATTATCGTGATATTTCTGCTTTGTCTTACTTTCATTGGATGGAGCACTTCTAAAATATACAAGTTTTTTTCCTTGGTTAGTTTGCTATTTTGTTCGTCAATATCTGCTAAGTCAGTTTACTGCTGTTGTGGTTACTGCAGGTGCGGCATCCAAATATCTTATCCTTTTTACACAGTACTGAAGCAGAAGTTCCTGATGGACCTGCCATGAAGCACACAATTTATATTGTAACAGAGCCTGTTATGCCACTTTCTGAAAAGCTCAAGGAACTGAATCTTGGTGGCACGCAGAGGTACCATTAGCTTCTTGTACTTTTGTGTTTATCATAATGTTCCTTCGGCTAATAAATGGTGCAGGGATGAGTACTTTGCGTGGGGGCTTCATCAGATATCGAAAGCTGTGAGCTTTCTCAATAATGATTGCAAGCTTGTAAGTTCCTGCATTAAGATTTGAAGTATGGATTGCAATCTGGATAATCTTTAGTCTATCCTTAGATGCAAGCTAAAACCTTTCATAATTTGTTGCTTTCTGACATTTACTTGTAGATTCATTGATGATTCCTCATCATCTGTTCTTGCTCGTGGTTGTGTATTTGTGGCATTTACTTGTGGTTTTATTTAGTTATAAATGTACGATCAATCTTAGGCAGCATGTGGGTCTGTATTCTTGTATGCTGCTTGCAACAGGGGTTGTTCTTGAAGTGGGTTAGGTTTTTTGTTTTATTGTTCTTGAGTCTTAGGACATTTCCTTGTTTTGATTACTAATGTGGGTGCATTGTACACATATCATTGGGCTATATAGTGCATTCAAATCAAAATAGTGCAGTCAAAATGCATAGTTGGAAACATTCAAATGCTGGAAATGCTTTGGTTGTTAAATGATCTGATTGCCATCACTTGATCAATTCAGGTTCATGGGAATGTATGCTTGGCAAGTGTAGTTGTTACACAAACTCTGGATTGGAAGCTTCATGCTTTTGATGTTCTGTCAGAATTTGATGCTAACAATGAAGCCTCTGGTAGCCCCATGTTGGTAAGGACTTAATCCCACAACTTTATTTATATTAGTTAGAATATTCCCTCTACAATTCCCTCTTCTATATCATTTGGTGAATATTCAAACAGTGCTCCTATAAAAGATATTCAAGCTTGTTTATTTATACTTCTGTTTTATTAGGGTCTACTTAAGGTTGTTTCTAGAAAGCAGGTTCAATACCTATTAGTACCATGGAAATTGATGAAAAAAGATGGATTGTATAAATAATTCCTTGATAAAATAACAAAATGTTTGAGTTTATCTAAAGATTCTTCCCACTTTTGTAATTTTTTTGCAGCAATTCGAATGGTTAGTTGGGACACAGTACAAGCCAATGGAGCTGACAAAGTCAGACTGGGCCTCAATTAGAAAATCACCTCCGTGGGCCATTGATTCTTGGGGACTGGGTGAGCAGAACTAACTCTTAATTATTCCTTGTCCTGCTCCTGCATTGCATGCTTGCAGTGATTGCGTCTATAAATTTGTTGGCTACATATCGGAGAAATTGTGTTGGAGCACTTACTATATGGGAGAAATTTATCTGCACTTATGTCCATAGCTCCTAATCTTTTATGTTAAATGCTACTGAGTTTTTGCATTATTTTATAGATAAAACCAGGAGGGACTAAAGATAAACATCAAAGTGTAAACTGAGAAACTGATACAATTTGGACATGTCTATTGTTTACCTTCAGTGCTCTTCATCATTTGGTTATTATTTCCTGAAAGCTGAAATAATGAGAGCATGACACTCATTGCAGGGTGTTTAATTTTTGAACTCTTTTCTGGAGCAAAGCTGGCTAGAACAGAGGACCTTCGAAATACTGCTTCAATCCCAAAGGTTTGTTCGCATCATTTCTCTTAGGCACTTATTTCGCACCTTCCTAACCTTTATAGATTTTGGAGTTCCCCTCTGGTCTAATTGCAGACGTTTATACACATTTGTCCTTTTATGTTATTGACTATTTCTTCCTTGTAGTCTCTACTTCCAGATTACCAGAGGCTCTTGAATTCCACACCTTCTCGTAGACTAAATCCTTCAAAACTTATTGATAACAGCGGTAGGTTCAAGAATTTTTCCTTGTCATTCAGTACGTTTGGGTGTCATTTTATTGAATTAATACATTTCTTCAGAGCTCAGTCTTATTACAATGTTGTGCCCCACAAGTGGTAATTGCATTAGCTTCAAAAGTTTGAAATGATGTCTTCGGCTCTTTGTTTTCAGAATTTTTCCAGAATAAGTTAGTAGAGATCATCCAGTTCATGGAAGTTCTTAATTTAAAAGACAGCGTTGAGAAAGACAGCTTTTTCCGGAAACTCCCAAATATAGCTGAACAGCTTCCCCGTGAGATAGTCCTAAAAAAGGTGCTGCCAAAGTCTCGAGTAGAACACTTGATTCCTCTGTACATGATTATTCTTTCCACCTTCGTTTATTTTTCCCCCCAATCAGCTGGGTGACTTTACATGCTTATTATCTGGACTACTTTGTGACTTTTGTGCAGTTACTCCCTGTATTGGCTTCTTCTCTTGAGTTTGGTTCAGCTGCTGCTCCAGCGTTAACTGTTCTGTTAAAGATGGGTTCCTGGCTTCCAGCTGACCAATTTAGTATCAAGGTGATTTTTCTTCACTTATTAAAGATTTGTTACGGTCAACGCTATTTTATGAATCATCAAATAGTCTGATTAATAGAGAATGCTGGCCCTTTTCAGGTTTTGCCAACTATTGTCAAGCTTTTCGCCTCCAATGATAGAGCTATCCGAGCTTGTCTTTTGCAGCACATAGATCAGTTTGGGGAATCATTGTCAGCTCAAACTGTTGATGAACAAGTATGTGATCTATGTTGTAACAGACAATTGGACATCTGTATTTGTGTTCCTGGAACATTTTCTGCATAAATTTACCTAATGGTCTCATGTTCTTTTTTTTAAGGTTTTTCCTCATGTTGCCACTGGCTTCGCCGATACTACTGTTTCTATTCGTGAACTGACATTGAAGTCGATGCTCGTGTTGGCACCAAAAGTGAGTTGCTTCTAACCTCGTGTTGGGCAAGTCTATCATCTAGATGTAAAAATTGACCATTCACCTGAGTTATGAATATTTTTAACTGTTTGTCATTTTTTTCTGAATTCATTATTTATTTGGTCATGATTTATATTCCAAAGAAATCAAAGACTTTAACAATATTCCTTTGGTAAACAATTTTGGCATGTGTTATGTTCAATTTTTTTTTGGCATGTGTTCAGTTTTGTTCTCGAAATGCATGTTTTTCTAAGGTTAAATTTTATGTGAAGTTAGAGTTAAGCTCCTTCTACTGATTTACTCCTATTATTTACTTTAGATGCAGGAGTATGTACATAACACATACCTATTTACCCTCCTGGGATTTTAGATTTGTTATGTTTCCTGATGACTAATTGTCTGGTCTGTTACTGCAGTTATCTCAGCGCACAATCTCAGGATCCCTCTTGAAGTATCTCTCTAAGCTACAGGTGGGTTCTGCTCTCTTCTGATTGATATGCTCTTTGACTCTTTTATACCATACTTTAGTTATAGTAAGCACCGCTGTCTGTTACAGGTGGACGAAGACCCTGGAATCAGGACCAACACTACAATTCTTCTTGGCAATATTGCAAACTACATGAATGATGGGGTCTGTCTCAAATTTACTGCTATTGTGTTACCTATTTTCCTTGTTGATTTTCCTTTAACGTGTTATGTGCTAGTAGCCATTGTGAACATGTAGCATTATGGGATTTCACTTAAATTAGCTGTTTTTAACATGTGTCAGGTGTAGTTGTAGTTGTAGCATATTTGTTTCCTCATGTTTCTGTTAAAGACACACTGGTTTTCACAGCTGACCTGACTGTATGCCTGGTTAAGGGTACTCAGCACTATTTTACTGCTGGGGAAACATGATAAAAAAAACACAAAAAATTGATGAAAACTGCCTATATCTGTAATTAGCCCTTAACTGAAAAGCAGAACAATATACATATTAGCCTGGAGACGGATTATATGTACTATTCTAGCATAATCTTTTCCTCTTTGCTGACAAGGCTATGTTATCTGACAGACCAGGAAAAGAGTATTGATCAACGCATTCACAGTCCGGGCATTACGTGATACCTTCCCTCCGGCCAGAGCAGCTGGTATGTACCTTTGCAGATGTGCTGCTATACTAGTTTTATATCTATCTAGCAATGGTTATCAGTGAGCGTGTGTGCATGTTTTGTACCATAACTGACATTTACTCTTGCTTCATGGCAGGAATCATGGCTCTGAGTGTCACTAGTTCATACTATGAGATGACAGAAATTGCAACTCGCATCCTGCCTAACATTGTTGTCCTCACATTTGACCCAGATAGGTACAACCTTTAGCTCACTCTCTACTTTCTCCTTGTTGCATGTTTTAACTGGTAGTAACAGGATTCATCCCTGTAAAATTGCTGGGGATTTATGGAAGGGATGATTGAGCGTAAGGTTTTCATGGCGCTAGACCAGGTGTAGCATCTTGGGCACTGGGAAGGATATGTGCTTTAGTGAAGATTGCACAATTGTAGTTGGCCCATTTCTCACACATCTGTTGTAGATAAAAGAAGGGAAAGAGAGAACACGAGGCACTACTCTCTTGTCTCATCACCACACTCAAGCCCAACAGCCTCTCATTACCAATTCCTCCTACCTTGTGCTACTGTCTGCCAACTACTAGTCTACTATTCTACTGCTACTAGGTCATCGCCCAACCCCTTCATCTAAATGCTTTGGTTCCAAAATGGTTAAATTGGCATCCCATTTGTAACACTACATTTCTAAATGTACTTTTCTGCATGGTGCTTTGGTGATTTGGTATTTAAAACAAATCATGTGATGTTTCTACAGTGATGTGCGAACCAAGGCGTTTCAGGCTACCGATCAGTTTTTGCAAATAGCAAAGCAACACCATGAAAAGGTATACAGAACTAGTTTGTTGTTTATGATCTATCCATTTTGGTGGATCACTTTAGCCTACCAATATTTTGCTTTTAATGGTGTACCAGATGTTTGCAAATCTTGTGGGTTACTAGCGACGGGCAGTATAGATTGTATTTTCTCTTCATGCTCTGAAACATCTCTTGTCTTAAGACGTGATTAAGGCAGAAAGTAAAAATCAATAAAAATATACATCTGGATAATGCAAAATTGGAAATACATATTCTAAAAGCATCACTGCAATTGGTTCTGGATCCTTACAAAAATGGAAGGGATCCTCAGAGATCTCATTTGCATTTCGATGCTAGTTGTTTCAATTTTGTTCATTTTGATTCAAGGGCTTTGGTACTTTACTATTTTTAGAACTGCTTCGTTTACATTATTCAGGGATAAGGTCATCTTCTGTAATCTTTACTAGTAGAATATTCTAATTTACATTCTATTCTGTCAATTTTGCTATTCCTATGTTATCTGATGTTTTAATTTTGTGTACTATTAGCTTACTACTGGAGACACAATGGTGGCTGAAAGTACTGGTATTCAGTTAAAGCCTGGAAATGCAGGTTTGCTTGGGTAAGCTGTCTTCTCTATGTTGGCTGCCAAAAGGAAAACAAATATTGTTTATTAATTTGGGTGGGTGGCTTGGTTCTTAATCAAATCATTAACACTAGTAACTAGTTATTTTCTTGTTGAAGCTATGCCCAAATGCATTCTGAACTTCTGAGTGTCATTAATATATTTACTTGCATGTATCATTTGTGTGCTGTGCCAAGATCTATGCAACAGTAGAAAAACATATGCTGATTCTAAGAAGTCACCCCTATGCTCAATGATATGTTACTTTAGTCTAATTTTACATTCTACTGTATTATTTATTCAAACTCATCTGAATCCAGGTGGGCCATGAGTTCTATTACTCAAAAGGGCAAACCTTCTGACCATGGCTCAATATCTACTGCAAATGCCAGTAATTCGCAAGTTTCTGCAACCTCGGCTGCCACTCCAGGTATTGTAACTTAATTATCACAACTGCTTTAATCCCTAAGCATCACCACATTTCTCACTTGCATAAAAGATGTCTGAAGAGAGGATTAAGAAAGTACTCCCACCATACTTGTTTATTTGTCGTTTTTTGACTAGCAGTTTCTGAGATGCATCTGACTACTTTCAATGGATTAATATTCCGATATTATTTTCATATAAATCAAAATCTACAAGTTTCATATATCAATGAACTTTAGAAAGTTGGATGGAACTGATTTTAGCCTTCTAGGATGATGAACTAGAAAGAATGGGAAGACCATGACAAACAAGAATTGATAGTGTCATGTTATATCTGAATCGTAACCTTGTGCTACCCTGTTATCTATAGTACCTTCTTGCCACATTCCCGACATCTGTCCTGGTATTTAGGCCCTGTTCATTTTAGCTTGCAGACTGTGGATTGCAGCTTGCAGATTGCTGCAATCTAACAATCTGCAAGTTGAGACAAAAAGGTCCCAGATTGTGACAATCCAAAGACCAGATTGTTACAATCCAACAATCTACGTTCCCCAGCATGCACATTGTAACAAATCTACAAGTTACAATCCACGACCTGCAAGCTAATACGAACAGGGCCTTATTTTTGCTACTGTTTTGACTGTCACCTCTACTTGTTCTGTTCACTTTGAAAGATCTACAATTAAGCATCAATTCAGTTGCCACAGGTACTCAAGCAACTGTAGGGTATGCACCATCCACATCCAGCTCCTTTGATCAAGCTGCACCAGCATCAGCAAGATCTTCAGTAGATGGATGGGGTGAGCTGGAGAATGGTAATATCCAAGAGGAGAATGGTAGCGATAAAGAAGGATGGGATGATGTAGACCCGTTTGATGATAAGCCATCACCATCTCTTCTATCCAACATACAAGCTGCTCAGAAACGTCCAGTGGTGCAACCAAAGCAAGCAGGTAAGTTTGCTTTTGTCAAGTGCATTGGTTTGTTTCATGCAGTTGCACGATCAACTTTAATTGAAAACACTAGTAAAAGGTAATATTATTTAGTACCATTGCAAAGATCAAATGAGAAATTACCTCTGTCAATTACTTATAGCCCTTGATCCACGTCTCAACTTCACATTGGATGACATTTGCACTATACATCCTTGTGATGGTACTGAGCTAATTGCTTATTAAAATAACCATCTAATTCTTGTTTTTTATTCTGTTGATTTTGTCAAACACAGTTGCAAACTCAACCAAGTCACATCAACTGAAAGCGCAAAAATCAGAAGATGATCCTTTATGGGGTCCTATAGCTGCTGCACCACCCAAAAGTGCATCAAAGTCTGCAGACATTAAACCATCAACGTCAAATAATGACGAGGATGATCTCTGGGGTGCAATAGCCGCACCTGCTCCAAAATCATCTGGGAAGCCTTTGAAGGCAGCCGCTGCAAACAGTGACGACCTATGGGGTGCGATTGCTGCACCTCCACCATCAACCAAAGCTAGACCCTTAGCTTCATCAGGCCGGGGTCGGGGGACGAAGCCAGCACAACCAAAACTTGGTGCCCAAAGAATAGGAAGGACATCCTCAACTGGGATGTGATGTCTTACGGTATCTAGTGTTGTACAAGAATGCAAAGTTGTCCTTTTCTTTTTTTTTTCACCCCTCCGCTTTCTGAGTCTGTCCAGGATATCATTCTTTGTAAACTAGCCAAAGCATTTATATGGACTCGGTTTTAACCAATGTACTAATATGGTTTTACCGCTGTGTATTAAGTAGTTACAGAAGATGTATGTACATCACAGCTACAATCTCGAATCTATATTATTAAAATATATTGGTCTTGCCTTATATTTGCCTGCTTACTACATTAACAATGCCCTTTTTGTTAAGATTTAAGAATGATTATAGTTGACATGAAACATATACTCCAGTACAACCCGTGGGCTAAACTTTAGCCGCTATGGATCCAGGGCTAATAGCCTGAGACACTTTTAGCCCATTAGCTGGACAAGAGGAGTTTAAATGGGCTAATTGATGTAACCATATGATCAAAAGATAAATACCTCGACCTAACCTTATCTATCCTCATCACCCCCATGCTTTGTTGGGGCAAAATGGATTTTTATTGTATCACAGCTAAAATTCAAAAAAGCTAAAATTTAGCCAATATATCCAAACAGGACATGACTATTTTTAGGCAGCTGAAATTTAGCTATCACTAAACTTTAGCTTTAGCCCTTCTAAATAGGATCTTATGTTGTTTGAATGCAGACTAGATATCGTTCTGGACTTTTGTGAATGCAGCCTTTCCGTGCAGCTGTGCAAAATCTGCGCTTCAGCGTCAGAGACTCACAGTACGGTGTGCGATCTCAACTATCCACATCAAATCCGCATGCTTTGCGAGGAGAGTTTGGCTGGATACCCTGGATGGTCTTCGAGCGAAAATGCCTTGCACTGTCAACTCGGCGCAAATCTTTCCTTTTCCAACGGTTTGATGGTACAGGGATTACAAAATACTTCCCTGATCAGGGTTGCGCTCCCCAGATTCTTCTGCTGGTTGTCTTTCGGCACATTCAAAGTAGCCCCTTGTTCTGCTGGTTGTTACCCATACAGTATGGGCGTCGGTATCTGAAACTTGGCAGATAATGACTCCCCACAGCGAGCACCAAGTCGTTCACCAGTAATCTTTGCAGGAGCAGACTCCACCCTCGAATCGATGGAAGCGGCTGGCGTCCCTGACCAGGAACGCCCGGTTGGCAATCCCCGAAACCGCCTTCAAGAACGAGTGGCAGTCCCCGCACACTCTTAGGTTCTTGATCACCACGATCTCACTGCCGTCCTCGGTGTTCAGCAATCCAAAGGCCACAGCCAACTTCTCGCTGTGAAACCCAACCAGCAGCTGCGCAGCCACCTTCTCCGCGCCACCTTCGGCTGCCCTGCTCTCCCTGGCTCCTGACTTCTCCTTGACCATCTGCTCCAGCCTTATCACAAGCTCGTAGATCCTCTTTGCCTGCGGGTGCGAATGGTCGTCGGCCATGAAGAGATGCACCCGCCCCTTGTGCTCTATGTAGCTGCACCCGGGCTCCTTCTTGAGCCTGCGCTCTCTCATCATCGCCCGCATCCTCGCAACGCCATCCAGCTGCCCTGTGTCGGTGTATATGTTCAACATGAGCACGTAGTAGCCTGCATTTCTCGGCTCCAGCTCGATGATGTGCTCAAAGGCCTCTTCCCCTACCTCCGCGTTCTTGTGTATCTTGCATGCTCCAAGAAGGGCACCCCAGACCGCACCATCGGCTGGCATGGGCATCGACGAGATGAGCTCTCGCGCTTCTTCCAGTCGCCCAGCCCTTCCAAGGAGATCGACCATGCATGTGTAGTGCTCCAGAGTAGGTCGCAATTTGTAGGCGCTTTCCATTATTGAGAAATACCTGCGCCCCTCGTCGTACATCCCGGCGTGGCTGCATGCCGACACAGGAGCCCAACCATCGTGACGTTGTCGGGGCGGATGCCTTCCGACACCATCCTTTCGAAGAGGCTGACGGCAACGTCGCCATGTCCGTGCATGCCGTACCCAGTGATCAGCACTGTCCACGACACGATGCTCCTCCTGGGCATTTCGTCGAACAGCTGCTGCGCCCGGGGCAGACTGCCGCAGCGCGCGTGAAAGTTGATCAGCGCGTTGCACAGCTGCACGTTGGTGCGAAAGCCGGGGAGCCTCTCGCGCACGTAGCGCTCGACATCGAAGCCCACGCCACGCGCGCCCAGGTGCGCGCAGGAGGAGAGCACGCCGACAAGCGTCACGGCGTCAGGTTCAACCCCGCCGCCGTCCGGGCTGCGCATGCGGCGGTAGAGCTCGAGGGCGTCGACGGCCAGGCCGTTCTGCGCGTGCGCCGAAAGCACGGCGTTCCACGACACGAGGTCGCGCGAGGCCAGCGGCATCTCGTCGAAAACCCGCCGGGCGAAGGCGGCGCCGGCCGCTCCGCCTCGAGCGTAGGTGGATATGAGGCAGTTGGCCACGGAACTCTCGCCAGCGAGCCCGGCTCGGGCCGCGAGAGCGTGGACCTGCGGCACGGCGCTCAGAGGCGCGGCGGGGACAAGCGCGAGCAGGGTGACGGCGTCGAAGCGGACCGAGGCGGCGTGCATGCGGCGGAAGGCGGCGAAGCAAGCGGCCGGCAGGGCGTGGAGCGCGCAGCCGGAGATGACGGAGATGACGGAGTTGAACGCGGTGCGAAGCGTGGTCTGGGGCGTGGACTCAAGAGGCATTTCGTCGAGAAGCTGGTGGGCGAGCGGGAGGCGGCCGAGGCGGGAGTAGGAGGTGAGCAGCGCGGAGAGGAGGTAGGCATCGGCGGCAGGGAGCAAGCCGCGCTTCGCGGCGAGGGCGTGTATCTGGGAGACGCCGGAGGAGAGGGACAGCGCGGCGCAGGAGATGGCCGCGGACGGCAGCGCCAGGGCGTGCGGCGGTGGCGACGGGTCGCCGTGGCGTAGGAGGGCCAGCGCCTCTCGGTGCCGCCGAGGCGTGCCAGGTTCCGCACCCGCGCGCTCCATGGCTCGGTGAAGTTTGCGTCGCCGGCGAAGGCGGCCGCGGGTGTGGAAGGCTCGGTGCCCATGGCCCATGTCATCTGGGACAAGGCCATTGGAGGCGTTCGATCAAATGCATCTCTCGCTGGCATGCGGGCCCGTTCTTGAAGTAACGAAGCGTGTTCTTCTCAAGTCGAGCTGAGTGTCAGATCACGGAAATTACAAATCTGATCGAGTTGGTAGCAGACTAAAATAAGAAACTGACAACAATCCCCTCTTCACATTATGGACAAATACAATTTCATTACTAATGTGTGCTAAAAGAATACACAATGAATGGAAAAAAAATTGTGCATCTCTTCACGAAAATCCCCTAAAATTTGTAAGACTCGTTGCGATTTACACCTAACTTAATGTAACAAAACAGTAATCGGATGAAGAATCGTTCGTGAAAATGGTCACAGATCACTGAAATCTTCTCGCGCCGTTAGGAGGACCCTGAAATGCTCAGTTGTGCTCGTCGTACCGCCGGCTCCGTAGAACCGAGCTGACGGAGCTGTACCCCAGCACGCGGTGAAGCGGCCCCGCCTGCCGTGGCTGCTCGCCACTCAGGTTGCTCCACGCGAGCGCGTACTCGGTGTCCTCCCCGCCGCCGACGGCAGGCTGCGGCGCGGAAAAGATCCTATTCGGCCGGCCCGTCTCCGTCGAGCCGCTCGCCGGCAGCGTCAGCTCGAACGCTTCGCCGCAGCCACCGCACTTCAGCCTGGTGACTCTGCCAGCGGGCAGTGCGGCCGGCAGCTGCAGTATCTCCAAGCACCCATCGCAGACCACGAACGGCGTGCCGCCCAGCAGCGGCCGGCAGTGGTGCGCCCGCGGCCTGAGGCCGCCGCGTCGACTGCTCGTTGCCGACGAGGAGGACGAGGTGCTCGCGTCCCGGCGCGGGCGCTCCGCGGGCAATGCCCGCGTGAGCTGCGACTCCAGCCGGCGCATGAGGCGGGAGCTGCGCCTTGTTATCGTACGCTTGCCGCTGCCGTCGCCGTTGCAAGACGCGCTCAGCCGGGGCATCATTCCTTGCCACTGCCCGTCGATGCTGCGCGGATGGTCGACGGCGGCGATGAGCTTCCGGAGGTTGTCCAGCGCCTGCAGGAGGTCCTTCTGGAACGCCGGGTCACTCAGCGGCGATTTCTTGATATTGATCGGCTCGAGTCCAGACAGCACCGACGCCACTTCGAGTTCTTGTGAGCTCAGCGGCGACGCCCGGCGCCGGTAAGACGTAGCCGGCGCCGGCACGTCGGACTCTGAGTCGGTGCCCGATCCTGCGCCGCTGCGCACGTCCACATCGGCGCTGCTCGATCGCCTGGTTCTTCTCGATGACGGCCGGAGTTCGGTCACGCGACTGCGCAGCGGCGAACCGCTCCACTCAGCCTCCGTTTGGCTGTCCCGGTTCAGGCCGGAGTTCATTGCCCTGCTTCTTGGGCCTTCTCTGACCGAGCCAAACTCTCCGTACGGCGAGGACGACGCGGCTCCTGTACCTTGCCTGCTGTTGGGCACGAAGCTCCTACCGGCAGTTGACCTGCTCCCGGGTGGATGTCGCCCGTCGTCGTCGTCGTCGACGCCCCAGCCCGACCTCGGATTCGGCGGCTCGACGTCGTCGGAGAAGACCGACGCGGTGTCGGCGGAGAGGATCTCGAGCTGCGCGAGCGCGTACTCGGTCTCGTCGGTCGGCCGCGGGTTCTTGCCTGCAGCAATGCGGGAGAAGAAGAGGAACCGATCAATCCATGGCGCCTCTGGTGGTGTGCAACGACTCGATTCGGGCGGCGGAGCCGTGGCCCGTACCTCGGATCGGCGTGCGGCACTTGCTGCAGTAGAAGATGATGGCGGTGAGGTCCTGGTAGATCATGGCGCGGCAGTACGGGCACCGCCCGAACCGCGACTTCACCTCCTCGGCTTGCATGATGACGGTGCCCGCCACCGTGCGGCTCACCTGCGAGAACAGGGCAGGAATTCGTGAGCGCCGAGAGCTTCACCGCATCACGCCACGGAGAGAGAACCGGTCGATAGGCTCATCTAGACGCCGAACCTCTTGAGAACTCCCTCAGATTTTCCTCGACCTCTTCATCCACGGATCTCCAGAAGGACAGGAATTCCAAGGAAATGAGATGCTCCGTTCCAAGAAAAGAAACCCAGGCACGGACGGCAGATCCACCTCGCGAGACGTGAGGCCGCAGGAAGCTGGACGAGGAAGACCCGGGAGAACCGTCGTCGCTCGGAACAGCTAGGAAGCAGTCGCTGAGCTGACGGAGAAGCTGTGCGCCACGACGAGAAGATCTGCTGTAACGAGACTAAAAAAAGAGAGAGGGGGGCTGTTATGGCGAGATTGCTGCCTCCAAACCGCCGTTGACGCGAGCCGGAACGAGACGGTAGGTGCCGGGGCAACGCGCACGGGTGTTGAAAGCGAGGCGGCGCGCGACCCGGTCCCCTTGCCCGCTGTGCTCTCGGCCTCGCGCGCCAGAATGAACGCGTGCATTCCCTCACGGTCCACACTTCACACCGCACACCCACCCTATCCATCCTCTCTTCCAAAACCAATTGCTGTCACACTGGTGGTTTCGCCACCGCCATGGGTTAACAAATGGTTTGAACTGTTCTTTGCCCGGTGATTGTTATTACGTATACTGCTGAGTACAGTAATTCACAAGGAACAAGGTTCTTCTGGAAACCGTGGATTTCTCACCTGTCACCGTGCGGGTGCCTCGTACAGTCATATACTAGCCGCTATCGCTGTATCGCATCAGTTCGCTGTCCAAGACCTGAAGAACGGGAAACCGAAGGGTCGCTAGCCCTGTCGACACAAACCTTCAGGCTCGCGTCGCGTCCCTCAGCGAATGCAGTTGACGCGAGGTGTGGTGGAATATCAGAGGCGCGTTACCCTTGCGAAAAAAACGGAGAAAGGAGCAGAGAATGGGAAGGTGAAACAGCCGAGGAACAGACGCGCGGTCAAAAGTCAAAACTAGGAAGCCATTGGCACCGGGAAGGCAGGAACCGTGTTTAGAGAGGTGACACGGGCGGGGCTGGAAATTCCCGCTTGTCCACTTGTGCTCGCTCGCCATCGACGTCAACGCCAGCACCGGGATCATCATACGAGTTAATCGCCGTCGCTGTCGTTGGAGTTGCGACCGTGTCATGTTCTACGGACCGCCAAGGTATCGACCCTTTCTCTGCGCTGGACGTGAGAACATTTCAAACTGGATCATCCTCCAAGCCGGCTCCAAGCAAATAATTAGGTTTTGGTGCAATGCCTAACGGCAAGAGCTCGTACCTATCGATCGTTCCGAATTTCGCGCTATTAGCTGAAATGAATTGATGAAGAAGAAATTTCCAAAAAAAAGGAAAAATATTTGGCCCATGCAGGTCTCGAACCTGCGACCTTCGCGTTATTAGCACGACGCTCTAACCAACTGAGCTAATAGGCCATTGTTGGATTCAAAATTTCTTTTTAACTTAATAAGGTTTAAAGTAAAGCAGCGGGGCAGATGGCTTAATACATTTTCCTTGCACAGATTTCCACCTGCTTTTTTACCTTTCTATAGATAGGATAAAGTCTTCCGGTCTTTCGACTCTTCGTAGAATGGTATTGGTAACGAGTTCGCGGCAGCTGCAGTGATAGTCCATCGATGTTTGCAGGTAGTCTGCTGCCGCGCCGTGCCCCTTTCATGGCTTAGGTAGCCGCACTAGTGGGTGTGGACTGGTGCTTCTGGTTACGCATTCGACGAGTTTCCTCTTCGTTTACTGCAGAGGAACTCGCGTCACTGAGACATGGCCCACTAACAAACGGTCACCACGTGTCAGTAGAACGGTCCTCCGCAGTTTGAACCGTTTCCGGCAATTGAGGGACAAGATACGGTGCCCCGAGACCGCAACCTCAGGAGACTCAGATAACATCATATACCACAGCAGGCCACAAGCCCACAGCCACAACAGGCATCTTCAGTGAGAACCATTTACCAAATAACATCAACGCTAGCATAGTTATCACAGCAAGCATAAGTCATCTCATTATCGACGGCAATGATAAGTTGATGTTGGGCTAGGGCTCGATCCTAGATGGATCGGAGAATGCGCGCAGACCACAAGGAATGGAAGAACGTAACAGCCCCAGAGACAGTTTATGGGGCAACATCACAGTCGTCTGCATTTGTGCAGGAAGCCGAATTTGGGGCTTCATTTCATCCCATGGCATACTTCTGGGTCCAGCTGCGAGCTGTCGCCTCATACTTAGGCCGGTCCGTCTTGTACATGTGAGCAATCTCAGGGACAAGAGGGTCATCTGGGTTGGGATCAGTGAGCAGTGAGCAGATAGAAAGCAAAACCTGAAACATAAGGATGGTTGTTAGTTGTGCAGCTACACATTAGTATGCAGGTTTTCGAGGATTGCATACCGAATGGTAGTTGTAGATTAGATGCGCTTGAAAAGAGAATTACACTATTGTATGATAGTCCTGTAGCTAGGAGGGTGTATAAATACAAAACTACAGAGCCTAAACAAATGTAATAATTTCTCCAGTGCTATTAGAGCACATGCAAATCTTGAACAAAAAGAGAGACTTACAATTATATTCTACCATAAACTCATAATTATGCTGAGTTGCTGACTGCATACACAAGAAATAATACTACTTATGCCAATTTTTATTCTGAATCATTTGAATGGATAAAACAGCAATACATCATTAATCTTCTAACGTATAAAGATTGTTACCATTACCAGGTGGAAATGACTTGCAATTTCGAATTTCAAGAAGCTATAAAGTAGTACTACAGTTGTGTCAGCACCTTAGAGATTGTCAAAGCAGGGCTCCACTGCTCCTTAAGGATGTCGAGACATATACTCCCATTGCTATTGATATTCGGATGGAACACCTTTGTCTTAAAAGATACCTATAAAGGAGATAGTTCAATGACAGTTAACAGAAACAGGAGAAAACATACAGAGAAAAACATTTTACAAAAAGAATCAGACCCAAAAGTTTGAGTCTATCCAATATCAACCTTAAGTTTACTGTCACCACGAAGAATATTGATTAGGAAAAAGAAGTAATAAACATCGACATAATGATGATAAATGAAATGCTAAAAAGCAAAGATCATAGAAATAGAAGTGTTAGTTGATCCTACAGGTCAAAATCTGGGGGAGAACATACATATGAGAATCAACACTGTTAAATTTATGGAATGTGCAGGTAGCTAACTAGAACACCTCTTCACAAAAACACATTACAGAAGAGATTGACAGCATAGCATTATTCATCCTTCAATAAAGAAAAACAGAGATCTTAACTCTGGGATAAAACTGATGCTAACCTTTGGAGGCTTGAAGGGGTAGTCCGGAGGGAAATGAATGTTCACTAAGAAAACACCTCCAGCATATGGACTATCAGGAGGACCCATGATGGTTGCCTGCCAGTGGAACATATCCTCACCAGCAGGACCTAAATAAATAGAAACCCATAATCCATGAATGCCAAAGTGTGTGGAAGAAAAGTACATAAAGAGAGCAAAAATAAAAATCACCGCCCAAGACTCATCAGGTCATATTTTGTAATAAATAAAGAAAAGTAAGATGCTCTGTTCTAGACACTTCTTTTAAAATCAAACATCAACATCAGCTATTACTACAACATGAGAAATGACAAGATGGCAACAGATACATTCCACAGTATCCTGAACAAGGATGGTGAAGAAACATGTTTCATCAATAAATCTGTGATTACAGCAATTGTGTTCCCAGCTTACAAACTGCATTACAGGTATACAGAATTTACTTCCCAACAAAATATCTTATGACGGATTCTGACAGAACCAAACACATGAACAATTCCAGTTTATTCATGGTCATTCAAAGTACAGATATATATGGCAGACAAAAAATATTTGTATATAAGTTCACGACAAAATCCTATCCTCTAGCATAATAAAGATTTCCTACTTCGAGCTTCTACCCTGAAACTCGATTAGACAGTTTAATTAGTATCCACAAAGTAACAACATGTATCAATGTTCAGATATGGCATCATTCAAAAATCCACTGGTAAACGAGCTCATACCTGCACTGCATGATGTTGGAGGGTCCTTTTGCAAGTCCTTTAATTCCTTGAGGATACGTTTTGATGCCATGATAAGCCCCTACTTTCATAACATTCACATAATGTGAGTAGTTTTTTGTAAATGATAAATCCAGGAGTTCAAAACAAATTTGAATAAACTGGATGAGTAAACAGAAGAAGAAAAAAGTAAAGGGGAGGCATTATTTGGCTAATACAGTACCGCCTCATCCTAAGTAAACCAGACATTAACATTAAAATCTATGAGGATTCACAAATACACCAAACATTGACATGATTCTCGTTCAATACAAGCATATAAGATACCAATCAGGTATCAATTGGACCGATAAGGTTACCAGCTACAAACTTAGCTGCATGAATTATGCTAGCACTAGCAAAAATACACGCACCACGATCTGTGGACATCAGATCAACCCCCGCTACTGCTAAACCCAGGGGCAGAACCAACGTGGGGGCATGGGAGTCAAGCTGAGCACCCAAAAAAAAATTCCGAAATTGAATCGGCATCAATTAAGTACGCCACCACACAGCAAGCAAATCCGCAACAAACTGGATGCATGGGATTTCAGGTCTCGCAGCAGAGAGGATACTCTGCAGAGCAAAACGATCAATCCGCCTAAGCAACCTAGGGCTTCCTAACCAAACAAAAAGGGATCGAATCCAGCCTAGGATGGATCTCCAATCCACGCCGGTGACGGGGGCACGGGGATGGAGAGGACGCCTACGGGAGAAGGGAGGGAGCCGCGGTTCCGGCGGAAGGGTACCTGGATCTGGATCGGGGCGCGTCCGGCGCGGAGGGCGGGCGGTGGCGTAGGGATCCAGTGCAGTTATTTAACCTGCAGTTATTTAACCTGCAGTTGTGTCGCTGATGCGCGGGCCCATGCGCCGTGGGGCCCACATGTCAGTGGTACAACTGCACGTTATGTAACTGCATGGGAACTCGCTCCCGGGCGGTGAAGAGCCTGCGGAGCTGGGGAAGGATGGTGGTGGTGGTGCTCGGTTGGTGCGTGGTGAACCGAATATGAAAGGTGGCCCGGGGGTAATTCGGGAATCCCGTCTGAAATATGGGGGCTTGCCTTTTCAGGAACGGAGAAGAATTCTTCATGCGTTACAATGACATAAAAATAATGACAGCTTTAGTTTAAAAAATGACAGCTTAAGAAATGACATCTACTATAAATTACAAGTTTGTTACGTGTAGAGTTTAAGATAAATGTTTTTTCGAAATACAGTACATTGTTGAAGGCACACCGTTTAGCACTAGAACGATATTTTGTTAAATTTTGTGCCTTTGAGAGACGATTCTTTAGTCCGTGTGCAACAGTTGTAATGTAATCGAGGAAGTAAAGTCAAAAGGCAAGAAGTGAGCATCAAATCTGCACCGTTGCTAAGATCCTGTTTGGTTCTGCGACTAAAAGTAAGTTTCCGTCACATCAGATATTTAGACACCAATTAGGAGTATTAAATATGGACTAACTACAAAACCCATTGTATAAATGGATGCTAATTCGCGAGACGAATCTATTAAATCTAATTAGTAAATGATTTGGTAATATTGTGCTACAGTAAACATGTGCTAATGATAAATTAATTAGATTTAATAGATTTACCTCGTGAATTAATCTTGATTTATGCAATTAGTTTTATAGTTAAATCATATTTAATCTCTCTAATTAGCAACCAAACATCACATCCGATATGCTACAGGCGAAAATAAGTTACTGGATCCAAACGCCGCCTAGGCACCGAATTAAGGGCATGTTTGGCATAGCTCCACTCCACAACTCCAGCGACTCCAGCAAAAAAAAATAGCCAAACACCCCAACTTCAAAACTCTATGGAGCTGTAGTGCAAATGGGGGTGGAGTTTTGGAGCACCTCTTTTGCTGCTCCAAAACCCCCACTCTTTTGAACCTCCTCGTGGAGAACCTCCTCGTGGAGTTCGTGGGTAATTACCCACCACTGTCATCGATTAAAAAAAATGGTTCGTTTTCTTTTATTTCTCCCCTCCCGAACGCGCCCCTCTCCCTGGCCGTCGTTGTCCTCCCTTCCCGTCGCGATGCCGCCCTCCCCTCCCTCCCCGCTGGTCCCCGCAGGCGCCACCCGCGCCGGTCCCGCCAGCCCCACCCTCCTCGCCGGTCCCCGCGGGCGCCACCCGCCGTCGCCCCCACCCGACGCCGCCCTCCCCTCCCTCCCTACCAGTCCAACCCTCCCCTCCCTCCCTACCAGTCCAACCCTCCCCTCCCTCCCTGCTGGCCGGGATGAGGGGCAGCGCGCAAGGGATGGGTGGCGGTGGAGCGGCGCGCGCAGGCACGGGTCGGCCCCCCTCCTCCCCCTGCTGCTGGGGGCGCCGCCGAGGGCTGCGCTGCCGCTGAGGGTTGCATCGCCGCTGCTGGCCGCCACTTCCATTGTGCCCCTCCTCGACCTGCAAGATCTGCCGACGGGTGGGCTCCTCCTCCACTTGTTGTCGTGGCCCGTGGGGGCGCCGTCGAGGGCTGCTGCCGCCGCCTGCAGCTCTTCTTCGCCGAACCCACGCACGCAGGTGGGCGCACTAGGAGGGGTGCGAGCACCACCCGCAGCACCGCGGGGGGCACCGACGCAGACGGCCCTGTCCCCAAGCGGAGCGTCCCGAGGAAGAAGAAGATGCAAGATCAAGAGGATGACATGTGGGGCCATGAGTTGGAAGTAATATTGGCAATCCATCCTGAAGACCCCCTCTTTTAGAGCTTAGGGTACCCTTAAAGTCAAATACCTCCAAATCCACCCAGAACTAGCTCTACCTCGAGGAGTTTTAGAGTGGAGCTGCTCCAAACACAGTTGGAGCGATACCAAACAGCCCTAAGTCGTGCTTCCAGTTTCCAACTTCCCGTTAGGCTATACGCACTGGGGGACGGTAAACCGTCCTCCAGTACGCGATAGCGTACCGATCCGCTGCAGCGGCGTCCTCTAAACGCTACACTACGGTAGCGGACGATCGCAGATCCGCTATTCCTAGCGTGTTTGGAGGACGTCCGCCATAGCGCGGGGCCCGCGCGCTCGCTCCAACTGCTTCGCTGCGCGCCTGGAGAGGGAAAAGGGGAGGGACCGCGCCGGCCAGCTGAGCTCGTCTGGGCCCGCCGCCTGCCCCGCGGCCGCCTGGATCCGCCTCGTTGACAAGGGGAGGAGGAGGGCCGCGGAGGAGCCGCCGCCGAAGATCCGGCCCTGCTCCAATCGCTCCACGCCACGGTCGCCGCTCCTCCGCCGGCCGCCCCTGTTCGCGTCGCGCCGTGCCCCGCGACCGGGATCCGGCAGGCGGCGCGCTCCTCTGCCGCCGGGTTTTGGCCCGCGCTGCGCTTCTCGCCTCACGCAGCAGCAGCTCGCCGTCGCCGCCGAGCCAGGAGCAGCGAGGGAGGGGAAGGGAGGCGCGGCTAGAGCGGAGAGGGAGGAGGCCGACAAGCAACCGAGCTCGAGGCCGCCGGTCCTTCTTCACCTGCGCGATCGTCGGAGTTCGCCGGGCACGGCGTGCCGCCGTGGAGGGAGGAGGGGGCCGCGCAGCTCGCGGCTCGCCGCCCGCCGCCCTTGCTCGCCAGACTCGCTGCGCGTGGCGCAGATCGAGGCCGGCGGCCAACCCTAGCTCCGCCGAGGGAGAGGGGCCGACCGGAGAGGAGGGAGGGGGCGGAGGGCCGCGCGCGCTGGAGAGGGGGAGGGGTCGGCCGGAGCTGCGGCAGCGGGGCGGGGGTGGTGGCGGAGGCGGCGAAGAGGCTGCGGGCGGAGGGAGGGAGGCCGGGGGAGAGAGAGAGGGAGAGATAGGGGAATGGGGAGGGAGGGTAAAAAAAATCTGACGTGTGGGTCCGCGGGCTGGTAGTTGATATAGAGGATGGAAATAGAGTATAACGGGGGTGCGAAAGTATAGAAACAGAGAATCTTGATGATATTTTTTTAGAGGATGGAGAGGATGGATAACGAGTGCGAACTGTGTTAGCAAGATCTCTCTCAGTCTCTCCTAACTGCCATGAAAAATGAGGAAGCCAGAACTCCTCCCTCGTCAGTGTCGTCACCATCCGCCAGCGTGCGGACGGCACGGCGTTCGACGACCGCCACGTGAAATCGCGGCCCCGGCGCATGAATGCCATCACGGCTGCTGCCGACTCCGGCAACCAACCACGCCGCGGGCCTGCCGCCGCTGCCGCTGCCGTGAAGGCGCGCACGGCTACAGCCTTCCTGCCTGCCTCCTGCGAGGCTGCGTCAGCAGCCACGGAGCAGTCATGAATCAAGTGGCACAAGAGCGCATCGTCGTCTGCCAAGGATGCGGTTGCAACCTCACCGGGCACCAGCAGCCAGATAAAGCAAGGACTTCGTTTGGTTCGATCTTTCCAACAGCTTCGAACCAAGAACCCTCAAGAAAAGGGGCAAGGGGAGGGCACCAGATCTATGCGAAAAGCACTACGAGATCCGACTGGTGAGTGGCGGAAATGTACAAGGGAAATCAAATTCATTAATCACGCTGCAGAGATTATGTCAAATTACAGAGCAACATTATCCTATGAAAATCAGAAGAACTACTGATTTAACTGAACGATACAATAGCATGGATTATCAATCAGATCGCTAGAATAAGAGGAAAAAAATGGACAACAGATTTACTGAAAACGACGGGGATCGACAGAAAACTGCGCTACGCAGGCGGCTATTCAACTTTGCTGAAGCTCTATAGGCAATTCACTATGCAACCTAGCTACCATCTCTGGCTAAACTATGCTGTACTCCTCATGGTGCTTGGGCAGTCTCCGGCTTGTCCTCTAAGGGCGTCCTCGTCCCTGATGAGTAGGAGTTCCGGATCTCCGTGGTCCTCCTTATCACCTCCTCCATCTTAGGCCGCTGGTCGGGGGCAATGGCCACACATGCCATTGCGACCTGGAGCATCTGAACCATCTCGTCCTCGACGTTGGGATGCCTTAACAAGTCCACGTCAAAGACCTCGGCAGTCCATTCTTCACGAACCACAGACTGCACCCATCTTGGAAGGTGCTCGATGGAATCCTCGCGCCCCGGAGATCTGAGAGGGGCTTTTCCAGTTAGCATTTCAAGGAGCAAGACACCGAAGCTGTAGATGTCGGACTTTTGAGTTGGTTTTTTGGTCTCAAGGACTTCTGGTGCTCGGTATCCAACAAGCCGTGGGGGCGCCTGTGGAGTGGTCATCAGCTGTGCCAAGCCAAACTCAGACACACAACCGTCCTGGTTCTGTGATAGGAGGACGTTCGATGCTTTGATGTTGCCATGGATGAACTTCCCACCTCCCTCGGCATGAAGATGAGCAATACCACTGGCTACATCAAGCGATATCTTGACCCTTGTCTCCCAGTCCAATGGAGCTCTTCCAGCAGATTTACTCCCTGAAAGTAGTTACAATGAAATGCAATAGTGTCATTTCATTTCAACGGTCAACACACATTAGACAATTTCTCTTCAACAAAGACTGATGCTTCTGGCAGAAGCTAACACACATTAAAACATAACGCTAAATGTCTGAATCTTTTTATTTTTTGAGGAATCAAAATGTCTGAATCTTATCGATACACTTACAGTGAATGCTAATTCCCATGCATTTTCATTTTGAAATATGATGCTAGTGCAATTTTCTAACTCATGGTTTGGAACTAAAAGGGAAAATGTAATTAACTTGGAGAAATGGTAATAAGTTTAGTTGATTCTTTCTGTCAGAGAAGGAAAAAAAAGGCATTCTCCATGTGACCTCACAATGAAACAAGAGCTAACACATCATTTATAGCACTACAATATTACTTGAGCCTATTTCTTTTAACGATAAGATTAAAGAGCATAATCCAAACAGAAAGGTGATATGTGATAGTCTCTCTCTAGGGAAAAAATCAGATCACAAAAGTTAGACCGATGGCAAAAATAAGTTATATCTACTGAAGGAACCACCCTAGACTTATTAGTTACATTAAAGTATTAAGTTTCACAAGGAAATTACAGAAGTTTTCAAAATAGATATTTAGCCCGCTCCTGAACCCACTAATAGCATTCTGATTTCACTGTAACAGTCAAAATGAATCTATAGTTTTGATTTTATGATTTTCTAGCTATATAGATATAACCTTGAACTGGTGCATATTAGTCAACCTGAATTACCAATTTGTGGCTTCAGTATTATGGAACAAGTTCAACAGGATAGAATGCCAGAAATAAAGTGCTAATAGGTGATAATTAAATAGGCAAGCAAAGAACATACCGTGCAAAACAGCAGCAAGGCTACCAGACGGGACATAATCAAACACCAATAGCTTCTCATCCTTGGAGTAATAGTAAGCACGCAATGGAACAACATTTTGGTGCTGGCTAACCCGGCCAATTATCTCCATCTGCTGTTCAAACTCCTTCTTGCCCACCACCACTTCCTTCAGTCTCTTGACCACAACTGTGGTGCCATCCTCAAGAACAGCTTTGTAGGTGGTTCCATAACTTCCTTTCCCAAGAACTTCAGCAGAAGCTCTCAGTAAATCTTCCAAGTCAAAATTATATGAACTGCCCTCAAAGAAAACCAACTTATTCCTCTCTGCTTCCTGAACACCACTGCTGTAGTCTTCCTTAGGGTTTTCTGTCCTGCCACCTGCAACAGCCTTTCCTTTGGACGAAGCTGTGGTAGGTTCAGTGTGCCTCTTTCTCTTGAAAATACATATCAAGAGCACGAGAATCAAAATAAGCAACAATACTCCTCCAACAGCAGCAAGTGCAATTATCACAATAGTTCTGATCTTTTTCCATAAGCTCTTCTTGGGTTTACTGGGTGATGGTGGCAATACTGGAGAAGGAGAAGGTGCGGTTCCTGGACATGGTTCCAAAGGAAATCCACATAGAAACGCATTCCCCAAGAAGGAACTTGCTGGAAATTTCTGCAAAGAAGGCGGTATTGGCCCACTGAGGTTATTGTTGCTCAAATTCAAATGTCTCAATTTGGGGAGTTGGAGGTCAGGGATGGGCCCAGAAAGTGAGTTGTTCTGGAGAAGCAATGCAGTAAGTTGAGTAAGATTTTGCACTTTCAATGGGATTTCTCCATCAAAAGTGTTGTATGACAGGTCTAAGAATGTTAGACTGGAAGAGAGGGAAGTTGGTATGATTCCAGAAAGGTTATTATGCTGAAGGTAGAGGGAATGGAGGGCAGGAATAGATCCTACATCAGGAGGGAGGTCAACTGTAAGGCGATTGGACCTAAGGCTCAATACCTCCAAGGCATCAAGCTTTCCAAGAGTGTCCGATGGTATTGGACCAAAGAGTCCTACAGCAGGTAGCCGCAGTGTATGTACACGACTCTTATCTGGTGTGCATGTCACCCCGACCCAAGATGTGCAGACAGGTGTTGTGGAGCTCCAGTTGAGCTTCCTGCCATGGGGCAGTGAAGCAGCAAATGCAAGAAGAGCCTGCTTGTCAGAGTTTAGATCAGCACTTTTGGCATGAGGAATGCTTGCAAAAAGGAGAGAAGCAGCCACAAAGGCTATCACTGTAAGAGGTTGCATGGTTGAGACTTGCTGGAAGAGAATTGGATTCAGCAATGCTATACAAGCTTTCCCATCAGAATTTCAATCCTCTAGCAGCACAGAAAAAGAAACAGAAGTTAGCGAACAGCATATAACATCGAGAGTGCATTTCATATAAAAGAAATAATCAGGTATATGAAACATGATGCACAAACTTTTGACCTCTGAGTCTCTGACACACTTTCATCACTAACTTCCTAATGAGAAAAATAAAGACAATCAAGAGCTGAGAAATTTGAGAAAAGATGAGCATCTTGCAAATGTTGGCAATGCTGTAGAAAATAATTCATCAAATATTTTAATCCCCAGAACACAAAAGAGATCTTCAGATAGATAGGTGGAAAGTAGGACATTTTCTTGTACTAACAGCCTGTCAGTAGCATCTGTACCTAATTCAAAATAAAGGCCTCATCTCATTTCAAAAAACAGACTCCTTTGTTCAGTAAATAAATTGCAGATAGTCTATTACAAAATACAACTCTTACGGCCTACAGAACTGTGACGCACTAAAACTACAAAAAAGTACTGCATTAGAACACAAACAACAGAGTAACTTGGCCCTAAAAAAACAGAGTGTACCTTGTACAACATGACATTTTTTTTTTCAGGAGCTTCAGGACAGCATTGAGAGCTACCCAAACTCTAACTACCTACGCTAGGACTTTGTATAGCCCAGAACAATTCACTTTAGCAACTGGAGTTCCCATGGTCAGAGAAATAAAAAGAAAAAAAACTGGATTAAAGTGGTTCCATTGTGAGGCATACTATGCAGGGCGCCCCTCTGAAAGGAAACACACATGACCCGCAGAATCTTTTCACCTAGTCTCAACCATATACAGCCATCAAACCAACCTGCCATAGTTTATCTTCATATTTTTAAACGGGGCAGTTGGGGTTGGGATTAGGAGCATATGACAAAAGCAAACCATCCATATCACATCAGAAAGTAGCCATCATTCATCAGTCACGAGCCTCCTTTTAATAAAGCACATACCTCATTATCTTAACAAATTAGTGACAAAAATACTCATAGACACTGTCCCCAAGCACTGGAATTATGACTAATTAACCATCATAAGAGAACAGTGGCAGATGATGCCAAGAATTGTTTAGCCAAAGTCTCCCAGGGGGAAAAACTGCTAGCTTCATGTACTTGGAGGTGAATCTCCATAATGTACTACCACATAATACTGCATTCTAGCTCACCCAAACCTTCCTTCTACACCTGATACAGCAGTCATGCGGTCATGCCGTTGCGTTCTAACCGAACCAAATGCTTACCAAAAGTGATGGTACATATACTAAAGGCTAGCACATAAAAAGTGAAAGCTCTCTGATGCAATGTAAGAAACCAAAGGAGGGAAAAAGACGAGAGCTTTGAACTTTTGGTGGGGGACTGTGGTGAATTAATGCCGTTGTTCTAATGGCCTGGATGGGCTAGCCTGGCATGGCCCTACACGCGAATCCATCCGCACAACCGTTTGTGAACCCAGTAAAGTGAGGATATGACTGTCTCAACCACACAAATAGCATTTGCACCATAGTAGCATATTTTTTTCCATATGAAAAAATGGATTAATAACACATCTAGAAAAGGAAAAGTAACCAAGAACTCATCACTCCAGAGAGTATTACCAAGTACTTCCCAAGTGGTTCTTGAAACAATGGAAGATTCAAACAACCCAACTCTTCAAACACTAAAAAAATCGGTCAATTTTATCGTCTGCTGAAGAAAAAAATAGCAGCTACTCACATTTTATCAAATCCTAAACAGTGATCTTTTGCAAAAAGGTCGAACATAACAAACTACATTTCAACAACCTAAAGTGTCCCATATACCCTGCCTAAATCCTCTCACGAAGGTGGGGAATGGGAGCCAATCCAGACAAATTCCTAATCTTAGCACCAAAATCGAGCACCGAAGGAAACGATTGCAGAAAACAAGAAAGCGGACTGAAGAACGGGGAAGGTCCCAAACCTCCGGCGAGCAGAAAATCCAGAGACGGCCGCCTCCCACTCTCCCTTCTCGCGTCTTCCGCCGCAAGATCCGGCCTCCGGCCGGAACCACGCGAGGACGGCGCCGATTCGAGAGCCGCGACCGCGACTCAGCCCGATCTGCCCCCGGAGAATGACAGCATTGCGCCAAGGCGCCGCGGAGAGCCTCGGCGGGATCCCACGCCGGCTGCCTCACGCTCTCTCGCCTCCTGCTCGCTCGCTGTAGACCCGGGAGCTCGCCGCGACTGAGCTGTTCTCGTGCCTGTGCGGCTGTGCCCCTCTGTCCGGAGTGTCGCGGGGTGTGGCGTGGAGCGTGGATTGGACGCGGGGCGGGCACCAGGCAAGGCGCAGTGTGAACTCGAGTGTGCTGGGGCTGTGCGCGTCGCTTGTGTGTACACATCTGGAGTGGATTTAAGAGAAGCGTGTTGGGCGTTTGGTTCTGGGGATTATTGAGTGACGGATTTGCCCCTGAGCGTGACCGGCCGACGTCGGCGAGAGCCGCAGCCTGCGGCCCTGCAGGAGATGCGCTGGCGTGGCCTCTCTGGCACTGGCAGCCTGGCTCATTGACCACAACAATCTTCTGCTGCCTTGGTTTTACCGTATGATCAACCCAAAAACATCCAACCTATGTTTTCCTGGTAGTATGATTAGGCAGTATCCAGTGTGCTCTACTAGGTTGTTTTCTTTCTCCTTTTTTTTGCCAAAAAAAATCAGGAATTGTATTCTTCGTTTCTAATCTCCGAGCTTGAATTTTCAAGTTGAATCTCTGAACAGAATCTGGCATAGTACAATGATTCTGGTATCGTTTTTCTTTTTCTTATTCGAAGATAATTGGTGGGTACTCCAGTATATTGATCAATTCATGTCAATGGACAATATGGTAGCCTGGTAGGTGCAGTTGGTGGGCGTGTGAGAGCAACGCAACACAAATTTTATTATTGCCAACGTCTCCGATCAACAACCCACTTCACTACTTCAGGCAAAGCATCCGAACTCCAACGGCGTGAACAGATAGAGAGGCGTCAAAAAGAAAAAACTGCAAGAGTAACAGAACAAAGGAGCTAGTCATGATGATGTGCAGAACTCGTTCAAATCAAATTTGTGCCAAAAATTCAAAACGAAGGACTGCAGTTGGTTGACTCTTTAACAGCTTGTCTCTGTGTGCGTATGTGTGGCTTCTATGGATCATCTTAAGTATCGTGTCTAAGAATCTGCCGGTTCTTCAGGCAATGCTCCAGCACGTTTCACTATTTGACAAGAAAATGCAAAAGGTCATCCTGCTCCAACGCAACATGCCAACGGAATGGTTGCATCTCGTGGTCCATCGATTGGTGGTTAAATAGCCACCCTACAGATCTACAGTACCATAATCTATACATGGCTCCATCTATCTACACAATCAATTTGGCAGTAGCACGTACGGATCCGAAAACAAATTTATGTTCCCATCCAACTTCGCCGCTCCTGTCTTCTCAGCAGCCTGGATGAAGCGACTGGCAAGCCAATGCCAAAACGCGAAACTTCATTCCAGAGCAGCAACCGAGCAGACCCGCACGAGAAAAATATTAAGCAGACGATTAACATAAACATCTCAAAATTTCAAGTTTAGCACAAGGTTGACGACAACGGACAGACAGGTAAACTCCAAGGAGAAAAACCTCCAGGCAAAACTTTACCTGGGACAAATAAAAGAACTGTAAACTTGGGGACCTGTTCTTAGCTCAGGTTATTTCGCCTAGAATGCTTGTGAGTTGTGAATCAGAGTGGTTGAACCACTGTCACAGTCTCACAGAGACCAGTGGAGTTATTAGGTCAATCAGCTGCTCAAGACCCCACTTGAATTGCAGCGGGACCACATTTGGATTTGACTCGATTTCCAGCAAATATTGTCCCAGACAGACATGTCAGCTCGGTTTTAAACTCGAACATGCTAGTGTGATACGACCAGCCTTTAGAATTTAAATTAGTATAAAGGGAAAATGGCGAAAAGAACATGCAAGCTAGGGTCTTTTTACATCTCAAATTGTTACAGCCAAGAACCTTCATTTTTAGTGAGTTTCCAGATCCCCTGACAGCATCATAGACCATTCGATATGGCTATCGTCAGGCCTTAAGCATGACTTTACTGCTTGATCACGGATGGTGCACTCTTTAATTCAATGGTAATCACTAGAATTTCTATTTAGGGGGGAAATTATAAAAATGACGCAATGATAATGCAACGTGTGAGACTAGTGTGATAATGCCGCAATGCTGGTGTGGTCCACGCGAATTATATGATGTCTAAGCAACGGTGGAGCATCTACTGGAGGTTAACTGTGAACAATATCGAGCACACAACTTCGCTAGGGGAGAATACAAAAACTTATAGATATCACGGGTGTTAAACTGTAACAATTAAGATGCAGGGGTTTTTGAAATCCCCATTGCTTGTATTGTGTGTTTTTCTTTTGCCATTTTTTCCAATTGTAAATCAATGCAAAGCCAGGAACAAAGTGGTTTACATCATCGTACCGTGAACAGTTGAAACTTACACATCATAAAGATGTCAAGGTTGTAAATCGAGTATATATTGTGTATACATTGGGTTTCCAGCACAAAATCACTCGAAGTGGAGATTCAAGCTATCAAAGGAGTACAAGGTACAAACCCCACAATCTTTGTCTGTTCTAGCAGATCTATGAAAAGATGGGGGAAGTAGGAGACAAAACAGAAACAAATAGCGGCATACGATTTGCAATAGCTAGGGAAGAACAGAACAATGAAGTATCTTTACGGGTTGTAAACAGTTCATAGCGGGCCGAATGGCTCAGGAAGCGGCTCGAACCTGTGATCAAACACTGGGCTCTGGTCAGACTTGTCGTCCACGCTGTGCAACCAACTTGTGTTCTTGGTGTCCTCCTTCAGCAACATCACCTCATATCGTGAATTGGCGTATATATCCAGTTCACTCAAAACCTCTTTTGTTCCAGTGCTTTCCCTATCAGGGGAGCCAATTGAGCTCCCACCATTGTGTGAAAGAGCACCGCTAGAATCTCCAGAGAAGTGCCCATTGCTGCTCCCATTATCAGTGATATATCGGTCACCATTTGTGATGGAATGGCCTGGGTCTGATGCTCGAGCTGGTCGGCCCTTGGTAGTAGTAGAGCGAATGCTATGAGGAAAAAGAGATGCACCACGGATGCCACCCAAATTTTGTCGAATGTCCTATAATAGATATGAGTCTTTCAGTTTCTTCTAAGCAACAGAACTGTTACTTAAAATAACAACCACCTAAAAAAGTGCAAACTTACGAAACTCGAAATAACGAGAGAACTTTGCCAACTGCAGATCCAAGAGGTAAAACTTACCAATTCATGTTGTTTTTTTCAAAAAAAAAATCTTCTAAGAGACACCAAATTCTTTAAAGCATTCAAATTTACTATTTTAAATAGGCATAATATGAAAATTACTTTCATTCAGTAACGTGATGGTTGCAATCTTAACTGAATGCAGATGAAAACTACTTCTCTCTTTTTCTGATAAAATGACAGAGGTAGAAACACATAAGACCTTGTTGAATTCAACGTAAATATGAGGGGTGAACATACCATGTGCCTGATAGCCATGTCAAGTGACTTCCTCGATATTGTCCTACCGAATCCATTGTCTGCTGCTGTGACAGACCGCGAGGTTCTAGTCGTTTGACGTTCCAAAGAAGATCTTTCGCTCTGCCTACTTTGGTGTCCATTGGTAGGAGATGTCTTTGATTGTATATCAGAGAACTTACTTCGAGTGATAGCAGGCACAGACATCTTTTTTACAGGAGCTGTGGGAACTGGTTCAGCATTCGGGGTTGACCTGACCCCCAAAGACATACCTGGTCGTACTCTACCAGCAGAGAGTGGTCTTTCTGGCAGTTTAGTCCTTAAGTTTGGTGGAGTTTCACTTGGGAAATCTGGAATATCTAGTGGGCGAACTGGAGCTCGTAGCCGTGTATTTGGGGAACTTGGACGGGACGATGGTGCTGACGAAGGTGCTGAACTCCGACCACTACTGGCTAAGGCTCTTCCATTAGATGTCAAGTTATTGCTGCCAGAAATCCGCCCAACAGAAGGTGAGCGACCAACAGATGGTGTTGACGAACGCATGGTAGGCTGACGAGTGGGTGTGGATGACCGAGAGCTAGAACGGCTCACTGAAGGAACTGAACTTGATGAAGAACTGGTACGAGTTATTGCAGGAATTTTACCAGAGGACGAGCTGGGACAACTCACTGCACTAGTTGTGTTTGAAGATGAAGTAGACAGAATTCGAGACCGGGACGTTGGAGTTGATGATCTTGAGCTTTGCGCTGATGTGGTCTTGGGAGCAGTAGTAGAGCTAGACACAGAAGGGTGATTTTTCACTGGAGTAGATGGACGAGTTTTAGTTGGTGTAGACGGACGGGCCTTGACAGGTGTAGAGGACCGTGTTGGCACTGGGCGTGAAGATGGAACAGATGGCTTTGATGCGGTAATAGTGGCAGTCCGCTTGCTCGGGGTTGTAGGTCTTGAACTGACAGAGGAAATGTTTGCATTGAGGATTGATGACCTGTTGTTGCTAGACATAGGAGTAGATTGAACTGCCGGGCGGGAGACAGAATTACTTCGTGCTGGTCTAGTGGAAAATGTGGAATGCCCATTCTCTGGTTCAGAAGAGGAAAGCTGCAATAATATATACAAAGCTATGTTAACTATAATCATGATCCACCATGATACGAGCAGCTGTAGAGAAAGTTTCAAGAAACAAGTCTGTAGCTGAGTATGTTCTCACTGTTAGACTGAAGATGGTGCGATTATCAAGTTTGCCATTCTAAATTACATGATACTTAACTTCCGTTTCTCAAAAGTAAATTCCAGTATACCGCGGATGCAAATCTATTGCATGTTGTACAACTAACATCTGAGAGATGTGTGCAATAATTTAAGGGTTTTCAAATATGGGTACCAAATTATTAAGCAAGCCAATAACATCACGCTATGAGAAGAACAGAGGTTTCTGCCAATTGCACAAACAATGATTATTTCTAAGGAAAGCTTTTCTGACCATATTGACAAATCATCAACATGTGATTTTTGAAAATAGAGGATGAACTATGTTGCAATACCCACGTCTAACATCCACTAATTTAACAGGCTGCCCAGATGATCAAGAATGTTATTATCACTCTTATGCATACTATCCAAGACTGTCCAGACTCCAGAGGATGATTCTAGCAACTTCTTGAAGCTAGACACAAATTACTCTTAAATCCACCATAAACTCTGAAATCCCAGTAGTTAAAATTCCTAGCTTTGCAGTTGTAGATTCCATAAAGCATGCATAAAAGATCGTTTCGCAGGTAAATTTGATGCATGCAACTTGAATGCGGCAGTACATTGTTATTCCTTACACAAACAAACCATTAATATGGCCTGAGCGAACTCAAATGCCACTGGTAATATAAAATATATATGGTCTTCACAAGGTATCTTGACACTGCCTATACAAAGAATAAAGAAACATGTTGCATGTAGAAAGATATGGCATCTAATAATAGTAATTGTACCAACCTTCGAAGCTCTAGTCGTCGAGGATGATCTGGTAACAGTGCGTTTAGTCACAGTTGAGGATGGGTCTTTCTCAGCATCATCTAATGCAGGAACACGGGGGGTTCCAGGGGGTGTCAGAAGCCTGAAAATGCATTGCATATGTTACATAAGATCAGGACAGCATATGTAGTCAATCATGGACACATCGCACGTGCGCCCGCACAGCAAATATCAGAAATCTTTAGCTGTGAAATGATGAGGTTCAAGGAAGCAAAATGGAAGTCAACTCCTAAATTTTGACCAACAAGGCAACAGCACAACAACCCATTTTGGAACAATCTCATAAAATGGCATCCAAAGCAACCTTATTGTACAACTAAATGTTTATATTATTTTCGCGAAAACGAGTGAGTATTGTACGTCATTATTTTTTTCATCAAACACACAGGATATTGTACATCATTATATTAAGATAAGTGAAAAAAAGGTCTGATTACAAGCCATTATACGGCACAGGCTAGTTTATTTTGCACATAAGCCGTGGAAAATGTTGAGACTACGACCTAGAAACGACCTCAAGCTGTTGCCCCTGCTACTGTAACAACCCAGCCTTGCCCTAAAGCTCCTGCAGATCGGTCTGGACCCCTGGCTGCAACACATTATCACTGTAACACTTCCTGATACAGGTGAAGCTACCATGTTCAATAAGGGCGATCGAAATGGTGGGATGGTTGCATGAAAGCAATACATATTTCAACTAAACTTGTATTCAAATGATAAGTCAACGCATAGTTTGATCAGTGTACTTTCAAAATTTCAGAACTACATGGGCAATGCAATCCTGTTCTACATAAATCCCTGTATGTCATTTAAATAAACAACAACAAAGTAATTCTAATGTTTGATAATTGAAGACATTCTGAAGTAGGAAGACCTATTTCTCATTCTATTCTAAGAAAAAAATATATACACATAATGTCCAGAGCTTTGCTCTTCCCGGAACGAGCCCACACACCAACCATCAAGTTGCATGCTTATCTTTGCCCTCAGCACAACTAACTCTCCAGCTAGTCCAAATAAGGTCCCTACCAGGCAGGCCAACCTTGGCTAATGCCCACAAGCAATCACAATCATCAGACTCAAAACCCCCAAACATGATTTTGGGAAAAACCCTGAAGAAAACAAGTACAATCAGCACAAACTCGTCCGGGAGCGATTAGGCCAACTCTCCAGACCGTTTGAGAACACCGCATTGCCACCCATTGTCACTAAGTTCACAGTAACTATTCAGATGATTAATCAATTGCGCCCAGCACGAATCATCCCCAAATTAGGAAATCGGATCACCAAAAACGAGAGAAATCATTCAATCACCAGTCGTAGTCGTTCTTCCCGATCTCCGTGTCCAGCAGGTCCTCCATGTCGGCCCTCGCCGCAGACCGAAAAACCGCCACTAGATCGACACCCGCAACTGCAAAAGGGGAAAAAAATAAAACTACCGCTCCAAAACCCAAACGCTAACGATAGAACTCAACGGTTGCCGTTACGGTCCAGCACTCACCCGGGCGATTGGGCGAGAGGGGGATCCTTCCGGGCGGCCGCCGGCGATTGCACGGGGCCCTGAGAGATTCGAATCGGCGGAAGGGGAGAGCCTCCCACCCTGCGCCGTGCTCTCCTTGCCCTCTCGCTCGCGGCGAGGCACTGCGCGTGTGCACGGGTTTGAGACCGCCGGGGGGAGAGGAGGCGACTACGACGGGAGACGGGGCAGGGATGGATGCGTGTGCTTTGCTCCGCGGTTTTACTTTTTTTTTAATTCTCGAGTCTTCCTTTCGTTTGATTTTTCGAATCGCCGGGCGGTAAGTATTGGCACCTGGTGAGTGTTTCTTTGGTCCATGTGGGCCCAGCAAGGATCTGGTCCCAGTGGTCAGTGTATTTAGGTTGCTCGTGGCACGGCGTGGTGGTAGCGAAAGGGCTGGTAATAAATTACTACTCCCTAACAAAGTGTACTTGAGGCGGTAAGCCTGGAAGTCGGCGGGGTCTTTTGGACGGACAGAGGCCAGATGGGGTCGCGCGCTGACAGGTGGGGCAAGGTTTCATCAGCATCCCCACAGGTCAGTCGCTGTCCATGGCAGCGAGAGCCCACCGCCCACCCGGTCACGGTTGAGGTGGATGGGTCATGGCCTCATGGGTCTTGGGTGGATCACCGGTCCGAGAGCGCGAGCGATTCTTTTAACAGGTGTCGGATGTTACGGGCGCAACCGGCGGCAAGCTTTTGACGAGCGTTAGTTATTAGCTGATGCTAATAGTCACGGAAATACGGAATGCTGCGCTAATTATCTAGGGCCTTCCTAGTTCCTACCTTAGCCAAAAGTTTGGGAGCAGAAGGCCATGGTACGAGATCGTAATTAACCACATCACCTGGCACCTGCAGAAGGCCTCATCATCACGCATCGCCGTGCTTACGTACGCGGTACGCACGCCATAAATGGATCGTGTCAGCTGATCCCTCAGGAGCCAGGATAGTCCGGATCCAGTGCCAGGCACACCGATACCGGTGCCGGCCGTCAGGCTGCCGCGTCCCCTTGCGAGCCGCGAGCAGGCAAGGCGTGCCGCCGCCGGGGAGGGAACGTCTAGGCAGAGCTGCCGCGCACCACGCAGGGTGTGCCGCCCCGTCAGGCCGGAGAGAGAGAGAGAGAGAGACGTCGCGCCGGGGGTGCCGGCGGGACAGGACAGGAGATCGATCGCGCGCGCCATTGATGAGGGCCGGCCCGACTGGCCGAGCTATAACGCACTTTCATTAACTGGCATCAACCGCCTCTCGTGAATGCTTGGATGGATGAAAGAAAAGAGCAGGACTGTTTACTGTAGGACATGTATTGCGGCGGCACATGCTCGAAGCGTGACTGCGTGAGGCGTGGCGCCATTGCCCTGGCAGGGGGGCGCTGCGGCATGGCCTGGGTGCGCGCCCGCGCGGACCACGCGCCGGCAGGGAAGGAGGAGGACCGTGGCCGCACAGCATTTCCGCGAACAGCTGACGCGCGTGCTCCGAACAACGGCGACCATCGTCAGTCGCAGTCGCAGTAAGCCGGGATCGCGGTGCCAGGCACTGCTTGCCTCGGCAGGAGCCGGGGTCGAAGAAACTCGTCGGTCTTCGTGAAGGTGGAGGAGGCGGCGTGAGCACCCTGCGCTGCCACTGGATGGAGGAAAAAGACGAAGTCATCACCGACAGGGACAGTGGTGACGACGGGAACCAGATTGACGCCTGTGAACGCCGGCAGCGCCTTCAGTAGCCGCGCTGAGATCTCGTCCTCTCCACGCCGGCGGGACTCCCGCGGCGAGGCCAGACGAGTCGCCGTCTCGCCGATGATGGTGGTGCGGCTGGTTTGACGACGGAAGGATTGCTTAATTTCTGTCAATTTGAAGGGGCCGGGATGCACAGAATCTGAAATCTGGTCCTCTAAAACTAGATCTAACGGTCCGAATATTTACAATAATACCCCTCATTCGGATCACAATTATTAATCGCGATCCGACTTTTTACATAAAAGCACCTAATTTGGTTTACATTAAGCCCCCCTAATTTGGGTTGGATATCTCGCGGCCGGGTGCCGGCGGAAGAACAGCGATGAAGAGCGCGGAGATGGCCGATACTGCGGCATGCGGCACAGACGTCGGAGGGTGGCCGCAGTGGAATCAGACGGAGATGCTGACAAATTTCGGCCGATTCAGCATCACGGAGACTCGACAGTTCCGTGCGCAAGATCTCCATGGCGGGACGGGGCGGTGTCCTCAGCGCCGTCAGGCGCAGCCGAGCAGAATAGATCCCGGATTTCGAATCCGATGATGTCGGTGGCGCTTCCATCTTCGGAGGTACGCCGGCGGTGAAGATGCAGCTGTTTCTGCTAGGACATTGTCCCTGAAAGGTTGATGAGTCGTGCGAGGACAATTCGAGGGGATTGGGGATAGATGCGGCGGAATTGAGCTGGCGCGGCTGTCGTCAGTCATCACTGTGGTGGAACGGCCGCACCGCTTCCGTTGACTGTCCCTGACGCCGGCGTGGCGGCAGCAGACCACCAAGCTTTGTGTCAGTGTCCGAGGCATCCTGAACATCTTTGGGTAGCAGACAGACAGACGAGGCATACCATTCTTTGGAAGCGAATGAAGTCCTTCAGCCCAAGCTTCTTTCAGGACAGTTTCCATATGAGCTTTGTTGCGAGTTACTACTGCATAGTGAATACTACTCCGTATCTAAACTCAAAAAACAGACCAGAGGAAAACGAGCATCACAAATGTGTACTCCTTTGGGCTTTTCACCTGATGGCCAAAAATTTGCCTAGTTATCATTCATGTCTCTCTTCAGGACCAAATGTCAAAAACAGGGATAATAAGGTCGCTTCAGCTTCAGACCTTCAGTCACAGGAGACCCTACTAACCCAAAATTAGTTGCATCATCCTTCCAATCTGTGATACCTCCTGCTAGGTGCTGATTGATGGTGCAGGGGAGTACCAGAGATTCACCAGGAGCCAGGTGAAACGTTTTCAGTGCGTGCATTGTGATTCTCTGCAAAGAGAGATTCAGTTCTACATCTATTTCGGACAACATGCAGTGCTCCTATCCAGAAACGGATCATTGCATTGCATTTGCGGATTAAGCAATCTGCTGCAAGAGACTGACACTTTGAGGCTGCAAGGCAAGCCATAGCAGTAGCGAAATGCAAGCAGTTGCCCGGCCCAATCTAAACATGACCGACAACGTACAATCACATTTACCCAAAGAACAGTTTTGGATGCTACTACTGGCTACCGAGATATTTCTGCAACTCTTGTTGTAACCGAGTAAGCGTTATCGCAGCACCAAATTCAGTCCACGGCCAACCCTGTCCATCTGAAATTCTGAATCCTGAAAATGTATGCTTTCCCTTCTGGAGGCCTGTTTGCATGTCGGAACATGGGACTGGACCGGATCTAGTCTGTCTGTTCTCATCTGTTCCTGTCAACACTTTTTCGACGGCATGCCACTGTCAACTTCAGACGTACTGCAAGTCTGCAACTCTTGTGCCTATGTAAACTAGCACCTAAAATCTGTCCTGCTCAATCTCCTCCGAAAGCTACGGCTCCCCTTGTTAAATTATACCCCTGCGCCTTTCGTGTGTGAACTGCTGCTGCATTTGCTTGATTCCATTGGGGACTGCAACTGCAATGCTGTTCTTCGTCAGCATCAGATAACGCATAGAATGCCATCGCGCGGAGAGCATCGCCATCGCGATCCGCCGGTGCCGTGGAAGGCAGAAAGTGAGTGAACCGCAATCTTCTTCCTGGATTCCTTGCCTTCGATTCTCAAATGAGCCTTTCTTTTCCCCACGTCATCGAGCTATCCTTTATATTATCATAGAACAAAAATATCATCAGGTAGCTCATCATCGGCGCCGTTTTTCCGATCGGATCTACTAGCGTGTGGCAGCGAGTCCGTACTCGAGGCGCCGTCAGCGAGAAGCTCTCGGCCACCTGCAGTCAACGCGCGTGCTCGTTGCGAATCTGGAGCACCGCAAGCAGCTCCCCCGGCCATGGTTTATCCGTTGATCCTTCTTCCTTGAGCGGTCGATTATAATCAGGGAGTGTGAGACCGTTGGTTGTGCGAACCAATCGGAGACACTGCCGTGGCCGTGACCTGGATCTTGGCAAGCCGCCGTAGATGGGATCCTCGACATGGGCAGGAATTCTTATGCTTGCCATTGGCGTCTGCTAAGTTCGATATACTAACTTATTAGTATGTGTTTTTCTTTGGAGAGCAGCTTCGTATGTAAGCATGTTTTCCCTGAAGATCCTGGGCAGTTGAGAGGAGTTAACCAAACACCTGGACCGTCCAGAAGCGGCTAGCACACACGCACGCGTCCTCGAAGCTGAAAAGCACCCCGTGTTGACTTGGCTTCTTTCTCTCTTTTTTTTCACGGCTCTCCGTGGACTTCTGGTTTGAAATCGGATTACCAGTGTTGGCTTCTACAAGTACGGGACAGCTAGTCAGCTAGCAGGTTACGATTGGGGCACGTCCGTGATGTTTACAGGGGATTTTGTTGCAGTTGTGTCTGAAAACTTCTGTTGGAAGTTGAAAACCTGTGTTCTACAGCACTACTCCTGAACTCTCGAGTATATATATGTCGCGGTCACACACTGTTCCTGAACTCTCGAGTCTTACGGTCAAGGCTCCAAAATTTATGTCCAGATGTCCATGTCTTGGACTGTTCAGCGGCGCCGTACCTGCGAAGAAAATAATCACGTATTACAGCAAGCCGAGAGACGTACGGGTAGTTGTTGGCGAACTTTGCGTCGCCGACGACGTATTCCGCTTTGGTCACGCTCGACCGACGGTGAAAACTGCGAATCACCTCGGACTTCGTTCGCCTTCTAGATTACTGTGCGCGACAACTTGTGTGCTATGAATGGATTCAATATCATGCAGCGCATGTAGGCATGTATACACACCATTTCAAATTAGAGTTACAGTATTCAGCTAGTTCAATTAAATCCACCATATTTTAATTGCGTACTTATTTATTTGGTAGTTAGGCTTATTAGGATACAGCTAAAATGGATCGGAGAGAGAGTACTTCACAATCACTTGCAATAGGCAGTAGCGGACAGTGACACTCGATTGGATATGATAATGGCTTCTTGTTGGTTACTACTACTAGACGGAAGGGGAGAAAATGACCCTTGCTTCCGGACTGAGCAATGCTTGTAAGATGCTAATACGGCATTACCGCAGATACAACTGAAGGATAGAAACCATCGAGGCAGATAACAGAAGGTGGTTTGATGTAGAAAAGTGCCAAAGCCAAAAAAAAAAACCCGTCTGGCAGTGATTGATTCCGCTAGCTTATCATCCGCATCGTTTTCTCAATGGGACTTTTCTGCGTGTCGGACAACGAGTCCGTACTCCAGGCGTCTTCAGCTAGAAGCTCTCGATCGTCTGCAGCCAAACGCGCGTGCTCATTGAAGAGTCTGGAGAAAAGCGGAGCAAACACGCAAAGCAACCAAAGCTTATGGCCGCGGTTATCCATTAATCCTAATCCCCCCCCCCCTCCCATTTTTTTCCCGCTGGATTAGTCAGGGTGTGAACCATTTCCCTTCTGCTGGACCAGAAGCAAGCGGCTGCAGGGCGCACACGTACGCATCGTCACCAGTGCTGAACTGACCCTGGGATTGCTATGGCCTGACCGACTTCTCCTTTGTTTTTCCTGCCTCGTCCTTTGCTGCCGTCCAACGCGCTCTCCGGTTCTAGCCGTCACGGATGTATGCACCACCAGCTAGGAGTCTAGTCTAGGTCGAGATCTATGATTTCATAAAAAAAAAAAGGTCGAGATCAATGTGTCGTAACCTCATTTATGAAGCACGACTTCTTCAGGAATTATCTTTGCAACTGTGTCTGAAAGTTTCTAGGATTCTACAGCACGCCGAGAGCCTCAGCTGTGCGTCACTGTGCTGTCACACTGTTCCTGAATACTCTCCTAATTCCTAAAATCTCAAAGCAGCTGCAAGTAGTCTACCATTGACTAGCACCACAACCTTTTCTCCGCGGAAGTGTCCTTGTCGTGGACCGATCAACGGCGCCGTACAAACTGTAAGAAAACAACTCGCCGCTACGGGTTCCGACGGAAAGCTGCTGGCGACAGTGTCGCCGACAATACCTTCCCCTCTTTCGGTCACGAGCCTCGCTGACTTTGCTCGCCCGTTGACCGGGCTTAATAATCTTTCGAGGAGTCTGCTAATGAACTGCTCAGACATGAGTAGGCGATCGAGCTCCTTCACTGAACGTCTGAACCCTCTAGATTAATGCATCCACTTGTGTTCCATATGGATGTAACCTACCAGTATCGTGCAATGAATTCACCGCAAATCGCAAGAGTAGGCGAGCTCCTTAGTCCACACTGAACTGCTCCAGTTTCTTCAGGACCGATTCACTCTGCACTAACGAAGATGTCAAGGACGTGACTCGTGGGTGATGCTGGGTGATGAACAAGATCATTCATTGCTTCTTGCTGGTACCTGGGACTCGGCAATGCCAGTATGGTAGGGCTCCCACAGCATTACAAGCTCGAACAGCTGAAACAGAGAAATGGTCAGGAACAGGCGGAAAGCAAAAGTGATTGATCGACTCCTGTTCAGTAGTAAACTCGACACTGAAAGCTACTGGTTACTTATTTGAAAAAGAAAAGAAAAGAAAGAAAGCTGTTGGCTAGAATGAAGTATTACCTCCTAGAAGGTAATAGTATTTATATATTTTAATTCTAAAAAGGGAGAAGATATAGGAACTAACTTCCTGTTAGATCTAACTAAAAAAAGACCAAACGTGACAGATAGAGTGTACATGCTCACTGTTTTAGCTAATGCAAATGTTACACACGTTCATGTGCATGATGGCCGTTTATTTTTTTTCTCTAACGGTGATCTGTCAAGTCGCTACATGTGTGCGTCAGTCCCGATTGCTACTTTTCCCACCAAATGGTCATTATTTTTTCCGTAATGTGAATTGTGAACGTGACATGGGTTGACACTTTGGAGGAAAATAGAATAATAGCATGTGACGTGTTTTCTTCTAGCGTGACATGGGGTGGCTGGCAGGCGTCACAGTGATGCAGGGGTTCTCGCAGGGGACGGCTGTGTAGCACCCGTGTACGGCGGCGGCGGCGGTGCAACGCTCATGGACATCGGTGGCCAACAGCTGGTCGTCCTGCAGGACGCCACGCGAGCAGGCGACACGGCTGAATCCATCTCCAACAGGTGGTCCTCCTGCTTTCGGCTTTTTTCAACTTCTTTCAACTTATTATCTCTCACAGAATATTATTCAACCAGCCGAAACTAGTGGAAATCTACCTGCCAAACAAACTGTCAAACAAAGTGAATTCTCTCGGAGCAGGCTATTTCTTTCGTTCGGAAAAGAACCACATCGGAAGAACTGCATAGGTAGGGGCTCTTTGCGCCTCCGATAGTGGATAACATAAAACCGAAGAAACAACATGTTGCGAGATTGAGGGGATTTACTCCTATTTCAGATTATTTTTATTATTTAAATATCTCATCTGCTATGAAAAATCAACGGCCGTGATTTGTCTGTGGTATTACCTCCTAGGAGGTAATAGATGTACTGTAGCAAGGCTCGTGTAAGATACCATTTGTCCTCTTGCAGAGGATGTCTTTAGGTTATGCAGAATAAAAGGAACAGAATTATTTCATGCAGCATGATTGTGGCTGCCGTTTGTAATTTCTTGGACCTGTCCTACCCTATGTATATAGCGTTCATGATCTTCAACAACAATAGTTTTTATCCAGTTTTTCCTATAAGAAAAAGGCGACCTTTGTATCCATTGGAGCACGCACGGAGCGACCCGGACGCAGTGCAAGAGAAAACGTAGAATAATGGACCCTAGAGCAATACATTCTTTTTTTTTGCGGGCAAAGAGAGAGCTTTACAATTAATAAACTTGGGGGTTACATCCTGAGCAATCCATTCTATCAAGACATTCGTATAAGGTCCCCATACTATATAGATTAAGAAACATCGAGAAAACGACGTGCATGATTAGGTACCACTCCAGTACACGACACATATACACACCCCATTACAATATTACATACTATATTATGTGACCCACTTCATCAAGAGACAGAGATAGTATGAAAACTGCTAGCTGGAAACACCACAAGTCCTCTCAGCGTACTACTACCTTGTACAACTTTTGTTGCCCAATCCGTCCTTCAGGACTCGGATTACGCAGGCCCAGCGCCAGAAAAACCAGCAGGGAAACCCGAATCAGCATCGCCATCAGAAACCACCACCAACCAGCCTGCAAACCCGTCTCCGTGAGACCGTGACTCCGTCCACCTCGTCAGTCATCAGTCTGCTGATGAAGTATGAACAGGCCAGGGGAACCGAAGAATTGGAGAAGCAACCCTCCCAACTTTCCGGGGGAGCATTAACGTCGAGCCGGACACGCCGGCGGATGCAAGAAACTGTCAGCGCCCGTCTCGGCGCACCGCGAAAGCGTACAGGGAAAATGCGCCACCACCTTCTACTGCATTTTCCACTACTAGTAGTGGGAGGAGCTGGGACGCGGTCGCCGACTCGCCGGCGGTTGACTCTGCCCTGAGCCGCGGCGAGCGCACGCACGCTCGCGGCGAGTTCCCACCTGTAGCTGTAGCGGGTGGGGGCAGGTCCGGGTAGGGGGAGGACGGGTCGCCTTGTGCGCGGACGGTGCGGAGACGTGTGCGCGATATAAAATACCAGGACGCCGCCGTTAACAAAACGAGCCCCCTGTTCCGAGCCTACTGCCGACCCAACAACCCACTCGCCTCGGCTCACCTGCCAATCGCCGCTGTTACCACCGGCGCGGAGGAGCCACTTGCACCATTGAAAACGGGCGATCTTCGCTTCGCAGCGGTTTCCTGTTCGGGCGCTGCTACTTCTACTTGCTGGCTCTGCCGGCGGAGGAGGAAGGAAGCGAAGGCGAGCTCGTCCTCCGCTGTTTTGCGAGCCCTTGGTTCTTCTTCTCCGGCCGCTACCTGCCCGGCGTTCGTCCTTGCTGCGCCTGCCGCTCCATCGGGCGAAATCGAGCTGGTGGGGATTATTCCTCCCGGGAGCAGAGAGAGGGTGTCGGCCGTAGCTCCAAAGGCCGGCCGGTTCCTTGGAGTTTGCTGTGTCTCTTCCGATTGTCTGTCTGTTCTCGTGCAGCTCTGTTCAGCTAGGATTCCCGGGGTTCTGCTGGTGAGTTCACCTCACTTGGTTTCTCTTCTTCCGTTGCGATTTCGCTCCAGCTTGCCCATGTCTTCCTTGGCTACTCGATCATTTTTGCTTGTGTTCCATTCTTCCCATATCCACCAAACACCATCGAACTATCAGAGCTTTGCTTTTCTGTAGAGAAAAAAGAGACAAATGCTTAATAAAATTCAAACTATCAAGGTAGTACTGCGGTACGGTACGAGTACAATCCGATAATTCAGTTGGCAAGTCCTAGTTTCTCTAGATGGCTTTGCTGTCAGCGACTCAGCGTTAATGTCCTTTTCTACCACCTGCTGGCTGCTGTAGAGTTTAAGCAACATGTTTAACCCTGTTTACTTTTCTCTAGTCAACACAAGTTAGTAGTTGATCTTATTCGCTCCGGGCCATATTTTCTCCAGGGGCTGTTGGTATGAACAGCAGACCGGTGTTAGGTCAGAAAGGCCGTTGAGAATCTGGGGCGACTGGCATGCTTTCACACCTAGGCATGCATAATAAGATAGCCTGTCATGCTGTGAAGATTGAACAAAGAGACACCTCCATTTTGTGCTCTCCAATCATTTGATACTGCTCCTAACCATCTGTGTCTTTCCATGGTTTGGATGGTCTCAGATTGTTAGCAGTTATGCTCTCGCAGGGATGATAACTTAAACTTGACAAGTGGCTGCTGATATAACTCCTGTTCAGACATGGGCAACCTTAGAGTTGGAGGCATCCTGCAAGCAGTGATCCTTTTTCTTCTGTACACCGGCTGCTGCATGGATGTTGCAAGGGGACAGACAACTGACCCTACTGAAGGTAATCCCCTGCTGTCTTTACTTTCTTCCATCAGAGCTTCGAGTCAGATCGTCAGAGATTGCTCGTGCCAGAAAGAAATGAGAGACGCTTTACCAATTACCATTTAACTGGAAATTTACATGAAGCTTTGATTCAAGCAGGCCCTATTTTTTTGTACTTCACAGACAATACATGATGAGAAATGTGATACCTTTATAATACACACCTTATTCAAGTAGGTATGAGGTATAACTAGGGTCTAGGGACTGGTTCTTGTTGACATATTTTGAAATGTGTATGCATTCGCATTCTGTTTCTTGATCAGGGGCGTCTAGTTCAGACAATAACAATATTCTGCACTACTCTGATACTCTGTTGATCTTTTGAACTGCTGCTGAATATTGCCTCTCTTATATTTGCAGTAAACGCTCTCAAGGCAATTAAAGGAAGTTTGATTGATCCTTCTAATAAACTTAAGAATTGGGGCCGTGGGGATCCATGCACATCCCGTTGGACAGGAATCTTCTGTGACAAGATACCTAGTGATTCATATCTTCATGTAACAGAAATGTATGGTGATTTTTCCACATTATTTATTACATCCACAATGGTTTTGTTGCTAGACTATCTTACTCCCTCCATTTGTTTTTTATTAGCCGTTTTAGAATTAGTGTTTAGATATATAGTTTGACTAAATTTTCTTACAATATATCATCAGTTGCTAAAAAAACTAATGTCATATTGAAAGATCTTTGAAATACGAATCTACATGTATACACTAAGCATGCATATGATTTGAATAATTGTTGGTCAAAATTTATTACTTTTGATTATTTGAGATGTTAATATGCCTAGCAATTTCAAACAGAGGGAGTACATCCTAATATCTGTTTATTATTTATTTCTGTCAGTTTCCATATAGAGTGTAACATTTAGCTGTAACAGTGGATACTTTTGATTCTTGTAGACAGTTGTTTAAGATGAATCTTTCCGGAACTTTGGCACCAGAGGTTGGCCTTCTATCCCAGCTGAAAACATTGTGAGTACTTATTTGACAGACCACTGATGCTACTTAGTGCAAACTGAAATGAGCCTTTTCAAGCATTTCATGAACAGTGTACCTCACGGCTCTACTTCATGCTCTATACAGCTAATTAACTATAAACCAAACCCCTAAATTTCTGACTAACTAGGAACTTACAAAAGATATCATAAAAAGAAGTCCTGACTTCATCTATTTTAACTGTTTATTTTCACAGTCACAACTCTTCTTCGTTTCTCCATGATGCTCTTGTAGCCAATCCATTAGGTACCCAGCAATGTTTACTAACTTGTATGGAATGTTCTTTTTCAAGGGACTTCATGTGGAACAATTTAACTGGTAACATCCCCAAAGAAGTTGGAAAAATCACAACGCTGAAGCTCATGTCAGTTTCTCTTTTCTAAGCAAAGTTTCCAATACCACTTCTTTAGATACCAAGTACAAACAGTGCTAACTGTCGCTGCCACAATCTTGCAGAACTTTGAATGGTAATCAGCTGTCTGGTTCTTTACCTGATGAGATCGGCTATCTGGTGAACTTAAACAGATTACAAATCGATGAGAACAACATATCAGGCCCCATACCCAAATCATTTGCTAACTTAACAAGCATAAAACATCTGTAAGTGATGAGTATCTTTATTTTTCTGCCCATCCATTACGCTTCTCAATTATAAACTTAGTACTGATTAGTTCCATTTTTACCTTTAGTCACATGAACAATAACTCACTAAGTGGGCACATCCCATCTGAGCTGTCCGGATTGCCTTCACTCCTTCATCTGTAAGTGGATATCTACTTTTTCTCTGATTTTTTTTTGTTATGCGAGTTACAGATGAGTTGTGCCGTTAATACGTTCTTGTACTGAAACTTGCAGTCTTGTTGACAACAATAATTTATCTGGGCCTCTTCCCCCAAAATTAGCAGAAACACAGAGTTTGAAGATACTGTAAGTACATTTTTCTGTACTCCGATGAGATTTCCTTAATATAGAAATTGACACACAACATAATAGCTTCCAGTTTCTTCCAGTTTCCTTATTTCTGAATGTTTAAGAAGTTTAAGTAATAAAACCAATTTCTTGAGTATGCTTCACTTCTTTTGTAAAGTATGACATATTAATAAAATATAATGGGTTCTAACTTTCTAATGTTTTAAACAACTAGCGCACACCTCTCTCTTCGAAAATGTTTTCTTATACGGTTGAGATTAGACCTATTTTTCTATATGTATGACAATAATTTCTCGTATATCTGTCTTTCTACAATAGTCAGGCTGATAACAACAACTTCAGTGGAAGCTCTATCCCTGCTGAATACAGCAACATACGAACACTTCTAAAGCTGTAAGTGTAACCCCTTTTCCATCAAGTTTTTCTCTTCTTAGAATTTGAGGTAGATGAGCGTGAAAGAAAATTTTAAGAAGTAAAGAGATCTTGCAAGTTATTTTTAATGAGAAGAAACTTTGTTAGAAATGTATGCACTGGTGATTAAAAGACTAGCGGAAAAAGAAGAATATTATGTGTAAAATGTTTATATTTCCTAAACAGCTTATGCTTTTAGTTGAGATAGCCAGTATATCAAGTCCAGGTTATCACAGTGTTCTAAAAAAAGGTCCAGGATATCACATAGGTAATATTGTTTTTTCTTTTTATGCAACTCTCCTATTACAAGTCATAGCAGCCAAATAGTTTCTATAGGAACTCTTCTTTCACTCTGTGCCTCTGTGGAGATCATTCTCACTGATAACTAAAACAGCAAGTCATTATCTCCATTTAAGAAGGGCAATCAGCATTATGTTTAAACTCAAATCAAGATGTGCGGGGTAAATCATCCTTTTTCCATGTTACCAGGAGTCTTAGGAACTGCAGTTTGCAAGGAGCTGTTCCCGATATGAGTGGCATACCTAAATTTGGCTACTTGTAAGTCCAGATTGAATGCTGAATTTCCTTTTTTTTATTTGTTAGACATCTTACAATCTTATACTATCCTTTTTACATCAGCTTGTTACAGCCTTTCTCAAAGACACAAAGAGTTATTTTGTCAATATTATTTCTTAAATGCATTTAGTGATTATCTTCACACTAGAATCAGAAGGATATCACTCAATTATCAATCCTGGATATTATTTCAAATATATTGGTATTAATTCCATGTATTTTCAGGGATCTTAGCTGGAACCAATTGGAAGGATCTATACCAACTAATAGGCTTGCTTCAACTATCACTACAATGTATGTAGCTTTTGACAATCATTCATATTTTTTTTACAATGAAGCTAATTTCATCTTTTTTGCAGTGATTTGTCACATAACTTTCTTAATGGAACTGTTCCACCAAACTTCTCAGGGTTACCTGATCTTCAGTTCTTGTAAGTACTATAAAACTTAGAAGAGACATTTATGTACCGCTATCCTGATATTGAAAAAAGTTCATTCCTTGTCAAATAAAAATGATCAAACTTTTCAAGAACAATATGCTGGCAGCACTACTCTTATACTGTGCTATCTAAAATTTCCATTTTACAGGTCAGTCAATGGGAACCACCTAAATGGTTCTGTTCCACCAACAATTTGGAGTAACGTTACTTTTACGGGAAATAGAACCCTTATTCTGTATGACAATCTTCACATATGTTCTCTCTTAGTACCTTTTGAGATATACTTTTGTGTAAGATAGTATTCAATTAATGCAGGGATTTCCAAAATAACTCCCTTGACACTATTCCAGCTTCATTTGAGCCCCCAGAAGCTGTCACTGTTCTGTAAGTTCACCATGGAGATATTTCCTCTTTAGTTTACCCTCATGTATTATGTTCAACTGTATAATTTGTTGGGATATAAAATGTTCAATGCAAAAGCTCTGATGAATTTGCTAATTACTAGCCTTACCTGTCGTCAGGTCACTGCTAATGTAGATCTGCATAGCAGATATTAAGGTTCCACATATCCTAGAATACAGATAAAAAAGGCTCAAATTTCAAGCGAATTTTTCTCGGTTTCTGATGCAACAAAAAAATATGACCATTTTCTGCAGACTCTATGGAAACCCTGTATGCACGACTTCTAATGCAGCCCGAGCAGCTAATCTTTGCCAACCTAGATCTGTAATTGAAGCACCATCTGGCGAGGGAAGGCAAATTAATAATTTGTGTAATCCTTGCTCAACGGATAAAACTTTTGAATACAATCCAGCATCCCCAATACCCTGTTTATGTGCTGCGCCTCTGGGAGTTGGATTTCGACTGAAGAGTCCAGGCATATCAGACTTCCGTCCCTATAAAGAAGCTTTCGAGACTGACTTAACCTCTCTGCTGGAATTACGTGTTTATCAGCTGGACATCGAACGATACATGTGGGAGACAGGCCCAAGGCTTAACACACATTTAAAGTTATTCCCAGATAATACAAATTTATTCAATAAGTCTGAGGTGGAGCGGCTCAGGCAAGTACTTGCTGGATGGCAGATCACTCTATCAGGTGTTTTTGGTCCATATGAGCTTCTCAATTTCACGCTTGGTTCCTATGAGGATGGTACGTGAAACTTACTTTGTCGCAACTTCATTCCCAGTTCTATCATATGAAACTATTAATCGAAATTCTCACACTATTAGTGTATTTCTTTTGCCAAGACATAAGTTAGAACATGTTTCATATTGTTGTACAAGAATGCTACAACCAATTTGATAAACCTCTGGTTTACTGGTTATTACCTTTTGCAGAATTTCCTACTGTGGTGTCATCAGGTTTAAAAAGGAGTCAACTAGCTGGGATTTTGGTAGGGACAATTGTTGCTGCCATTGCGCTATCTGTGGTTTCTACAGTTTTTATAATGAAAAAGCGTAGAAAACGTCGAACGGTTTCAAGGCGGTCATGTAAGTCAATTTTCCTTTTTTTTCCTCTCACAAAAATGGAGATACAATAACATGGGGTGCATCGACAGGGTTTAGGGTTGCTAGTCAACGACTTAAAACACCTTGTTGTTTTAAGATGAAAAGAAAATATGCTAAGCAATATTTATAATAACATATTATAGTAGAAGGATACTATTTTGCATATCTAAATCTCGGAATGGAACCAAGTCATCAGTCTTGGTTTCATGACCTCATTCAAATGCATTATATTGGGAGCTCTGAACAGTAAAAAAGTTATTCAAAAATGTTTGATCTCTGTAGTGAGTAAAATTTAACCTTGTGGTAGATATTAGGTTGGCTCAGATAGCAGAATCTATTCTTCGAAAAAATAATCATAGTATCTAAAGATGTATATTGTTTTGCAGTACTTTCAAGGTTTTCTGTCAAGGTTGATGGCGTGAAATGCTTCACGTTTGAAGAAATGGCTGCAGCAACAGGCGATTTTAATATTTCAGCTCAAGTTGGTCAGGGAGGTTATGGAAAAGTTTATAAAGGAAATTTAGCTGATGGAACAGCTGTTGCGATCAAGCGTGCACATGAAGATTCTCTGCAAGGTTCAAAGGAGTTCTGTACAGAAATAGAATTATTGTCAAGATTACATCATCGTAATTTGGTTTCTCTTGTTGGCTATTGTGATGAAGAAGACGAGCAGGTGTGTGTTCCAATCTTTTGAATTACTAATAAAGTCTTGGTAAATGTTCTTAGAGCTAGTGATTCTGCAGTCAATTTGCTGAGATTGCAGTACATCGCCTCATAGAGAATTATGTTTTCCAGATGCTGGTGTATGAGTTCATGCCCAATGGTACCTTACGTGATCATCTTTCTGGTAAGTGGAAACTGACATGTTCAAATTTTCCCTTTTATTTTCCATATGAGCAGCATAGACATCCACATTTAAGATTACCCATGATCAAGGCCATCCCACGGTTTTTGTTTTTGGTGTCTATTATCTATATTGCATGTTTGCATAGCTTTTGGTTTAGCATTGCATATTAAAGTGCATAGTTCTTAGAAATGTATTCGGCAAAGCATATAATCTTACCCAACATTTTCACAGCTAAGACTGAAAGACATCTGAGCTTTGGTCAGAGGGTGCATATTGCGCTTGGTGCTGCTAAAGGAATTCTATATCTACATACTGAAGCAAATCCTCCTATATTTCACCGTGATGTCAAGGCCAGCAACATTCTTCTGGACTCCAAGTTTGTGGCGAAGGTGGCTGACTTTGGTCTTTCAAGACTTGCTCCTGTGCCTGATATTGAAGGGACTTTGCCAGCTCATATATCAACTGTTGTTAAGGGCACCCCAGTAAGTGGCATTACACCTAGCAAAGAAGCAACACCACTCACCATGATCTCATTTTTGTGTGTCTTGTCAGATAGCCATTTGAGCACACTAATATGGCGTAGAAGTTAAGGTGATCATAACCATTCTTTTTCCCTTCGACAGGGCTATCTCGACCCAGAGTATTTCCTGACTCATAAACTGACGGAAAGAAGCGATGTCTATAGCCTTGGTGTTGTGTTTCTCGAACTATTGACTGGAATGAAGCCGATCCAGCATGGTAAAAACATTGTTAGAGAGGTAAAAACATTCCCATCCCAGTCCTTAATTACTATTTTATTTGATTATCCGCCTACAGATAAAACCATCGAGTATCATTCAATGTAGAGTGTGAAGTACTGAGATACTGAAACCATCAAGTATCATTCAAAGTAGTATGCCTGGCCTCAGCATTGATGCTTAAGAAACTTATTGAACACACTAATCTCATCCAGAAAACATCAGCGAATACAGCATCCATAGCTAGTCTGGTAGCATGAAATGCCGTTATGTGCTATATATAGGTCTGAATTGTTTGAAATGATTGGCAACATAGCAAATAGACATACCTCAACATGCATTTGCTTATCTCAAATAAACTAGTTGCATATTCTTTGTTATTCAGAGCTCCTTTATTCATTCTATTGGATTTAGACAGATGGATAAAAATCAAAACGATTTGCTCTTGCTGCAGGTAAACTTGGCTTACCAATCAGGCGATATCTCCAGGATCATCGACAGCCGAATGTCTTCGTACCCTCTGGAAAGCGTGACGAGGTTCCTCTCCCTGGCAATCAAGTGCTGCCGGGACGAGACCGAGGCGAGGCCCTACATGGCCGACATCGTCAGAGAGCTCGAGACCATCCGGAGCATGCTGCCCGAGGGAGAGGACATCCTGTCCGAGACCACGGGATCAGGCTTGCTGACGAAGACAATGTCGTCCTCAACCACCACGGGGCCACTGTACGTGTCCTCGCATATGTCCGGCAGCGGCCAGGTGGACAGTGGCATCCCCTCCGGGACGGTGGCTCCCCGGTAGTTGCTGACGCTGGCCGCGCTGGAAATGGTTTTGTAGACACCTGCGGCCGGAGCATAGCTTTGTAAGTAGTGATAGGAGTAATGCCATTGCCAGGGGTGGTGTTCCCTCCCCTGCTGATGGAGTTGTTCTGTACATGAGTGGGGGTTGGTGTGTGAAGTAGTGCTGCAGGGACCAGGGTGTGATGTACTTGTAGCAGTGGTAAAAATGCAGGCGAGGCATGTACATATACTGATGTAACTCATCAGTTACGTACACTGGATGTGGACGGGAATCCCTGGGTTGATGTCGCTGTGGCATTTGGTCGAACGTCTTCCGCGCGTGCCCTGCCGGCCATACCGCCGGTGGCAGCGTGCCATCCCATCCCATTGTCACGCCTCACGGGCCAAGACGAGTAGACGACCATATTGCGATTGGCGTTTTCAGGCAATCGGCCGCTGGGGCAGGAATGAAACTCGCATCCATGCAGGCCGAAGGGCGAAGGCTGAAGGGATGGAAGAATCGGCCTGGTCGCGCGGGCGAGCCGAGAGAAGAGGAGGCGGACACCTAGTTTCAGGAGCTTCGCCAATCCCGTGTGCTCCGCGGCGTGGGATCGCCGGAGCTTCGCCGCTGCGGCCGATAGGCTCGCCGGGAAGGAGAAGGGAGTAGCGGGAGAAGGGTCAAGGGTGGTCGAAAGTTTTTCACATCGCCCCCTAGTCGTGATCTGGTTATTTTGATTTTGCCCCCTAGTTTGGATCGCGATGAATAATCGCGATACGAGTATTTTTCAATTTGCCCCCTGTATTGGATCGGTGATGAATAATCGCGATCCGATTATTTGCAATTTGCGCAGTCTATTTTTCATTTAACCTTCTAATTTGGACGATTACGATTATTTTCATTTTACCCCTGAGATTTTCAGATCGCTGCTCCTCCCGGCACGTTCGTCAAGCGGGCTTTCGGCGCTGGGATCGTCTCTTGCGTTGACCAGTGAAAGAGGATTCTTTGCAGATGAACCCTTCTTGCTATGGGCCGATGGAGGTCGACTAGGGCTCGTCTCCAATCAGGTCTCTGCAGACAAGATGCTGAATCGGACAACCAAATTTGCAATTACAGCTTCAGATAAAAAGGAACTCGTGCCGCTGTATCTGCTATACTCTAATGCGTTCCAATCTTCAAGCTTTCATTGTTGCAGAAGAGCATTTGACGAGGTGTAAATCTTCTCCTAAGACTTAAGAGAGAAGCAGATCTGGACGCTGCTTCAGCGTCAACACGGGCGACCGGCGGGGTCCCGGACGCCAGCGCCTGCTGCTTTCGTCACGGAAGATATATGTAGCGATGGCACTCGTGCTTGTGGTGCCTAGCTCCAGGAGCGTCAGCAGTAACCAGTGTCCACATTTCTGTGATGCAACAGAGCGAAAGGCAAGCGCGACAAGAAGCTGCTGCATAGCATACGACAGTCTCATCCTAAATTTGCACACGTGGAGGGATTACATGAAAATAATTGAGCGTATGATAGACTACGGGCAAATACTATATATCAACTTCTTACACCTATTCCAACAAGTAGGTTCCAGGAGAGCTAGCTTCCATCTGGGGGTTGGTTAAACCAGACCATGGTAAGCAACAGGGGGTCACTCGGGATGAACTTTCATGTCAGCAAATTGGGCGCATGCTGTCAGCAATCACTTTTTACAGGGTAACTCGGTGCAGAGAGATGTCATCCAAACATGTCGAAGCCTTCCCCGTGCTGGAGATGTGAGAAGCTCCGGGAGCTCTCCATCTTCCCTGGGAAATGGTCGATTCCTGCAAAGATAGCATCAACTTCAGTAAATCCTTTGCAATTTGGTGTCACCTAATGAACTAATGACAGAGGACGTACTTGGATTCGACATTATGTTCTCGTAGAAGGACATCTGGCCTGAATTGCCAGACGATCTCATGCCATTTTCACTGGATCCATACATCATGCTGCTGATTTGATCATGATCTGCATCAAAGTGGTGCATCCCTGAGATTCTCTCAGCACCATGAACACTCATAGCCTTGTTCTCATGGAGCAGCCTATCTGACTTCGGCTTCTTGTCGGTTAGGGCCTCCTCATCCATTTCAGCTTCAGATTCAGTGTTATTATTAGGTAAAGCAGCAGCCTGCTTCCGCTTCGACCGTGCCCGTCTGTTCTGAAACCAGTTGTAGACATTTGTCTCAGAGATCTGGCCATGGTGTGAGAGCTCTGCTGTTATCTCCTTTATCTTTTGCTTGCTTGGCGTTCCATTGCCTTGGTCAAATATGTTCTCAAGGATCTGCAGCTGCATCGGTGTTGGTTGCCATCGTTGCCTCGCTGTGATCTTGTGACCTCCAGGAATAATTAGAGGATCACAGTACAGATTACTGAACCTCATTCCTACAGAGGAAAACCAAACTTCAATTGACCAGGGAAAAAAGAAGAAAGAACTATATCCATCAACAACATATGCATTACAAAAGGAAAACAAAACACATTTAAAGAGGGGAATGGGCAGATTTAGTAAAATCTGTTTTGAAGATTATCTAAAAGAGAGGGAGAATATTCCTGAAGTGGTACAGGTCAGGTTTCAAAACAGTTACCTGGCTACAGTATTTTAAAAATTAATGACTTCATTTAAACTGCCAAGTAGAAAGCTTACACATAAGTTGTGAAGAAGAAATTAGTTAATCGAAGAATATATGTTGATTACAAATGGAACAGTTTTACAAATTTTAAATAAGTGATATCTGCTGGTCATAAGTAATAAAAATAATTGTAATTATATAATAAAGATTTAAGTAGTTTGGCCCAAGAAAGACATGTGAACAAGTTATGAGCCATCTTAGATTCAGAAGGGCAGCAGAAGATTGCGGAGTAATCAGGGTGCACACAGCACAAAATAGTACTAGTTGGCACTGATTTCAAGGTGAAAAACCGGAGCCCTCCCTACATGACAATCATGTCTTAATAGCTAACTGCTATTATCTATTTATGGGGTTAGTAAATGATTGAACACACGAAACTGATCATACAACCAAATTTTACATGTCAGCACAAATAACAATCATGAAGCAACCATGGAATATGACCTTGAGCAATTAATCAAATATATGTACATTAGTTGACTAGCTCGAAAAAGGAATAAATTAAAGGATTTCTGCTGTTTGGTATTTACTCAACTTATTGTCAACTTCCTAAAATACATCGCATTAATGCATTGGCACTTTTGACCTATCATCAAGTACCTACACACACATAAAATTGATTGGTAGTTTCTTTTCTTTTGTAATTTACTTTGCAAGCAATAAAACATTTTTTTAACAAAAATCACAGAGTAAAGTTCGCGAACCAGAAGTACGGTAAATCCTGTTGTTATTGTAGCAAGACTCGAGAAATTAAACTGTATGAACAGCATAATGATAAAAAAAAAAGTTCTTAACTAGAGGCTAGAGCAAAACAGGAGAGAAGCATCTGGATTGTAGTTTGTTTATTGTATGTTTTGCAGCCTTGGTTCAACAAGACAACAGCTCAACTATATGAAATTCTGCCTGCAAGTTCTAGTTTCAACGAGCAATGCAGATGCAGTGCCCTAGCTTTTCTGCAGAGAAACAATGTAGTGCATGTACTGGCCCAAGGCTCGTTTCTAAATTGGTTCATTAGGCCACCCATGAGGATGGTCATTACATTTCATTATCAAGATACTTTACAAGTATTATGTAGTATCTCATATGAATAACAAACTTAACAGATCGCAGTACAATTCATGACAGCAAATAACGCATGATGAACCAAATTGTTACTACCTCATACCCGGTATTACCAACCATTTACCAATGCTAAACAATACCCATGACTTCAGCAAAGCAGAACAGAGTCAAAGCCACAAATATGCATCTAGTAACATGAACAGAGTGAAAATGATCTGACTTCACCAATTGGAGAAAGCAGGCTGAATTGCTGAACACTGAACATAAACTGAACAGAAGAGCAATAGCAATGAAATGAGGCCTGCTCGTGGAGTAATGACAACTAATGCAGTTAGTCCTGAAACAGTTAGTACAAATGAAATAAAACTTGATCGCTACGAATTTCGTAAAACTAGAGTTAAAGCAAGTTAACAGACAAAGGGTCCGGCTTTTAGAGCAAGTGATGGCAAAAAAGAAAAATAGAATAATTTTTTCCTTTCCGAGCAAAGAGGTGAACATGGAACCTTCACAAGCCACAATGCAAGCACCAAAGCAAAAGTGATCCCCCAATTTCGCACTTCCAGACTCCATATTGCTGCGAGAACAAGCAAGAAGCAAAGAGCAGGGAGACTAGAGAGTAGCACTTGTTTTGTCAGCAAGTGCGCCGACCGACCTGCAATGGAGTCCTGATGCTCGGTGAGGGTGCGGTGCATCTCGACGAGCTGCTCGCAGATGGTGGCGTAGATGGAGATCTGCTTGCGGAGCACCTCCATCTGCTCGTCGGTCATCACCTTGACGTACCCCCCGAGCCCCTCCCCACCTCCGGCCCTCTCGTCCGCTGCCGCGGCGGCCGCGGCAGCCTTGGCCCTGTCCCCCCACTCCATCACCCCCAGCCGCTACAGGACGCACGAAGTGGCAAAGATCTCGGAAGGGGGCCACAGGATGGGAATTGGGAAAGCCGCGCGCTATTTGTGCGGTGGAATGGAGCTATGCAAGGAAGGAAATCGGCCGGTTAGGCAGGCACCCGGTTGGCGGCGATGCGGGCGGCGGCTGGGGGCAGCACACAGCAGGAGCCCATGCGACGCGGAACAAGGTGCCGCCAGCCTAGCTTGGGCACGCGTCCTCTCGCGGGAGGGACGGCCGCGCCGGACGGGGTGGTGACTGGAGGTTGGCGACGGGCGGCAGCAGCAGGTGAAGCAAACGCCGCAGGAGGCAGGACGGCAGGGGAGTGCGGAGCAGAGGCTGCAGAGGGGAGGGAGACGGCAAGCAAGACAGGGATGAGGAAAGTGGCCGGAGGACTATTTGGGAGTGGGAAGGCGGTGGTGGCGGTTGCGGACGCGCGCGCACCGGCCACGAGCGGGCGCCGCGAGTCGCGGCGGAAAGAAATTACGGGCGGCGGGGGGCGCGGGGCGGGCCGGGGCGCATGCGGACAGGACACGGAGGGGACGGACGGGCCGCGCCGCGCCGCGCGTTACGGCGTGACGTGCGGCGGGGTGGTTGGGGTTGGGCCGGGCCCCAGCGGCGACGGGCGTTCGGCGGCACGGCAGACAGGTGGGGCCGTCCCAGGCGAAGGGAGGGGGTGGTCAATGCAGCAGCGAGGAGGGGAGACCCGCGGACGGCGACGGCGCCCCGGCCCCCAACGTGGGCAGCAATGATCGCAGGAGCATGAGCAAGGCGCTTTCCTTTGAAACGGGCGCAAACGATACAGTGAAAGCGCAAAGGCACTTGTCCTCTGCGCCAAGTGATCTGAACCTCTTCACATTGTCTGATTGCGTTAGGGCATCTCCATCGGCGTTAGCTTCTGCTAGCTATAGCCACATCTAGCGAGCTAGACGGAAAGAAAGGAGCGTTGGGAAGCGAGAAAGAACGAGTTCATCTCATCAGATAAAAAATGACAGATAGGTCCTACTAACTTTTATGCTTGGAGTGGTGACTCGAGAGGCTGCGGCTCTGTTTGTACAAGGTTACGACTAATTTTGAAGGTTCGATTTTAAAAAATCTAAAAGCCAAATGACTCTTGTAATCAGAATCGAAAATCCATAATCAGCTAGATTCTCAATTTTCGATTTTTAAAGTTTTCAAAATTGAGTCGCGAGCAAGCAGGAACCTGCCCCCCCCCCCCCCCCCCCACCCCCCACCCACCCCAATGCTCCCGTAGCACCACTGGCAGAGATAGCGGAGCTTGCTTCCTCCCCCCCCCCCCCCCCCCCCACCCCCCCCCCCCCCCCCCCCCAACACACACACAGGAAATCCGGGCTCCGCCCCTGGTCGCGAGGTCCGGCTACCCTGGTCGCGAGGTCCGGCTACCTCATCACATGTAAAACAAAAAAGTTTATCCTCTTGCAATGGAGATTGGAGGTAGCCTGTTATCTACTATAACGCTGTCATGTGGCCTATAGACAATAGTTTGCATCAAAGTTAACGCCACCACACAGCCAATGTGCACTTAGCTAAACTGCTGCACAAATATGCTGCCCCGCTTCCAACCAGAAATTTGGTTACTGGCCGTCTTACGCATACATGTCGATTCAACAGATAGGAATTTAAAAAAAACATTCACTGAACAGACAAACATGCTACAGCAAATGCGTCTCAGAAATATGTTTCCGAAAATCGCGTCTCAGAGATATTATATGTGTCGGCAAATACTATCATGATCAAATTGTATGTTGCACAGGCATAACTTCATAGTCAATCAAATAGCTTAAAATCCTGGAACTATCTCTGCACTATCATCAGCGCTAATAGTCGGTGACAACAAAGAAATAAACGAAGTATCCTAAGTACACAGCCATGAAGGATTTTGTTCACTACTAGTCATCTCAGCCACAGGTCAACGTCACGAGGGAGATCAAAATCACCAGCTAGCAATGGTATGAATTCCAACACCATCACGGGAGCTTGAGCATCAGAAAAGCTATGTCTGTCGTGAGAGCAGGATTGGGGAGAAAGTTTCTGCAAGGATCAGGGTTGAGGGAATGAGTCCCACACGCTCACTGTTTTGTGCCGCCATTGCTGAAGGGAGAGGCACTGCCGTTCTGATGCGGGCTATCCTCTCGATATACTGAGTTCAGCATAGCAAGTTCTCGAAGTTGCTGCCTCTTGATGTTGTCTTGTGACTCGTCCTACACGATATACCATCAATGGATAGGCATTTAAAAAAAGAAAAAAGAAAAGAAAAGGGAAAAAACAGAGATGAATGAAGCAGATTGTGTGCTACTCTTCTATTTGTTTAATTATGGGAGCAGACCATGGGATATAACTAGAAATTGGCACAAATGCTCCCGAACAATGTTATCAGTTATGGCATGGTATCATAGAAAAGAAAATAGAACTACCACTGGTTCATAAATAGCATTGCTAATCCATAAATGACTTAAATCCAATACTTAATGGAATCGCAAAAATATTTGTTGCACACCTTATTTAATAAATCATTCCATTGACCTTTCCAAAAATGTTACTGTTTGCTCAGGAGTTACAGATTGGGTATGGATAAAGGAAGAGGTATGTGTACCACTGGTTTCAGCAACTCCTCTAGTATCTCCTGTGCTTGTGCCAGTCTAGCGTCAATGACATCAGCAGGTAATTCAGCCTCAATCAAGATATGTGTTGGATCTCCCAAGTGTTCATAGCCAGGCCTTCCCTTGTACTGTTCCTCCTACAGGAAATAGACAGAATACATCAGCATTTTATGGTTGCCCCACAAAGTGTTACTCTAATTGAAGAATCAGCTTATGAATATGAGAGAATTTGTTTACCTTTACAGGATCTTTGATGGATCCCTTCCCTCTAATGAAAACACGGCAGCCTGTAGTAGCTTCAACTCTCTTCAGTGAGTGCCCCCTCGGCCCAAGCAGACGGCCAATGAAGTTGAACTGCATGAAGTGCATCCAGGGTAATTGATAAGCTATGAATAACAGCTTGATATTGTTAACCATCACAAGCAGTGAAGCAGGAAATAACATACGTTAGGGTAAGCATCTGTTGGTACTTCTAAGCGCACAATCTTCTTGACGATGTAAGAGGAAGGGTTCTGTGCAGCACCTTGCCAGCCCATGGCTCCCCTAGGAAAACCATTTCTCTGAAAAGTCAAGGTATGAAAATAGAATGGTAAGTTAAGCTTACTTCTTCAGAGATAAAATGGATAACAATAATATAACATGGCAGTATGAGAATAAAAAATTGTAAAACAAGATTAGCTGAAAATATTATTCTCCTATTAACATGCATGATACGAAGTCATTCAAAAGTATCCTGCATATCTCCAACATTTTAGGTAAGACCGAGGCCTTCAAATGCAATATTTGTTGTACCATATTTTAACCACTAAACATACACTAGCGTCTAAAGTACTCTTCAAGGAAGCTTGGGGGAAGAAACCATCCCGCATGCAACCAAGTTGACTTTTCAAGCAGTGTAAGATTTAGGCATTTAGAATTTAAAAAAGAGCATAACATTGAAGCCGACTCTTATGGGCCAAGCGCAAAATATCATTCAGAATGAAACTAGGTCACTAATGTAGCGGGCAGGTGGAGACTATTTAGCGGCGTTAAGATCTTTTGGATACCTTCACACAGCCTAGCAAACTGATCCAATCTAACAAATGAATCTATCTGTTCATTTCATAACTAAATTATATGGATGGTATATCTAAGTATTTGATATGCATGCACTGATCCAATCAACAAACGCTGTCATCAGGCTTTCCTAAAAATGAATACTCAAACTCTAAGCTAAGAGTACTAACTGTAGTTTTCTAATAGGCAAGATTCCATCAATGTAGGTGAGGTCAGTTTATTTTGGAACTCATGCGTACATCCATTGATGATAACATGTTAAGTAGATGTGAAGGTATCTTGTTTGTTCCATTCGCCGCATCTTGACATCCACATAACACTTGTGAACAGCTGCACTATCCAGAGAGCAGTTTATAAACACATTAAAGACAGGTTCATATGACTATGGAGTATATCATAACAAATGTGCCAGAATTATATTTCTGATTCGCTTCAATCTCAAGATAACCTATATATCTGTAGTATCTTTTTTCAACAAGAATTTGATAGCATAAGATGCCGAGCTATCAAGTAAATGAATGAACCTGAACAAATTAAAACAACTTTAGTAGACAGTGCAAATACCTCAGGTTGCATCCCATTCCACGGGCCAAAACCGTTTCCACAGAGATTGGGTACCCGGGGCAATGGATGCATATGATTTGGACTTGCAATTGGTGGCAGCCTCTCATTTCCCCTAAGTCCAAGGTGTGAAATCATGCTCGATATTCTCATTATCTCTGCACATTACGGTTCCAAGAGTTCAAGTCTGTGATCAGCGTTAACATTGGCACACGAAAAAAAATACCTATCATTGCTAAAGCTACCATTTTCAGAACGCAAACAATTCCATCTTGTACCGAGATACAGGAAAGTCAGTTCTCCGTACAAGTCATCCCACGTTAAACCGATTGTGCCTTTACGAACAAATAAATGAAAAGACTGCTCTTTTATCATAAAGACACAAGCTCATACAGGAACTGATCAGATGAACTACTGAATCTGAGCAAGACTGCTACTATAAAGCCGGATCATCCTCACCTTGATTCAACAGCCTGCCGCAGATTGGGAGCACCTGCACGAAGGGCCCGAGCTTCTGTTGCTCCTGCAGCAACTCCTCCAGATACTGACTGCGCCGCCGCAATCCAATCCAATCCCACCGAGCCAATACAGAAAAAAGGACACGATTCAGACGACGATCCAAGAAGACCAAGAACAGGGGAACAAGATTACAGCAAAAAGCGAGTAAATTTCAAGAATCCAATCGGGGTGTCGTCTTACCTGGCAGCGTCCGGTGATGTAGGGGGCCTCATAATCGGCATCGGGGACATCGACCTGGCGGGGGAGAAGCATTTGTCCGTGGCCGTCAGCGCCTCCATGGCGGCGGGCTGGACAGGGGTCAGATTAAGGTGCTACCAATGGAGAGAGGAGGAGGAGGAGGCGGCGGCGGACGAAGAGAAGATGTGATTGCGTTTTCCTCAGATTTTTATCGTGTTTATCTCCTTTTCCGCTGTGCGGTAAAATCAATCGCGGAGGATTCCAGCGAAATCGAGCATACGAGATGTCAAAAACGGCCGCTTCCTCTGGGGGTTTCTTCGGCTGGCTCGCCTCCTTTTTACCCTCTTCGTATGGTTTATAGCGGCGGTAAGCAGTAGGTTTTTGGCAGCCGCCGCCGGTTGGTGATACTTTTTTTTTCCTTTCCCGGTTTGACGTAGTAGGGTTTAGGGGATGCGTTGAGGGCATACCGTATCTACTCGTAGGGATACGTAGAATTGAGCCATATCTGCCCAGAACATGTCAAATTATCATTGAGCTTAACGATTAAGTGTATCTCAAATATATTTTCATCCCATCATACTTATATCTTAAAAATAATTACAAATAACCACGTCTTTCGTGCATCCGCCGTCAATATTCAACCTTCTTCCATTCACAATAACAACAACATAAATTTTATCTTTGTAATACTACTGATGTCCAAATCTTATATAGCATTATCTAAACTATTGTCTTTTTCGGTGTATCCTCTGTGGCGATGACCACCACACCTAATCAACATATTAATATGTGTGTGATGTCCTTTATATGTGAAGTATACGGTTTTCTTAGTTTGAATTTTAATGTTCTGCTTAACCAAATTAATCACTAAAGATCAATTTGGCCCATTGTTTCAGTTGACAAAATAAAAAAATCCCGGTTCGTAAGATAATGTTATTGCCTATTGAACATAAACTATATGTGTGTTATTTACAAAATTTATTATTTGAAACAATGCATTTAAAATTAGACTCCAAATGGTCGCTAATTCATCATTGTGAATATGCGTGTTACTTACATCCAAAGAAAAATATAAAGATTTATGTGGAAATTTGGCTTATCAGATTGCATCAATTATTCCAACACCCTGAAAATAAACAAAATGACTGAATTTATCTTTTTGGCTTGGTTAATTAGGATTTTAGTTTTCTCGGGCCTTAACTCTCTGTGTCCTTTTATCCATACTTGACACAAAAAAAGGTATTATTGCACAGTGAAACTTCCTTTTATTGTCTAACTCCACATTAGGGGATGAGAGCATTCCCATGCTTTGTATGGCAACTCCTCCCATCTCGTAGTTTAGCATAATTATCTCGGTTATAGGATTATACTCAATACTAGTGATAACTATTTGTTTTTAAAGTAATGTAAGACTTGCTACCATTAATCATAGTTACTTCATTAGATCTCAAAGTTCAAGCATGCTCATCATAACTGAGATTGTGGTTATTGAATATGCAAAATAATTACAATTCACGTGAAAACAATTTCAGCAGCATTGCAGCCAGGACACGTCCATGGACTTCGTTTAATAGGAAGCGAGATAGATCTATAACCAAGTGATCAAATCCAGCGCTTTAAATCCAAGGCACACAATCGACGGGTCAATTATGCCATATTACTCTAATTTGCCTTCACAAATATACACTACTACCTTTATGGATTAGATATATTTTCATAACATGTAGTTACAAAAATAGTATCAAAGCGCATGTATTGGAAAGTTTGTTTATGTCTGCAACGATAATAGAGAATTTAGTAGGACGGACAATTATAACAGGAAATAGAAAAGAAGTTCTAGAAAATCAAAGAGAAGGATGCCACATTGCCGATCCACATCTTGTGATTTGCTGTTTTGTGAACACTTAATGTGTATGTTTCTGTTTGATGCGTAATATGTTGAATGTAATGCTTTATGTTTGTCTTTTGTTCGTCATCTGTTGTAGGCTGCTGCACGCATTTTTAATTTTATTTGGACTCATACACCGTCTCTTCTCCCTCCACAGGCAATTCATTTTTAGTAGTTACCCTACCATTGACTTCAGCAAGGAAGTTCATCACAGGACGCAACAAAAAAGAAAGAATGGGCGCTGTTCGTAGTTGCTGACCGACGAATAATTGTTCTACCATCTTCAGCAAATGACCGACCGGTAAACAAAGAGCTCGTTTTCTCATCCGCTGCAGAAAACAGCAACCCCAAAACAAGACAAAAATACAAAGCGGCAAACAACAACAACAAAAAAGAAAGCCCCCATGTGTTGACAAACGCCACCCCCTCGTTCACACACGCTCGAGAGTCGAGAGCTGGGGGGAGGAGCTAGCCTAGGTCGGAATCAGGGGCAGGTGCACATGGAGCTCTTCCGCGGGGGCGGCGAGCCTACGCGCAAGGCTGGCGCACGGTGACACGCTCCACGCGAGGAAATAGTAGAGGGGTCAGGGGGGGAAAGCTGGGATCGGCGCCACGTTTCGCTGTTCCGGGACCAATGCAGGCCGATCCCTATCATGTCCTCACATGCTCCCTCCCTTGGCCGGAGCGACCTGCCTGCCTCTCCCACCCCGGCTTTGGTTTGTACTCAGGAGGATGCTAGTTCTTGAGAACTGGGCGCGACGACAGAGAGCGCTGACGCTGTGCATAGGATGCGGCCGGTCGGCCGGCCACGGCATGGCTGGCATTGGCATTGCCCGTACGTCGCCACGGTTGGGTCGGGGAGCAGTCCAAGTCTCGCGCATGTTACCTGGGTGAATCGGGAGGATCCGCTGCCGTGTGCAGGGGCGGCCAAAAGCGGACGCGCCACGCGCCGCGCGTCGGCGTCGCGCCGGCCTGGCACTGGCACTCTGGCAGCGTGCCGCCGCGGCGCCGTCCAGCAAGCTCCGGCGCGGTCGGTGGCGACCGTGCCGCGGCTGCGCTTCCAAGTAGTATATGGAGTGCGCCGGCGGACTGGCGGAGTATGAGATGACGCTATCACACTAAGGACAGTAGAAAGGAGCATGATTCCTCGGCGCCGACGCCATATGCGTCGCAACACGCAGCAACGCCAGCGCCCGCCCATGACATGCCATGCCGTGCCACGCACCGAGCTGTCAGGTTGTCGCGGCCCCCACAGACACGAGGGACCCCCTCCCGGTCCCGGGCGGGTCCGGCCTGTGGCAAATAAAGTCCCATCTGAACTGACCCATGCCCTCTCATTCTTTAACCTTTTGACGCTGTTGGCGCCTGCAAAGTGAGGATACCGGGAGCACGAATCCAGGGGCTCGTGTCACCCGCCGGAAGCCGAGATCCCGACCACCGCCACCGGCAGTCCGGCACGGCGGCACCCGGTTCCTTTCTTTCACGGGAGCGCACGCAATCATTTTCTCGGCGGACAAGTCTACTCTCCTTTAGCCCAGTTTCGCCAATGCTTGTCAGCCCACCGGAACGGCCCAATTCGCGCGAACTAGGCCGAAATGCCGCGGGCACGGGAGTTTCAAATCCCCACGCTCGCAGACCACGCCGCCACGACCGAGCGGACGACGCCACCGGGCACCGGCCGCCCGCCACAGCCGCAGCCGAAAGAGATGGCGGCGCTGCGCGTCCCGCTCCGCGCCATCCTCTCCCGCGCGGCCCCTCCCTCCGCGCGCCTCCTCCTCCCGCTCCACGCGCACCTTGTCGTGTCCGGCCGCCTCGCCGCCTCCCCCGCCGCGCTCACCTCCCTCGTCTCCCTCTACGCGCGTGCCCCGGCCGCGCTGCGCCCCGCCATCCCGCTCCTCCTCGCGCCCTCCGACCCGCTCCCCTGCTACAACGCGGCGCTCTCCCTGCCGCACGCGCTCGCGCTCCCGATCTTCCGCCGCCTCCGCCTCGCCCACTCCCCCGACGCTTTCTCCTTCCCTCCCCTCTTCTCCTCGTCCCCCTCCCCGCCGCACCTGCTCGCGCTCCACGGCCTCGCCCTCCGCTACGGCCTCGCGCACGACCTCTTCTGCGCTAGTGCTCTGCTCCGGGGGTGCCTGCGGTTCGGCCTCGCCGACCACGCGCACCGCCTGTTCGACGAATTGACCGACCGGGACGTCGTCGTCTGGAACGCCATGGTCAATGGGTTCGCGAAGCTCGGGTGCTTTGACCATGCCACGGAGTGCTTCCGGAAGATGAGGGAGGCGGGCGATGTGGAGATCAGCAGCTTCACCATCACTGGGATCCTGTCGGTTTGTACCGCGAGAGCAGATTTCGGGCACGGGGCTGCGGTTCATGGGTTGTTGGTGAAATCAGGATTTGACAAGGAGGCATCGGTTTGTAATGCATTGATAGACCTTTACGGAAAGTGCCATAAGGTGGACGATGCAACAAGGGTGTTTGAGGCACTGCCAGAGAGTGATAAGGATCTGTTCAGCTGGAACTCAATGCTGTCGGCGCTGAAGTACTCGGCTGATCACGTGGGGACAATGAGTCTGTTTGCAAGAATGAGACGTGCTGCACTGTGGCCGGATGCAGTGACCGTGGCGGCTGTTCTTCCTGCATGCGCAAAGACTGCAGCCCTGCAGGTTGGGAGGAAGGTGCATGGGTACATCGTAACAAGTGGACTGGCCTGTGATGGTGCACTGGATGTGTTTGCTTGCAATGCTCTGGCCGACATGTACTCGAAGAGTGGTGGTCTGGATGAGGCTCGTCGTGTTTTTGACTGGACACGGCGACGGGATGTGGCATCATGGAACATTATGATCGATGGGTATGCTTCACACGGGCGTGGGCAAGAGGCACTGAAGTTGTTCCACCAGATGATAGAAGAAGGCCTGGTGCCAGATGAGGTAACATTGCTGGGAGCACTGTCGGCTTGCAGCCACTCTGGGCTTGTCGAGGAAGGGAAGGGTTTTCTAAAGAGGATGAAAGAAGAGTTTGGAGTGGAGCCACAGCTGGAGCACTATGCATGTGTCACTGACATGCTTGGTCGAGCAGGAAGGTTGGATGAGGCGAGGAAAGTAGTAGAAGAGGCTGGTGATGTGGGTGCTGGTGCATGGCGGACATACCTTGCAGCATGCCGGATGCATGGTGATAAGGAGAGAGCACAAGAGGCAGCTAGGATGCTGATGATGGCAGAGGAATCAGGGAGTGGGGGATGGGTTCTGCTTGCCAACACATACGGTTCGGAGGGAAACTTTGAGGAGCTTGAAGAGGTGAGAGGGGAGATGAAACGCCGAGGGGTGCACAAGGCTGCACCCGGATGCAGCTGGGTTGAGCTAGGGTGAGAGAACAGTGGAAGTGGGACGGTGATTCCGAGGCTGACATGATCTATGAAATGTTCCACATGTTGATAGGTTGGATGGAGGAGTGCAGGCATCTGAGCAACATAATCCCATTATATCTGGTAGAATGCTCGTAACTTTTCAGATGTTGCTACAACAATTTGTTACAAGCAGATGGATTGACATTAGCTCATAAGTTAGAATGGTGCATCAGAAGATAAAGTTAAGCTCGCATCATCAAGACCAGCACCGAAATTTGGTCCTGGCAACAAATTTTCACCAAATATCAGAGTTCCTGCGGCCAGCGCTCCAGCTCCAAGCCCCATTCCCAGGTTAGGTGGACCATTCTGACCTGCAAACCTTCTTGGTGGCATATTTATGTAGTTCTGCGGCACTTGCCCCCTAGCAGCAGGATATGGTGGCGAAAAGTAAGTGGGGTTTGAAGTGGGAGGTGGCAGGGTTTGTGGGATCAGTGGGGGTCGATTGCTATAGCCATTACTTCCTGATGGTGATGGATCTGGCCGAGTGACAGGGGTCGTTGGTATGGTGGTGCCATAGATATCATTACGTTCACTGTGATCCCTATAATGGCTTGAAGGCAGTGGTGGATAATTATAAACTGGGCCATCTTCTATAGCTAATGTGATCCCGACCTGGTTTGGGTACTTCGATCCATCATGTGACCCTGCACATCCACAAGGCATTAGAGTTGAGTTCAGTTGTAGGCGGATTGTATTATAATTCAATAAGGTAAATGTTTGTTAAGGTCATATTTGATCACTTGATCTATTGGTTAAACATAAGTTTGTATTGTTTGTGTACAAATTCTTTGTAGAAAAATCTATTTTTCAAAGTGTTGTGCTGAATTCCGATCAGCGCAATGGGTACCATCTCATATTGTTCTATCTTGAAATAAAAAACATAAGTTTCTGTTTACCTGAAAACTGAGCATGGACATCTTCCTCCTTGCAGATTCGGATGGATATATCGACAAACCCATGAGCTTTGTCTGACTTCTTCCTCCTAAGCTGGAAGCTTGCAGTCTCCTCAATAAGCCCCGGGTGCTCCTCACCATTTGCAAATTTGTCAAAGTACTCTTTCATCTGAACCACGGCAGCTCCCTGGAGGTGCTCTCTCAGGAAGATGGGCTCTCTCCTGTAAACTTCCACCGTCAGAGCCATCTGCTGCAGGCTGCTCAAATCATGCTCGTCAGCCGAAACAGAGAACTTCATACCCCAGCTTGGGTCGGAGCTCCCAGACGCGTCCACCTTGGTGCAGTACTTGCTGTTTGGATCGACCCATGCGATGGAGAACCACTGCGGTTTGAGCAGCGACGACCTGCAGCCCAGGCCGCGCGCGGAGATCACGCAGAACTCGACCAACGTTTTCGCCATCTGCGTCGAGGAAAGGTGAGGAGGAGGTAGCAGGACAGAGACGCGGACCATTGAAAATGATGGTGTGAGATTCGTTGCGTCAATATGGTGCTTTACCCCGCTGCAGTTAACTTATTCCGAGGTGATATGGGGGCTGGTTTTTCCGTGTTTGCTTTGCTGCTAACTTCCTCTGGCCATGGAATTGATTCGAAAGCTGTGGCACTAGGAGAAGGAAAAGCATAGCTGAAAAACTGTGTGGTGCTCCGATGTGAAGCAAGCTTTCTTTCATTTGACCTGTGATGCCTCTTTCGTTTTGCTTTGCAGCATCTGTCGTCTCCACGGGTTGCCCCGCATGTAATTAGAAAGCAAACTGTGACTTTGTGGATCGATCAAGCACACTTTCTTTCTGTGGAGCTGGCCTGCTCGGTAGGCTGATACCAGCCAAGCAGATAGATGGATCGATTAGCTACGATTGGTTGGTATCATCAGCCCAAGCTAGTCAGATGGATCGATTAGCTACGATCCGGTTGGTATCATCAGCCCAAGCCGCCAGCAGACTCAGCACAAGCGATGCCAAAGAGCCCCACCGACGAAAACACCCCCGTAACAAAAATGTTCTGATTGAGACATAAGAGGGGAAATCTCTCAATAGTGAAAGAAATTAAATGTTATCGATATTCTCCTGAATCTGTGCTTTCCACCATGCGACGTTGGGCGATCGACCGCGCGTGGTCAGTTGCCCAACTACGGCGTGCCGTAAACACAGCTGACTCGAATCAGATGATGCGATGCTCGTTTTTAAAGTGGAAATTTTGTCTCGCCCGGCAACTTCGCGTAGACGATTACGCTGGGATGATTTGGATCTCGATGGTCTATTCTATTCAACAGAGCTCAAGCTCTTTCCTCCATTTTGTTTTTGTTTTGGGGACCTCCTTCAGTTACGCAATTACTGATCCTAGCTTCAATGGTTCTAGTTCAGATCTGCAGGGCCCCAGATCCATGAATCTATAAGCACATGGAGAGATCAGACGGCATATCATTCGACCACAGATCTGAATAACTTTATGAAAATACAACGAACAGCTGTCAGAAGATGACAAGAAAAATGCTGGACTGGAATCCAACGGCGCGTGCTGCAACTAGCAATTCTTTATCGTTCAAAAAAGATATCTTGCAGTCCTTTGCATCTGACAATCAGATCCATGGAATATGGATGGTGGAAGCAATGGTCACAGGGCACGGTTTCTGCTTGATACGACATGATGTTGGGTTTCACAATAAACACCGTAATGGGCATGGACAGCAGCAGAAGAGATGAGGTATCTGTACAGCTACACTATTTGAACACGAGCTCTCATCGTAGACATCTCGAGCAAATACACTTGAACCATGTTGAGGATTGAGTACGATCATATGGTACTATATTGTTTGGAGCAAAGAAAAACTGAAAAGCGGGGTATCGATTGGAATAACCTGGCATCCCTATCTAAATGGTTCACTGTGACCGGGCAGGGCAAATCCGCTGTGCCATCTTCACCCACTGCTTGCAGCAGAAGCAGCAGAACCACAATTACCGTAGTATTGGGAGGTACCGTATATCTATGCTGATACAACTCATACAGAGCCTCTGAAGTTGTCACCATGATTTACAGGCAATGTACAGATCATGTCGCTATTTTCGTGATACTTCGGATGATATTTTCGTTCAAAGATCTTCCTGTGCCATAAGGTGTCTGCAGATCAGTTGATTAAATATCAGATCAAAGTAAACAGCAAAGGTCTTGCAGCAGACAGGTGCAAATGCGATGACAAATCAAGAAAGAAGCTAAATGAGGGAGCGGCATACTTAGAAGAGCAAGCTCAAATAGAAAATGATCCATCCTGCCATAGAGAACACGGCAAAAATGTGAACCCAGAACAAGATTGCAGCTGATTCTTTACCACACCCTCTCAGGTTTGCAACAGCACCTGCAAAAAAAAATGTATAATCAGATTTCATAACGTGGTTTGCTACCATGTGGAACATGGCACCCCACCCCTATTACCAAACAGATCTCATCTAACACACAACATTATTAGAGGAATCTGTACACCTTTTCTTTAGACAAGGAATCTGTACACCTAAGCACATGATAAGTGATAAGTAGTATTCCTTAATGTCTTATCGTACCTGACAGCACTGATGTGGGCATAGAATGCTGGAGTAGCAGGACAAACTTGAACATTTTGTCATCTTTCGGAATGAAACCAAGTTTATCAACTAACAAGATGATGCCAACCCCAGCAAGAGGGACCAAGATCAACCGTGCAAAAATTATAGCAACGGTTGTACGCACACCAAGCCTCTTACTTCCTTCACCAGGACCTGATGCAATAAACATAAGTAAAGACAAATTCATAAGAAATGCCTCTAAACCCCATACGATAGTTATGCTAGCTGCTAAGGTTGATCTCCTCCTATGCAATTTTCCTAGAGTTTCGAATGCAATAGGTGCTTACCATCAACAAGATTGCCACCGACAGCAAGTAAAATGCACGGGATCATAGCTTCCCTGAAAGTGTTTTACAGATATTATCAGAGATTGTCAAAGTTTGGTAACTTTATTGGGAAGATTTGTACATTGAAAATGAAGCAGATAAGAGACAGGTGAATACCCAAGAATCAGACAGCTGTCTGTGAAAAAGAAGAGAGGCGCATCATCTGTAAGCACAAAATTCTTCAAGAATGGGACAATACCAATGACAATTGCAAAAGCCTGTGCATATTTTAAAATGAAGTCAAGGCGCAGAATGCATAAATGATTTGTATATACACTACTAGAATACTGCAACAGTAATACATACAGATGCAACAATTGGTGGCTGGAGAAGCTGCTTGTCTTTCAGGAATTTAATCACACATTTAACTTGGCCCATAATCTGCATTCATATAAACATGGTTATTTATTTTCTTCAGCCCAAAGTAAGAGCATCACGCTGACATTTAAAAATTAAATTCATAACTACATTTTCTTACCTTTGATCCTACAGAAGTGGCACATTCTTTTTGAACTTCCCCAGCAGATAACAAAGGCTCATCCTCTGGTACAGTACTAGTGTGGGTGCTTGTTGGAATTGGATATTTGGCGAGTTGTGGCACCGCATTCTCTTCAGATCCCTTGACTGGAAGTTCATCATCTTCAGATCCATCAAAGGTCCGTCCTGGTGGTGGAGCAAGCATCTTGAATACATATGTGTAAACAATAATTGCACCAACCTGCAACATGAAAAGGATCCACTGAGTGAACAATCCCAACAGCTATTTGTATCTATGATCTTAAAAGTCGTTATTCTGACTTTTGAAACATGAAATTGTATGAGCTGAGGAATGAGAAGAGAATACAGCATACCCATTGACCAAATGAGATATACGCATTTCCATCTTGGTTGCACTTATCAGAGTCACCAAACGGATTAGATGGATCGCGACATAACGCTGCAATGAGGACCAGAGGTATATTTCCAATATTTCCTGCATAAAACATGAGGGCCTGTATCAATTGGGTATATGAATGATAAATAGAAATACAAATGCAAATTATTTTCTAGAAACAAAAGGTGGTACCTATTCCTATATGGATAATAGTGAACTTAAAGTATGGATATGGGGGTCTGATGATAGATGCCACAACAAAGCCAATCAAAGAGCCAGAAACTGCGCCTACAACAATATTTACTGGAATATACCACCTGCAAACATGAAAATATTACACTATTAGAAAATACAAAAGGAAAGGCAGAACACAAGCGCAGAACTTATTTGGCAAAGTAGAACTCCAGAGCATACTCCTAAAGCAGTTTATTCTAAAAGAAAAGGAAAATTGACACTTATAATGCATATACATGCCAGAAGGGAAAGGAAAATGAGGCATGTGATCACACGAACGAGGATTGAATAATTTATTAACACCAAGTTTCATATCATAGTATATTACAAGAGAAATATTCAGTATAGGCAGTAAGAAAAAATATGACAATTCACAAAATAAATGACACGGACTAGTTTCTCCAATCTCTAGTGATCTCAATTTTTCAGTATATTAAATAAATAAAGTAGCGCCACTGACCCAGAGTCAGTACCATATGACCCTTAAAAATTCAATAGGAACCGAATTAATACTTGATTGCCCATTTCCTTCAACTTCTGTTGGCTCTTTTTTGTCCCTTTTGGAGGAATTGGTGCTCGCTAATCTAATTTGTAAGTTTGGAAGTTCATGATTTAAAAATTGACCCAGCCAGAAAGATCAACAATAGTAGACTATTTCATTGCACTTTTAAGTAATCTAACAATGGTCGGAGGTTCTGATTATAGACTATAGAGGGCTAGAGGCACATAAAAGTAGACAGAATATTAGCTAAAAACAACAACTCGGACAATAGCTCTCACATCAGAATTCAACAACCATACAGCACATTTGTATGAAGCATATGTTATGTTACTAGTTACTAGATAATAACAAATTTGAAGTACAGTAGCAATTCATATCCTTACCACTGTATCATCTTCTCAATAGTTATTGCTCTACCCAACTGGGAAAATATAAGGCAAGGAAGCAGAAGCGAAAACACAAGCTGCAGCAGACGATGAAAATGTCAGTCTAGTACTCTAGTATAGTACAGAGGGTGAGAGGGAAAGCACAATCAAGACCTCTACTGCTCCACGTATTCCTACTTTGAACAAAATCCAATACCGCTATCCATTAGCTAGCATTTATTACAAGAGACAAAGCTCACCCCGTTGAGAAGCTTGCGGCCATTGGGCTGGAGGATGTTGATGTACTTGGAGGCCATGAGGAACCCCATGAAGCAGACGGTGAACACCTTGGCGATGGGCAGCACGGCATACTTGAGCATGCTGAGCACCGACGTCCCCGATGTGCCTCCCTGGGCCGCCGTGGCCAGTGCCTCCATCAGCGACCTCTCCATCATGGCTTGACCTGGAATGGCTACTGAAGCCTTAGTTTTCTTGTCTTTCTGCCTTCACAGCTCAGGACCCGTGACCCACGCAATCAGGACTCGGTGACATTATGAATGGCTTAGAAGGCAAAATATAGAGGCAACAGGCAACATCAGGAAAATTCTGGAACTGCTTTTGGCGCTGGTTGTTCAGGGGCAACCCAACTGGAAGAGAGATCGCCGTTCGCGCAGAGCCCGTCGAGCGAAACGCGCACAGCTCAGCACACGGATTCGCGTAACCAAATACGGCATGTAGCTTCGAAGAAGGAAGCTTAGCAGTAACCAACTTCTAGTTTGATGAAAACACAATCAATTCGGAACGAGATATTATGACCTAACTAGATTCCAACCAACTCGAATCCTAGAAAAATGACGACACCGATCCCCGAGCACTCCACTGCTCCTATGTTCCAAATTCGCGTGGTTGGGGGATCCGATTCCCCACAGCTGCGTAAGCATCCCACGGCTCAGGTTTGATTCGTCACGCCATGCCCACCTCAACTGCTTCACCAAATCCGCTCTAAACCCTCCGCGGAAGCTCGGGAATGCAACCGAGCTCAGGATCCCAGCGCGCCACAAAATCACCATACAACAGAAGAGCAAACAAGCAAGCAAGCAAAAAAAAAAATCGCGGATCGCCCAATGCCAGGGAGAGCGATCGCGACGACGGCACGCCATTCCCCACACGCCACGCCACGCAAATCCGGAACCCGAAAACAATCTCAAGCGGAAGGAAGATGGGACCGAGAACTTCAACTCACCGCGAGACCGACGAGGTGATCCGCGCTGGGAGGGAGGGAGAGGGACTGAGCCCGAGCCTCCCCGTGGAGAAATCCTCCGAGCAATCAGTGAACAACACCTCCCGCGAAGGGCTCGAACCGGCCACGATTAAGCTTGCTACGCGGGGGTTTTGATCCGTGGTCAGGCGAGAAGGCGCGGGGCCTAGAAGGCTGGAGGGAGAAAGTGGCGGCGATTCGGAGCGGGTGGGATCTGGCGTGGGGGGTGGGTTGGCTTGGGCTCCGAGCCGAAGCCGAGGGGAAACGACGAGATGAGTCGCGACTCGCGAGACGACGCCGGCCGGGTCGGTTGGGCTGCTCTGCTCTGCTATACACGCGCGTTTTATATCCGCTTTGGAATCCGTAGCGTAGGGGTGGGTCAATGGGTCATGGGCACGAGAACATTTTTTTTTAGCAGTAAAGTAGGCACGATGAATGGAGCCGGAGCGTATACCGCGAGAGCTTCGCTGTGCCGTGCTGCCTGTGGTTGATCGCGGGCGGGCCCGCGGACGGCTTGCCATGTGGCCGGCGGCGCCAGTGGCATGGGCGGATTCATTTGACCTGCTGGATTTTCTTTTCTGTTTTGCTCATACTATGCTTTCCGCAGCTAATTTTCCTTTTCCTTAGACCATTTTCAGGTGAAAGGTGGTATAGTATTCCCTCCTATCACACATTTAAATCAATCTTTTTAACCTTGTTTAACAATAGCTAAAAAGTGAAATAGATTGATAACTTGAGGTTGATGTACTAAATTCACCGTGGAGCATATTGTTGTACTATGTACTAAAGTATTCCCTCCTATCACACATAAGTACTATTGATATCTTTAATGGACAAATATTTTAGGGCATATTTCTCTTTAACCATAGACATAATAGTGTTCTTATCGACAGGTAAAAGAATATATGTTCATATTGGACGAGACTGTGTGTACATGTGCGCCTGTGTTTCGGGGGAGAAAAAAAGTAGGCTAAAGATCGAGACGTCTCCCGAGCTTTATCGTAAAGAAGGTAAAAAAAATACAGACCCGGAACGTCTAATCTTGTCACGTTCCACATTCTGACAGATTTGAGTTAGGGTCAAGACGGGCAAAAGGGACTGCTCTCTCTCAAAACTTTCCCTTGTTCATAATATACTACAGTTACCACTCAATGTGTGATTGTCGACACCTAGTACCCTTACGGTAGACGATGACAAGATCTGGGCAGTTAAAAGTGATGAAGCGATCGTCACGAAAGTCAGGAAAGTAGTGATCCCAGTGGTTAATTCCAGCCATGGAGAGAGAATTCGCCAAAACAAAAAATAGTTCTAGTCCTATTCCAGATGGTGGGAACGCCTTTTAGATGCGAATCTGATGTGATTAATCTCGATAAGGCCGCGCCGAGAAAGAATGGTTAGCGCGCGCGATGCTTCCTCCGGCACCATCATCCAAGCTCGGACGTCCATACTACTAGCTGGCTGGTGGTGGTGGGCACCTCCGCTGTTGGACCGACCAAGCAAAAGAGGACTCCTAAGATCTGTGAGCCTGAACCTGATCGAACCTGCGCTGCAGCCGTAGTAGTAGCTTTCACCCAGCAGAAACCCAAGTTCCCTTTGTGCTACTGTAACCCTTCGTTACGTGTGGAATGATCCCAGGCGCCCCTGTCTCCATCAGAGGAGGTAGCCATCACATCACCAATTGGGAGAGACAGGTAAAGCATCCGGGCCAAATCCGTCCCGATTCCAAGTAAAGCTAGCATGATCGGGATGCCTGATGATGACAAAGGCTCGTCATTTTCGGAATAGTCGGCAGCCGCTCTTGATTTCATCTGTCCACCGCACCAGGAGCGCGCGCCAGGCACCAACATGCCCGCCGACGTACGTGCCGGCGAACGGTAAGTTCCAATGTGACGTCGCGGTACGCAGCTGGAGGTGCTAGTCATCGTCATGACGCCTATGCGCTCGTTGGCGCTGCGACGCGTGTGCCCTGCCCTGCAGAGGACCAGGCAGACAGAAGAGGCAAAGATCGAGTCAGCACTCGAGAGCAGGGGATGATTATGCGCTGACCGGTAGTCATCCGGTGCAGGAGCCATGCATGATACATTATCCATTAAGCTAGTATATTAAAGGAGACGCCTTGTTTGAACCAAGTGGCAGGGTTTATAGTGAACCCAACAGGTGTGCGTGCTTCCAGATGGTTAGGCACTTAGGCTCAAGCGACAGTGAGACCCCGCACCATGCCAGACAACAGGCAGGGCATGGCCGGTATTCACCTGGCGAAGGGAGGGAGCATGCGGTAGATTAAGTTATCCCATCGTGTTTCGAAGCAAGCGACACGAACAGTGCACAGAACACGTGTGCGCGAGTCCAGAATTGCTAGGCTCAGGACGATACCTAGCAGCCGCTGCCGCCGGCCGCCGGCGACGGGGCAAGGCAACCGACGGAACGACCCGAGCGCACCCAAAACGCTCGAGATTTTTCCCCGGGGAGGCGACTCCGACGTCTCGTGACGCCGGGCGCGGCCAAGGCAAGCCACCGCGCGCGTGCGTCCAAAGGCGTAGCCGTCGCCGCACGGAAGCGCCCGGCAAAGCAGCGTCTCACCGCGGTTGCTTCCACGGGCGGGCAACGACGCGTGCCGGCCACCTCCGATCCGGAGCGCCGGGTTTCCTTTCCCGGCGTGTCATCTGCTGACGAAATCATCGGGCGAGCGGATTGAATACTCCCGTTTCGGATGCAGTAGTAGGAGCACTGCTGCGGTGCTGCCTGTGAGGTCGTCAGGCTTTTCCTGGTGGCGAACTTTATCGCGCGCACGGCGCACGAAGCATGCACGCGGCACTGCTTCGTGCTCGTGCAATTTGTTCGGAAAAAAAAATGCCGGATGCCCTACGGACTTCGCGAAGGCGGACAGGTAGGCGCACAGCATTAGATTTCTCGTCCTTATTGAAAAAGGTGAGTTTCATGTGATGTGATATGATACGATTAGGGTCACAGGAGGCCATCGGCGCCGGCTTCTTTACATGGCCACGAGGTTTCCTGAATTTCGCTGGCTTGGCTTCGAGCTTCCACACTGCAAGAAAAAAGGAGCTATTTTAGTACCGGATCTAAATTTAAAAATTCCTAGAACTTTTTTAGTACCGGTCAATAACACCAGCCGGTACTAAATGTCGCATTTTAGTACCGACTGTTGTATTGGTCCGGTACTAAAATGACGCGGCTATTTAGTACCGGTTAACAATATCAGCCCGTACTAAAATACGACATTTAGTACCGGCCAGTCGCTTGGTCCGGTACTAAATAGTCCTCCACGGTTTACTTCAAAAGAAAAATATCTCATATCTAGTCGCATCATAATATGATGCGTAGGTGGAATGATAAGGAAGGTTCGCGCGAGATTTGAGGTCGTGAGTTCGAATCCCACAGACCGCGCACGCGCATTTACACGTAAAATTCATATGACTTGTGATCCGGTCGCAACAACATGTACTAAACAGCCATCCATTTAGTACCGGTCGGTGCAGTCATGTGTGACACGTTCAATTGAGACAGTTTCCTAACCAACGACATCGGCGTGTCACTCTTTCACAACATCGTTCGGTAGTTTGCCTCGGCATGCGATGCGACTCGTAGTCGTAGGCCGGCACTTGGGACGTCCAAGGGCCACTTCATCTGGGCGGCCTTTCGGCGGAGTACTAGCTCGGGTCAACCGCTGCTCCGTCCCCGCGGGAAAACTGGGACGAACCTTGTGGGAATGGAGACATGGACATGACGCCATGACAGGCAAACTGTCCCCGACCTCACCATGCGACATGTGATCGACCGGCAGGCTTGTGTTCGTTCTTGTCTCGTGGTCGTGGATGGCAGCGGCCTCGCATCCACTCGCAACCCGTCGTCCTCCGCAGCCGCCGTCAGCGGTGCGGTGAATGTTTATCGCATAGCTAACTGTCCGCGACTAATTGGACGTACGGCCGCCTTTCGATTCCCTAGGACCAAAAGCGGCATGGGCAAAGCGTTTACTTACCATTGGAAGTGGTTTGCCAGAGCTGTTTGATTGTACTCTGCTGGGCCACTCCACGGACCTGATGGGCTCGATGTGCATCCAGCGACATCAGCGATCAATCCAGACTAGTAACTGGGCCACTCCATGGACCTGATGCTGATGGGCTCGATATCTAAATGCCACGATCGTAATACCGTGAGTTGAAATTTGATAGTTTTTTTAGACACATAATAATTTGGTATCTAGCTCCTTCTGAAATTTGATCGTTTGTAATTTTATCCCTCGTCGTCTTCTTACCTTTCTTCTTCCCTGAACTCCTGAAGATTCTTTCAAGTTATATGTGCCCTTAGTAGTGGTCTGTGAGAGCAAGGCTAATGATCCAGCTTGCTGCTGGCTGTAAGAATTTTTACAGCCCACTTCTTAGCCCACTAATATAATGGTTAGTCCTTCATCATTAAATGTATGACTGTTGGCGCTAAAAATCGGCTGATGACCTTCAACGTCGGACACACGACCCGGAAGAATCTGCTTAACTCCTTTTCGGGTGATCGCCCTGGTGCGGTTCGCGCGACGTGCCAATCAATCTGACCTGTTGATTGACAAGGAAAGAAACGTATTAAATTCCGGGGGTCTCGATCGGCTAAAGTTCTAATCTGTCCCGAAAAGTGTATCAGCGAATCGGTCGATTTGCTATGAAGATGACCGGCTATAGATCAGCCGATAATCACGTAGCGATTGCAGAGAAACTACTGGAGCAAATTAAACAATCGCCACAGATGCAACACTCGAAATAGATCTAATCGGCTATATGATGATAAACAAGGAAAAATAATGATAAAGCCGACAGTTCGATCTCAAACTGGATAACTGGTGATAAAACTAGAATAATAGGTAAAATCTATAATAAATATCGATAACTGGTGAATAAATCTAAACGAAACAACGGCGATGCGCCCGAAGTTAAAGCTTAGATATTATTCGATAAACGGAACCTACCAATTGGCCGGAGATCGTGTCGATGCAGTCCTGCCAACCCGTACGAACTCGTGAAAGAAAAAGATGTATTGGCGTAGTCGCCGACTTGAAAGTAAAGTACGATGAAAAAGTAGATTGTTTGTATTGATTGATGTGTATCCTCCACAAAATCCTGACTGCTTCTATTTATACCCTAGGACTAGGACTCCTGATCTGTCACGATCCGTTACAAACTTGATTAAAATAAAAACTACTATATCTATAAGACTCTCCTAAAGGAAACGGGCTCCCGCAAGATCTTCTGCTGCCATCTCCTAGTCCAATCCGAACTCCTTCCATCGCTCCTCGACCGAGTCAGCGTCGCTCTTTGACCAACGTCATGTCGTCTTTGACTGGGATCCTCTGTCATCTTGACTCAACATCCCCTTTTGGAATTCCATTGGCTTCATCCCCTATCTGTTGGTGCAAGCCCATATTGGCCCAAACGCTCCAGCCGTTCAATCGGCCGACCCCCACCAACTTCATTCGCCAATCGCCCGAAATACTGCAGCGCCAATCGGCCGATTCCTAACTGTAGCGCCAATCGGCCGATTCCCAATTGTAGCCTTTAAGTCTGCCGCATCGGCCAAAATCTGGCGTCAACACATGCCCCCCAGTTTCGGAGTAAAACATGACTTTTACTTCGAAATTCTTTTTTAATCTCTCCTCCAAAACAAACGTGGCAAAAATCTCCTTCTGTTTCGCGGTCTTCTACTTGATGATTGCAATCTTTTCGAACTGGGCGTCTGGGACAACTGTTCCCCCGGAATTCGTGTAGACGGCGCGGTAAAAATCCCGCCTTTATCGCTTCTCTCTCGGACCGTCTTTAAATACTGGCGTTCTCCGCCGCTTCTTCTCCATGAGTTCAGTAATTTCCTCCCCGGCGAATCGCTTTCTATCTTCTCCCAGCGCCCTTTTGGTTTCCAATCGCATTCTCCGGCGATCCTTCTTTCGTGTACATTCCACTACATTCCTTCAATGGCGGCAGCATCAGCAAATCCACCAACCACGAAGGCTCCGCCAGCAACTCCATCGGCGACGGCGGCTCCATCAGCGATTCCATCAGCGACGATGAGCTTCATCCCGGAGGTAAACATCCAAAACTTTTCCCTTTTACTTTTTACCGCCCATGCATCTTTTAGATCTATTCTTAGTTCCTCCCTTTTTACCTTTTTTAGGCCAAATCACTATCCGCCTTTCCGAAGCTCCTGGTCTCATCTGCTTAGGCCGTATGGGGAATCCAGACCCAACTGATCTAATTAACTTAGAAACCCATAGAATCCCTTTCAAGCAATCATCTATGGATTTGGGCCAGTGGTCAGGTACTTTTAGATCTTGGCCGAATGAAACCCCCGGTTGAAAAGAATGGTACCAAAGAATGGCCAAGTCTAAGAGAGTTCAATGGGATGAATTAAAAATCGGCCAGTGCATCAATCTCTCTTTATCCCAGATGGAGAAGAATGAACCCCTGGTAATAGCAGCCTCTTATTTCTGGTCTGACGCGCTCAACGCGTTTCTCTTTGGGCATGGACCCATGATCCCAACTCTGGCCGATGTCCTGATGCTGACCGGCCTCAACATTTCCTCCCCCGATACACCCTTTGATTATCTGATCAAGCCGACCCATCGATAAGAAACGAAAGGAATCGGCGGGTGGAAAGGGTATATCAACAGAAACATGAGGACTGGAACGATTTTGGAGAGAGAACATTCGGCGTTCTTGATGATGTGGCTAGAGAAGCACCTCTTCCGCGGCAGGCATAGCGGTTGGCCCTTCTTCCAACACACAAACTCTGGCCCAAGCCTTGTCAAGAGGATCCGCCATCCCTCTCGGGAAGCATCTGCTAGGATCGGCCTACCACATGAGGCACCAGATCGGCGTCAAACTGTCAAAGGGAGAGCCGATTGGTAACCCTGATGGCCCCTGGTGGTTCATCACCCTCTGGCTCAACTTGTACATGAGCAAAATCTCCCAGCAGCAGATAGAGACCAAGACATTTCCCAACATTGAGTCAGAGGAAAACCCCACAGTACGACGATGGTGCACCTCTTTCGGCGAAGCGGCATCAGCTTTCCCTGGTTGCCAGTTCACCGCCACCCAGACACCCGAATATTTCAGATGATTTTACAACGGTTTTAGTGAAGAAACTACCAGTTGGTCCCCGTACCAGAGAACAGAGCCACTTTTTGAGCTCCCCTTTTAGCCGAAACGCCTTAGCCCCAGTCTGGAACGAGCGATTGAAGTCATGCATTCAGACGGACCATTGTCGCAGGCAGACAGAGATCTGATCAAGGCTCATTTCGAAGAACTCAAAGATCATGTCCCTGCTGATGTCCAGAAGATCTGGGACCATATAGACGCTAACTGCTCTAGGCGGCCGCCAACTGAAAGGAGTCATCCACTCCCTCGCCCAGTCGCCCTTGAAGATGCTGCAACGGGGACATCCCAACCACCACTCGACAGGAGCCACCCACTCCCTCGTCAAGTCGAGGTTGAAGCCGCCATGGAGGATCTGGAGGAAAAGAGCATCTGCTTCTTGATAGAATTAGGCTGGATCGAGAGGGAGATTAAGAAAAAGCGTGGTCAATAAATATGTTGGTACTTTTGTTCTAAGGGCGACTTGTACCGTGTCGGCCATGTACCCTGCTGTTCTTACCGAATAATAAATCGTTCAGACTAATCGAATGTTTCGTCCTTAAGGCGATGTTATCTTTTCATTGCCTATATAGACAGGAGCCAATAGGAGTTGGCCACGTTGTCTTGATGCACCCTATCGTAAGTTATGCACCCACCCATATACTAGGACAGTACCTCTTCAGATATTTTCCGTTTAAGGCTCTTGTGAATTCTTCCCCTTCGATAGTTTCTAGTATATATGCATTTCCCGGAGCATATCGGCCGATTTTATACGGCCCTTCCTAAGTGGGCGACCATTTACCGAATTTGGGATCCTTAGACCCTATCGGTAACACTAACTTCCATACCAAATCTCCTTGGGAGAATTGTTTGACCTTGACCTTTTTGTCGTACCACCTGGCCATCCTTTTCTTGTTTTCTTCAATGCTGATCAGGGCCTTTAATCGCTGACCTGCCAAATCGTCGAGCTCTCCCTTCATGAGGATGGAATAGTCATCGGCTGTCAACTGATCTTGAAGCGATGTGCGCCTTGGTCCCATCCTTAATTCCCAAAGCAATACTGCCTCGTGACCATATACCAACTGATAAGGAGATATCTTAGTGGCCCCGTGGCAGGCCATCCTGTAAGCCCATAGAGATTCGGTTAAAGACAGGTGCCACTTCTTGGGTTGTTCCTCTATCTTCCTCTTAATCAACTTGATTATCCCCTTATTGGACGATTCGGCCTGGCCGTTGGCTTGAGCATAATACGGAGAAGAATTCAACAATTTAATCCCCATATCGGCGGTGAATTCTTCAAACTCTCCTGAGGTGAACATCATTCCTTGATCAGTTGTGATGGTTTGAGGGATGCCGAACCGATAAACAATATGGTCCCTCATGAAATCGATCATAGCGGTCAATGTCACGGCCTTCAACGGAACTGCCTCCATTCATTTGGTAAAATAGTCGGTGGCTACTAATATAAACTTGTGCCCTTTGCTTGATCGAGGGTAAATTTGTCTGATGAGGTCTATCCCCCAACCTCTAAACAGCCATGGTTTGATTATCGGATTCATAGCCGAGGCTGGTGCGCGCCGCACATTGCCAAACTTCTGACAGTCTTGACAACCTTTATAATATTTAAAACAATCTTCGAGAATCGTCGGCCAATAATACCCGTTGTTTCTGATCATCCACTTCATCTTGTGAGCCGATTGATGAGCTCCGCATACGCCCTCGTGGATTTCTCCCATCAGGACCTTTGCTTCTTCCGTTCCTAGGCATTTGAGTAGAACCCCATCAATCGTCCGGTAAAACAAATCGTCTTCGAGCAACACATATTTCGTGGCCTGAAAATGCACTCGCCGATCCACTTTCTTGAACGGATCTTTCAAGTAATCGGCAATCTCCTTTCGCCAATCGTCGGCCGCAAGTTCCAGAGTCATGGCGCCTTGAATCGGCCGATACCCGGACGCGTGTTGGGCAAGCCTATTGGCCTCTTCATTGTAATTTCTGGGAATGTGCTCAATAACCGCAGACTTGAATTCCTTTAACAGTTGGAGGCAATCTTCGTAATAAATCCTTAAGACATCATCTTTGTATTCGGATCTCCCCGTTAATTGATCCACAATGAGCATGGAATCCCCAAAAATTTCCACCGCATCGGCTTTGATTTCTCTTAACAATTGGATACCTTTTATGACGGCTCGGTACTCCGCCTGGTTGTTGGTCGTGGATTCCTCTATCGGCAGAGAGAAATCATAACTTGCCCCCTGAGGTGATATGAGAATGATGCCAATTCCCGATCCGGCCCCACACGAGGAACCATCGAAGTATAGAGTATATGGAACTGGTTCAACGACAGCGATTTCCGGTCCACAATGCTGAGCCACGAAATCGGCCATGACTTGACCCTTGACAGCTTTGGCCGATTCATACCTTAGGTCAAACTCTGACAGAGCCAGGATCCACTTTCCAATCCGTCCTTTCAAAATTAGCAATGATAGCATGTATTTCACCACGTCATCCTTGCATACGACTATGCACTCTGCCGATAATAAATAGTGCCTGAGGTTGGTACACGAGAAATAAAGACACAGGCACAGCCGTTCCACCGGGGAATATCTCGTTTCGGCGTCCATGAGTCTTCTTCTGACATAATATATTACCCGTTCTTTTCCTTCGAACTCCTGTGCCAGCGCCGATCCGATAGCCCACTCATCGGCCGATAAGTATAGTTTGAACGGCTTGTCAGCCTGTGGCGGAACTAATACAGGTGGCAAAATTAGATATTGCTTGATGTCTTCTAATGCTTTGCGTTGTTCTTCTCCCCACACGAATTCCTGATCGGGTTTCAATTTCAACAAAGGAGTAAAAGTTTGAATACGTCCGGACAAGTTGGATATGAATCTTCTGATAAAGTTGACCTTGCCGATTAGGGACTGCAGCTCAGTTTTATTCTGCGGGGCCACAACTTTGTTGATGGTAGCTATGGTCTTCCGGTTGACTTCTATCCCGCGCTCATGGACCATGAATCCTAGGAATTGTCCGGCCGACACACCGAATGCACACTTGTTCGGATTCATTTTCAACCCATGCTTCCTTGTGCACTCCAACACCTCTCGTAAATCGGCCAGATGTTCCTGATGACCTTTTGACTTGACCAAAACATCGTCGATGTAGATTTCCACCAATACACCAATAAGCTTGTGAAAGATATAATTTATAGCCCGTTGGTATGTAGCGCCGACATTCTTTAATCCAAAGGTCATTATCACCCACTCGAATAAACCGAGGTGGCCCGGACACCTGAAAGCCGTTTTCAAAATATCTTCTTCAGCCATTAATATTTGATTGTACCCAGCATTACCGTCCATGAAATTGATGACTTTATGTCCTGCGGCGGCATCTATCAAAACGTCGGCTGTCGGCATTGGATACCCGTCCATCGGTGTAGCCTGATTTAGGTTCCTGAAGTCGATGCATACGCGCAACTTTCCATTTTTCTTATATACGGGTACAATATTAGAAATCCACTCGGCGTAACAGCACTGCCGAATAAATCTTGCTTCAATCAATCTTGTAATCTCGGCCTTTAAGTCAGGTAGAATTTTAGGGTTGCACCATCGTGCAGGCTGCTGATACGGCCGATATCCTGGTTTTATAGGCAACCGGTGTTCGACAATGGACCGGTCTAGACCACGCATCTCATGGTATTCCCAAGCAAAACAATCTTTAAATTATTTTAATAAACTTGTCAATTTACACTTGTACTCGGGATCCAAGCTAGCACTAATATACGCCGGCCTTGGCTTGCTACCATATCCTATATCCACCATCTCCAATGAATCGGCCGACGTAAATCCGTGCCCAAGCTTCCCGTCTTCTCGGACGAACTGATCCATCCAGTCTGAATCTTCAGAGCCGACTACTCGGATCGGCTGTAGGCTAAAATCGGACACTTTCAGGAAATCAGTGTCCCAAGTTCTACCGGATATACACTTGACGTGTTCGCAGCTCCACTGCTGCGTATCGGCCGCAGAAACACTGTATTCGGAATCGGCGGTGACTATCTCGGTATTGTCGCCGACCCACCGTACGAGGCATTGGTGCATTGTAGACGAGATGCAGCAATTCGCGTGTATCCAATCGCGACCGAGCAACATGTTGTAGGACCCTTTGCCATTAATAATAAAGAAAGTAGTGGGAAGGGTCTTACTGCCGATGGTGAGGTCTACGCAGAGTGCTCCGCGGGCGGGAGACATGTTGCCTTCGAAATCTTTGAGCATCATGTCCGTCTTGGTCAGATCTTCGTCGCTTTTGCCCAACTTCCGGAACATGCCATACGGCATGATGTTGACTGCAGCACCTCCGTCTACTAGTAGCATGGTGATAGGTCGTCCGTTAACGAGTCTTTTGAGGAATAGAGCCTTGAGATGTTGTCGTTTTTCGTCTTCCGGTTTCTCAAAAGTGGCTGTCATTGGCTCCAAAACCAATTGCGCCATCTGCTCCTCCATCCTTGTCGCGTCGTCTCGATCGGCGGGCGCCATGAACTTCATCGGCAAGATGAACACCATGATGACGCCAGCTGCCGATTCTTGATTGTCACCCTCCTTATTGTTGTTTTTTTGGGGCGCCAGACTCGAGACCTGTCATCTTTCTTATCCACCATCTGCCTCTGCTCTTCCTCTTGTTGTTCCCATTGGCACATACGTTGGATCCTTCATTTTTGGGATTTGGACAGTCAATCAGGGCACCACGTGGGGTTCACCGGTTTGGCTGGCGGTTTGGCATGCTCCCAGTCTGGTTCCTGTCCTAGGGGGTTCTCATCTGACACCCTAGCGTCGGCCATTTTTTCTAGCCGATCGTGTGCGCTGGTTCTGCCCCCAGTCGCTTGTGCTGGTCGATCCTACCCCCCGGCCGAGCATACTGTTCGAGCCTGCCCCTTGGTCGATCATACCGGTCAACTCTGCCCCCCAGCCGATCATGCACTGAAAGGCGCCGATCCTCTGTCTCTGGAGCGTGACCTCTTGAGCGGGCGATCTTTGCGACATGGTTTGCTGTACTCTGGGCAATTATCAGCTGATGGTAATCTGAGGTTATTTTCCCAGCAGTGGATGAAGAACGGGCATCGCCAATGATCTTCGTGTCGGCGTATCATCTCTTCGCGATGTCTCAATCTTTCCTGCCGCCGCTGATATTTGTTGAGCAAGAATTGGGAGGTGTCGGGTCTACGTGATCGCTCTAATACTTCGCCCTCGTCTTCAACCCGTCTTTTCCCTTTGACATCGTCCATCGTAGCCTGATTTCTGGGGTCCACGACGCGGCTTCTTTTAGCCAATTCCAACGTCAGCACCTTAGTTTGAAGCGCGTTTCTTCCCATGTCAACCATGTTAGTAGGAAAAGGATGCTGATCAATTTTCATCAGCTTTACTGGCTTCGCCGGGACTTCGAATTTGAGTCTGCCTTGCTCAATGGCCGACTGTATCTGCTGACGGAAGATTTTGCACTCGTTTGTGCTGTGAGACGTGACATTGTGCCACTTGCAATATTTCATCCTTTTGAGATGCTCGGCCGACGGAATGGTGTGGTAAGGTGAGAGTTTGATCTGCCCCTCTTGGAGAAGTAAGTCGAAGATTTTGTCGGCCTTTGACGTGTCAAAACCGAACGCTTCAGGTTCTTTCTTCCCGAAAGGGCATGATATCGGCTTCTTCCCTTTGACCCATTCTGCTAGGCCAATTTCCGCTTTCTCTTCAGATTCAGATCCCTCTAAATACGCCACCTTTTTCTGAAAATTCCTCCGCTGATCAAACGGGCGTACTTCTTGACCGGCCAATCGGTGATTGATCTGACTTAAACGTTCAAACTCCTGTGAGGCGTACTTCTCCTTGATGTGTGGCAGGAGACCTTGGAAGGCGATATCGGCCAGCTGTGCGTCAGTCAGGGCTAGGGTATAGCATTTGTTTCTGACCTCTCTGAACCTCTGTACGTAATTAGTTACTGGTTCGTCGCTCCTCTGCCTGAGGCTGGTCAGATCTGAAAGCTTCATCTCGTGGACTCCCGCGTAGAAGTACTTGTGGAATTGTTTCTCCAGATCGGCCCAAGTAACGATGGAATTGGGTGGTAGCGTGGTGAACCACTGGAAAGCCGACCCAGATAGAGATGACGAGAACAGACGCACCCGTAGAGCATCTTGTGTGGCGGCCTCCCCGCACTGGATGATGAATCTATTCACGTGCTCCACAGTTGAGCTGTCATCCAGCCTCGAAAACTTGGTGAAATCAGGAACTTTGAACCCATGGGGAAACGACAGTAGATCGTAGGCAGGTGGGTATGGTGTTTTGTACGTATAGGTTTGTACTTTCGGCTTCAATCCGAATTGGTCTTGAATCACCTCCGCTATCCTTGTTGTCCAATCCACTTGCTGCTGATGAACAACTGGTTGGGGGATCAGCACATGTTAATGGATCGGCGGTGGGATGGTCGGGTGATGGATTAAAGCGTGTGGCGGATTTTGCGGCAGCATGGCCGGTTGAGCGGTTGACAATTGGTGGCGTGGCGAATCTGCCGTCCCATCGTACAACATCATCGGCATCGCGCTTCTGAGTGTTCCTGTAGCATCTACCCCCCTGCCGATTTCTGACGTGGCCGGTTGATATTGAGGGACCGTCAGCCGGATAGCCGATTGGAATGGTGCCTGGATCGGAGAGCCTCCATGACCGGCTGATTGATCCGGAACAGCCGCTGTTGCTGGTGCCCCCCAAGGCATTGAGTTTGAGGGCAGTAATTGCACGGAAGAAACTTGGGCAGGCTGAGGCGGCGCTTGTGATTGAAAGCATGGCGCACCGTTGTATCCTGGAGGCATTGAAGGCAATGAAGTATTGTATCCTCTGTGTTGTGTTGATATCGGCTGAGGAGCCGAGTGAGACGTGCCTGGTAAGCTTTTGACTGGAGCTACAATAGGCGGGGACCAGAGAACTAATGACGGCATTGTATACCGTATTGGTCATCACTGAAGATTGGTCGATGAAGGCCTGATAAACGGACTGTTGAATCATATTGGACATCTTGCCCGAGTCCTCAGCGATGGTGATCTGGCGGGGAGTCGGAAGATGAGCTTTCTTGACGGTCTCCCCGCTTCTAGTACGACTGAAAGATTGCAGGTATACCTTCTTGTAGTCTTCTAGGTGTCTTGCCAGTTCTTCTTTCTGGTCGTCCTTGAGATCTGCCCCCGTAACCTCGATGACGTTGCTTTCAGAGATTTCGGCGGCCTTTGACATGTTGGATATTGAGGGTGTCCCACCATGCGTGCCAAAAGTGTGTTGGCGCTAAAAATCGGCTGATGACCTTCAGCGTCGGACACACGACCCGGGAGAATCTGCTTAACTCCTGTTCGGGAGATCGCCCTGGTGCGGTTCGCGCGGCGTGCCAGTCAATCTGACCTATTGATTGACAAGGAAAGAAACGTATTAAATTCCGGGGGTCTCGATCGGCTAAAGTTCCGATCTGTCCCGAAAAGCGTATCAGCGAATCGGCCGATTTGCTATGAAGATGACCGGCTATAGATCAGCCGATAATCACGTAGCGATTGCAGAGAAACAACTGGAGCAACTTAAACAATCGCCACAGATGCAACATTCGAAATAGATCTAATCGGCTATATGATGATAAACAAGAAAAAATAATGATAAAGCCGACAGTTCGATCTCAAGCTGGATAACTGGTGATAAAACTAGAACAATAGGTAAAACCTATAATTCTAGTAAATATCGATAACTGGTGAATAAATCTAAACGAAACAACGGCGATGCGCCCCAAGTTAAAGCTTAGATATTATTCGATAAACGGAACCTACCAATTGGCCGGAGATCGTGTCGATGCAGCCCTGCCAACCCGTACGAACTCGTGAAAGAAAAAGATGTATTGGCGTAGTCGCCGAATTGAAAGTAAAGTACGATGAAAAAGTAGATTGTTTGTATTGATTGATGTGTATCCTTCACAAAACCCTGACTGCTTCTATTTATACCCTAGGACTAAGACTCCTGATCTGTCACGATCCGTTACAAACTTGATTAAAATAAAAACTACTATATCTATAAGACTCTCCTAAAGGAAACGGGCTCCCGCAAGATCTTCTGCTGCCATCTCCTAGTCCAATCCGAACTCCTTCCATCGCTCCTCGACCGAGTTGGCGTCGCTCTTTGACCAACGTCATGTCGTCTTTGACTGGGATCCTCTGTCATCTTGACTCAACATCCCCTCTTGGGATTCCATTGGCTTCATCCCCTATCTGTTGGCGCAAGCCCATATTGGCCCAAACGCTCCAGCCTTTCAATCGGCCGACCCCACCAACTTCATTCGCCAATCGCCCGAAACACTGCAGCGCCAATCGGCCGATTCCTAACTGTATCGCCAACCGGCCGATTCCCAATTGTAGCCTTTAAGTCTGTCGCATCGGCCAATCTCCTCCTTCCCTGATGCCGATTCAACACCTGTCAAAATCTGACGTCAACAATGATCCACTTATCTCTCTTATAAAGTTTTTTGGTTCTTGTGTCGAAGTTAGCTGCAAACTTACAGCCCATCTCTCCTTTTCTCTCTCCTCCACCTCAGCATTTAGCCTTTTACAGCCTGCCATAATTCTTGCTGTACTGGAGAGTGAAATACAGAACATTCATAGTGACACGGCAATGAGTCGAGTCATAGGAGGTAACAATGCTTGAAAAATGAACAAACTAAAAGGAAGACATGATAAAGTCTTAATTGTCCTCGGTTGTGAAGCTCACTGCTTGCCAAATGTTAGCCCATGGGCCATGGGTAACAGTAGCAATTGAGCATGCGCCACTCTCCGGTCACAACTTTTTTTTTATGCGCAACTCTCCGGTCACAACTACAACTAGTATACGAAAAGGAGTAAATTTACAGAGCTACAATTATTTTGACTCATGGTACCGTAGAAACTGCAAGTTTCTTCTAGTTACCATATGTACAAAAATACTAGTAGTTTTTTTATATACTGGAATTATTAAAACCATTCGGTTGGTACAGAAGCCGACTGATTTCGGCTGGTTCTAGAGTATTCTATAGTATTCTGTAAGATGGAAAGAAGCTGAAAGAAGTCTGCTGGTAGACCAGCAGAACACTGTGACTAGTAGTTTGGAAGGTGTTTGTCAAACTAGTTCTAGTTCTATGGAATTTACTCTAGGCAGGGAACCTTAGAAAACAAAACACCATCCAAGGGAACCTTAGAAAACAAAACACCATCCAAGAAGAGATCTACACGGTCAGATCCATGTCAGGTTTCGTCCGAGAGGAAATCTAAAGTGTCAGAACTATGGAATTCAAGGTTTCGTCTGAGGAAAGAAAGAAGTGTTACACAGATTCATTTATCGGGTTTAAACTTTGCAATCGTGCCCTCATATCATGATATTTTGGTTGCATAGTGTAGGATAGGTGAGTTGTACATTCCCGGGCACAAATGTATGAGACGAAAAGGAAGGTTTAGTAAAACGGAGCAGTCACGACTCACAAACAGAATATACCATCAAGCAATTTTTAGCCAGGCACGGTTTGCTGCCTCATACATGATGTATAGTTGAGTAAAAATGGCTATCAAACTGCCAAAAAAAGCCAGCTCAGGAGGTATTTTAAAGTTATAATTAGAAGCATCTAAGTGCAAGCCAAAATCTATTCCTCTCAATGTTTCACGAGTTTGAGCAGCCTGCTTGCAAACAGAAATTATTCAATGACAGCCATCACCGATCCATTCTCAAAACTATTGCAGCAAAATTGGACATCAAGATTGGCCAGTATTTAGCTGTCAGCAACTTCAATGAGGGTTGTCTCGTAGTCAGCAGGGGCCTCAAAGCCATGGAGGTTCATCACAGTGGCAGCAACGTTGGCGAGCCCAGGGGTCTGAATGTCATTCCGGAATTTCACTCCAGGGTGCAAACCCGGGCCTCCAATGGCGACCGGGACCTGCAAGTATAACAGAGACATTAAAAAAAATCCGGGAAATCAACATGAGCCTCGTTCGGGCAGGGAGACCATGAAAGGCCTAGGATCTTGGGGCATTGGACTTACAGGCTGGAGGGTATGCGAGGTGAGAATTTGGATAGCACCACTCTTGTCAAGCTGCGGCTTGCCAGCTTTGTTCCTTTTCACCATGTCCTCTGCATTTCCATGGTCAGCAGTGACAAGGTAAATACCGCCAACTTGCTCCACAGCATCCAAAATAATCTGTTTAAAAAGCAGTGATTAAACTAGGCAAAAGCAAAAAAATGTGCAATATAAATACGGTGAACTGTGCAATGCCCACAGATGCAGAAAATGAAAGAAAAACGCATGCAAGTAAACACTAAATGATCGTTCTCACCTTAACGGCTTCATCAGCTGCCTTGCAAGCAACAACTGTGGCCTCAATATCACCAGTGTGACCCACCATGTCACCATTTGGCAGGTTGACACGTACCTGTAACAGCAATACATTAAGCAACGGATAAATTGAAAGAATAGTTATAGTTTAATACAAACTTCATAATCGTTTACCTGGTCAAACTTTCCACTAAGGAGAGCATCCCTGGCCTTCTCTGCGATTTCAAGCGCCTTCATCTTGGGTGCGACATTGAATGTAATACCACTGTCACTAGGAATTTCTACATACTCTTCCTTAGTTTCATCGAAGTATCCTGAACGGTTACCGTTCCAGAAAAATGTGACATGACCGAACTTCACCGTCTCACTGTTGCACACAAAAAATGTTACCATACAGCCTAAGGAAAAGGATGTCAAAACGTGCTGTTGTAAGCACGAGGACAATATGAAACTCAAATCAATCCAAAAATTTGCAGCTCTAATACAGAAAATTAGCAACTTATGAGGCCAACTTAGCACAAGAACAACAAACTAAGATCTTTCTATAAAAAACTCGAACCTCCTCATCTGTACCTTGAAGATTTCTCTATAAATGTCAAAATAAATAACGGCAATAAACATATTATCTGCCCCAAGAATAGAACAAACTGCCTAAATGGTTGTTTAGCCGAGTGGCCAGCCATTCCCATTTAAACAGGCATTTAGCTCGATAATTGGCTACGGTGATCGACTGTTTAGCATTTAGGTTAACACTGTGCATATCATGCCTCCATTTATATAGATAAATTGTCTTTTCATATTTTAAAGGTTGAACCCAGATGGAATCTGCATATCATGCCTCCATTTATACAGATAAAGCTTCTTTTCATATTTTAAAGGTTGATCCGAGATTGAGCATGGAACTTTACAAGAAGAAACTTGGAAGGACAGAAGATTGGGGGATAAAAATGCAGCAGAAGTCAGTGGACACAATTAGCAACATGTTTTCATGTGACCCTGACTTGTACTACTAAGTACTATTTTTATAAGATTGGTTGCAATGAATGAGCCATATTGCCAAAAGATACAAGTATTTCTAGTACAGAGATGACTCTGGAAAAAAAAACAGGTGTTTTCAAAATCAAAGTTCACGACAAGAAGTGCTTTAATATCAAGAGAAAGATTGACAAACAGGTAGTACTTGCCTGCAAGCAAAGGTGCGGATGCCATTCTTCACCAAGTATTCACCAGATGTTCTCTCTATCTCTGGTGGAGAAACAAGGTAACGGCTAGGAAGCTTCAACTCACCATCATATTGAAGCATCCCAGCATACCGGATTTTTGGGACACGGACACGGTCAAATATGTCGAAGTCTGCGTACTCAAGTGCTTTTGCGAGCATAACCATGCGATCAGCCCGGAAGTTGATAGTGACAACTGCATCACCATCTAATACAGGCCCAACAGCTTTGCCACTGTCATCAACTATCACAAATGGGGGCAAATACTGATCATTAGCATTCGGCTCTGCTCTCAGTGTTCTCACTGCTTCAAGTGCACTTTTGAATTTGTGGGGTGCCTCTCCAAGCACCTGGGCATCCCACCCACGTTTAACCACATCCCAGTCATTCTGTAAAGCATTAAATAAAAAGAACTGTAAGGCAAAGTGGACAATAAACATTGATGGTTGAATAAGATGAAAAGTGTTTACCTCATAACGGTCCATGGTAACATACATCCTTCCACCACCAGATGCAATCTGTGCATCAATACCCTTTTCTCGAAGCTGTGAGAGATCATTCTCTAGTGTCTCTACGAAACCGACACTGCTGCCATCCAAAACATCACGCCCATCGGTAAGGATGTGAACACGGATTTTTTTTGCTCCCCTCTCACTGGCACCTTTCAGAAGTAGCTGAACAGAGCCCAAAAATAAAAGGTAAATCTTGTGGTAATGACAGCATCCTAAGCCATTTCTGTAACTTAAGCCGGCCATAAATCAAGGAAGCTTAGCAAACCTGCAGTTGGTCAAGGCGGGAGTGGACACCTCCATCACTCAACAACCCAATAAGGTGAAGAGTACCATTTTCAAAAGATTCTTTGATGTAGTTGAACCCATCACCTTCATAAATTTTTCCGGAGGCAAGAGCTTGGTCCACGAGCTTAGCGCTATATACACAGAAAAAAATGCAGCACTTAGTTAGGTCAGACTGTTAAAGATTTATTTTTATATTTGACATGTATATAATAGAGATAAAATAGCACAGTAAGTTCAATTTCTTGATTGCTTTGTATGAAAGTGTAGAACAGAAAAGTACACTGCACAAGTGAAAGAAAGCACAAACCAGCACATGAAAGAGATCCTAGTTAGCAGTTGGTCAAAGTAAAAATAATAATAATAAATTTGTTCATATATCAATGGAACTAGAACCAATGATAACAAGAACACAGAGTTAAAGTCTTTATTCTAGTTAAGGAGTAGAACCAATGATGACAAGAACACAGAGTTACAGTCTCTATTCTGGTTAAGGAGTGGAAGATGGCAAACACTGTATTGTCCACTCTTATACACGTGCTACACATATTTTGAATCTTATGGACATAAGCATTATTTGTGGCAACTGTATCACTTGTAGAGGTTTGGCATGTATGGGTCAAACATAAAGCTGTGAGCGTTCATTTCCCAATGAAATATTCAAAAACATTGTACATTAGTTACAACCATATTTCAAAAACTAATAAAAACCAACATACCCTTGGGCGAAAATGCGACCAGCTCCAAGAGCATTGTGGCCAACTTCACTGTTTCCCATGTCATCATCAGATGGGAGACCCACAGCAGTTCCATGAGCCTTCACTAGTCTCCATTTCTCTGGAGCACCCTGATATATTGACAAAAGGGTGAATTAAAGCATGAATAGTTTATACCTACAAATCAAATTATACAGACAAAACAATCTTTCATCTAAGAGCTATCTAATTAAACAAGCAGGTTTCATGCAACACCAAGTCATTTTTTGTTCAGACAGAAACAATGATCAAACAATCAATTGTAAAGACATGATTTGTAAAGCATCAGTAACCTCAGCACATCACCATTTCAGACAGTTCTACTATATGAAACTCAACATTAATTATTGGGTACAGATGCTTAGACCAAGTAGTAAAAGCATGTCAGTTATGAATCTGCATATGCATAATCAATCTGGATTCTCAATGGCCATTACGGTGAAAAGTATAAAAAATCACTTTGATTCGTCATCACACTAAACTGGAGCGATGCAAATTCTGAGCACTAGGCTTCGAAGTACAACTGCCGACTAAACAACAGCCACAACCTGACAACCATGATATATCGAATATAAAGTGCAAAGAAAAGCATACATACATCCTTGAGCGAGTCCATGACGGGCGTCTGAGCGACATGGATGCAATTGTACTGGTCGGCGTTGGCCTCGCCCCATCCGTCCAGCACGACGACGGCCACCGGCTTTCCCTTGGGGAGTTTCGGGTGGTCCGGCAGCGTCCACGAGAACCCTGAGCTCGCCATCACCAACGAAACCTGTCAAAATCACATACCGCGCCATACAGTCAGAAACAGATTAGACGTGCAGCAAATCCGCAGCATAAGCACACAGATGTGCATATGCCTTCGTAATCCGCCACCCGACGTCGCTGTAACAAATTCAGATCGGAACATCTAACCTATAAATATCTAACGATACTGGTTTCTATGTGCACATGGGCATCTGCCCTCCAGATTCTTGACCGTTCGATTAAGCTTGAATAGTGGTGATTCATCTGGGGAGATAACGCGACTGCTGGGCCCCACGCCCGTCTCTTTTACGCCTCTCTCGTTTTTCTCTCTCCCTCACGAGCGCACTCATCCGCTGCCGTCGCATTCACCTTCTCCTCTCCTTCTTCCCTCTCCCTCACGAGTCACGAGCGCATCCTCGGCGTCGTCGTCGTCGCCGCCGAGGCTCTCGTCGGAGGTGTCCACGGCGTCGTCCCGGCCGACGCCGTTGAGCATGATCCGCTCGCCCCGGCGGCGCTCGGAGCGCGGCGAGTCCTTGGGCCCTCGACGCCGCCCCCGCTGCCGCCGCCGTTGCTCCTGAGGCACCTCTGCGGCGGCGGCCCGCTCGCGACGGACACGCCGCCTCTCCTGCTGCCCCGGATCCTGTCCATCTCCGATGTGAGACATGCGGTGCCGATTCCCGGCAAATCACCGCCACCTCGCCGGACTCTGACGAGCACCGCCGCGGCGCCGCAGATCCGGGGAGCAGCGCCTTGGGAATCCTCGCGAATCTAGCACCGCCGCCGACGACTCGGCGGAGGAGAGAGCGTGGCCACAGGAGCGGCCGCAGCGGAGGCGGGTGCTGGCAGCATCGCCCGTGGAGCCGGCTGCCGCGGATTCAAGGACGAACTCCGCAGCTGGAACGCAGACGCACAGCACAGGAAGTACTCCGTCTCTGACAAATCTCTTGTTCTCTCCTGCAATTTCTTTGCTGATGCATGTTTTGGCATAAAAAACGTTGTGAACAGACATAAAATTTTTATGTTTTTGTTATTGTTTCTTGTCAGATTCAGAACTCCAAAATCCATCGTTATCCTTCTGGTATTGCTTTTGTCAGATTCAAAAAATCCAAAATCAAGATATGGAACTCCAAGTTTCAACTGATGTTTCTTATTTCAGATAGTTTGTGTTCATTCTTATCTCTTGTTCCTTCTTGATTCTTGTTTCGATTCTTGTTTAGAATGATCCAATCCTAAATTGTATTCGAAACTTTTGATAAGAAAAATCAGCTCAGGAAAAGATGCTAATTGGATTTGTACAGAAAGTATATCTTGAATAAAATGCTAGAAATTTATCTAGTTATGATTTACAGTAGATATCAATTACGATCTAAGCCTCTATGTGTATGGAGTAGGGGAGCAAGACAAGAATGGCGTAAGAAGACAAAAAAAATATGAGTGCACTGACACAAGAGAAACTACTAAGAGGGTAACTGCGCAGAAGCTATTTTCCGATATCTAATTCATAATCGTGCTTAAGCAACCAGATCTCTTGACCCAATTCTAGATAGAAAAGAGAAGCAAATCAGATGTGAGGATTGGTCGATGAGGAGCAAATATCAACGAACGGTGACAAGCAAACATCGAGAAATTGAAGGCACGCGAATGGGGGAGGGAGGAATATGAGATTGCTCTCACCTTTTGTTGCTCCTGCTTTTGCCTTGCCTAACAAGAAGAACTCGGGGCGAGCAATGGGACGATGGAACTGAGGATGCGATGCCGGGCGATATTAATAAGGAGAGGCGACAGCGATGTGGGGATGCGAATAAAAACTATTAATTACGCTATCTTTGATGGTAGTGTTTTGAGCATTCGACCTAATTCGGCGATTTTAGGACTGGACGGCCGGATCGACGCTCTGTGCGAACGAGTGGAGCCATTGTACGGCTGGTGTGCAGTTTTATATTTTTTGTTTAACAAGGGAAGGAAAAGATGGACTTTTTGTTCAAGTTAGGAAGGAATGGGCTCCTGGTTGTGTGGATCCAGACAGCGGGGATCCGTCAGTTTTATATTATGCCCCTGGTATTGGACTTGACGGAGGGGAGAGGGGGCGCATGCGTGACAATGTCAGGCAGACGGCAGACCGGCGGGGTTGGAATTGGATATTCCCAGCAGATGCTGCGCTCGAGCTGCAAGCAAACACAGTAAGTGTACGTTCAGGCCAAAGCATGGAGCAGAACCGCCTGCGCGCCGTGGAAACCTAAGGAATTCTCAATCCTCAATCATCCGGAGTCTGGATGCAGATTTCCTCAAACGTGCCGCTTCACGCCGACGACTGAACTGTCCGAATTATTTGAAAGACAGCGTCGACAGGCTGCGGACCTGCGGCGGAAAGTGGAGGAAAGTCAGGGACCGGTTGTTTCAAGAGGACCGGCCGGCGGAACTTTGTTCGGTTGTTCCGGTGGCTCTCGCTCGGCCGCCAACGGTCAATCTCGAGGGGCTGGCCGCAGAGGCGAACCGGGTCACGTCCAGGTGACCCCAGGGCTGCCAAACCAGCAACCGTCCAAGTCAACTTGCAGGCGGGCGCGGGTTGTGGGCCGTAGGCCTATTTGCCTTGGAAATAATCGGATTGCTCGTCTCTGATCTGCCACACACAGGACGACTCGACGGACAGAAGCTGCAGACCGCCAATGTTCTTGGCGACCTAGGGTCGTCGTCGTTGCTCTCAAGTTTCCGGGGGAGGGGGCTTCCAGGGGAGGGTTTTGAGTTTCAATTGAAAACGGAAACCTCAAGTTCGAAAGAAAACTGCACGACGTGGCGGCGTACAAACATGAAAATGCCCTCTAAGCTTTGGGCGTACAAACAGTTTTCAGATTAATTGGGCTTCCCTGTGAAAAATAGTCTGTTGGGCCTAACGTTGCTCTGTTCTGAGAAAGGCCTAAAGTTGTTCCGTTGGATGGAATTCACTGGGCCTAAACTCGCACGCACCCATCACCCATCGTCATTTCTGGCCCAATACATGAGCTCCAGGCTCTAGCACACACTCCAGCCTGCTCATCCCTCTCATGCTGTGTGTTTTGTTCATGCGATTTCTGAAGTCCTTTTGACTTTGAAGTCCTTCGACAAACAGTGTGATACTTCATACTTGCATCAACTTCTAGGACTTAAACCAAGTGATTAGAACATGGCATATCATACCATACCAGTCCTAACCTCTCTAATCTCTGCCTGCATACCTCCCAGGAAACACTGGACACTGATGAAAGCAAGAACTGCAACAAGATTAAGAACGGCTGCGCATATACTACACGTAAACACACACAGGAGATGCAAAACGCCACATTTCCAATCTCCGCAACGTATCAATGCATCTTTTGGCGTCCGGCGCGCATCGCCATCCTTGGCTGGACTGGCTCATCACCGCCTGGTATCTGGCAAAGCAGAGAGGTCTCCTCCAACCTGCCCGCCTTTTGCAGCTCCGATCCGAACTTCCACCGGGGGCCCCAGGTGCGTGCGTCCCTCCTCTCCAGGACGGCAGGGTCCCCCCCGGGGGTGGGGGGGGGGGGGGGGGGGGGGGGCGAGGCAACGACGACGGGATTGTCCTCCCGTGCCAGCCCACATGCAAAAGCCAACAAAATTGTTGCCGCCCAAGTGTGAGATTCTCCGTGCCCGTGTTTACCGCCGGAGCGGAAGACGACGCGCGCGGGGAGCTGTCAGTGTTGCTTTTGGCCGCGACAGCCTGACGTGCCCAAAAATAGCTCTCGAGTCGAGTGGATCAAGACTCAAGGCCCGTCAAAGAAGATTGCACAAGTACACAAGGGACAAGATTTCACCTTCAGAAAATCGACACAAGGGAGTAATAACCCAAAAAAGGATTTCTGGTGGTCGTTTCTTTTTCTTTCTCGGTGTACATATTTACATCTCCGTCCCCTCTTTACAGGATTCATGGCTTTTGGTTGGATCGGCGACAACCAAAGAGAATCGAGAAGGATTTCATGTGATGCGCGCTCAAAGAGCTACAGAGGGGGGGGGAAAATCTCAATTGGCCCGACCAGCAGGGTGTTGGAGCAGGCAGATCAATCGAATTATCAGCGTCTAGTGATAATCCACAACCCCAAGATCAGGGGCAAAAATCTGTCTTGAACAAGAAAGATAGTAGGAACAATCTACGAGGACCAGCTCCTGAGGAGCGACGGCCTCGCAAACATCTGGTCGAGCGCCACCACCACGGCCATGGCGAGCGACACGTCGACGCCCGGCTGCACCACCAGCCGGAACACGTCCGTGCCGACGGCCTCCTTGGGCTGCACCTCGGCGACGGCCCGGCGCTCGCCGTCGTACACCACGCAGCGCCGCCGCGCGTAGGACCCCTCCACCTCGAAGGGCGCCGCCCCGGCGCCTCCCGGGGCGCACGGCGCCACGCGCGCCATCAGCTTGCCGCCGCCGCCGCGCTTGACGGCGTACAAGGGGCGCCGCGCCTCCTCGCCCGCGAAGATGAGCCACTGCTCGCCGGACAGGCTCAGGCGCTTGCGGCGCACGGTGAAGGCCGGGCGGCCGGCGGGGTCCATGAGCACGACCTCGGCCTCCGCGTCGTCGTAGCTGTCGACGCGGTAGGCGAGGTCGCCCTTGGCGTCGAACACCGTGAACCCCCTGCAGTTGAACAGCAGCGACTTGCGCCACACCGTCAGCGACGTCGGCTCCTCCTCCTCGCCCGCCGGCGGCCCCGCCGCGGCTCTCTCAGCAGCCGGCGACGGCGGCACGTTGGGGTGGACCCTCGCCATCACGCCCTGGCTACCGACTGCTACCTCGGCCGATCAACCTCCGGCGCAGATCAAGACTGAAGCTGCTGGATGGAGCTAGCGCTCTGAGGTGGTTGCTGAGTTGCGGTCAGGCTTAGCTAGCTAGGCAGCTAGGTCCTGGTGGCTAATGAGGCTGGTAGAGAGGTGGGAGAGAGGCTGCTGTATATATACAGAGGCGGGCGAACAAGCAAAGGCATGTTGCCCCTGGCGTGCGTGGGGCAGGGTGACGACATGGGATGCCGGTGAAGCTCGCTCGACTCATAACGGCCTCGCCGAATTATGGCCTCGCGCCGCTTTAGCCAAAGCAGCCGGCCGGTGCGCGCAGAATTCGCGTACCCTGCCGCGCGCGGATCCCACGATCCCGGTAGGGCACACGAGCCACTGTGCGGCTTAAAACGACGCGACATATATCGAGAGAATTCTAAATTTCTGTGGACGCGCGCGCACCGATTCGGAACAGTTCGAGGGATCCGAACGAAATTCGATCTGGCCGATGCGAAACGTTTCCTGCGTGCTACATGTGCGGTAGATTACGTCGATCGATCAGGAGTTGTTTTTTTTTTCCTTTTTGTTTTGCAGTCTATCCTGGGCGATAATGCATGCGATTACGCACCGAACGTGGACGCGTTACCGGCTCGATTTGGACGTTAATTATTCATCAGTAAGCTTGGCGGATTGCGGTTGCGCCGTTGTGGAAATTAAGAAATCACTTGGACTGGATAGCTCCGGGGCTGGGGCTGGGACACGCGGCGGCAAGCCAGGCTTTGGGCGGGTAGAAGTTGGCTAGTACAACTGCGGAGGCTTTGGAGCGAGGCGGCTGGCTGACGGAGATGTTCTCGTTTTAGTTAATTTTCTCCTTGACCGCCTGATGAATGGCTGATGGAGATGCGGAGCTATAATGCAACCTCCTAGCCCTACGCGGCGTAAGCGGATGGTCGGCTGAATTCTATCGCGGATGTTTCGATTAGGATTATCATTGTAGTAAGAGATTCATACAGAACACGTTGCTTAATTCATTAGAGCGCGGTGAGTACTGAAGTGCATGCGATTAACAAAGCTGGAAATGGACAACAGGCCGGATAAGCGCAGTGATGTTACCAACCAATGATAGATCCAGTCTAGAAGTTTGATCCGGCGCCGATTTCTACATGTGGTATGGGCGTATGGCTGTGGACGAGGATCGGATACCGAACAATATTGGTTTCGGCTTCGGCAGCACCCGAAACGTCGCTGACCATCTGCAGCCGGCCTACGTGGGAGCAGGTCAGTTCATTAATTTAGTTTTACCATTCTTTAGTTCGTCCTGATTATAGTTTCTTGATTCGAGGGGAACTAATAAACTAACAAAGTTTTCAACTAGTTTCAATTCGGAGCCATCTGCTCGTGCTCTATTGGCCGGTTACGTTCGTGTTAAGCTAGTTCAGGCTGTCTTGTTCACGTACTCCCTCCGTATTGCAAAGGAAGTCGTTTTGGACAAGATTTAGGTCAAACATTGAAAATATAAATCATGAATAACTTTCAAATTATTGAGTTTGAAAATATGAAAACCACATGAATATAATTATCTTGAAAAATACTTTCATAAAAGTATACATACGTCACTTTTTAATAAATGTTTCTGTAAAAATAAGAAGTCAAAGATATGCTTTGAAGACCGTGCCACTGTTCTAAATGATTTCCTTCACAATACGGAGGGAGTACCGATTATTAGATGCTCTTGTTATTAGGCTAGATGGACGTGTAAACAAATGCTTAGCTTACGTGATCAAAACATGTTCAGCGCAACTAAGCAACACATGGAGCTGGGGGATTGGAGCAGGAGCCGGGGCTGCTGTTTGGTTCACAAATGAAAACTCAGAAAAACATGGTTTTCAGTCAACAAGACCACGTCCAGAGACAAGATTTCTGCAACATATTGTTCTGCCACTATTCTAGAATATCTTCCTCTACACCTGGCTCGGAGGCGGCTCGATCAACATGTGGTATGGAACTGTGGATTGACCCAAATAATGCAAAGTTTTCTTATTCACTACTACTCTTCCTCCATATATAGACCATATGCATTAATTATAGCTCCTCCAAGAAAAGAAATTACATCCAAAGCAGAAAAGAGGAACCAAGAGAAGAAATTGCCATCGACATCGTGCATTGTTAAACTATACTCATGTTGTGAGATCCAAGGTCCGGATATCACGTTTCTGCACTTGTCCTTTATACATGTTCTGATTAATTTAGCTCAGGAGTCAGGAGTCTGTTCTGACGAACTGGCTCTTCTCTCATCCCATGCATGTATGTCCATGGCAGCGTCTAGCGTTTGCAAGAGGAGAGGAGACTACCAAATTATGCCAGCATCAGTAGGTAGACGGCGTATATTGACGTGCAACCCACCCATCGAAAGGTTGAGCAGTCCTCTGTTGGAGATGAGCAACAGTGTATTGTGTAGATCAGTACGTGCCCACAGCTAGCTAGCGCAATGATTTTGTCCACAATTTCAGGCATAATCAGTCGAATTATAAGGGCCATATGATGTAAGAGGTGCGTTGGAAGAATCTAATTAAACTACCCGTATTTCAAGATATCAAGAGGCTGATGCAAGAGAGATAGAGTTGGAAGTACAAAGGTCTATTTGAAAACTATTTTTTTCGTGGCTGATAATTATTGACCTTATCAAGAATTGTGGCTAACAAACTTTTCGCATAATATTTATTTTTCCATTTCTGCAGTTTCACTTGCAGCATAAGCATATACTCCCTCCGGTCTGACGTTTCACCTGAGGGAAACATTGTTTCATGTTTTTTTTTAATAAACAAGGTTGTTTTTGTTGTCTGACCGGATGGAGAATATGATTGAAAAGTTGTTTTTGTTGTCTGACCGGATGGAGAATATGATTGCAATGTTGTATATAAGATACACAAACACGCCATTATATTAGCTGATTGTTTAGGGGATCTAGTTAGTTTGATGATCAATCCGGGTGATGATCTCCGAAACTGAGGCTCTTTTTTTTTCCACAGCCGCAAATTTTACTAGTTACATATACAACTCGATGGTTGTTTTTCTATGTTGAGAGCTGAAAACTTAAACATGTTGTGGTATCTTGCAGATGGAAGTTAATGTTACACATTGCAATCCATTAGGACATATCCATCAAAATAAGAGGCAGAAGTATCATTGTATTGTTTTCCTGTTTACTGTAAGCATGTAAACGGGAGTATTATCACTCATTTTCTCCTTAAAAAAATCCTCTCACCACCTCTTAGATTCCATAATTTCAAATCCGTCCTATACGTATATTATACAGATGCCGGCACTAGCCCTAACAAGTAAGGTCACCCTGGGTTTGAAACAAATGCCTGCTTAAACCTAAGGAGACACATCTACCCACTAACCTTGGTTTTTTAAGCACAAAGTCAAGTCCTAAAATAGCACAGCTCCCATGCATGGTGCACACTACATTACAAAAATCATCCCTTGCTGGCCATTATCGGTGCATGTAGACCCTCTGCTCGAGTATCGGTAGCACACCAGTGTCCCCGGTCCTTTCATGGCTTTAACCTTTTCGGAAAGATGCATGTACTTTTTTTTTTGAAAATAAGAAAGATGCATGTACTAGTTTTCAAGCTCGCGCCTTTGCTGATCACTCTCGGTACGGTACGTTCACGAATCATGAACACCCCATCCTAAGCTTTTTTGTCAGGAGTCAGGACCAGCGCGCGTTGGGTGGTATATCGGCGGGCGCCCTCCCGGCCAGGGCATGCAGGATCATAGGCGCCATGTACCCGACACCATGATGGCACGCGAAGCTGCAAGACGCCACGAGGTCGCTCTCGCTCTCGCCCTCGCATCGTTAGGTTGCCGATCCGTCGCCCGTCGCTCGAAGCTGACATGGGGGGCGGGGAGGGGACACGGGGATTAATGCGCACAGCTTAACTCGCATCATCACCGCTAATCATGGTGTCCTCCTGTCTGGCAGGCCGCCCAAAGGCCCTAGCTAATCAAGTGCGTGCCCACCAATCCCCGCCAGTGTGCCACTAGCTGCCTCCCCGCCTCCAATCGGCGCGGACAACCAGGCAAGGTGTCCCCAGCGGCTCGCCCTCCGCCCCGACACCGTCGCCCTCCGCAACCGAACCGAGCGCGGCGCGGGAGACTGGAGGGGCGACGGGCCATCCGCCGCTCGGCTGGGCGCGGTCGCACATTGCAGCGCATTGCGCTGCTCCTCTCCCCTCGCCCTCGTTTTTGAAATGGTGGGGAGGTTGGGTGGGGACTGTTGCTTGCGTGCCGCAAGGATCGCCATGGAGTCGCGGGGCTGCCGCTACAGTGCCCAGCCGATCGGTGATGATAGAGGGATACTGGTACGCCCGTGATCGCAGGGCACGCGGCCGCGTAGCGGCCCTGCCCATCACACACAGCTGCTGCAGCCACGGCTGGCTGGCCCCAGCTGGGGCCGCTCGGGGAGGAGAGGGACACGCCATGTGGGAACCGGGCAATGATGCGACCGGGGGGGGGGGGGGGGGGGGGGGGGGGGGGTTGGCGATCCGAGAAAGATGCAGTAGTGACGCCGCAGGGATGGATAGGACTGTAGCAGAGCATCTCTTGCTGGGGATTATTTTTTTTTCGGGCTGTGGTAGGGTAGCTGCTGGGGACATGCAGCTCTTGCTTTCTGACGGCGTTTGTGAGATCTTTTGCTGTCAGTTTTATTTATAACACTAATCGTTGGGACGGGCGACCGTGATGTCGGAGTTAATCTTGAGGAGCTCGATAAAATAAAAGTGCTAAAGGACTAGTATTACCAAGGTGACTTTATTTAATTGCCTTTTGAAATGGCAGATAAAAAGGAGGTTTTCGGTGTACATATGCTCTTGGATCTTGTGGAGTTTGGTTCAATTATAACTCAAAGCTCCCAATGCGTGGTAAGACTAGCATCACAAGCAATGCTATAGCAGCGTACCTGTCACATTCTAAAATATTTAATTTTAGGATGTGAATGTTTGTGACCATCGTTAGTCTTTTTCGAGGATTTTTCTAGATTTTTCTGGCATTATTCTCATTTTTTCCTAGAGCTAAATCCATTTATTGGAAGGCTCTAAAATCTTTATCACAGCCCAAGTATTTCATCTGGATTCCTCGTGTCCTAAATTATCTGCAGGATTTTCCTCAAAATTTTTGGGATTCTTTTGGATATATATTTTCATGGTTTAAAAGATTTATCTGGACTTTTGTAGATTTATTTTATGCCTGAAACTATGTTCTGGAAAATGAATTCCTTTTTTTCATCTCAAGCAGGACTCAATTCATTTCTAGTACAATCCATCCCAAGCCGTAGAACCATGCCGTTGAGCTCAACCATCGCCTTGACCTCGTCGTTTTTCACCTTCCTTCATCAAAAAGTAGACTCGAAACCAACTATCTCGTTTTCTCTTTTTCTTTCCCCCCAAAGTTTAAATGCTCGTCGGAGCTGACTGACTGCTACATCATTGTCTGCCGTTTTTGTTCTATCGCATCAGCTCCATCGAGATCCCCATTCTCTAATCTCTCTTCCCGATCAAATCACGCTCGAAACGGAGTTGTATCTCGACACCGGTGTTTCCGACAATGCTCTGATGTCGTAAGTGAAGGGTCACGGGGAGGCTACGCTAGCGCAAAATAAAATTTTCTACCCCGTAAATCAGGAACGTTGCAGTTATAGATCACAGAATTACCACAAGACGCGCGGGTGCGGAACTTCTGTAGCGCGCCGGTGTAGTTTGTACGGTAGCCGGTAGTGCAGTTGCGAAACCTTCTCACGTGCTGCTCGTCCTAGTGCAGTAGATGCAACACCTCCAAGGTATCCACACGTACGCCGGCGGAAGCGTCGCGATCCGGACTGCTAGGTCCGCGAGGGCGACGAAGGCGCGGGTGTGGGAAACAGGCGGCTGCAGCAGGCGTCGAGAGTTAGGGTTTCCATGTGCCCCGCCCCTGTTTATATAGACCCCTTTAGGCGCCCACTAATGGGCTCAACCGAGGCCCGTTAGTGCACCTAAGCCCAGACTAATTTGGATCGAATCGGCATTAGGCTTCCAGCCCCTTAAGTGTGTGACCCTATGGGCTCACGCGCGAATAGATATAGCCCGAGTACTCCTACTCGACCAATAATTGACAGCGGCCTCTAGCAAGACGTGTCAACTCCTATGCGTGCGCAAAGATCAAATCAGACGAGCCATCGCAATCTCATATATATGCTATTCCCTTTGCCTCACGATATTTGGTCTAGCTGCAAGCTGACCTCTCATTCTCGATGTTGTGATCCGAAATCCTTGGTTAACTCTTAACCCTAGCACGGTCATGCATTTCTTGATCCGATCACTCGAGGGGCCCAGAGATATCTCTCTCAAGTAGAGAGGGGCAAATCCTATCTTGACTGACCATGTCTCACAGCATGCTTCTTGACAAACCCGAGAACCACCTTTATAACTACCCAGTTACGGAGTAGCGTTTGATAGCTCCTAAGTAGATCGGTTCACATCTTGAGGGCATGCGACGATCTCAGGTCTAAGGACATAGCGTACACACTGTGTAACGGGAAATCACTATTTCTCGAGTTAGGTCTGTCCAGCCACATATCATACATACGTCCACATTATTAGTTTGACATCTCCATGTCTATGACTTGTGAAACATAGTCATCAACTAATACATGTGCTAGTCTAATATTCATGTGTGTCCATACATGAACTCCGACTAGAAATAACTTTAGAATAATCATACAAGTATAGAGTCTCACAAACAATTCACATAAATACCAATCGATACAAGTTGCCTTTTGATGGATATTCAATGAACACATATATAATACATCATAGATATAACGAAATATGATCATCTCTATGATTATCTCTAGAGCATTAAGTACCAGTTCCGACGACTTGAACCATCGCTCTAAAACCCTAGATCAATCCATTCGACGACATCTCTGTCTTTCTCCCTTATTCTCTCTCCACGACTCGAATTCCATCCATCTGCACAAATCAATCTTAGCCCAACCTATCGCACTTCTCCTTTGCCTTTTCTCTGTCTGACATCATGGTCCCACTTGTCATCTCCTCTGGTCCATTTCCCTTTTACCACGACAACCCTACCACGCAATGCTCGATTTTCCTACGAGTGCATGCTATGAATCATTCATCGCGTTTAATCCGACTACGCATGTTCAACTTCATCGCACGCCTTTATGCCACCTAAAGGTCGAGCGAGCTAGATGTTTACCCCATGCCATTTCAATTTCATTGAGACTGGATGGCCCACGTTTGTTGTGCCCGGTGTGCGCCGCACGCAAGCCCGGCAATCCACGCCCAATAAAAAGTTTTAGCTTGCCCGATCCGTGTTTCAATCTTTTGTTCCTGTTGTCAAACGGCCTGTTCAGTTTCAGCCATCCTATTTCTCTTGTCGGCCCTAGCTCACCACTGTCTCAACACGGGGTCGTTTCCTCCATCTTTTCCCTCTCCCTTCCTCGCTTTCTCTCCGTGGCTTGTGGGCCTGCCGTTCGGCCCCATCTTTTTCTCCCGTGGACGTACACACCACGCAAACCCAGTTGCCCCATCCCTGTAAATCGCGAGCGGCCGAGCCCCCCTGCGACCTCCCTTCTGCATCGCCGGCCCTAGAGCCCTCGCTCCTCCCTGTTCCACCTCCGCTGCCTGCCTGTTTCCTCCCGTCGCGCAGCGCCGCCAGCAAGAGCCGAGTAGAGGCCGTCGTCGTCTCCCCCGAGATCCCCTGCATCGTGCCGCCCCCTCCTCCTCGCGACGCTCCCTAGCCGGCGCCGCCACCACGGCCCCGAGCGCCCATGCCTCGCTCTGCAGTCGCGCCCCCTTGCCTGCGCCCCCTGCACGCGTCTCCCCACGCCTGCTCCCTCCCGGGCGCGCCCAGGTCTCCCCTACGTCGCACGCGCAGCCCCGCGTCGTCCCTGCGCCACCTCAGCGAGCTCGCCAAGAACAGATCGAATCAGCGCCGCCCAGTTCTGCTTGCCACGAACAGATCGCCGGCGCCCACTTCCCGGCCAAAATCCGACCACCACGACGCGTCCCCGGTGCAAGTAAGCGGCAAAACGGAACACCCTCGTTGTCCTCTTTCTTTTCCCCAAGTTCCCCCACTCTCACATGGTCTAAATCACTGCAATTTTGGCCAACAGGGAGCTTCTGTTCGCCAGCAATGGAGGAGATGGAGTTTTTGCAATCTAGCCCCTGCAAAGTAATGTAATTTCTTCTGATTTCTTGTGTCTATGGAAATCTGCGTAACACCCCCTAGATTTAACATATCTTTTCAACCCAGCTCCACCCATGACTTTTTCAGATCTAGCCCTAACCTTTGCTGAATTTGCGAGCTTAATTTTTTGAGTCTTGTAAAAATCAGCAGCAAGTCCTTCATGTCTACCCTTAATCGCGACTAGGTCCCTCCAATCTTGTTTTCGGTGTAGTTCCCGTGTTTTAGATCCATTTCAACTCGTTTTCATTGCGTTAGTTTTCTTTTAGCATAAGCTTTAGTTTAGTAGCATTGTTGTACCATAGTTCCTATTTTTAAATTAAATATAAATTTAATTTGATTAATGTTCTCTCATCTAATTTTTCTAAATTAAAATCAAATTAATTCTTTACCTCAGTTTTATAAATAATGTTAATTTGATTAATATCAACATGAATATCTTTTAATTATAATTTTTTTAGTTCAACACCAATCATAAATTTATACGTCTAGAAGTTCTCACAAATTTTCTTTATAATTAATTGTTTAATTAGTATAATTTATACATAGACAATCATAAATAAAATATACTTCGCTTTTATAAATGCAAATATAATATAGTTTAATTATAATCAGGGATATTCTCTTTTGAATATCTTTTAAATTTTGTTTTTCAATTAAAATAAACAAAGCTTGTAGTTCTTTTATTTTTCTTTATAATACAAGTCTTTTGATAGTTGTTTCTTTTCAATCCTAGCTCTGTTTTCTGTGTTTATTGCGCTCACGTGATCGTAGCAGCGAGCCCTATCTTTTAGTACGCTCTTTTAAAGTTTTTCTTTTGTTCAGTGTATTGTTCTTAGCTGTACTTGTTTGTTATTCTGTATATTTGTGCTCGATGATTGCTTCGAGTAGAAGTATTGCTATTGAAGCTTGAAGATCAAGATTTCCATGTGAGCAAGAGTTGAGAGCAATAGGAGTAGCTTTTCGTTGGAGAAAAGCAAGTGTCCCTAACTATCCTTCTACCTATGCTTTATTAGTAGAATATTATGAATCAATTGAAACATGGAGAACCACCTAAGAAAACAGTGCAACCACAATACTATATGGCTCTGGTCTTGGCTAATTAATTAGATACTCTGGCTTGTGATGATCTTACCGAAATGGCAAGAGGGAAGTTCGTAAGATGGGGTATAGCTCGGTCCTCTTGGAGTAGTAGCCTTTGCTAAGGTACCGACCATTAGGGAGGATTATGACCACTGCGGCCTAAAACCTTAGCGGATTGTCACAAGTTAGGGAATCTTTGTAAAGGTCTCGTAGCATCCCTATGCAATCACACCTCGGAAGTGTGGTATTGTGCCTGGCCCGCACAACATGGTTGGGTCCAAAGTTCTTCTGAACTTTTATGCGAATTGTGGGTAAAGTGTACAACCTTTGCAGAGTGTTAAAAATGGATATATCAGCTGTGCTCACGGTTAAGAGCGGCTTCGACCCTCGCATTATTAATTTAACTTAAAGATTTGTCTTAAATCACTTTCTGGTTATTTCTTGTGGCCTTGCTGAGTACCAACTATAAATGTACTCACCCTTTGCTTACTGCTGCTCAGAAGAAGGTGTATGAAGTTTTATGAAGATGTTGCTGAGTTCTAGGCGTACGCAACCCCCGGTCGATTGCCTGTGAAGTTTGAAGTATTCGTTTCCAGGATAAGCTGTATAACCCTGATAGTCCTTTAATCGTTGTAAGTTTTCTTTACGTGATAGTGTTGGTGTTATTTCACTCATGATGTCACTATATGTATGAAACTTGATCCTGGCATACATATAAGTAGCATTCGGTTTTATTTTAAAACCGGGTGTGACAATACCATAAAAGAACACATCAAACATTGTAACTCCGCAGGATTGCTGATGAGAAACTACTGTTTAAGCATGACGGACAGAGGCACATAGCACTTGCTTTTTGAGGCGGGGGAGCGGCAGCGACAAGAAAAATTGGAGGAGGAGAGGTGAAGCAAAAAGACGGTAGGCTCCCAGGGTTTCGGCCCAGGCCAAAAAGCCCAATAGATAATGGGACACCAAGAGAGCAGGCCATTTGATCGGGCCGGCCTCGTTTCACCAACAACAAACAGTTGTCGAGAAAAAGGCCCCGGAGATCTCTCTCGACCCTTCTTTCCCCACCGCTACAGTACCAGAAGGCGATAGGAGGGCGATTCTCCTCCTCGGCGTCGATTTAGCCGGATTCCTTCCGCCTCCGGTGGCCTCACCGGCGCCGGAGCAGGAAGGATCCGGTGGAATTGGCGCCTGGTTGTTTATACTAATCTATTCCTATAGGTTAAGTAGATTAGGGTAGGTCTCCTGCTTCCGGTTCGGCGTCGGTTGTAGATTCGGTCTACGATGGCGATGACGAGGTCTCCACCGGTTGTTTTGTCCCTGCGAGCCATCTCTGGTGACTGCAGCGGCGTCAAGGCGTCTTCCGGTGATGGGCTTGTCAGGTTTGTCTACCTCGATCTTATGAGCTCGGGTTCGAGGGTCCAAATCCCCCCTTTGGGTTCTTTGTTCTCCGTCGTTTGGGGTCTCATGTTGAGGCGACAGGCGTATGATCCCCTTCGTCGCGGCGAAGCTACGGCCGTCGGTAGTCCGCCGGAGCGTTCAGTGGTTTAAGTACATGCCATTTTCGGTGTGTCACATATGGCCATTCAAAACCTTGAAGTTTCTTCGTCTGCATGGGTGTCGGCTTCAAGCTTCTTCCTTGGTGCTTTTCTATTCCACTCAATGGCGAGGCAGAGCGCCGAGCAGAGGTGGCTCCAGCCGGCGGCGACGAAGATGATACTGTGGACCTCTAATGGGTGTCAATGTAATTTTCTTTTCTTTCAAGGGTCCCTCGGTACGAGGAGTTTGGATGTAATAGTCCCGTATCAATAAATGTCCTACCCTTTTCTCAAAAAAAGAAAAAGAAAAATTATTCCATTTTCCCTGTCCACAAATGCTATGTCTCCATTCGAGTAAAATTCCTTTGCTACGTGGGGAATTCTTTGACATTTTTAGATCAAATCATGAGCTTTCGGTCGGACTGCTGTACGATAAAAGTTAGCAACTAACCTGAGTGATTTATGTGGTTCAGAGCGAGTTGATCACTGTCAGAACTGAGATACAATCCTCCTGAATGAAACGGTCGAAAATACAGCAGTATACAGTATACACTACACAAGCAAGCAATAAACCTCCTGAGAATCAAAACGGCCAGGGACCTAACTACATGGCTTAAGAAACTATAGGGACATACATTAATCCTGCTCAGTAGCCTACGGCGCCGCCGGAGCCAGACCACCTGCTATTGGCCGCCGTCGCGGTCGGCCGGTATGACCCGGACGCCGGCCGCTGGTTGGCGTTGCTCACGTACTGGCGCACCGGGTCGCTGCCCGCGGCCGGCGCGGGGGCGGGGGCGGGCGCCCCGGTCACCACGTACTGCTGCACCACCAGCACCGACACCTTCATCGAGAAGTCGGACGACACCAGCATGTCCCCGATGGGCCCCAGCTCCGGGTTCTCCATCCACTCCTCCAGCGCCGCGGTCATCGGCGACCCGGCCTCGCCGGGGCGCCGGCCCACGATGTACAGCTCGTGCAGGTTGGTGTCCATGCTCCGGATGGCGGCCACCGTCTCCTCGCTGTTGGCCACCGTCCTCGTGGAGTAGGAGATGGCTCCGTTGCCGTGGTTGCGCGACCGGAATTCGTTGAGGTAGTTCTCGTCCATCTCCAGCTCGCTCTTGCCCTCCGTGCTGATGGTGATCGCGCGGGCGTCCGAAGCGACCGGCGGGCGGTAGGTCGAGGCGGAGACGGACCGCGCCCTGTAGTCCGGCGGGAGGAACCGCACGATGCTGAGGGTGACGCCGGGGGTATCGACCATCCTCCACGCGTAGGCGAGCGCCTCCCGGTCGTCGGGCCCGCCGAAGAAGAAGAGCGCGACGTGGTGCTCGGTTGCCAATCGCGCCGCGGCGGCGCTGAGGCCGCGGTCGACGAGGATGGCGACGGAGCACGGGGAGGCGGAGAGGAGGCTCTCGTTGAAGCCGCGGACGTGCGGGTTGATCGGCTCCATGCCGCCGTCCACCGTCTGCTGCTTGTGGAACGGGACCACGATGAGCGACACGTGCTTGTCCTCGGCCAGCACGGACACGTCCTCGTGCATGGTTTGGTACGGCGAGACCGCCGCGAGCGTCTGGATGGACACGCCTCCTGGGTCACACATACAAACAACATGCTCTGGGTCAGGTTAATACATATAACAAAATTTTCCTTTTCAATCCTTGTGAAAAATGTTAATAAACCGCGTATGTGCATTGACCTGTGTGCCTCTCGTAGTTCTCAAAGGCGTTGAAGATGTTCTCGGTCACTGGGGGCAGGGAGGACCCCGTGCCGCTCCGGCTCTGCTTGGAGGCGGAGGCCGCCGCGGCGGCGAGCATGTTGGAGGCGCGGCCCGTGAGCTCGACGAGGTGGAGCGCGTAGATGAAGATCGGGGAGCGCTTGCTCGGGTTCGACAGCTCCAGCAGCGAGAGCACGGACGGCACGTTGCGGGTGATGTGCACGCAGGCCAGCATCCGGAGCTCGCTGTCGTGCCTGATGCGCTGCAGGTTCCGCCGCTTGTACCCGACGAGGCGCCGCGACGGCCGGTACACCCCCGTCACCACCGGCGTCACCAGCGTCGTCATCGCCACCGACACCAGCACCATCACCGCAAACGACTCGTCATCCAACACCTACAGCAGACATGGTGTACATGTCAGCGAAAATTAAATCGACCACACCCGTTGTGTTTGGTTGGCTGGCAGGGTGCTGAACTGCTGATAATCATCAGTTCAACGCAATATTGTAAGAGAATCGGCAATGCGTTGACCTCTTTGTCTCTGCCAATGTTGAGCACGATCATTTCCACGAGCCCCCTGGTGTTCATGAGGAAGCCGAGGGCGATGCCCTCGCGGAACGGCATGGTGTAGAGCGCGGCGATGATGATGGTGCCCATGATCTTGGCGAAGCTGGCCATGACGAACACGAGCACGAGCAGGCCGACGGTGACGGGGTCGCTTATCCTCCGGATGTTGGTGCGCAGGCCGCTGATGGCGAAGAAGAGCGGCAGGAGCAGGCCGGTGACGAAGTCCTCGATCTTCTCGATCAGCACCACGCCGAGCGTCCCGGTCGGGATGACCAGCCCGTAGACGAAGGCGCCGAAGACCGAGTGTATGCCGATGGCGTCGGTGCAGACGCCGGCGAGCATTACGCCGGCGAGGATGAGGGTGACCTCCATGTCGCTGACAACCTCGCCCTCGGGGGTGCGGCGGATGAGCCACCACATGACGGGGCGCACGGCGTAGAAGCAGAAGAGCACGAAGAGCACCCCGGAGAGGAGCACCCACAGGGAGGAGATCGCGGAGCTGTTCACCTCGGAGATGGAGATGGCGAGCGCGAGCAGGATCCACGCGCACATGTCGTTGACGATGGCGGCGGACATGGCGATCCGGCCGAGCTCCGTGCTGAGCAGCTTGATCTCGGCGAGGATGCGGGCGAGCACCGGGAACGCCGTGACGGAGAGCGCGACGCCGAGGAAGAGCAGGAAGGAGGTCTGGTGCACGTTCCGCGACACCTGGTGCCGGAAGATGAAGGACGTGGCGATGCCCATGCAGAACGGCAGCGCCATGCCCGCGATGGCGACGAACAGCGCCTTCTTCCCCGAGCGCCGGATCACGTCGATGTCCATCTCCAGACCGACCAGAAAGAGGAAGTAGAGCAGGCCGAGGTGCGCCACCGTCTCCAGCGTGAGTAGGCTGCGCTGCGGGAACACCATGGTCGCCCAGGTCTCAATCTGCCCCATCACCGAGGGGCCCAGCAGCACGCCGGCCTGCGCGCATGCATGCGACAGACATGAATAAGAACGAACAATGCATGCGCGGTCACGCCATAGACAAGAAGCTCGGTAGCAGATCGAGGCACGGTCAGGCGCGCGTACCAGGATCTCAGCGATGACGCGGGGCTGGCGGAATGGCCTGAGGACGAGGACGAGGAAGCGGGTGGTGACGACGATGATGGCCGTCTGGAGGATGAAGAGCGGGAGGGAGAACTCGAGCGGGTTGATCCCCTGCCAGATGCCGCTGGTGGTGATCATCATGGGCGAGTAGCACACCACGGTGCTGGACGCCTTGGGCCGCGTCACGTTGTGCAGCTGCGCTGTGACGTTGGTCGGCAGCCCGTCCGAGATGGGCATGGCGTCCATCCTGGCGCATGGCACGGGCCCTCCCTCGCCGGTCGGTCACCGGAGCGCGGCCCTTCCCTCCTCGCCGGACGGTTCCGGGGGGCAGTGGCAGCGAGGGCGAGGCCTGACCGCTGGAGGCGCGCGTGAACGCTCCCGGACGGTGGGGGGAATGGGTCAAACGGCAGAAACAGGGGGGACGGATCGCGCGCGGCGTTGTATCGTCGTTTGACCGGCTGCCCGGGGACTTTGGGAGCACTGAAGCGTGTCTGCTCGTGATTGGTCGGTGCCCAAGCGAGCTGCATGCCACGACGCACCAAAGTTAGCGGGCCGGATATGTCCGTACACGGCCCACTATCACCGACAGAATCTGTCAAAACCCATGGGCCAAATCCAGGTTTCAGGGAGTCTTCCAACTCTGATCGTCCTTTTGTGGCCCGGTTGCCTTTTTATCTCCCCCCTCATCTCTCTCTCCCCCACTTCCTCCGATCTAAACACCCGGCGAAAGCCGCGCCATCCGAATTCGAAACCCTAGACGGCCGCTATAGAGCGCGTGGGCCTAGCGCCTCTCATTCGGCGGAGCCGGCCCGCGGCGGTTTATGGATTTGGCTTATCCCAGATATGCCAAGGAGGTTTGTGATGCGATCGTGGCCAAGTGCCTCACTGGCCGACCAAAGACTCTGGAGAAGGCTCAAGCTGCATTCCTCCTATGGGTGGAACTGGAGGCTGCAGAGGTCTTCCTTGTAAGTTGTTCATCAACCCCTGATAGTTATAGTTTGACTTATCAGAGAAATCAATGAAATATATGTCCAGTAATGCACTCACTACGTTATGGTGTTATTTGATCACTTGATTTTGACAACATATTTCAGAAGTTGTGTAGGTGTATTGTTCAATATAGTTGCAGGTATTTTTGTCAGTTTGACAATGGCTGATGAAATATTGTTACAAATGCTAAGCCTTTGACATAAGATTGTGTGCTGCATTCCTCTCAACTGATGGTTTTCATTTTCACTTAGCAAATAGTTGGTCAAATTGGCAATTGGCTTGAGGCACCATTGCATCAATAAATGTAGGAAGCATGAAACAACGATTTCCCTTATTTGCCATTCTATTTTCATTGTGGTCATGGGAATCCTGCAAAAGCATTTATTGCTATCATTAAAAATAGTTTAGCTAATACATGAGTGTTCTTCCTGAGCTAGCATCTGGGAAACACGTGTCCATTTGATTGATGGTGATGATAAACCGGTTGCACTAGTTTTCAGTTCCATATTTTTGTTCGCACCATCTGTAACCAAACTCTGACCCCACGAGCCTTGCAAAACTAAAGCTGTCATATTTGTTTTGTTTTATATTTGCTCACCCAAAGTCCAAACCATCTAAAGATTTTCTCACCTGTTTTAGTCTCATGTTCCCTCTTGTAACTATGTATAGCATGATAACATGTGGCTGTGGTATCAGGAATCCATGGAGCAGGCTGTGAAGAACAAAGTGGCCAAAGCAGTTGTACCTGCTATTGATGTGATGTTTCAAGCACTCAGGTAAGTCTCTAGCTGGTCCTCTGGCTCCCTGTTTTGACAAGATTTCATCAAATCTTACAAAATCTTTCCTCTACCAGTGAATTTGGAACTAAGGTAGTGCCACCCAAAAAGATTCTGAAGATGCTTCCTGAGCTGTTTGATCATCCAGACCAGAATGTCTGGGCTTCTTCTAAGGGTTTGACACTAGAGCTTTGTCGGTGGATTGGCAAAGAGCCTGTAAAGTCTATTTTATTTGAGAAGATGAGAGATACTATGGTGCGTTATTCTTAAAAGCGTAACATGCATGATCAACGTGTACCATCACCCTATAACGTGACAAAGCTTCTTTGTTTTTTGCAGAAAAAGGAGTTGGAAGCAGAATTGGCAAACGTCTCGGGAATTGCTAAACCAACTCGAAAAATAAGGTATCCTTTCAATAATATAATAATTATGCCATTCGTATTGTTGTAGTTAATAAATCAAATGAAAAATACTTCTGGTATAATCAGGGTTCAGATTGTAGGACTACAATTCTACACAACCATTTGAAATGCCAAATAAAAAAGTTATTTGTAGTGCTATTTATATTTGAATATCATTGCTTGCTTTGTGAGTCGGTAGATAGACTGCAGCTTGTGTGTTGATCCGTTTTGTTATATACATGATTGCAGTTTATGTAATGTACACATCTCATTTATGATATCACATTGTTTCATTGGCATCTGTGTATTTTAACTCAAAAATTGAAATCTTAAGGAATTAAGCCGTTGATGATGAATTTTCAGTTCATTGATTTAGCCATTACATGTTTCTCTCCCATCTATGTGATTGAGAGTGGGCTCTAGTAGGGTTTGTATAGTGGGAAATTTTTGAAGAACAGTAAGAACATGCACACCTTGTGTCTTGCTTCTATTTTTTTTTCTGGAATGGGTGAAGCATGCTAGTTTTTGGGCCATAGCAAATGTTTTAGTTGTGTTTGCTTCTTTTGTATGTACTGGGTTATATATGGGGTATACCATGTAATATTTGGGTCATAAGAACTGCGTAGATTCTACTGTTGAACTGCTGTAAATCTGTTGAAATCACCTATTCAATATTAACAATGTTAATGCAGCGGACTATGAATATATTGCTTCTTTGTCTTGTTTCATGATTAATTGAAAATGGTGATTTGACATTGTGTTCTAGATCCGAACAAGAAAAGCAGCTTGAGGAGGAGGCTGTGGCAGAGACAACCGGGGCTAACACTTCTGAAGAGGCTGTGGCAGATGGTGTGTTCTTCTAAAAATAATTTACTTGTTAGTTTCCTATATGCATGGAGGTAACAACTTCATACTGCCAGTGATAGGTCTTCTTATTTGCTGTTGTGATGTGAATTTCCACTGATCTGTATTTCATCGATATTTAATTCTTGAATGATGGTACACCAGAAGTACGAGATGCCTCATTTTCTGTCTTGACTGCCATTGTCAAGGTTTCCTTTTTCAGGGCTTGTCTTTCTCTCTACTTAATTATATATATCAAGACGTAGCTCTAAAGTCTGGACGTTGTGCTACTTTTACTGTCTGTATAGATTGTTGGTATGAAACCCTTGGAACGATCGCTGGAGAAATTAGATGATGTGAGAAAAAAGAAACTGTCAGATATGATTGGTTCTGTCAGTGATACTGCTTTGAGTTCAGGGACAGGTTTGATTTGCTTTTGGTTTTGTAGTTTTAATTTTTTTTATTGGATCAAATGTCTCTATTTTGGATTAATTTCTGTAGAAACTTCATTTTTCCAGCGCCTAGCACAACTTCAGGAGCTGCCACATCTGCTCGCGGGGGTATGCTTGTTGATCTTCTAATAATAAGATGTTACAATCTGTCAGCATTCCTCCCCCAAGTGCCTATTTAAAGTTCCTGTGGGCAATTCTTAAAAATGCGTTCAAGTTGGCTGAGTAACAATCATTAGTTATCAACTTCATTTAGCAGAAAAATGTTTATTCATGACCTGTTCTGTCGATCAAATGTCTGACAACTGAAGCACGGTTTTCTGTCTATAGGCTGCAGATAGCTTGTCAATGAAGAGATCTGCTGCAAGCATGCTTAGTGGAAAGAAGCCTGTCCAGGCAGAGGTTGGTTTCGTTGGATATATATTTGATGTGTAAGTTTCTAGTCTTTGAATTTGTGCACCATTATGTTGGGGATTGTTTATCCTGTGTCCAGGCTGCTACTAAGAAATCTGGAAGATCTAAATCCACTGCAGCAAAAAAGACAGATGGTGGATCACAGTCAAAGACATCTGCTGCTCCTGAGATTGAGGACATTGAGGTGATTTGTTTGACGGAATCCAACCATTTCCGTGTTATGATCTGCCTTCCATGATGTGCATAATTATGCCTTTACTGAAAGAGACCTACCTTGTTAGTTTAGAACTAGCATCTGGTCAGTTTTTTCCTGGAAATTTTTAGCAGTTCTTTCCTTTGATCCACAACACATGTTTTAGAGTTGGGAACTGCTACAGGGATAGACAAAGTTATCATCGTACCCTAATTTTATCTTCTCTAACGTTCACATGCATGGTGCAAAAAGAGAGTAGCGGCCACCGGTGATCGAGCAGCTTTTACATTCAGTATACCCAAAAGTGAGTCGATGGGCGAGACACAAGAAACCCATACAATGTGTACTTTTCCAAGCAACCATGAGAAGGTATGATCCAATATTTTAGCTATTGACAACATCATCAAAACTAAGTTTATTTATTTGAAATCTGAATGTTTAATAGTTGATTTTTATCTCCACTCATCTTGTAGGTTTGCACATTTAGCGTTTATCTCATTTTCCCTCCTTTTCTTCCTCTCAGGGCAGCAGTGCAGGCGCACTATCAGATGATATGGTCTATTTACCAAAGCTCACAATGGTAAATTACATGTTTTCCTAACATGTTGTGTTGGACACAACTCTTTCTCTGAAGCTATAGACGCTGAGAGAGAACAGTTGGTCCTTGGGGGGCACTCTTCATCACATTTTAATCACTTTTCTCTTCTATTTCTGGCTCAAAGGGTGCAATCCCCAGGCCATATCTTTCGCAGGGTGCCCTCACCACTGCACAGCTCTTGAATGATTTTCGCAATTTACAACAGATTGGAAAGGTAATTCTTCGGTTATGGTTCTCCTAATTTGTTCTGCCCTTGGCACAACTTTTCGTAACTAATAGGTAGCATAACAACCAGTTATGCACTCTCTAACTTGGTGACTAAGTTATTGCCGCAGACGTAGCAGTTACAACTGCTGCTCTGTGGTGTACATGACACATTTATCGGAAGAAGTCTACATAACCCCCCGAACTATTGGGGTCGGACTACATCACCCCCTGAACTAAAAAACTGGATATTTAGCACCCTTAACTTTGCGAAACCATCCACTTAACACCCTCACCTGGTTTTGCCAAGTGGTTTTGTACTGATGGTCCACCTACATTTTATCTGATGTGGCTGGTTTATGGGGGTGTTTGGTTCCGGATGGCTAAACTTTAGCCCTGTCACATCAAAGAGAATCTTGTCGTTTAGAAGTATTAAATAAAGTCTAATTACAAAACTAATTGCAAAACCCCTGGACTAATTCGCGAGATGAATCTAATGAGGTGTATTAATCCTTGATTAGCGGATAGTTACTGTGGCATCACCGTTGCAAGTTATGGATTAATTAGGCTCATTAAATTCATCTTGCAAATTAGCACCCATCTGCAAAAAAAGTTTTCTAAACAGATTTTATTTAATACTTCTAAATGACAAGATTCTCTTTGATGTGACGGGGCCAAAGTTTAGCCCTCCGAAACTAAACGGGGCCTATGTTTTACTGAGATAACCTAATGTTTGTCTTATTGAGTCCTTTGATAAATTAGTTGGTGTTTACCACTCAAACATTACAAACGTTATCTGCATTAAGATGCAAGTTCTTCCACGCGGCTTGTATCAAGTATCAATATGAACTACTTCACACTCACTCAGAGAAGTAACACATCTCCAACGTTGAATTTGAGGAACTAATTTTATCTGTTGAATTTGAGGAACTAATTTTATCTGTTGAGGTATTGTCTGAATTTGATTTGTTGTTGCAGAATATTGAATTTGAGTGGCTTCGAAATCACCTTTCAGTTCTTAGTGATGCAATCAACAAGGAAAGGTTATGTACGATGTCACCATTAAAAACATTGAGTGCTGGTAAATGTTTCCGTGGATTTATCGAAGTGATATGCCAAGCACACAGGGAGCTTTCAAGGAAAGTGAGAACAGATAATTCAAAAGTACATGTATGTGTACTGTCCACTATTTCGTTACTATTTTGGCTTGTAACCATCACATGCAACTTTTATTTATACCGTGTTTCCGTCTATATAGGAAAAGGAGCACATATTATTAAACTTGAAACAACAAGAAATGGCCAAAGATCATGAAAGTAGATGGCTCAGAAATTTCTTTTGGAGGGAGCAAGAGTGGCTCAGGCCCAAAATTGAGGAAAGAGTTCATGAGCAACAACAGATGAACTCTGTTAACAGTCAAACACCCCAATGTGATAAGAAAGGGGATCGATCTGTTATCGATGTGGTAAGGATTGATAATCCCATATCTCTATCTTTCACTTCTATCCACATATGCTAGTCATTAATGTTTTTTTAAATAAACTTATCTGAATTTATGTATTTTCGTGTGGGTGCACGGGTTCTTTTTGTTGGTGGCAGTTCTAACATTTGTAGCCACAATTATTACTTAAATTACCTAACTATTCTACAGACAACTAGTTTTAGAATAATTTGAGTTTACTAAGTGAACACCGTAGAAATAATCTCCTTACTGCACAGGCTTGCTCTTCTTATTCAACATATGAATGTTCTTCTGATTACAGGAAGCAACCAAGAAGCATATATATGTAAACCACATGGATGGCAAATTATCTCTTTGTGTTGATACAAATCATTCAGGATTATTGTTGAAAAATTCAATTGGGAATGATTTGGGGTATTCTTTGGAGAATTTTACACTCAGATTTGGGTGTAGAATATTGGACAACGAGATGTCCTTAAATTCCCATGGAATTTGTAATAATGCGACATTGGACTTGTACCCTAAGATGCTTGGTGGGTGTGAAAGGTCAGTGCACTGTCAATGTCATTATTAGTTAGTATCTTCTTTCTAAAACCTCATTGTACTGAAATCAAATAAAATTACAGGGACTTGACTTTGACTGAGTTTGTTGGCAGTGGTATTGCGCTTGTGAGTACAATACCTATACCTCATCCCTACGCAAGCAATGGTACTGTCAATGTTCAAAATCTGAATACTGCTGGGTGCAAGTTGGCTAAAAGCATCGTTGATGAGTTTGTGAAAACCTTTCAAAAAGGTGAGACTTGCTGTGGCTCTATCGGGATAGCAAACTTCAATGTTCATTTGGGCCGTGCTGTGCTGACCAAACCAGCTAAAGTGGGCCGTAATTATGATGACTGGAAAGGAGATTGCAAACAACTTGCCAGTATCTTGCACCAAATTTTTACAGCAGTACCCCTGTATATGAGTGATTTGTTGGATACTCTAGATAATGTCAAGCGAGCTGACATGTACCTAAACTGGCTGAATGTATATCTGCAAAATCATTTTGCTTTTGTACATTCATATAATAGGTCCAATGTTTCCAATAAAATTACGACAATGTATGAATCAATGACCCCCAATGATCAAACGGCATTCAGGAAAATTCTGGATGGGGTGAACTGTAAAGAGTGGGCTTCATCACAAGTTCAAAATGCTCAGATCTTTTGTGCAACAATGAATCATAAAAATAACATAAAGCATAGAGGTGGAATGGGTTATAGCTGTTTTAGATTTCAAAGAAATTTCACGAAGCATGCATCAGAAGAAAAGGTAACTTGGAATGTTGACTTTCTTAGCTTGTCATATTGGCTTCTTTGAGTAATATACTGCAATAGCTTCTGATTAGTTTTTCTTCTAGCAAAAAAACGGAGTTTCAAGATTTTCGTGGACTTTGTTGGAGTATGTTTCAGCATATTTGCTTGGGAACTTTGTATCCAGAGTTATTAAGGATTTGCTTGAGAACAACTATCCTATTGTTGAATTGTAAGTCATAATTTTTCTGTGCACAATTTTGTCATTCTTACTCAAGCAATAATGTGTACTTTTTTGGTTTTGTGAAGGCTTCAATCTGCGGCCCCCTCTTAGGAACCTACTGCATGCAGGTATGATGAAGTTTCGTTACAATGTGGAAATAGTTATTTGTGATAGCTCCATGATGTCATTTAGTTCTTTGTGCTTTATTGACCCCACAAAGCTTTTAAAAAGGGAGGATTAAACTCATATGGGTGAACTTATGATAGATATAATTCACTATCTGTGAATTGAACTTAGTTTCTATATCATTTTAGCACTTGTAATAATATGTTGTAGAAAGGGTTCAAGATAAGCAACTGAATTGAACTTATGACTGGGTGCATTATTTTGTTAGTTTATGTGCAACTGATACATAACTTGCTTCAGTACCCATAACCTGGCTATGATATTGAATACATTATAGGCGTTCCAGGAAAGTGATCCTGTCAAAATGGAAGGGATGTTCCTTTTAGCACAATTTGAAAGTATTTTCTATGACAAATCTAGTAATAACATGTCTGGTAAAGTTTAATAGTTATGTGCATAGTGGCGATTAAAGCTTTTAAGGCTTGATTGCATATATGCTACAAGAATATGTTAAGTGTTTGTGTCTAGTTTTAGAGGAAAATGCACACATGCTTTATCACTGTGCAGAAAATGAAAATTTTATTTTGAAGAAACCATAATTTCTTGTTTTCCACTCTGTGGAGAGAAATCTGCCCCCTGTTCCCTTGTTCAGATGGTGACCAGAAAGGGGTATGATCTTATCGATACTGGCGACTACATACCTGAATCTAGTTATTGCAATGAGATAAGACCATCTGATACTTCATTTTGTGTGTGTGATGATAATAATCTTGCACTAAGCCTTAAGCAAGCAATAAATGTATTTATTCCTTTTCCCTTTTCTGGTGTAATTTATTTACTAGGGAAATTAAAAAAGTTGGCATTAATGACAACGTAGCTTGTAATTTTGAGTTTGTAGGTGTTTTGTGTCTGTGTGTGTCAATAGTTCAACTGAGAACTGACTACAGTTGTAGCCTTGTAGGACATGTTGTCTCTGTGTATGTTCCATGACTGAGATGGCAGCAATATTATTGTTGGTGTTGAGGAACATGATACAACTTAGTTAGATGTTGGAAACCTGAGTTATCTTGCAATTGTTTCGAGTTTTGTTATCTAAGATCATGCATGCAGAACATAATGGCTTCAGAGTTGCGTTCTTTGATTACTGATGGCCAATTGGTTACTGAAATGTTGTGCATCTTGCAGTTCCAGGACTTCATCTGATAAACAATTTGATGCGCTGTGTGACAAAGATTCCTGCTGTGAATTACATTTGGACAAGTCTACTATTTATCCTTCCTCCCACATGCGTGTGGCATGTTAGCACCAAACTAACTCATCCATCTGACTTCATGATGTAATTTTGCCTTGAAAATGTTTCCCTATTGCATGTATGTTGTTTCTCTCTCAAGGTTTTTGAGAGCTCTGAACATGTAGCGGTTATGTGAAAACTGAACTTGTAGGCTACACAACTTCGACAATTGTTTCATTAGATTTTTTGCATTCTGTGCATTCGAATATATTTTTTCTATGCTTCGATAGATTCAAAATATATAATTTGCTTGCCTATTATAAGATTCGATTGGCGCGCTTGTGACTGCTAAGCGGAGCAGTTGGCCACTGAATAGGACTACTTGCTATTATTTATCCTTCCTCCCACATGCGCGTGGCATGTTAGCACCATACTAACTCATCCATCTGACTTCATGATGAAATTTTGCCTTGGAAATGTTTTCCTATTGCATGTATGTTGTTTGTCTCTTAAGGTTTTTGAGAGCTCTGAACATGTAGCTGTTATGTGAAAACTGAACTTGTAGGCTACACAACTTTGATAATTGTTTCATTAGATTTTTAGCATTCCGTGCATTCAAATATATTTTTTCTATGCTTTGATAGATCTAAAATATATAATTTGCTTGATTCGATTGGCGCGGTTGTCACTGCTAAGCGGAGCAGTTGGCCACTGAGTAGGACTATTTCGTATGGTATAGTAAAGTCCGCTCCCTTGGCGCCTACTCTCAAAATTCCATTTTCACCCGTAACCTTGCATTAGTTGGACCAACAAGGATAACTATGTCGTCGTTGATGCATCCGGTCCAGGTGGGGTTGGTCGAGGTTCAATAAATTAAGGTTGCCCGGACCCCAACAGTTCTTAGACACACCCACTCGGGGAAAGGCTCAATCTCCCTAAAAGACTAATCAAATAGGGGAAGGGTGGCTCTCTATTTAAGGTTGCTTCCTCCTCCCAAGCTAAGTAAGGTGGGATTATTCAGAGGCTCACACGGTCGCTGCCCGACTACAACTGGGCCACTTGGTCCCCTTTGTTGCGTCTTTGCCAGCGGGTAATAGTGGAGGGTGTCCTCATCATTCCCACCTCCTTAAACAAAGGCCCAACTCTGATACCAAATGATGCATCCGGCCCAGGTGGGGTTGGCCGAGGCCCAATAAATTAAGGTTGCCCGGACCCCAACAGTTCTTAGGCACACCCACTCGGGGAAAGACCCAATCTCCCTAAAAGATTAGTCCAATAGGGGAAGGGTGGCTCTCTATTTAAGGTGGCTTCCTCCTCCCAAGCTAAGTAAGGTGGGATTATTCAGAGGCTCACACGGTCGCCGCCCGATTACAACTGGGCCACTTCGATTTGTGGTGGAATCAACGTTGACTGTCCGACTACAACAATCACAGGATGCCGCGCCTTAGCAACAGGTACACCGATTCCGACGTTGGCTGTTCTTGCCGAGCCAAGAACACCCTTGAACCTGCTAGCAATCGAGAATAAGCAAGAACAAGATGAACAAGCAAATAAACTCACGAGTCTGAACCAAATGAAACCAGAATCACGAGTTGGGGTCTTGAATCAAGCAAATCGGGTGGTCTAGTCGACACACGCGTTCACTAGGAAGTAGCAGTAGCTAAACTTGTATCTAAATAAAACCCAAGTTCATCCTGGCGGCTGCTACATGTATTTATACATGGGCAACAGCAAGGAGGCGTGGGAGGGTGTAAACCCTAAGCTGGAATGGGCCCCTAGTGGGCTGCACGAGATACAAGGGTTTCAGCCCAAGACTGGAAGGCCGAACGTCTCTTTGTCAATTCTGCTCGCTCCGGTGGAATTTCGTCATGAGGTTGGATCCATCTGAAAGTAGACTTCAAGATCTTTCCAACGAGTACTCATATGCCTCAAACAACATCCGGAGATGAGATATATTGCCACGTCAATTTGATGTTGCCTGGCGGTACGAACTTGATGTCCGATCTTGTGCTTTCTTATTGTGAAATCTTGATGCCTAAACTGATTGGTTGATCCATTAGACTCCTCTCCATCATTCCTAATAATAATAAAATCATCACAATAATTTAGTAGCATCCAATTCTGAGATGAGGGTATATGGACGGCGAGGAACGAGTTTACCTCATAATTAAGTTCTCGTGCACGGGTTCTTGTCATTGGTCCTTGTTGTGTAGTAGGCGTGGTTGTATCATTGGAAGGGATATCCTCATCATCCTCCCCTTCTTGCATTTGAGTCATCCTCGACTCAAGTTCATCTTCCTAGCCCAAATATGGTTTCAAATTTGCAATGTTAAATGTGGGGCTGACCGCGAAATCTGCAGGCAACTCAAGTTTGTATGCATTATCATTGATCTTAGCTACAACTTTAAAAGGACCATCAGCTCTCGGAAGCAACTTTGACTTTCTCAAATCAGAAAATCGATCCTTTCTCAAGTGCAGCCAAACCAAATCACCCGGTTCGAAAGTAACATGCTTCTTTCCCAAGCTACCAGCAAGTTTATATTTAGCATTCATGTTTTCTATGTTCTCTTTTGTGGTTTCATGCTTTTTTAACATCAACTCAGCACGTTGTTTAGCATCAAAATTCAATCTCTCAGAAGTTGGTAAAGGCAGAAAGTCAATAGGGGCACGAGGCACAAAACCGTAAACAATCTCAAAAGGGCTCCTTTTAGTAGTGGAGTGTTGTGAACGATTGTAAGCAAACTCAACATGAGGCAAACAGTCTTCCCACATTTTTATGTTCTTTTTCAAAACTGCCCTAAGCATGGTAGATAAAGTTCTATTCACAACCTCAGTTTGTCCATCAGTTTGGGGATGACAAGTAGTGGAAAATAGCAACTTAGTACCCAATTTAGCCCACAAGGTTCTCCAAAAATGACTAAGAAATTTTGTGTCACGATCTAAAACAATTGTGTTTGGCACACCATGTAAACGAACAATATCACGAAAGATAAATCAACAATATGAGTAGCGTCATCGGTCTTATGACATGGTATAAAATGTATCATCTTAGAAAATCTATCCACAACCATAAGGACACTATCCCTCCCCTTCTTTGTTCTAGGCAGTCCTAAAACAAAGTCCATAGAAATATCCTCTCATGGTGCATTAGGGACAGGTAGAGGCATGTACAAACCGTGAGGATTAAGGCGTGACTTAGCTTTTTGGCATGTTGTGCAGCGAGCAATGAATCTTTCCACATCCCTCCGCATCTTGGGCCAAAAGAAATGATCAGCAAGGATGTTTTCCGTCTTCTTCGCACCAAAGTGTCCCATCAGCCCTCCTCCATGCGCTTCCTGCAACAATAACATACGCACAGAGCTAGCTGGAATGCATAGCTTGTTAGCTCGAAATACAAATCCGTCACTGAGGACGAATTTGTTCCATATTTTTCCCTCCTTGCAATTCAGCAACACATCTTTAAAATCACCATCATGGGCATATTGCTCTTTTATTGTTCCCAAGCCAAAAATTTTGAAATCAAGTTGTGAAAGCATGATATAACGCCTAGACAAAGCATCAGCAATTACATTATCCTTCCCTTTCTTGTGTTTGATGACATAACGAAAAGACTCAATAAATTCAACCCAGCGAGCATGCCTACGGTTCAGTTTTGCTTGACTTCGAATATGATTCAATGATTCATGATCAGAATGTATAACGAATTCTTTGGGCCATAAATAATGCTGCCATGTTTCTAAAGTCCGAACTAGAGCAAGCAATTCTTTATCATAAGTAGAATAGTTCAAACTAGGCCCACTCAACTTCTCGCTAAAATATGCTACAAGTTTTCCCTCTTGTAACAAAACACCTCCCAAACCAATTCCACTAGCATCACATTCAAGTTCAAAAGTTTTAGTGAAATCAGGGAGTTGGAGCAAAGGGGCATGGGTTAACTTATCTTCAATGTGTCAAAAGCACTCTCGTGTGCTGCAACCCAAGTGAATGTAATGCCCTTCTTGGTGAGTTCGTGCAATGGGGCTGCAATGGTGCTGAAATCCCTCACAAAACGGCGATAGAATCCAACAAGCCCGAGAAAGCTTCTCACTTGTGTGACTGTTGTGGGAACCGGCCAGCTATGTATTGCTTCAACCTTGGCTTGATCAACTTCAATTCCCTGTGGGGTCACAATATAGCCAAGAAAAGAGATTCGATCCGTGCAAAAGGTGCACTTCTCAAGGTTACCAAACAAACGTGCATCACGTAGAGCATTAAAAACATCACGCAAATGATCAAGATGTTCCTCAAGTGATCTGCTGTATATCAAGATGTCATCAAAATATACCACAACAAATCTGCCAATGAAAGTGCGTAAAACTTCATTCATTAATCTCATGAAAGTGCTGGGTGCATTAGTGAGACCAAAAGGCATAACTAACCACTCGTATAGGCCGAATTTAGTTTTAAACGTTGTTTTCCATTCATCCCCTAACTTCATGCGAATCTGATGGTAACCACTACGCAAATTAATTTTTGAGAACACAATTGAGCCACTTAATTCATCAAGCATATCATCTAGCCTAGGAATAGGATGACGATATCTGATTGTAATGTTATTAATCGCTCGGCAATCTACACACATGCGTCAAGATCCATCTTTCTTAGGAACCAAAAGAACAGGAATGACGCAGGGGCTAAGAGACTCACGCACATAACCTTTATCGAGCAATTCTTGCACTTGGCGCTGAATCTTTTTAGTTTCCTCGGGGTTGGTCCTGTATGGCGCACGGTTGGGCAACGAGGCTCCGGGAATAAGGTCAATCTGGTGCTCAATCCCACGGGTTGGTGGCAGCCCCGATGGCACCTCCTTTGGAAAAATATCCGCATACTCCTGCAAAAGGTTAGTAACTGCAAGAGGCAAAGAAGAAGGTATCTCCTCAAGTGAAAACAAAGTTTGTTTGCAAATCAAAGCATAGCAAACAACAATATTAGCATCAATCTCATCCAAATCAGATTTGGTTGCAATGAAACATGACCCTTTCAGCTTGATCTCATCTTTATTATTGTGGGCAGATTTGGTGTTCTTCTTTTTGTGCTTTTCAAGTTCATTTGCTACAATCTGATTTTCACTCTTAGAATGTTCTTGATTCTTTACTTTACTAGCTCTAACAAGTTTATTTTTCCAAATAGCTTCAGGAGACATTGGGTGCAAAATAAGTTTCCTGTCATTATGCATAAAAGAGTATTTATTTGTTTTACCATGATGCAAGGAATCAATGTCAAACTGCCATGGTCTTCCGAGCAACATAGAGCATGCTTGCATGGGTACAACATCGCAGTAAATAGAAACATGATAAGAACCAATAGAAAAACTAACTCTCACCAACCGTGTTACCTTCACCTTATCGCTACTGTTTAGGCATTGAATACAGTAAGGTTGTGGATGTAGCTGGGTGCACAGTGTAAGTTTCTCCACCATTTTAGCACTTGCCAAGTTGTTGCAGCTCCCTCCATCAATGATGACTCGGCAAGAACGCTCCTTGATCACATACTTGGTTTGAAACAAAGTGTGGCGCTGATTTTGTTCAGCCTGCTCCATTTGTGCACTCAACACTCGCTGCACCACGAGGCTCTCATAGTGTTCGGCATGTTCCGTTCCAATGTGTTCCTCATTTTAGTTGTGCTTCTAATCTTCGCCTAGATTGTTAGCTGCAAGCAAAGCATACGTTTCTTCATCTAAATCACTAGCAGAGGAATACTCACCATCAGGACGCACAACTAGCACGCGTGCGCTTGGGCAGTCCTTGCGCACATGACCGAAACCTTTGCAGCGGAGGCATTGAATGTCTCTCGTTCGCCCTGAAGATGCAATTGAGGATGAACTCTTGGTTGGTGCAGCAGCTGCCCCCTTTGTTGGTTCGGGAGGGCATGGTGAGGAGTTCGTTGTCGAAGGTTGTGGTTTGCTGCTTGATGAAGATGGGGCAGCAGCTCGGTACAGTTGGCCAGCGGGGTTGGATGGCGTCCAAGAGGTAGCACGACCTGCAGACATGTTAGTTCTCGTGCTAGCTCTCCATCCCTGTACTTCCCTTTCAGCTTTACAAGCAAGATGAAATAAATGAGTGATCGAATTGTATTCTTTGTAAGCCAAAATATCCTGAATTTCCCGATTCAGCCCAACCCATAAACATAGCCATAGCTGCATCCTCATTTTCTACCAAACTACAACGAAGCATCCCTGTTTGCAACTCTTGATAGTACTCTTCTACAGATTTGTTTCCCTATCTCAAAAGCTGAAGCTTATGCAAAAGATCACGTGTATGATAAGAGGGAACAAATCTAGCTCGCATAACTCTTTTCATAGCATCCCAAGTTTGTGAGTGTTGTTTGGGTGGCTGCGCACATATTCGCTCCACCAAATAGAAGCAAAATCAGTAAACTCACTTGTAGCAGCCCTAACACGTTTGTTTTCAGAAAAATCATGACATGCAAATTTTTGATCAACAGCTAGCTCCCAAGTAAGATTTGCATTGGGGTCATATTTTCCATCAAAAGAGGGCATGCTAAATTTAATCTTTCCTAAAGAATCATCATTGTCACGTACCTCACGTCGTGGTTGACGAGCACGTCCACCATGTCGATGGCGGCGCTGCTGCTGGTTATGTTGGTCATTTACCTCCCCATCAAGCTCTGTGTCAGCTGAATATTCTTCCTCATCTTGCCCAGCAATGCTACCCTTGGTGTTGTTGTTGTGCCGTCCCGTACCATCACGACCCTCCTGGTCCATCCTATCCAAACGCTCCAAAATACCTACAAGAGAGGTGTTAAGAGCCCCAAGCGTGTTCTCCATTGAGGTCAGCTTGGTGTTGGTGTCGATCTGCGTGGCCTCCAATTGGCCAAGGCGTTCGTTGGTAACTCGAACATCCTCGTCAAGGTGTTCAGCATGCACCCTCACTTGGCGTTCAAAGTGTTGAATGATGCCCCTTGTTCGAGGTGAATGAGCCCGTCCATCATCCTCATTTCCTGCCATGGTTAGCTTAGCAGCAATGTCCTACCACTAGTGGAACTAGGTGGCAGCAAACTCCATTCTCTCAATCTTGTGCCATCAAGTTCTTACATGTTTTTACCACGCTAGGAAGTTGGTGTTGGCAGCCGGCAATAACAGCACAAAATGTTACACAAGCACAGCCCTGTGATGTAGTAGATAATTTGTGGGGCTATAGGTGGCTGCAAGAAGAATTAAGGAACAGCTAGAACCACGTTAGCCAAAGCAAGTTGAATAAGCATTCATTGATGGTTCTGTGCTGGTCCTAGGGCTAAATCAAGCTAGAGACGTGAGCCTGAACGCAAGCGTTGTCACACACCAAAGCAGAAAGGAATGTAAGGAAACAACAACTTTCCAGCCTTCTCCTTTTTTTTTCTCTTTTTTGTTTTTTGTTTTTCTTTCTTTTTCCTTTCCTTTTTTTTCAGGGGCTGAAACTCTTTTGTTCAGTATCACAACAACCTCAATAAAGGAAATACTGCACACAGCTCTTTAAAGATCAGATTGATATCTCAAGTTTCAGACAGCAGATCGCAACTCTCCAGTGCAATTGCGAAGTGCTCAAAGCGAATTTTTGAATATGGTTAGATCCGTTGGAAAGATCAAAAGACAAGCTTTCCAGATTGTGTTTAAAATCTTGAATCGGACATCAAACACCAAATATAGGACTGTTTTCTTCCGGTGCTCAATTTGGGGAACATGGATTCGTGGTGGCAGAATGGCAGCGGGAATATGAATGGTTCTAGTGGATTTCGTGGTGACTGAAAACGTGACCAGAAATCAAAACTCTAAAGATTAAACCACTAAGAACCAACAACTAGTCCAAACAATATAACTGAAAACTCAACAAGCAAAGAACTAAGCAGATCAGCAAAGACTCAACTTGTTTTGGGAATTTTGAATTAGACCTGTTTTTGGGGTTTTCTAGATTGTAGGTAAAGTGTGGGTTAAATCTCTCACCGAAACAACCTTGCTCTGATTACCACTTGATATGGCAGGGGCTGATCCCGATCTTTCGATGAGAGGAGGGGTAACTTCGATTTGGGGTGGAATCAACGTTGGCTGTCCGACTACAACAATCACAGGATGCTGCGCCTTAGCAACAGGTACACCGATTCCGACGTTGGCTGTTCTTGCCGAGCCAAGAACACCCTTGAACCTGCTAGCAATCGAGAATAAGCAAGAACAAGATGAACAAGCAAATAAACTCACGAGTCTGAACCAAATGAAACCAGAATCACGAGTTGGGGTCTTGAATCAAGCAAATCGGGTGGTCTAGTCGACACACGCGTTCACTAGGAAGTAGCAGTAGCTAAACTTGCATCTAAATAAAACCCAAGTTCATCCTGGCGGCTGCTACATGTATTTATACATGGGCAACAACAAGGAGGCGTGGGAGGGTGTAAACCCTAAGCTGGAATGGGCCCCTAGTGGGCTGCACGAGATACAAGGGTTTCAGCCCAAGACCGGAAGGCCGAACGTCTCTTTGTCAATTCTGCTCGCTCCGGTGGAATTTCGTCATGAGGTTAGATCCATCTGAAAGTAGACTTCAAGATCTTTCCAACGAGTACTCATATGCCTCAAACAACATCCGGAGATGAGATATATTGCCACGTCAATTTGATGTTGCCTGGCGGTACGAACTTGAAGTCTGAACTTGATGTCCGATCTTGTGCTTTCTTATTGTGAAATCTTGATGCCTAAACTGATTGGTTGATCCATTAGACTCCTCTCCATCATTCCTAATAATAATAAAATCATCACAATAATTTAGTAGCATCCAATTCTGAGATGAGAGTTTATGGACGGCAAGGAACGAGTTTACCTGATAATTTAGTTCTCGTGCACGGGCTCTTGTCATTGATCCTTATTGTGTAGTAGGCGTGGTTGTATCATTGGAAGGGATATCCTCATCATTCGTGACCTACTTGGGTGGAAGTATCAACTGCGACGACGGTGGCGTCGTCTGCCACGGCCGCGGCCGCGGCGTCGGGGTCGTCGTAGCAGTGGAGGCGGCCCAACGGGAACAGGAGCATCTAGTCGGCGAACACCTCCGGCTTCGGCGAGCCGGGGATCGCGTCGGCCATCTCGCTCTCGTTAATTTGGGATCGGGGCCGCAACCAAGACCTAACGCTAGAGAAGGGGGCCAGCCGCCGCAGAAACTCTAGAAAAGATGGACGGAGGGCGAGGGGGAAAGGGGGACGGGAAAGCGAGGATAGAAAACTTGGAGGGTCGGTCATATTTATTGTCGAGCCCGGATTTCAGCCCATCAGGCTGGCTCGTCACCAGAAACCCGGCAGGCCGATGCGTGCATGGAGCCCAAAAGACGGATCGTTTCCCTGCAGTGTTGGAAGGAAACCTGCCTTTTTTTTGAACGTCCTTTTGTTTGTACGTAACCTGTGATTGCGATTTTGTTGAGACGTTGCTGTTGTACCGTGCGGAGAAGAAAACAGGAACGTGGTTGGGATCGGAATGTGCAGCGTTCCGTTCCGCTCTTTTAATTTTGGCGACTTCAGATTTCCATCAGCATCAGCGCAGGCGTGGCTTATTAATGAGGGAGAGCGACAGGAGTGACCGCTACCGGCGACGGCAGACGCAGCCTGGAGAACCATCCATCGGTCCTTACGAAAACTAAGAACCGCGGCGACACGGCAGGCTAATCGCGATCGTATTGTTTGATTTTGCTTTTGCGACCAAGGAACAGATCGTGATGGGAGTTTTTGTACGGGACAAACAACCTCCTAGCTAGTCCTAGTAAGATACTGTATTGATACGGGGAAATTATTGTTTCAGCGCTCGGTTCTCTCACTAATCATCGCAATCACGAGGACGAGCGAAAGGACAGTAATAATAATTTACGACGGTTCAGAGTTTCGACTTGCAAGATCTCATTGCCCGATCCATCTAACTAAACGGATAATGTTTTTCCGCAGGCTTGGGCAGCTTGCTGGACCAATAAATGGGCATCAAATTGGACCCGAGATAGAGAGATGATGCGTGTTTACTGTTTGGTGGTCGGCTTCCAGTGCAATCAGCTAAAATGTTACGCCAATTCGCGCCTACTCGACACGATCACATGCGACTGCAACTCTCTCCCTCTCCCTCCCTCTCTCTCTCTCTCTCTTTCTCTATCTCTCTCTCTTCGCCGGTACACCTTGATGCTTGGCCAGATCTGGTTTCCCCTCCCTGCAATGCAACTATCGATCTGCGAATCGCATCGGATATGCTGTGAGGCTTGCTGGCCAGAGTAAAATCACGTGACGCGCCGCCCGTTCGTGAACCTTCGTACGGCGCGCACCGTTCTTGACAAAGGGACCATGGAACCTTCTTTTTTTCCCCCGACCCCACCCCACCCGTGCAACCAAACCCGACCGGCAGGTCGTCCAGGCGGGCGGTGGACACAACTGGCCACGGTCCCGTCTCCTCGCGCGCGGAGTACCTCGCCTCGTCCAGCCGTCAACCCCTCGTACCCACCCCCGCTTTTAAAACCCGGAGGCGGCGGCCTTGGAGCGAGGCCGAGCCGCAGAGAAAACCCCGAAGGGGAGGAGCGCATCGCGCGAGCAAAAGCGGTGACGATTACGCGTAAGTCCCGACCCAATCCGTCTTATCCAGCCATCCAGCCAGGTACTGAATCTCGAAGCTTGTCGCGACCTCTGTTTCCTGAACCTCTGTCAAGCTCTGCAACTGCAAGCTTCAGAGAGACGACGAGGCTGGGAGTGCAGGGTTCCTGGAGGCCTGCTGCGGGTTCGGTGCATAATCTCGGAGCTTCTTCTTCTTTTCTTCTCCCCCGCTCGCTGGTCGATTGGAGCGGATAGAGGAGGGATGGACGGGAATTTCGGGCCCCAGGAGCGGATTCTGTGGCCGGCGTCGGTTCTAGCCGGCATCGTCATGTGCGGCGCTGTAAGCTCTATACTCACCCGGCCCCTTCCTCTTTCAATTTCTTTTGTTTTTTCTCTCTTAGCTCAATTTCAAACTCGCAACTCTCAGCTTGCTTTCCCCAATCTCATCAATTTGCGAGATTATGGGTTGTGCCTGCCTGACTGCCTGCTGCTCCTGTCTAATCTGGGGTGCCCAAACCCCGTCTTGGTAGGTGAACAGAATAGATTAGCGGCATTCTCTTTTCCGGGTAAAGGTCAACGCGGGTCGTATCAGCGCTGGTCAATGATGCATCTAGGGACCAGTCGCCTTCCTCTACAATGCCAGACGATAGGCGCAATACAAGTTGGTGGAAAATGTAGCGTCGAATAGTTCTCTAGAAGAGCTATTATTTCAACTTTTTAAACAGGATGAGAGGCTTCTGAGAAAACTCTGCATATACTTTTGTGCCTAATTGTGCTACTCATTAGAGATTCATCCATCGAGTTTAGAAGTGAGCCGTTAGTATCCGGGGTAAGGTTCGTCGACACTGACAGCAACTTCGATGTAGACCTTATTGTGTAGCATTGCAACTCGCTGATTCTCTTTCGTTTTGTTTGTCGTGTTCTATGTTGGTGGCGCAGAAAAGTATTTATTTTTTATATATAAAAAAGGAGGGTGTCAAGAAAAAAACTCTTCTGGTAATAATTGTTGCCAACGATCAATATTATACAAACTTGCAACAACAGTAATAAGCGCAAGGTAGTAAATTCCTTAAATAGACAAATACTCGAATGTGGAGATTACTTGTGGATGTGTAACGCATATTCCTCACATAATGTCTCTAGGCATTTATTGATTAATCAAGATATAAGCAAATTCCCCAAGAAGAAGAGGGGATTTCATATGACTTGTTGAGGTTTACACAAAAAGAGAAAAGCTCGGTGGAAGTTCCAGGAGGCAAATAAACTCCCTGTAATCAGCAAAAGATGAAAATGAACCCCTAAGCGTAAGGTCATAAATTTGCACTTTATTGTTAAGAATAAGCACTATTTTTTTAAAGAAATACTGGGCGGTACAATTAGGCAGTCCCTTCTGCATGAAGCGCATAGTCCTTCCTTCAGACCAAAGGAGTACGGAAAAGAATTAAATTGCTGTTGATTACAAAGGGAGTATGGCCTAGGTCACATCCCACATGATAATCTTGATTATTTTTGCTCTTGATTAATTACACCGACTGTTGTCCGATCCTTAGGTATATGAGATGACTCGTATGGTTAGCTCTCGATGCTTCAAAGGCTACAGTAGGTTAAGTCACATGCAAAAGGTTGAGTGGAACAACAGGTGAGATATTCCCGGACACAACTTTGTTATTTTAGCTATTGTTGCTGTTGCTGTTGGTTTTCATTTTATTTAGTCTGATTACATGTTGCCACCTTCTGGTAGGGGTTTCTCTACGTTCCATGCATTGGTTGCTGCTGCCATTTCTTTTTACTTGGTCGTGATCTCAGACCTCTTTAGTGAAGATGTCAATAATGGCATAATAATCGATAGGAAATCATGGTTATCTGATGCCATGTTTGGGGTAAGCTGTGCATTCAATTTCATTTTCCCTTCTATTTGCAGACAGTCACTTTGTTGAATTGTTTAACAAGAAACATCATAAGAAAGTGTTTGATTTCTCTATGTTCTGCTTCATTACTCTATGACTGCATGGCATACAAATGATAACTGCTGTTGCGTACGTATTTGTAGAACACATTGCATTGACCTCCCGTATGATTCTACAGGCTTCGATTGGTTACTTTTTGATAGACTTGGCGATGATCCTCTGGTATTTTCCTTCTTTAGGTGGAAAGGAGTATGTAAGTATCACTCTGTTGTAGCACATGTTCTTGCTCTTAGTGCTATTACCCTGTTGTGATGTCCTCTAGATCAGGAGTTATTTTTTTTGTAACATTGATGTTTCAGCTCTTGCATCATGGACTTTCCATGTATGCAATTGGTCTTGCTTTGTTGAGTGGCAAAGCGCACATGTACATACTCATGGTCCTCTTCACCGAAGTCACCACTCCCTTTGTGAACCTTAGATGGTAATGTAATATCCTTTATTGTTAATTGTGCTCAGTAAGAACTGAGACTACCATTCATGTTTTCTAAAATTGTAATGATCCGTGCAGGTATCTGGATGTTTCTGGCCAGAAGACTTGTAACCTTTACTTATACAATGGCGTGGCTTTATTTGTTGGATGGCTGGTATAGAAGCTGCGCTCATGATCCATGACCCTTTTTGTACAATCATTTTATTCAAACCAATTTTCTATACAGTCATAATGCATATAATTCAGGAAGGTTTATTAAATGTTAGAACATTGTATGGTTAAGTTTTGAAAAGGGTATGGTCTAGGACTTCTATTATCCAGCTCAAAATTAGATTTAGATGCTGACTTCCCCTTTCCAAATACACCCTAAACATTTTATTTGAATTTTAGCAGCTCTGGTGAATATGCAATTATTAATGCATCTATTGTTTGCTTGCAGGTTGCTCGTATAATCTTATTTGTGTATTTGTTCACCCATATGTATTTTCGTTATGATCAGGTATATATGGCATTACTAATTTTCATTCTGAGTTATTGTACTAACAAGTTAACCAGGCAGAAATCAGAAATGTAAATCCATTTATTCCAGAACTAAATTTGTGCCATCGGTATTTCTTATGCTACAAAAACAATATTGATAGATTTGCAAACTTTTCAATGAAAAGGTGAAAAGGTCACACTTAAATTTGAGGAATCTGTAGTTATTTATGGATTCAGATTCAGAGAATTTTATTTAGGCCACTGAAAATGTTTGCAGTTATAGAATTATTTGTTTCAGAACAGTTCATCAATGATAGAATGCCACAGAAAGCATGCAAACCTACTATTTATACCAGTAATATTGTACACATAACCACTGCAGAAATCATTATATCATCTGGTACTGTCGTCCCAAACTTTAGTTATCCGGTGACAGGAAGTTTGTTGTTACGACAACAAAGTGTGAATTTTCCACTGCCCTTGCCATTTTACTGGTGTTTTCTTGAAACAAAAAACAGAAAGAGCAAATGTGTTATATTTAAACTGTACAAAAACTGTCGTTCCTTTTCGTCGTCTTATGATAATGCTTCTGGCATCCTTGTTTCTCAGGCGAGGTCCATCTTCACCTTAGGATTCTACAGCTTGGTGGCAGTGCCATCGGCGGTGTCAGTAATGAACGTGTTTTGGTTCTGGAAGATACTCAAGGGGGTGGTGAAAACCCTGTCCAGGAGGAGGAAGCACAGTGAAAACGGGAAAACAGATTAGAAGGAAGCATGCTTCTAACTTTGTATTCGTATAGATGATTCTTTTTCTTTCTTGATCTACAGTTACTTATCTGTACGTACAGAAGGGTACTTTTTCACTATTATTTTTTTCTCACAGCCTGCGGTCAAAGTCTGCATTCTGCGACCAGGCCGGGCATTCGGTTCTAACCGAACCGATCGGTTCAGTTCGTTGGTTCCTAAACAAATTCGGTTCTCAAGAATTAGGGACCGATCGGTTCGTTTTAGAAGTGGGAATATTTCGGTTAGGTTCCGGTTATAACCAAACTAATCGAGTTGTACAGATTTACCAAGCGAAGAAAAAAAAGAAAGAATGAAAAAAAATAGCTGCGAGCACCCGTCAGTGGAGAGGAGGGCCGTCTCCGCGCTTCGCCTCCGGTGCCGCTGGGTTCTGCTCGCGCCAGATCCAAGCGGGGTGTTGGGGACCCTTGCCCGCGTCGTCTCGTAGGTGGCCGCGCTGCTCCTGGCCGCCGCCGCCGCCGTTCCGCGTGGGAAGCGCGGCCCTCGCGCCCAGGCCGACACGCCTAGCACGCCGCCGTTGGCCACGAGGTTTAGTCGACTCAATCCGATCCTATCCTTCGGGTTGCACAATCCTGACCCACATGTGATCCTTTTTAAGCCCTCGGACCGATCCAACACAGAAATTCAAGGGCCTTATTATTCAATACTTGCTTTCCCCGGCGGAGACCTACACAGTAAAATCCAAGGGCCGATTCAAAAGATCAGTACAGGACCCGAATTGAACAAGTACATAAATTTCTACACAGTACTTGTTCGTCACTGATTACAGAACCCGAATTGAACAAGTACATAAATTAGAATGAGTACAAACATCTCATCATCATTTGATCTGTTTGCTAGAATGAATACAAGTTCTGAACAAAAAACTAAAGCATATAAATTAGGCCTCTTGACGAAGGATCCACTTGTATACATACCAGCTGCAATCCTAAATTTAAGAAGAAACTAACTAATCTATAGCAAGTGAAGAACGCAAAACAAATAAGAACACCACGGGTGTTGTGTCAAGTGTCAACCGTGCTCAAAGATGACAGCTTGAGTAGTGTAGTCCATTTCAATTCCATAGGGAGGAGGAAATACATAACAAGGCAGTGTCAAGCATCTAGTCGTCTCATCATCAACATTTTGACAGCAATCACAACCTCCTGATCAGACCATGAGGGTTTGCGCAGACCCAGCTGTAAAAACACAAACATGTTCAAGAGTTGCCAAGGCTATTTGGTTGTATTGTGAAATACTCTTTGGACATATAGGTAAAAAATGGTCCATTTTCCAGCTAAAATTAAACACCGAATGATCTCTAATGTGAGCATCTTTAGACATTCTCATCAGCTCATGCACACTATGGACAGAGCAGATATGGACCATGAACATGCATTTCAAAATGTTCTAGTGAACTTTAGTATGGCAGTTGGAAGTATTTGCATTTCAAAAAGAAAAAATGTTCAGAGTAACTGATCGGTAAAGATGGAAGTATTTGCCTACAAATAGAGTGCTCGCTGCAGCTTTTCTAGGGCACTAACCTAGTATTCAGAATATGCAGCTGATCAACACATGAGCGAATCACTATTATTCAGAATATGCAGCTGTACAACTACAGATCAATTTCAACATTTCTAGTGAACCAACAGCTAGGGCACTAACCTCTCAATCAGCATCTTCTTCTTCATCTGATTCAAACATACGTTGTCCAGTCATTGGTTGACCTGCAATGAACAAGACAAACATATTAAACCACTATTGTAAACATAACCTGCAATGAACAAGACAAACATATTAAACCACTATTGTAAATATAACCGGCTTTGCAATATGTATCTAAAATATGACATTTACCTTCATCTGCATCATTAAAGCCAAATAGCCAGTCTTTCGCACATACTAATGCTTCAAGAGTTTCTGGAGAGAGAGATGTCCTATTTTTGCCAAGTATCCTTCCAGCAGCACTAAAAGCGGATTCTGAGGACACTGTGCTTACAGGAATAGATAAGAAGTCTCTGGCCATCAATGACAAGATAGGATAGGCATCTGAGTTTTTTTTCCACCATGCCAGAACATTAAAGTTCTCTGTCGGTCTCACAACTACTCTAGGATCATCCAAATAAATATCCAGTTCTGATCTTTCTGAGTGAGTCCTCGAGTTTTGTGATGAAAATTGAGCAAATGCAAGCTCTACACGCCGTTTGCCACAAAGTCCAGAAGAACTCGAATCGCCCTGACTTAATACTTCCTCTTCATATGAAGTGAAGACAGGACCGGCAATGTTCCTCACAATCCTCTCGTATTCTAGATAATATTGATTCAAATATTGTCTAAGCTCTCTCATCTTGGCTTCTAATTCTGCACTCTCAACAGTCAAGAAAAAGAACTTGACAAAGTCAGCTTTCATCAATGGATCTAGGACAACAGCTATGAGAAGTATCATACTAGGTGCAGCCCGGTACTTCTGAAACTTGGTATACATAGCTTCAGCCAACTCATTGAGCAGTGCATTGGTATTCCAATTCTCATCAAGCAATACATCTCGGATTGCCATCATCATCTTCAGAAAGAGGTGAGCTGTTGGATGCCTATCCGCAGAAAATGCTTTCGTGGCCTCACTGAACTGTTCTAGAAATTCATGAAGCGATTCAGCGTCCTGCCAGTCTAGTTCACTAGGAAAATCCTGAAATTGCTCTGCTGCAAATCTGTTCAGAGCTGCTTTGTACTTCAGAGCTTCATTCAACATATCATATGTAGCATTCCAGCGGTGGGGAACATCTAGAACCAGCCCCGACTTGCGTTTGAGACCTAATGTCTGAACAATTGAGTTGAATGTTTGCAGTCGTGAAGGTGTAGAGGTGACAGCCTTGATAATATCCCTTATCCTTCTAAGTGCATTTGGAATGACTTGCAGTCCTGCTTGAACCATTATGTTGAGCACATGAGCAGCACATCTGACATGTAGATGTTCACCTTTAAAGAACATCTGCGTACCTAGAGCGGCACGCAAGTCTCTAATTGCTCTATTGTTCACGCTTGCATTGTCTAGAGTCACTAAGAACACACGATCAACCGAATCCCACTCCATTAAGCAAGCAGTAATGCCATCTTGCACAGCAAATGAATTATGGGGGTAAGAGATCTGCTTGAATGCAATAATCTTCTTATGGAGCTCAAACTCTTCATCGATGTAATGAGCTGTAACTCCAAGATACCCCAAATTTTGGTTAGACGACCACAAATCAGCTGTTAAACTGACATGAGACTTCAACTTTGTGATCTTTTGTTGTAGCTGCAATTTATCTTCTTCATACAACATCATACAGTCTGCACGAACTGTTTGTCGACCGACCACATTGAATGAAGGTTGGCAATAATTTATCATCTCTTTCCAAGTAGGATCATCTGCTTTTCGAAATGCAACCTCACCATGAACAAAGTACTTTGCAATGAGACCTCTGAATACAACAGGATCAAATATAGAATTATCTCCATCAGGCTTGTTCTTCAAAGTTGCTCTGAATCTATCCCTATCCTCTTGAGGGATACGATGGCAATAATATTCAATATGCCTATCCAAATGAGTTGTTCCTTTCCCTGACACAGAAGATAACTGAAGCTTACAATACTTGCAGACAGCCTTCTCTACTCCATCAACGATTTCCATGTCAACATAAGCCCAGACTTTAGCTCTCTTTTTCCCTGATCGGCCTGACTGATATGTGGAGATAGCATCCTCAACCTCTGCTGTTGTTGATGATGAAACCCTTTCCATAATACCAGACACTCAGACTAACCAACAGCATAAAAATGCATAAACATTGGTCAGCTATGGAGGGAACTACAATGCAACATACTAGAGTAAAATCTACTAGTTTATACGACAGATCTCATCCAACAGGTTGTAGACCGTAGGAGTAGTACACATCTTCATTTAGAAAATACTAGCCAAATGACCCTTCTACATCCAGCAGCTAAAAAAAATCCCATCTTAACCACATAGGAACAGCCACGGAACCCCGAACCCTGGGTCCTCCAAATCCCAAATCTGACGCTTGAGACATAGTAAAGCAACCAAGAAGCGCCATTACCTGTAGGGGGGGAGAAAGCGGGCTGCCGCCGGGAACCAGCAGATCAGGACGGGAAGACGAACGGGGGAGAGATTCCCCTTCCTTGTCTTGTTCTTGGAGGACGAGGAGGGCTGCTTCTTCTTCTTCTTGGCGACGGATGGAGAAGCGATGGGGGCCGAGGAATCGCTGCTGCCGCCGCCCCGAGGAAGCGATGGCGACGGATGGAGAAGCGATGCCGTCAGCGGATGGATCTCGAACGCAGAATCGCTACTGCCGTCGCCGCCGACTCCTCATCCGCGCCGGTCGTCGACTGCGACTCTGCGAAGGAGACGCAAAGGGCGGAATCCGTTTCCAGGATCCTCGGGCCGACCCTCTTCCAACCATGCGAGCACCGACTCGGGCCATGTCTACATCCCAGCCCTTTTACGGGTGAATCCAATCCAACTCGACCCTTTTGTATACATGGCCCATAGACAATCCATAAAAGTAGGCCCGTGAGTTGGGGGGCCCTTTCGGCCCTTGGATTTACGCGATCCATTACCAGGCTTAGGTGGGTGTGGTTCATTTTGCCAGTTGGGCTGGTACGTGCTTGATTGGGCCTTAATAGGCTGAATATTTATCAGCATCAGTTTTCTCAATTAACCTAGAACCGAACCGAATTAGATTTTTCTGAGAAATAGGAACCGCATAGGTAACCGAATTTCTTGATTCGGTTCTTTTGGTTACAGTTCTCGATTATTCGATTTGATTCTTGATTCTCGGTTAAATTTATCCAACCGAATCTGCGACTCTGAATTCTCGCAACAATACTATGCCCATGACGGCATATACTACTGTGTAGGAGCAGTATTATTTTGGCCACTCATCACTAGAAGCTGATTGCATGGCGAAGATTTTGAGACGTTCGTCGGCATTGTAGCCGGGCTTGCACGTGCAGTTTGTGGGAATGAACGTAAACAAATGGTCCACTAGTTTCTCTTTGGATTAACAAATCGGACGTTACGGGATCCGAGGAAAGGTGATGCAAAAAAAGAAAAAATAATCTGAGAAAAGGGTGTGAAAAGTTATAATGCAAATTTATTTCAAAAAAAGTAATAATGCAAAAAAGAAAAAATAATCTGAGAAAAGGTGCTTCGGCGACTTGATGGGTCATGGCCCATGGGTGTGCACCACTGCACCGCGCAGGTAGAAGTTAAAATGGCAGTATCTGTGGGCCAGTGTTCTAGTTCGAGCCCGGGCAAGCCAATGGGGCAGGCCAGTGGCAGCAACCTTTCGCTTTGGGGCCGTGCTGGCGCATCCGCCTGCTCGCTTGGGCGCGTCGCATCAGGTTGCTTTGTTCGAGCTGCACGACAGGCGCCGCGTCCAGGACGTGTCGACCACCGGCGCGGTGGGGCTCGGCGTCCGGGTCGCCGTCGCCCCGCCGTGCCGTGTCCTCGTTCATTCTCCGAAGAACAAAATCTCGAGACGAGAAAGTAGAAAAAACACTATCCAATATTTTCTCATCTTGATTCCCCATCTACTAACAATTAGCAAATTGTCTTCCTTATGCTTATATATGCGCACTGCTCCGCGAGTCCGGATCAGTCGCGTTTTTTTCGTCCCGTGTCTTCTTCCTCTCCGTCGCCTGGCTCCGCCTGCGCCTGGCTGCTCACCAACCAGCGCGGCAGCACGCCAGCGATCGAGGTCAAGGGAAATTCGTGATTGGTTCTTGTAGGAACCGAGCCTGGCACGCATCCGGCATCCTCGCCACCGTGGGCCTGGCTCAGGACATGCAGAATGATATTTATTGGTTGCCAGACTTTGCTCAGCCAAGCTGCCGCGGGATAGTGATTGGTTCCCTGCTCCATGCATGCGCCCAGCTTTTTCCCCTCACACTGTACAGGCATCTCGTACCGCTCGAGCATGGCTCATCGGAAACGCTCATTTTCACCGTATCTGCACTGCTCCAGGCAACCAACCATGCGCAGGTCGCATCTCGGGAGCCTGGTTGGGGTAAAACCAGGCACCCAAACATAGCCACGCGCCGCATGCCGTTCCCAGTCATTGTTCTTTTCCCTGCCTGCAGCTGCAGCTGCCGGCTGCCTGCTGCCGGCCGCGCTGCGCTTCGCTTTGCGTGTGGTCTTGCCTCTCTTGCTTGCGCACCAGCTGCAGCAAGCAGTTGACAATGGCCGGCCGGAAGGCCGCCAGCTCGCTTACCCCTCAACAGTCGTCGGCCTGTAATCTGATGGCGATGGATGTCTGTCTCTGTGTGTCCGAGGGCCTGCTGGTTCAGCGTGGGTGGATGCATCTTATCACACCCAGAGCAGTGCACTAGTGGACCTCAAACGGGGCCCTGGCTGGCTGGAATGGAAGCTGGAGGCCGGCTCGCTCGCCGGGACGCCTGGGCGACGCGGTGATCCGGCGGCTTTGCCTTGGGCGTCGGGGAGGTGCGGACCGCGGCGGCCGGGCTTCGCGTGCCCCGCGACCGCGAGAAAGGTCACCTCGTGGGTTCATAATTTTTCATATTTGGGAAGCTAAAATAGGATACTCTTAAAGATGATTTCTTTTTCCTTCCTATATCTATTTAGGAAGTTGGCAAATATTAAAATTTCGAAAAAATAAATGAGAAACTATTGGACGTGCTCTAAGGGATCGAAACCTCCTTTTCGTTTTCGTTTCTTTTGTCCTCCAACTGGACACTGTCCTGAAAGGAATCGGTGCTCGTAGTCTAAGACGAGAAGAGGGTGAATTAGTCAACTTTAAAACCTTAATCTATGGCTCAATTTAGTTTGCACAAAATTTGAACTAAAATATGCTATCTAGATGTGCAACTAGGGTTTCTCTAGTGAGAAAATCTCGTTCCAAAGAATTTTGCAACCTATAGCCAATCCTATCAAGATGCTACTCTATGAAAGTAAAGGCACACAAAGATTGTAAGTAATAAATGCGGAAGCTTAAGAGAGGGGATAAGAGAAAGCAAACTCTTGACGCGAGGATTTATCCCGTGGTTCGGTTAGGCACAAAGCTACTCCTACATCCACATTGTTGAAACACTCACAAAGAGTATTGCTTCCTGGCAACCAAGTCTATGTCAAGTCACCTTGATCCCGCTTTCCACTAAAGAGCTTCTCCACCAAGGAAGGGGGTCTCCACGTCCTCCGCACAAAGCCGTCAACGCCGCTCCACATGAAGCCGGAGAGTCGTAGACTTGCCGGCGAGCCACCAATGCTCCAAGGGGCTGGCACACCGAGATACAACTTATGGTTCACATCTAGAACCAGCACACAAGGCACAACACCTTGCACTCTCACTCTCTCTCAAGAGCTAAACCTAGCACTAACTCTTACAAAGCTTGTGCTAAATCTAAAGATGTGATCAATATGCTCTTGGGTGGCTTGGAAATCTTCTTCAAGATTTTTAGGGCATCCCACGAACTCCAGCACCCACAAATAACCCGGGGTAAGGTATATATATAGCTCACAAACTCAATAGAGCTGTTACATATTTTTACCTAGAAAAGTACGTAGGCGTCGAAAGATCCGGTCATGGGTGTCGGATGATCCGGTCACACTGCGTCTGTTTCCTAGCCGTTGAAGTCCCAACGTCTCTTTGCGCTCGCTGACGTCATTACTCCGACGCCTTATCCGATCGACTGTCGGGTGTTCCGACAGCAGCCTGCGGATCATCCGATCGTGAAGCCGTGTTTGCATACCAAGAAACATGCTCTCGGGCAGTGAATGCTCCAAAATTACTCCAACGCTTAGTTTCATGGGGTGTCGAATCATCCGGTCGTACTGAAGTAATTCTGACTTGATCGTGTTGCCTCACGGAATTACTCCTACGCCTATACTCAATAGGGTGTCGGATTATCCGGTCGCAATGGCATCTTTAGCTACCTGTTCAAACTGTCTCTGCGATCATTTGGACCATCTTGGAGATGGTTTGGACTTAATCCATGAGACATAGAAATCCTCCAATCTTGAGTTCACAAACTCGTTAGTCTCATTGACCATATTATCACGCAATTACCAAAATTATAATATAGCCTAACGAGATCATTTTCCTTACATGCCCCTTTGTGCACGCAAATTTCAGTTACATTGTGTTTGTCACGAACACGAAAAGGTACCACCGGGGCACTGCCGTGCTGTTCCTCTCTCATTTTCTCTACGCAGTGTATTATAGGTTTTTGAAAAATCTTCGAAATATGCTGTTTTGAGCATTAGTTTCGTTTACAATACCATATATCACTATAAAAATTAATATTGTATTAGAAGATCCATGAGCTTGAGCTATTAAAGATGCAATGCAGTTTAATCAAAACTTACAAAGTTTAGTTTTCTCAAATTATGATACATCATGTAAAGATAAAACGATGCGAGATACGAGATGTTTGGAGGCGGTCAGCCACATGTCATTTTAGTGATGGATGCTAAAGTGCCCTAATTTGTACACGCTTTCCCTACTCTCACTATTTCACTAGGAGAGGACAAATTCCGAAACTTAATGTTGCCTGATATGGTCTAAGGGTATGGTTGCAGATTCCACGGTAAAAATGCGTAGGGTTAGCTGAAATAGGCGTCTAAATCTAATAGGCCTCTAAAGCTATTTCGATATAAATCCAAATTTGTCGTTATGGCTACGTGGACTATTTTGTTTGTACACACCGCTTAGACAACTAGATAATTGCCCATCCACTTCTTAGCAACCCATCATTCTTCAAGTGCACATAAAAGGCAATGCTTTCTGCTTAATGTATGTATGCTCATCGTTTTAACAATTGAGCTACTTGCATGTTCCATAAATCTTTTTTTACAAGAATAAAAAATTAACTTTGTATAATAGGCAAGTGAATATTCCTTTTAAATAAATATTGAATAGGCAAGTAAATAATAATCTTTTAACGCGACGTAAAGTGTGAGAGCAAGGCCTTGTTTAAATGCACAACTGTAGACATTTTGAAGAATGTCGGCATATATTTGAAGTATTAAATATAGATTAATTAAAAAAATAATTACAGAACTCGCATGCAAACTATGAGACGAATCCATTAAGCCTGATTAATCCATAAATAGCATATATTTACTGTAGCACAATATTATCTAATTACGGACTAATTAGACTCATTAGATTCGTCTATCAAAATAAACTCAATCCGTGATAGAGTTTTTTATCTCTATTTAATATGCTACGAAAATATTCGATATGATATTTTTTAGTTTAAAATTTTTACATCTAGATAAGGCCCAACTGAGCGAGCAAGCAACTTCCGGAAACCAACACGCTCCTCTCTCTTTTTGTGGACAGAAAGGCAGAACCCACCCAGAAGCACAGGCAGGAGGACCTGCCATGTGCCATCGGCCAAGGCCAAAGAAGCCCCCACCCCTCCAAAAATAAGCCAAACCCCACGCCAACGCGGCCTCCCTCCCTGCCTCTCCTCTCGCCTTCCTCGCCACCGCCTCCCCCCTTCACCTCTCCATACTTCGCGCTCCGTCCTCCTCCGGCTTTGACCACCTCCACCCCTCTTATCTCTCCCTCCCCTCCCTTCCGCCCACCACACGCAGCATCCGAGAAGAGAGAGAGAGAGAGAGAGGTCGAGAGGCACCGACACCGACACGACCGATGTCAATGTGGCGCGTCTCCCGCTCCCTCCTCCGCGCCGCCTCGTCCTCGGCCTCCGCCTCGGCGGCCGGGCGCGGGGCCTCCGACGCGCGCCTCCTGCGGTCGCCGCCGCCATGCGCGCTCCAGCGCTGCTGCCCCAGCCGCGGCTACGCGTCGCTCCCGGGTGCGGAGGCGGCGAGGAGGGACGGGGAGGACGAGGAGGTGACGCCGGCGGAGGCGCGGCGGCTGATGCGGCTGGCCAACGTCGACGCGCTCAAGCGGCAACTCGGGGACGGGGAGGTGATCCCGTACGCGGACCTGCTGCGCGTGTGCCAGGAGGCCGGCGCGGCCAGGACGCGCGCCGAGGCCGCCGCGCTCGCGGGGGCGCTCGACGAGGCCGGCGTCGTGCTGCTCTTCCGCGACAGGGTCTACCTCCAGCCCGATAAGGTCAGCTCAGCTCGCATTGTCGCCCTCTCCTACCCTCCCTCTTCCTCTCCTGATCCTCTAGAATATTCTCGCCGCCTCGGTTCGCTGGGTTCCCGCCTTCCCGGCTCGGTTTCTCCGGCGGCGGTTCCTCACGGGTTCGCGCCGGCCACCGTTCTACCCGTGCTCCTCGCCGCTGGTGATCCTTGTTTGTTCGTCTGCTGTTTGAATAGTCGTATGACCCACCGGCCAATGAACTTCACTTCACACCTAAAAAATCCCCATGCGGACCTCCGGTCCTAGTATGCCCGAAATCTTAGAGAAGGCATTTTTATTTTTCGATGCAACCAAGGAGCGCATTGAAGAACTTGTTTGACCAATCGGGAAATTTGCCGGCGAAGTATTGCGCCGCCGCTAGCATGGCGCTCACGGCTCAAGTACAGATCCGTGCATCCATAGGTTCAGATGGTGACCTGCAGGGTTTGGTCAGCTTTACAAGCGATGGTCCAATGTTACATCACCTACAGATTATGCCGATGGTCCATGGATTCATTCGTTAAAAATTGCGTGCGCCCTTCGACGTTAAGATTCATAGTGCAGTTGCGCAAACGGCTGAACCTACCGATCGAGACTGGCCTTTGAAAGCTCGTGGCCGTACTGTTTAGACTAGAAGCAATCCACTTGCAGGTGGCACTTTCTAGGGGGGAAAGGTGATCAGTATGCTTGTGGACGGGGCGGCCCCTAGGTGGTGGCGACTAGTGGATCACGGCGTGCCCCCTCTGGGGTGCTCACACTGGCCGCACCACCGGTGCAAAAGTCATCCGGTTTTCTTCCATGAGGAGGAATTCATCTTCTGGTAAAGCATCGAATTGGTGCCTTTACTTTTTCTACTTTTCTTTGATCTGCCCTCTCGTACAGGATGGGTCATTGCCATGTCGCTAGTGTCTCTTTGCACTGCATCTATCTTGTTTCCATTGTCACGTACTCACATATAGGATGGGCCGAGTGACTTGTGACACATCCACAGGTTGCATTGTCCATTATCTAGACTGCTTGTTTTGTGTATTGATGAGTTACCACCTACCAGTCAGCCGTGCATAAACCATAAAGTTTGTTGTGTGATAGAGAAATTCAATAGTGGGTGTCTGGGTGACGAAGGAAAGCTATTTGCTTGAAAGTTGATTGCTTTTCACATTGTTTGTCCTTTTTTTTTGTTTAAGACTTAAGTAATCTCAAGCTTCTTTGTGTCACGTGATGTGCAATTTGGAGCCTTGGGGCAAGATGAACTAAGGGACAGATGAGAAAACTTTAACTACCATTCCTCAGTAAAGTTGATGGTTCTGGATTACATTAGCTGTTGGCTATATTTGGAACAAAAAAAAGGATCTTCTATTATACTCTTAAATCATGTTTACTTCCTATTGCATTCCACATTTGTTTGAAAATGTAACACTCTTGCATATTTCTTGCACATTATTTTTGCATATTTCTTGCACATTATTTTACTTCCTTTTTAGTAAGTTGATTTTTCAGGATATTGCCATGTGAAAGTTTCAGTTATACATGGTGTAGCAAACTGAAACACAAATTAGGGTATGGCTGTCCACCTATGCTGAACTTCCCATTTAAATTTCTCAATTGATTCTTATAAATATAGGTTCAGATTTGGTGTCTTGTGGTCTTATGCAAGCAGTTAGATAACACTATCAAATACTTACGATTGCAGATGCTAATTCCTCTTGTTTTATACAGATTGTGGATCTTGTGAGGAAAGCTATGCCCCTTGCACTGACACCTGAAAACGATCCGGGGAAGGAAGAGCTCAAGCAGCTCCAAGCTCAGCTGGAAGACATCAACAAGCTGGCACACAAGCAAGTCCGACGCATCCTCTGGTCTGGCCTGGGTTTCCTGATCACCCAGGTCGGGCTCTTCTTCAGGCTCACGTTCTGGGAGTTCTCTTGGGATGTCATGGAGCCCATCACGTTCTTCACGACCACGACGGGCCTGGTTGTGGGATACGCGTACTTCCTCATCACGGCAAGGGACCCAACCTACCGTGACTTCATGGAGAGGATGTTCGAGTCTCGGCAGAGGAAGCTGATCCAGAGGCAGAACTTCAACCTGGAGAAGTACCTGGAGCTCCAGAGGCGCTGCAAGGATCCCCTGGAGAAGGTGTGTGGCGCGTCTAACCCTGACATGGCCCATCTCCATGAGTTATCCATCCACAAATGACAATATTCACCATTGCTTCATTACTTCTTTCATTCTCTGGGAGCGATCGCTACTAGCAAAAGTAACCGGCGTTTCTTGCACTTGTGAGGTAGTCCCACTTCCTCTGTCCGGGACCTTTTCCTCGGTCTTCTCCTATGCAAATGTGTAGGTCAGAATAATCCTTTTTTTAGCGATGCTGAAGCACAAGCACCTGATAGTTGAAAGGCAACCTCATCTGTATGACCAAAAGCTCACCCACTACCGAGAGCTGCATAATTTGCAGTCTCTGCTAATACACTGTTTCAACGTTACTTGATATTAGCTTTATATATGTTATTATATGGAAGCTCTTACATTTGGTGGTAAATGATCTCTGGTGAATCAGTTGGCAAGTGGTAATACCATTCTAAGTTTCTAACCATGGCTGCGTAGTTGTAGAGTCATAGCGCATACAGATGCCGAGATGCTGTCCTACGTTTACAGATTACGGTCTACAGCTGAAGCAGGGAACTCGTCCTCACATGGTCTGAAATTTTTGTGGTTGCATCTGACAAGTGCAACTGTGCAAAGGGAACAATCAAACAAACACTCCAAAGAAATGGGTCATTTTCTGTAAAGTAGCATTATCGTAAGTGTCAGTCCTCAAGAAACGACAGCGTCAATTGTCTGTTCAGACCACACCGACGGGGTGCACGCGCAGTTTTTTTCGTTGTTTCTTCCCGTCCATGCTTGAATAATCTTTCTGACAGACTTTGTCTCTGTCTATGCGCTCAAGCTGCAAACGGACGCAATCAGGCTTAGGTCTGGATTAGTTTTCCGTAAAAATTTTTACACGCCAATCACATGAATATTTAGACACATGCATAGTGTATTAAATATAGTCGAAAAAGAAATCGCATTACACAAATGGACTGTAAATCGCGAGACGAATCTAATGGATCTAATTAGATTGTGATTAGATAATAAATTGCTACATTATTGCTACAGTAAATATATACTAATGACGGACTAACTAGGCTTATTATATTCGTCTCGTGATTTATCGACGGAATTTACAATTATTTTTTAATTAACCTATGTTTAATATTTAAATGGTGAAAAAATTTTATTTAAAAAACTTTACGCGGGATCTAAACGAGGCGTTAGACTTCGGCTCAATGAGTTCACTGAATTCGGCTCATGAATACCTGATCAACCCAGGCGCCCGGAGTATCTGACAGAGGATCCGCTCCGGCATCCAGCTATTGGACGTAGCAACTCCAGCGTCCGCGACGGCGCGGTATCCTCGTCTTGCACGTCGGTCAGCGGTGCTCGCAGTCAAAGATACTGATGCCGCCGCCGGCGACCAAGCCGACAACACCTTTCGCGGCGGAATCCAGACCGGTGTCCCGTTTCTGCTTGGATTAGTCAGACTCAGACCCATGGACATGGAGTGACATTTCCGCGTGCGGCAAGTCACGCCTCCCTGCTATTGCGGTTTGGGATCCGTGGGGACACCGCCGGGAGAACAGCTAGAGGTGCGGTTTGGCAGTTTGCGACCAAGCCCCCAAGCCCCCAACTGGAGCAGTAGTCTAGTGGACCATGTGGCATAGATGGCCAAACGGACCGTGTTAGATGGGTCGCACGGGGCAAGATACTAAAAAAATACGATCCAAAACGGTCCGACACGATAGGTTCAGTACCAGCACGACACGATCATAGTGTCGTGCATGAGCCGAAGCTCCGGCACGCAGTGCCGGCACGGGCACGACTCGATTCTTGGTTAGACACTATGTGGTACCATTATCCCGACCTATGGTGCTGTAAAATAGATGTATATTAAACTGTTTGATAAATTTATGGTAAAATTAGTTTATCTATATACGAGTTTATGATAAAATGATGAATTGATGTACCTATATGAATTTGTGATGAAATTGATAGACTTTTAAGTTGAATTAGTTTATAAATAGTGCTAGAGTCGTCACGGGCACGATGACACGATGGGCCGCTGGGTTTACAGTGCCGGCACTACACTATAAAAATAGCATAGTGTAGTGTATGGGCTGGAAGCTCGGCACGACGACCCGACACGACACGATACGATTTGGCAATAGTGTCGGGCCAAATAGTGTCAGTGAAGTGTAGTGCCGGACCATCTATTTGACCATATCTATACATGTGGCCTTGTTTTGCTTGGACGGATCGGCAGATGGCCTAACCAATTTTACGATGCCTATCTTTCATTTTTAATTTAAAAAGAGAAAAATACATGTCAATTCCCAAAAAAAATAACAAATTAGGCGATGACTATTTTAAGCCCCAACCGGCCTCACCAGATTTTGGTCACAACCAAATTAAAGGACGTAACCAGATTTTTAGCCCTTTATTAAAGGACAAAAATACCTACCTGTACATATGACATTGGTGTGCGGGTCCCATTTGGTGCCCCCCTCACCCGCAAAATAAATAAATAAATATTTAACAGTTTTAATTGTGATGAAATCAATAGTTTAGACAGAAACCAAATATGTATTTTTGGTGAAAAAAATTTAAAACTTGTTAATGAAATTACTAGAAATGTGTGGTGATGTGTTGAACCGTACTAGCAAAGTAAGGCAGATCATGTGTTTCTGTCGATAGAGCGTGGCAATTCAAGCGATCCAACATGCCTTGTCTTCTACCTTTGGCCGTTAGGACGATTGTTTGTGTGTCTTCCTTCTCATCAAAGGTCATCCCATGTGCACTCCATTGCGCCAACCTTCTTTTGCTTCCAGTGGGTCATTGTGCTAATTAGTGTTTCCTCATCTCCCTTGCATATTCATTGTTGATTGTTCCACCACTCTTACCACCATGTCTGCCATCACTGTCGGGTCACCTCGCTACCCATGGTCATTCCTTTAAGCCCTAAAACCTCGCATAGAGCACCGTCGAGTATAAGGTGCATCTCATCTCTTAGGTGATTGAAGTATAGTAGGTGTGTCATTCAAGCCTGTTGGTGCCCATGCTCATCTCTTTAACCCCTTAAACTTGGTCCTGTGACCTGAAACATAGGCCCCTACCTATTTCTTTTTAAAAGGTTTATTCAATCCTATCTTGCTTTCGATCTGCTCCCACAAGGAGTCGAATCTAGACCTACTAGATGCTACTCAGGTGCTCTAACCACTAGGCTAGAGGTCCTTTCGCCGATTGAAGTACACTTGGTGTGACGCTCTAGCTTGCTGCCCATGGTCAGCTCTTTTTTCTGTGAAATCTATTAAACACAATTATGAAGCCCTAAGCTCTCATCAAAGCTGCTAACGGGGGATATGTATTGGAAGGTGCATTCATTTTCAAATGATGAAAGTATATTGGATCTAAAAAAATCAGCCTGGAAAATAGAGGGATCAAGCAAAAAGTGTCGGACTTATATTTTATATATTTTTGAGCTAAAGATGATTAAGAGTAAATTGGATTGTGAAGGGGCACGAGGATCATAATTCATTATCACCCCTAGGCATAGGCGGAGCTCCCCATCACGCGGGGTGGGGCACCTGCCCCAGCTACAAGCAGTGCAAACCCCTTCTTCCCCTTCTCAATCATTGCGTCCAGAATAAGCACCTGTGCAGCATGGTTGGTGTCCCCTCAGCAAAAGGGTAGGTCTTCCAGTAACGCAAGATAGGCCCCCCACATACTATAGTCATGGAGATCCCCCACCCTCCTAGCCTATTGTAGAGTAGTGAATCCAATTTGCAGATGACGGACAACCATGGTTGAGTGGAAGAAGCATATTACAGCCTTGTATTACAGCCTTGTAGCTTCATCGATTTCATAGTTTGGGGAAGACGACTCACTATAAAGAGGTACTACCTCCATATGAGAACTAATGGTGGTCACCCTTGGATGATGAGTGATTGACAACATTGTGTGGAGGGCACGTCCGGTGCGGCCGGATGACGGCGATGGAGGGCACGTGACGTCATTACGAAGCTTGCGTCGAGGCGAAGCAGAGTCGTGAAGACGGCGTGTCCGTCCGGTGTTCCGATGAAAAGATGGACAGTTTTACCCCTAAGAAATATTTGGTTTGTGTGCTTCATATAAGGGTATTCTGGACATTTGTTGGGTGCCTATATATATGTTGAGGGGGTGTGTGGACAGCCGACCTCTTTTGCATCTCTTATTTGGAGGTTCTCTCATTTGTCTTGTGAGAGATAGGGTTAGAGAGAGATAAGTGGCTCTTTAATTTGAGCTTTTTGCCATTCTAGCTTGGACTGTGCTTAGAAGTGGCTTGTAATCGGACCTCGTGGTGTAATCTAAAGATCTAATTCGTGTCCCTTTTATCATCCCGAGCGTTTTTCTTTTTTGCGTGATTTTCGGGTGGTTTTTCGGGTGATTTTCGTTCGTCGTAATTTCGGTGTGGATTGGTGAAATTGTTTGAGGGGTTTTGTTGCTAGGATCGTGGTGAGCAACTTTGATTCAATCCCCCCAAAATCCCTCGCGAATTCGGCCCAGATTTTAAGATTTCGTCACGTTCTCAAATCCCTCGCCTCGCGAATTCGGTCCGGATTTTAAGTTTTGGTCAAGAACGTGTTCTTGCTAGGGTTTCCGATTTTTGGCTCGATTCGCGATGAATCCTTGAGCTTTTCGCAATATTCTTATTGGATCTGTTAGGCTTTGTAGCTGTGCCTCTACGGTTCAAGTTTGTTCGAATCCGTTGAGTTTTGGTGGAGTATTTTTGAATCCAAGCTTTGTGCGTTTGCTTGTGTTCTTTCGCTTGCTTGCTGTTCGTGTGCAGGAGATGTTCGCGTGAGGGAGCGCTCGGCGCGGCTCCCAGGCTCACGCGCAAGGCAGCGCTGTGCAGCGAGCAGGCGCTCGCACGCACGGCGGCGCGTGGCTCGCGGCTGGGCAACGGCGAGCAGCAGCGAGCACAGCAGCACGCGGTGCCCGGAGCCAGCGGCGGCGCACGCGGCGCTCGAGCGCGGCCAGGCCAGCGCAGCAGGCCAGCTCGGGTGGGCCGGCGTGGGCGCTCGCAGCCTAGCTGAGGGCGGAGCGAGTGGCCCAGCCACGGCCAGGGCGCAGCAGGCCAGGCCGTGCGCCAGCACCAGGCGGGAGCAGCCATCTGCGCCCAGGCAGCAGGCCGTGGGCAGCCAGCCCAGCACGTGGGGGCAGGCCACTGCCTTGGTGCTCGGCACCCAGCCAGCGAGCAGGCCAATCAGGAGCTGGCTCTCGGTTTGTATTTTTCACTCTTTGCACTCATCAATTAATTCCTGATCTAGTGTTTAGATTAGTTTGATAGTGCTGCTCTCTCTAATGTTGATTAATGAGCTGCATGCTTTAGTCTTATGTTAATTAGTTTTTGTTCATGCTAATCTTTGTTAATCGTTGCATGCTTTGTGACCGAGGTTAATTAGTACTAGTTTTCTAGTGAGACTTGTTTTGATAAGCTTTGCTTCCGCTTGGTTTGAGTTTTGCTAATCATTGTTGAATCATCACATGCTTGATCAAGTGAAGTTTTGTCGATAGCTTTGCTCGAGTGAATCGCTTTACATTAGTTTCCGCTTGTGTCGTGCTTTCGGCATTTTGATTAATCATCGCTTCCGCTTTAGTCGAGCTTTTCTTACCGTTACCAGGGTGAGCTTATCACTAGTTGATTAGTGTCATCCTGACGGTGTGCTGTGGAGTGGCAATCGGAATATAAATCTTGGTTCTCATCGAAGAGAATTTTTTAAAGGCTCCCATTCACTCCCCCCTCTCTGATAGCCCGTTTCGGTCCTTCACCATATCAATTTATTTAACGTTGCTTAGTTCAAAAATGAACTAACAAACGTCAAATATTATGAGTTGGAGAGAGTATTTTTTAGACCCTCTATTTGGACGACTCAAAATATAGGCCCAACAAGCTACCCGTATACCTTTTTCTTTTCTTTTTGAGATGTATAGTGTATAATATACAGTATACTCCTACGACTGTTGGGGCATCGACAAGCACGATTACTACATGCCGAGGTGTTCTGGGCGTGCTATTCTGCCCCACCTAAAATCTTCGCTGAGCTCCGCCATTGCCCCTAGGCATGATATTCTAAATAGTGGTCTTATCTTTTGTAAAACTTATAGGTAATAAGTAGTAAAAACTATCACAAAACTACATGTTGAGCAAGTTGTACTACATTTGTATTATTGCATTGCTTCAGCGTGTCAATGAATAAAAAGACTAGAAATGAAGTACGAACTCGATCGTACCTATAAAGCTACATACAAGTCTTGGCCCGACGCATTGCCCCCTGCATGCACTCTTTGGTGCGCTCAAATCTGAGCGCCTTCATCACTGGCCGACTAATTCATGAGAACTTCAAGGCAGTCGATCTGATGGCAAAGCTCTTGCACCGCAAAAAAAATCCCAAGTGCATTGTACAAAATTGATATCGCCAAGGCTTTGGACTCCCTGGACTGGACCTTCCTATTGGAGATACTGAAACATATGGGTTTTACAAGATGGTGGCTCAACTGGATCTCCATGATTTTATCCACAGCAAGCACAAAAATCATCCTAAATGGATCCCCTGGTCGCAGGATTTGTCATGCTAGAGGATTGCGCCAAGGCGATCCACTATCGCCACTTCTTTTTGTCCTAGCTATGGAAGCTCTTAATGCTCTGGTAAAGAAAGCGGAGATGAGAAAAGTTCTTGAGCCATTGGGTGCCACTGGCATCCAGGAAAGGATCTTCCTCTATGCTGACGACGTGATCCTATTCACCTCACCGAGACAGCTAAATTTGGTTGCAACTCAAACCATTCTGGATATCTTTGCTCTTGCTTCGGGGCTAAACATAAATCGGAGGAAATGCACCATTACTCCAATTGCATGCGGGCTTGATGAGACAGCCCTGCTTATGCACCACCTACATGGAAATCTTCAGCATTCCCCATCAACTACATGGGCATACCGTTTTCATCTAAAAAAAGTCTGATCTGCAACCCCTTGTCGACAAGGTTGTGACTGGTTTGCCTTCTTGGAAGGCCGGACTTTTATCCAAAGCTGGAAGAGCGGTGCTGGTTAAAGTCAAGCTCTCTGCCGTTCCAGTTCACACCGCGCTTGCCATCTCAATTCCATCATGGGTAATTAAGTGCATCGATAAGCGTTGTCGAGCGTTCCTTTGGAAAGGGTCCGATTCGGCCTCAGGAGGACATTGCCTCTTAGCCTGGCCAAAAGTGTGCAGACCACCGGAACTTGGTGGCCTTGGCTTGCCGGATTTAACTTTGCAAGGTTATGCCCTGAGAATGCGTTGGTTATGGCTGATTCGTACTGACCACAACAGGCCCTGGTCCTCGCTACCACACAAGACCGAGAAGCTGGTTGAAGCAATGTTCAAGACTTCCGTGACTATCGAGGTTGGAAATGGTTTGCAAACTAAATTCTGGACGGACAAATGGATCAATGGTCGCTCGGTCGCAGACATCGCACCAGCCCTACTAAATGCGGTGCGACCTCATGTTTGCAAGGTGAGAACAGTGGCACAAGGATTGCCAAATAATGCTTGGGCCTCGGACATAACTGGAGCTATGACAGTCCAAGTTATTCTCGATTACCTCCTGCTTTGGGACACCATCTGGCAAAACAGCATCACGCTCCACCGGGATGTTCAAGATAGATTCAAGTGGAAATGGACTGTGGATGGACAGTTCACAACCGCCTCTGCATACAAGGCATTCTTCCTTGGACAGTATGCGCTTCCAGGAGCCAAAGTGCTCATCAAAACAAGGGCACCTGGTCGTTGCAAATTCTTCCTCTGGTTGGTCATGCATGACCGTTGTTGGACTGGCGCCCGTAGGAAACGACATAACTTGCAAGATCAGGACAACTGCACCTTCTGTGACCAAGATGCCGAAACAATAACACATCTGTTAGTTGCCTGCGTTCTGGCAAGAGAGACTTGGTTCACAGTACTTTGTCGGTGCGATATGCAGAGACTAACCCCATCACCCTCGATTCCAGACTTCTTTGATTGGTGGATCACCTCAAGAAAGCAAGTCAGGAAGGAACTGTGGAAAGGTTTTGATTCGTTGGTTGCACTGGTAGCATGGTTAATTTGGAAGGAACGAAATCAGCGAATTTCCAAAAGAAGAAGCTGACAGTCGTTGAGCTTGTGGCCCATATGATGGATGAAGCAAGACTTTGGGGAATTTCCTTTAGGTCGCAACTTGTTAACGCTGTAATAGTTTCTTGAGTTTTATTTATTCCCTGGATCTCCATCGAGATCCGTTTCTGTTGTTGTACCAAAAAGATCTTCTTCTCATCTCAGGCACGGTTGCTAAAAAAACGTGATCACAAAATCTCACGAATAAATTTATCAGCCGGAAGTCATATATATATGGTGATTACAATCTATTGATCCACATATCAACTTACAAAGTTAAGTTTGGAACCGAAAGAGAAACACATCAAAAATTGAATCAGGAGACATATGCATGTACATATACATATATATAATAAAGAATAGTTTTTGGGTGAGGTACTTATTATTGGACAGACAGACTCATATATATATCGACCATCATATACTTAAACTTAATTAACTCCCTACATTGATTCGAGAGGGCGTCTCGAGCTGGTGGTGTCGCTTGCATCCATCCGCAGCTGGCCAACAATGATCAATAATCTTTCTCCTCGCCACTTTCCATGCATCCTGGCCCCTGGTGATCAGTGCCCACATGAAGTGTTGTTGAGCCCCCTTTGGTTATTCCTCGGAAGCGAAAAATGAAGCGGACGAGTCGAGAGAACGAATAACAAACGTGGGGGGGACAAAAAGGGAAGGGAAACGGGGGAAAAAGTCTCTTTCCGGCCTCCTGCTCCTTTAATTTTGTGTACAGCACCGTGCGCCGGGCGGGCCATCGTGAAGGGATCCGGCGGCGATCTATGCGGTGATATAGGACGGCGGCATCGGCAGGCCGACGACCTTGCCGCAGCGCAGGCTGGTCTCCGGCATGTTGTACTCGTCCCTGAGCGACCGCGCCGGCGAGACGACGCTCATGTACAGCTGCTCGCCGAGGTAGTGCCTATCCCAGAGGTTGGACCGGATGTTCCACATGCCGGCGTTGTCGAACGTCAACATCACCGCCGTCCACGACCTCGGGTAAACCTGGATGGTGTGCCGGCTCACCGTGTCCAGGAGGTTGTACGTCTTCCGGCACTGCGGCGTCCATGTGCCCGGCCCCATGCTGCACGTACACCGGCGTCGGTCAGATGGATCGATTGATCGAGGCGGCGGCGGCGGCGGCGTTGAGATCGATCTAGACTACTAATAATTAATTAGCTACTGCTTACCCGGCGGCGAAGAAGGCGTAGCCGTTGATGTGGAAGGTGTCGATGCTCTTCTCGGGGTTCTCGAACACCACCTCGATGAACGTGCGGAACTCGGCGCTGACGACGTTCGGGGCCATCTTGATGGGCGTGCCCGAGGCCGGCGGCACGTCGCCGATGAGGTTGTACTGGAACACCCCGTTGGTGGCGTTGAAGTACTCGGCGAGCTTGAGGGGGGTGTCGGGGTCGACGTGCGACACGCCGTTGAGGGCGTACCGCTCCTTGCCGTCCACCTTGCCGCGGCTGGGCGAGAGCTTGATGGTGCGGGTGATGTTGATCTGCCCGTAGTGGTACGACCCCTGCGGGTTGGGCCGCGCCGCGCTCGCCGTCAGGTTCCAGCGGAAGGACCTCCACTGGTTGATCGACCACGCCCACCCGCTGGGGCTCTCCGGGATCTGGGGCGGCGGCGGGGTGTTGGAGCCCTTGTAGCGGATCACGGCGGTGATGGTGCTCACCTCCTTGATGAACCGGGTCGACGCCACCAGGAGGTAGTCGCCGGGCGTCTGGTCGGCGGTGACCAGGAAGGACAGGCACTGCCCGATGTGGACGTCCAGGGAGTCGTAGGTGTTCTGCACGGTGTGGGAGCCCTCCATCTCGACGAGCTTCAGGATGTGCTTCTGCACGCGCACGTTCAAGGACGCCTTGATGCCGACGTTGCAGACGCGGAAGCGGTAGGTCTTTTTGGCCTCCACGTTGTACATGGGCGGGTTCGACGCTTCCTTCTCGTTCTTGCCGTTGATGATGAGGCCCGCGGGGCGCCCGAGCCCCTTGCCGTTGTCGAGGTTCTTGGCCAGGACGGTGTGGTCCTTGGTGTACCAGTCGCCGACGAGGACCGGAAAGTCGTCGGCCGGGGGGTCGAAGGGGACGGGGATCAGCTCACGGCTGTGCACGGTGATGAGCCCGTAGCCTCCCGCCGCGCGCTGCATGCCGATGCTGGGGAAGTAGTAGAAGCTTCCGATCTGGTCCTTGGGCTGCCAGTGGTACGTCCAGTTGGTGTTGGGCTGGATCGGGCACATGGTGCCCGGCAAGCCGTCCTGCCACGAGTTCTTCCTCTGCTGGATCCCGTGCCTGCAGCAGCATACCCACAGATCCATGAATTATTGGTGGATAGATAGATAATACAAAGACGGTCGTCACGTTGCTGCCTGTCATGTCGTCTGCCGTGCTGCAGGCTGGTGGGCACGAGATCGATCACGTACCAATGGAACAGGATCGGCTGGTCGAGCATGTTGAAGACATTGACGAGGATGTTGTTGTTGGAGGTGCAGTTGATGGTAGGCCCCGGGAACTGGCCGTTGATGAGGATCACCTTCTGCGGCGTCCCCATGATGTTCTTGGTCCCGTACGTCACCTTCCACTCGAAGAAGTGGTAGGGGTCCTCCGCGCGCGCCCCGGCGACGAGCGCCACCAGCACGAGCAGCGCAGCGGCGGAGGCGCCGCGCATTGTCATCGCCGACCACACCATCCCTGCTCGCTCGCCGGGCCCTCTGCTATGCGCGCCCTGTGGATCGATGAGAGCTGCCGCGGGCGGTCAGGTGGTGTGCTGTCGATCCGGCCGGTGGCGGGGGCGGGCAGAGCGAGTGGGGACGGCGAGGCGGGAGGCGACGGCTTATATGGGTCGATCGCCCACTCCAAGGAGCGGTGCGCGCGCTGTCCGTGGCGCGGTGGTTTGCCCGCAACGGCAATCGGCAAAGGCCCCGCCCGTCTTGCCCGCGCGTCCGCTCGCTCCGCCACCGCCGATCTGGCTGCCTCCCCACCGGACGTTCTCTCTCGTCTTGACGCGTTCTTGCAGGCACGGCCCCGGGGCGGTTCGCGCTGGCGCTGGTCTAGCCGTCTGGTGGGCCGTGAGCCGTTCGGCTCGGCCTGCTCACTTGCTATCATTCGTTCAATCGGCTCGGCCTGCTAACTTGCTATACACACTAGCAGCCCGGCCCAGATAACACGCCCGCCCGCTCGCGAAGAGGGAGGGGCGAGGCCGCCTCGAGGGAGGAAGCCGGAGGCGGAGGTGAAGGCGGCAACACCGTCGGCGAGGGCAGCTGGGATAGGAGGAGAAGGAGAGGCGAGCCTGCAGAAGCGCGAGCGATCGCGCGACGCCAAGGGCGTGCGTCCCCCTACGCCACCGCCGGCCACTTCTCCGTCGTCCGCATTGGAGGTTCGCCTGCATTTCCTCACCCTCTCAGTCTCGCGTTCGCCCAAATTCGCCAACGGTTTCGAATTCGAGCCCCCCCCCCCCCCCCCAACCGACCCACCCACCCACACCCACACGAACAATTCGTACTGAGTGGTAAGCAGTTTCAGAGGCTTCGATCGATGCGTTTGCTGATGCTTTAATAATGCCGGGAGAGGTGATTTCACTTCCACCCTGGGTTCACCACATGCTTATCTAGCTATGATTCTGTAAAATTCTGCGTAGCAGCAGCAGCTCTCAATCCTTAGGAAAATTGTGTGCAATACATGGATCAAGTAAAGTAGTTTGTGATGGACACAACAAAATGATCTGGAAAAAGGCAGCAAATCGAGCAATCTCCTCTACGGTTCGTTATGTTTAAGCTCAGGGTGGGGTGGTTCTTCCGCTATGCTGCCGCTGCTGTTCGAGCGGGCCGTGACCACCGGCCGGCCATACAGCTGCGAAGTGGAGGCAGTCCCTGCGTGCTCAAACTCCATGGTGGATGAGCTGCCCGAGTTCAGCCCCTCGTCGTGCAGCATCGCCTCGATCTCCTTCACCACAGAGTTCATGGCGGGCCGCCTCGAGGCCGACTCGTCCACACACTCCATTGCCAGCTGCACGAACCTCCTGAACCCCGTGGTATGTGCGGTGTCATGGATCGCTGGGTCCACGATGCCTTGCAGGCCATAGTAGTCTTGGTCGTTGGGGTTTATGGCCATCCTGAATTCCCGGACAATGTACCTGCCCTTTGATATGGGCAGCCTGCCACTCAGTATCTCTAGCATGACAACACCAAAGCTGTACACGTCGCTCTTCTCCGAGAGCTGCTGTGTCATGTAGTACTCAGGGTCCAAATAGCCCTATATGAAAGTGATCATCAACGACAGGAGTAACTAATTGAACTACGCAAGCATTATTAAGCAGATAGCGTACCAGTGTTCCTTTGACTTGAGTAGAAACGTGGCTCTTCTCAGTGTCTGCAACTAGCTTTGACAGACCAAAATCAGCAACCTTTGCTTTAAAGTTGTCATCCAAAAGGATATTTGTGGACTTGACATCTCTGTGGATAATAGGTGGATTGGCAAGCTCATGAAGATATGCTAGTCCTCTGGCCGATCCTAGAGCAATCCTAAGCCTTCTCTTCCAATCCAGGTAAATTCCTCTTGCTGCATAATGAGTATATTTCTTACAGTAAAACATGAAAGGAAAAGGAAAGAACATAACACTTTTGGATTTGTAATTATTAGATTCTGTGTACATACCTTGTAAGTTCTGTCTTAATGTTCCATTGCTAACATATTCATATACCAGCATCTGCTCCCCTTGTTCATAGCAAAATCCTATCAGACTCACCAGGTTCTTGTGATGGACTCTAGATAGCAGCTCAATCTCATTTTTGAATTTCAATGCACCTTGCTTCGATCCATACTCTGCTCGTTTTATTGCCACACTTGTTCCATCTGCTAGTATTCCCTTGTAAACCTTTCACATGCAGAGGTGAATCACTATGTGCAGCTGTCTGTGCAAAACCTCTTAAAGGAATTCTGATAGGTGATAATTTCAGTATATATAGCTGTTTACCTTTCCATAACCTCCTGATCCTATTTCATTGTTTTCTGCAAAATTGTTGGTGCAAGTCTTTAGTTCATCAAAAGAAAAAAGCCTTGCTCCTTTCAGCTGTGGGGCACCTCCACTGTCTTTTTGAGCAATTCCCCATAAAGCTAAAATTTGAATATGCACGAGGTAAATAACCAGCAAAGTTATATCCAGCTGCAGTTCCATTTTTAGGGGGGATACAGTAGGAGAAACCTGTACTATGGTAAATATATTAATAAAAGGAAAAGAATAAAAATATTGTAGAAGAAGCGAGTGCCGAGCCCAAGGAAACTAAAATCGTAAGGTATAATACATTTTCTCTGGATTGTTACTGCTTGCACGCGTTTGATCACTATATTTTTGTAGTTATAGGCACATTTTCTGTAACAGTTTGTAAGCTTTGAAAGGGGTATGTAACAATAGGAATGGAGAACAGGGGGACTGGTTCGCATCCGACCTAGTTAGTACACATAACCTCTGTCAATTCTGCAGTATATGCCTACCGTATCTCTAGATTAGCCTATTAGGCTACCATATATTCCCTTTGTCCCAAATTATAGGTCATTTTGGCTTTTTTAGATACACAGCATTTGCTATGCACCTAGATGTTCATTATGTCTAGAGTCTAGACACATAGGAAAAACTATGTATCTAAAAAGACCAAACGACCTATAATTTGGAACGGAGGGAGTAGTTAACTAGCTTGAATCCTGATTAATTACATCTATATAATATACACAAATTGTATATGAAGTAAACTTTGTTTTACAATTCTAGCACCAATAAGCTGTATTTGTAATATATCTGGAAGTCTGTAACAGCTGTAGCAAATTATTAGTACTGTATAACTGTTACTGTCAATTCTCATCAAATATATCGCATATACTTTTCCCTTTTTCTCTTGACCAATTAGAGAATTTGTAGCCCCCCTTTATTTATTAGTTTTATACATTTATTGGGGTGCGTTGTTGACTGAAAATAAAGTACTTTATAAGGGGCGACCATGGTAAACACATCCCAAAAATGTCATGTTTTTCTTCTTAAAAAGTACCCAGCAGCGTTTAGGGCTGTATAGTTGTCAATGATATTATTTGGAATCTCACCAAAAGGATTTGTTTGTCCTGATAATTCTTCTGTCCTTCTCTTTTGTAAAAAAGAAAATATTGCCCAAGGCGTTAGGGCAGTCAGAACAAGACCACATGCTACTGCAATTCCAGCAACAGCACCTGTACTTATTTTTGATTTTCCACTGTCATCTGCTCCTGAGACAAGATAGCGCAATGTTTTTCATACATATTTAATTACATAAAGACATAATTTTACAGGATTATATTTGATTATTTGAATACCTGCAAAGTGGGCATATGGATCTGCGACGAAGAAATAAGGTCCAAAACCTCGTGGTGGCTTGTAAGTCTGATTGCTAAGATCAAAGCCTATCCTTGTTACTTCTGACACGTTAAAGGATGTTCCAGTAGATGGAAACATTCTCACTTTAACTTGGAGGTAATCATCACTTGTGAAACGGACATCAGAAAGGAAAACTGAACCAGCCTGCAGTCCCAGCTCTGTCCAGAGGGTAGTTTCCAATTGCTGAAAGTGCTCATTGTTTGTCAAGTCTGCAAACAGTGGTGACCTGAAGAAAATCACCCATGTAGGGGTAGGCACAGCCACAACTCGCAGGGTCTAGGCTTTGATCACTGGAACATGATGTTGAGCCGCATTTGGTTATACTAGTAACATATGGTATTATGCTGTCTTCCTGAATGCTGCAAAAACGGCTACTGGAGAATTCAGAATCCAAGCACACAGGATTCCCCACAAGTCTACCAATAGAGGAAGAGGCAATTCTAGTGAGTAAATGGAGAAGAGAAACAATACATAATCTTTGGTTTTAGAGCATGCAAGTGCTCACACTAGTGTTCTGTTGTAGCTTTGTGTTACATTGGCCTCAACTATACGATTGTTTAGGAGATTTACTCTCTGCAGTTGTTGGCTGATGTTACCAGTCATGTCAAGTGTCCTGTTCAAGGCATTATTGCTTAGTATACTGTCTGATCAGTGGAAAAAACAAGTAAATATGAGAAACTTCTATACTTATTATCAAGATTCGTCTTGTTATATGTTGCTAGAAAATTACACTTGCTGCAGTTCAGGCAAGGTAAAGATCCTGTTGGGAACCTGGCCATACAGTCCTCCAGAAGCTATCACTCTGCATATAAGGGTCTTAAGGTAACATGGTTTCACTGAAGGAGAAAAGATAGCGCTGAGATACATGAGATGATCAAATAGTGCATGTCTTAAACTCACATTGAAGTAAGTGTTTTCAGTGCCAGCAACCAGGCTGGTAGGACAGACGGATCAAATGAATTGTTGCTTAAATCGCTGGGTGTGAAAAGAAGCATTCATCAGGACTTGTCACAGTTTTTTTATATCAGAAGACAGTGTAGAAAAAAGAAAGCAAGAGCAAGATCTTACATGGCATTAAGTTTTGTCAGGGTACTGAGATTTGTTGTAATGCTTTCTAGTATAGATACATATAATTACTTCCCAATACATGGAAACAAAGTAACCATGGGCTGATGACGTGTTTTTTTCAAATTCTGAGCAGACTCCTCTTATACATCTTATCAATTGAAACCAGAAAATATGGTCTTACTAATGATAGTCTATAAACTTCAAATATTTATGCGGAAATGACTCGCAGGTAAACAAGCTCACTGAGCTAGCCTATACTGCTGCTTAATGTGCCTTGAAGGTTGATGCTTGATAGCCTCCTGGAAACATGAATTTTAATTTCGATTAGATTAAGCGTGAAAGATAAACTATTAAAACATTACTAGTTGGTACTCACATTGATGTAACTCGCCCATTGTTGCACGTAATCCCATCCCATTGTGCACCACAGGGATCATTTGATGCTTTGCAACTTGATTGGAAGTTATGCCACCCTCTCATTAGAGATTGAAGCGCAGCCACTGACAATTTGTATCCATGTTATTGTTAACCCAGAAGTTATATTGCACTGGATTGAGTTATGTATCTCTTATTTTAGCTGCTCTTAGTTTGCTACTCACATAAGATAAAATTGGAAAGGTCACCAACTTGGGAAATAAAGAAGATACTGAATCATTTGATATGGTGCTTATGATAGAAATATTTCATTGGATATATACTTTGAAGATAAAGGCAAGCTAAAACATGAAACTTTTTATTTGGAGAGAACAATATTGTTGCTTGAACATTAAGTGTGGCATATAAAAGGTTTTCCATCGAACATGTTTGTGTGTCTTGTCACCTTCAAGATGCTTAAGCTATAACTTTGCAAGGAGCCTAGTCTAAAACTAAGAAATAAGAAGAGAAAGTTTCAGAAACCAGGTTCGTAATGGTTACCATCTTGAGGATCTGTATCACAGAATCCTGCAGGAAGACTGGCCAAAAACATGGCCAGCAGCAGAGGAATGGACAGTGCCTTCATTCTGAGAGCTAAAAGAAAAAAAAAACTTCACAAAGCTGTTGCGAATACGTCTTCTCAACTCTCAAGAAGCCAAAGAGTGGAGCTTTCTAGGGTGAACAACTGAACGCCGAAGACTTGTTCTTTTAATGAATGTTCCCTTGAGTAGGAACAGGTCAGCACAATCTGCTCTTGCTTGCATATTCCTCATGAAACTTGCACCAGCTACAAATTTGTCAAACTGGAGAGTAAGCCAAGGATATGGAAAAGCATGTAAAACAACAGAGTTGCATAAGGATTACTGACTCTTCCATGGATCCCTAAATGGCCTGTTGTCTGAGAACTCAGATATAAGTTTGCTTTGGTCTATGATGACTGATGACTTGGTGCATGTCACAATGCTGTCCAAAGAACATGTTTGTTTAAACTTTTGAATTTGGATGTGCTTGTGACAACTTGTCTGTTTTGTTATTTAAATTATTGTAGCCTGCTCATGCTTACAGGCTGTTTCTTGATGCAGTATATGATGGGGTGGACTGAAATAACAATGTCAATGCTTTGGAAGCTCTGATAATGACATAGTTACTTCCATCGTTTGTGCAAGGTACTCCTTGTTTTACCCACGTCCTACTTCGAAGTTATTTGATGGTATTTTTTTTTGGTATCATTAGCTTTTGAGCGTGCATACCTTTTGAATTATTTAATGTCCCCAGCTGGTGGCAGATGGGACTCAATTAAATGCAGTGTGCACTTTTCATAACACTTGTCCCTGCTATTTCCAAAACAGAAGTGCAGCAAACATGCATTACAGTAGAGACAGAGTAATGACTGTGAGTTATCCTCCTCATTGCTGGTTATATAATCGAAAGAAAGACATTTGTGCATACATGGCCAATGCCTCTTCTCAACCATTTTGTTGTCACCAAAAAGGCAATTACCAGTTATAATATTGTCCCTCATAGCCCTTTGATGTATTCAGATATCGCCTGCCATTGACTAACTTCATTGCCTCTCTCTGATAGTATCTTGGACTTCTAGCTATTATTCCTTGATCCAATTTGCCAATCAGAGGCCATTAATTGTTCAAGAAATGTAGCTAGTTTCTAACCATGTGGATTGATGTTGTCTTGAATCTTAATGTAGGATTTACATGACTAATGGCTTTACATCTGATAACTATATGAAATTGCAATATGCATAGGAGAAACAATTTAGTTCACAGGAGAATGTTTATCTTGGCACGTAGAAAAGATAGTCATGTGAATGGTATTATAGACAGATGATTCACTACCGTTTCATCTTAAGCAAGTCATTTGACACAGTGTTTCTTGAATATTCATGCCCTCATTTATCAACAGACAGGAAAGGTTATTATTGTACGATACATCCCTTATGTCCAGTTCACTTGGACTATGCACAAAAAACAGAGTAGAGACTGATATCTACTTTGGTTGAACAACTGAGTATGAATATACACTGTTGTAATCAAAGTTGCTACTGCTTTCATCATTCATGGGCAAATGTTCTGCATAAGGATCTTGGCCCTTTGCATCTCGAAAATTTTCAGCTGATAAAGATGCTGAGTTTAACAATTGTGCCCCTTCATTCTGGGCGATGGTCTCAAGTTCCTTGACAACATCATTCATTGTTGGGCGGTCAACACCAGACTCTTCCACACATTCCATAGCCAACTGCACAAATCTCCTGAACCCAATTAATTTAGCTGAATCCCGGATTTTTGGATCGACTAGGCCCTTCAAGCCATAGTATTCTTGATCATACTGATCTATTGCTGTCCTGATCTCACGGACAATGTACCTGCCTCTCTATAGGCTGCCTGGCAGTTATTAGTTCTAGCAGGACAACTCCGAAGCTGTAGACGTCACTCTTCTCAGAAAGCTGTTGTGTCATGTAATATTCAGGATCCAAATAGCCCTACCAACAACGCAAGAGGAATCAGTAAAAGTTTTCTTTCTCCAAAAGAAATTGTGACCATAGAATATCCAAAATACATATTGCATACCAGTGTTCCCTTTACTTGGGTAGAAACGTGACCCTTCTGTGTGTCAGATACTAGCTTTGAAAGACCAAAATCAGCAACCTTTGCATTGAGACTTTCATCCAAAAGGATATTGGTTGATTTGATATCTCTGTGTATGATTAGCGGATCAGCAAGTTCTTGGAGGTATGCTAGACCTTTTGCTGAGCCAATGGCAATTCCGAGGCGCTTCTTCCAATCCAAGCTCACTCCTCCTTTACCTGCAGTCAATTCATGGTTATATCCTATGTTATTGCGAAGGCACATGTTGTTAGGTAAAATGTGGTGTTACTTAAAGTGAGTAATGTAGATGATACCCATGAGGTTCTCCCTTAATGTCCCATAAGGGATATATTCGTAAACCAACATTTGTTCCCCTTGTTCGTAGCAGAAACCCACTAGGCTCACAAGGTTCTTGTGGTGAACCCTAGACAGCAGTTCTATCTCATTCTTGAACTCAGCTACACCTTGCATGGATCCTTGTTGTGCTCGTTTTATTGCAGCTATTTGCCCGTTTGCGAGCGTCCCTTTGTACACCTTTTAACAGAGTAAGTATGGCATTAGATGCTTTCACAAACACTTTTTTCTGCATGTGAGCACTGAGCAGGTCATCATGGCAATTGAATTACCTTCCCATATCCTCCAGATCCTATCTCATTGATTTCTGAGAAATTATTGGTGCATTTTTTCAATTCCTCAAATGAAAAGTATCTTGCACCCTTCAGTTGCGGTGCATCTCCGTTGTCTGTACCACCAGCTCCCCATGATGCTGTGGCACCAAAGAATTAAGAAGAACAAATTATCTTTGTAATCCTTGGTATGCAGAGAATTAACTGTAGCAGCTAGCTCAAAATGGATATATGTGATGCATCTTCCATTAGTTTGAAATTTAATTGTTAAATAGTACATACCAAAAGGATTTGTAGTTCGCTCTACTGCCTCCTTGGCTATCCTTCTCTGTCGTAGAGCATACATTGCTGCCAGAATAAAGCCAACAATAAGGACACAGCCCGCGATTGCGATTCCAATTATTGCACCTTTGCCCATTGAAGATTTTTTATTGCTGGGACCTGAAATGGATAATTAGCAATTCAAGATGCGTCAGACAAAAGATAGTACAAGCCTGTGCAGTTTATACTATTTACATACCTGGAAAGTAAGTGCTTGCTATGAAGCTGTATGGTCCAAATGCAGTTGGGGCTTTAAAAGTTTGGTTGACCAGGGCAGTACTGATTCTTATAACATCTGAGCGATTGAAGCTCGTTCCACTGACCAGAAAAATCTTCACTGTGAATGTTAGAGGTGCTCCTGGACTGAATTCCACATTGGAAAGGGCAACTGATCCTGGTGCCAGGCTGAGGTTCTGCTGAAGTGTTGACTCCAGAATTTGGAAATTTGTGGGGTTTGTGACATCAGAGAAGGAGGGTGCTCGGAAGATCATCAAACCCTGAAAGGGGTTGGTGCATGCGCAGTTCTGTGAAGTGACTGGACTTGCTGACTGATCAGTGGGGCATGGAATGGCAGCACATGGGCCAAGGTTAGTGGCATATGGCACTTGCTGCTTTTGCTTGAGTGTGCAGAAACTAGTGTTATCGAAACATACAGGATTCCCTGATAATCTGGACAAGAACAAAAATTGACGTGGTTAATAATACATGCCACTTAGCATGCAAGCATGGAACTATTTTTGCTGAGAGGATAATGCTTATATAAGGCCGTTGCTGTAGCTTGTTACATCAGCCTCTATGATTTGATTATTTGTCAAGTCAACAACCCGCAACTGTGAGCTGATGTTACCTGTCATACTAAGTTTCCCACTGAATGCATTCCTAGCTAGTGATCTGCATTACAATATGACATAACAAGATGCACAAAAAATTAGTCAGCTGAAACTTTCTATAGCTATTCAAGAAAATCGTGGCATAACCACATAAGCATTGATGAATTACACTTGCTGCAGGTTGGGTAAGCTGAACAGAGCACTAGGGATTGTTCCAGTAAGATCATCATTTTCCATAAATCTGCATATCCAATAGAAACATTATCTGTATTGTAGCATTAAGTTTAATATTCACTTTGTTAATCCTCAAAACTCACATGCTATTCAGGGATGTCAACGTTGAAAACCATCCACGTGCTGGTGAGCTTGGGAAGTTATTGTTGCTTAGGTCCCTGCTTGGAGAAAGAAAAAAAATTAACAACAGAAAAGAATGATTAACTTGAATGTAGATATATTTTTCTTACACATAATCTAGCTGAGTTACACTAGTGAGATCTGGCACTGTCCCGTTTAGTAGGTTGTTTGCTAAGCTCCTGCAAGAACCAAAAGGATGTTTGCAATGTCATTTTCAAGCACCATGAAATATCTGTGATGTTCATTAAAATTTAGTTACTTACAGTTCCATCAGGTTACTTAGGTTGCCAATACTATCAGGAACTGGACCGCTGAACCGGTTATGATCTAGTCGGCTGGCATGCAATAAAAATTGTGAAAATGTTCAAAACGCTGTTCAAGATTGGTGCCAAATATGATAGATCCGGTACTTACATTATTTGAAGTGATATGACTTGTCCAAGAGATTCTGGGATTGGTCCAGTAAAGTTGTTGTTGTCAAATATCCTGGCATTGATTACAGAAAGTGGTGACGTACTGAGGTGGCATTAATGAACAGAAAGTAGCTACTCAAACGCAGAACACAGCTTACGCATGTATAAGGTTCATGTTGCCATTGAAAAGGCTTTCGCTCATTGGGCCAGCTGGTTCTCACTGAAGTGGCTGTTCATTGCATGTATGCAACCATATGGAATTAGCAAATTTGTTTTTATTCTTGTTATTCTAGAGTTGGTACAACATTTCAGAACTTACAAATGCTTAGCTTTGACAAGTTGATTCAACCCTGGAGAAACAGGTATTTTTCCTGACAGCTGATTTGCGGACATGTCTAACCAGATAAGATTTGAAAGAAGGCCAAGTGTTGGTGGAATTCCACCACTGAACTTATTTGTGTTTAGTGCCCTGCACAAGGAAATAATTAATTGAATTCACATGATGAACAGAATATTGTCCATTGGATATCTTCTTCCAAATCTCAGTAATTTCTTACAGGAATGTGAGCTGCGATAAGTTGCCTATCTCTCTTGGGATATTACCACTGAAGCTGCATCCAAGCAAAATCCTGGGAAAACCAAGATACCGTCAGCCTTCCTTCTCTTCTTTTTATTTGCTGATCTTTGTAGATCGCTCAGAAAACAAATGTTGTATTTATCATTATCGCAAAGTGTCATTTCTTACAGAGTTGTAAGCTGCTTCAGATTTCCAATTTTTGGAGTAAGTGGACCTCCGAGATTTAGGTTGTTAGACAGATCCCTGCATGCAATGTCAGTAGCTTAACATTTGTTCTCTGTTCTTGATCTCTAAGGTAAATTGCTTGGTAACATCTTATTGACTGCATTCCTATGTGTTGTGATGGTATTTTCTTGGGAAAAATACTAAACTGCTATTGTTGCTAAATTGAGTTATTTTCATAATAGGACATAGGACTCACAGATATATCAAAGTAGATAGTTGGCCTATGGCATCGCTTAATGTACCTTGCAGGTTCATGCTTGGTAATCTCCTGCAAATACCAGTTTTCAGCACAGTATTCGATTATTTGTTAATAGAAGAAGGTTACTTGAGCACTCACACTTCTGTCACCCTTCCATTAGAACAGGAAATTCCGTCCCAGGAGCTGCAGGGATCGGTTGAACCTGTCCAGCTTTGTGGTCCATTCTTCCAGTTATTCATCAAAACCTGAAGTGCGGCAACTGCAAAATTCATTAGCTAACATTAGTCGACCATTTTTGCATTAACTGCATTACTTGATTCTTTTATCCCTTCTTAGTTTAGTGACAGGCAGTCCTGCTGGTCCCCCCCCCCCCCCTCCCCTACCAGTAGATCTCAGTATCTCACATCTATCTTGGGTAATATGGTCCATGAATCTTATCATTTATATAATATGAAGCTCATTCATACCAGAGGTATATATGCGGATATCATTTCAGAGAATTCAAAGAGAGAACTCGCTCAGTCTAAGAAAGAATTGTACCAGCAAAAAAACAGCATTTGGTGTTCAGTTTCACGCTTTTTTTAACTTGAGAACATACTTCATATAGTAGCATGGCTTTCTAAGTTTGATCACTGAACTCGTGTGGATATTATTACATGGCAGTTTTGTATAACCTTGACTAAAGAACTGTTTCGAAAACATTAATTCAAAAGCAACACACTGACTTGTATCGAACACTCTACTTGTTTGTTAAATAAAAATAATTCTAAAAAAGAAGATTGACAAATTTGAGTATAACATAATTTGATGTGGCCGAATGCGGTTTATATGGTTTTTTTTCTGGTAGAAACTGGATATCCATTGTAATTGGAAAAATCGCACCTTATAATCCTGGTAGAACTAATCTAGCTCTGCCTTTTTTTCAGGTGAACAGACACTCTGTGAATAATTGTATCCTTGAAAGAAGGTGGCATGCTTCCTATATCCTGATGAAATGCAAAATATCAAGGCTTACCATCTTGGGAGTTTGTCTGGCTGAAGCTTGGCCGGAGCCCTACCAGGAGCAAGAACAGAAGCAGCAGCCACTGCATCGCCACTGTGCTGCACCCTCAAGGCTAGGCCTCCACACAAATTGAAGTATCACCAGATCACAGCCAACTCTGATGGCCGTCCTTGGAGAAGCCTATGCACGAACTAGTTAATGGACGAGCCAGCAGGTACCAAATGGCGCCGCCTCCTTCCTGAGGATGGATGGAACCAGGCAAAGAAAACAACCTTTAAAGCAAAACAATCTTACATAACCAGATTCAGAAGAATCTCTCATCAATTATTGACTAAGCTGATTACCCGGTCCAAGCAACGGATATGCTCAAAAGAACCCACGCATGCAAGGTTATGGGAGGCCTTAAAGAAGTCTACGAGGAGCTAGGTTGAAGTTGAACTGATCAAAACATGAAATGTTTGATGAAAACGTTCCTCGTTAGTAGTGGGGCCAGTTGCTTCTAGCGGCTGGGGACTCATCCGGGTAATGCCTTAAAAATTGCTCCTTACTGAGCTTTGATCCAGTCATTGCTATTAATTAACAAAGTTGATACGGCCAAGAGTTGGACTTTTGTGTCGTGGGCCCACAGTTCATAAACACGTTATGCTGCTCAACTGCTGTAATTTTTTACCCTTTGTGCAGGTCAGCCAATGGAGCTGAGAACCAGATTTTGATGTCCAAGTTATTGTCACCTGGCAGCCAGCCCTGCTGATGTGGATATGGCATCATGGCAAGGATATTATGTAAGTATGCTTTCCGTTCCCTTGAATGCACCTGTTGTTTGATCATGAATCGGTTTTTCATCCTTGAGAAATCTGTTTTTTCCCCGAAACGCTTTGAAATCTGATAAGTGATCTCAGTTAAATTTGAACATGGCATCTTACTGCGCAGGTTTCTCAGGGACACCAGAATCTTTGAACGCATGGCAGTGAGAATGTGCAGATGAATCTACTGACTACTCTCCGTGGAATCATTAGAAGGTCAGCAGTGCAGATGGTTCGGTAACATAAATTATTCAACACGCTTAATTAAACCTATTCGGCTGGGTCTGACTATGTTGTTTTTTGTTTTGGTCTTGATGGGAGGCGGAACAAGACTATGTTATATGTTCTTGATTGAAATGGATCAGGAGGGCCAAGTTTTGGATGCACCTGCTTTACTGCTTCCTCTTGTTGGGATTGCCAAAAGCTTTGCAAGACAGATAAATTTTGGTGCATGACTGCTCCAGAAAATGCAGCCGAATCAACACCAAGGACGGGTTGCACGCAGAAGGGCCCTTCCGCGTGGAGCCAAAGTGTGGCCGGCAGTCTGATGCAAGCACTGCCCGATGAAAGATTTCTAGAGAAATGGTCCTTATTTTCTAGCCGAAGTGCGTGATTGCGATTTTGAACTATGCTTGATCGGCAGTGTGCTCGTCGTATATGCCACCTTATGCCACATTGCCACTACTTCTTTTTGGATGATGCAATGCGGTTCTGGAGAGGATGATGAAGGGTCAATGGGAAAGGCATGCGCCGTTTACTTGTTACCTCGGTTTCAAATTACAAGTTACTCTAGATTTATCCTAAATGAAACTTCTATAACTCTAACCAGTTTATAGAAAAAAAACATCAACATCTACAATATCAAATTAGTTTCATTAGATCCACCATGGAATATTTCTTGATAGTGCATTTATTGTCATTGTAGTTGTTAATATATTTTTCTATGCACTTGATCAATTCAATGGTGTTTAGAACAAGTTTAATTTGATAGCTCCCCGGTACTTGGAAAACAGTGTTAGGCTTAGCACATGAATTGTGTGGCACGAGAATTATGGCAGAGTCCATTCCATTTTTTCTAGACCAAGTTTACTTCGTGGACAGAGCCCGTCAGACCAAAAATACTGATTGTGCACGGCGTTGCCGAGGTCTTAAGTGTCTTGCGTTGTCGGAGAAGGGAGAACAACCGATGCTAGTCTTTTTTTCTAACATAATTTGTGGAGGGATTTTATTGTGCTTGAACACCCGCATCAGAACGCATGTCACCTGCCCCAGGCCATCTCGCCTATTTCCTAACGAGCTCAAAGTCATTGCCCCTGCTGAGGCGGGAGCGTCTGAACGTGCGAGTGGGAGGGTTCACACAAGAAAAATGACAAAATGTGCAAGTGGTATGATATGATTAGTGTTTTGTTGAGCCGCCGGCCGCCATCTATCCTTGGCTAACCAATTGCTCAGGTCAAACGCCAACGGCTCGCCAGGGAATCGAACGATGGCTGCTGCAGCTGCAGATGCGCGCCGAGGCGGAGTCAAGCGCTGGTCGCCCGGGTCCTCACCGGAGCCTGTCAAAATGGCACGAGCTCGCCGCCGGGAGGGGGCAAATGACGCGAGCCCCAGGCTTTTTTTTTTCTGTCCTGGAATGACGCAGCTCTCTATGGCAGGCCATGTTGCTAATTAACTGGGTCACTTTCTTTCAAAAAGAAATTACTAGGTCACTATCAGGCGCGCTCTCGCTGTCAATCTGACGTTCCAGTGGTTTTAGGAGATACGGGTACTATAGAGATACAAGCAACAAAAAAGGATACACCCAAATTCATTTTTTTTATTTGCAAAAATACTTGTAGTTGCTGTACTATTCCTCCCTTTTTTAAGGGTTGCACTACACATAGTCAAAACAAATGTACTACTAAACTCGAAATCACACTGCATGGGCTTTGTGTGACAAGGCTCATGAGAAGGAATGCTCGGTAATTCGAAAAAGGTAAAAAGAAAAAAAGCAACGTTCTTCCGTCTCTTCGGCGTCCGGAGAAGCATGGAGGCGTCTAGATGGAGAAACAGAAACTGGAGCGATGGAGCTTGATTGGGGTGGTGGATGGACGACAGGACTACAGGAGGCGCCACTACATGCCGACCTCGCGAGCTATCCCCACGGGGCCATGATCTCAGCGGCTCAGCCGTGCGGCCCGTGCCTTCCTCCGCCAGGTACCCCATCCAACGCTTGCATCGAGCAATTGGTTAGTTGAGACTGGGGAGCCGTCGGCCGTCGCCTGGTAAGGGAATCGTCGATTCGGGAATCGGGTGGTCGGGAGACCTCGTCCAATCTTATTCGGGAACGGGAGAAGCTTAAGCACAGCTTCCAATGGCGCAAGCATTTGACGAAAGGCACCGACCCTGTTTATTCTTATACATAGCAGAAATGCTAGGATTCCAAGGTTGTTACTAGACTATCAGAAAACAAAGTAACATCCAAGATTGAGTCCAAATGACATACTAAAACAGGGAGTGCATGATAAGAACTATGAAGATCATCGAACCCTGGGAGGACCTGATGCTTGCGCTCTTCTGTGAATTCACAGGATTTGCTGACTGGTTGTGGGAGCATGAAACGGCACCACATGGACCTAGGCCACCTTGTTGCTGTTGCTTGAGTTTGCAGATACTAGTGTCATGTAAGCATATAGGGTTACCTGTTAATCTGGGCAAAAAACGGAGATGATTAAGAATGCATACCACTTAGCTGTACAGTGAACGGTCCTTTCTTTGAGAGAGAGAGAGAGAGAGAGATGTTTACATGAGGCTAATGTTGTATCCAGGGTCTACATTAGCATCAGTGATTTGATTGTTTGTCAAATTAACCACGTGCAGTAGTGGACTGATGTTACTTCTCATACTTAGTGTCCCGTTGAGTGCATTATTAGCTATTGATCTGCATTACAAGTCACAATAAAAAAAGGCATAAATTTATTGGGGTATAGATATGTCATTCAAAAATCTGCTGCACAGGCCATGAAGAGTTACATTTGCTGCAGCTGTGGGAGACTGAACAGAGCACTAGGGATTGTTCCGGTCAGACCATCATTGTCCATAAATCTTTATATCCGTTCAAAGCATAAGAGTTAGTTATAATGTACTGTGGGTAACTAAATCCATTTCATATTCACTTCAGTGATCCTCATAAAACTCACAAAGTGTTTAGGGATATCAACGTTGAGAACCATCCTGGTGCTGGTGAGCTTGCGAAGTCATTGTTGCTTAGGTCCCTGCTCATACAAAGAAATAGAAGTCCTTAGCACCAGAAAAGAATCATCAGCCTGAACCTCTGATATATCTGTCTTACAAATAATTTAGCTGAGTTGCATTACTGAGATCTGGCACCATCCCACTCAGTAGGTTGTTTGCTAAGTTCCTGCAACAACCAACAGATATTTGCAATTTAATTTGAAGCACCATGATATGCTCATTTTGTTGTCATTAGTTACTTACAGTTCCGTCAAGTTAAGTAGGTTACCAATACTTTTAGGAACCGGGCCACTGAACTGGTTGTCATCTAGCAGGCTGGCATGCAAAAAGAAATTCAAGACTGTTTAGTAGTGTCTGCAAGACTGATGGAAAAATTGTTTTCACCATTACTTACATCATCTGAAGTGTTTGGACAAGCCCAAGAGATTCTGGGATTGGCCCAGTAAATTTGTTGTTCTGAAAATACCTGATAATTATACATAAAGCAGTGAGATGGTACAAATGATAGGAAATTAATTAGCGTTAACGAAGAACACAGCGTACACATGTATAAGGGTCATGTTGGCATTGAAAAGGCTTGCGGTTATTGGTCCTATCAACTGGTTATCACCAAAGTGACTGTCGATTGGATGGATAGATGGAACATATGGTCATTAGCAAATTTAAGCATCAATATTTTTCCTTTTTTATTTTTATTCTGGAGGTGGTACGACGTTTGAGACTTACAAATGCTTTGTGCTGACAAGTTGATCCAAACCTGGAGTTGAACTTGTTGAAAGTGGGATTTGTCCTGACAGCTGATTTGCTGTCAAGTCCAACAAGAAAAGATTTGAGAGATGGCCGAGTGTTGGTGGAATTCCACCAGTGAAATTATTTGAGTTTAAGGCCCTGTGTGAAAGCAATTAGTTAATTGAATTTACATTATGTACAGAATCAGTTAAGTGAATTTTTTTTAGAATTATCAACTGAGGATTTCCGTCCAAGCTGGAGGGAATTCTTACAGGAAGGTGAGCTGGGTTAAGTTTCCTATCTCTTTCGGAATATTGCCATTGAAGCTGCATCCTTGCAAATTCCTGAGAAACCCAAGGAGCATCAGCTTTTCCACTCGTCGCTTTTTTTTTTCCTTTGGTGCTCCTCATGTCCATAAAATATAAATTAGTGCTTCATATAGTGGAATGTCATTTCTTACAGAGTTGTGAGTTGCTTCAAATTTCCTATGTTTGGAGTGAGTGGGCCGCCAAGATTTGGGTTGATAGACAGATCCCTGCATGAATATTATCTCAGTAGCCTAAGCATATGTTTTCTCCGTTCGTGATCTTGAGATGAACTGATAGATTGTAGCATCTCATTACTGCATTTTATATGTTACCCGGGTACTGAAGATTCATTATTGGCTACATTAAGTTCATCTCAAAAAGCAGATGAAGTACTCACAGATATGTCAAAGCAGCAAGTTGGTCGATGGCGCTGCTTAATGTACCTTGCAGATTCATGCTTGGTAATTTCCTGCGATGACCAAGTTTCAGTTTCTGCATACTGCTGTGTAGTTCTTGGATAGAAGGGTTAATCAATTCCTCACACTTCTGTCGCCCTCCCATTAGAACAGGAAATTCCATCCCATGAGGTACAAGGATCAGTTGATCCTGTCCAGCTTTGCGGTATATTCTGCCAATTTTTCATCAATGCCTGAAGTGCCGCAACTGTAGAATTCATAAAGCAGCATTAAGTTAATTACTTTTGCATCAACAGCTACATATATCTTGGATCAAAGTATCAATTGATATGAGAAGTATTTGCAAGTGTCATTTTATAGAATTCGAAGAAACAAGAGTTGCTTCATTGTAAACTCAGTTGTACACTTGTACCACTAAGAACAAGCAGTACTGATATAGCTCAACTCTTTTTTCAGAGCAAGGGCCACTCCGTGAGTAAATAAATTATCCAAAAAGGGAGGGAGCATTCTTCCTGTAACCCGTTGAAATTCAGAGTGCTTACCATCTTGGGAGTTTGTTTGGCTGGAGCTTGGCCGGAGGCCTACCAAGGAGCAGGGACAGTAGTAGGAGACGCTGCATTGCCGGTCACCACTATGTTGTGCACTTCTGGGCCTGACCCTGGCCTTCAATGTGATGTGAGGCAAACACAGTTGGAACTGGTGACTGATCAGAAGATGGAAGGATTTGAGAGAATGTTCCCGAATTCCTCTTTGGTAGTAACTTAAAGGCATTGCTCCTTTTGAGCTTCAACCAGTCATTGTTTGGGTTTCTTTTGAAGAAAATCAATTCAGTCATCATCATTCCATTTAAACTAATTTAGTTGGGCCATGGGTTGGATTTTCGTAAGCTGGCACCACTTTCTTTACTTGCTACTTGTTAGTTTGGTTCAACTTGTTTAGCTAAGGGCCATAGGAGCTGTGAACCGGAGTATTCAGGCAGAGTCAACGCTGCCAGCCCTGCTGGTACGTATATGACCTCATGACAAGGGTTAATGGGTGTGTTAACTATGCTTTGGATTCAGTTGAAAGCACCTAGTGTTACCATGATTCAAAACTTTTTGATTCAGAAGTATATGGTTCGTCCAATGCGTTCTGAATTAGGCATCTTATTTGTCAGATTTTCCAAAGACTCTTCAAGCTTTGGAATTGTGACCATGGCAATATGAATTCGCAGAGGATTTCCTTGTCCTCCTTAGAGTCTTTTATAATTAAGATTCATGAGAAGGTTCGTTGTGATCTGTAACAAAAAAAAAGAAATAAAATGAACTCGACGATCCTAACTCTTTTGTCTTAAATAAGCTTATTCGGCAATAGATGCGCACTACATTGTCACTTGTCTGTCCACCAGTTGGAAATTTTAATTGGTCAGGAAGGCGAAGCTTTGGACGCACCTGGCCAGCTTCTGTCACTTGTTGGCATTGCCGAAAGCTTCGCAAGGAATAATGATCCCATGGCGTGTACCAGAAAAAAAATGCAGCCGATGCGAACCTTTTGCATGGATAGAGCCAAGTTGCCGGCAGGCCGGCAGCCGGCGTCCTGAGCTCCAGCCGCCGGCCGGAAGACACGCCTATGGGCACGAGCGAGGGAGAGGAGAAAGAAGATGTGCAGCCGGGCAAATGCGCAACCGGTTTGGTGCGCGGATCGCTTGCTCCAATTCGGCTGCTTGGACGAGCAGAGCGCGGCACGGCCTGATACCAATTGGCGGCACGCGGCGGCCCAACTGATCCTGTCAAATGGGCAGATGGCACGAGGTCCCTTCGGAGTGGAAGCAAACGACGCAAGCCTGAAACCCCACACTGCATCAAGCGTTTTCAATCGTACTAAGCAGCTAATCATCATTTGCAAGCAGACTTGAACTGGGAAAAAAAATCGTTTCAAAAAAAAAGAAATGAGGAGAAAAAGGGAGTAATCAACTAGGCTAAGCTTTGGGCCTGCCATTACTGTACCCAATGAAAAAGGGAAAGCGTGTGGTTGTATGGCCAGGCCTGCCGGGCCATATTCCATTTGGTCCGGCCCAAGCGGAATGAAGCAACTGGATCGCATCGAGGACTAAGCCCAGAACATGAGAGTGCGAGCCTTTGCATGCATTCTAGCCATGTCTTGTCCCAGCTTTTGTAGTACAGTAAACATCTGTTTTACGACTTCTGTTCTGTAGTAAAACCGACATCTGTACCGTGTTTCGAAACGGAAAAAAAAACGTAGACCATCATCATCTCTCGGCATCGTCGGAATACCGTTGCAACATCGGCGACAGCGCGTTTCACGGGAGACCGTGGGCTTAAATGATCGATAAAAGCGGACCATAAATGCAGCCGTGCCGCGTCTCTGCCTAGTGCCTAGGCGCAAACAGTACCCGTCCGCCGTGTGCGGGGACAGATTCGTATCGCACGGCTCCGGAGGCTCGGATTGGACGGCGGCACCAACGATTTCCTCGCTGGATTAATTTCGTAACGAGCTGTACAAGGATTGGACGATCCCGTGCGGCAGGATTGGTTATTGCCAACCACTCCTCCATCCATCGATCACCATAAACCATCTGTGTGCGTGCGTACGTATCTTCTCGCTGTCTCCCCAGTACGCGCGCGCTGATTGATCGGGCGACGCACCGGCGGCCAATCATTGGCGCGAGCTAGCATGTTGACGACCCGCGACCTGCTTGTCCCCTTCCTCCCTCGTCTCGTCTCCGCGAGCCAGACGACGACGACGCTCGCTCAGCTATTCTATTCGTCGCCGCATGTTCTCGTCGCTCTGGCCTGGACGGCATCCGTGCGTGGCCGTCGGTCGGTCACCGGCCGCCCGCATTTCTCCGTGTCCGATCGCATCGCCCATACGGCGGCCGTGAGCCACTCGGCTGCTCAGCTCCAGCCTTGCCTTCCTGCTACTCATTCCAGCAGCCGTCTGGGTTCCAGGCTACTGCTTGAAGCGAAGTCAAGTGGCTTTACGGGCAGCCACGCCCACGAGGGGAGCAAAGCTATCATGCCGCCCACCCGCACTGGCACTCGCCGAGCCAGGCGCCTGCTGCCTGCGCGCGGCTAGGTGCGGCCCGCGGAACGCCACCCGCTCGAGGGACCCAACGGCCGGCCGGGTGATCACGGATCTGCGGCGGAGCTGGCGACCTTGAACCTGAACCTGGCAGGCACTGCACGTCTTGCTGCCACATGCCGTCCCCTCGGCCCCCTCTGTGCATGCAGCCCACCGGAGGGAGTAACGGGTCACAGCTCGTTTCGTGGCGCTCCTAGCTTGCTCGACGCGTAATGAAAGTCTCCGTCGCCCACTCAAAACAAAAAAAGTCTCCGTCGCAGGTGGGGAAAAAATCAGAAAAAGCAAAGAAAGTCGTCTTGAAATCTCGTGGATCTCGCGCCTCGCCACTCGCAAGTCTTCAAAGGGTGCGGCCGGGCAGCGCAAAGTGCGAACACTAACGCCGGCAACGTGAGATGTTACCGCAACTTTTTGCTTTTGTCTCCGACGGCGCACGTTCTCGCTGGGTGCCGGGACCGGAACCGGAATCGAATAATTTTCGGCGAAACCGGAGAGGGCAGCAGCGAAGGCAACAGCGATACGCGAACCAACTCCGGCGAGAGAACGACGGCCCCGGAATAATCGTCGGATGTGGACTGACGGATCCGCGGAGGCGGACACCGAAAGTTGAGAGCGTCGCTGTCCATCCCATGGTTCAGAACCTAACCAAAATTCGGAAAAGAGACTCAGAATCCAGAAGCTTATCAAAACTGCCTGGAAGAAGGCAAACACGGTGCAGGCCCGCGTCGCGTGTAAAAAAAATGCAGTCCTGTTTTAATCCATGAACAGTGAGGCACGCACGGTGCGCTTGCCGCTCCGTGATGAGGAAGGCTTAACTGCAGCTTGGGAGGCGTTGGCAGATCGATCGAAGCAGAGCGCGGCCAGGCGGAAAGGCTTTTGCATGTGGTGACGGTTGGTGAATGGTGACCGTGAGGAGGAGCGCAAGGACTCGTCACCTCATCCAGCAATACGGGTTGTCTTTTCCTTTAAGTTAACCGACGACGTGGGTGGCCTATGACCCGGGCCTTTCTCGCGATGCAACTGGCAGGACCACTCCGGTAGAGTCGCAACGGAGCACACAAGCCATGAGAGGGACGGTAATTTGGGAACCAAGCTACCGGGGGACAGCAACGAGGCTCACACGATCGCGCACAAATGCATTGTGAGCCTTTCCACAAGAATATGGTAGCTAGAAAGAAAATTATCACTAATGAAAGTTGTGTAGATTTTCGATTTCTGATATGTAGTATTGTAGTACCCTATGGTACAACGGTCGATGCAACCTATCGATACTACTGGTTGTGGAGTATTCAACAAAGAATTTGCAAGTCTTAATGTTTTGTTGCTTTTTTTTCACATTGGTCAATTTTGCTAGTTGCGTGAAAATGAGTCATTTCTCAGCTAGTTTTGCATCCTGCTTACTGGAACTCCAACTCCGAACTCCACCTTAATTAGGCTTGAACTTTACGGTAAGAAATAAATCATTTTTTTCATGGTCTTGTTTGGAAACCAAATGACACGCCTAAACACTGTTGGCCAGATATATAAAACAATGCCTAAGGATATAGAACGGAAAGATTGTTGAAATTAGTAGGAGAGGAGGCAGGAAAAATGTTGGGACTCGCAGAGCAAGATAAGCGATGTCACAGATAGAAAGGGCTCCGCGCAATTTTCTACGTAAGATGTTGATAGAGGATCACCGAGGTGTTGAATCAGAACAAAGACAAAATCACTAGACATTGGGATAAAGAGAGATTTTGCAGTTGTGTAATAAACAAACGAACTCACAAGCCATGTCGTCACATGGTGTGTTTGGGTAGTTGACAAACATTTACCTCACATATTCTCTATTTCATTTACCATGAATCGATACGAGAGCTACTCCTATGCACCTTGTACAATTAAAAATATATATTTTAATAACATGTTAAAAAGCAATATGCGGAAAAACACGCATAATAAGGACTCGGTCCCTGGAGACCAGATATACAAGCACGAAAAAGAAACCAATATTAACATTTTTTTGAAATAAACCAATATTAACATTAAGAAAGAGAAAAACCGACATCATTCTGCAAATAGGGAGAGACGTTATACCTATTGCTCCATTTCATTCATTCCCCAATACAGTTGCTTTGTATTCACCTCGTCATTCTGCTCTATAGATAATGTGGGTTCTTTTGATTGTTTTAGATTTTTAGCTACATTTTAAACCATTATTGCTAGCTCAACAATCTTTGGGTTTAACTTGAAAACATATTCAAGATGATCATCCTTTCATATGAGTGATCGTCGCAAAGCATAAAATTGTCCTTCCTTTCTAGGCAGGGGTGAAGCCAGACCAAGAGAGCACCGGGATCTTGCGCAGAAGAGGATGGAGTCGTAATGAACTATTAACAACTAGATATAGTAATTTACCACTGATTTCTTCTAAATTTGTTGGGGTCAGTGGGCCCTGGTGGCAAAGCTCAGCTCCACCACTGTTTTCAGGTAAAGCCAATTGAGAACTAGTAGAAGGCTAGTATAGTAGTAAGTTAAAGATCCTTCGAGCCATAAAATACAATGAGTTCATTTGGATGAAGGCGCCAACTCGCCCTAGCAATATGTTGGCCGGCTAAACATTGGAGGACGATTTTAGCTACGTGTGGGCGTGATTTTTGTATCCGGATATGCCAATATTTGACGTTGGACCAAACAGCTAAGCTAGCGCAATCAATGGTCAGTCAACTGACTTCGGCAAAAAATATAGCCATACACCTACAAATGCATGCACACAATATCTACATGTATGAGTAGATTTAACTATGAGTAGATTGAACTAGTACATGATAAAATCATCACATGCACTTCGCTGTGAATAGGCACATTGATTATCACTGAGAGAATAACGGTAAATTGCTAAAATAAATCTTGAAAAAATGGATGACTAAAATTCGTATAGACCGACATACACTGAGTTCACATATATCATATATTTTTTTGATACGAGCTGGATAGTGCTCAGGAAAAGAAAAAAAAAACCCAACATCTAGCTTCATCAACGTTGATGTGCACACTTAATATCATCCGTACACGTGGCGTCGAAGTCCATCCCCGTCTTCCCCGGAAATTCAAAATCTTTCAAAACCCCCGACCAGACCGACACCGTCTCAATCCCCTCCGTTGCAAACGGGTGCTCACCACCAAACCATCCAATAACATATTCAGCGGCGCGTGGACCCCAGCACCTGGCCCACCGGAAAGTGACTGTATGGGCAACTCGTCCCCGTACGTCCAGGCCGCGACCCCGACGGGGAACCTACCGGCTCCGCACCCGTGCGAGCCCGAGCGAACAAAGGTGACGCTCCGCTCCTGACCTGACGCGAGTCCAAACTCCCTCCATTTTCCGTTACCATTTCTCGACCCCTAAAAATTATTTTTGCCTTTTTATCTCCCCTCATCTCTCTCTTCCCCCACCCCTCCGATCCAAACACCCGGCGAACGCCGCCATCCGAATTCGAAACCCTAGGCGGCAGCTGTAGAGCGCGTGGGTCTCTAGGGCCTCTCGTTCGGCGGAGCCGGCCCGCGGCGGCAGCGGTGGCCGGCCATGTCGACGGAGGACGAGAAGCTCCTCAAGGAGGCGAAGAAGCTGCCGTGGGACGAGCGGCTGCAGCATAAGAACTGGAAGGTGAGGAATGACGCGAACATCGACCTCGCCGCCCTCTGTGACTCGATCACCGACCCCAAGGACGCCCGCCTCCGCGAGTTCGGTGAGACACACTCCTTGCGCCTCCCGATCCGCCCCATTTCTCGCTCGGATCTGCACTATGCGCGATTCGTGCGTTCCCTTCGGTGATATGCAAGGAGTTTTTTTCGGCGCTAGATCTGATGTCCAGTGCTTTATTGTTCTGCTGTGGTGGTTAGGGCCATTGTTTAAGAAGACGGTTGCTGATTCCAATGCGCCGGTGCAGGAGAAGGCGCTGGACGCCCTTCTCGCATTCCAGCGAGCTGCTGATGCCGACGCTTCAAGGTGTGTGCGCGCCCTTAGGTGCCGAGTCATTTCCAGTTATGCTTCTGATTATTTATCATCTGCAACGATTTATGGATTCGGCTTATCCCAGATATGCCAAGGAGGTTTGTGATGCGATCGTGGCCAAGTGCCTCACTGGCCGACCGAAGACTGTGGAGAAGGCTCAAGCTGCATTCCTCCTATGGGTGGAACTGGAGGCTGCAGAGGTCTTCCTTGTAAGTTGTTCATCAACCCCCTGATAGTTATAGTTGTGACTTATGATAGACATCAATGAAATATATGTCCAGTAATGCACTCACTACGTTATGGTGTTATTTGATCACTTGGTTTTAACAACATATTTCAGAAGTTGTGTAGGTGTATTGTTCAATATAATTGCAGGTATTTTTGTCAGTTTGACAATGGCTGATGAAATATTGTTACAAATGCTAAGCCTTTGACATAAGATTGTGTGCTGCATTCCTCTCAACTGATGGTTTTCATTTTCACTTAGCAAATAGTTGGTCGAATTGGCAATTTGGCTTGAGGCACCATTGCATCAATAAATGCAGGAAGCATGAAACAACGATTTCCCTTATTTGCCATTCTATTTTCATTGTGGTCATGGGATCCTGCAAAGCATGCAGCAAGTTTATTGCTATCATTAAAAATAGTTTAGCTACTACATGAGTGTTCTTCCTGAGCTAGCATCTGGGGAACACGTGTCCATTTGATTGATGGTGATGATAAACCGGTTGCACTAGTTTTCAGTTCCATAATTTTGTCTGCACCATCTGTAACCAAACTCTGACCCCACGAGCCTTGTGAAACTAAAGCTGTTCATATTTGTTTTGTTTTATGTTTGCTCACCCAAAGTCCAAACCATCTAAAGATTTTCTCACCTGTTTTAGTCTCATGTTCCCTCTTGTAACTATGTATAGCATGATAACATGCTCAAGCAAACTTCATGTGGCTGTGCTATCAGGAATCCATGGAGAAGGCTGTGAAGAACAAAGTGGCCAAAGCAGTTGTACCTGCTATTGATGTGATGTTTCAAGCACTCAGGTAAGTCTCTAGCTGGTCCTCTGGTTCCCTGTTTTGACAAGATTTCATCAAATCTTACAAAATCTTTCCTCTACCAGTGAATTTGGAACTAAGGTAGTGCCACCCAAAAAGATTCTGAAGATGCTTCCTGAGCTGTTTGATCATCCAGACCAGAATGTCCGGGCTTCTTCTAAGGGTTTGACACTAGAGCTTTGTCGGTGGATTGGCAAAGAGCCTGTAAAGTCTATTTTATTTGAGAAGATGAGAGATACTATGGTGCGTTATTCTTAAAAGTGTAACATGCATGATCAACGTGTTCCATCACCCTATAATGTGACAAAGCTTCTTTGTTTTTGCAGAAAAAGGAGTTGGAAGCAGAATTGGCAAACGTCTCGGGAATTGCTAAGCCAACTCGAAAAATAAGGTATCCTTTCAATAATATAATAATTATGCCATTCGTATTGTTGTAGTTAATAAATCAAATGAAAAATACTTCTGGTATAATCAGGGTTCAGATTGTAGGACTACAATTCTACACAACCATTTGAAATGCCAGATAATAAAGTTATTTGTAGTAATATTTATTTTTGAATGTCATTGCTTGCTTTGTGAGTCGGTAGATAGCCTGCAGCTTGTGTGTTAATCCGTCGTGTGTTAATCTCATTTATGCTATCACATTGTTTTACTGGCGTCTATGTATTGGGAGTGAGCTATCATAGGGTTGTGTAGTGGGAAAATTTTGAAGAACATGCACACCTTGTCTTGCTTCTATTTTTTTTTTTGGTATGGGTGAAGCATGCTAGTTTTTGGGCCATAACAATTTTTTTAGTTGTATTTGCTTCTTTTGTATGTACTGGGTAATACATGTGACATGCTATGTAATATATGGGTCATAAGAACTCTGTAGATTGTACTGTTGAACTGCTGTAGATCTGCTGAAAATCACCTATTTAATATTCACAATATTAATGCAGCGGTCTATGAATATATTGTTTCTTTGTCTTGAGTTTCATGATGAATTGAAAATGGTGATTTGACATTGTGTTCTAGATCCGAACAAGAAAAGGAGCTTGAAGAGGAGGCTGTGGCGGAGACAACTGGGGCTAACACTTCTGAAGAGGCTGTGGCAGATGGTGCGTTCTTCTAAAAATCATTTACACGTTAGTTTCCTATATGTTGTTGATAGTTTGTTTAAATTTAAGATGTGAATACTTACACAATTCTTCTTTTCAGTCCCTGTGGAGATCGATGAATACGACCTTGTTGATCCTGTAGACATTTTAACCCCACTAGAAAAATCTGGATTCTGGGATGGTGTGGTATGTGATCTGTCTTGAATGTACTATATATTGGTCATGTCATCGTATGAAATAAAGTCTTTGTTATATTGTTTATGATGTTTGTTGCCAGAAAGCGACTAAATGGTCAGAGAGAAGGGATGCTGTGGCGGAGTTAACTAAGCTTGCTTCGGCCAAAAAAGTTGCTCCTGGTGATTTTCATGAAATCTGCCGGACACTGAAGAAGGTTAAATATCTGAGATTGTTTTTCACCTGCAATGTGTGATCTTCTAACTCTTGTCATATCTTAATTATCCAAATGTTCACCTACCATCTTTGGAAGTTTGTTATTGTTTTTCCTTTTGAAGTCTTATGATTAATTGCGGGATCGTATTGGCACAGAAACTAGCAGTTTGATATAGTGTTAAGTGTTATTGTATCCAATATTTTCTTACTGCATTCTTACCTATGGTGTGTTTTTTGGCACTGCAGCTCATCACAGATGTTAATTTGGCTGTCTCAGTGGAAGCTACTCAGGCAATAGGGAATTTAGCTAAAGGTTTAAGAGCCCATTTTTCTGGAAATGCACGGATGCTTCTTCCAGTTTTGCTTGTAAGAAATATTATATAACTTTTTCCTTAACTGTACACCAGCACTAAATTGTTTTGTTGTTTTTGATATGTCGTGTGTTTCTTAATAATAAGCATATTTGTCTTCACACCGTGTGAACTTGGGTGTCCATTGAAGCTTATATATTTCTGTTTGTCCTGATGATTCTGTTAAACAGGAAAAATTGAAAGAAAAAAAGCCAACAATGACGGAAGCACTATCTCAAACTCTTCAAGCGATGC